>JBBBDQ010000135.1:1272500-2707093 GCA_037127315.1 Ascarosepion bandense
GTTTTATTGCATTTTTTATTTTACGATTCAGAAAATATTTTTGGGAAATGTTTTTTCTGTTTGACAAAAACAAATACAGGATTTAAATTCTCCAATGAGTCCTGGTCTTTTTCTTTTTTTCTTTTCTTCAAACTATGAAAAAACTAGAATTTAGCATTTCTGAAATTTCATAAAATTAAGTGGAGGATAACAGATATAATTACAAAATAATTTATTTGTGAATAAGTCCTGAAAATTTGACAATTATTTGATTTTATTTAAAAAAAAAAAACATACACAAAATAGATGTTAAATCCTCAGTACTAATCTTTGGCCCACCAGCTGATGAAAGAAAAACAAGATTCTTAACCAAAATTTTGAAAATGCTAGAAAGGATTACAAAGATTTAAGAAAATATTTTGGTCTTTCCTTTTAATAATAAGCATTTTGGTGATAAATTTTTTTGTTTCTTTTTTTTCATCATAGTATGCTTTTTTTTTTAGAGGTATCTAATGTGTGTGTGTGTACGTGTGTGTGTATATATATATATATATATATATATATATACTTACAATGGTTAGAGGAAAAAAAGAGTTACAAGAGTTATAACAAAATTAGTGATGATTTTCATTCTTTATTGTGGGATTGTTATTTTAAGACATTTTCCTCAACAATTTTGTTTTCGTAAAAAGTAAAATTTTAAAATTTGCTAAATATCAAATAACTATATTTTTCATATACTGAGGCTTCATTTTTCTTGTCAATTTTTTTTACTTGACATACCAATGAAAAGATGCAGTATATTCAAATTTCAAACGGCTTGTATTTGTCCAAAAATTTTCCCCAAAATCATTACTTGATCAATTAAAATTTTCATCGAGTAATAATTCTATGCAAAAATTACTTTTGGAAATTTGGCACAAATCAAAGTTTAATTTCAACTGGGTTCTATAATAATAATGGCTGAAGATGATAAAAGTAAAACTATTATTGGTTTCTTAAGAAACTTATATATAATAATAGAAAATTACATTTTAAAATTACTTTTAATACAAAGTCTAACAAAAGACAACTTTTGGCATGAAAAGTATGTTTAATTTATTTAATTGCTGAGTTTTTCTTTTGAAAAAAATATATTTTTCAAATTCTTGCATGCATCCTAGCAGATTTAAGCCTATATAAATTTCCACTGTTAATTAAATCATAAATAGTGAAATCAATAGTAAATAATGATACACTGCTTAAATGTCAAGTTAATAGAAAGTAATGAAAAGTCAAAGTTAATGATACAACATTAGTCATCAAAGAATCAAAGAAATTCATTAAACACAAGGAAGAAATTCAATTGGTTTCTTATATCATTTTAAATTAAGTAAAATTTTGAAGAACATTTAATTTTGTTATTTTCTTATTTGTCAATTTCATACAATTGTTATGCTCTTCTATGCCCACACCTGTTTGATAAAGCTCTTTTGGCCTAAGAATAGATTGTGTCTTGTATTAGCAGCTGATAGACAAGATGAGCTATAGTCAATTTTCAAACACCACAAATCTATCAATAGAAGATTTAAAGGTTATACAGGAAAGTATTTTTCAATAATCCCCCCAACACACAAAACAGTTTATTTTTTTTAAATTTCGAGTGTAATTCTAAAAACATAACATTCAAGATGAGAAAAAAAAAATCTTTGAATAAATTTTTATCAATAGTTTATAAAAAAAATATCTTGTATTTTGTGGAAGCAAATCAAATGTTATACCCATTCAAGAGGTCTATAATATCTCAATCTTCAAGTAATGATATCACATATTTATCTTGAAAATATTATTCAGCAAATATAGGCAATACATATTAGCACTATGAATGATATGCTATTGAAATTCAGTGAATAAATAATAGGCTAAATTGAAGCTAACAGTATCTAAATGAATTGATAATGGAAAGTGTAGTCTTAAAATTCAGAATTTTAAGTCTTCTGGAAAAAAAAAAAAATTCAAAGTGGGATTTAATTTCATTAATTTTAAGATTATTGAAAGATGAGATTAGGAATATTAAAATACAATTGAGAAAAATAAGAAATTGAAGATATATTTAGGTACTTCTAAAAGTTTTCGGAAAAAAAAAAAAAAAAAAAAAAAAAAAAAAAAAAAAAAAAAAAAAAAAAAGAAAGAACAGAAAAAAGCATACCATGATGAAAAAGGCTCCAAAGTTGACAAAAACATTTCTCATCAAAATGTTTGTTATTATGACAAAAGTATCTATTTTATAAAATTTTTTTAAAATCCTTTTTAGCATGTTCAAAATCTTGGTTAAAAAAAAAATCTTGTTAGCAAGTGAGTCAAAGATTAATATTGAAAATTTTAGCATCTTTTTGGTGTTAAAAACACTGTTTTGGAAATTTTTGCAAAAATCAAATTGCCAGATTCTAATTAAATTTTCATATTTTCTTCAGTTATGTTTTACTGATGAAATCTCTATAGGACATTAGATCTTTCATTAGGCTGTCAAACAGCTATTTTTGGGTCAAAAAATGTATTTCTGCAAAATTAAAGTGAGTGATATTGCAATGAAAGACTTTGAGAGAGAAAAAAAAACTCCTTCCAGTCAATTTGAATTAGTTTTTTAAATATACAGAAGTATTTCACTTACTGAAACTATTAAATTTAATTTATTAGCTTGAAAATTTGAAGCCTTAGGCATCGTGTTTTTGTGGAGGTCCCTAAATTTATGATTACTACTTAAACTAGCTTCTGGCTATTGCAAATATGATAGAAGGTGGATTACTTTACACAAATATTTAAATTTAATTAGCCATTAACCATCAAATTATCATTTATTCTGTGAGAAAACTAGAGAAATCATAGCCTTTTCATCCTTCTGATTTGTTGAATCTAGTTGAAGATGAGGTAGTGAGCCTAGTTAAGCAGCAGCAGCTGCAGCAGTTGTATATAAAGAGGACAGTTGGTAAAGTGAGGTGATGATTTTCTTGTACTGTAAATATAGTGGAAAAGGCAAAGGAGAATTTTACCAATAGTGTTACCAAGGAAACAAGCAGAGATTCAGCAAGAGAGCTGCTGTTGCAGCAGCTTTGCTATCGATCTGTCAGCCAGTCAGTGAGACAAGCAAGCGGAGCCAGGCAGTGATGTCATTTTTCTAGTGCTACCCTACTCAGTGAATGAATGTCATCAGCTATGCAGTAGATAAAGAGAGAGGAAGAGAGAGGGAAAGAGAGAAGAGGGAGGGAAAGAGAGGGGGGAGGGGGAGAGAAAGAGAGGGAGAGAGAGAAAGAGAGAGAGAGGTTGCTATTCATGACTAGCAATTTGTCTTTCTCTATGCTAGAAACACTACAGCTATCTTCAGTAGCAGCAAAAGAAGCTCAAAATATAGTCTTAACAGCAGTAATAATATCAAGCTAGTAGTGATAGTAGAAGCAGCAAGAAAAACAGTAAAAAAAATGGAAGTATTAAGAGTAATAATAGAAAGCAAACAATTTCAATATATTCATTTTTGGAATTAATAAGGTCAGTTTAAAAAGATACTTAGATAATTTGGAAATAATGAGCCAGAACATGAATATGTCAAAACAAAATGGATTCTTAAACATGGCTACTGCAAGAGAAAGCTAAGTATAGACAGTTCCTAGTCAATCATTCAGTGAACAATGATTGATAATATACCATGAAATTATCTATACATATATGTCTAAGCTTACCAAATTGTTTGAACAATATTGAGGAAAATGTGCATTAGAGAGATAGTTCTCATCTTTCCTTCAGACTAATTCTAAACAGTCAAAATCATGACCATGTCATTTGATTTGTAAGAGATGTAGACAATGACGGGATATATGCAAGTTTTTAGGCTATATGAAATTTGTTTGAAACATTACCAGAAAAAGTTATCAAGGAGATATTTCACATGTAAAGCAAAAAAAAAATGTTGATGTTAAAGAATGATTAATATATAAATAAAAATCAGTCACTGGATATATAAAAAATATATACACACATTTATCTATCAACAGTTGGTCAAATAATTAACATAAGGTAATCCAATTATAATATATTTGTTGAGACAATTGAAGAATTTAAAAAAATAAAAAGAATTGAAATCTCAAATACTTGAAGAAAAAAAAGCTGGTAATGTTAATGACTTTTGCAGATAAAAATCCAAGATGTTATTTAAATCATGCAAAATGCATGAGTGTAAACTATATTTTTTAAAAGTACTGGAATCAGTTAGCATAATAGCATAAAATCAGGTAGAGCAGCATTTTAAAGGACAGAACCTGTAACATTTTAACTCTGGTGAGGAAAAAAAACCATCAGTGACAGCTGCAATCATTTTGGATCAATGGGAAGAATATAGCCACTTGGATTAAATATATAGTGGCTAGCTATACCTATCAACACACATTTTCTAAAAAAAAAAAAAAAAAAAAAAATTAAATTAGTCATTTTTGTTAAAATTACAGAGTCTTTATGAAGGAGGTAAAACAAAATGTTTCTTTGCATTGGTATAATGTCAATGTTAGAAATAACAAAACCATCATTTGAGAAGAGATATTTGTGATAAGCAATAGCAGTTGCTGCACTGGTGTTGGTGACAGATGAAGAGGAAGACAGTTAACATAAAATTTTAAATATTTGTTACTGACAAAATGTTATGAAACAGCAAAAATAAAATAATTCAAGCTTACATATTGAAATATTGTGCACTTAAATTATTTTAGCAAGTGATGATTTAAGGAATATTTAGGAAAATACTTGTAGTTTGCAATATGTTTATGATATAGCAAAATTCATGTTAAGTAAATGTGACTGGCTGGTTTGTTAATCAAAGACACTTCTGCACTTAATACGTATAACACCAAGAATCATTTATTAAATAGGTATAGAAAGTTAGAAATGATTTCAATATGAACAAGACTATTTGTAACGTTCTGTATCTAAAAGTCAGAAAGATGGATCCCCCCCCCCACTGAATTACTAAGATATTTCTAGTATATTACAAAGACTTCATTCTTGACTGCTAGATTCAGCTTTATGCACAATGCTATAGAGAAGAAGTCACTTTACAGATTGTCCCTAAAAACAGAGTATGAGAATATAGTACCAATCACTATTTAATAAGTTTAGTGCTAGTATTTAAATAAGTAGAATTCAATGTAATTTAAGTGTTATTTTTTTATATTTATATATAAAAAATATAATTCAAAAAGTATATTATATATATATATATATATATATATATATATATATATATATATATACAAGCTTATTTTAATGAAGATGATAAATGAGTTTGTTCTTAAGTCTAATGACTTTCATACCAGTTCATATTGGAAATATGTAGTTTTATTATTATGCTACTTCAAAACATTAATACAAAACAAATTCACAATTACTGATTTAACTTACTAGGGGAAAAAAATTTCACACCAAAATTATACAAAGAATAAAACTGGAAGAGATTAGAAAATTTGTTCACAAACTGAAAGATGGAAATTTTAAAGTAAAATTTAGCAATGATTAATTCAAATTTCAATAGATTAAATTTCTCAGTTCTTATTAGTCAGATATATATCATGACTGTTAAAGCAATAGATATTTTTTTTAAATGTGTGTGCACGGAATATTTTGGATGGTAAAGTGTATAATAGTATATGCATATGTTTGTGTAGAAGCACTTGTCTGTTTAGGTGTATGTTGGACAGTAACTAGTTAATGTGTGCATACACACAGAGAAATACTTATGTACTAGTTTTAACAAGTTACATTTTTTTTATATCTAAATATATGCAAGATATATACAAATTCATTCAAAAATCAAATAAAGTTCCGTTTTTAAAAGTCTATAATTTTTAATCATATTGAGTCTTGTCTTTTCAAGAAATCAAAATAGCAGAGCTATCTTCACTTTCAAGAAATGTTATTTATATATTATTTTGATTCTTTGATCATCTAAATGAATAACTTAAATACAAAAAACACATGTTCATGTAAAAAAACAGCCTGAGAAAATTTATCTTTGCTCACAGATGACAATCTACATGAGAAGGCATTATATAACAAAAGGCTGAAAAATCTATTCTAGACAATCTAATTTTAATCAGAGCACAAGTCGTGAAGATTAACAGAACATCCCAGTTTTCAATTAAATGTCATGTGTGAAGGTGTTATATTTTCTAAAATATAAGTATTTAAACGTGATCATTACTTGTGATATGCACTAGACAAGTAATGTTTTCCAGTTGTTAGGTTGATAGTTAAGAGCTGTTCATCTTAAACTGAGAAGGAAGGAAATGAATATGACAAAACACTCACATAAACCATAGATAGAACTTGAGAATTCTCTTTACAAATGTAACCTTTCCAAACTAAACATCTGTTAAAGGTCAAAAGAGGAAAGAATTTATAGAAAAAACAGTAAAATTTGTGACAGTGAATTTTAGATTAAAAAATCATCAGTTTTAGCACTTTATTATAAAAAGAGTTAAATTTGGAAAACAGTCTCCAACAATATCGACAAGGCCATTTCCTCCCACCCATATATTTGTGTTTGGCGACTTTAACGACCATCATGCTGAGTGGCTGCATAACTGTCACAGATCTTGCTGGTGTACACATCATGAATTTTTCTATCACTCAGTCCCTTACGCAGGTGGTGGAGTTCCCCACGTGTTTCTGTAATAACTCTAACGGACACGATTCACTACTAGATCTGTGCTTTACCTCAACCCCTGACTCTTGCAATGTCGAGCAACTCTGTCCTTTTGGAAACTGACTATGCATTAGTTTCCGTCAGTATCTCCTTCCACTTTCACCCCACCCAAGAATCTCAGACCAGCAGAATATCTTACTGCTATCAAAGAGCCAATTGGGATTCGTTCTGTAACTTCCTGAGTGACGTCCCTTGGAATAAAGTATTTAGCCTTCTTGTTGAAGACTGTGCGGCTGAGGTCTCCTCTTGGGTTAAGGCTGGCATCGATGCTTTCATCCCTGCCAGAAAGTTGAGACTTAAATCCCACTCATTCCCCTGGTTCTCCCCTGCCTGCTCATCTGCCATCGCCCACCAAAATCACTTCTTTCAGCTTTACCGGAGTCATGCGTCAGATCATAACAGTTGCCTTTTTGCCTCGGCTTGCAATGAACGCAACAAGGTACTTAATGGAGCTAAGCTGATGTTTTCAGCCAGAATGAAGCAGCACATAGCATCCCATAAGTTCGGCTCCAAAGACTTCTGGAGGCTCTGTAAAAGCGTGCTGAACAACAGTAAGCCCTCAATCCCCCCTCTAATAAACAAATTTGAGGTCCTCACCTCTTCAACAGTCAAGGCTGAGTGCTTCGCTCGCAGATTCTCGACACTGGACTCGTCACGAGTATCTGTACCCGACTTCCCTCTCTGAACCCAGGCCCAACTGACTGACATAGTAATTACTCCCTCGGTGGTCTCCAAAATAATTTCTAAGCTTGACTCCTATAAGGCGAGCGGTGGCGATGGAATACCCATCATTGTCCTAAAGAAATGTGCTCCTGAACTCTCCTCTATTCTCTCTAAACTCTAACTTCTGCTTCCTGGAAATCCTTCTCCGTGGTTCCTATATATAAAAATATTGGAGAACCCTCTAATTATTACTAATTATCACCCTATCAGCCTCCTACCGATCTTTGACAAAGTGTTCAAAGCCATTATCAACGCCGAGGTGGTACAACATCTCACAGCCCATAGACTCTTCTTTGACAAACAGTATGGCTTCTGCTTCACCAGGTCTACTGCTGATATGCTCACGACTATCACTGAGTATATACACCAGGCCCTCAATAAAAACGACAAAGCTTGAACTGTGGCCCTTGACATCTCCAAAGCGTTTGACAGAATCTGGCATGCTGGCCTTCTATGCAAGCTAAGGGCTATGGTCTAACTGGACAATTGTTTGACCTAATCAAGTCCTTCCTTTCAAACCGTACAATGAGGGTGGTATTGAATGGACAAGCCTCCCAATACTATCACATGAATGCAGGTGTCCCTCAAGGCTTTATTCTAGGTTCTACGCTTTTCCTTATCTATATTAACGATCTCCCTGATGTAATAATACCTCAATTGGGCATATATGTTGACGACACTACGGTTTACTCTTGTCTCAATCAAAAATCTACCGAGGCTGAAAAGGACCTCCAATCCATGGTGGACTGGGGTAAGAAATGGCTCGTAAATTTTAATGCTTCCAAAACAAAGCTGCTATCTAATAACCACCACAGACAATCGTTCCTTCCGCCCATTAACATGGATCAGGCTTCTCTCCCTGAAAGCGAAACACTGCGCCTCCTCGGGTTAACTCTCACACCAGACCTCAAGTGGAATAACTATATAGAATCCATAGCTAAATCCGCTGCTAAGAAAGTTGGTTCTTTGTGTAGGGCCAGGAAGTTTTTCCCCGTCCCAAACAATCCTGCCCATATACAAGTCTACCATTCACCCGTGCATTGAATATTGCTGCCATATCTGGTCTGGTGCTCCTGCTATCCACTTAGGTGCCCTCAACCGAATCCAATGGAGAATCTGTAATGTGATCAATCCAGACTTGGCAGCTAGGATACAGTCACTTTCTCACCGACGCAGTGTGGCTTCCCTGTGTCTCTTCTACAAAAACTTTCATGGCTTCTGCTCCGATAAACTTAGCTCACTGGTACCCACTATATATGAATTTCCTCGAGCCACAAGAGTAGCAACTAGGTCCCACTTTTTACTGTGAAACCAATAAATTGTAAATGCAAATTCTACTCCAGCAGCTTCTTTTCTCGCACTTCCCGCCTGTGGAATTGTCTTCTGCATACTTGCTTTCCTGACAGTTACAATTTCCAAGAATTTAAATGTAAAGTCAATAGTCATCTCCTCTCTCTCATGCTTTTCTACATCCACCCCACTCTCATCAGTACTCTCTTCCCTCTCCTATTCTCTTCCTGACACCCCCTGCAACCTATCACTCCTCATATCATTCCTCCTATGTAACCCAGTAAAATGCCTTGCTTGGGGCAACATGATTATAAAAAAAAAAAGTTCAGAAGAACATTGGATTTTTCAAAGTAAACTTTAAAAAATTTTATATACTGTTCAGCATTTGTAGAATAAATTTTATTTCTTTTTATATTCTTCTGATTATTATGCCTTCATACAATTTTTGTGCAAGGCATGGAGGAATGATTTTTAGGAGAGAATAAATTTGCAAACTAGAAATCATAATATACTTGACTTTGAAGTGAACAATTATAAAATTTTTTAATATCCTCTAAAAGAAAACAATTAAAATGCATCTCAAGAAACATGTCAAATTGTTACATATAAATATTTTATTTTAAATAGAACATGATGAAACTTGATTAAACATCCACAAAATTTCATTCCGTGCCAGAAATTGTCAATAGGACCCATTGAATCAATCAAATTGCAGAGCAAAAATTCCAATATTGAATTCATGTTTATCTGACTTTCTATTTTGTATTTTGATTTTTTTTTTTCTGTAATTTTCATGCATTCAACAATAACATATCTTATGTTACAATGGACTAAAGATTTGTGTTATTCTTTTAAGGTGTGATAAATTCTTTGAAAAATACTGTTATTAAGACTATACAGATAATCCTTTCTAAATATTAACTCTTGTATCATTAGGATAGTAACTTGATGAAACTGTTCAAATTCAATAGAAGCATCCTTGTTGGTAGCTGCTTATAGAGAAAAAAAAGCCTGTTTAAAGGTGCATATATATATATATATATATATATATATATATATATATATATATTTTAATAATCATATTGCCCCAAGCAAGGCATTTTATTGCCAGTTTTTCAAGGGGTTACATATGAAGAAAGTTATGAGAAAGAGTGACAAGTTATAGAGGGTGTCAGGAAGTGGGTAAGAGAAGGATGAGAATACTGATTAGAGTGGAGTGGATGGAGAAAGGAGCATGAGAGAGAGGATGCAGATTAGTGAAATAGGAGATGACTATTGACTTTACATTTAAATTCTTGGAGATTGTCAGAGAAGCAAGTAAATAGCAGGGAATTCCACAGGCGGGAAGTGCGAGAAAAGAAGCTGCTGGAGTAGAATTTGCGTTTACCTTTTATTGGTTTCATAGTAAAAGGGTGGGACCTAGTTGCTACTCTTGTAGCTTGAGTAAATTCATATATAGGGGGCACCAGTGTGCTAAGTTCATCAGAGCAGAAGCTGTGAAAGTATTTGTAGAAGAGACACAGGGAAGCCACATTGCGCGCGTGAGAAAGTGACTGTATCTGAGCTGCCAAGTCACATTATAGATTCTCTGCTGGATTTTGTCAAGGACACCTAGATGGATAGCAGGAGCACCCGACCAGATATAGCAGCAGTATTCAATGCACAGGCAAATGGTGGATTCATATATGTGCAGGATTGTTTCAGATGGGATAAACTTCCTGGCCCTACACAGAGAACCAACCTTAGCAGCGGATTTAGCTATGGATTTTATATAGCCATCCCACTTGAGGTCTATTGTGAGAGTTAACCCGAGGAGCCACAGTGTTTTGCGTTCAGGGAGACTAGCCTGATCCATGCTAATATTCCACTTAAGGTCTGTTGTGGGATTATATATATATATATATATATATATATATATATATATATAAATAAAATGCATATCTTTTTGAATATATTTCCATTCAAATCCACTAAAGAAACATAAGCATAACTCTTCTTCAAAGTGGATATTTTTGTTCTACTATCTGCCAAATGAATATGATCTAGAATAAAAATTATTATTGAAGCTTATAAATTTTAATTTGTTCATTATGATAATGTGTTACTTCTCTGCAATCAACCAACAAACTATTTACATTATTTTCTACTATAAATAGAAAGAAATATTCTTTAGAAAAGTGGTCAGTATTTTTTACAAAATTATTCTTTTGGTTCTGATAATTCAATTTCATGTGTTTGCCACATGCATAACAACATTTTGTTGTTTCTACTAATTATACTGTTTTATGTTCTTCAAATAGCATTCTATCTAAAGAAAAAAATAAAAATAAAAAAGCGACTCGTCTTGAAATTGCAAAGCGTTTTTCTTTTTGGGTGTGAACAGTGATAAATGGTTTGAGTTCTGACTAAATTCCCTTTAATACCAGAGCTACTAATAAGCCTTCACTGATTATTTCTTCAGCTTTTTTAAGAAGTGACAACATTTTATGCTCTTATCACATAGTCCATTATGCTTCCTACTATTGATTTCCTTAAAAGAATTCAAAAGGTGTATAATGAAATGATTGGGGAGGAGTTCATTAGATAAATAGTTCCCTCAACATTTCCAATGCTTTTATACCATTAGTCTTTTTAGCATCTGCAGTAACTATGAAAAAATTATCTTCAATACATTGAACTAACTCTGCAAAAGTTTAGGTATATTTCTTTGTAATTGTCATCATCTAGGCAATTTCCACTGGAAAAATAATTATGTAATTTTTGAAGTTTCAAATTCCCAAGAATTTGACCCCCCATAACTCATAATTTCTTTCATTACTGTTAGATAGCAGGCAAGGTCTGTACCCATAACCTGTTAGACTATATTATATGTTAAGAAAGCAAACAAAATAATAGTATCCACAGGATTATCAGCATTAATATTCATAGTGGTGCAATATAGAAACTTCATTAGAAATAATGAACAAAAAGTTTTTTTTTAGCATGGTAGCTGTTTATTTTATTTTTCTTTTAACAAAAAGAAAATATACATTTTGTTCTTTCATTCTAATAATGAAGATAATAGTAAATAAGCATCATTTTTGGCAAATTATGCTTTTTTTATTATTAGTACTGTGTGTGTGTATATATGGTTAAATAAAATAAAGACAAGAGGAAAACTATTTAAATCACCTACGTGTTTTGTCCTATGATGGACTTTATCAAAGCAAAAAGACAAAATGAACTTTATTCTAAATTACTTATCTATAAACAAACAGTGTTAGCAACTATAAAAATGCTCACAAATCATTTAAAAAGATTAACAGAATATCTTAGTTTTAGAATGCCTTCATGTGTAGTGCAAAGTCACGAGATGTTAAAATAAAGGGAATTCAACCGTTTTCTTTGAACTTTTATTTAGAGATTGTTTCAGAAACATTTTACCACCAAATTCCTCCTACTTCTGGCTTTCTCTTTTCCAATCTTTTCACTCTTGTTTTTTTTTTCAATTGGAGTAGATAAACTATCACCCGGTTCATCCCTTGTTCCCTGTTTAGGAGGTGTTTTCCAGCTTTCTCTTTTCCAATCTTTTCACTCTTACTCTTACATAGCCCCCTGCGCTTCAGTGGCATTACTGCCTTGCTCAGGGTGATATGATTAAAAAAAAAAAAAAAAAAAAAAAAAAACTTTAGATATATATACAACTCCCTTCTAATCTATCCAGAAACTACTAACATAGCAGTTCTTGTCAACAAACCCAATAACCTACTATAAATTTTACCTTCAAAACTGAATCTAATCATACTCTTCCTTTCCTAGATATCATATTACACAAAAATAACAACAAACTCAATTTTGATGTCTACAGAAAACTACCTACAAAAATGACTTGATAAATTTCTATTCCTGCCACTCTTCCCAAATCAAATCTGGTATTATTATAGGTTTCTTTTTAAGAGCACTAAGAATATGCAGCCCCCAGTATTTAACAAAAGAAAAATACATAGAAAGCACATTCAGAAACTTGCATTACCCGTATCACTTTATTCACAATGCAAAAAGAAAGGCACATAATATATACAACCACAACAAAAGAAACACTTAACAATAATAATCTAAACAATAACAAATATATCATACTACCAACCAACTCCATTGCATCTAATATCCAAAACAATCTATCTCATAAAAAACACACACATAGTAACAACTACCTCGAAAACTATTATGGACATTATCAGATCTAAAAATAACCAAAATCAAAATGATGAACAAGCAGGTGTATATGGAATAAATTTCCGGGATTGTTCCACCATGTACATCGGAGAAACAAGTAGAAATCTAAAAAAACATACATATGAACACAAAAGAGACGTCACTAATAATAATCTAACAAATGCATTAGTGATTCATAGAAATAAATTCAATCACAATTTTGATTTAAAAATGCTACACTAATAAAAAGAGTAAGCAATTTATTCAGAAGAAAAGTTCTCGAGAGTGCCACTATCTAGTACTACCAAAATGTCAATTTGCACCCCGGATTTTTCCCAATCTCACCTTTAATTATGGAAATTGTACTAAAACAGACTAACATACTTAATAAAAAGTTCAAAGAAAACAGTTGAATTCCCTTTATTTTAACATCTTGTGACTTTGCAATACACATGAAGGAATTCTAAAACTAAAATATTCTGTTAATAGATAAGTAATTTAGAATAAAGCTCATTTTGTCTTTTTGCCTTGATAAAGTCCATCATAGGATGAAACGCGTAGGCGATTTAAATAGAGTTTTCCTCTTGTCTTTATTTTATTTAACCATCCTGTCCTTAATCTCAGATCATAACTGAGTATATTTTCACACACACACACACACACACACACACACACACACAAAGAATTCAGCTAAAACAATAAGATTTGAACAGCTTAAGGTACTGTGAATAATAAATAAAAAAATGTGTCAAAAATGGTTTGCAAAATTTTATGCTAGAAAAGTTTGAACAATGCTACATGGCCAGCTATAGTGGTTGAGGCTAATTGCAAACAAATGAATATGTTCATATATAGAGCACTGTTATTTGGAAAAGAAAGCAAACAAACTTAAAATATCTAAATCAAAACTCTGAAACTTATTTGCATCAGTTTAATTATGACAATCACATAATCATCTATGCATATCACAAAAGTCAAGAAAAAAATTAATCATCAGCATAATCAAAAACCAGTTTATATTCAAAGCAAGTGATGCTGATTTTAAAAAAATCTTCTACAATGATATTCTAGGGAAGCAAACAATTTGAACTAGTATTACTTTTGTCTATACTTCTGAGATGAGGTATTTACACACTTTACATTATTTGAATGATTGTCCTCATCTTTGTTGTCATTTTTACAATATTTGTATGCTCTGGCCTTCTTCAGGTGCTAAAAGTTTCAGTGGCATTCTCATATTAGAGAACACTGCTGGAAACTATGTAAACTTAAGGAAGCAGTGCACATGCTAGGCTACAAAAATCTAAGCCAACCAAGCATAGAAATTAATATAAAATGGGAATCAGTAATACAGAGTGCTATAGAAAATCATTAGCATCAAAAAGATTGCAATACAAACTCTGGTAAGAAAAATATTAGAGAAAATTATTATCAAAAATTGCAATATGAACTCAGGTAAAAAAAATGGTTACCAAAATATTAGGTTTATAGATCCCCTTGTTGTTGTCCTCAAGGACACATGGCCCAGTGGCTATAGATGTTGGTTAGTTCCATTGACTTGACCAAAAGAATTGAGTTCAATACCAGGCTACCAAATAACTTAAAGAGTTAGGGTAAAGGGAGATAACTCATTACTACCAGAAACGGTTTCACACTAGGAATGATAAAGGGTTTGGTTTAAAATTCCTAGCTGAAGAAGGTTGGAGCATACAATGGCTGAAATGCTGTAAGAATGACAAAGATGAGGACAATAGTCTAAATAATGTAGTATTATTTTTACTTAAACCAAATGAAGGTAGCATTGTTGAATAGTGGCTAGCATTATTTAAAAGAAAGAGCATAAGATTTCATCAGGATATGTTCAAATGCATGTTTTTGTGATCAGACAAGAATTTTTACAGCTTTGCTTGTAAGCTTTCATTCAGTATATTCACCAGATATTGTACCTTCAAATTATAATTCTAGTTTTTAGAAAATCATTTTAAGTGAAAAGAAATTTCAATTCCTTGAAAGACTACAAAAAGATAGTTCTTTGCTGAGAAAAACAAAAATTTCTAGAAGAGAATCATAAAGAAAGATGCTAGAAGATAGTGGAAAAGAAAAAGGTAAATATATTGTTCAATAAAATTGATTAATATATAAAAAGGTCTTATTTTTACTTAATACGAATTAACTTTTTCAACATCCAACACATTTTGATAAAAAAAAAAAAAAAAATATATCAAAAAGTATTTTAAAAATGATTTAATGCTTCAATTTTTACAGAAAAATTTTTGGAATTTAATTAGCTAACAATTACTTAGCTATGTCAGATAGGAGATATATCCATGCCATTAGCCAGTTTTTTGTCAATAGTTGTAAAAAGCAACAAAAATCATGATTTTTTTTGTTTTAAATTAAAAAATAAGTCTACACAACTTCAAGATGTTCTAGAAAATTCATGAAAATAAAACCAGTCAAAAAACAACATTTCTATTAAAAGTAGAATTTTCATAACATTATAGAATAGACACCATATTACTTATGTAAATATTCAAATAGTCATCTGTAAAAATATGATAATACAAAAATCATTATTTGATTAACAAACCCTGTATTTTCATTTTATTGCAATGTCACACCCTTAGGCTGAAAAAAAAAAAATCCTTTCACATTTATCTTAAGGATTTACAAACCAATCAAGTGGTTCTTTCAAACAGAAAGGCTAGATTTCATGACACATACTTTTGTGATTTACAAAAATGTTTTAATTTTTCTCCAGTTAAATTGAAGATATAGGTCTAATTTTTAGAGTACCAAATTCTAATGCCATAAATTTATATTTGGACTTAGAATAAAGTAAATAAATATTTTTAAAAGCAAAGATGTTATGATTAAATGAAAAAAAATTGTAATAGAGTCATTTGATTTTACTTGGAATCAATTTACTGTTAATAAAAAAATTTCAGCATTCTTTATTCTTATCTAAACAGTTTTGTTCTAATTATCTCATAAAAATATATCAGCACATTTAGGTGTGGTTAAGTGCTGTGAATTAAAACATGAAAAGGCAAACATTGTTTGCTCAAATGTAATAATCATCATTTGAATCCTTGTATATTTTGTTTTAATTACAGTACAAATGATTTGTTACCAGCAGAAACTTTCACAATATCAATGTCATTCCATAAATATCAAAGCAATAGATTGATCGTGATCCAAATTATAACAAATAAAGAAAAAAAATAGCAGTTTAAAATTTATAAATTTATATCTATTGTCAGAAAATTTGGTTGACCATTCATTAAGCACTCATTGGATTACACTATGGCACATATTAACATATTTAAAAAGTATTTTTTTTCATCCTCAGCTTATGCACACACCCAAGATAACAGCATATTTGCTTAATTATTTTTCATACACACAATATATCAAATCCTTCAAGTTTATAAGAAAAAAGGCTAGTATTATTGGAAATAGCAAACCATTTCAAGTCAGTGTCATAAGGTTGACTACAGCAGCCAATATTACCAAGAGTTAAAATAATTTTTGTGAAAAACTATACTGCTGTTTTCTGAATCATTAATTATGCATTAACCTATTTGAAAACTTTTTAGAACTCCTATTTTGTTTTGCTTTCTTTGGAAAATATTTTGGAAGTTATTTTCTAGAAAAACCTTATTTCCCAAAGTTATTATTTCTAGATAGATCTTTTTTAAGGAAATGACACTTTAAATCTATTTTCTTTATGCATCCTATTTCATGACAAAAATTTATTTGAATTTTGTCAGTTTCTTAAGTCATCTAAATTATGTAAAAATGAAAATAACACTGACATTTAATTTTAAGATTTATTTACTATAATTACAAAAAATATCTTTAAATACTAAAGAGTAAATTTATTCAATAAAATTGTCATTAGCTTCAATCACAGCCTCCAGAAAACTTTAGAATCTCCTGTAACTTTTCTGGACAGTCTCCTTGTTTGTGAATGCTGCCATAATTCTTGCCTTCAGTATATCTTTGTTGTTATAACAAATTTTGTTGGTCTCTCACTCAACTGTGCCCCACACATAATAATCAAGGAGGTTGCAGTCTGGTAAGTTAGGTCATGTGGTCGCAGAAATTGTCTGGCAGCCATGACTGACTGGGTTCTCCTGCTTGTGTGGCATGGTGCAGACATAGGGTCTTCCAGAAACCACTGGCTTGACCCAGGGCAGCACTACCTCCCCAAGGCACTTGATGTAGGCCTCACCAACAAATTTGTGAGTTTTTTTCTTATAACAATCAGAGCAAACTTTGAGCTGCAGTACCTTCATAATCACCATTAGACTCAACTCTTTTTTAATCATCTGTTCTGTCTGATTAAAACCCAAACATTCTGAAAAAAATGTTTCCAATTTTCTGGCAAAGTGAATTGTATTTCCCACAGCACAGTTGACAAGATCAAAACAAACACACCTGTACAAAATTTAAAAAAATATATAATGGCAACAATTTACCCATCGCACCATGTATAATGAAGGTTTTTATGGGATTCATAAATAATTTCAATATGTGTATTGCAGTATCACAAACCCATTCAAACAGCCAAGTTTCTTTCCTTATCATAATTACCCACTTGCATAAAACTGAAAATGCTTAATCTGGAATTGAGCATTCAGTTTTTAAAATGGAAATTACTCAGCTTAATTACAAAATGAACAACAATTAAGATGTACAAATACTGTTTAAATAAAAGATTTTGAATATTGAGAAAAGCTCACAAAGTCAATATTTGGATGCAAGTATTTATTTATAACAGCTGAAAGAGAAGGATATGGCACAGGTTTCTTTGTAAACAAGAATAAAATTATATTAGCATATGTTTCATGCTTATCTTACATTCTGGGAAGCTATCGCAGAAGTTTAATTTTTAAACTGGAATAATAAAAAAAGTAAGTGTGTGTTTGAATATCTGTGTAAAAATCAGTTATACTAAAAACAGTGTTTGAACAAGGTTAACTCTGTATATTGCTTTCCTTGTTAAGGCTATGATTTTTTAAACTAAATCCACAACTATGTTACTTTGTACAATTACATAACAGTTTCCTTACATCCATCCATTTGGTCTTTTATTGCAATTAGTAACACAGACAATTGTATTTAAGCAGGTTCAATTAATAACACAATACAAGGCATTTTGGTCCAAAAAGCTTTTGCTAAAGAAGTAGGAGGGAGAGAAGGAACAGTGTACCAAAGTAGGGTGTGTGGGTATTAAGCTGATTGTACAGCTTACATGGAACCATTATCACTATTAAGTCAAGTGGGCAATCAATAAAGGATGATTGCCTCTACTTGATCAACAAAACAAGTCACTTTACCTAATCTCATTGAGAAGTGAGCAGTTGCTGGCAGCTATGTTGTAATCCCTGATCACTTTTGTATCCAGTTAAGACTACAGTTAAATGAACAGACAGGAAGATTTGCTTTGTTGGCCATGGTGATACAAGTAAATATATATGAAAAGCAGAAAAGATCAAATGTAAAATAAAATGAATGCTACATTAAAACAATGCTAATGAATGATACAATATACCATTTGCGGAAAGAAAAGATATGAACATAAAAGTTTGAAAAAAAATAAAATAAAATAAAAAAAGTTTAATTCCCTTTATATCTTAGTTTTTTTGTTTTGTTTTTTAAATTCCTTGTATTGCTTAAAAGAGGCTTACAAAAGAGAACCAATGATATCAGTAAATTCTTTGTAATTTAAAAAAAACTTCTTACATTCCATATATTTTATAAGAATACTTTAAAAGAAATCAATAGATTCTAAGTTTTCAAGTAGATAATATTCTGGTTATAAAATATAAAGGTTGAAATCTATAGCAGAACATCCATCTTCACATTGTAAAATGGTGTTCAATATACATCTACCCAAAAGATGATCTTATATAAAATCTATTACAATCAGAATTTTGTCTATAGTATAAAATACTCAATAAAGTTCATATTGGAAATCAAAATTTCCAAAGTGTACAATTTCTAACTCAGAAGATTAAAATAAAACACAAGTATTTAATTCTATAGAAAAAAATACATGTATAATTATTCAACTTAAAAAAAAATCCAATTAAAAATATTTGTTGAACTTAATCTGACACAAGGACACAGTGAAAATTAACTTCACAACACTGGTAAATTGATTCGCAAATTAAAAAACTGAACATTTACTATAAAAGGCATGTAAATTGGGTTAAAGTTAAAGCATATTAAAGCTAAATTTAAAAAGTAATGACAAGTTCATGTTTAACCGTAATACAAGGTTTTTTTTAACCATCCATGAAAACCTATCTCTTGCCCAAACCTCTATCCTAAAATGTCACTTTTCAGTAACAACTGTCTCTCCTTATCACTGGTAATTCTTTGAGGAAGATATTAATATCAATAACTTGGAATATAATTTTAAGTGTTGCAACAAATATTAAACTCAGCATAAACTTAATAAAAATGTTTCATTGTCAAAATCTGGTATGTTAAGATAAAAAAATAAAAAAAAGGATTTTCTGATTAAATTATTTTTAATCATTTTTCATTAAAACACATTAAAATCTGGCTTTTTTATCTTGCATCAGCAAGTGACCAAAAATTAGTATAGGAAATTTAGCATCTTTTTACTGTGAAAAACATACTGATTTGGAAATTCTTGCAAAAACCAGATAGTTGTCAGATTTTAATAAAACTTTCAGAACTTATTCACGAATGAATAAAATTACTTAGGAACTTTTGCTACTGCCATGCAAACATATTTGAAATTTACTACACAACCAGTTTTGATGTTGAATTCCTTATATCTGTTCTATTAATAAAAAGGTTAAATATAAAAAACAGTATTGAGTAATATAAAATTACAAGTAATGACATTAATAAAGCTCTATTTTCTTGGGATTTTTTGGTGAGCATGAAACTATCACACAGTAAAGGCAGAAAAAAAAAGTCAAAATCTTTCTATACTTTTTAAAAAGCTGTTTTCAGTGTTCATCTTGTAAGCAGAAGAACCAATTGGCACACTAAATATTAAAAATCTATTCATTTTAGAGTAAACCTAAAATTGATAAGTTTAGAACCAATATATCATTGAATATATTTGCCACATCTGCTCTCCTCCATATAGGCAAATTCCAGGAAGTCAACAGATCTATATTCCATTAAATCTATAAAATCTATTCTTTGGATTTCTTCAATAACAAGTTTTTATGTAAAAAGTAATATAACTATAACATTTACAAATACAAGACTGATTCCTGACAAAAATAGTTTAACTCTGATTTAAAGTCATCCTTCTTCTAACTATTTGGACTGAATCTGGTTCAAGCTTAGAATATACAATAACCTCAAATTCTATTCTTTGTTGAAAGTTCATTACAAATAAATAAAAGCATAATTCAGCTCTTTTATTTGGATAAATTTAAAAGAAAAAAAGAAAAAAAAGAAGGAAAATTTTGTTTTTTATAATAAAGAATTAACATATAGACTAGTTTCTAAATTTACTTAATTTTACAGATTCTTTATTGATACTTGATCTTCTGGATTTTACAAATATTTTTGTCTATAACTAAAAAATAAATTTGATAATTATATAAAACTTAAAGAAAAGGAAAGTATTTTAAAAGCAAAGAGACAAATGTAAAGTCTGGAAAGAAAAATCAAAACTGGTTTTCTTGCAGTTATATAATGACAGACATTTATTATACATCTAACATTTAAAGAGTAGGTGAATTCAGGCAAAAAGCAAACACAGGTTCCATTATATTAAAAAAAAAAATCTAAAAAATTCTTATTTATATTTTTTAACATCTTTCTGAGATGAGTTATCTACGCTATTTACTGCCATCTATATTCAATGTTTTGGCTGTTGTATGCTCCATCATTTTTCAGATATTTGTTGGAATTTTGAACTGAACTCTTTTAGTCCACATTTGTGGGGGAGGGGTAGTAAATTGTTTTAATTCCATGGATACCTGTTTCAATTAATTCCTCTTAATAACTATCCAAGTTTTTTGTTCTGCTGTGGCAAGGTATTGAACTCACAACTCTGTGGGTCAAGTAACTTTTTAAATCAATCAAGCAACACTTTTATTCCCTGGATTTCCTTGGAGACATTAAGGAGTGAATTTTTGGGATTTATAAGCCTAATGTCTCCATTTTTTTAAACCAGACCTCATATTACAATTGTTTCTTATTGTTTTTCCCTAGCTCTCTGTATTATTGTTTCCTATAATGTATTCATGTCTATGCTTGGCTGATTTACAAGATTTTTGTAGCCTAGCCGATTCCATAAGTTTTCATATTTTCTCATGTTGTTCTTTGTATTATTTTAACTCCATCTCATGTATTATTTTAACTTTGTATTATTTTAACTCCAGCTGTGATCTACCTTTTATCTCCATATAGGCTAGTCCTTAATAATGTTCTCTAAGAGTGATCTTACACCAAAGAGATATCTGCGTAGTGTTGAACCACTCATAAAAAGGTGGGCTTGATGTTATATGAACCACAGATCTTTTGTACCTTTTCCAATAAGCCTATCACATAGGGTAAGCAAACCGAGGTTGTTTTCTGAGTGTTATCATTGTATACTCTTCTATTCAAGTTTGTGGGAATGTTGTCATGTACCCAAGGTAATTATTACATTGTAGGGTACTGCTTATACTTCCTATTTTTTGATGTTGACTTTTACTTGATAGACAATTCAATTCTTTACACTATATGGGTAATGGGAGGGTGTCAAAGTTGAGATATTGTCTAGTGAATATTGGTTTGCCATATATGGGTGTCTTGTACTCATACTCTGTTTGAGATCATTACAACCAGAAATGATAGTGTGTTGTTTTTTTTTCTCCATTGCAAACTATATCAATGGTCTTATTGTGTTCATATAGTCCAGTAGTACCTGGACATGTTTCTGGTGAGGCTAGAATATGAAGGTGTCATCTATGTATCTGAACCATAGAGTTGGTTTTAATGATGTTGATTCTAATGCCATTTCCTCAAAGTATTTCATGTATGTTAACCATTGCTGGTGATAATGGCAAGCCAGTTGCCAAGTTTTCATCCTGTTAATATATGTCTGATCATATTCCAAAGTATGTGGTTAAAGTACAGAAAGTCAGCATCTTCAAGTTATCTATTGGTATACTGGTACATTCTCCTAGAGATGAGTCTGAAGCCAGTCTGTGACTACTGACAGTGCCTTCTCTGTGGGTACCTTGATGAACAACACACTATCTGGTTGGATTGGATGCAAGCATTTTTTATTATTTTCACAAAGGGGGCAGAGTTTTGGACATGGTTACTTTTGTATTAATGGGTCAATTATATCCACAAGAAAGCAACTTGGAAAGTGGTGCACACATTTTTAATAACTAAAAATGATCTAAACTTACAGAGATAAGCTTATTTACTAAACTGCTCTTAGGTTTGTTAACAATTTCAACTCTTGGTGGATTATAATGTTTTTGTATACATCTGTCTGATGAATTTAGTTTTATAGTAGAATTAGAAGAGATTTAACTTAAATCTATTAAAAAATATAGAGTTGATAAAATAGTGAGACATTTTGAAAAACTTCAAGCTATTTTCACATTAAACCATTTGGTCAACAAAATGATAGTCAAAAACAATTTTTCAGTTTATTGATCAAATTAGTTTTTGAAAAAAAGAGCTTGTAAAAATGAAGTTAAGATATATCAAGCTGTCAAACACAGGAATTACATTAAGAAATATGAACACCCAGCTCTTCAATAGCTCTTCATAAAGATTCAACATCCAAACATAAATTTTACATGTGCTTTTAGAGTTTTGCTCTTAATTTCAAATGATAAAATTCTAAGGTTTCACTTGGATATCTTATAAATTAATTCAGAAAAAGTATTAGTGAATGACAATTCAAAAAGTATCAAATTACAAATATCAAGCTGAAATATCAACTCATTTAAAAATCAATGCTAAGATGATTAACATATTGAGCTTATGATATAAAAATGACTTATCGAGAAGTTTAAATCGCAAAGAAAATTTCTTTAAAGTACAAAATCATATCTCTAATATAGTAAGCACAAGAAGCCAAGTGTAGTCTGACAAGGTCACAATAGTGGGCTTCTACAAGAATCAAATTTACAATCAGAAAGTAATCTGCAAGACAAATATGCTAACCATCATTCTATAGTACTTAATATTTTTTATAACACAGATTGTTAAATATGGGAAATAACTAATAAAATTGGAAATTAAGCTAGCAATATAGGCTAACAATGACAGAATTTTAGTATATTAGCTATTATTGATATCACTACATTAAGACTGGATGTCTCTGACACAACAGAATAAATCAAGTCATAGATTAGTTTAATTCTCAGGAGAGAATACAAGCAAAGAAATAAAATGTTAAAACAAGTGTGATATGTAAGCTTTTTGCTATTAACAAATCTTATACAAATTCTTTTACAAGAGAGTTATGAGTACTTAAGGTAACTGATTGTTTATAACTGGTAGTATCATTTGTTTGGATGATAGATACAAGCTTATAAAAATAACAGTTGTATTATTTAATTCTATATTTAGTGCCAGTGTTGAGGAAATTCCTGCATTAATTACAAACAATTCTATTTATTTTGATATTCACATTTAAAACTGGAAATTAAATTATGTGAAATAATAAAGTACAAATATATAAAGTGCTATTCTATCTGGAAATAAAAAAATTATTGGGATAAAGTTTGGGATAAAAATATAAAACTGATTTACATTATGTGAAGTTTGGCAATTTTCCTATTGAACCCTTTTTTAATTGTTAACCCAATACAAGGCCCAAAAGCCACTCAAGGTAGAGGGTTACTGCTAAAATATTTACAATAAATGAGGTGAGTATAGGAATCTTTGATTCCTATACTCACCTCATTTTATTAAAAAAAAATCTTTCAAAATATAAAGAGAATAGATATAAATTGACCCTTGACAAAGTATGGGGAACTCCATGCAGGAGCTTGTTCAACAAAGTCGTAATTCTTGAGAAAAAGCAGTACTAGTAGAACTTTCTCCTTATATTTGAAATAGAGAAAATGAGAGTGTTTCAACTCTGCGGAAGTAAAATGGCATGTCCTAATTGTAAAAGTTGAAACTGGTGGAACTAAAGAATGTAGTTCATCTGAACATTTACCATGAAAGTACCTAGCAATAGAGTAGCAACAGGCTTGCAATGTTGCCCCTGTGAGAAATATTGCAGTGTGAAAATAGTCTTCTCTTCACAAGAACACAAAAGATTTTGAATACTCAAGACTGAAAAGAGAGGTTTGAACAGCTCTAGCCCAAATATTTTGGTCTAATTTGAGATGTAAGGAAAGCATAACAGGAGTCTGATACTTTCTAGAGCAATAGAACAAGACAAAAATTTGCCAAGTATCTTTAGTAATTGACTGTATATATGAATTTCACTTAGTCTGGAGCAAGATTTAATTGACATTCAAAACCTGGAACCTCATTAACAGCACAATCATTCATCATGACTGCAGAAAACTCAGGGTCTGATTGGTGATGATGAAATGATACTAACTTGGGTATTTTTTAAAGGTATTAAAAATTACAAGCTAGTTATTGAGTAGATAGAATCAGAGAAGAGATCAACTTTTAGGAAATGATCATTCAGATTTTTAATTTCTGAAGACAGTTCTTCACAATTTCAAATTATTTTAAAAGTAACAAATGAAAGACAGCTGGAGAATCTGGTTAAGAAAAAAATCCCACCGAGAATGAACAGACAAGTTCTTTAGCATCAGTTGGCATTGCATGATTTTTAACACTAAAGAACATTCAGGAATAGGTGCCATTAGTAAGAGGTTTTTCTTTACTTCTTGAAAATAAACTTACAGTTGGAAAATGCATCTAATAAAAAGAAATATTGAAATTTTGAATACTTAGAACATTTCTGGGAAATAAATTTTAGACAATTATTCAATATGAATTAGTTACCCAGTGGAAAAAAAAAAAATTCTTTCAAAATATGCAAGCAAAGTAATTTTAAAATTTCGCTGTAATACCGGATCCTAAAACATGTGATAGTTTACTTGTGTACAACCATCATTTCGTTTGTTAGATATTTTTTTATTTAATTACCTTAAAACATTTTAGAAAAGTCAGAAATATTTACATGCAATTGACATAGGCGAGTCAGGTGAGTAGATATAAAAAGTAATTATCCTACAATCTAGTCTTATGGTATTAGTAGTAAGCTATTATCAGCAAATAGCTATCAGAAATGAAAAGGAAAATTTCCAACTAGTTGAAGCAACTATCCTTGTTTTCAAACTGCATTTTTAGAGTGGACAGACTGCAACAAATTCTAACATCTTGGATATTCTCTGGGCTTCAAATCTAAATAATTGCTATGTAATTTATGAATTATACTTCAAACTACACCATTTTTTTATTTTAATCTCATTATATAAACTTTTAATACCCTTTCTTTCTAATTATACTTTTTATACAGATTCAACATTGACAATATAGCAAAGAACTCAAAATTTTCAATATTTGGCATTGAAATCACTCAATAAAAATGCCTGGATATTTTATTTCTATTTAAAATGCATGAATTGCAATATTTTATTTGAATAGTTAGAAAAAGCTACTGAATTGTTGAAAGCGATTTTTATGCAGAAGATCAAAGACATCTCCATTAAGAACATGAATTTTAAAAGGTAACAGTGAAACTTGTTAATCCAACAAAAAAAAAAAAAAAAAAAAAAATGTAAATTTTCTAAAAAATAGTTTTAGCAATGCAAAGGGGAAAAATTCTGAATCAAGATATCAAAGGCAAACTGCATCAATGATTTGAAATTTAGTAATATGTTATTATTGACAAATATTAATCTTTGTTCAGTTCTACTATGAACATTTACAATTAAAGAATATTGCAAAGAATAGTAACTATTACAAAGAGTTAAATACTTTTTATACCTATGAAATTCTACTTATGGTTCCAAAACTAAAAAGTAGTAATAATCTTCAACACAATCAAGTGGTTATCTGCAAGTTAATCTACTTTTTTAAATACAGAAAGTTAAAAATTGTAATAGATATTTGATTTCTTAGTTTATACAGGATTTCTATCAAAATTTAAAATATAATTTCATAATAGTAAGAAATGATCCAAGTAAGGTGACAAAAACCAATTATGAAGGAAGTGTCGGATGGTTGAATTTCACAGAGATGGTGAAATAGGAAATTTGAAGATAGATGGCGGAAGTGGTATTTTCTTAGCTTGATGGGTAGATTATAAGTGGGAAATGAAAATAGTTGGGAGAAAAGATATGAACAGGGAGGGGTATACAGTGGGATGGTAAAGTCAGGGTGTGTTACATGTGTGATAACAGGCAGAGAGAGAGAGAGAGAGAGAGAGAGGAATGTAACTGGAGACCTCAAGCTAGCATCACTGTTGGGTTCAGTTATTAACTTCACTGACCTAATAAAAATACATATAACAGTAACCGACAACCAAAGATTTGTTTTCAAATAATAAAGCTAAAAACTTAAAAAGAAATAAAAATGGATACGGTCACACATATGTTGGAGACTAGATTTCTAATGATTTAAATAATAAAAAAAAAAAGAAGTAAAAACCGAAACGGTTATTTAAAAATTTAAGTAGTTACCCAAGTTAAAATGATATCTTTTTTTATTTAAAAAAAAAACTGGAGAAGGTTGCCTTTTTGTTTGTAACTTATTAACTATTTAACAGTAAAGTAAAGTTTGCAAAACCAGTACCCTTTTTACTACACATGAACAAACATGCGAGATGTGGAGGAGCAAGAAAAAAAAAGAAGTTACGCTTAATTTTCAAAAGGGGATAAAAAGGTGAATAATAAACTTACAAACATTGGTTACAGAAAGGTTTGTTTTTTTTAAATTTTGACTAAATTTGAAATACTTTCTACTCAATTCAAGTCAATAACTGAACTTATTTGGAATTTTGCAGTAATTTTATTAACTCAAGTTTTTTTTTAAATTACCTGTGATACAAAATAGAAAAGGAAAAGAACCTAAAATGAAACGATTTTTTAACTGAAATATACAGAGGGTTTCGAAAAAAAGATCACATGAGAGAGAGAGAGAGAGAATTATCGTTTAATTCCTTTTTTTTAACACGGACATCTGTTACTTGTTACTCAAGGGAACACTGAGGAAATTTGTTTTACGACTTACATTTTGGGTTTCGCGTTTTTAGAAATTTTATATAAGGTTTTTTTTTTGTTTGTTTGTTTTTTAGTTAGGAAGTTGTTTCTAATTCTAAGCAAAGCATTTAAAAAATTACAAACTGAAAGCAGCTAAATAGAGTGAGATACTGTTTTAGAGTTAGTTTTAGTTTTCTTTTAAACTTTTACTTAACTAAAAGTTTAGAAGTGAAGAAAATAATGAAAACAAATCATTTGCTTACTACCAATTACAAATAATTACACTTCAGCAATAACTTCACAGTCACACTCACAGGTATCTTAAAAGTGTAATAGGAAAATAAATAATGCTACCCGAGAGCTGGAATCTCCAGTAACCAGGCAACATTGTTAGCACCAAAAAATGAAGGCAAGGTACAACAACTCACTGGACTGAAACTTTCAACTAAATAAGGTTTAAGAGATGTTTTTTGTCATTTAAATTAGTGCTAATTTTATTGTCTTCAATATAATGTCATACTAAACTACTGCTGGAAAAAATAAATAAGTAAAAAAAAAAAATACAAAAATTCAAAAGATGCAAAAAGGGGTCATTGGCATTGTTCAGTTCCTAAGCAAATTTAAGTTTTGTTAACTTATTTTAAATGGACATAATCTAACTTCCAAAATTTAATGCTCTTTGTACGTTGTACGTGTGTTAGCAGCAACAAGTTTCACCTATATTGTAATTTACTAAGCGCAGCTTAGATGTGGCACAAGGCCGAAAGTATTGGGCACCCAGTGAGGATCGAACTCACTACTTAATTGCAATAGTTCTAGCGAGACAAGCTTGCTAACTATTACACCACCTCGAGGTGCCCAGTTTCACCTATATTGCAAGATTTTACAAATCTATCTTCAATTTATTGTTCCACATCTGGACTGAATAAATTTTTAAATATAAGTAGGCGCATTATTTTTAATATAGCTTAACTGAAACCTACTTAGAAACTTTGAAAATTGACCATGAACAAATTATTTCCTAATGAAAGAAAAGATAAGTCAATCTCTAAAGTAGAAAAAAAAATCATAAAACATTAAATGATTTAAAAACAAAACACACTAAAGTTTAGCCCCCAAAACCCAATGAGTTTTCGTGAGCCAATGAACAAGTATTTGTTGATTTAATTTTAACTTAAAATTTTTAAGTGTAACTTAAGATACCAATAAGTTACTTTCTATATAGCTATTATAGAGTCTGAGACTACTTCCAAAAATTATATACAGATGAAACAACAGGATTGATTTGATGAAATATAGAGAGGTTTTTTATTTGAATAAAATTACTGAAAAGAAAAAAATTTTCAACAAATATACTTATTTCTGATATATTTGTATATCTAAAAGTTAGAAATTTGGTAAAAAATGGTATACATAGGTACATACTGATCATCAGAGATAATTTTTGTCTGTGTGTGTGTATATATATATATACACACACAAGATTTTAAGTCTATACCAAAAATTCAATAAAAAGTTAAATTATTTTCTAACACAAAAACTCCTTAAATTTACTTTTATCATTAGTGATTTTTCTAAGAATTTAGACAAAGTGATATTATCAAGTAAGCTGTTGATTACATTTCATAGATACATTTTAATGATTTTAGATAAATAAATGAAATGGCTTTTGTAAAAAACATCTACAACACATTGTATTAAGGAAAAACAAAAGTTAAATCATATTTTTCTGATCCAAAAATGTAATGAAATTAATCTTTTTCAAAGAAAACTTCTACATTAAGCAATTCAACTGCACAATCAGTTTGTCATTCTCTTTGTAATTAAGATAAAAGGAAAAATAACAGATTTGTAGTTTCAAGTCTCTTCTAATTATAAAAAGAGTGTTTTAATTCAAATGACAAATCTTTACTCTAAAATTTTATTTTCTGTAGATTGATAGTAAAGAAAGCTCCTTTGAAGAATAGCAAAAAAAAAAAAAAAAAGACATGAATTGTTTATTTCCCAGAAACTGACAATAGCAATCATTTAACACAAATATATCAAATTCAAAGCCAAAACTAAAAGCAATATTAATGGAATAGGTTTTAATTGTTAGCACAGTCAGATGTTAATTACCATAAGTGAAACAAGATGAAAATGTAATTTCATACATGTGAAATAAATTATAAATTAGATATTGGCCTTTCATCTTGGTGAAGATTAAGCCAGTGAATTTTATTAACACATGAAGGGTCAAACACTGTTGCTACCATTTCAGCAACTGGTTCGATAGATATTGATTTTATTTATGACAGAACTGACAAGCTGTACAAAGTTCATTGCCAGTTGTATAAAATGAATGCAAAGAACTGGAATAAACTAACCAAATCAAGCCCAACCAAAAGCAGGCCAGAGCATATCAAGCCTACATGCCAAGCTTTAGAGAAAATTTGGAACATTCAGTGGAATTCAATAGTAAAATTAAAATACTATTATCTATTTTACATAAACTCTGAAGTCAGACAAAAATAAATAGAACAAAAAGACAAAACAAATCAAGTTAGCATGACTCTCAAACTGATCATGAGAACCAAGTGCTAATATTGCAAATAGCAATTTTTTATTTTTTCCTGATAAACCAAAAATTAATAATCTTTTATAAAGTTTTTTTTTTTAATTTTTAGTCAAGAACAGGAGATAGCATTTTGAGATAATTTAATCAAAAGGAAAAAAAAAAATTCAACCTAAAATGCTAGAAAATATATACTTTTCTGGATAATTTATAATCAACTTCCTTTCAAATGTTCACAAACCAGGTTTAATTCAAATTTAGAAAAATAAAATAAAATCAAAATTTAATGCTAATCAGGCTTAATGAAATAAATATTTTCATATTTAGGAAAGCTAAGCCAAGATTATGCCTGTCAAACAGAAATTTTCCTTTGATGTATAGCCTCAGTAGAATTTGGGATCTTTCACAGATTTTGATTTCCTAATTTATAACATTTGTACTTAATGACTGTTTCCGAACAAAGACAAAACTTCAAAAAATTGATTTTGCTGAAATTTAAAGGTAATTTACCACATTAACATATTCTCAAATGTTTCTATTTAAATTTAATTTTAATGCATAAAAATAATCTTAAAACTGAATGCAAAATTTAATTTAATAAAAAAAAAAACAGGTTTATATCTAAATTTTAATGTGATCATTTAGAAAGAATTTTTAAATACTATTATCCAAGATTTTACAATGTTGTCAATTTTTTATTCAAACAAATAAAGCAAGATAATAATGAACATAATAATGTAAACAAAATGAATTAACTTACAGGCAATTCAAAAAGCTTGTTATTGACTATATAGAAACTGAGCAAAGACTGTAGTTCATTTTTCATGTCCATCTTTGGAACTAACAACCAAGACAGTAATCTTGGATACATTTTTTGTCTCTTTCAAGATGTCAAGTAGGCAATCATGGCTGTCTACAGATTCTCTTTTCTTCATTATAGCTTCTTGGGAAAAATGGAGTAGTTTTTTTCTCTATGATTTTGAATTCAAAATTGTCCTTGAATAGCTGACACCTAAAACTAGAGAACTAAATGTATCCTGCTATTCTTTCCAGAGCTGAGAGTAGTAGAAATGGATTCATGCCTTTTGGAAGTGAATAAGTGTGAAATAAACCAAAGACTGTTTATCAATTCCAAATAAGGAATTGATTACAAATACACTACCTACACATCCATAGACTGTTATCAGGTATTAATCTTAGCATATTTTAAAGCTGCATTTTAATAACAGTATCAATATAAATGTATTACTGATCAGTGATAACCTTCTGTAATTTGAAAGGCATATTTAACAAGTACTGACAAATAAACAAAAAGTTCAGAAATTACATATATATTGGTTGATTTTAGAAGATTTGGCACTAACTTAATATATGAAAATGAGTATTTCTAAATTATGGATCAGTTAGTACAGTTTAGACATAACATTGAATAAATAAACGAAATAAAGCCAAATTGGTTCATTGAATAATAGGTAGAAAACTTATTTTCTAGATTGACAAGTGTACTTAATACAGTTTTAAAAAAAATGATATAATGATTATAGTTATGAATAAAAATACATCAGATTTCTATTTAGAAAATTTCATTTATAAATGAAAACAGGTACAAGAAACAGTCAATCATTTAATATCAAATAAATAAAACTAGCAGAAAAATGTATAGTTAAAGCAAAATTAGTAGCAAGCACATAGGAGTTTGTATTCAAACTTACAGCAACCAGTGGTTAAAATCTTACAAAATGTTGAAAACTTTTTTGAGAATGTATAAGAATAAGAAATATAAAGCTAATTGAATCAGAATTTAAGATATTTAAAAGATAAATTTCCATCTTTAATTACAGAGTTAGCTAAGAAATAAAAGCTGTGTCAAAACTGATGAAATATATCTAAAATACAATTAATGACCTGTAAGACATGGTAGGTATGAAGATGACAATATCCAATATGACTGCTGAAGGGAGAGAAATATAGACTACAGTAAGAAAGAAAAACACTTGATTAAAGCAACATCAGAACATCTGTTATCAAGATCAATATCCAATTAGTTTTGTCAAAGTTGCAAGACAGTCATCCCATTACTATGATTGGAAGAAATTAAAGCTGTGAAATGAATACCCAAAAGTTTTGGATATTCATTTCACAGCTTTAATAGGTTTTGGACCAAAACTTATTGTAATTCTGATTCCAGTTAATATAAATAGTAAATATATATCCAATATAATCTACTAGAAAAGTAATTGATAAGACATTTCAATACTACTACCAAGTGAATTATCAGAGTACATATCAGGCTAATTGTGATTTAATGACATTGCTATTTAATTTAATATATGCTGGTTTATTCCAAATTAATAGAAGGGGTGTATTGTTTTAACAAACCCCAATAAAATTCATCATAGCATTTGGAAATTATAGTATTTCTACTTTATTAAATAAGGCAGTGAAAGTAAGAGTTAAAAATAAAATCAGTTTTGTGGAGATTTTACAATGTACATTTTGTCAACTTCAAAATATACTTTCTATTACAGAAACAAAATGAAACTTAGAAAACTATTTACTCGGTTATGTAATCGATATCGATAAAAAAAAACAAGGAAGAAGAAGCCATTTATGGCCAGACCAGAATAAGAATTGCACTGAGCTTTGACACATATTTTTGATACCGGGAGAGCAACAAGTATGAAAAAATTGTCATTCAATTGAGGAACAGTTCTAACAATAACATTCATTTGCTTCTCCCCGGTTTTTTCTTTTTTTTTTCTTTATAGCTTTTTTGACTTGGGTACAGCTAGAGCAGTTTTAAAACCAGTAATGATAGATAAATTAAAATCATACAAAAAACAAAAAGAAATCAAGAATGTTTCCAGTAGTACATAAGTGATATTTAAATAGTAGAACAAATTTTAAAATAAAAATTATTGTTAATAAGACAAAAAAAAAAAATTAAAAATTAAAAACTGTTTTAATAACAGTTCAATTTTTTAGTAAAGCTTGATTTGTGTGGAAAATTAGAGAGTGTCAGATTAGGAGTGTTATCAGCTTGAGCTTGAATTGGTTGAGAATTAAAAATTATTTTGAAGATAGGAGTTAGGAATATATTTTTGTATGAGACTGATTTAGGAGCAAGAAATTTTGTAGTTTAGATGTGTGTGTGTGTGTGTGTGTGTGTGTGTGTGAGAGAGAGATAGACAGATTTCAAATTGTTCTATTTTTTGTCATCAGCTTATCTCTAACTTCAACTTAAGTACTTTTAATAAGTTTTGTTTATTTTATTTCCCTCTCTAAGGTGTTTTTGTGTAATGGAAAAAAAGCATAACCTGACCATGGAAAAAAAAGGAAAGGGGAAAAAATCCATGTTGGAGTCAAATATTAAAAAAAAAAAAAAAAAAAAACTATAAAAGTAAATAAACTCTAACAGATGTTTAAATTTCCGAATTTCTATTTATGCAATGTGCTTTTCAAATGGTAAATGTCAGCATTTTGATGCAATTGCAAAATATCTACCAAGTAGTAGTTCTGTTACCTTGGGCGGACCTGAAGCAGACTACCACCACGTTTAATTTCGTTTTTCTTTTTTTTTTTGTTACTTAAACTTTCCGATTATCAAACAAAATTACATTACAATATTTAAACAAATTTGTGTTGGGGTCAGTTTCTCATACAACGTTGAAAAATCGATCCTCCATTTTCAATCCACTCGCGTTGAGGTCGCTTTGCTTATGTTAATTTCGTTGTTTCTATTTTTTCAGCGCAGTTCTATCGATTGTTACTTAAACTTTCCGATTGTCAAAAAATTTTAAAATATTTAAACAAATTTGGTTGGGCGGGGGGGGGGGGTCAGTTTCTCATGCAAAGTAAATCGATCCTCCATTTTCAATCCACTATAAGGTTGTATGAGAAACTCTCCACCCCCAAATCGTTTAAATATTTTTTAAAAATTGTCATTCGTAAAGTTTAAGGTGTAAAAGATAATATTGCACTGAAAAAAAAGTCCAAAAAATTTGATAATGAGCCCATTTACAGGTGGCGGTAATGTCGTACCAGCTATTGATTTCAAAATGGAGGCTCGATTTACTATAACGTTGTATGAGAAATTGTTCCCCCCATCCCCGAAAATGTTTAAATATTGAAATTTTTCAAATTTCTTTTTGTCAATCATAAAGCTAAGGGGGTAATTAGGACTGCGCTGAAAAAAGTAACAAAAAATGAACAACAACGAAATTAAACGTGGTGGTAGTTTGCTTCAGGTCCGCCGTACCTTGTAAAAGAAAATAAAATCCCCTGCCAAAGTTAAAGTCAGTATAATATTTTAAGAAAATACTAAGAATGTGTATTAGAATTTACCTTAAAATGCAGATTATGATTACAATTAGCAAAAATAAGTATATTAGTCAAAAAAATTAATGAGATACTAGGAATTCATTCCTACTTTAGAAATGTGAAACCGCACACTAAAAAAAAAAAAAAAAAAAAAAAAAAAAAAAAAAACAGAATAAGATTTCTTGCCAAAATCCACAGTCTCTTACTCTATTGATGCTAGGAAAAGTATACAGAACTCTAAAAGTTTTATGGAATTTAAGATACACCAAGAATAAAAACGAGAGTAATAATGAGCACACTAGAAAAGTAAATTTCAGAAATTAAGTGTCATGTTCAAATTGTGTAAATAAGGGATGGACATGGAGGTTAAAAACATATACATTGCAAGATGTGCATATTTATACTCAATTGTAAAGGAAAACAAAAACATTAAGCAAGTTGTTCATCTACTTTATCATTAACTCAATCAATGTTATTAAGAATCTTTTTTAAAAAGTGTACAAGTGAACACATTTAAACTAAGCAAAGCTATGTTCAGAAAGTAAAAAAACGTAATTTAAAATTGTTGAAATTTTTAAAAACTTTTGCTTGATTTTTTTAGATTATTACCAATTCTTATAAAAGAACAAAAAAAAAAAAAAACAACAACTGTGATCAATAATTAAATTATTTAATTATTGATCACAGTTGTTGTTTTTTTTTGGTATTTAAATACCAAATTTTTATTAATATAATTTTGTTTTGATTGTGAATTTAATTACCATAAACTTTTACTTTACAAACAAGTGCATGCAAATTTAATGCAGTTCATAATGTGGAAAGAAAGAAATAAGAAAAAAAGTTCAATCAAAATTAAGATCAAATCTTGAATTATTTTTTTTACTCACAATCTATTTGCAATTCTAAAGTATAAAACTAAAACTTGAATTGATTATTAATTGCACTTAATGTCATAATTTTGAAAACAAAGTTAACAAAAAAAGTAATTTTAAGCTTTAAATAAGTTGAGAAAATTCAAAGTTGCTGACTAACAAGGAAGGTAATAAAAAATACTGTGTGTGCGGGAATTAAGAACAAATTTTAAAAAAGGACGATTTTTATTATTACATTTTCAAGAGCATGTTTTTGATTTTGAGTAAATCATTTCAAGGTTCTAAAAACAGGCCGTTTATGGAAGCAGCCATGTCTAATTGAAACACAGAAAGGAAGGAACGTACATTTTGAAGATTTTTAATGCTAGATCGAATCAGACTGAGACCAGAAAAAAACAAAAAAAAAACACACACAAACAAACCACTAATCTTCGAAGGAATGGTCTGCTAAACCTCAGTAATATAAATCGGTCATTAAATCATAATGAACCAAAATAGAATTTTCCATAAAGCAATAAAATAGCCTTTTTCTTGGATACAAATGATGTTAAAAATCTTTCCAATGGCAGTGTTTGTTATCTTGAATGGACTGGTTTTACTTTTAAAAGTGGGCTTATCAAGACAGGTGTTAGATTACAAAACTAGGTAATCAATTACCAAAATTAAATTCGAAAACAGCTTCCATCTTTATTTTATACATTTTTCTTAACACTAAATTGATTTTACATTTTTAAACACTTATTGGCCAAATATGCAAACAAATATTGCGTTAAAAAATTGTAATAAATTTCATGTAAAAAAAAATCTAACGCAAAAGCATAGGGTTTTCTTGTTTTTTAAAAAAAAATACAGGTTAAGAAGAATTTCTGAGTTCTCTCAAGAGGTTTTTTTTGTGGGCAGTAAAGGTGAGGACTAAAAGTAAAATTATATAAATTAAATTAACATCGGAAAAGATTTCATATTTAATTTAAACAGAGATTTTTGGGTAAGTTTCATTTTTTGTTGAACCAATAACCACAAAGACTGAATTTGACAAAGTGAACTGAAAAGTAAGTAACTGTTTTTGTTTGTTTTTTTTAGGGTAAAAAACAGAAAAAAATAAAATGGATCAACTTGTTAGAACGGACTCTTCTCTTCTTTTAAAGAGTAGCAATTGAGTTGTGGTTATCACGAAAGAGAAAAATCAATTCTTTATCCCAATTTCAAGCTAAAGGAGCACTTTTCTAAAACTTGTTTTTTTTTTTTTTACTTAATCTGCATCAGTTGGTTCATTGATGCTACTTGAATGAAACCACCTAAAAGGAATATGTCAAAAATAAAATGTAAATCAGAAGCAGAAAGTCAAATATTCCTTCATTCAATCTACAGCACTGGTCTCTAGAGGAAAACTAAAACTATGATACTTTGTTACATATTCATCAAGAAGGTTAGCTAAATTATTATAAAGAGGAATACTGGAAGAGTAAGACTCAGAGAAGAGTTATGGCGGAGGAGAACTACAGACAGAAAGACCGGGAAGAAGAAAAGTAGCAATGGCATTTTTAGGAGCAGAAGTAGGGAAAAGATATTAATGTAGAAGATTATAAATAAATTGTATCAACAAAACACATGTAGACATTAAATAAGAGGAAATCTGCGTGAAGAAAACAGTGTCTAGAGAATGTGAGAAGACTAGACAAAAATGGAAAGTAAATCTGTAAAAATAAAAGTAGCATTTGTGTGTAAAAGAGAGAAAGGGAGGTTGTGTAGAAAAGGTTGCTGCAACAAGATAATAGTAGTAATAGTAGAAGTGCTAGTAGTAACCTCCATATTGAATACATAAACAGCCAGAGAGCCAATAAGTATAATTTATGAAAATGGAGATAAGCAAGCAAACAAACAATGCGAATGTGATTATAAAATTATGATTATGCCCAGAGAAAGACACCGCTTAAAGACAAAATAGATGAGAGAGGGGGGGCTGCAAAGCATGAGACCCATTCACAAAAATTGTGGCTGGATGGATGAAAAGGTGGGAGTAGTGAATCATCATCATCATCATCCTTATTATTATGAATGTGACGCTAGGGATAAAGTTGATCTTAGCTGAGAGGAGGAGGAGGTAGACTAAAGAACGGAGCGACGAAGAAAAGGAGTGAAAGAGGAAAACTAGGAGGAAATGAACAGACGCAAGTACGCGAGGCACGCGCCACTACCATCACCCACCAATGAAATTCTACCCCCAGGTGGTAGGGTTAAGACATGGGGGGTACACTTCAGGCACCAGGAACAACAAGAAGAATCAAAGTGATGATGATTGCTACACTGAGATAGACAATTTCACAAACCAAAATGTTATAGATTAAATATGGAGTGTGACTGAAGCAATTTAACTTATTTAAGAAAAAAAAAATGCTCCACAGTTAGTTGTGAAAATGCACAAAAAGGAAAAGACTGAAACTAGGTACAAAAATAAAACACCAAAAAGTAAAAACAGTTGTACAAAATATGCATAATAATTTGACATTGTCGCCAAACATACGGTGGGCTTCAAGATGGTAACAATGGGAGACTGTTTAAATGCCAAAAGTTTAAGTTTTAAATATGAAGCCCATTCACCACTCAGAAGTTCAGAAAGGAAAAATGTGTTTCAGAAACTAAGTTTTAATATTTGTCAAATGCTTTATCATAAAACATGACTCTTTAAAAAAAATAACCCTACTTTTTTATGGAGGTGCAATAAACAGACAACTGTAAAAAGGAGAGGAATCATGTAAAAAAAATGTGATAAGTAAATTTTAGTGGTCACAATAAACAGCAAAAACAACTTTCAAACAGAAATGAACAGTTTTATCGATAAAACAGCAATGCACATGTCATTATCAGATTATTTACAAACAAATTACCAATAGAAATAAAAATCATTTTTGGTTTAAAAAAAAAAAAATTCTCTAGTCTACTACTAAAAATAAAATTTTGTTGAAATTCTAAAAACAAACACACAGGCAAGTATAAATCAAACAAACGATACTAGAAAAAAAACTTTAGCATTTTTTACAAATTAACAAATATGCAAAAAATCCATTTTTTAAAAATGTTAGTTTGTTTATCGAACAATTTCGTTTTTCAAATTTAAATTCTTACACACAAAAAATGTAGAAATCAGTATTTTATCGAAAAGTTTTATTGCTGTAATAATGTAGTGTACTTAATCCTATCCCGATGATTAGGAGACTAAGAGAGTATAAACTTTAAACTATTTCCTTAATCCCCATAATTAGTCGGTGGATTTAGAATGATCAATTTCATTTTTTTTATTGCTTGCAGCTAAAACTAAATTTATTTTGACGCTAATAATCATGCTTTAAGTAGGAGTTATGGACTAAATTCAAAAGAAGAATATTTTGAAAAAACAAGAGATATTTATCATTGCTTTTATAATATTTGCTAATGTAAGTAACCATAGTGAAGCTAATCTACAAGTAAGCAGTAGCAATACTATCGAGTTTTAAGTTAGAAGCAATAAGAGAACGAAGCAGGGTGATACTACTAGCTACAAGTAGTAGTCGCCACAGAGGTGGTGAAGAATGGTCTTGTAGACTTTATTAAAAAAAATAAAAAGGACATCGGTTCCGGTTGGTATGTTTAGCAATTTATAATTCCAGAATGTTTTTTTTTCTTTCATAAGTGAACAAGTAGACATGGATATATGTATAAAAAAAAAAAAGAAAAGTTAGTTATAAGATCTATCCTGTTGCTCACGTTAAAGAGGTTTTTGAAACCAGACATGACAGCCTGAGATTCTTTTTTTAATTTATTCTGCATTCCTTCATTAGTACTGTTTTTTTTTCTTTTTTTAGGAAGATAGTATTTTTTTTAAAAGTAAATATTATAGAAGAAAAATATACTACTTTAAATTTAACATTATATGCTTTAAATGAACACAAAATAATTTTAAAAAAATGTTATTGTAACATACTGGAAAACAAAATCCGTTTTTTTTAACATCTGGTAAAGACAGAGTTTGGTTGGTTTCTGTTTTAAAGAAATCATATTTCATAATAATACCAAATTAGAACATTATATAATTTACGTGCATGGTCAATTAAATAAATTCAATTGGAGATTAGATTTTCTTCAATCTATCAATAGAAAAAAAATATACAGATATGATTAAAAGGGAAAAAGATCTTACTTCATTTGTTTGACTATAGTGCTTTTGCCTGATTCTCCTGCACCTGTATAGAAAAGAATAAATTTTTTTTAAACATTATGTTTTTATGGGGTATTTTTAAAAATTAATTTACAATTTCATAGAGAGGAGGAAAATAAATCGAAAGAAGCATTGATAAAAAAGTTATTGTAGTTTAAAAAAATATTTTTTTAAGATAGAGAAATGTATTAACAATTAAAGAGAAAAAAAATAAAGAAATTAAATATTTTGTTACTTTGTAGTAGGAAAATGAAGACGTTTGTTTATCACAGAACCACTTTTTCAGCAAAAAAGCAACCATTCTCATGAATCTCATTCCAACAATAAATTATGTACACACAAAAATTAAAATAATAGTTTTTATTTTATCACACAACCCCCCCCCACATATATATATATATATATATATATATATATATATATATATTAAATAGGATTAATTCAAGGATGTTGAATGACTATTTCGATATGAAATCCCCACAGGGGATAACACATCACCTCAGCAACAAAAAAATCCTTTCTGAAACTGGAGAAAAAAGGTTTTTGGAATTTACCTTCCTGCTTTTTCCGCTTGGATTAAAGTATGAATATATATATATATATATATATATATATATATATATATATATATATATATATATGGGTTTGTGTGATAAAAATAAAGAAAGAGATCCTTACATGTCTATGATATGCGTGAATGAACGTACATTTTTTGTAAATGGATGTGATTATAAAAAAAGGTAAAAAAAGCTAAAATTAAAATTAAAAATGTGATGGCGGATGTAAGAAGGTGGTGAAAAATGTTAAGAAATCTTTAAGTTATAAAGCGGATAAGGGTAATGGAATAAAAATAGAAGAGAAAATATTGACTATTTAAAACTGATTTTATTATTACTAATTATCATCACAACATTCTTTGCTGATGATGATGAAATGTAGGGTTATGGGTGGGAAGTAAGAAGTATCCGATCAAATATGGCTGACTGGAACAATCACTTCACTAAATAACATTAGGGTAGAATTTATGCTTCATATACAGATAAATAACTCGGTCAGGTTCAAAAAGTTAAAGACTACAGGGGTGAAAGTAAAGAGGACGCGAGGCTGCACGAAAATGAAACTACGGCACTCACCCAATAGCAACAATTTAATATCCTTAGCGGCTTGTATGCCATCTTCTTTCAAATTTTTCTCAATCGCCTTACTCCTCTCCAGAGCAAGTCTTTCTTCGGCACTCATTGTACAACCCATTTTGGCTAGCCAGATCGGTTCGACGTAAATCCAACGACGTGCAAACTGCTAATAAATACAATCCAGGAGGGTTTCAAATTAAAAAAAAAAGTACTACTTTGACGTAAAAGCGCTGTATTTCGTTCTCCTGAAATCCTTTAGGTATGTAATGTTCCGTCCGACGGCGGTCAGAACTCTTGCTACTACAGGAAACGGTGCCGAGAAGGGGAGAAACTCACTCACTTCCATGCAAGTACCTCTCTACTAGTGTCTCTGGCTCGCTTGCTATCATCCTATCGACTTTCTGCTCCTCTTTCTTTGACTCTCTGCTTATCAACCACAACTACTCTCTGCACACCCCGCCACCACTCGGCTTATATCGCTTTCCTTATCACCATCGTTTTCCACTCCCTTTGCAACCATATCCCTGTTTCTGTTTAGTTTCTCCCTTTCATTCCTTGTGCTTTTTCTTACCGCTACACTCTCGATCTCTCTTTCCTCGATAGGTTGTAACTAATGGCTCACTGCAATTTTTCAATACATCCAATCATGCAGGATTCCTCATTTTCTTCACATCAATACGACCTTCTTTTTCTCAACAAACAACGCCATATATATTATATATATATTGCAAAAACAAGGGATAAATCATAAAAATAATTATCTTAAAACACAATTCGTAAGACAAGCACTAGAGAAATGTTGCGAACAATGAGGGTAGGGTGGTAGAATGGTTTCTTTTTCTCTTCTTTCACTTTCTCTTTCTCTCTTACTCTTTCTTTTTCCATTAGAGTACTGATAATCTTCTTAGTCTAAGAGAGTCTGATGACTATTTCGACCAATAATTTCGGAAAGTCTTTGCTTAGTGCAAATGAATCTGTTTATCTGGTCATTATCATTCATTCGATCGACTTAAAAAATAGACCTACAGCGTTCTCTTTCTTTTTGCGATTGTTTTTATTTTTTGAATCACACTATTGTCAAATCTATCTATCTATCTATCTATCTATCTATCTATCTATCTATCTATCTATCTATCTATCTATCTATCTACATACGTGTTACAGTTATAGGTGGTATCATGTTAGTTTGTGCTTTCTGTAAAGTTCATATATTCGGAATATAAGATTCCTCTTTTTTGCTTTTCCCTTTTAGTTTTTTTTTTTTCTTTTTAGGGAGAATTAGATTTATTTGGAACAAACTCTTACATGTTTGAAGATAGATAGAGATAGATAGATAGATAGATAGATAGATAGATAGATAGATAGATAGATAAAGTTTGGTTGGTACAATACTGAGTCTGCCGTCACTCTCTCCGTTCATTGTTACCTATTTTTTACTTTATGTTAATATCTCTCTCTCTCTCTCTCTCTCTCTCTCTCTCTCTCTCTCTCATTAAATAACTATCCATTAGTCACTATAGTGTAAGTCTACTCTGCTTAATTTAAAAAAACAAAGCCAGTGTCACTCTGGGAGATACTAACAGTCTCTTTTTCTTCCTGTTAGCGTTTAGTTTGTTTTTTTACTTAGTGTATGTCTTGAAGTGTAACTTGAACTGCTAGAGATGGAGGTGTTTCTTTAAAATTTAAAAACTATAGGTACTAACAACTTTTATATGCTATTACATAAGAAGAGGCATATGCATTTTTATTTGAGATATGAAATATACACTAGTGTACTGTACATATAAATTTTTTACTCAGTGAGATATTCAGTGACACGCCCTACATGTGACTGACTGGAAGTGGTACGTACGTACAACTGCATATGTACTGAAAAATACACATACTAAGACTAAGTATACTACTTTCATAAAACACACAGAAATTACAAGCTGAGAGTTAAATCGTGCACTGACGACAGAAGACAATTGTTTTTGTTAACACTAACAGAGATTTCGAATTGATGGTGGGGTATTATTAGGGAATTGGTAAACTACTGCATAGAGACTTATGGTAGCTGACACTATTCCTCACATTAAGTCTGCTACTTTTTATGTTCATCAACATTTAAGTACATTATGTAACATAACATTATTTAATCAACAGTAAAAGACTATATTACGACAGCCGTAGAAAAAAGATGTTGATCACAACCATTGACAAGAGAGACTCTCTCTGGAAGCTATTACAACACCATGTACGCAAGTGTTCACGTGTTTTGATTATGTGTGTGTGTGTGTGTGTGTGTGTGTGTACGAAAGAGACGACACATGTTTATTTTTTTGTGTGAAGTGAAGCAATTGTATGTAACTTGAGGGAACTTATACCCGTCTATAAAAAATAATAAAACCAAAACTTAAAAGGAAGACATTTATTTCAATTCAGGCTGTGTATCCGTACTTTATTGTTTGATGAATGTAACTGTGACAGTAACACGAAAAAATCGACTGATTGCACTGCAGTGAATGTGAAAAAAGTTTTCCTAAATCTAAGATGCCTACTTAAAACTGATTACCAACAATAAAGAATAAAGATAGCTAAGTAGTTACAGTTCCAAGGACCCATTTAAAAACTAAAAAGCAATCTGTGGAATGTGTCAGAGGACAAACGAACTGGGTTTTTTTCGCCACTTGCTTCCATTGACACAAAAATTAGCCGCTTTCCTGAATTTAAAATGCTATTGTTTGTAATAAATAATGTAACCTATACTGCACAGTTAACTTAGAAGTTTGTTTCTTTTTTTCTTTTTTTTTTTTTTTGCATCCTCATTTTTTCTTTTTCATTTCTTTAGTTTAGTTGCTTATTGCTGATTGTTGGTCAGCATACAATACAATGCATACACTCAGAAGAATGCAGACACTGTATTTCCAATGAATGATGACAATCATGAAATCTTTTTTATTTTCTTGCTCATGCAACCATAGACTCAGCAGCATTCACCTTTTATTTAAATTTTAGTTCTTAAATTAATGTTTTCTCTAAGTTCTACTATTTCTTTTTTTTTCTTCCTCTTTCATCCGCATCTCTCTTTCTCTCTCATACACATGCACGCACATAAAAACAGGTATGCACACATTTAAAAGATAGACCATGTTTGTATTTAATTTTTGTAGTTTTTCCCACACCTGTGAGAGTTTACATAAAAAAAATAGTTACAGTGAGTAAACATGCATGTATGTGGCATTTTCACCAATGCGCAGGTAAAGCGTCCATGCATCTGGTGCCTATTCTTACGCACATACTGAACTTGAACTGATGATGGTATTTTATGTAACGTGTCTTTTCTTTCTCTCTATCAAACGTACCTACATTTTAAAAAAAGGACATGCATACTGATTCAGGTATGATTAATTATTGTTGAGGTGAAACGAAAGGTATCATGATGATTATTTAATTTTTAGTCATTTTCGGACGCCTCTTTATTCACGATGTGTATGAATTTTCTATTCAGAATCTGCGCCATAATTTATTCTGGAGATTCATTTTTTAACCTTCATTGGTAATAAGGACTGCAACATCAGATTAAATAGCAGAATACGAAGAACTGGAAGAAGAATATAGCTCCAAATTACCAGCTACATGAGACAGAGTGCCATTACCATCATTACACCTACTACTGTAGTACTACAGTACACTACAGTACACTTACAGCCAGGATGGATGGCTTATCAGAAAATTAAAGATATCGGTAACAGTGCTTTTTAGCTGAGTGAAATTAGGACTAACGCAACATTTTTACACATTCCTGTCCACATAGTGACTTAGTGTCATAAAAATCTGTGAAACTGAATCCATTCCAGCGATTACTTTCAAATCGGTACTTCTATAACTGCTACACTTACACACTACTAACTACACAGTAATGAAAACTATCGATGTTGTATCGAAGTCAGAACTACTGTTGCGGGGCCGTTGTGTGACGTCATCACACGCAAGGGCTGTAGAAACAGTCATTATTAGTCTTGATTTGTAATTAAAAAATTATGAAAATGTCGCTTTCTATGTCTGTATGTACGTGTATTGTGTATTCTGTGTGTGTGTTTGTGAATGCGTATGTGAATGAATGTTATTGTTGTGTGTATGTGTGCGTTTCGTGTATGCATATCTCTCTCTCTCTCTCTCTCTCTCTCTCTCTCTCTCTCTCTCATGTGTGCCTTATACTCTCTGGACGTGGGCGATAATGGTTCTTCTCAACTTCCTGTCTTTTGTTGCTTTCAGTAATTTTTGTCCTTCGTCTCTGTTAGTACATGTGATTACCGATTGATGAATGATTATGTATGGGTGTGGGTATGTGTTTTTTTAATTTCATTCATTTCAGTTTTCTCCCTCTTTACCTCTCATTCTCTTCTGGTATATCACCATCTCTCTCTCTCTCTCTCTCTCTCTCTCTCTCTCTCTCTCTCTCTCTCTCTTCCCTTTTTCTGTTGGCTTTTCTCTAAATCTGTTTATCCACCTTTATCTCCCATATACCTCTTTTTTATTTTGTTATCTTTTTTACTATATGACCCTGCTTTTTTCCTCCAATTCTCATGTCTGTGAACTTCAGTGTTGTAAAACACGAGCTACTTTCTGTGTGCGTGTGTTTTACTGACGTGATGAAACATTTATCTTCCTCTTCTATTTCTTGCATATCAGAATGTTTCTTATCTTTTCAACCTAACCCTAACTCCTTTTTCAATTTATACACATCAATGCCACTTCTTTTCAAAACCTCTTTTTTTTTTCTCATCTTTAAGCCGACTCTAAAACGTTAAATTTCTTGCCTCCTACTCATATTTTTCCCAGTCCCCACCTCAACCGTTCCCACTTCTTAGATTTTCTCTTTTGTAATTCTTGTTGATTTATTACATAGTTTTACCTAACCACCATCCACCCCCGTCACTCAACTCTCCCTGTCTATTCATTTATTTATCTGTTACTTTCTATTTACCTCACTACTTTTCTTTTCACCTTCTTCTACTTTGTCTCACAATAACTCTTTTTCTGTTACCCTCTCTCCATGTTTCAAGTCTATATTTCACTATATTCTTACTTTCTTCTTTTCTTTTGCCATGTCAAGTTGTACTGCATTCCTCTATCAACATTTGCCAGGAAGAACCAGAAGATGTTACAAGAATTTTGTTATGGCAATGCAGAGTATATAATAACACAACTAAAGTTATTATTTTCTTGTCAGCTTATAAACATCACTTATTTTCCTCTCTAATTATGTGAGTTTCAAACATTGTATATAAACATGAATAGAAAGAGATTGAATCAATAAATACTGTAGGACTTTTTCATGAAGGGCCATGGATTATAGTGGTCTTAATAAAAGAAACTACAAAGATTCCTTGCATAGTGAAACTGAGACTGCTATGATAATGTGGTTATTCAAGAATTATATCCTTTCTAGCTTAAAATACAAATGGAAAAACAGATAACTTCACCTATGCATCATAACATATTAACAGGTTTCTAATTTAATTTTTGAGGGAAATATCCTGTCTGATCACACACCTGGCTAATATTAGTAAATAATTTCAATTAAAAAAATTATTATAATTTTCATGATTCAAATCCCTTCCAGATATGGCTTTCTTTTCTCTAGAGTTTGTTTAATATTTCTAAAATCTTTTACATTTTCAATAATTAGGGTTGCTATTGACTAAAATTCTTAAATAATAACAAGTTATAAGAATGTATCAAAAGTATTATCTTTTTACAGTTCTTTACATGAAAAGATATTTCATATACACATCTAAAGACCATCCTTTATTATTGATATCATTCTTATAAATATTATATCATCATGAATATTGTTCAGTTGTATATCTTTCAGATTTTATTATGGTGGACACAAGTATTGAGATTCTGGCATTGTTAAGCATTACTTAACTGAACCTTATAGTTGCTTTCAGAATTCAGGAAGTAGAAGGATATGAAATGATATCTGTATGACCCCAAATTGGTCTTAGCATTTTACCCTGAAAATGAAACCCAGAAGTGAATGGACATTAATTGTTGATGATGTTTCTTTAAAATGCAAAGAAGAGAAGAACATGATCACCAGAATTCTAAGACTTACAGAAAAATTAGACTCATTTAAAAATAACATATACAGAACTACAAAAAAAATTATATTATCTTCAAGAAATATACAAAAGCTACTGAGTGGTTAAAGATAAAAAATACCTTTGTTATAGTCACTAATAGTCACAAACTTGAAATGTTAAATCACTTGTTAGTGTTAGCCTTATAAAGCATTACTAATGGTTGCAGTCATTACAGAATACTTTACAAATTTGGTCTCATAGCAAAGTTGGCTGAGAACATCATATGATGATTCAAAGTTCTGATTCTCCTGATAATAGTACTTTATAAATATTAAAAAAGATAAGTAAAAAAATATTCAGATAGCAATCACATCTTCAAAAAAAGTGGTCATAAAATACACATTGAAAAAAAAGAAGCTTTTATGGTTAAATTTTTAAACATTGACATTCACTTAAGACATTAATGTTTGGCTATATGCTATTTTACTTTGTTTTTATTTTTTCTTTTGCTCTTGCTCTCTCTTTTATATTTGATATTATTATTATATTCATGCTCACCTCTCCCCCTTCTCTCTCTCTCTCTCTCTCTCTCTCTATATATATATATATATATATATATATATATACATTTGCTGCATAAACTACATGATGGTTCTGTGGATGTTGAAGAAATCCAAATATGCCTGGATAGGCATCTGCAACAGGTATTAGTTAGTCACACTAGTAAATGGCCGTACTTAGAAATGAGAAACCAGCTACATTGTATGGTAACTGGCAGTTTCATGTCTTTTGATTATCATATATATATATATATATATATATATATATATATATATATATTGTCCTACATCAATGGCACAACTTGGAGTTTCATGCGTTATGCAATCATTAGATGTATATTTCATCAGATGTATATTTCAAACAGACAACTTTTTAGTAGACATAGGACAATATGTACATTTATTAATATATATATAATATAGCTCTGTTTATACATTGAGCACTGTTTTATTAACATCTGAATAATAATACTATGCATATGTGCATCCTCATATGTATATTTATTAATTTATATCATTATATATATATATATATATATATATATATATATATATATATATTCATTCATGAAAATCAATTATATAATACACACACACACACACACACATATATATTATATAATTAATTTTCATGAATGAATATATATATATATATATATATATATATATATATATATTCATTTATATAATATATATATATGTATATATTATATAAATAAATTTCATGAAAATATATATATATGATATTCATTCATAAAAATCAATTATGCAATTCTGAAATTGACCAGTTGTACATGATTCTGAAACATGATCAATACATGAACTTTAGTATAATTCTAAGAATGTTTCTTTTAAAAAAGATATGAATACCTCACCTACTACTACAGTTTCACCTTTTGGATCTTCAGGGTGGTTTGGTTATTTTTATATCACATGTCACTTTATATTTACACATATATTGCTCAAGTGTTGACTAAAATCTTGCATATTTGCTTTTCTTTTTTTAGCTAGTTTTTATGATGTTGGGTTTTTTTTCCCTTAGTTTTCAATTCTTTGTTACAATTGTTTTAATAAGAAACTCTTTTCATATCTACATTTCACTTTAATCACTGATCTTTTGTGTAACAAGTTCTTGGAGTTTTTGAACATTGCTATGCCTAATTTCTCCTCCATGCATAACCTGCTAATTTTTTATCCTTTTTCATAACTCACAATCTTCTTAAGTATTTTCCATTTGTCTGTGGTAGTAAAGTTTTTTCTTTGCTTCCTATATGTACCTTGATAATGTAGCACTACTTTTGTATTTGGCTATCTCCATAGACATTTTATCAATGTTTAAATGGTCTTGTTGTTGACACCCCTCACTTTTCACTGTTACTTTATACACAAAATTTTTTATCTGACAATTTCCGTTATGAAGACACATTTAAATTTCTTCAATTACACATCCTTGTGAAAAGTGGAGGCTGTCAAAATAAAATATACATTGGATCAATGGAGGGGCTTTTTAAACATAGATACTATAAGTATAAAATATCTATGGAGAAAGCCAAATACAAAAGTGGAAACAGGGTGATCAATAACCAAGCAATAGCAAATAAGAACAAGATGAGATATTTCTATATATGGATAAGCAAAACAATAAAAATCTGCTCTTGTTGATAAAGATGATTTCAGTTTGAAATTCCCTACAGTTTATCTACAAAGGCTAGAGGGCACAATGACTAAAAATAACAGAGGGTTTGTTTAAATATATGATAATAACAACAAAGATGAGGACAATGGTTCAAAAGTAATTATATTAAATAATGATAACTCCTCATTTCAGAAATTCAAGAAAAAATAGGAAGTGGGTCTGTGAACAGAAATAGTTAGTGTAGTAAGATTGTTATCTGCAATAAAATGTGGATATGTTTATAATAAAAAAGAAAAAGATTAATAATTTTTGCATGACCTGTAAAATAATAATACACTTAATATCAAATGCAACTATTGTTACATCAAGTATATGGTTGCAAAGAAAAGAACAAACAAGGATTCAAATTTTAACAAACATATATTATCTAATTTTCAAAATATATACATAATAATCAATGCTAGCACACATAATTGTGCAAAAAAGACTTATCTGGTGTGGATTCACCAGTATAAGTTCACAAAGTATACTCTATTGGAAGTACAAGTGAAGTGTCATAGGTGAGGGTGATCTGTGGTAAGGCCTGGTAAGGTGGGTTGGCTAACTGAAGTCATGATGATGGTGATGAGAGGGCCTGGAGTGGATTAGTGAAGCCACAAGTCTTACTTTGTGGATACAGAGAGTGTGAGTGTGAGTCAGATGAAGTCATAAATCTGGAGTTGGTGTGTGCAGCAGATTGTTTGACCAAGGTCATGGTGAGATGATGGGAGAAGCCTGAAGGGAATTAGTAAAGCTGTTGGTAGCATGAGTAAAGTACAGGTTGGTTGACTGAGGCCATGGTGATGACGAGAGAGGCAGTCATGGTGATGATGACAAGAGCCTACTATTGTTGACAGCTGGCCTATCAGCCAGCTTCTGTGATAACCATTTATGAGGAGCTTTCTTTTAAGCAAATCTGGTTACTCTCAGGCCTTTTTTTTTTTTTTTTTTTTTCAGCAATATTCGTGATTGACTATTGTATTTTATATTTCTGTGGGGATGTGTTTTGTGGACTGGATGTGATGTTTGGAACTCCTGCACAGAAGACAACATTTTTATTGTGGGCTTTGCTTTCTTCGCACTCATATCTTGCCAAGATGTAGAGTGAATCAGAAAGAGATTTAACTGACAATAGAGTAAAACATTAATTATTTAGTGTGTAAGTGAAATTAACTATTTGAACCCAGAGATCTAACCATTTTCCAATTCTAATATTCCTGAACATTTTGGGTGAATTGCAATATTTTGCTGTTCTTTATGCTAATATTTATGCAGTAATTATTTTTGATAATGAGAAACTAGGAAATTGTACTGGCAAACTGGTTCAATGGGTTAATAATTATAAAATAAAATGAATAGAATAGCCATATTCTGGTAGCAATACTTGCATTAATTCTTGAATACTGACAATCTCTTTATTATTTTCATTTCATTTTTATAGTAAATCCATTAGCAATGCATTTATATAATAGACATTCTGTCAGTCATAGGTGCATTCATTCATGACCACTGTGAAAATCCCTTTTTCCTTTTTTTATGCATTTCTACCAAAAAATCATTAGCAATGTATGTACATTATGCATGTAATAACTCAGAAATGCTTGCATTCATTTCTGATCATTAAGAATTTACTTTTTCTTAACAACCGATGCATAAAAATTACCAAATTCAATAGTTACTTAATAAATGTTTCCCTTTACTGTCAAAAATATTTAGTTTGTTAATGAAGAAAATGACTCTGAAGTCAATTTCAGTGATGAGAAATGCCAAAACCTTGGCTTCATATGCCAAGTTCAAAAGATTGGTTCCAAAATTAATTTATAGTCATTGTTTCCTTTTCTCCCCTCCTAGTGTTAATTTGAATTGCCATGCATAAGAAAGAAAGTAGAGGGGTTTCACACTGTCTTCTCTATGGTTTGAAATTTTTTTTATTCCCTTAGACTGGTTGTTAAAGCTAGAGAGACCAGTATAACTTGATATTTAATCCATAGGTTGGGGAAGAAGAGATGAGTTTCTGCTTTTCATGGTAATACATGGCATTAAAAAAAGAGTTACTGTGTTGTTGTTTTTTTTTTTTTTTTTTTAATCATTTCACCCCGAGCAAGGCAGAAATGCCACTGATGTGCAGGGGGCTACATAACTGTAAAAAGATTAATTAGAAAAGAGTGAGGAGTACAAACTAGTTAGAAAGGAGCAATAGAAAGCTGAGAAAGCAGTAGTCATCTTTCCTGAAATATCATATGTTAAATAAACATTACATATTAGTATTATAATAATTACTTACTGTGATTATCATTATTACCATCATCATTTTTATTCTCATCAATTGCTTTTGTCTCATTAATCTCAAAAATCAAATTATATCCCATAACCTATTTGATCATCAGTATACCACAATGAGTTCTTTATGGTATTTCTTTGAACATTACAATTTACTTGATGATGTCTACCTCTTCTCTAAATAATAAATGGTAGACTATACTACTTTACATGGTATCAGTACTAACACCTGCCTTTACTTACTGAGGTGGGTAAATTCATGGTATTTTCATAGAAACCTGTATACAACCACTTTCTAAGAATAATGGTTAAAATGGTATTGAGTGAGTGAAGCTTATAGGTCTAGGCAAGGACTACACTTCTTTGAGTCTTATGGACTGGTACTGCAGAATCAAAAGAGCTTTACTAAATAACAGAAACCACATCACTTAAAGACTTTCAACAGAAGCAAGGACTAAAATGGACAGCACATGTAACTTAAAGAGAATATAATGGCATAATTAAGATGTTGATGTTGTACACTACTTCAAATAAAAGGTTAGGAAGGAAATCCTCATCAATGCTGGAAAGAGTGATAACAGATATTGAACTTGAAATATCTATTTCCTTGAAAAATATTTTTAAGAGAAAGATTTTATAAATTTAAACTGGATGTAGTACTGGAGACTTAGTAAATGAATGCCAAAAGTTTCCTTGTCAGGAAACAGCTAATATCATTATTTGTTTTATTTTAATACTGTTAATTGTTAGGTCAGCTCTACACCTCTGTTACTGGCACTAACTACAGTTATTTGAGCATTTCTCTCAGTGTTGCTTCCATGTTATTTTAAAAGTGCATTAGAGCAACTTCATCACTAATGCTGATGTTTTTGACTTGGCCATGCTATAAGTGTTGATACTATGTTACTAAAGATTCAACTGTAATGTACTGGTCACATAGCAAAGATTAAAGTGTGAACTTTACCTCACCTTGTTTGCCATGCCAGAATGCCCACTAGGTGACATCTGTTTAGGACTATAAAAGGGTTAGACATGAGCCCACTTTCTCTTTTGTTTTTTGCATGTAGTAGCAATATCAACAGAACTGTTCCCTTCTTGGGAGATATTCCCCAGGCAGGCAGCAGACTTCTTAACTTCAAGCAAAAATGTAGATATAACATCACATTTCTCTCTCTCTCTCTCTCTCTCTCTCTCTCTCTTTCCATTCTTTTGTTAGCTATGTTGTTCTATATAAATATAGATCTAGAAAATTTCTCCATGTGTTTAAATTCATTTTTTTGAGAAAACATTGAATTCATTTCCTTTTAAAGTTCTCTACCTCATCCACAAGTTGTAACTCCTCCCATTACAAATTGGGACCAGCAATAACCTTATCTGTTACATCCTGTAACACCTACAGAAGACTATCAACTTCTAAAAACTTATTTCTAGAACTGACTGATAGGAAAGTATGAATCTAATAAAGAAATACAAGGACTCCCCGAAAACGAGGCTCAATTTTTGTGTATTCAGCTATCATCAGTGTATAACAGTAACAGCTAACAAAGTCACATGGATGCACAAGATCTATCAAATGACTTCTCTTCCAGAATCAAGGCAGAAAATAGAGTGAAAAAAATAAAAGGCTGCTCTGCAAGGAGAGGACTATCACTGACTTTCAAACCAATTCCAGCAGCCAATGCATGCTTCTCTTGTATAATCTCACTAACTATCTAAGAGCCTGAAACTGATGTGAAAAACTTTCCAAAACTTTCATAATGCTATAATCTTCTTAAAATAGGAGTAAATATATTAGCCTATCATCCAGTTCACACTATTTCTCAGTTTTTTGAATAGGAGTAGAGGTTTATCTCTTGTTTCATGTTTAAGATTGGGTTTCTGGTTCTTTCTAAAGACTACTTCAACTCTATACTTTTAACAGTTTCAACTGAATTCTGAAATGGTTATTCACAAATTAAATTTTGACCTTTTCAGTTTAAATTTAGCTGTTATCTTTCTTGCATAGCCCCAAGGAATTCACTTCTTGCCCTTCTTGCTCATATAACACTATATAGTAAGTCTCTATTCTCAGTAGTGTGTGTGGGAATTAAAATAAAGATACAAAATAAAATAAAATAAAATAAAATAAAAAGACAAAAAAAAAAGAAAAATAATAATCTCCCAAGAGGCTTCTAACGGGAAAGATCATCCACATGCTAGAAAAAGGGGGCTTCTTGACACTCAATAGAAACTGAGGAATCTCAGTCTTTTTAGCTAGGGCTCTCCATGGGACAAGATGTACCTATTGCTCAAGAAGATTTTCCCTCTCAAAAGATTGTCACTGCCTGCCTAGTGAATAATAATAAATAAAAAAAGTCCTAAAAATATTCTGAGTGTCTCTGTCCCCTTCCTTTTTCCTCTGCCTATTTATTTCAGTGCTAAAAGCAATTCAGCATGTATTGGGTGTTAAAGTGAAAGAACCAAAAACAAACTCAGTAATAGTAACCATAAGCTCTTGGGCATTGTAGTAAACATTAGTATAAAAAAGAAGAAAAAAAAAAGAAAAAGTTTGAAAAATTATAACCAAAATGATATCATTATCATAATTATAATTTTGTAAATATATTTTTTCTCTCATTAATTTCTTTTAGGTTTTTTAGTCTTACTCTAATGATGATTAGAATGATCATTTTCATTTATTATTGATATTCTATTCTTCTTTCTACTTTGTTTCTACTAAAAGCTTTTATTGATATGTCTTATATTTTTTATTTTTGTTAGAATCTTTAAAACATCTCAAGAATTGTATTTCTTTAATTTATACCTAGCTTATCAAGAAAGAGCAAAAACCCTTCACAACATCGTACCTCAAAAAGAGACAAACTTCAGACTACTATTTAAGAATCATGCTACCTCAAGTGACCAGAATATATATATATATATATATATATATATATATATATATATACTATTTTTTAAATAGAAATTAAAACTTTATTTCTTATTACGAAAAATGTTAATTTAAAATAAGAAATATCAACTCAAATATGTGTACCCACTAAAATAATGTTTATAGTGGATGTGTGTGTGTGCATGTTTGTTAGCCTGAATGAAAAGATTAGGTTCATATTAAAGGAATATACTAACCAGGCTTTTGATAGTAGGGAAAGTGATCTGATTCAAAAATGGTCAGGTTGCAAGTTAGTAATGCTTGAGAACATAGGTATAGTCATTTTGGTCTGAACCTAGGCCAGCTGCAGATCAAAAGTTGCTAAGCAACCAACTCATAAAACTGTGGTTAGGCAAAGTATATAAGATGATCTGGATGATTAGCGAATGGGCATACGCATATTTAGAAATAGGCAGGTGTTTGGCTAAGCTATGAATTCTTGTTTATCTTAGAAACTCAAACAACATTGTATGACATAAGATAATTAAGTAAGATAAAAATTTTGGTAGACACACTGGTGATTCTACTATTAGGACTGTAGAAATACACCAATTGGATAGTCCTTGCTTGAGAGTGAATAAGAGGCAAAACATATCACAAAGTCTTCTCTTCAATCAAAGTTACTATCATTAAAATTATAACTGCTATAATAAAGTTAATGTAGGAAGTGTTTATAGAATTGTAGCTTGTAGAATTATATTTAACTTTAAAACTGAGTGAAACAAAATGATTCTCAGAAAGAAAACATATCCTAATGCAATCAGAGAGAACATTGCTGAATTTTATGTGAAAACAAGAACAGAATCCAGTCTTTGTGGAGTAATGATCATAACACTGAAAATATAAATAGCAAATTGGCAATTATAATTGTATCATGGTATGTAAATGAGATACAGCTATAAATAGTGAACCTCAGGCACCAAGGAAAGAAGATATCACATAGCTTCCTATGAGATTTACACATAGAGAACTGACAGGACAAAAAACCTGGATGTATAAAATCCAAGGATGGAACAATAATATTGGAGAAAGAGGAAATACTCCAGCGATGGGAAGAATATATAAAAGATCTTTTCCATGACAAGAGAGAGCAACCGATAATACACAAAGATGAGGACGGATTGGAAATATTAAAGTCTGAAGTGGAAGCTGCAATGGCTAAACTGAATAGAAACAAAGCAGCTGGTCCAGATGGCATTGTAATAGAGCTGCTGATAGCCCTGGAAGAATTTGGCATAGAGAAAATTACAGAAATAATAAATGAAATTTATAATAGTGATATAATACCAGACGACCTATGCAAGTTTATTTTCATAGACCTGCCTAAGAAGCCAGGTGCAAATGAGTGCAAACAACACAGAATTATCAGCTTAATGAGTCATATTACAAAACTGATCATCCAAATCTTGATGAATAGAGCAAGAAGCAGAATCAGGCCAGAGATAGGACAAGAACAGTGCGGGTTCGTCAAAGACACTGGAACAAGGTACGCTATATTTATGATTATGATGCTCTCTGAAAGGGCAATACAAATGAAGAAGCACTTGTACTTGTGTTTTATTGATTATGTGAAGGTGTTCAATAAAATATGCCACAAAGAATTGATGGAGATGCTCAGCAGCCTCGACATTTGGGAAAGACATTAGAGTAATTAAGAATCTCTACTGGCAGTAAACTGCCTGCATACGGACAGGTAACGAATTCAGCAGATATACAAAGATAGAAAGAAGTGTAAGACAAGGATGTGTCTTTTCACCAGATCTATTTAACTTGTACAGCAAGAATATTTTGACCCTACATGTTATGCCAGGATTTGTCATCGGAGGCCACAATTTGAACAACATAAGATATACAGACAATGCAGCACTGATTGCAGACACAGACAGGAAACTACAAGACCTCTTACAGAAGGTAACTGAGGAGACTGACAAAAAAGGACTACAAATAAACTGCAAGAAAATGGAATGCATCATCATTAGCAAAAAGAACAACCCAAAATGCCAAATACAGGTGGGGGATATTAAAATCAAGCAGGGACAAAAATTTAAATACCTGGGAAGTATCCTAATAGAAGACAGAAAGTGTGACACAGAGATCTGAAGGCAAATCGGCATGGCAAAGGATGCATTCGAGAAACTGACTGTTCAGTACTTGACAGCATCTCTGACAATATCGACAAGGCCATTTCTTCTCACCCATCTGCCTATATCTTTGTGTTTGGGGACTTTAACACCCACCACACTAAGTGGCTGGAAAACTCTGTCACCGACCCTGCTGGTGTCCACACCATTAATTTTTCAATCTCCCAATCCCTTACACAAGTGGTAGACTTCCCCACGCATTTCTTCAACAGCCCTAATGGAAAGGGACTCTTTACTAGACCTCTGCTTCACTTCCATCCCAAATTCTTGCACCATCAGATAGCTCTGCCCTCTTGAAAATTCTGACCACACCGTAGTTTCTGTCAACATCTCTTTCCACTCCACCCCTACCCAAGCAACCCAAACCCAGACCAACAGAATATCCTACTGCTATCAAAGAGCAGACTGGGATTCGTTCCGTGACTTCCTCTGTGACGTCCCTTGGAACAATGTTTTTAGTCTTCCCGTTGAAGACTGTGCATCAGAGGTCTCCTCCTGGGTTAAGGCTGGCATCGATGCTTTCATCCCTGCCAGGAAATTTCAGCTTAAATCCCATTCGTCTCCCTGGTTTTCGTCCGCTTGCTCGGCCGCCATTGCCCACCAGAATCACTTCTTCCGGCTTTATTGTAGCCACGCGTTGGACCAAAACAGGCGCCTCTTCACCTCAGCATAAGTGTGAAAAGGTACTTAGCAAAGCTAAGATGCTGTTTGCTGCCAGACTGAAGCAACACCTAGCATCCTTTAAGTTCGGTGCCAAAGACTACTGGCGCCTCTGTAAAACCATGCTTAACAAGAGTAAGTCCTCAATACCCCCACTAATCAAAGAGTTTGAGGTCCTCACCTCCCCAGCGGACAAGGCTGAATGCTTTGCCCATAGATTCTCGACCAACTCATGTCTGGATTCATCTGGAGTCTATACACCCGACTTCCCACCTAGAACAGAGGCCCAATTGAATGACGTCCACATTCGCTGATTTCTAACATAATCTCAAAACTTGACCCTCACAAAGCGTGCGGCGGGGACAGAATCCCTATCATAGTCTTGAAGAATGTGCTCCTGAACTCTCCTCTGTTCTCTCTAAACTCTACAACCTCTGCCTATCTTCCTCCTGCTTTCCTGCCTGTTGGAAGTCTTCTTCTGTGGTTCCAATATTTAAGAACACTGGTGAACCCTTGGACCCCGCAAATTACCGCCCTATCAGCCCTCTTCCGATCTTTGGCAAAGTGTTCGAAGCCATTATCAACGCCGAGGTCATTCAACATCTCACAGCCCTCAGGCTACTCTCGGTCAAGCAATATGGCTTCCACTTCACAAGGTCTATTGCTGATATACTAATGACCATCACTGAGTATATATACAGGGCTCTCGACAAGAATGGTGAAGCGTGAACCGTCGCCTTGGACATATCTAAAGCGTTCGACAGAGTATGGCATGCCGGCCTTCAACGGAAACTGCAAAGCTACGGCATAACTGGACTTTTGTTGGGCCTAATCCAGTCATTCCTCTCTAACCGTACTTTGAAGGTGGTATTAAACGGACATGCCTCTCAGAACTATCCTACAAACGTGGGTGTCCCCCAAGGCTCCATCCTAGGTCCTACACTCTTTCTAATCTACATCAATGATCACCCCGATGTCATAACATCCCAAGTAGGTATGTACGCCGATGATACCACAGTTTACTCTCACCTCCATCAAAAATCTGATGTTGGTGACAAGGTGAACCTTGCTGTCGAGCTTGAAAAGGACCTCCAAACCGTGGTGGATTGGGGTAAGAAATGGCTTGTAAAATTCAATTCTTCCAAAATGAAGCTGCTGTCAATTAACCACCACAGACAACCGCCCGCCCCCCTCCCGCCATTAGCATGGAACAGGCTTGCCTCCCAGAGAGTAAAGCACTATGCCTGCTCAGCCTGACACTCTCAGCGGACCTCAAGTGGAATGACTACGTCGAATCCATTGCTAAATCTGCTGCTATGAAAGTCGGCTCTCTGTGCAGGGCCCGGAAATTCTTTCTGCCTGAATCTATCCTGCACATATATAAATCTACTGTCCGCCCATGTATTGAATACTGCTGCCACATCTGGTCGGGTATCCCTGCTATTCTCCTCGGGCTTCTTGACAAAATACAGCGAAGAATCTGTAATGTGATCGATACTGACTTAGCTGACCGCCTGCAGACACTCTCTCACCGGCATGACGTGACTTCCCTGTGCCTCTTCTATAAATACTTTCACGGCTTCTACTGTGATGAACTTAGTTCACTGGTGCCCCCTAGGTGTGAATTTGCACGAGATACTAGATTGGCAACTAGGTCCCACCCCTTTACAGTGAAACCGATGAAATGTAACCGCAATTTCTACTCCAACAGCTTCTTTTCTCGCACTTCCCACCTGTGGAATTCCCTTCCACATACTTGCTTCCCCGACGGCTACAACCTCCAGGAGTTTAAATGTAAGGTCAATAGACATCTCCTAACACACTAACTTGCACCCATTCCCTCCAACACTCTCCCTACATACCTTCTAACTTGTCTATCACCCTCCCTCTGACATTTCCTATACCCAATCGCTCTATGTAACCCCCTGCGCTATAGTGGCAGTGGACTGCCTTGCTTGGGGTGATATGATTTTTAAAAAAAGTATTAAGACACAGGAAACTTTCACTAAAAACAAAGAAGAGAGTACTAGATTGCTATGTGATGTCAGTTCTTCAATATGACAGTGAATGTTGGACAATATCAACAAAGATGAAGAAAAAACTTGGAGCAGCTGAAATGTGGTTCTACAGAAAGATGCTGCGGATATCATGGACCGAGCATGTGAACAATGATGAGGTGTTGGAAAGAATAGAAATGAAAAGGAAATTAATATTGAGCATCAGGAAGAGACAACTGAAGTTCCTGGGACATGCAATGAGGAAGGAGGGCTTGGAGAACCTGATACTAACAGGTCAGATAGACGGAAAAAGAGTCAGAGGAAAGCAGCGGATATTATATTTGAAAAGTCTGAGCAGGTGGATAACAGAATGGGGGTTGCAAGATGTTACAGGAGAAAGCGTGCTAAGAGGCACCAGGGATAGGGATATGTGGAAGACCATGATCACCTATGTTTTGAAAGGTCTAAGCACATAGAAGAAGAATAACAACAATGGCATTGCTGATAGAATGTTTAACCATGCTTGACGATCAAAGCAAAGCATCTAATCCATGCCGGAGCATGTAGAGACATGGATTAGATGCTTTGTAGCACTTGTCAAGAAACTGAGAGACAGATGAAACAAAGGCGAACAAAACGAGATTACAGATATGTTCCCCATAACAGCAAGATGTGAAACAGTAAAAAAAATTTTAATGATGGCATGCTCAAAAAACTTAAAACATCTAGCCTTCAAAGAAATCATCAAAATAATAAGAAAGAATATAAAACTAAATAGGTGGTTAGTCACAGTTTCTTTAGATGAGACAACAACTGAATGAGTCTATCATACATTTTTTACACCGATTAAAAGAAAAAGCCAAGAACTATGAATTCAAAAAACATTGGCAGTGATGAAATGACTGCAGAAGATGAGCTGATCCAGTTATGTATGATAGAAAGCATGCATAACTTCCCGTTTAAACATAAGATATTGGAAAGGCTGCAAGGTGTTAATTTGAATTTAGAAACCAGTATAGAATTTGTGCAGCAGCTAGAACTGATAAAGCAGTTCAACCAACTGCAGGATGAGAGAGAGAGAGAGATAGAGAGAGAGAGAGAGAGAGAGAGAGAGAGCATAAAGAAATACAAAGTTCAATATTGTGGCAAACAGCCTGTAAGTAAAAATATAAATGCTCAGCTTTTGGTAAAAGATGTCTAATCAGTAAAAAAAAGATCACTTTTAGAGAGTATGTAAACACGAAAATAAAGTTTAAGAAATTGAAGACATGTGAATTGCTACAGAAAAGGCAAAAATATTTGCAGTAAATACACCAATGAAAACCAGGGAAAGAGTAAAAATAAATTGGAAATGTTTTCAGATGCAAGTAGATACTGGCAGTGATGTTACACTAATTTCAATGAATTTTTGGCAGAACATGGAAAAGCCTAGGCCAAAAATGTCTGCCTTACAATTAAAACAATTCAATGGAACTATAATTAAAACATTGGGCACGTTCAAAGAGACACGTGAAACAAAAAATCCTTTTGAAATCATACCTATAACAGTATCAGCATGTATGAAAGACCATGGATTGCTAGGAATAGACATGTTTGAATCAATACATTGAAATTGATTAATTTAATGAAATCTGAAGAACAAAAATGGGATTATAAAGTAAGCATTTACTTGAAGGAGAATGATCATCCAAGGTATGTCAAAGCAAGGAAACTGCCAAGACATATTTTACCTGTAGTGGTAGCAAAGTTAAAAAGAATGATTCAGCAGGGTATTTTGGAAAAATTCACTCATGAGGGTAGCAGTTGGGCTTCACCAATAGTTGCCATTAAAAAGGCTCATGGGGACATTAGAATATGTGGCAATTACAAAATTAGGGTTAACCATCAGATATGTTCAGATTCATTTCCTCTACCAAGTACTGAAACTGTGAGTCTTGAATTATCAAACATAAAGCATTTTGCAAAGATTGACTTAAAATCAGCATATAACCAAATTGAAATAGATGACAAATTTAAGGAGATTACTACAGTAAATGCACTGTTGGGATTATTAAGATGGACTCACCTACCATTTGGACTAAAATGTCATATTTTTCAGAGAGTTATCAAGAAGAGCTTATGAGGAAAAAGTGGAGAACATAATAATATATCAAGATGATATATGTGTAGTAGTTTGCACCAAGGACGAATTAAAGCATAAAGTAGAACAAGTCCTACAGAGATTAAATCAGGTAGGCATGATGATAGACAGAGACAAATGCAAGCTAGAATTTGGAAAAAAATATCCTATCTGGGATATCAAATATCTAAAGAAGAAATATCTCATGACAAGAGGTTAACAAGCAAAATTATGAAATTAGCAAAGCCCACAAACAAGAAAGAATCAGAATGTTTTTTAGGATTAATTAATTTCTACAGCAGATAGCTTCTTTGATATAACAAACTCATTGAACCATTTATGAAAATGCATAAAATCATAAAATTCACATAGACACAGAAGCAAAGTAATACTTTTGAAGCATTATGAAAAGGCTTTGGAAAGTATGCCAGTCATAAAAATCCTTGACCCAAGAAAAGAAGTTACTTTAAAAACTGATGCAAGAGGATCATCCAATCATGTATATTTCCAGAAAATTGTTGGTGACAGAATGTAATTACTTGATATAGAATTTCTTGTTGGCTAAAAAGTTTTTGTTAAAATCAAATCACAAGTCCTTGGTTTCTTATTCAATCTGTGAAAGGAGCTACTAAGAGTAATGTCATAAAAAATTTTAAGGTGTGCTTTTAAAACATTGGTGTTTGATTTTGACATTATGTATATAAAAGGAAGCACCATTCCTCATGTAGATGCATTATCAAACATAAGATTTCACAATGAAAATGGAGAGGAACGTGAAAATTTGGATGATAGTTATACAATGGGTAGAAATGTATGATCCTGCAAAACACTTAGCATAGAAACCTAACAAGACCTGATACTAAACAAAATACTAGAGTGTATAAGAAATAATGTAAGTAGTAACTGCATTATAGTGGAAATACCTTTCAAGGAAGAAAGACATAGGTGAACAGTAGAGAAAGGCATTATATGTAATGCAGGTGCAATAGCACCTCCCAAAATTTTAAAGAAGGAAATAATTAAAAGTGTGGACAATGAAGTGTGGACATTGCAAGAAGGTTGAGACTGCAAGCATGGTGGCTGAGATATTCTAAAGATATTGAAAAACACATAAGAAAATGTCTCAAATGTATGAAAATTAAGACATTTAAACAAACCAAATTACATACATGGCCTAAAGAGGGGGGCATGGACAAAGATCCACATGGACCATGCTTACATTAAAGAAATTGGTTTATTCTTAATCTTAGTTGAATCATTCTCAGGCTGGCCATAAGTAATAAAGGTCAGAGATAGGAAAGCTGCCACCATGAAACAAATATTGAGAACAATGAACTGGAATTCTGTGATAAAAATTTAGTGTCTTCAAGGTTTGTCTTACAAAAAGAACAGAACATGGTTGTAATTGAAAAAAGGGTCAACCAATATTAGCTCAAGCTGATCAATTTAGAACCAGGTCCAAATCTGAAGCTGTAGAAATATTAAATGAGCAACAAGAGGAGACTGAGGATGGGGAAACCAAAATAGTACAGAACATAGAGGAAAGTGGAAATGAGTTAATAGACCTAGAAGAGGAAAATGAATTTAAACCAAGATCTACATTAAAGAGGACACAAGAAAACAAACAGAAGGCAAAATGAAGACCATCCAGAATATTTAGAAGAAGTGATAGAGTGATTAAGGACGTCAAATCTTTCAGGTTTAAGGAGCTGTAGTGTGGTATGTAAATTAGTTACATGCATATATAGAGCAAAGCTCAGGCACCAAGGAAAGAAGAAATCATGTAGCTTCCTACAAGATTTACACATCACAACAATAATGAAAGAATCAACAAAGATAACAAAGAAAAGAGCAATAACAAAGGGCAATAAATCAAAGTCAATAATAGAACTGATAAAAAGAAGAAATACATGCTTGAGAATACTAAAATAATATTGAAAATAACATGCAAAACTAAACAAACAAATCAACAAAATGTTAGGCACAAAAAAGAAAGATGAACTTGGAAAGAGTAGAAAAAGCTATCACACTTAAAATCTACTTAATTTACAGCCTACATAGATAAACAGCAATTGCTCTGAATAGATTACTGTAACTTTTTCAGCACTTTTAGGTCGTAAATATAAGGATTAGCACTTTCTCTATTAGAAACTATAGATGTTCTAAAACAAAAATAAACAATTTTCCCTTCAAAATTGGAAATATGAACAGGTATCAAGTTAAAATGGCATAGTAACAGATCTTTTGGAAGATACAAGAAAATAATTTCACAAAGGATTAGCACAACTATTTACTCATTGCATATAGAAAAAGTACCACAACACTTCAGTATAGGAATAGTAATTCTACTTTATAAAAAAAAGACAATAAATATCTTGCCATCTATTGCCTATCATAATCTTATTGAATATATGTAAATTATTCTCAAAAGTAGACTAACAAATAACCTAGATTAAAACCAGTCATGTGAATAGGCAAGTTTTAGGAGTGGTTACTGAACAGTGGGATATATACAAACAACAGATCAATTAATCAAAAGAACAACAGAATATAACAAACCAATTTGTTTAATTTTGGCTGACAATAAAAAGCATTAGACTGTAGAACATGTGTCAATCAACAACAGGAGAGTATTGATAAAATTTGTACAAACATTACTGAGAATATACAAGGTGTAACAATTTAATTGCTGGAATGGTCTAATAAAAGCAAAATTTACTTACCTGCTGTCACCTTCAAAGTACTCTCTTTATGTAGCTATGCACTTTATGAGACAATGAAACATTTTTAAAACATTCTTTTAGTAATGTAGTCAAATGTTACTGGATGTCAACAAATTCAGAGCATTTTTCAATTTTTGAAATAGCCAAAAATCATAGTAGCTAAGTCTGGTGAATAAATTGGTTTTTTGTAATGAATTTCATGGGATTCACCAACTTCTACTACATTATATGCAGGAACAGTGTAATGCTGCAGAATCCACTTGACAAGCCAGATTTTTTTTTTCTGAACAGATTCTCAGAAACTTTTGAGCAATTTCAACTCCTAATCTATATATATAAAAGGCAATCTGTGAGTCTGTGTGTGACTGTTCCCTATGCAGCCCTACATTTTTTAAGCTATGCCATTCAAAATTTCTAGGGACACATATCACCAGGGAAGCCAAGTTGACACATACTTTTTGAGTTTTAAGTCCAGCAATTTTCCCTTTTGCACTTTTTGGCAACTGGGGACGATTGTTTACACTTGCTCCGTAAAACATCTAAGATCTAAGATGTTTGCTGCATTACATCACAGAAATCAAATCACACGTGTCAAATGTGACTAAAATATTTTTTTATTAAAAAAGAAACATGAGCCTTTATATTTAATTTTTATTCCGACATTTTACGTCAAAGAAATCAAATCACACATGTCAAACATGACTAAAATATTTTTTAAAAAAATGAGCCTTTATATTTAATTTTTATTCTGACATTTTACATCACAGAAATCAAATCATATGTGTCAAACGCGACTAAATTATTTTTTATTAAAAAAAAAAAAGTCTTTAAAATTAATTTTTATTCCAACGTTTTAAAAATTCATTTGGTCAACAAAAAAATGTGAATATTTTTCCCCGTAATTTTGAAACAAAAGAAATATTTTAAAAAAAAAAGTGTTTTTTCAAACAAAAACAAAATATGTAAAATAAAAAGTTGCATCTCCTACTACTAAAATGTTCTAAGTTGCACGGGTAATGCCGGGCTATGATGCTAGTACAACATATGCAAAAGCATTGTTATGATGGAGAATCGACTTGTCATTAGCAAGTATAGGGCACCAAGAGAGAATCAAATTTACTAGACAGTAATGATCAATGAGATTTCCTTGTTAATCATTATTCGATGTTGAAGCACCCGTTCATGGACTACAGTTGCTAATCTCAAGTAATTATCTGTAAATTTTTACTGAAATGAAACTTCCTGCTTTTTTTTTCAGCAGATTTTCACCAATTAAACAAAACATAATTTCTTTTTGTATCCAGTTGTACTTTTTTTTCTCTGTCTATAAGCATTGGTCTGTGATTACATACTTGCTCTAAACCAATTTATAAACTAAAATATACTAAAATAAATATCTTCTCTAGAATGCCAAAGAATTGACTTTCTACAATGATATATATATATATATATGGAGCTTAATCAGTAAGCCAAGATATATTGATTTTTTTTATTTGAATTTTTTTATCAATTGTATTTGCTTCACTGAGTAAATTTTATTCTCTTCATTTCTTAGATAAGAAAGACCCATCCTAAAATGTTTTTATTTTTCTTAAACAAAAGCAGGTTTATTTTATGTTTATAAAGGAATTAGTTATAATCTTTACAGTGAAGAGTATTTTAGTTATACAATATGCTGATAGTACCCTATAAATATCACCATTCATGCTAAAATTAGTCTCACCCAACACATATTAGTTCTATAATTATTTTTTTTTTAAAAATTGCACCCTCATTGTGGTATGATCCATTTCCCCCATAAATGGATCTGTTCTAAATACACACATTCAAGAGAACTCTGCTTGCATTCAGAGTACACTAAAGCTTACATTTTAAGCCCATACGAATTATCTCTAACAATTCTACTACAATTTAATGAACTCTTGTTGTTAACCATTTTAGTAATGGTTAATCTACTCTGTCCAAAAAAACTTATTGAGCCTAAAATGTCTGACACTGAACTAGAATATCATCATTAGAGAAGAACTTTCATAACCTTCTTAAGTACCTACTGCAACAAAAGTTCTAATAAGCTGCGCTACCTCATGAAATATGTCTCAGTACAAGCCTTTGAGTATTTCATAAATTCACCTTCCTATGAAGAAGCTTTAACAACACTAGGCAGGAACTCCATAAAAAAGCAAAATAAACACTTACTGGGGATGGGGCGTCAACTGCCTTTAGATTCAGTTTACAGATTCTGTCAAGTATTAGTAAAACTAAGAACTGTTTATTTTCTTAGATATCAGCAGAACAATATCTAGCTGAAATGCTACATGATACCTTCATAAATGAGCTTCAATTCACAGATATCTGACAAACAATACTCAAAAACTCAAAAATAGCATCTTAATGTTACAGCAAGCCTATGAATTATATATATTATCTATTTAATATTCTCATCATTGTTTACTTACCATATCTGTTGACATTAACTATATAAATGTAACTTAAACACTTATTTGTTACTTATTTATAAATGTTTTTAGAATATTTATATGCATTATATCATCTAAATTTTATGATATTTAAATGCATTATAGAAGCTGAATTTCAATTCAACACAAATGATTGGTAACTTATTTACCTTTTTATGATTTACATTTTTTAATATAAAGGAAGACAAATTTTTCACTCTTAGAAAAGACATGCTCCCATGTCTAATACCTAATTTATAATGTAGAATTTCTAAGCTTTAACTGTTTTATTCAATACGATAGAAAAACAATATGATACAATTTCTACGATATTCTTTCTTAGGAAAATTACATATTTTCTTTTAAATTTTTGATAATGCTATTCTCAATTAGCTTAATAAGCTCCCACTATCTATAAAATGCTTCCATGGCATGCTTGTTCAAATAGCTACTGACAACTAAGCCCAGTGTGCTCATCACAGAACTACTTTTACAGATAGGAGAAGGGATGAAAGGCAAGTCACTGGCACCTCATAACCAGTTGCTTTGGATAGGTGGAGCTTGTCAGCCTGTGAAGGCAGTTCATCTAAGGAAAGGAAAACCTTCATTTCAAACCTCCACTGACTTGTGGCCATATCCAGTCATGGAAAAGGCATGGGACATGCAAAGAACTGTGCAGTTCAACAGCAACACCTTGGAGCTCTCCAAAATTTGCAGAGGGGTCAAACAGAGTTGTGTCCCCACTCCCATTCTCTTCAGAATCTTCTTCAAGCTACTTCAAAAGCACACTTTCAGCACATCATAGGAAGGGATTTACCTGCATATGAGGTGAGATGACAGATTTTTCAATCTCACTCATCTCAGAGCCAGGACCAAAGTATGAAACGTCCTTATCAGAGACATGTTGTTTGCTGATGATACAGCATTAGCATCCCACATCCAGCATGAACTTCAATCACTGATAGATCATTTCTCTCAGATCTGCAGAGACTTTAGACTGACCATTAGCTTGAAAAACAAGTGTCCTGTCCTGGGTCAAGGTACCGCAGCACCATCAGACATTGCCATCAATGACTATGAAAACCAAACTCTCCAAAAAAGAAAAGCCTTAATTAAACACATGTTTTTTGTGGGGGCAATAGACATGCAAAGTTATGCCCTACTAGAAAGGATAAATGCTATACATGCAGAAAGCAATGATATTGAGCTAAAGTTTGTCACTGTACAAATGAAAGCAAACCAGTATCTTGTTTGGCATCAGGAGATACACTTGGATGTCTATCAACTACAATGATATAGATCACAGTTAACAAACAGCTACTAAAAGCATTGATTGACATGGAGAGCACAGAAAACTTCCTTACCACAAGCATTGCGAAAGAAAATTCATGGAGAACCTGCCCGTGCTTAAACAAAGGGGATACTGTCTGGTTGACCTAAAAATAAAGGGTACTTTATACCAAAGAGTAATGTTATATTCTGCTTGGTTCTGGACAAACAACAATGATGATCATCTTGGCTGGCAACTACGAACAACAACACATATATATAAAAATATAAACTTATATCTTTATTCTTTGTTGGTTAGGGTTGTGTGGGATAGAAGAGTAGTCAGAGAGATATCACGTACGCATAAGAGTTGACAGGGAATCATTAATTAGCATTAATTCTCTCTCTCTGTTTTGTTTTCTTCTTTGTCTTCTGTTTTCTACCAGAAATCCCAGATTTATATAACCCAAAATTCCTACGCATCATATCTATGTCAGCTATTTCTTTCATACTTTGTTGTTGCCTGTGATTTCTACCTTTAATGCCAATCATAGCTTTGTCATCTATTGCTTTTCAAGCCTTTGTTGTCAGTGTTTTCTGCCTTTGATGTCAATTATATCCCTGTCAGGCAAGGTAATATATTACAGTAAGAGGTTTACTAATGTAGCAACCTGATATTAGAACACAACTTCTTGCATCAACATTGATTAATAGAAATATCCTTCAGAGGCTCTGAGCCACCCTTTGACGTCTGCAGCCTAGCAGCCATGAGAATGCTGTACACAGCATTTTTCAACAATCTAACACCTGATTGTAAACTGATAGCTACTAAATCTAAGTGACATTATTTATCCAAACTAAACTTACTTGGATGTTAAAGGAAAGTATAATCAAACAAAGTTATTCATTATGTAGAGCTGATGCCTTCATAGTCTCTTCAGAGAACAGGAAAAAGCAAATGATAATCAACTATTTTCAAATGATAAAATGATTTACTTAGCTAGATGCCTACCCTCTGCCCAGAATAGATAAGATGATGAAAAATAGCCAAGAGATATAGCACATCACTCAATAAGTCCTGGTTCTGACATATAGATGGTGCCACTAATAAAAAATCTATATAATTTTTATGAAGTACTAATCTTCAAATGAAATGTGACAACATTTGGGCCTAATCAGCTTATTAGTTTACAAATGAAAGTTATTTAAGTGAAGCTAATGTTGCAAATTTTCAAAACAATGGAAAAATCTGAATTCTGTGTGTTGGTAAAGCATTGCTTTCTGATGGGAAAAATACTGTTCAAGCAAAGCAATGGCTTGATAAGCATTATTCAGATTCTGTTACATCAGAAACAATGGTTAAGAGGTGGTATGCTGACTTCAAATGTGGTCGTACTCAGATCGCCCAAAATCAGCAGTTGTCCCAGAAACACCAAAGAAATACACAAACTTGTTTTGGCCGATCATAAATTGAAGTTGTGGGAGATAGCAGAGGAGTTAAACATATTGGAAGGTGGTGTATTCACGATTTCACATAAACATTTCAATGAGAAAGCTGTGTTCAAAGTGAGTGCTGTGTTTGGCCACAGTCAATCAAAAACAACAATGCGTAGATGATTCAGAGCATAGTTTGCAACTGTTTCAATGCAACAAGAAGGAGTTTTGCATAAATATGTGACAATGGATGAAACATGGATTCACCACTTCACTCCAGAGTCAAATTGGCAGTTAGCTGAGTGGACACCAGCAGGTGAAAGCTATCCAAAGTGACCAAAGATGCAAACATCAGCAGGCAAGGTTTTGGCCTCTATATTTTGGGAAGCACAAGGTATTTTGTTCATCAATTATCTTGAGAAAGGAAAAATCATCAGCAGTGAAGAAATCCCCCCAAAATGGCCACAAATGAAGAAGAAGAAAAGAAAACACACAATTTATTATGATAGATATATCAAAGCTAACAGACCAGATGTAGTGATTAAAGACTAAGAATGGCTTTTCATAAATATGCTAGTACCTTCAAACAAAAATATAACTGTTAAAGAATATATGAATATAAGGATATTTAAATTGAAATTGAAAAAAATGTGATACCTTAAAACTACTGTTATACTGTTAATGATTATAACCCTGGGTACAATCAAAAATGTATAGATGAAAACATTAAGAAGTTCGTTAGTCATCCCTGTTTAAAAGAGATTTTAAAAAATGTGCTATCAGAAACTGATCATTTACTCACGAGAGTATTATCAATATAATGAAAATATAAACACTGTATATGTTCAGTGTAGTAATAAAGTAAGTACACCCTTTCTCCCACTGGCTTGTAAGTATATGTAACACATCACTCAATAAGTTCCTGGCCTGACATATAGATGGCATCACTAATAAAAATCCATATGATTTTTATGAAGTACTAACCTTCAAATGGTATGTGACAAAATTTGAGCCCAAAATCAACAGTTGTCCTGGAAAGCACCAAAAAAATCCCCAAACTTGTTTTGGCCCATCCTAAATTAAACGACCACAAATAAAAAAGAAAAAAGTGATCTTTCACCAAGACAATGCACTCTGTCACAAGTTGATTGCAGTGATGGCAAAACTAAATTAATTGCACTTTGAATTGCTTCCGCATCCACCCTATTCTCTAGATCTGTCTCCCCGTGACTACTGGCTGTTTGCAGATCTCAAAAGAATGATCCTGGGAAACAGATTTGACTCCAGTAAAGAAGTGATATTGGAAACTGAGGCATATTTTGGGGTCAAAGACAAATCATTCTAGAAAAAATGCATCAAATTGCTAGATAAGCATTGGAATCAGTGTATCACCCTAGAAAGAGACTATGTTGATGAATAAAGTCAAATTTTGCCTAAAAGTTGTTTTTTTAGTTAGGCCTTGGATTTATTGAGTGATGTGTCATTAGGCATCTATTCTTGGAGGAAGTGAGTGGGATATAGAACCTGTCAATAAGTTGAACAGTTACCTATCCTCTTCATATGATGACAAAAGAATCTGAGATAGGGAGGCTCGAACAAACATTAGAGTTCTTGGTTTTTTAATTGCAACAACTAAACTCTTGATTTTCTTGTTTTTTTTATTCTATATCAAAAACTTAAATAAAGACAATCCATTACTGTCAGGATTTCATACCCATGGTATTTGACTCATCCCTACTCAGTTCAGACCCTTAAAAGATAAGATCTAGCATTACATTCACTATTACTATCATTTTGTCATTTTTGTCTAGCCTATGTATTTTGTTACGCTAGTATAACAATATAATACATGGAGACATACTATCATCAGGTTGTACCACTTAAATGAGAAAATCAAAGCTTTCCTGGTGTCTATAATTATTGTATAAGCATTTTTATTATTGTATTTGTTTCACATATAAGTTATTTGTTTTTGATTATGAAGAATTTTAAAATTTGCTTATCAGAAGACATTATGCTCATTTACAGATCATGCATCATTTTATTAGTAATTGAAATAGGAGTGCAACATGAATCCACACTACAAGTGTGGACTAAAAAAGTTAATAGGCTGACTATGAAGGAGTGATGCTAGAGCTATGAAATCTTTCATGCAATAATTTCAACTTTTCTTATTAATAACTGCATTGTTTCTTTTCAGGTAAACTAACATCAAATGACTTCAAATGTAATTAGTAGCAACTTCTCTTAAAAAATAGACAAAATTTGGTATCATGCTATTATCAAGTACCTGCAGAAAAAAGGGTTTTAGCCACTAACAGTGTTCATGATTTATCAACAGTGCTAAAGTGAGCTGATGAGTTTAGGAGGAGAATGAAGAGTCTTGAAGATAACCCAAGGTCTGGACATCCTGCAACTGCCACCACTAAGGAAAACAGTGATCATGTTCCCCACATGGTGAGGGATGACAGGCAGATTAAATAGCTAGTGATATTAGTTTATCCCATGAGAGAGTTGAGAATATTCTGCACAATGAACTTGAAATGAAGAAGGTTTCTGCTCAGTGAGTGTCACATCTTCTGATGCTTCATCACATCACTGGAAAATCTAACATTATTTGTTTATACTCCTGAGATGAGGAGTACACTATTTATATTCTTTGGAATTTTGAACCAAATTCTTTATTATGATCACTCGGGTATATCCTTCTCATTCCATGTGTGAAATAAGATCATCAATATGGTTCACAATGGAAAAAGAGAACAACAACAAACCTGCATTCCTGGATGAAGAAGGAAATTACTGGAAAGTAATTGACACTCACCTGAAGCGAGCTGAATATAAAATGCTCCTCATACCAATAACATTTCCACCGAACTTCTCTATGGCATATGACTTCATTGAACTTCTTTTGATCCTTTTGAATTTATATTTTAATTGGGGTCATCAAGAGAGAATGTGCACCATTTCAGCAGGACCTCAACTCTCACCACCCATATAATGTAAAGAAATGAATTGTTTGCTGCCTGCAACATTGAGCAAAAGTCATAAACAGTGGCCAATAGATATACGAACAGGAAATTGTCAGTATAAGCAGTACCCTACAATATAAGAACTATCCAGGGTATATGACAACAGCTCCAGCAAACATGGAAGGGAGAGTGCATGAAGATAACAACTCTCAGAAAACAGTCTCAGTGTGTCTACCCTATGTGAAGGGGTTATTGGAGAAAATACAAAGGATCTGTGGTCCATACTACATCAGGAAAACCTTTAGAATAGGTTCTACACTTCACAGATACCTTCTCCCAAGTAAAACCCCCAATAGATGAGAACATGACTAAGGACTGTGTGTATACAATTCCATGTAGCTGTGGAAAGAAATATAAAGGAAAAATGGGCTACCCCCTTAAGGTAAGTCTACAAGAACATTACAAGGCCGTAACATGAGGGGAGATAGAAAAATCAGGCATAGCTGACCACTTATGGAGAGAGAAAGGAATTCACTGCCTCCTATGGAATGATGTTGAAATAATTGATAGAGAACACAACTGGAAATTACGTAAACTTAAGAAATCAGCATATATGCCAGGCCACAAAAATTTCTTAAGCTGACCAAGCATAGAAATTAATACAATATGGGAACCAGAAATACGAAATGCTAGAGAAAATCATTAGCTTCAAAGATTGCAGTATGAACTCTGGTAAAAAAAATAGTTACTGAGACATTAGGTTTATAAGTTCCAGAAATTCATATCTTGATGTTCTCAGGGATACATGGCCCAGTGGTTATAGATGTTGGTTAGTTCCAGTGAAGAGTTGTGCATTCAATACCAGGCTACAGCAATGATGATGTCATATTTGTTGTTGATGTTTTTTAACCAACAGGATTAAACTTTTTCACCATTGGGATTTAAGCAGTTCCACACTGATGGAAGAAGTGTATGGACCACAAAAATAAACCTCATTTGATCATATTGCATGAGAGTATCTTGGTCACCTTATGAACTTTTCAGCTGACCTTCATATTAAGGAACTGAGTGGGATGTATATATAATTTGTGGAGCTAGGAGAGATGTATATAGAGATTAAAGAGCTAAATGTGATTTTTTTATATTTCTGAGATGAGGTAGCATTTACATTACTTGGACTGTTGTCCTCATCTTTGTTGCCATTTGTATGATGTTTTGACCAGTGTTCTTTAGATGCTAGGAATTTTTGAACCGAACCCTTTTTTACAATCACTGGGGTATATCATTCTAATTCCTTGCCTAGAGCCTCTTCTGGAGAAAATACAAAGGATTTGTAGTCCATGTAACATCAAGATGATCTTCAGAAGTGGTTTTACACTTCGCAGGTACCTCTTCCAAGTAAGACCCCCAACAGAGGAGGACATGATTAAGGACTATGTGTATGCTATTCCATGTAGCTGTGGAAAGAAATATAAAAGAGAAACAGGCCTCTCCCTCAAGGTAAGGCTACAAGAACATTGCAAGGCCATAACACGAGGGAAGATAGAAAAATCAGGCATAGCTGACAACATATGGAGGGAGAAATGGGTTCACTGTTTCCTATGAGATGAAGTTGAAATAATAGATAGAGAACGCCACTGGAAACTACATAAATTTAAGGAATCAGCACATATGCTAGGCTACAAAAATCTCCTAAGCCAACCAAGAATACGGAGTGCTAAAGAAAATCATTAGTGTCAAAATTGCAATATGAGCTCTGGTAAAAACTACTACAGAAATTCATTAACATCAAAAAAATACTAGAAAAACCATTAACATCAAAAAATTGCAATTTGAACTCTAGTAAAAAGGGGTTACTAGACATTAGGTTTATAACTCCCAGAAATTCAGTTGTTCTTGTCCTTAAGAACATGGCCCAGTGAAAAAAAACATTGGTTAGATGTGACTTGACCCAAAGAGTTGTGAGTTCAATACCAGACTACAGAAGTGGTGAACAAATGAAGCAAGATATACCTCAGTGATAAAAGGTTTGGTTCAAAATTCCTAGAAAAGAAGAAGGCCAGAGCATACAATGGCTGAAACATCGTACAAATAGCAACAAGGATGAAGACAATAGTCTGAATAATCTAAATACTCTGAGATTTATATATAGATGAAGCAGCTAAGGGCAATATATATATATATATATATATATATATATATATATAGTTGCTAAAATTTCCCTTCTCTGATTCCAGGCGACTATGGCTTAGGAGTTAGCGACATCAAATCGGTCGAGCCAGAAGTGGATGTCTAGCCACACTGATGAGCTGTGATACAGCAAAACAGGCTGTATCACAGCAAAACAGGCTTGGATGATAAATATATATAGATATATCTAGCGGGTAACAACTCCGACTGACACCAAATCGGTCAAGTTTTGATCCTGGCCAGAAGCAAGTGGATGTGTCTAGCCACACTGATGAGCTGTGATACAGCGAAACAGGCTTGTATGTTGATGACTAATATATTATGCTCTCATTATGATTGAGCTCTCTGGAGAAGAAAATTTTAAAAACAGTTTCCACTTTTGCGATATAAGCATTACTCTCAGAAATGAATTGAGTTCTTTTGGTGACTGGCGTGTGTATATACTGCTTATATACAACACGTTAAAATTACCCTTCTCTGATTCCATTTGACTCTGGCTTAGTGGGTAGTGACTCCGATTAACACCAAATTGGTCGAGTTTCAATCCCACTCAGAAGCAAGTGGATGTGTCTAGCCACACTGATGAGCTTTGTTACAGTGAAACAGGCTTGTATGTAGATGACTAATATATATATATATATATATATATATATAGAGAGAGAGAGAGAGAGAGATTAAACATAGATTATATATACATAGATTAAGGAGCTACAATCTATGTATATATGTGAATGGGTGGGACCCAGTTGCCATCCTGGTTGCATGAGTAAGCTCCTGTGACAGGGGCACGAGTGACTTAAGTTCTTCAAAGCAGAAGCCATGAAAATATCTATAGAGAGAGAGAATGAGAGAGAGATGAAGTAACTAAGAGGGATATATATTTATAGATTAAGGTAAGGTAGATTAAGGTGGGATATACATTGGGCATTTTATATTTATGATTTTATGCATGCTTGTTTTGGATTTTGTCAACTGCACTGTATATTACAGTCAGATAGCACTATTTGTGAGAGAAAGAGCACCATGACACAATTCACTCTGTCAGAAATTTGGAAATTGCATGCTGTGCGGCTTGGCTTTTGCCCTGGAAACCCTATCACGAACATTTCAAAGTGTTTGGGTATCAGTCTGAGATCAGTGCAGAGGATTTGGAAAAAGTTGGATGGTGATTACAAAGGTGTTTGGAGTGATCACTAGTGATAGCCAGACTATGCCTCCATTCATCATCCCACAGAGCCTTAGACTCAACACAGTACCATGAGGAGGTAGTGTTGCTCTAGCTCAAGAGGGTGGCTGCTGGAAGACCCTATGTCTGGCAACAAGACTCTGCACCATGCCGTACATTCATGACTGTCAGACAAGCCCTTTACATCTTGCCACCTAACTTCCCAGACTGCAACCCTCTTGATTATTATGTATGGGAGTGCAATTGAGCAAGAAACCACCAAAACTCTTTGGAAACCCCAAAATTAATAGAAAGCAAATATTATGGCAGCATTCACCAACTTAAATAAGGAGACCATTCAGAGGAGTTGCTGGAGATTCCAAAGTCGTGTAGAGGCCGTGATTGAAGCCAATGGTAATTTTTATTGAATAAGTTTATTCTTTAATATTTCAACATATTGTTGTGTAATTTTGGTAAATGTATCTGTTAAAATGTGATGTCAGTTTCATTTTTATATAATTTAAATGACAATTTTTCTATCGTACCCTGTATATGAATAGATTTTTATAAAACTTAGTTTAGTCAGGCAAAAGGCCAAGCAAAGGAATGGAGGCCTGGTACTGTATGTTGTAACCAGCTTCCTGTCTGCTTCTTTGAAAATCAACATTCAAAACTTGGTTGTTACCAGGATTTGAATACTTATCACTGGTACTTGTAATACATAATTATTTGTTCTACCTCAGCAGGCCCATATTGGATGGATGTTTGAGGTGTGCATTTCAGAGAACTTACTAAACACACAGTTTACATCATGCCCTTTAATGGAGTTTCCTTGAGATTCACCAACCAATTCACAAAGAGTACTGATCAAAAAGCTTAAAGATGCAAGTTTATTTTATAGTCAAGCTATTCAGATTCACCAAATTTTTGGAAAGTTCTTTATATCAATGACAAATTCAATGCAGTGGTCACAAGGCCTATTAATGCAGCAAAACTTTTATGAAAAATCTAAATAAATGAATGAACTTAAAAATACCCATTAATAACATTATTCACAATTTGACTTCTTTACATTTGAAAAATGTCCAACAATACAAAGACTTTGTTAAATTATTAAAATTATTATATCTAGTGATGGCATTCAAAGTTTTTAGGAACAGTTTCCCTCTTCTTTTACAATTAACTTTTTTATTTATAAAATTAAGAACTGATCCTCACTTCTTTTTGTTATAAGCCTAAATATTTTGCCAGTGATAATAAAAGTCAAGGGCATTTTAAAACAATTCTGCAAACTTGTACATTTTTAATTAATGATTTAAATGAACCAATGCAAATTCCGTGAATCCTTACACTGGTTACATATCATTATGATATAACAATATATAATTTTTTATTTATCAAGAACAATTTTAGGGGAAATAAATATGACAAAGTGGAAAAAGTTTTCTTATGACATGTTTCATTATTTAGGACTTTATTGAACAAAGTATATGTTTACGTGATGTGAATGCACATGTGCACCAACAAGAAATTGTGATAATAGATCTGCCAATATTGTAAAAGCCTGGATGCAAATTTACTGTGTTAAGCAAAAGATTATATGAATACAAAATTGATCTTTTACAAAGCAAGACATTAAATGCCTTAGTTGCTCACTGTAATGAGCCTGACTACAATTTTGATATAAAAAATGCTACTCTAATTAAAAGAAAAAACAATTCATTAAGACAAAAATGTTTAGAAAGTGTCTCAATTTCTAAATCATCCACAGTAAACTTGCACCCATATTCTTACAACATTTCACCATTCTTGGCAAAATCTTCTATTATAACAATGTGGGATATTTAATAACAAAAGTGATGGAAGCACAAAAAAAGAAAAAATATCTAAATGAAATTAGCCAGATTATATCGCTAAATTACATATGAAAAAAAAATCACTTTCAAATTTAAAATTTCCACCATCTTTTATTTGTGTACATGTATAGTCATATTGATGTAAACATAAACTTAGTTCAATGAAGTCCTAAAGAACAAAGTGTATCACATGAAAACTTTTCAACTTTGTCATACTTCTTTCTCTTAAAATATATCATTATCAATACTGTTATTTATCAATACTGTTGTTTATCAAAATTGTTGTTTCAGATATTATAATGGCAAATACAAGTAGCAATTTCAAGGCATTATACAAAACAAGGTCTCAAAGGCCATTTTAAGAAAATGAAGTGGAAAAAATGAAACAGTATCTGACCATACTACCCAAAATTGGTTCAAGCATTTTAAGAGAGATCATTTGTTCATTAAAAGAAAGTCCAGAAATGGATGACCATCAGTTATTGATTGTGATGCTTTGAAATGCAAAGTGAACCTAACTATTAGCATCTGAAAACTTTTAGAAGAACTAAGATTATTGAAAGATATGAAATGTAGAGCATTACATAAGTTTTAAAAAATATACAGAAGATTTTAAGACATTAAAATCATAAAAATTATTTAGATACAGCCCAATAATATGTTTACTTTTTATTCCCTCCTTTCTCTTTAATTTCAGCAACAAAGATGGCTACCCAATACATGAAGGTGAAATAAGATTGTTATATACAGGGTGTGATGAAAAAACGGTCACCTAAATTACATAAAAATGAAAATAACACTGACATATTATTTCAACAGAGATATTTACCAAAATGACACAAAAATATGTTGAAATACAAAAGAGTAAATTTATCCAATAAAATCACAATTGGCTTTAACCAATCATGGCCTCCACACAACTTCAGAATCTCCTGCAACTCTTTTGGATGATCTTCTTGTTTAAGTTGGTGAATGCTGCCATAATCCTTGCCTTCAGTTTATCTTTGATGTTACAAAGAGTTGTGGTGGTCTCTCACTCAGATGCACCCCACAAGGGGGTTGCAGTTCGGGGAGTTAGGTGGTGAGATGTAAGGGGTGTAGATCACCCCTTACATCTCACCACCTAACTCTCCCAGAAATTGTCTGACAGCCATGACTGGGTTCTCTTGCTTGTGTAGCATGGTGCAAAGTCCTGTTGCCAGACATAGGGTCTTTCAGCTGCAACCTTCTTGACCCAGGGTAGCACTATCTCCTCAAGGCACTTGATGTAGTCCTAGATGTTCAGTCTGAGGCCTTCACTAACAAATTTGGAAGTTCTTTTCATTTGGGAGATCAGAGCAAATTTTCCAAGCTGCTGTATCTTTGTAATCACCATTAAACTCATCCAACTCTTTCCAAATTCTCTGCACAGTCCTCAGATTAGCACCCAAACATTTGAAATGTTTGTATTGGAGCTTCTGGTATGAATGCCAAGCAGTACAGCATGCTGTTTTCAAATTTCTGGTGGAGTGTTATGGTGCTCTTTTTCTTATAGACAGTGCCCAACTGACCTTACTATAATATGCAGTCAACAAAATCAAACCAAACAATCTGCATGCACGAAATAAAAAATATAAAATGGCAACAATTTACCCATTGTACCCTGTGTAAGACTCGTAATTATACTTGTCAGTAAATCAGTCTATGAACAGCTTCATTAAAACTTAGCTGGCAACTACTGGTTAGAAAATCTTGATAAATGACTATAAATGTTTTGTTTCCTAATCTGGTAAGAAGCTTATTTCTATTTAACTATTGATTAGTAACTTGATCCCAATTTATTATCAATAATCTAATGTTTGCAGTTGTAAATCCATCTAATCTTTTTGTTTTATTATGAAGGCTTTTAAGCATGTTTTATTTTGACTCCAAGATAATAGATTTTTAATTATTAATCCAACAGATTTTATCATTTTAAATGTTATTTATAGTAGATACTCATATTTGAGTGGCTGCTCCATTTATTTTGTAAAGAGTATATTTTTTTTTTGTCTACTAGCCTGAATATTTGAGAAATCTTATTAAATCTTATACACACTCTGGCAGGATTTGAACCTGTGTCCCCCTGAACAGAAGGAACTGTTGTTAGATCTAGCATGCTCTAACAGACTGTTCTATAGAGAACTTAGTTGATCAGGTATGGTTGAATAGTGTCTTGAAGTGAAATTCCTCTTGTGTCCAAACAAGACTTTCTTTAAATTTTCATATTTGTCAGTTTTGTATCCAAACATAACCAAAGCAATTTTCTAAAGAAGTAATGAATTTTTATTTATTCTATCAATAGTAATTTCTTTTAATTCCTAAACATTGACAATTACTTTCTTCCTGACTTTTAATGGACAAAATATAGTTTCAATGCTATGTATCTTTTGCACTTGAGAAAGGCATGACTTCATTGTTTCTCTGTTACCCAAAAATGAGTTAAATAGCAGGGCAGATGAGGATCACTAAACTTAGGTGGCTGCAGGAAAAATATCTACCAAAAAGATAACTCTTAATTTAAACTGTTTGAACACACATATGCTGTGAAACTTGAGAAAGATATTCAATGCAATGAAGTATGGTCCGGGCATTTACTACAACTGATAATCCATAAGCTTATGCCAGAACTCACTCTCTGGATCCCTGGTGTAATGAGGGTTGGTCTCAACATATGCAACATCCTTCTAACTTTTTAAAAATTCACTTACATGCACACTTTTAAAAGGAACCATTAGCAACAATTGGGACACAGATAAATAAAAATAAGAATTTCTCTTACATTCAGGTGAAAGTTAATCAAAGAAGCAGATACTATTATAGCAGCTTTTTTTATTATAAATATATAAAAATTTAAGAAATACATCAGTTTATCTTATAAGGATACATTATTAAAAAGAAGCATAATAATAATAAGATTTTCTCCTTACAAGTAAAATTTCATCAAAAGAAACAGATACTATCATGGCGTGCACACACACACACACACACACACACACACACACACACACACACACACACACAATATATGAGAATTTGGAAAAAATTTTATGTTGATATTTTCTGTCACACAAACAGCATCATCCTTGTCAACATTAACATTTTTCCAAATTCTCATATTTTTACTAGTCTATCCAAATATAAATCATACATATATAAGATAAAAATGACTTCATGTTATGCTATATTTATGGGTAAAAGTATCAGGAACACAGTGCATGTTAATATAAAAGTGAACACTGAGGTCACCAGCCAGCACTGAGATTGTTGTAAAGATTGCATTTAAGCATGAAAGCAGGCTGTTGTTGCTGTTGGGTGTTGATCTCAGTGTCCATTTATATATAAATAAGTCATTTCGAAATGAAAAATATTCAAAAATTCTACAATATAACTGTATTGAACACTTTTTAATATTACTGTGTACTAGTCTAATTTAATTATGACCAAAAACTAACTGATATATATATATAGGACCATAGATTAATTTTAAAGCTTTCATTACACTCGAGCAATGCTGGACTATAGTATAGTCCAGCATTGCTCGAGTGTAATGAAAGCTTTAAAATTAATCTATGGTCCTGGAGCTCAGACTCAGCCTAAAGAATATTTGTGTGAAGTTTGGTGAGAATTGGATAAAAATTGTGGATTTGTATAAAAGACATACAGACAGATAAACAGCCACATACAAACATCTTGCCTTTTATATATATATATATATATATATATATATATATATATATAATCAATTTGTAAGAACTGCAACCTTGAAACTTTGATATTTATTGGAGGTACCCTGACACAAAACCTAGCTAAGAACACTCGCAGACGCTTATAGTACAACTGTGTAAATTTTCCAGAAAATCGGTTCAGCCATTTCGGAGTCTATAGGTAATGGATACACACACACACACACACACACACACACACACACACACACACACACACACACACACACAGACAAAGTTCCATTTATAAATAAGTTTAGATATGAATATATATATAATATATATATAAATAATACATATATATATATAAATACTATATATAAGAAAAGAAGTTAACACTAATGGAAGTACAGTTAGATATTTATTTTTTAAAGTGGTCAATATGAAAGTAGAGCCTAGATATATTTTTCTCTCTCTCTGTATATATATATATATATATATATATATATATATATATATGAATATGATCATATATATAAATATATATATATGTGTGTGTGTGTTGTGGAGTTATTTTTGCAATGGAGGCTAGTATTTGTGCTAAAATGGGTCCTAATAGGTTCGACGTACATTAGGAACTTGATATAATATGTATTATGCAGTGTAATCTTGCCAGGTCACTGACTACTTTCGTATTTGACTGTCGACTACTATTGTTCAAAATCGACTGACCCTCAGTCCTCTTACTACTCCTACTTAAATTAGGTGGGAGAGTCTATTCACTATAGAATAGATGTATTTCACCATAACAATATAACAATAATATAAGTGGTTATTACTAATGGAAGTACATTCTACAGTTAAATATTTACTTTTAAAATGTGGTCAATATGAAAGTAGATCTCTCTCTCTCTCTCTCTCTCTCTCTCTCTCTCTCTCTCTCTCTCTCTCTCTCACTTCCCAACTAACAATCCTCTCAGCAAAATTTTTGATAAAAATACACTAAAACTTAGTTATAGCTGCACTGATAATCTCAATATGCTAATACAAAAACACAGTAATAAAATTTTAAAACTACATTATAATATTAATTATAACCAATGAACCATAAATAATGATAATGACACAAATTCCTGTAACTGTCATAACCATAATTTATGTCCTATGCAAAACAAATGCCTTGTTGATTCTATTGTATACCAAACTACTATCACTACCAATGAAAATCCTAATCTTACCAAACATTATATTGAATAAACTAAGAATAATTTTAACTCTTGATTTTACCAGCATTACTTATCTTTCAATAATAAAGCATATAGAAAATCTACTTCTCCCTCAAAATACAACTGGCAACTGAAAGATGCAAATAAAACTCCTACGGTTAAATAGAAAATATTAACTAAAGCTAAAACATGTAAATCTTTACATGAAATATGTTTCCTTTGCTTACAAGAAAAAATCCAAAAAATAAAATTCCCCAAAACTGACTTATTAAACCAACATAATGAAATAACTAACTTCTGTAATCATGAAATCATTCATATCCTTAAATATATCTGAAATCATCTCAAATTTAGTTATATATTTTTTACTCATTTTTAGCATATTAAATTGGAAATTTTTAATTACTATTATTATTTTTTTTATTTGTACTTATGAAATAATTCACTTATAATTTTAAAAAGATTTAGCTTACAGAACTGGCAATTTTTGAATTACTTTTATTGAACTAGCTGTTTGTTTAAATTATTATAATTATTTTATTTGTACTTATGATAATCCCCTTAAAAAAAGTAATTGAAACTTATTGAACTAGTAATTTTTTAACTACTATTATTATTTTAATATACTTATGAATAAATCCCCTTATAACTTAAAAAAATTAGTTTATTGTACTGGCTATTTGTTTACATTACTATTATTATTTTATTTGTACTTTAAAATTTTAGCTTATTGAACTGGTAATTTTTTAATTAATATTATGATTTTATTTGTACTTATGAAAAAGTTCTTTTAAATATATATTTTAATATTTTAATATCTAAGTTCATTATTCTCATCTTTTTGTTAGTTTTTATTTTTTCTTTTATTTTTCCAATGTTTGAATTTGTCTTCTCTCTTCATTTTTCTTTTTCTTTTTTCCTTTTCTTTTTTTCTTTTTTCTGTTTTATCTTTTTGTTTTCTTCTGATTTAAAATGTCTGGATTTGCACATTTAAACATTTGCTACACTACCCTCTATCTAGTGATTCTTACATACACCCTTCTTTGAAATCTTATTACCTCCCAATCCACTTAATTCTTCTCATTGGATGACCTTGTTTTTATTTCTCCAATTTTATTTATTTATTTATTTTTTTAAATCTCCTTATCTATATATTACAAAATAAATTCATTTTACTGCCTGATGATGGTGTTTTAGCACCGAAACTTTATAGTCTATCAAGTTGCAGTATGAAATTATTATTATAATAATGATAATTACCATATGTGTGTGTGTGTGTGTGTGTGTGTGTGTGTGTGTGTGTGTGTGTGTGTGTGTGTGTGTGTGTAAATCTATATCTATATAAATAATATATATATATTTAGACAGATTTTTTGTTACCATAACTCACACCCCTGAAGATGATCTCGGAAGGAGATTGAAAGTACTTGAGAAATGAATGATAATAACTGTCAAAGTTACAGCTCATTTCTGATATCTTTCAATTATAATATGTGGAAGATTATCCATGAGTATGAATGTATTTTATTAAAAATAAGCAGACACAATGTTTGCAATTTATTTAATCTGACATGTCTAAAAGAAAATTTGCTGCTTAAATACACAAATATATATATATATATATATATATATATATATATATATATATATAAGTGGTTAACACTAATGAAATTACAAAAGTAGAGCATAGATATATTTCTCTCTCTCTCTCTCTCTCTCTCTATATATATATATATATATATATAATTATGACACAACTTTAGTCATATACATCATTTCCAATGATGTTTAGCTACTCTTTTGTCCTGAAGATTGTATTCAAGCATGAAACAAAGTGTCACCACCAGGTGTTGACCTCAGTGTCAGCTTACACACACATGCATGCACCAGTTTTTAGTTCTTGGAAGTGTAAGTAAAACACACAAAACACAAATTAAAGATAGTGGTTTCTTTTTCTTTTAAATTAATTACAAAAAACAAATAATAAATATAAAAGTATTTTTTCTCCTAAGCACAAGTTAACAGATAATAAAATAGCTATTTTTCCTCCTATCATAAGTTAATAAAAATCAGATGATAAAAATAGCTTGAATTGAACTGGCAATAAATATGCCACCAAACTGACAAAACAACTTTTTAATCCTTGAGACTATTGTCTGATGAGTGACATAATGATCTCTGTGCTAAGTAGTACAAACTCAAACTCATTGGAAACAGTATTAGTAACAACAGAATAGACTGTAGTAGACATTAAACCATTTCACTAGACATACATGCATTGGTAACCCTGTCAGCAGCAACCTGCTCTAAACTTTTGGACATGCATAAAAAATCTGTGGGCATGTGTGGTGTGAATCTAAAAATGCTACCTTTCTCTCTTTCACTTTTGGATGAGATTGAGATAATATGCTAAAATTAGCACTTCATTATATAGACACACATTTTATAGACAATACACCTCACTCACTCCTTCATTCACCAACAGAGTAAGTTCAACTTTTCTTTCCTTCTTTACAGAGACTCTTAAAAACACTTCTTGAATTTGCATCTTCTCTCAGGAATTATCCTTGAAACTTTCACTACATGAAAAGGTTCCTGATAGAACAAAATTTTACATCTCATTTTGTTTCACTCTTTCATTTGTCTATTTTCTCAACAAATTTAAAACTTAGTTTTTGTTTGTCAATACACAGCATCTTCTCAATTTCAAATGACCACCTCTAACCTAATAACAAGACTAAAAGTGAACAAGCTGAGATATCCCTAGACATGGACAGAGGAATAAGAACTCCCATAGATTAAATAAAGAGTTCATTTTGAAATTTTTTGACAGTTATTAAATTGACAGACACCTCGAGAAAGCTGAAAAGTACAATGGCTGAAATGTGATAATACTGACAGCAATGAGGACATTAGCCTGCATGCAAATAATTATAAATTCTTATCCTAGAAATCCTATGAGATATAATGTTATCATTTCTATAATTAGAAATTAAACTTTAACCTCTCTTAACAACTTGTTAGATTTAAATTGTTTAGGATGCATGATAAAACTTTAAAAAGTGTAAAAAATAAGACATAGAAAAAATAAATCAATAGGTTTTGTTGTTGAGGGAAGATACCAGTAAAGAAATGCATAAATATTGATCACAGAAATATTTTATATTAACCAAAAGAGCTGAAATAAATTTTTGTGTGACCAAATATACATTTTTTGTTTGAATTTTCTTTGAGTAACATCTGTGCCAGCAATGTAGTATTAGGAATAAAGTAAGTACAGTAACATTATTATTATAATGTACTTCCAAACATTTGGATTTATAAACAAACCTTATCTTATTTGTCAATATGAGGGCTCCTATAGTTGATATATACTTTAATTGGCAGTATTTTTTCAATGAGAGTCCCTACTCTATTATATGGCCAATATTCACTGCACTATAAAATAATGATTTCAAGTAAAATTGACATCTGTTTTAATTTCTATTGCAAAATGTCATGAATCATCTAATCATTGCTATTTCTGCTATTCAGGAACAATCCTAGAAGAAAAGAAATGTAGCAATTACTAAGAGTTATTTAGAAAAGCCAATTAAGTTGTTGCATCATCACCTGCATATAGTTCCTCACAAAAGCTGGTTGAAACCAGTAATGCTAACAACATTCTCCTTTGCAACAAGCCATTTATTTTTAGATCCTCACAAGATGAGAAATAGAAACATCCAGTTCTTCATCTATTCATCAAGAATTGTTTTAACTTTTGCTCACAGCTTTTAGCAAGACAATAAACATGCTTCGAGTCACAGTCACAATAGGATGAGATACAAATTCAATGGGAAATGCTGAAAAGGAAGAAGGTGCTTGTGTCAGTCGAAGCAATCTAGCTTTTGTTTCCATAGCTTTAATAGTAAGAGAGTTAAGAGAGGAAGAGAGTGTGTATTGGAAGTTGACTTCTGTCAAGTTGAGTGTATGTCTTGAGAGACAGGAAATTAGGAGATGAATATCTGAGCCTTGTGTTTCTTTAGTCATTGGAAGAGTGCAGTGTGTGTGTCACTTTCTATGGAGACAAGTGCAGCTGCATAAATTAAAATAAAAATGAAAATAAAAACAAAATTTTAAAGCATTTCCTCAAAGCTAAATTGAAATGAAATTTAAAACCAACATTTTTTAGTCAGTCTGATTTTTTACATTTGAAAATTAAAAAAAAATTGTTTATCCTAGAATTCAGTCTGAAATCAATTTTTTTAAAAACAGAAACTTTTTTTATTTCTTCTTTCTTGTATAAGCAATTCATCATTACAAACAGAAAAAAGCAAAACAGCAATAAGTGTGCTTTGTAATGAAGCAATGGTTAAAATTGGCCTTATTACTGTAATGAGGTCTTTAGTATAAAGTGCTTTATCATGAAGCAATAATTAACATTAAATCTTATTAGTGTTATGAGTTTGATTCTCACTAGGTGCCCCATACTTGTGACTATGTTTTTCCAAGCTTAGTAAATATCAAGATTATTGCTTCATACTATTAGACTTGTGCCAAACTAAGTTAAAATGGTTTGTGGTATAGTAATGGTTAGCAAGGTACTTTTGCTTATATATTTGCCAGTCTGATTTGATTCTTATAAGATGATGCACTTATATGACTTTGTGTAAGGCTAAGCCATTCTTAGAAAATGTTTATAGCAATAATAAAGATTCATAATACTGCTCACAAGAAATTATTACTCATTTTATGAGTTTAAATGATGTCAAGTTCTAATTATTAATTGTTGGCAGTGTTTCTATTACAATCAGTAAAAGGCTTGTGTACCCAATAGAAACCTTGTAAGATTTACTTTATTGTTTTGTCTTGGTGTAGACAATAATTAGAATGACAAAAACATAATCTTCTCTTTCCATCATGTCAGATCATTTTAAGTTGATTTTTAAGCCTCACTAAAAGTGTTTTTTTTTTAATGAACTGAATGAATCTGGATTCGTTGTTTTAAAACTGATTCAAATGGGTATCACTGGAGCATCTTTTAGTATTATGAGTTATGCACCTTTTTTTTTATTGTTTCTTTATGTATCCTAAGGAATTGAACTATTTTATATTTTATGTTCTTACTTCTTAAATGCCATGTCACTTCAGGATGTAAAGAGTCATTGCTCTCCACAACCTTCTTTTCATTAATATATATCATGACCATAAATGTTTTTAGGAAAGATAGTGAAGTGTTTTTCTGCTACCTTACCTATAGTCTTAAATTCAAAATTGTTAATCTTCTTGACAAGTTGTCACCCAAGAGAGTCTGCCCTGTTGTTTTACCAATAACTGGGGAGAAGGAGGAATGAATTCATCCTTTTCCTAAGAGCATTGCCAGTTTGAATTCAGATTATCCTTCTAGGCAGTTTGAAATCCAAGGCTAGAGGGCATAATCTATACTACTATTTCATGCATAACTGTGGAAGGATAATATTGAGAGATTCATTGTTTTTCCCAAAGATGTTAGTGTTAAAGAAATTGTTTCAGCCAAAGTATGTTACTGTAGGGCTATCTGTGCTTTTCTTTATGCTCTAAGCAATCAAAATAATATTTAATAATGTTTTCAATATATGTCATTTTTATGCATATAAATTATATCAAAACGATAAAAAAAATTATTTCATTACTGCAAAAATATTACCTTTCTATATTTTTTATGTTACCGAAAATAAAGAAATTATTCTCTTCTATAGTTCCATATGAATTTTACAGCTGAAGAAGGCTGTAGAATGGATTGGCTGAAACATTGTAGTAAAAATAACTGTAACAAAAAGAATAAGTTTATAAGTCTGAATAACTTCTATAATAAAATATTTGATGTGTGCAAATGTTTCAAAAACTCTTTTCTGAAAAGTAGATATTGAATATATGTTAGGCTAGGAGGGTTATCATTTATGGATGAGTTGTTTATCTTATGACAACGTCTACTCCCATCATATATTGGTATAATTTATTTGGGCATAAATTGTTTTTGCATAATGATTAAAAGAAAATGCACAGAGTGTTGGTAAATGCAAAAGTAAATCTTTATATCACACAGTATAATGATACAAAAGGATAAGATGAAAGCTGAATTTTCAAAAGTTCAAGTATAAAAGTCCTGGCATAAGTGAGAGATAAATGGGCTGTCTCAAGTCACCAGCTAGTCACATAAATGTCATAATTTGTTTCTGAGTATGTTGCAATGACTGAAACATTGAAGAATGGACAAAAGTAATTTATCAACTTTAGTTTTTAGTTGATTTTGTATCTGTTTACATACACATCTATAGATCTGCTTTTAAAGGCTGCTTACTTCTCATTATTTCTGATTAGTTGGTTGAACTATCTATTTTTAAAAATGGTTAAATTTGGTCTCCTTGTTATTATTTTTTTTATAATCGTCTCACTATAAGCAAGGCAATTCTGCCACTGGTGCACAGGGGATACATAATAGGAGAGTGAAGAGAGTGGAAAACAGGTCACAGTAGGTGTCAGAGAATGGGTAAGAGAAAAACGGGTACATTGGTGTAAAGAGAGCTGTATGAGAACAAAATGTAAAGTGAAAACAAGGATGGGAGTCAAGAGATGATAGTTGACATTGCATTTAAACTCTTGGAGATTGTAGCTATCAGGGAAGCAAGAATACGGAAGAGAGTTCTACAAGTGGGAAGTGTGAGACAAGAAGCTGATAGAGTAGAAATTGTAGTTACACTTAATTGTTTTCACAGTAAAAGGATGGGACCTTGTTGCCAGTCTGATAAAATTCGTGTGGTGGGGGGCACCAGGGAGTTAAGCTAATTAGAGCAGAATCCGTGAAAGCATTTGTAGAAGAGACAGAGGCAAACCACATTTTGTCAGTGAGAGAGAGACTGGAATCGGGCTGCCAGGTCAGGATCAACTACATGCAGATTCTTCTTTGAATTTTGTTGAGAACTCCAAGGTGAGCAGCAGGGGCATCTGACCAGATATGACAACAGTATTCAATGCACGGGCAGATGCTAGAATTGTAAATGTGCACGATGGATTCAGATGAGAAAAACTTCCTGGCCTGACAAAAAGACCTGACTTTCTTAGCAGTAGATTTAGCTATTAATTCAATGTAGGTGTTCCACTTAGAATGTGTCTTATGTGTTTAGCTCATTTTTTCTATGATCTGTGGTAATACCGAGCAAAAGCGATGGACCGGATGTTTGCACTTTCATGACCAAAATGCAAATGACCAAAAGTCGTCGCTGTTCCACCGGCTCCGCGCAGATGTTCTGGTTGAAAACTAAAAATTAATTAAATATTAAATTTCCAGTTTGTGAGCCTACGCGAATTTTATTTATCAGCCAATGAGAAGTCCAGAACCAAATACAAGTGTGAAATCCCAAATAGGCTGCTGTGATCCAAAAAGAAGATATAAAAAGCGGATATAGAAAGCATCGACAGGCAGACCAACTCGAGGAGAAGAGAGTAATTAGTATCCCCATGACCTAAGTCAAGCAGCTTACTACGCTCACCTCCCTTAATTCTTTCCTTCTTCCCTGCCTCAAAAACTACCTACTGACCTAAGGAGCAAATACATTAAAGACATTCCTTACTTACACACTCCCAAATTCCTAAGCCTTAATTCTCTTTCAGCATTTTATTGCTATGAACATTTTAATGTCCGTTCATGTATTACTTCAATTGTAAAAACATTAATTGATATGGATATATATAAAATGTTATTTTTCTACTCAAATTGCTTTTCTTGATTTGTAATCATTTTATGACTTATAGTGGGCTGTCTACAACAAGGCCAAATTCTGTTAACCTGCAACAGTATACAACTACCCTTCACTAGAATGGACTCTCCACTACTAACAGAAAAGAATAGATAAGCAACCCACTATAGATCCATACATACAGCATTGCTTCAGTTTCATTTATTATAAAAAAAATCAGTCATCACTTGCATTGTTTAATATAGTCTAAATACAGAAGCTTTAAAATAATTAGAGTTCAGAAAAATTAGGTACATAATAGTCTTAGCAATGCTTTTCTTAATTATTAGCTACTGAAAATCTTTTATTTTCTTTTACTTAATATATTACAGTTTGAGTGCTGTATTTTTTCACAAGCAAATTAATTCAAACATTGCAAAATACAAAGGTTGCCTCAGCAAATGCCACTTGTAAGGGCTTATATTATTCTAGTAGTTTTAATTCATTCCTCATTATGCAAATGAATTTAACAGATTGCTTTGATTGGATAATGATTATAAAATTGGAACAGTTTCTGTTTCTTTCAAGTTTAAATTAACCAAAGGTATCTGCAGAAGTTAGATGAGGTGAAAATATCTTTATGGCTAAAAAATAATTTGGAAACCAATTTTAAGCATTTTAAGGGTGGATGATTAAACATTTTAAATTTTTAATATTTATTACATCTGTTTCTATATGAAATACATTATGGAAATTTTGGCATCTGCTTACTTCCTCTATTGTAATGATATTGCTTATTATTTTGTTCCTGATTCATAAAACGTTAATCCAGTTTTTATGTATAACCGTGCATCAATTAATAAATGTACACCATGACAGTCCCTTTTGTAACCACAACATGTTTGCATTATTACTATATACTAACACATGTAACATGCATTGTATGGTATGACTTGGTGGCAGCGAGACTGGATGATATGGTAAGCAATCAACTACAGAGACAATTATCATCATCATCATAGATAGCCACAATAAATTGTGGTACTTGGAAACGTTAAGGAGGTGATAGAAAATACAGACAGGCATGCAAAAGTTGTGGACATGGCTACCATTTTGATAGAGAACATTGTCTTGCCAAGAATGATACATACAACATATATGTCAAAGTAGGCCACTGGGCTACAGTCTGCATGTCTATGAAACACAAGACCAAGAGATAACATAGGAAGTTTTGCTGAAAGAAAGGAATGATAAACATGCATTATTCTGGAAGAAATTTTATATACCACTATGTACATACTTGCCACTAATTTGTCCCGCACATAAAAATTATAACATATGCATACAACAAATAGTGTGAAAGGGGTGAAAAGCAAGAGGGTGTTACTTGTAATATTTTCTGAAGGGAAAATAAGCAGGCCAGTGATGTCCTTTATATTTCTGGTCAGACCATGTTTGTCACTCACCAGCCATTCTATGACCATCATGAATTCCTCTTCCTTAAAGGGGGATAAATGCTCTTTACATCTCTACACTCAATATTCAGCTAACTAGAATTGATCGACACATTTCATTTATCATTGTAAATGTTTGACTTAATCATTCAACATTGTAAAACAGAAGAGAGGGAGACCAATTAAAATATGTAGATCAGTTAAAAAAACATACTAGTTTGAGGAGCAAAGAACTAATAAAAATCATAGGCAATAGAAGAATTGAAAAATCTAGTTAACAGTGTTTGAGTTCACTTTATAAAGAAAGGCAGAAGATCAAAGACATAATGGTTTACAAATAGAGCAAATTTTTTGTACTTAGTCTTTGAATGAATGTGTATATCTTCCAAAAGTTGTCTTGTATTCAATGCTTTTAAGCTTAGCTAAATAAACAAATTTCTAAATAAACATATTATTTTAAACAAAATTCTAAAGAATGTTTTGGAGAAATAGTAAATATTTTTACACCTGCTTATTGTTCAATAAAAGTTTTGAGAATTACATCATTTTAGAACAATGCTGTGTGAGAAATAACTTTAATTACAAACCTTATCAAATGTTCTTTCATAAATCTAATTCTTAATTAATTAAATATTTTAAGTCATCTAAAAAGATGGTCTTCAAATTGGCTCATGCTATAGTTTTTTTTATTTAATTTTAATTCACAGTTATTTAAAAAGGATGGAGTCTGAGAAATTTGTTATTCAGTCTCCAATACTATTTTGCTGAGCAAGTGTATGCTCTACAAGTGTATGAGCAAGTGTATGACTCTAAAGTTTGCAATTCATTTGACAGCACTTTGGTCTTCAAGCAAAAATGATAGTTTTAATTTATGTCACGTAAAATTATCAAAGTAAACAATACTTTTCAATTACTCTTGTTAAGTGTTATTTTATAAAACTCATCTTTAGTCAGAAATTTAGAAAGAATACTTATACACATTTTCAGACAAAATTGATTTCTGTTGCCCTTAGAGTAAATTGTTGGAAACTAGGTATTTAAATTTAAGAAGCATCAGACAAGCATTTGTGATGAAACTATGTATGGTTTTGGGAAAACATAATCCCAAATGTTTTATTCCTTTTTACAAAATGTGGTTCAAAACACTGACCAGCTAGAACTCTCTAAAAAAGATATACTTTTTTATAATTTGTTTATTAGTAGTATAAGATAATTAAAAACAATAATTCATAAAAATGTGTGAATAAATAAATGTTAGATAGTCTGAATTTGTCTTATACACTTACTTTTGAGAGAAGTATATTAAAATGAAACCAGATGGTTTATAAAAAATTTTCATTTGTAGATAAAAGTTTTTAGAATTGGCTCTAAAATGACTACTAAAAATAACTGTCATGGTGGACTGTTGCGGTTTCATTTTTCAAATTCAGAAAAAATATATTACCCTTGTATTTTTTATCCAATGAAAATGTTGGTTCTACTCTCATAAAATTTAAAGTTGAAGCTCATTGATCCACCCTCAAGGTTATTTAAGATGCATCAGCAGATAGACAACATAAGGTGGCTAGAAGGCAGAAGATGGTTAGCTGTGGCAGAAAATAGACGTCAGAAGTGATTGGACATCATGTATAATGGAAGTCAGCTTGACTTGGTTGGTAGGCAGGCAAAGTTGGATTCATAAAGTTTCTGGTTTCCTCATGAAAGCCAGAAGAGCAAAAGGCAGAAAGGTTTTGGCATTCTTAAAAACTTCACTTATGAAAGACATTTCACAATAATGTAAAACTTCCTGGAGACTCTTGTGGAAAAGGAAAAGCAAAAAAACCATGTGGAACCCATCTTATAGAAAACAGAACAACATTGAAAAAATACTGTTACAACTTCCTTGAGAATCTCAAGGAAAATACACAAATCCATTAGTTGGTTGCATCTTATTCTTTTTAAGAGTAATTTCTTTTTAATTCCAACAGATTTTATATCAACTCAAAGTTTTTTTCTTTCATAATTTAAAAAATTGTATTATGAATCTTTTTTATAGCCAATTAATTTTTATAATTTTGTTGTTATCTTGCCATGTTCTCATGAAAGTAAATTTTTGGGTAGATCTTTTCTATAAAATTTCTACTTTGTTACATTGTTTTATATTTGTTTAATAAATGTTTGTACCTTTCAAATTTCATGAGATAGCTTTGAGATTTGTTTGTTATCATATTTATTTTTTTATATTTGGGATAATAGAGTTGAAACACTCTCTTTTTCCATCCCATCCCAGAAATTAAATTCTTTTGTTTGAATAAGAACTTTGTTATTATAGATTGAATTTTCATATTTTATAAAAAAAAATTGGTTATCATAAAAAAAAATGTGTATTTTCAACCAATCCGTTTTTTCTAAATTGAGTTGGTTATTTGGTATTTTATATACTTTTATATATAGGTGGATATAATTGTAGGTAACATGTCTGTAAGTGTGTGTGTGTGTGTATGTGTGTGTGTGTGTATATATATATATATATATATATAAATAAAAAAAAAGGCCCTGAATAAAATTCTACAATATCAAACAACTCTAGCACAGATACAGATTAAATAAACAAGCACAGAGGCAGACTTTATTCAAGTTTCAAGTCAGGAAGTGATAAGCCAGGATAATTCATTTGATTTACAATACCCACTTATCCTTAGAAATCCCAAGACATTTTTCATATATAGTTTTTAGTCAAACTTATGATGCCAAGAAAAGCATAAGTTTTTTTCCAGCAAATATGTCTTTGACAAAAATATTTTCACTTTGACTTATCATCTTCATATACATTTAGATATAAAAAGAATTCCAAATTCAACAGTCTGAGTCACAAATGGAATAATAAGATCAGCATTAACTTCAAACATTTATCAGCTCTTGTGCTGTATTCTCATTATTGTATACCAATTTTGTGGGGAATAAACATTGTTCATCTGTACAAACTTCTTTACCATCAATTTTCACAAATAGTTTTTCTGTAAATCTTTTCCAGAGTGTTTTATTCAACATGAAAGAAAAATCCTTTTTATCTTCTAAGTTACTATATCCATGTTCATTGATTCAGAACTCCTATATACTTATAGCTGAAGTACACATGATTTCTTTCATGATGACCTGTTGAATTGTTATCATAGGTCACCCATAGATAGAACATTAATACTTATATTTTTAACATGGTAGTAATAAATCTATTTATTATTATTATAATTATTATTATGTTTAGTGAATTTCATTGCTGAGTCATTACCTGTGACTTGTAGTAAATACAGGCATTTTGGTTGTACAACTTTTTATGCTAAGTGATGCTAAACATCTTTTTATTTTCTTTACATTAATAATACTCTCCTGAGTAGAGGAGCAGTTTCACTCAGTTCAATTTTAAAAAATTTCTTCTAAAATGGGGCTGTTAGAGGTTTTGTTAATGTTCTTATCTGTATCTATTTTGATCATACCCCTATGGAATCATATAGTCATTGTGAATTTTACAATACTTTCATTGGCTGCATATGCTTTGTCAAGACTGCACACTGTTTATTTGAATTCAAAGTTGTCCTTCCCCTTGCTGGTTGCCCAAGATCTCACAGTTCTCAACAATAAACCTAATGCAGTATCTTATGCAAACAAAGAGACAAGTATATATAGAGAGTACTTGGATAAGTAGGACAGAAAATAGCCGGTCATGACAGAGAACAGGCAGAGCTGTGCTATGACTACTGCTACTCACATTGATATCAAAACATAACAATGATGTCGTTGATAGGATCCATAATTTCATTGAACAACCCAGAACATGTAGAAACATTGATGAGAACTTTTGCGGTATTTGAAAGAGTCAGTCAGTTAGTTAAGTGCCATACATGATACACGCTTGGGTGATCATGTCTTGAAAGAGACATGACTGACTGGGCAGAAGATTATCCCGCAGTAGATTGCCATTACTGCAGTAGACTGGTTGCTGACCAAGGCTATAGAACCCAGTCTGTCCTGCTATTTAACCCATAACTGGAAGGAAGAGGTGGATTAACACTTTTCCCAAGGGTATTTGCGCGTAAGTGAATACAATGGATTCAACTGGAATTCGAACTCAGCTCCCCGGTTTCTCGTTCCAAGCTGATATCCACTGTACCACAACGCACATCCTTTGAAAGAGTAAAGGAATTAAAAGACTCAAAGACTGATAGAGGAGAAAATGGCATAACCCATTTATTTTCTGCTACAGTGGAATGCATAGATGTGAAGAAAATTGTGAAATGTGTTATTTGAGCGAATTAGAAGAAATGACATTTGAGTAAATCATGACAGTCATAACAAAGAACATAAGACCAACAAAAAGATTGGTAATAGTGGAAAGAACCAAGGTTTTGGAAAAAAAGACAAGTACCACAGGTGTCCTTAGCAATACTTATATAGATTGAAAGAATGAGTAAAGTATTGTGAATTTGAAAAATTTGGAGCACATGAAACGACTAAAGATGAATTAATTCTTCTGGGGTTAATTAAAGGCTTGCAAAACCAAAACCACAAGCACAAAATACAGGAATGTCTGCAGAGTATCAGAATGAGTTTGGAAGCTAGCATTGAGTTTTTGTAAGAGTTAGAGTTGATTAGAGAATTTAATCAAAAGAAGAATTCAGAACATATAGAACAAGCATTACCAAATCCATAATTAAATGTAAATATTGTGGAAAAAGTTATATGAGAGATAAGTATAAATGTCCAGCTTTGGGAAAAATATGCTCAAATTGCAAAAAAATAAAAAAATCAATAATTTTCAGAATGCATGCAAATACAAAAAGCAAGTAAGAAAACTAAAAACTGTTCAAGCCCCCTCCAAAGAAGAAGAATCTGGAGTATTTACAATGAATACACAAAAAACAGGTAGAGAAAAGAAAGGATTAATGGTCAAGCATTTGACATGCAAATTGATATGTGCAGTGAAATTATGCTGATAGCCAAAAATTTCTAGATAAAATTGGACAATCGAAATTAAGACAACTAAAATTAAGCAGGGTACAACTAAAGCAATTTGATGGAACGACCATAAAAAGAATGGGCACATTTCAAAGCAATTTTGAAACCAACAAGCATTTTGAAATAATTGCCATTACAATTGTAGCAGCACTATTTACATTATTTGGACTATTGTCCTCATCTTTGCTGTTATATTTACAATGTTTTGGTTGTTGTATGCTTCGGCCTTCTTCAGGCACTAGAATTTTTAATCAAACGCTTTCTTATGATTACTGGGTATATCATTCTCATTCCATGAGTTATCTCCCTTTAACTTAACTCTTCTAAGTTATTTGTTCACCACTGCTGTAGCCTGGTATTGAACTCACAACTCTTTGGGTCATGTCACTATACCCATGGCCTAGTGTATATATATATGTTGGTTAGTTCCAGTGACTTGACTCAAAGAGTTCAAGGAGCCTGAAGAAGGCTGGAGTGTACAACAGCTGAAACATCACAAACATGGCAGCAAAGATAAGTACAATAGTCCAGATAATTTAAATAATATAAATACTACCTCCTCTCAGAAGTATAGACAAATACAGTTGTAGCAGGCAAAAAAGATCACAAATTGTTAGGGAGTGATATATTAAAAATAGACACAGCAAGACTAATCAATTCCATGGAAGCAGAATGAAATGCAGTAGGATTGTTGAGAGGCTATGAAGCAAGCATTTAACTATAGGAGAACTATCATCCAAAGTATATAGAGTCAAGAAAATTTCCATTTCATATTCTACCTTTGGTAGCAGAAAAATTAAACAAAATGATACAAGGCATACTAGAAAGAGTAACTCAAGGTGATTGATAGTAATTAGGTGTCACCGATAATAGTGATAAAGAAAGCTGATTAAGATTTAAGGATCCTTAAGATAGGGGTGGATCAACAGATATGTTCAAACTCATTTCTGTTGCCAAATATCAAAACTGCAAGCACCAAGTTAGCAAAAATGAAGTACTTTGCAAAAACTGATCTCAAATCAGCATACAATCAATTAGAAATTGACAAGAAATTTCAGGAAATAACTATGATAAACACCCCTATAAGATTATTAAGATGCACACATTTATCATTTGGGATAAAAACTTCCAGCCATATTTTTCAAAAAGCAATTGAAAGGGTTCTTTTGGAAAAAAAATATGATAATATACCAGGATGATATAGGTTTCGGGGTGAGAACTAAAGAAGAGTTAAATATAAAACTGAGCAAATTTTGGTGAGATTAAAAAAGGCAAGCTTGACCATAAACAAAGATAAATGTAATTTTGACTGTAAGAAGATATTATATTTAGGATATCAAATATCAAAAAAAGGCATATCACTTGATGATAGACTAACAAAGAAAATAACAGAAATAGATGCTTCAACAAATGAAAAAGAATTAGAATTTAGGGGAGGGGGCTGATAAATTTTTATAGTAAATATATACCAAGATGCAGTGACATAATAGAACCATTTGCAAAATTACACAAAAAATACTAATGAATTTGAGTGGACACAGAAGCAAACCATTGCTTTTGAAACACCAAAGAATATTCAGAGAAGCAAACCAATAATAAAAGTGTTTGATCCCCAAAAAGAAATAACTTTAACTTCAGACACAACTGAGAAGACGATGACAGCTGTTCACCAATGAAGAACACCCAATCATGTATATATTAAGAAGGTTAACATCAGAAGAGATTAATTACTTGAATATTGAAAAAGAAGTGCTAGCAATAGTATGGAGCATGGAGAGGGCACAAAATTTTTTCATAGGAAAAAAATTCTAATTAAAATGAGACCACAAATCATTAGAATTCATATTTAACCCAAGAAAAGAATTGCCAAAAGTCACATTGTTGAGGATTTTAAGATTAATGACATTCAATTTTGACATAGTGTATGTAAAAGGGAACACTATTCCTCATGTAGACGCTGTAGACGGTTGCAGTTCAAGAACAAAACAGAAGAAAGACAAGAAAATGCTGAAAATAAAATAATACACTTGGTGGAAATAGATTTTCTTCCTCTAAATAGACTCAGAATTAAGCAAGACTCAGTATTAAGCAGAATAGTAGAGAGAATAAAAAATAATATATGGAGCAATTGTTTGATGGCAGAGCAACTCATTAAGAAAACAAAGTTTAAACTAACTATAGAAAATGGCATTATATGCAATAAAGAAGTGATAGTAGCTCCACAAATATTGAGAAGGGACATACTTAAAGGCATACATGATGACATCTATTATGGCATAATAGCAGTGCAAAGAAGACTAAAGTTGCAAGCATGGTGGCCAGAAGATTCAAAAGATGCAAAGGAATATGTTCAGAGATGCCCAAAATGTGTGAAAATAATGGACTCCAAGCAAGCAAAAATTCACTTATAGTCCAAGGAAGCAGAGCTATTGGTTAGGATCCATATGGATCACGCATATATCAGAAATAGAGGAATATTCTTAGTATTAATGGATTCATATTCAGGATGGCCAGAAGTTATCAGAGTGAAAAACTGAAAAGCCACCACAATAAAGCAAATACTAAGAACCATATTCTAAAAGAATGGAGTACCTCAGACACTAGTTACTGACAATGTACCTGAATTTTGTGATAAGAATTTATGTGCATGGTTAAAATAAATTAGATACATCCCACACAAGACACCACCATACCACATAATCTAATGGCATTGTGGAAAGAATGGTACAAACCCTGAAAATGGGATTAAAAGTATTTTTACTACTTATGGAAAACACAGAAGCGTCTTTATCAAAGATGCTTTTCAGTTACAGATCTATTCCACATGTTGGAAGAAAACTGAGCCTGTCAGCATTAATGGGAAGACAAACCAATAACTATGTTCTTAGCAATGAGAGAAAAGATGTGGTATAGAAGGAATAAAGAGACAAATCTCAAAGAAGCAAATTTCCTGATGCAAAAAGGTCACATGGCTATATTGGAAAAGAAGAGACAAAATATACTGGCACATGTAGATCAGTTCAGAAGCAGAGACAAGGTGGAGGATGTAGAGATAGAAGATCAAAACAAGGGCAACATATATTGGCACATGAGATCAATTCAGAAACAGAGATGATCTAGAGGATGTGGAAATGGAAGGTCAATAATAAGAAGAAGCAGAAAGTTATAAAAGTGGAACAGAGCAGGAAATGAAAGATGAGAATGAGGAGATGAATGAAGAGTAGGAGGAAAATGAAGAGATACCAAGATCACCATTAAAAAGAAAACAAGAGAGACAAGGGGAAGGACAGTACAAAACAAAAATAATTACAAGTAGTAAGAGAAAAAACAAGGGTGTACAACCTCTCCAATTCAAGGGGGTGTAGTATCATATGCAAATGAAGAGACCAGTATATATAGATAGTACTTGAAGAAGTAAAACAGAAAATAGCCTGTCATCATGTAGGATATGCAGAGCTATGCTATGACTACTGCTACTCACAATGATATGCAAAATATAGCACCTAAAAGTAAAAGCAAGTGCACAATGCAGTATACAAGCCAATAGAGAGAAGAACAGATATCTACTTGGAGTGGAGTAATTTTAAATCCAACAAACATTAATGACTTTAATGAGTTGCCATAAATAATGCTTTTCTACTTTGTCTCATATCTTCACTTTTGTTTGAATCCTATTCTACATTCTATGAACACATATTCAGTTTTCTAAACCAGTTTCTTTACTTGTAGGTAGCCTTTGTTTTCTCAGTTGAAGAATATTTTTATAAGAATATCTACAGGTCCCTTTATACAATTTTCTCTTTTATACAGACATTTTTCTTCAGATTATATCTTCTGAATATCTGTGTAGCCATTTGCAATACAAGATCATTTTGACAGCATATAGATTTGTTTCTTAATTATAAAAGTAATAGCCACATTGATTCCAGTCAAGTTGGTTACATTCACATTTGCACAAATACCCTTTGGAAATAAATAAATCTATCTTTTCTTCTCCTAGCTACAGGACAGATTGGACTCTCTAGCCATGGTTGGCAACCAGTCGAGAAGAAAAAACTCTGAATTTAAAACCCTATATAACGAAGCACATACTATTCAGCCAATGATTAGATCATGGAGTTCACAATGATACTATGATCCTGAATGTGGTCAATGTAAAAGATATAAATAGAAATTAATGAGCAGTACAGTGAAAGGAAAAATGACAATTCTCTTTGGAATTCATGTGTTGGTTCCAAAATGTCAGAAGTCTTTGATAAATCTTGAGTTTTGCTTCTTGATTTATCTCTTCAGACAATCACTTGACTTCTACTATGTTTACACAGAACTATGTTGAGCAGAATTTTATCAGACTTCCAAATGATATAGCATATCAAAAACCACCACTTGTCTAGACGAGTAAGAGAAAGAAACACTATCAACCTTATTTCAATCCTCATACTTGTTGGTCCATGCAAATAAATCCTTGGTTTAATGAGTGGAGACAATAATGCACATGTATCAAACCATAAAAAGTAAATTTCAGGGGTAAAAGATAAAGGATTTCACATCCCAAAGTTACGGAAGTAATAGTACAAAATCAGATCACACTCTAATTGAAAGATCTGCAGCTGTTGTGAAAGTAGTTGCCTCTTTTCTATAGTAGTCATCAGGTAAATGCAAACTTGCAACAGATTTGAAATATTTTTTAAAATTTTCATCCAATAAGAAAGGAAATGGTCACTTTTCCTGGGCACATTTATCAAATGTAACACTTTTATGATATTTTAAAAATTTTTTGTGTGGTAACAGTCAAATCACTTCTTCTTTTTAGTAGTATTTTCTTTGCTTCATGGCATTGATCTAAGCTCTTTTGAAACTTATTGCTTTATTTAACACCACCCAGTGTCTTATACTACATACTCACTCATCTATTCTGCTGTCATCTGTGCAATCAAAACATGCTGTGATGTTATAACCTCCTGAAGCTAGACAATCCAGCAGAATTTTATCTTTTTCATATCACAAGTCAAAATTCCAAATATATGTAGGTTATATATATGATAATGACACTAATGTAACAAACATATTTGGCACCACAGTGCACTTTGAACAACAAAGGAATATGTCAATCAACAGCTGAAAAATATAAATTGTTACTAAAAACCATGTACTTTATGAGCTATTTACACGCATTTCGCTATACAACAACTAACCAATGACAGGAGACATCACAATTGATTATCAGTTAACTAGAGAGATCTAAAAGAATTGACATAATGTTCATGCTTAGTTTTTAGAAAAAAAAGAAAATTTTTTTTTTAGAAGAAAAAAAAATTGGCTTCAATTGAAGTAGTTTGGTTTTGGCAGACATAGTAGAGAACACATCACATGTTCATTCAGATAGAATAATTGACTAATCAAATGGTACTATTTATTTTTCAAAAATCTTAAGCCTTGAAATTAGTAGTCAATTTGAGAACTAATAAAAAGCAAGCCAGCAACCTAAAAAAGACAGTCATATAAAATTCATTTGCATCAAAAGTCTATGGGATACATATTTTTTTTATTATTAAAATAAGCACAGGAAAACACAATAGAACATTCTAGATAAATTGGATCAAAACAGCAGTAGAATTTAGATTACATTTTTATATTTCTCAACCAATCAGCTAAAAACTTAGAATAAGAACATTCTAGAAAAATAGGCTTGGAAGTAAATTAACACAAAAATATTTAGGCCCCAAAACAAAAATGTAAAATAATAAATCTGATTGGTCAGTAAATGTTTTCACACCCTAATGTTAGGAAGATTAGTTGATCCCCTATTAATGTATATAATACACACAGTTAGAAAGAAAGGTCAGTCATCAAACAGTCACCAAGCAATCACCCAGCAGTAACCAAGCAGGCCATTAAGTCCGCATGACACCGTATACTTTGCCGGCCATGTCCTTTCTTCCATGCCAAAAGTTCGTGACCTCGCTCCAAGGACCTTAAAAAGAATAAGCCGACAAACTTTCTTTGAGCAACGCGACACGTTGTCGCCAACTGTAACACACCAAATGTAAGTAGGAAAGGCTTATTTACAGACTCTGCTAATGTACACTTGTACACGTTTTTGGACAAAAATTAACTTCTTGCCAAGTTTATATTTCTCAAAAAGGCAATTTTCGAATCATGTATTTTGTTGGTTTCTACATATCATTTTATCTGTCACAGAATAAATTGTTTGTTGTTGAATGTCCGTTGTAATTTATTCCTTCACTTTGCGCGATTGCAAATTAGAGTGTTGTATTTGTGGGGGAAATAATCAACATACAACCCAGCAAATACCAAATCCCCCACAAGTCTGATTGATATTGTGGCAACTTCAAAGAAATCTAGTTGCTACTAATAAAGCACCAGTGACATACACAGAGATAACAGTTGTTATAAAGACCGTCCTGCTTTGAACATTGTGAACTAGTAATACAGAATCACAAGCAAACACCTGTACCAAATAACAGAAGCCATATCACTTCAGGACAATGGACAGCAGCACAATTAAAATGGATAGCATATGTATACAAATTTTATATTTTAGTACTGTAAATTAAAATTAGCATTAGAACAAAAAAGTGTAATGTTTTAATTGTATTGATTGTTTTGGTTGTTTTTTTTTTTGTTTTTTTTTTCGACACATATTGTTGAGAAAAGTGTATTGTAAATGAAAGCCAGACAGTTTGTAGAAAAATATGTTACTGTTGTGTAAATCATTTTTTTTTATTTAGCTGTTAAAGAGCCAACAAAAATTATTTTCTGAATTGTAAATTCATTTTTTTGAATTTGGAAGAAATGTATTTTATTGTATTTACTGACATATCAAAGTTATGTTATCACCACCTTGTAAATTCCAAAATTAAGGACTTTGGAGCCTTCTTTTTTTGCATAAAAAGAGAATGACCTGCTGATAGGGAAAGAAAGCATTTAGTTGTCAAGGAAAAGCATTCAAACTTCAAGGCAGAAAGAACCCACACTTCAGGACCAGAGGAATTGTCCAGGGAAAAGGTCATAAATCATTACAAAGGGTGAAGGCAGAGGTGGGGAGAAAGATGAGCAAACTTCATATCTCAACTGGGTGGCTGTTACAAGTCTCAAGAGGGTAATCTATTTCATCTGCTTCCAGAGAAGAATTTCAACTAAATTAAAAGTTCAAAGTAAACTTTTCAGTTAAGGAAAGCACCAAGTCTGTATGACAACAACCTGTTCAACAACAACAAATCCCTTTTGTGGTGAAATATTCCTATTCCATTTTAGAAGTTAGGTGGGTGTGATTATGTACTTTCTGGCTTGTGTAATTTTGGATTCCTCAAAGTTTTTCATTTTTAAAAGGTGTAATCTTTTTTGTCTTGTGTATTTGATATTAACCTTCCTTTAATCATATATGTATATAATCACTCTTTCATGCACAAACATACTTACAGAACTATTTATGTTGGCCTAAAGTAAAACTTACAACTAAATGTTAGACATCATAACTGAAAAAGATTTTTGTATATACTGCTTCCTTTTCTCATTCATTCTTGATAATATGAGAAACTAAAACCTTTGTTCAAAATTCTATTGGTGGATACATATTTTATAGAATATTTACTGTCAAACTAAATATTAATCTTGAGTTTCCTATAACTTTCTGTGAAACAGTAATTTCCGCATGTTTAGAGTTTAAAATGTGTTTGGGCAGCAGTCCCTTTTTATACAGGTTTCATTGAAGAAGACTGACAGGCCCTGAGTTTTAACTTTTTGTTATATTTTTCTTGCATTTATAGAAATGATTTCTTTTTTGGACATGGACATTTCTTACATAATCCCCCCCTCCACACACACACACACACACACCAAATCACTTGTGCAAGTGAAGGAGAAATATAGTAAAGGACTTTGTCAGTTATCTTCAATGAAACCTCTCTCTCACCATATTTAACAGGAATGGATATGTTTGCCTATCACCTAGTTGCCTTACTTGGGGTGAATTGATTTAAAAATAAATGAATAAATAAATAAGTGATTGCACCTCCACTAACTTTAGAACTTGGTTATGTCCCTGTTAATTATTATTATTATGAAACTTTTAAAGAATACTTTTAAAATCTTAAGATAATTTAAAAAATGAAGAATTAATCTCACAATAAAATGATTAAGATATTTGATTAAATGTACTTAAAAAATGCACTTTATTTAGTTCTTGAAGTTTCATCACTAGAAACACAGGAAGACTTTAAAAAACAATTAGTTGGTAAGAAATAGGTATCTCAACAATTTTGCTGAAAAAAAAAACAACAAAAAAAAACAGTACAGCATGAAGAAAAAAGGTCCCAAACTTAATAAAAATATTTTTTCACCAAAATGTTTATGCTATTATTAAGAGGAAATATCAAAGTAATTTTTAATTATTCTTAAAGATTTTCTTATTCTTTCTTTCACACACTCGAAATTTTGGTAATTTTTTTTTTTTTTGTCAGCGGATAACCAAATTGCTACTAGAGTTTACTATGGATATGCTTATGCAACTCATTTTTTTCTGGTGAAAAACACATTAATTTGGACATTCTTGCAAAAATTAAATTATGTTTAATATGGCATGGACGAAAGAATTATGTTAGTTTTATTATTATTAATTATTACAGATAGAAAAAACATCAACTAGGAAAAATTAATTCTGTTCCAACATGAACAGAGGGAAAAAAGACAATATTTTTTTAGTTTAGTCCCAAATGATTACAAATGGACTAAAAATAAATATGAATCAGAAATTAACACGTGTAATTGTTCATTTAGAATAAAACAGCAAAGCTAATCGAGGTCACAGATGTCAGGCAAAAATGTTAACAGAAATAGTATAATTGGCAAAGATTTTTGTTTTATAAATTTTCGATGACACAGCTGGCGAGGTCAAGTGTCAAAATTCACTTTGCTAAAAAACAAGAGACATTATTAATCAATTCCCAGCTACAAAAAGTGATTATGGAATTTTGTATTTTTTTAAAAACTAAAATTCCCAGCTAAAATTTCGGCATACACTAGCTGACTTGAATGAGGGTCAAAATGTCAATGGGCAGTGTTGAATGAATCGCCCCCAGATGCTATCTGTGGATCATAAAACAATAAGACAAAAAAATTCTATTTTCCCTTATTCCAGCGAAATGCAAAGCAAAACACACCCGTGGAAGATTGAAAAGTCAAAAGGGTTATGCCCGACGTATTGCAAACTATAGACAAAGTTAAAAGAGAAAAATTTTGGCAGATTGGGGGATTCGGCCAAGTGCAAAGGTTAAGTTGATTTGTTAACGGAGAGAAAAGGACAATTAATTATGAGAATGACTAAATTGGAATTTCCCTGAGAAAAGAGTTGACGTCATGTGTCTGCTCAAAACGGGTAAAATATCTGATTGGCTAAATTGAACAGAAGATAGAAAGAGTTGACGTCATGTAATAACTTCGCCTAAAGGTTGGAGAGAGAGTGATTTCATTGGATGCATGAGACAGAAAACTATTGAGAACAGGATTTTCATAAACACACCCGGTACCCGTTGTACCCACACCAGTATAAATGGACAAGCATAAATACAGAGCCCTGAGGGACCAAAGTCAGATCTTGTTCGAGTTTCAGCCCCGCACGAAAACGAAGTCAACTCGAGTTACCGCCGTTGCCAGCCATCCACCATACTCAAAGAGAGTTCTTTGGCAGTTTCCGTGAAGTTTCAGTGTGAAGTGAGATGAAGTCAGTTCGAATCACCACAAACTTAAAACTCCGGCCGGAAGTGAAGTGATATTGCCAACCAAAAACTTAAATTAATAATAGAGAGAAAAAAGAACTCTTCGCAAATTACTACTTAGAGAAATTGGTCGAAACTTTCATTCCGTCGCCAGATTATTAGGAACAAGGTTTGGGAAGACGACAATTGGTGATTGTTTTTCTCTTATTTCCTTTTGTACATAAAGACTTTCTACAATTTATTCAGGTGTCATTCATTTTATTTTTCGTGCCGTTTTTATTTTCCCATTCGTGCGCGTGCATTCAGCTTGGTTTGGCTTGGCGGAGAGACATCTAGTGAGAATTCAATGTGACTTTCTTGAGATCAATTTCACAACATGGGCAAGGGAGATCACCGTTGAAAAGGTCAACCCGAGGACCAGCTGATGTATCAACACCATCAGAGACCGACGGGGCGTAGTGTGACAAAATAAATGTTAGATTTTAATGAAACTTTCAAGAATTATACACAAATGAATCAAATTATTTTTGAAATTATTATTTTTAGAAAATTTTGTAATTTTTTTTACATCTGTTACCCCCTCACCCCCACCCACCCACTCCACGTAAATTCATGAAATTTTAAGAAATTAAATTTTGTATTGAAAATTTATTTTATTAGTAAAACACAGGACTCTTTGGGGAATGAAAATCATCTGTTTTTTTTTTATCAAACATTTGGTCATTTTTCTAAAAATCTGCTCTGAATAATAAAATAAAAAATGCAATAAAACTATGATATTATTTAACTAGATAAGTTTTTAATTGCTTTTAAAAATATATATATATTAAAGACATAGTCTGAAGAATTTTTTTTCAATGAATAATGATTTTTTACATTTGTTTTCATTTTTTCTCTTTTTTTTAATTATAATAATGTATAAAGTTTCAAAAATATTTTTACAATTTTTCAAAGCCTTGTCATGGTTAGATTATTTCATGAAGACTATATTTACTATATATTTTTAGAAAATTAAAAAGTTTAATACAAATCTTTGAGCCAAAAGATTTTTAAAATAATTAAATTTTTTTGTGTTTAGGAAGTAATGTTTTTAAGTATGGTATTTTTGTTACACTAAAAGGTTACGTGTTTTACAGTTTCTTCCCCTTACAGAAAATAAAAATTTGGATAATTATGTCAATTCTGGTCAACTATACTTAGCTTATCACCCCCATCTGGCTGTCATCAGTCACTTTGCACATCAATCACTTTACATCTCTACGATTAAATTTCATACTCTAAACAACTGATACTTGTGGAAATCAGATTAATTTAACTTTAAATTTGCTAATTTTCTAAAAATAACGTGCCACAGATCTATATTTCTTTTTTGCAATATTTTTAAAACCGTGGCTCAACTTTTGTTTACAAATTTTTCAATCTGTTAAAATAGACGAAAAAAAAATGATGAATTTTGAAAACTCTAAAAATTGAGATTCCAAACAATAAAATATAATTTCTATTTGAAATAAATCAGAGTATTTTTCTTACTGGAAATAGTAATTTAATCATTTAGCTTTCAATTAAAGCTAAAAAAAATTAAAGTTTCTGAAAAACTTTTTATTTGTAAAAATTCAATTTAAAACTTAGGTAATCGAAAATGAGTAGAGGTACCTACTTAAACTTAAGAAACTTCGTGTTAATATTTTCCGCAAATAACCCAAAAAGAAGAAATTTATTCTCTTCTACATCTGTTACTCGAGACCTAAGGACGACTGCGAGTATTCCCGGCGCCTCAAAGACCAAATACAAAAAAGCAGTGTTAAAAAAGAAACACTCCTTCAATCGGACTATTTCATCGCTGTTCGGTTATGAAGTAAACAAGTGTGCGAAATTTCTGCTCGGTTAAACGCGGTCAATAAGCGTCAGAATGTCCTTGAACTTCAACCGGTGGCCTGATTGGAGTATCACTCAGAAGTCCATTTGGTGGTATATTTTTCTTCCCGCCCACTTTAACGGCACAAGACTGATTTTAAAATGTGAATCACACGCGTAAATGGGACTAGAGGTAAAAAATAAAAAAAATAAAAAATAAAAAAATAATTCAACCCCCTCAACACTTGCCTTTTTGGAGACGCTTCTATGCCAGGAGTTAACCCCAGCGCTCTCCAAAAGGAGTAGAATTTTCTGACGAGACGTCCCTACCGGACATTGAGATTTAGACTTAATTTGCGTTGCTCCCAAGCCCCCTAAATCCGGAAATCGACAGAAGTCTGCTCAACAGGATTTTGTGACTCATTGTTCAATTTTAACCGCAGAAGATAACTTTCTTTCTGTCTTCGATTTCTGTAAGATTCAGGAGCGTAATCATTGGCTTCTTCTTTAAGAAATTATGCTAACCTCCTAAAACTATTTTTTAATTCTCGTATTATAAATCAAACACCTTTAAAAATTGACATACATTTATTGAATTTAATTTACTATTTTATTCCACTGCCATTTGCGAAAGCGTCCTGAAATGTCATCAGCTCGACCCTTTTCCCAAAATCTAACCAAATGACTAAATATCAAATTAGTAGAAGTGAAATGGCTTCTTGTTTGGGTTGAGCACTTTTTAGTACTCTCTTGTACTATCTTGAAAACAATTTTATAATTTTATTCCATCATACCTTTTTAATCTTTCTCAGAAAATAATCTAAATGCTTTTTTAATCTTCCAGGGAATTAAATTATTTTTTCCATTAAAAGTTTTATTAGAAAACTAGAATAAATGATATAATATGAAGGTTAGCTTTTCCGGAAGCGGAAAATAGCAAATAATTGACAATTTCCGAGCCAAGTTTTTATAATATTTGTGGTAATTTGCGTGATATTTTTAATTAAAACAGTATAAATAAAATAATTTTTTTCCAAGCCCCCAACATAAAAGTTATTTCACACTTTAATTGCTACCAGAGGTTAAAAAAAAAATGTTATCAAAATGACATTTCTCATGTTTCAAATCACGTGATTTCATATATCCCCATATCTCTTGATTTTCTTTAGGAACCCCATAATCTCAAAACTTCCTTATCTTTTTTCAGTATATATCGCATTGTAGTGAACAAAACAAATTCAACATTTAAAATTAAAATCTGACTCATTGATTTTGTTAGAAAAAAATGAAAAATAATTAAAAACAAATTTTCTGGAATGTACAAACTTTGCGTACAAAACTCGCGAACTTTCACACCGTGGTGTGAAATGTTTTTCGGCAAATAGCAAACTAGGAAACGTGTAAAAAAAAAGAAAAAAAAAAAGAAAAATTCATATAATCTTCAATTATATAAAAAAATAAATATCAAATTCTTTTTACGGACCCTTTTCGCGAGCCGAGGCGAAATTTGTTTATTGTCCAATGGGAAGCCCAGAATTATATCCGGTTATGAATTCCCAAATGACTTTTTTGGAGCTCCAGAAAACGAAATAAAAGGACTAGAGAAGATGACGGCCACAGTAGTGAAAATACGAGCATAATTAACATGTCCCTTGACAAACGTCAAGCGATCATGTTATAGGCTCTCTTTCTTTCTTGTCTTCTTTTCTTTACAGTTCACCAATCCACTTAATAACTGATCGGTACCCGAAAGACTGAGCGGAAACTTCAAAGACACTCGTAACAAACAAACGCTCACACATCCACGTCTATTGAACAAGGTGAAGAGGCTCATCCCTTGTTTCCTGTTTAGGATGTGGTTTCCTGTTTTTCTCTTTTTCGCCTTTCCAATCTTTTCACTCTTTTTTTTATTTTGTTTTTATTTTATATTTTCAATTGGAGTAGATAGACTAAACTATCGCCCGGTTCACACTCCACCCACGTCTATTGAACAGGTGAAGAGGCTCATCCCTTGTTTCCTGTTTAGGATGTGGTTTCCGGTTTTCTCTTTTTCTCTTTTTCTCCTTTTCAATATTTTCACTCTTTTTTTTTATTTTTTTTTTTCAATTGAAGTAGATAGACTAAACTATCGCCCGGTTCACACTCCACTCACGTCTATTGAACAGGTGAAGAGGCTCATCCCTTGTTTCCTGTTTAGAATGTGTTTCCGATTTTTCTCTTTTCCAATCTTTTCACTCTTACGTAGCCCCCTGCGCATCAGTGGCGTTTTCGCCTTGCTTGGGGTGATATGATTAAAAAAACAAAACAAACAAAAACAAAAAAAACATACGCATAAACTTTTTCAGCAATTATTACTATGAACATTTTTAACGACCTTTGTACCACTCAAAAGACATTACTTTTATTTGCAAAAAAACTTAATCGATATATATATATATATAGCGTAGTACACTTGGTATGTAATCCGGGTAAATTCCAAAAGAGACGAACTCGAGGGAACTCAATGTTAAATTCATTTATTTAATAGAGTAATATTTTATAAAGGATTTCTGATTATTAGCTTGGATGATACATATTTCACCGAAATATCACCCCCTTCCTCGTTTCGATTGCCTACTGTTGTACCATTTGGATCTGACGAGCTGCGCTAAGAACATCAAAGCGGTGAAATATGTATCATCCAAGCTAATAATCAAAAATCCGTTATATATATATATATATATATATATATATATGTGTGTGTGTGTGTGTGTGTGTGTGTGTGTGTGTGTGTGTGTGTGTGTGCGTGTGTGTTTTTTATATATACAATTTGATTTTCAAGGCCAAAAAAAAAAAACCATTAATCAGCCCCTACGCTACACTGGTGACCACCGACGTTTGAAAAGAAAATGGCGACTCACCTTCTACAGGAAAAGAAAAGAAAAAGAAAACAGAGCCCAACACGTGTGAATTAACCGTTGTCTAATTATACGCTGATACAATATCAACTTCTAACGACATCTGGAAAAATTTCAACGTACTCACAACTCCAAAGATAAGTACTTAAAAATATACCCCTTTTTTATTGAATACAATTGTTTAAATTTATATGAAATCAACATTATCAACTTGTTTTACGCCTTTCATTGAATAATACGCATTTCTTTCCTGATTTCATCAAATTTCAAGAGTTCAAAAATTTTGAATAATTCCAATTTCAAATTTGACGCGGATAAAATATTAGCCTCTAATAAGAACAACGGAATTAAAAAAAAAAGACATTCAACATCGAAACTACAAGCACTTTTAACGAAACATGCTGCTTGAAAACTTCAAATATTTAAAACTAAAAATAAAAAAAATCCTTAATTTTATTTTCGTCTTGAAAAATATGTTTTAATTTTCTATGTATTCTCACGTTACTTAAAAATGTGACGCTTAAAAATTGACAACAATTATGGAAACACATCTCAACTCACAACCCCCCCCCCCCCCCAAAAAAAAAAACAAACAAAAAAAAACAACAGTAAACCAGAACGAAAACTAATATTTGAAAAAGCGACAACAGATGATACCAATAAAACTCATTCAAAGCCGACTCCGTCAAATGGAAGGGAAGTTATTGTAGAGGATAAGAAAAGAATTAAAATCAACTCTCTTCATCACTTTTATAAAAATTCACAACGATGTGTAAAATCCTGGTTTTTCCAAAATAGAAAAAGGATTGACCATGTGCTTAAAGAAAAAGAATTCCCAAGTAGTTGTTAAAATGATTTTTGACGAATGAGTGCGACTTGCAAGAACAAAAAGGACTTCGCGAGTAAGTGCGAAAAATCTAGTTTACAATAAAAAGACTTCATCAGCGTCAGTCAGTCAGAGAGTCAGATGGGAGCCGCGAGACGAAAAATCTAAAATGTAACTTCAACTTCAAGCTACTCGGACATTGTCCTCTTTCTCTTTCTCCGTATCTCTTTCAACAATTACTACTACGAACATTTTGTAGGAAATCTTGATATCCTTAAATTTCTCAATGAACATTAATTTCTACGAATTCTTGTTATTCCTTCTTTTAATAAATTTTTATTTTAACATGAAAAATGTATTTTTTATTCTTACGCTATTCCACACTATTGCCGACAAACAACCTTCTGATAAAAACCTTCTGATAATAATTCTGAAGACAATTCTGTATAAATCCTGTAAGCTGTAGGGAGTTCGGTTATGTCTGACACAAAGCCGAATCAAAGAAACCTTAACCAGTCCCTACGCTACAGCATAAACAGCTTCGAAAACAAAGAAACTTCGCTCCGCCCCGAAAACCTCTGAAAAAACATCTTCGTATGTCTCGGATTCTACATCGGACTAGGCATAGAAGAAAATTTCTGAGAAAGTCACACGGAAATAAGAACGAATTTCTTTATGTTTATTTTCGATCACGTGGAATCTTTTTCCACCCTTAATATGACTGAAGAACTCTGGCAATACGTGTTTAAAAGAAGATTTTGGGTCCATCACGAAGAAAAATGGACCGTAAAACACTAGACAGATAAATTGGGCACTGTTTTAATTTCCATGTTTTATTCTTCTCCTACAAATATATTTTTAATTTAAATGATTTCTATATGGAATTAAAAAACAAACTTTGTGTGTGTTATATATGGGAGCGTGTTCTCATATAATTAATTAAAAAAGAATCATACAAAAACTTGGGGTTTTATCATGGTGTGTTTATTCCTTTGTATGACTATGAGCCGAGTTCGCTATGGTCCGGGTTCGACTTTCACCATGATCGATTTATCAGGAAGGTGACTTCTTGATGTTATCGGTCTGGATGAGACGATCACAGCATGCGAAAAGTTTGGAAAGTGCCTGAAAACCATATTATGGGTTGACCCAAACCTTTTGGGTGAAACTGGATAACCGTCAATAGTTGTGATAGCACGAAGTCACAAGTCATCGTAACCGAGGGTATGAGCGTTCTGGCTTTGTTCAAACTGTTTTTACGTTAAATAACACACACACACACACACACACACACACACACTCTCTCTCTCTCTCTCTCTCTCTCTCTCTCTCTCTCTCTCTCTCTCGTTCTGTAACTGCATAGTTGCAGTATAAACCACAAGCGTTGAACAAGCACAAATGTGCTTGAGCAGGCGTCTTCAGCGGGGATTAGCTAGCTGCCTTAGTAGATAGACATCTTTGGATATGAGGGGCCAGACATACATTCTGACTGTAGTGAAACAAATGTTTCTTGGATATAACCGTTTTCCTTTTTGTCTAGGAGTTAGGGTAAGTATATGCATTGTATTAATGGTCGAGCTCAAGTCAGTCTTGCGCAGAGATGGAAGGTTTGAACATGGTTATAGTGTGTCTGTTTCCTTTTTCTTAGTTCAGAACTTAGGGTACTTACAATAGTCTCGCTCAAATTAGCCTTTTGCTGAGTTAGAACAACCGAAGAGAACGCTTAACAATCTTCATAGGTGGTTGTTTGAAAGCCACGTGCGAGTGTCATGCGTTGGAATGTGAAAAGGGGGCTGTCAGCGAACAGGGGGAAAGCAACATTACACAGTGGAAGCTAATTAACACGTCGTGCTACAACTTTGAACAACGAGAGGAAGAGGTAGAAAAAATATACTTTTCATAGATTTCAACAGCACCACCTAACGGTGTTTGACAAAACCAAGTGAAATAATCATATTTCTGGTTTCTTCATCAAAGAAAAATGTATTTCATTTTTTCTTTTTTTATTATCCATTATTATTTTACTTTTTGGTTTTTATTTCATTTTCTCATATCTACCATAAATCTTTTAACTCTCTTTCGTTATTAACCATTCTTGAATAAAATTCTCAATACTGAGTGGAAAAAGTTTCTTTTTCTTGGTCATAGATTTTATTTCTAAACACGGACATACATCTATGCACATTGGTAATCTTGATAATGAAAAATACATCTATCGGGTAACTAAATTGAACCTGTGCTTCATACATTCAACTATTCGCAGGACACAGTAAAATTACGCCCACTTGCAAAGAGGTTGGGAAAAGTGATTGTGCTATCCCAATGTTACAAACTATCATGATTTTATATCTACAAATCCTTTCAGTATGCGTGTATGCGTGAGTGCGTGTTTCGTCCCTTGAAGAACTTTATCAAGGTAAATGTGTAGGACTTTTTAATCTAAGCCGGTTACTAATTTCAGTGTATAAGTGATATATCACGAAAAGGAACACAGTGTAAATAGATCAGTTGAAGAATGGTACTCAACACCAGGAATAAGGTAAAACAGATTTATTGTACTAAGGTACAATTAACAATAATATACATATAGACAAGCAACGGGTTCGAGCGGAATAGACTATCGAATAGTGAATGCCTTCGCCTAAGACCTTCCTTCTTCGTACCGCTCGTTACCGCCTTTTATCAAGTAGAGCATTCTATTCTCGGGGGATGGCAAGATGTTCCACTATAACACTTTCCCCGAGCTAAATTCTTCCTAGAATTTTGCTCTTAATATCTTTTTCTCTTAGGATCTGGACATAGCCGTTTAGTTCTTTTCCTTTTCCTTTTTTTTTTTTTTTTTTTAATTATTTATTCTCCTGTCAGTCCCTGTGTTTTCACTTTTAGGAGGATCTGCAGTTCTTTGTGTAGGTGTCACTTCCATAAGTACTCTATTGTTATTGGGTGGTTGAATCTGGAATGTGTTATATACTACCTTCATTGGTATCTCTTCGTCATTTGTAACAGTTTCGATATGTCGTTGTCTCAGTTGGTTTATGTGTCTTTTACAGACAAACTTCTCTCCTTTAATTTTGTAAATGACTCTCCCGATTCTTCTAATTACTAAACCGTCTCCTCAAAAGCACTTTCCAGTCTGATAGTTCTTAAAGACCTTGTCACCTTCTTTGAAAGATTTAAACATCAGAGTTTGGTTTTATAAAAATCTTCTTTGTCTTTGGTAACAGTCTATCAAATATTGATCGGATCTTTCTCGCGTATATGACCATAGCAGGCGACAAATTTCCATTAATGTTCTGATTCAGTTTAATTCTATAAACCATCAGAAATGTTTGAATATTCTTGTCTTCGGTGTCGATCCCATTAGCTTTTCTCATAGCTCTTTTAAACGTGTCGACAAACTTTTCTGCCTGTCCATTCGATCTCGGATTATACCTAGGCGTTGTTATGTGTTCGATTGCTAATGAATCACAATAATGTTTAAATTCAGCTCCCGTAAACATAGTACCATTGTCACTCACAATTGTGTTTGGTACCCCCAGACGGCTAAATACTTCGTTGAACGCCTTTATCGTATTTGCAGCTGTTGGGTGTTTAAATCTATAAACTTCAGGCCATTTAGAATAACTATCAACAATAATTAGGTAATAGTCTCCCTTTAATGGTCTTGTATAGTAGACATGTATCCGTGAACACGACACGTCCGTTTTTGGCAATGGCTGATTTTTTATAGGTGGTGATTTTGCTGCTAACTGACAGCTTTTACAATGCTTCACCAAATCTTCAATGTCCTGGTCCAGCCTAGGTCAGTATGTATAGCTCCTCATTAATGATTTCATTCTGGATATACCCGAATGACCCAAATGAAATTCTTTCAATATCCTCTTACGTAGAACACGTGGAATTACCACTCTTTGAGCATACATTAGTGTTTCATTGCAAATTGAAAATGGTGATACTTTATATCCTTTGTTTTATTCATTCCCCTTCACTTGTTTAATCATCTTTGAAATGTAATCATCCGTTTTCGCCATTTTGTTAATTTCCTCCAGCGTTTACGGTAATTCACTAACGGTGTTTACCAGTATATCCGCAAGTTTTAATATATATCTCTTCTTTTAACGCTGCTATCACTGTTTCTTCCAACAACTCAGGGTTTTTCGGGATTAGTCACGAAAGGCAATCCGCCTGAGCGTTTTCTTTAGACGGGATAAATTGCATCTTAAAATTGTAATTTAATAAAATCACACCCCTTCTTTGCAACCTGTTTTCAGAATGAGTAGGTACTTCTTTTTTCGACCCCCAAATCGACACTAATGGTTTATGGTAGGTTTGTAGCACGAACGATTTCCCATAAATGAATCTGTTAAATTTCTTTACAGCATAAATTATAGCTAGCGCTTCCTTCTCTATCTGACTATAGTTTTATTCCGCTGGAAGCAACACTCTCGAGGCATGAGCGATAGCTTTTGATACGCCATCCTCGAATTTATGTAAAAGAACAGCTCCTATGCCATATTCACTAGCATCCGTCGCTACAATTAATTCTTTATTTGGATCAAAGTGCACTAAAGCTAAATCCAACAATAAGCAGAATTTAATTTTTTTAAATGCTTCGTCGCATTCCCCTGTCCAACAACCCTTTTTATTTTTTGCTAATAATTTGTTTAATAGTGCTCTTAAATCATGCATATTAGGAATATATAGATTGTAGTAATTTGCGAGGCCCAGAAATGTTTGTTACGTAGTCACATTATCCGGAGTAGGCATATTTTTTATGGCTTCAGTTCTGTTTGGGTTAGGTTTCCTTCCCTTATGATCAATTATTTGGCCCAAATATTCGATCTTATTCATATAGAACTCGCACTTTTCAAGTCCTACTTTGAATCCATAATTCTTAATTCTTTTGAAAACTTCACGGACATGAAATTCATGAACTTCCACATTTTCACTTTTTATGAATATGTCGTCCAAGATGCCATTGCATAATCTAGGCCAGACAACATCGTATCCATAATTTGCTGAAATACACTCAGCGCTACCTTCAAACCGAACAGTAAACGTTTCAACCTATATAATCCTCTATTAGTGTTGATGGTTAAATATTTAGAACATTCCTCCTCGACCTTGACTTGTAGATAAGCTTCTGACAAATCAATTTTTGAAAAGATTTTGCCTCCATTCAACCTTGAAAATATCTCCTCCAGTGTGGGGAGTGGATACGTGTGATCCTTTAAACATTCATTCAGTTCGGTTGAGAAATCCGCGCAAACTCTTATTTTATTATTTCTCTTTTTTACGTAGACTGTGATGCCCACTCAGAGTAATCTACCTTCTTAATTACTCTGTTCTCTTCCAATCTCTGTAACTCTTTATCTATCATCTCTAACGATGCAAAGGGAACTTTTCTTTTCGGTATGAATACTGGTTTTATGTTATCTTTAAGTTCGAATTTCACTTCTGTCTGCGTACAACAACCAAGTTCACCCACAAAGACTTCAGTAAATTCATTCTTTAAATCTTTCATAATTTTTTTTGGCTGTTTAGAATTTCCTATATTTGACGTGTTCATTTTTCTACAAAACGTATTCATGGGTTTCTCCCATAAATTAAATAATACTATTAAATCAATACCAAATAAATTTGCATTTTTTCTCGAAATCACATAGACTTTAGTTTTGTGAATTTTGCCGTCGAATGCTACCTTCGCGAAAAATTCACCCTTGAATTTCAACTTGTTACCCGAAATGTCTCTCGCAATTTTCTTAGTGTTCTGCAACTCTGGTCGGCCTATTTTTCTCCAGGTATTTTCGTCAATTGTGGAAATGTCACTCCCGGTATCTAGCAAACAAGTGATATTTCGACCATTTAACTTAATGTCTACGTACTTTCTTGTACCTAAATCCTTCGTAACTGTTTTAGATAAAACCGTATTTATCCTTTTAGGCTTTCGATAATTTTTTTTCTACACATTCTGCCCCTCTTGCGCACATTCAAAACATTTTATTTCTATAATAGCACTTACTTGTAACATGATTAGTGTTGCCACATGATTTGCAGTATGGTCTTTCTTTTTTGAAGGCATGTTGTATTACTTTATGTATTCGGGCAATACTCTTCTCTTCAATACATAAATTATCCCGTTTAACATTAATCAACTTCTGGCACTCCTCCGATACTTTCTGCAAAGTTATGCCCGTATCATGCTCCAACATTGCTAAAATCTTTGAACGAACTTCCTTGTCCTTAGGCGCCGTTAAACCTTGCGTACGAAACAAAATACAGTTGACCAATAAGTTAAATATTTGGCAAGAAAAAAATGGTATTCCCGAGAAATAAAAAAGTGATATAGATTCGATTCTTGTCGGAAGCAAAGTTTTCTTTAGTCGGACTTCTCAGTACAGACTGATTTTTATTAATTTCAATTACACTATTTAATAACAAAAAAAAAACAAACAAAAAAAAACAAAAAAACAAAAAACAAATAGAGATAGCAACACAAACATGGGTTACTTACTAAAAATAAGAATAATATGAAATAATATCGGATAAAAAAATCTTTCCCAAAAATATATAGATATAGATATTGGGTCGAAATTAGTACATTTTTTAAGGGAACATAAAAAATGATTTACATTATAGGATACAAATTCTATATCATCCAACAGTTAACTCAAACGCAAAATGTAGAATTGCACACCCGCAAAAATGACTGAAAACATTTTTGAAAAACTGAGACCAAGGTAAATTTCACAAGTCGGTGTGAAAATTAAGATTCAAGATTCTGATTGGATAGAAAATAGCGAATTGAAGTATGACCCCTTTCAAATTTTCTTAACACCTAAAAAATGGATATGCCGTTAGAGCCGATCACATAACTAGATTCTACTGCTTAACCACGTCCCTTGACCGACAAAAGACAGTCAGAAGGAAGCAGAGATCAGATAGGCCAGAGAACCGACAGGCAGGTCCTTCGCAGACTCAACCGGGCACTAAAGAGAAGAAGAAAGAAAGGAAAGCAGCAATAACAACATCTGACTCCTAAAAACTAACCTTCCTCTTCACTCACTTACTGTCAAAAAAACAACAACACCAATAAGACATCTTCAACTGAATCCAAAAAACTAACGTCCGATAAATACATTTTTCTTTATTGTTTCACCTTCCTTTTCACTATTTTGCCGGTTATAAAAAAGGAAAGGAACACATACTTTATTAGTAACCTTTCTTTCTACATACACACATTCTGCTACTATCAACTATAAGCTCTGAATTCATTTAACTTCTCACAACCATTTCTGTGGAACATTTAACTACGTACATTTTTCTCTTTGAGCATTTAACTCTTACAAATTTGTTATTCTGTTTAGTTAGCAAAATTATACTTTAACATAGAAAACGAAATATTTTATTATTTCACATTTCAACATTCAACCTTCTGACATTTTAAACTGTGGGACTTCTGTTGTATTTGACACAAGACCAATTTTATAAACATCACCGAGGCCCCTGCAACATATTTGTTCATTGATTCAACCATATGTATACTATACTACTCTGTTCTATTACTTTTAACCACCTTTGAAGAAGTAACTTCGTAATACTATCCTTCAAAAAATTTGGCATGTTTCTAGGTGATGAACTGCTTTGAGTGTTTTTATATGTTTTTAGAGAAACTAAATTATTATAATTAAAAAAATATGTAAGGTCGAGTGAATACGGAGCGGGTAGTAGAAATTCCTAATCAGGCTGTATACATTTCTGTCGGGTTTTCAAAGAGACATTATGTTTGGCAAGGGATGACAACACTCATTGGCTAATCCCGGGTACTTTCGATCGATTACGGCCTTTAATCAGTTCAATTGGGAACTGTACTTGTTTGAATTTAACGTTTGATTTTCCAGAAGGATGTCATAATATCCAATACTGGTTTAATACAACCAGACACATAGCATCATTTTCTTCCTATTTTAACCAGCTTTTAAAGGGTTAACGGCAGTTCATTTTATTTTCTCCATAAATTTTCGCTCTATATTATTGTAAACAAAGCATTTTTCATCGCCTTTGATCATTCTTTATCAAAATGGACTGTTTTTCGTTGCGTTTGAGCAAATAGTTGCAGATGAAATGCATTAATTTTTTTCCTGTGAAAACACCGTAGTAATTCATGTATCCCAGTGTTTTCAAATGCCTTACAAAGCTTATATTAGATATGTGGAGTATTTCTTCGATGTCCTATGTCATGTAATCTGTACTATTTTTAATCAGCGTTTTGATTTGGTCAAAAATCTTCGATAGGTGAAAGCCTGCTCAGTCTTCCAGATCAAAATTTCCACTTTAAAACCTATCGAACAATTTATAAACAGTACCACTTTCATAAATAGCACATATCGTTCTTGCTGTTTGCACAGCGTTTTTATCCCTTCCGAAACTAAATGAATATCAAAGAACGAATTAATTTTACTCCGTTTTCCCTTTTAATGTAAAACATTTAAATTTCAGAATCCATAAACGAAAAGTAGAGAAAGACGTGTTGAAATATCACTTTATTTTTAACATTAGAAGCACTTTAAATCCAGCTATCTAAACTAGTGTTGTATTTATTTTTCTTAATAATAATATTTACAATTGTCTTGGAGGTGGTGGTAAAGACCCTAGTATTAGGGATAACTAATTTATTTTCACATTTTGGAGATAGAGTGTTAGAAAGTAGCATTATGAATATTGTGCTGATAATGTTAGAAGTGCTATTGACGCTGTTTGGGTTTTTTTTTGCTAGAAAACGATCGATCATGCTCGTTTTCTAGTGTTGAGGATGAAATGATGTGGGTAGTGAAAAAGTTTAAATGTTTTTTCAATGTATTTCTCATTTTGACCTAAATATGTTGGGCCATATATTCTAAGGGCTCAGAGGTAAAATCCTATGATTTTAATATTTTATTTTTATTATATATATATATATATATATATATATATATATATTGTAACGAGGAAGTTAGAAGCGTTTTTTACCTCAAAAGCCTTGGGTCATGACTAAAATATTCACCTTAGTAACAGTAGTAGTAACTGGTCAGGAGAGTAGTATGAATTAGGTCATTCGATCAGGGTTCTGCGACTCCAGAAAGGAATTAGGAATTAGGTCACTGGGTCAGGTTCTACCCTTCCCGAAAAGAAATTAAAAAGCCTGGTAATTATGGTTACAGTGAAAAGAAGGAAAAGACCAGAGAAAGAGAGGGCCAATGAATATAGGCCTCTGTTTCTATATAAAAGGGAAGAAATAGTATAAAACCCTAGAGTTGTTGGGCTACCGGCCACATGTAGACCTCTCTCCGGCTATTCGTTCAAAACGTCGAAAGAACTTTCCATCAAGCTACCAGCGAAAAACCCTCACACGAAGACCTTCCTCAACATCCAGTAAATACACCACGTGCTGCCGTGAAAGGTAAAGATTGTTTTATTGATCACTTTGACCAAACCCTAGCTGTGCATAGTTATATCTAATCTAAACTTATTTATAAATGGAAATTTGTCTGTGTGTGCGTGTCTGTGTGTGTGTGTCCGTTACCTATGAGATATGTGTCCGTTACCTGGAGATATGTGTTATATTTTCTCTGCATGGGACACATGTAAATATGTATATATAATTTTATGTAAGATCTAGCGACATAAAACTTCCCCAAACACAAAAGAACAAAGCATGTCATTCATTCCTTTTCCTTTGAGTTATTTCGTTCCGTCTGTGAAATAAGGTATTATATCATGGATATAATAATGCCCAATAATGGGAGAAATACAATGCAAATGGGAAAATAAATTGTTGTTCCATAACACACCAATTATATATATATCTTTAATCATTATAGAAGACTGTAAAAATCTTGTGAAATAAACAGTCAGTACTCTCCTAGAATAGAAGTTGGGTTTGACTGACCAAAATCCACCAGGGCAAATTGGTAGGTGGTTTAAATAATAACCTGGGAGATTCCATTCTGTTATAGGCAAGTCTATTCCGTAAGCATTGATTGGCTGATAATTTCAGTGTGTACATTGAGCTCCATAAATATTTAGCACAATATCCACACTCTTGAATGTTCACCTTCCTACAGGGAGACAAAAGGAGACAGCCATGTTGAAAGGTAAGTTATTTGACTTCTACAAAGACTTGAAATTATCTCAATCAGGAGTACAAACGTGCCAGAACAGCAAAGAAACATCCCAAGAAAAGGATGAAGATGACAAGAAGTCAGATGATTTTGTTATTTCGATCCATTTGATAAAATTAATGTATTTTTTTACCTGGAATAGACTGAGCATATGCTGCTGCATTGAGAGCTTCAATATTTCAGATGTGTCTGCAATATTGCAACCATAATGTGAGAAGTATGTTGTGGGATGTCTATAAAAAAAAAAAAAGAAAATCATTACAAGGCAGTATTTTACAGAAACATTGTATCCACGTTATTTTGTTTGCTGGGTTTGGGGTCTGACTGAAGAATTCATCCTTCCATTAGGTGTACTTTTTCGACGTCGGCGTTCACCAGCGAAGAAGTAGGGCCCGTGTTCCTTGGACATCGGAGTCATCAGTGAAGCTCTAAGAAGATGGTTAATGCTTATTAATTAGACCTTGTGTTATTCATAACCGAACTTTTTATATCTTAAAATTTTTTTATCCAGAATTATCAGAAGGTTTTCATCAGAAGGTTGGTTGGCAGCAGAAATTTAGAGATTATGGGATTTGTGTGGAAGCGTGAGGAAGAGTGAAATAATAAAAATATACCTTTTTCATGTTAAAATAGAAATTTATTAAAAGAAAAGAATAACAAGAATTGTTAGAAATTAATGTTCAATGAGAAAGATGAGGGTGTCAGGCGTTATAGAATGTTCGTAGTAGTAATTTGTTGGAAAGAGTTTATGCGTACGTGGAACGATAAATCGGGGAGCCGAGTTCGAATTTCTAGTTGAATTCCTCGCATTCACTTACGCACAAATACTCTTAGGAAAGGTATTAATCCGTTTCTTCCCTCCAGTTATGGGTTAAATAATAGGAGAGATTGGGTTCTATAGCCTTGGTCGGCAACCAGAAAGCAATGACAATGCGGAATAATCATCTGCCCAGTCAGTCATGTCTCTTTCGAGACATAATCGCCCAAGCGCGTATCACGCATTGCACTTAACTGACTGACCGACGTATGTATGTATGTATGTATGTATGTATGTATGTATGTATGTATGTATGCATGTATGTATGAGTATTTGTTTGGTAGGAATGTCTTTGGATGGAGAAAAAAAAGTAAAAGGAATCAGAAAAAAGAAAGAAGGAAAAAGAGGACAATGTGCGACGCGACCTTACATCCAGGTCGTGGTTGAAGTTTCTCCTGTTTCATTTTAGTGTGTCTTTTCGCTGCTCCCATCCCACTCTGACTGACTGACGCTGATCGAAGACATTTATTGTAATTTACATTGTTCGCACTGGATTGCGAAGTCTTTTTTTAGTCTTCCATTGGTCAAAAAATCAATTTAACATCTACTCGCAAAATCCAGTTTCGACATTTTCTTGAAACACATGGTCAAGTCTTTTTCTATTTGGCAAAACCAGGATTTCACACGTCATTGTGAATTTTTGTAAACGTGAAGAAGAAAGTTGATTTTAATTCTTAATTTCTTATTCACGACATGACATACTCAAATTCAGACGAAGTTATAGTGCAACTGAAACGGTCTATTTCAAATGTTACCATTCCACTGGAAGCGAAGACTTTTATAATTTGAGCGTGGGTTTGCAGTAGTTCACTGCTATATTCGGCTTAAAAAATTCAAAGAAAAAAAGAAGAGTGTAATTAATAGCATAATTAATTTTTTCATAAATATGCATTTTTTATGATTAGAGAAATACATTCACTTTTAAAAATGGGTGGTTTAGCAGCTTGGTTAGGGCTTTAGGTACCTCCACTAATTCGATGAAAAAACAGCATGACATGAACAAAAAGGCCCACATTTAATAAAAGCAAAGATTTTCCGTCAAAATGTTTACGTTATTATTAAGAAGAAAGATAATTTGTAAATAAGTTCTGAAAGTTTAATAAAAATCCGTCAATTATTTGATTTTTGCGAGAATTTCTAAATTAATGTTTTAAAATGAATATTTAAAAATGAAAAAACTTTTTCTTTTTGTAATTGAAAAGCAAAATGATTAAATTTACAATTTCCAGTAAGCAAAAATACTCTGGTGTATTTCAAATAGAAATTATATTGACTGGAATTTCAACTTTTTTAGGGATTTCAAGTTATCATTTTTTTGTCCATTTTGACAGATTGACAGGTGTGTAAACAAAAGTTGATTCTCGGTTTTAAAAACCTTGCAAAAATAAAATGTACTTATGTGATACGTTATTTAAAAAAATAGCAAATTTAAAGTTAAATTAATCTGATTTGAAACAAATATTGTTTATGGCATGCAATTTAGAATAAAAGTATTTCTTTATCACAGACGTCTGATCTTGTTGACCTCAAGTTGGTGATGAGTGAAATGTTGGATCCAGGTTTCATCCATTGTCACATGTTTACGCAAAAACTCCTTGTTGCGTTGAAACAGTTGCAAACAACGCCCTGAATCGTCGACGCGTTGTTGTTTTTGGTCAACTGTGAGCAAACGCGGTACCCACTTTGAACACAGCTTTCTCGTTGACAAATGTTAATGTTGCCATCTGATATACATTCAATTCCTCTGATTTCTTACGTAACTTCAATTTACGATCAGCCAAAACGAGTTTGTGGAATTTTTGGTGTTTTCCGGGGCTACTGCCGATTTTGGGTTCAGCAGCATTTGCATGACCGCATTTAAAGTCAACATACCACCACTTAACTGTTGTTTCCGATGGAGCAGAGTCCACATAACACTTATCAAGTCATTGCTTTAGTGGCACCATTTATATGTCAGGCCTGGGACTTATTGAATGATGTGTTAAAAATTATTCAAATACTCGATTATCATAAGACAATATAAACAATTGCTAAATTCCTTGCAAGAGACCATTGTACAACGTATAATTTTTTTACAAACCCGGCTACATATACAGTGTGAGCTAACAAAGACAAGATACAGAAACCCTTGACTTTCACTTGATGAATGAAAATCCAATTGAAAATTAAAATGCACTAGTTTTAGAGTCGTAATTAGAAGTTACAGGAGATCCAAATGATGTTTTACATAATGAAACATTTCAGAATGTGCACCATTCGGTCTCAGAGATAAAGTTTTAATAACATTTATTGTTTTAATCAGGTACTGCCACGGACTTTCTAAAAATCGAAATACAAAAAGAAACGAAAAAGCGCATTTTAAATAATTTAAATGTCTTCTATGACGTTAAATTTTGGTTTTATTTGAAAGATAACAGCCAAAGTTAATCCGTATTAAAAGAAGAACTAATTTCTGTAAGCAATTATAGTTTTTAGGTGTTTCAAAAACATTGGCAAGTTCAATTGTTACTTATCGAACCGCTATTATAGACGAAAACTTTAAACAACATATTCAAAAATCACTTAAAAACCCAATATTTGTCCTAGAGATATGTTTCGAAGTCATTTAGTAAATTTAAGATCATGAAGGACCTGGTCACTTTCAAGAAGCTGACTATATTTGAGTCATTGTAGTTGGCAGCCTTTGTCACAAGCTTGCTGTGCCTTTTCATTTTTGTGTTAGATTTTCTTTATTACGCTGTGATTTTCCAAAGTCAGGGAATTGCCCGCGGCCAACCCAGATGAACACCCCCAATGTCAAGAAATGCTTTGTGTGAACAGAAAAAGAAAAAATGTTCCCAATCTCTTTAGTATATATATATATATATATATATATATATATATATATATCTTTTCCTCTTTATGTATTTCTCAGTCAACAAGACCATACAGCCTTTTTGCCTACGGTAACTCTAAACTAGTAATCAATTTTCCTCCGTCATTTGTATTTAAAAGAATGGGAATGGGGAAAGCCGGTCATTATGTCTTAAACTTAGCTAGCTACAATTACTGATCCAAACAAATTATACAATAATCCTTGCGCCAAAATACAACATTTTTCTTCCCATTCTTACTAAAAACCGCCACAATACCTAAGTCTATGAAGTCCTAACTAATCCCTTTATGTACAATTTGTCTGCGGAAGGATATTATAACAATGTTTAAAATTTAATTCCAGGGAATATTTACAATATGCATAATATATACAAAGACAAAATTGAGTTTATAATAACCGACACACACACAATTCTTAATTGTGGCAAAAATATCAGTTAACTGTACAAAAATTAATGCGAGACTTGGATAAATTGAAAAACAAATCACTTAACCAACCACATAAACACAAACCAACCACACAAACAACTACACACTCATTCAGACACGAGAACAACTGCGAAAAAACACACTCGCAAAATGAAAAGTGTCCCACATCCACCAGAGAATTGGCATTTCTGGTCACCTAACGGTGAATTAAACTAAAGAAAGTGGGGACAAAAATAAAAGGGGCGAATGAGCATACATCCCCTAGTTAAGTTAGTGTAAAAAAAACACGAAACATAAAGTACCCTATTTTGGATGAAGTTGCCAATGTTCAATATTCTGATACATAACCGGCTTCAAAATACCACTCTAAGTTAGCTCCTTTCACTCTACAGATACAAGCAAGATTTTGATCAAAAGAGTTGTCGCTTTTATATCCTGAGTTGGAATTAAAGGTGATGCTTAAAGCACAAGATCAGTTGGGAAAAGGAAAACTAGCCTAGCGTTGAGATTCGTCAACATACGCTTCGTAAACTTCTTCATCTTCATAGAATTCCTTCTGTCACGGCGTCCATATCATGACTCGCGTGACACCTAGTAACAACAAGAACACATAGTGCTCAACTTTAGTCAACGACGTTACCACATTGCTACATACAGCCTCAAAGACAAAGAATTTTCCGCTCAGCATGCGAACCATGATGTCTTCAATAAACTTGCACAACAAGACTACGATCTTGCAGTGGAAGAAAGCATAACCCAGGGCCTCCACAGACGCACCACAGCGAACGAAGTGGGGAGAATTTCCCAAGCCCACTGAAGCATGTTTTTGCCAGCCAGTGGAGAAATGCTTCATCGTTAATGAAGCATTTCAATACAGGCGCCTAAGACCATATGGAGAGAGCCTCCGAGCTCACCAATCAGACCATCTTGAATGAATCACCTCATACTAACACTTAATACAATGTCTTACGGAACAATGTCTGGACGTTGGAGAGGTCATCCGTTACCTGTACGAGGAACTTGATAGAAGAAGAACTCGCCTCGAGGTAAACAGCGGGCCTCCTCCTCACACGAGTACACACTTCTCAGGAACGGGAAATTCTTACTGGAGTCTTCCTTCCAGAATTTGCCATTCCATTTGCTTGCGAATACATTCGGTCTAGGGACGCGATGCAAAGCGTATATTGACGAATCTTAACGCTAGGCATATCCAGACCGCCTTCAGTACTGACATACCTTGAAAGCCTTGTCTTTCCATGAGAAAGAGAACAAGACCCCGATTGAATTAGTATGACATAAGGGAGCGAAAGCACGGAGAGTCGGTAAAGGATAATTGAGTAGATATGCGAAGCACATATTTCCGTCTTCCTCTTTAAGGAAATATTCCTCCGCGACCACAGACGAACTGTGCCATCGACTTTCTCCTGCACCTCTGGCGAGATTCTAATCATCTGCTAAAACTACCCGACGAGATGTTGTCAAAACCGACTCGATCCGCTAAAAAAAATCCGCATAGTTATTGGGTACAAAAACTGCAATGAGACGAAGAAACATATCCTTTATGGTAACATCAAGCACGCAAAGCCTGCCCGCCGGATCTGCGAAGCCAACAGCACACACCACATTCAACGACTTGCCAAGAATAATAACTAATAATAATAATAAAACCAAGAAATAACTCTTGGGCGTCCATCAAAACATGCTGAATAGAGGACAAACCTCTTTGACAGAATGTATTCACGGTAGTGAGTTGAAAACCGTGTCTCCTATACACAACATAGATCTACGCCAAGACACTGAAGATTGCGAGTGTGCCTCGCCCTGAGAGACTCCGACCTCACGCCCCGGGCATTTAAACTAGCTAAACAGAGTGCCATTATGAGTTCAATTAGGGTTGGGAATCTGCATTGAACATAGCCGGGGTGATGACACCGACGGCTTGTCCCATTGACCCATGGCCCATCTATCTTGATAGTACCATGCAGAGACAGGCCACCAGTGTCCCAAGAAAATGTTAATTTAGATCCCTATAGAGAACGGAAAGCAGAAGTGTTCCTGAACAAAAGTGACTTAAGTTTTTGACATTGTCATCAAAAAAAAAAAAAAACCTTCTTGTAACATTTTTTGAGATCCCTGTCCAGACCTTACTACAGTTAAGATTTTTTTTGCTTTTGGGAAATTTTTAGTGCCTTCAAAGTCTTTTCCATTGTTTTTTTCAACCTAGCAGAAGTTTTAAATCTGTAATTCTTGTTGATTGTATAATTAATTTATCAGCCTGCTCAAGTGTCACTTGGCATACATCCTCACCGGTATTGTAAGGAGGTTTGGAGTTTATCTTTTTTCTATGTTGGCGATGATTTTCTTGGTTGATTGGCTGTGCTATCTTCTCTGTTTTTCCAATTTCTTGAGTGAGTTCATGGGTATAGTGGAAATGGATGGATTGGGAGTAGGTACAGTACTCTATCTGCCCTCATCCCGGTCACGTCGTCTAATGAAGCACTGAGTATCTGCCCAAACTGAGCTAGATATGCATTTAAGTGTTTCTCTAAGACTAGAGGTGGACCCTCAAATACTAATATGTGGTCCTCCACCTGCCATCATATTCAGTTCTTATGATGAGGTTTTTTGTGACTAGAAGTGTCATCACTATCAGCAGGTGTGGGTAACAGCACGTCCAACATGAAATATCCCTTGCCTCATATGAATTTTTAAAGTTTCACTGACAAGTATATCAGGGATTTGATGACTGTGTCTTTTATGAAGCGTCATACGTTGCGTGAACACTTGTCAACCATAATTTTTTTACAAACTTATTCAATTCTTGAAGGTCTACCAAAAGCCCATCTTTCATAAAATGTGTGTAACTCTTGGCTCTCTCCAACAACTCCATGATATTGATGAAGCACTTTGGTTGGGACTTCTGCTGTAGATCTGAATGTTAACAATTTAATCTGCTAATTTTCTAGTGTAATAAGTTTGAGCCTCATTAGATGCCCTACTATTTTGGCCTTATGTTTGACTATACCAATCTTAGTAAATATTTAAAAAGGATTTTATAAACAGTCATTTGTGAAATTAATTTTTATAAATAGACTTTATTTTTCTAGAATCCAATGAAGAACTTGCTTTTAGTTTATGATTAAAAAATAGCCACCTTTTAGGGTAATCAATCAATAACACCAGTGGTTTAAAATCATTTCAATTTGATAAACAGTATACATATAAAAGTGCAAAGATTTGCTCAATCAAAAATTGAATGATCAAAAATGTCCCTGACATGAAAAACAAATGTTAAAATTTTGTGTTAAAATTATGATCTTTAGCCTCTGCATAATCACAGACCACATTTTTTAAAAATATATACTTGCATGTTATTTCCCCATCAGAAAACAAAAAGAATGAGTAATGTTTCCCTGAAATGATTTGTGGTTTATGATAGCATATTTCTAGTGTGAGAATAAATGCATTTCATGAAAAATAGCAAAAGATTTTGAACTGTAAAGTTCATTTTAGCCATAGTGATGACTGATTCAATGAAACTAGAAAATGTTATGAATTTCATTACTTGGTAGATGTATAATTTTGTCATGAAGTGTATTTTGTATTGCATGTTGTTGTAAGATTTGAAAAAATGGGTATTGTTTGAAATGTCAAATAAGTGCCAAAATGCACATTTAAATTTAGAGTGTTTGTTATGTCTAATGTGGTTAAGAAGAGCTAGTGCCTGATGGCAAAATTGCACTGGAAGACAGCTGTCAGTAGAGTGAAAGTGATGTCAAACTGACAGCTAGAAAGAGTTGAATTTTTAGTAGTAACTGTGAGTTGAATTTTGGCAGATGGAGAGAGTGGTTGACTTGAGAATAGCTGGGAGAAGGACTGGGAGTAAGGCCGGGCTTAGCCTGAGCAGCCTTCTTTGATTTGTGTGTGCTGACAATTCAAACAAAAAACCTACTCTCACCCTACAGCACATCACCACCTTGTTAAAACACAGAATAAAATATAAATTTATATTTTATTACATTTTAAATGTTGAAGTTTCACTTATCTGACATTTATGAAATGATGTATTAGTTCCAGATCATCATTATTGATGGAGAAGCAGCAGTTTATTACCGAAATAATTATGTTTACGGAATCAACGGTTATGAAAAGAAGTGATTTGGTCTTCATTAAAGGGGTTGAAGCAGTTTATTGATGTTTAAGAAGAAGAAGCCATTTTTGTTGGCATTTTGAAGAGAAGAAGATTATGAAATTTGAGTTGTGAAGTTTGATAATCATCGTTGTTTTCCCAGAAGTTTTAATAATCATTGTTGTCTCAGTCATTTTCCCAGCATTGTTTTCGCAGATTTGCTTTTCCAGTAAAGTATACAACAAAAATGTTAGTGTAAATTTTCTATAAATCTTCTTTCTATCTTTTATTTTCTTTATTTTATACAAAAAAAACTGACTGTTTTGTTTCATTAGTACTAGGACTAGCTGTTTATATAACTCAGGATAGCATAGAAAAGATTTATTAATCAAATAGGTCTAAATTTTCATTTATTCTAATGATTGAGTGTCAAAGAAACCTTTGTAGTAGTGGGAGGAGCAAAAACTAATCTCTCTTTTATTTGGGATGGTACTGACAAATCTTGCTTACATGGCCTTGTGAGAGTTAATTATTTTTCACCCTACAGTCCCTGTTCTATAATTATGCTGAATGTTTTTTTATACATCTCTGGGACTAATTAAAACTTTTGATCATGAGACATAAAATAAGATTTCAAATGAAAAATACAATATCATAAAAACAGAAATGCTAAAGCAAAGTTTGTGCTTTGTGTAATAAGAGGCTCAGATTCAACTTCTAATAAGCTTTATTCTACTTTGATTGAACATAAGGATAATTCTTGTCTAGCTTTTATGGTAGTATGCAGGACTTTTTATTACAGTGAAGGTAGGGGTGCTGGGTGTACAGATCACTTAGTAAGACACTTTGTAAATATAAAAAGTGGAAAATTGGAAAATGAATGAAGTTTTATACAAATTATTTGCAGAGAATATAGGATAATGGTGTCAAAAATGAATTTTACTTACTCACCACACAAAATTCTCTTTTTTTTAAAATTCATAATTATGCTGAATGTTTTTTATACTCATTAGCAATGACCTTAACATCTCTATGGGACTAATTAAAACTTTTGAACATGAGACATAAAATATGATTTCAAATGAAAAATACGATCTCATAAAAATAGAAATATTAAAGGAAAGGTTGTGCTTTGTAAATATAAAAAGTGTAAAATTGTAAAATGGATGAAGTTTTATACAAATTCTTTGCAGAGAATGTTTCAGATATGTAATTTTAGTTGCCAAATTCCATTTGAAATGAACTGTCTGCTACCTTCTAAATCTTGTCAGTGTTTCAGAAAAACTAAAATGGCTGCTGTCACTGTCTCAAATGATTTTGTAATTTCCCCTGTTTACCTCTTGTCATCCCCAAAATCCAAAAGGTACAAATCATTCCAGGATGATTAATTTAAAATGATTTTTAAAATGTATTGTTTAATGCTTAGAGATATTTACTGAATTCGAAGAGGAATCAAATGCAATAAAAATTACAAATATTGGCAATATCTTTCTTTTATTCCTTGTTGCTCATCTGCATCATTTCATAATTTTAAAGAAGTGTTTATTTCCTATAATAATAGTAATAATTATTATTATTATAATGACAATGATATTACTAATAATGAATGCATGATTCTTTGGAATTCCACAATATATTCTGATAGATATATCAAAGATAACAAACTAGATGGCGTTATTAAAGTTTAAAAATGCCTTCTCATAAATATGGTAGTGCCTTCAAACAAAAATATAACTGTTAAAGAATATATGAATATAAGGATATTTCAATTGAAATTGAAAAAAATGTGACACCTTAAAACTACTGTTATACTGTTAATGATTATAACTCTGGGTAAAATCAAAAATGTATAAACGAAAACATTAAGAAGTTTGTTAGTCATCCCTGTTTAAAAGAGATTAAAAAATGTGCTATCAGGAACTGCTCATTTACTCACGAGAGTATTATCAATATAATGAAAATATAAACACAAATTTGAGTTGAAAATCAACAGTTGTCTTGGAAAGCACAAAAAAATCCCCAAAATCTTTTGGTCTATCGTAAATTGAAGTTATGTGAGATGGCGGGGGAGTTAAACATCAGAAGGTAGTGTATTCACAATTTTGTATGAACATTTGTCAATGAGAAAGCTGTTCAAAATGGGTGCCACATTTGCTCACAATTGATCAAAAACAACAATGATTCAGGGTGTTGTTTGCAACTGTTTCAATGCAACAAGAAAGAGTTTTTGTGTAAATATGTGACAATGGATGAAACATAAATTCATCACTTCACTTTGGAGTCAAATCAGCAGTCAGCTGAGTGGACAGCAGAAGGTAAAAGCTGTCCAAAGAGACCAAAAACGCAAGCATCAGCAGGTAAGGTTTTGACCTCTGTATTTTGGGATGTGCAATGTATTTTGTTCATTGATTACATTGAGAAAGGAAGAACCATCAATAGTGAATAATATATAGTATTATTGGTGTGTTTGAAGGAAGAAATCACCAAAAACAACTACAAATAAAGAAGAAAAAAGTGATCTTTCACCAAGACAATGCACTGTGTCACAAGCCGATTATAACAATGACAAAACTACATGAATTGCACTTCGAATTGCTTCCGCATCCACCCTATTCTCCATTTCTGACTCCCAGCAACTACTGGCTGTTTGCAGATGTCAAAAGAATGTTCCAAGGAAAAAGATTTGTCTCCAGTGAAGAAGTGATATCAAAAACTGGGGCATATTTTGAGGCCAAAGACAAATCTTTTGACAAAAAAAGCATCAAATTGTTTGAAAAGTGTTGGAATTAGTGTATGACCCTAGAAGAAGACTATGTTGATGAATAAAATCAAATTTTGCCTAAAAGTTGTTTTATTAGTTAGGCCTGGGATTTATTGAGTGTTGTGGTATTATAATAAATATAACATTTTTCATCACTAAAACCAAAAAAATAAGGCTTCATATGTTACTACTTGGTGTTATATTACAATTTATTAGATTAATCACTTTCACAAGGATGGAATGTAAACTCTGCCCAGACAAATTAACTATGGATCCAAATTTGCTAGACACTGCAAAACAGAACTGTCATTGGCGAAAAATCTTTGAAAATTTCTTGATGAATTTTGTGATGGCATATGCAAAAAAATTATGTTACTTAACAAAGTATATAGCAGCTAGTGTTTATGAGTATTTCTCAGATGCAGCCACATAGGAGGAAGCAGCTAAACTCAAAGCTTGATAGATTAGACATTTCCGAGATTTTATTAGAACCTGAGGAAGAAACACAAGAAAGCTCCGATAAGATGGGGCCACCCTGACTATCCCAAAGGAGCTGCAAGATACAAAGTCATTTGAAGGATTTTCTTCTATATGAAAAAAAATAAAATATTAGTAATATGGTAATAAAATAAGTGCACTCCATCTCAACTCTTGCTTGAAACTATTCATTATAATAAATATGATATTTTTCAGTGCTACAGCTGACTCTGTCTAATAAAGTTTCATAAACTTCTACTTGTGTTATTATGTTAAATTCACTATCATAATTTGTGAGTTATAATGCTTATATTTACTACATTGCCTTACTTGAGGTTTCAGGTAATATATTTCGAATTCCAGTTGAATTCATTGCATTCACTTACGCGCAAATACCCTTGGGAAAGGTGTTAATCTGTCTCTTCCACCCAGTTATGGGTTAAATAACAGGACAGATTGGGTTCTATAGCAAAAATCTACTGTTTCAACAACAACTGTCATGACATAACATGCTGAGTCTTGGAGACTAGGCAATCTCAAGCATTTAGAGATTAAGAATTTCAAAGTAAAGTTATGAAGACACTTTCTGTCAACTTCTCTTCATTTGTCAACATGATCAAATACTTTTTATTTCAACAATGTTACATTCAGATGAAGGAATATTCTTTGCAGTTATTAAAAAAATGAAATAATATTGTGTGTACTTTTATTGAATGATGTGAGGGAAAATTGGCTGCTTCTAATTTTTCTTAACTCTTCAAAGTCATCTTATATTGCCACTCTTTACAGGCTTTCTTCACATCAATAACGTTGGCTCTCAAGAGAAAGAGGCTAACTGAAATGTTAACTGTGATGTTGAGTTTTTTTCATTTTTCTTTTTTTATTCACCTATTTTTTTGGAAAAATCAAAGAGCTAAATTTACAGTTACTGGAAGATTAGCAAATTGAAGTTAATACACCTTAAAACAGTAGAGAGTGTGCAAGTCAAAACATTACTGCCATAATATAGCTTCTCTGTGCCTTTTCTATAAATACTTTCATGGTAAGTGTTCGGATGAAGTCTCTGCTATGTTACCTCAACTTTATGAATTTATGTGCAGTACTAGATTAGCAACAAAGTCTCATCATTTTACAGTTGAAATGGCTGGATGTAGTCATGTTATGTTGTGGGGGGTTATTGGCTAGGATGGTTACGATAATGAATAGATAAGACGAGAGTTGAGTAAACACATGCTTTATTTCTGGGACGCCATTACTCAAAGTACAATCAAAGAACTAGGGGAAATAACTCTTCTCATCTTCCGAGGGAGATGTTATAGTAGTAGGTCCCTTGACCTACTACTATAACATCTCCCTTCTTCAACTGAGAGTGGACTCGTCCAACTGTTCAACAACAAATAAAAAAAAATATTTTCTTTTACTTTATTTTTTTTTTATTAATGGGAGAATATAGTGTCTGTTTGTCTAAGGGTGTGGGGAGCTTTGCAGGTCTAGTCTCTATGGGGCCTTTATACATCTCTGGGATCTTCTTGGCTTGGGGGTAGGTCTATAGGATCCACTGATGTGTGATTCACTGGTCGGCTGCTTTATCCGTGTAGGTGATGCCTGGCCCTCAGACCTCCTCCTCTGGCTAAGGTCTGGTGATGACTTGTTCTGGAGTGTGTGTGGTGCTGGAACATTGCTGATGTGCAGTCCCCCTTGTGATGCAACTTCCTCAGATGTATGCGGTTGATCAGATGTACATTCTAGTACTGAGCCTCTTTTAGCTGGTCTGATGAATTGCCTATTCCGTCGGCAGATGTTACCACTTTCAGATTCAACTATGTAGGTTCTCGATGCCGCCACAGAATGCTGGATGATTCTGGGCTTCCATAGCTTTGTTTTCTCATGCTGGACATAGACTTTCTGCCCTGCATGTAGAGGTGAGTGTTGTCTGTTATGCTTCTTGTCATAACTGTTCTTTGATCTCTCCTTGTACTGCTGTAATGCTGTTCTTGTCTGCTCACCACCGAGTTGTTGTTTGGATACTAGTGGTGTCCGTATTTGTTGGCCATTGAGCAATTCTGCTGGAGAGTTGATGCTTGCAGATATTGGTGTGGCTCTGTATGCCATCATCGCTAGATAACTGTCGTGTCCAGTTTCCTGTGCCATCAGAAGTATTCTTTTGCATTTTGTGTATGAAGTTGTACGATCTGGAAAAGGTTTTAAATTCCTTGCTTGTGAACTATGGACCATTGTCCGAGTATAGAATTTCTGGTACACCTCATTCCTCAAATATCATCTTTATATTTTTGATGACGGCTGCTAATGAGGTGGAGTGGAGGCATCGTATGAATGAGCTCCAGCTGTATTGGTTCGCTACATGTAGATATTCCTTCCCAGCCATTGAGAATAAATCTGTGCTGACATACTGCCAAGGGTAAGTAGAGGTTTCATGCTGGTGCATCAATTCAGTAGGGATACTTACCTGATACTTTTGGCAGGTGTGACAGTTAAGTACTTTATCCTCAATATCTTTATTCGTCCCTACCCAGTATATAACTGATCGAGCTCTTAACCTGGTTTTCTCAACTTCTTGATGTGATGCATGGAGTTCTTCCAGTATACCTCTTTGCAGGGAGGCTGGTATTATGATTTTGTTACTCTTAAGCAAAATACCGTCTTGAACTCCAATCTCATCTCTAAAGTTCCAAAATGGTAAGAGGTAGGTTGGGCAGCCAGCTCGATTGGTAGGCCAGCTGACCATTACCATATTTATAAGTTCTTTAAGTACGGGGTTTTGTAACGTCTCGACTCAGATGTTCTCTATTCTGGTTGGTGAGAAATTAAAATATGTCACCATGCTGTGGACATTGAGGTCAATTCCTTCAATGTGTTTACTAGGTCTAGGTGATACAGTTTTTCCTGGGGTGTATTTCACAATGAAGTCATATCCTTCCACTTTCAGTAGCATTCTTGCAAGTCTTGGAGGTGCTCGTGATAGGTTCTTTAGCGCTATCGATTCTAATAGCTTATGATCTGTGTGGATAGTTATTTTGTGATTCCATACATAATGATGAAATCTTTCCAAGCCAAAAACAATGGCTAACATTTCCCTCTCGATGTTTGAGTATCGAGTTTCTGGGCCTGACAGTGTCTTGCTTGCAAATGCAACTGGCATCTTCTTTTGTAGCAAAGCTGCACCTATACCTGCGGTCGATGCATCCACCTGTAACACAATAGGTTTCTTTGGGTCAAAATATTGGAGTGTTGCGTTTCTTCTAATCTCTTTGATTTCCTCAAATGTCAAATATCAAATGTCATTTTTTGTAGATATCAAGTCACAAAAAGGTTTAGTCAAGGTTGCAAGTCGTGGTGAGAATTTGTTTAGGTAATTAACCAATCCTATAAAACTGTTGAGCTGTTTTACATCTTCGGGTGGTTGCATTTGTATAATCGCCTCTACTTTCTTAGGATCTGGTTTGATACCATGTTTCGAAATGATATGACCAAAAAAGGGTATCTCAGATGCCTTTACCACAAATTTCTCTGAGTTGAACTTGCAGTTTATTCCCCTTGCCCTAAGCATTAGTTGCTTCAGTGCTTCATCATGATCATTACCCTCTTCTTCAAATCCGTATATGATTGTGTCATCACATATGGAGAGGATGTTTTAAAGGTCACCAAAGTTCTCTTTCATGGCTCTCTGAAATTCATCTTGGGTGCATTTTACACCTGTTGAACATCTATCTACCATATGGTGTTATAAATGTTGTAAGTCTTCTTGACTTCTTGTCCAGTCTTAGGTGTCAGTATCCAGATTTGATGTCAACAGTTGTGAACCATCTAGTGCCATTTAGCTCTGCAGTGATGTTCTCAAATGTTGGGGTGACATAATGTGGTCTGCGCACTGCTTTGTTTAAGTCCCGAGGGTCTAGGCATAGTCTGACCGAACCATTAGTTTTGGTTACACAAACAAATGAATTCACCCAAGGTGTTGGTTCTACAAACAAATGAATTCACCAAAGGTGAATTCATTTGTCACGGGGGACATTATGCCTTGGGCTACTAAGGAGTCTAATTCCGTTTTCAATTTATCTTTTAGAGCTATCGGGATTCGTCGAGGTGGGTGTACAACTGGTGGTACTTCTGGGTCCACAGGAATGATATATTCACCAGGTAGACAGCCAATAGAATCAAATACATCTGGAAATTCCTGAATGATTTTCTTTCTTTCATTTAAGTTTCCTTTCCAACTGGATCTTGGTATTGGAACTGGTTTTGTATTCTGCTGGGATGCTTGGTCATCGTTTGTCTGTACCTGATGATTTTAAAGCTAAGTTTAGGGTCACTAACCCTAACTCCCATGATGTCTGTAGTCCTATTAATATGGCCCTTTTGACTTTACAACATGGAATGTTGCACTGACAAATCTGTTGCGGAATCTTATTCCTAGCCGACAGGTTCCTTCTTGATCAATTGTTGTTCCGCTGAAAGCAATCAACCGTATCGCTGTCGCTTTGAGTGGTACTCCATGCAGTTTTTTATATATTTCCTTGGGCAAAAGGTTGCTCATAGCACCTGTATCAACTTTCACATTGACGTCTCTCTGCACCTGTCTTTTGCCAATTTTTTACTTGGCATACGCCTCAGTAGTGTTTGCTGGTGACCGCTGAATGAAGTGAAAATATATATCTTCACTTGAACCACTAGCATTACTTCCGTTTTGTATCGCCATGTGGATTCTCCTGTTTTTGTGCCACTGTGACTTGTTTACTTGTTTGTTTTTTATCTCTCATCCTGGAGTGGCAAACATTAGCAAAATGTCCCTTTTTGGTGCATCTCATACATGACTTTCCTTTTGCTGGGCACTCTCCTCGAGGATGTCCTTTTGTCACAATATCCACACTGTGTTGGCTTTCCATTATTTTTAGCCTGAATTGCATGCATACTGCTCTCTTCTACTGGAATGCGTATGGCTTCAACCTGCTTGCAGGTTGCCTCTCCTGTCTCTACTCTGCGTAGCGCTTTTGCTATTGTCAGGTCATTACTTCCCTTAATTAAGGATTTCTGCTCTGATTTTAGGTAAATGCCGAATATAAAGAGATCAACTATAAGGGTACCATCCACCATTTGGTTGTATTCACACTGTTTGACTCTTTGGCGAAGCCGTTTTAAGAATGAGTGTGCTGATTCGTCTGACTTTTGTCTGTACTGCAGCAGTTTGTGTCTTGCCACGCAAAAATTTGACCTTGGATTTGCATACTGTCTAAAGTATTTGATATATGTTCCGACGGTTCTTTCTTCTTCATGCCGAAAAACAAATGTGTCACTTATCTCTTGTCTCTCTACACTGGCCCATAATAAAAGATATCTAAGCTTGACGTCATTATCAACGTTACACATTGGACCTGTTATGGCTTATAAAATAGCAAGTGTTCTAAAAAATAGAAAAAGATAGACACACTGAGGCCAAGAATTCAAAATTGGTCGGCAAAATAAGGAACTGTTTCTTTTGGTAGGAGTAGGAGTAAGAGTAGGAGTAAGAAGTAGGAGTTAAGGACAGTAGTTTTGTGTAGGAGATTTGAAAAGAGGAAGACGCTTCCTGTGTTAATTCTGTGGTAGACGCCGCAGTGTTTTTTGTTACTGTTCTTATGTAGTATGATTAGGTTTGGATATTTTTCTTTAATCATGTTCCATATGAATGACTGCAGCTCCGTTTCATTTACGACTAGATTCACCACTGATGCAGATATTTTTAAACTCTTTCTCTGGGTTGTTGTAGGATTGTAAATGGTTTTGTTACTGCAGTCTACTATTAGACCGAACTTGTTGAGGAAATCCAGTCCAAGGAGTGGGTTGGTGATATCAGCGATCACGAATGTCCAAGTAAAAGATCTCCTTAAACTGGGTATTCCAATTTCCAAACTCGCTTGTCCGTAGCATTATATTTTCTCCCCATTTGCAGTGGATAGTGATATGGGAGTTGGTTTTAATGTAATACCATTTACTGCAGAAGTTGGTAATATTGAGATACTTGCGCCAGTCTCTACAATAAATTTGAATTTGGTAGCCCCTAATTTTGCGGTAATTTCTAATAGCGGCGAACCTCGTGGGACTGAACTTGTTCGCCCTATTAGTTTTCCGAATCACTTCCCATAGGTGTTGCTGGTCAGGAACTAGTCAACATTTGTAGATTGTTCTTTTTGGGCCATTTACACCAAGGTTTACATGTTCTTGCTTCATTGGCGAAATAAATATGTGCTCTGCAAATTTTTGTCCATTGGTTATTCCAATACGGCCTGACATTTAGTGGCACTGAAGTGTCTTGGCTGTATTTTCCTTTATAATTTGTTTGTGAGTTATTCTTAGTAGATAAGGGTTGCTGAACAACAAATGCCTTATTGTTATTCAATAATGGCATCAGTTCATATGCTAACCTGCCAAGTTGGGTATGGTTTAAATCTTTTTGCAAGGCTATTACTGGAGCTATTGCTGACGGTAATGCCTGCAGGAATTTTTGTGTGTCACAATGTTGTTGCTAATACCTATCCGTTTAGCTACAGATAGCATTTCGTGCAAATATGTCGACAGTCGTCCTGAAATAGTCGTAGCCGACATTAATTTTTCTAGAAGCTCCGGTTTTGTTTGTTCATGAGCTTCTATCAGAGTCTGTTTTAATTCCTCGTAGTCTTGTGATGTGAGGGTAGCATTTGGTAGTTTACCCACTTCTTTGGCTGGTAACGACGATATTACTGTATAAAAGTTTGTTTCGACGCTGTCACATTTCACAAGTGAAATTGGGCTTCTAATATCGTAAACCATCCATTTACAGCAGTTTCCATGAATTCCGGTGCCTTGATACTGACTTGATGAGTCGTTACTTCTCCTGTCTGCTCCATTTATCCTTTTATATGTATATATATATTTTGTATATGAGGTTACTTTCTGTTCGTATGTCGGGGTCACCACTGTTGTGTTGCTTCGTTTTGGTATAATTAGAAGATAACACAAACTTGAATTAATGATATTTATTTTTGGTACAAAACTTTAGATTTTTACATCAAGTTACAACCTTTAAACTTTGTGTGGATACAGGAGCAGACTAGCTAAATTCTCTTCACTGTGGGATGCTAGTAGTAAATGAGCCTATCCCTTCTGGACTCTAGTTTGTGTTATCTTCTAATTATACCAAAATGAAGCAACACAACAGACCTTCAAAATGGAGCCTGACTTGCCAAATAAATCTTTCCATTGATCTGGACCAATCTATTGTTGGTGGAGGTACTTGCGATGGAACTGCCATACTAAACCTTATCGTTTTAGTATAAGATAATTGTCTTACCTTGGTGTTTGGCACCTATGCACGTGTTCGTCACTTTTTTTTTTAGAGAAAGAAACCTCGTGGAGAAAAACAAATGTCACGGCTTATTCAATATATCCAATTCATCTCATTTTGGTATAGGTATGTCCTTGTAATAATATCTCACTTCTGACACCATGTTATGCTGTTGTGGGGGGGGGTTATCGGATAGGATAGTTACGATAATGAATGCATAAGACGAGAGTTTAGTAAACACGTTTTATTTCTGGGGCGCCATTACTCAATGTACAATCAAAGAACTAGGGGCGATAACTCTTCTCAACTTCCGAGTTATAAGGGACCTACTACTATAATAGTCATAAGTTCTATGCCAGCAGTTTCTTTTCTCACACTTCTTGCTTGTAGAATCCTCTTCTGGCTCCATGCTTTCCAGTTAACTTTGACCTTTAAAAATTTAAATGCAATGTCAATCGTTTTCTATGGTCTTCTTGATTAATATTCTTCTATTGTACTCACTCTTTAATAATGTTTCTCTTTTTTTCTTATTCTTTTATACTCCTTGTGTTTAGTAGTGTTAATGCCTTGCCTCAAAGGAGGTAAGTTTCTGTTTGCTGAGAGAATGAGGCACTATATTACAACTAACAACTTTGGCTCTTGTGATTACTGGAGAATCTGTAATAATGTATTAAATAAGAGTTAGTTTCCTATTTCCCCTCTCTACAATCAATTTTAGATATTAATATCTTCTGCTGATAAAGCAGAATGTTTTCAGTATTTACATTATTCAAACTATTGTCCACATCTTTGTTGCCATTTGTATGAGGTTTTGGCTGTTGTACGCTCTGACCTTCTTCAGCTGTTAGGAATTTCAAGCCGAACCTTTTCTTACAATCACTGGGGTATATCATTCTTATTTCTTGCCTAGAGCCTCTTCTGGTAATTATGAGTTATCTCCGTTTACCCTAATTCTCTAAGTTATTTGTTCATCACTGCTGATACCTGGTACTGAACTTACAACACTTTGGGTCAAGTCAATGGAACTAACCAATGTCTATATCCACTGGGCCATGTGTCCTTAAGGGGAAGCGGTAGAGAAAGAAAAGATAGCTAACCAAGCTAAACAAGCTTAGTAGAAAGAGATGGAAACATATGTGGGAATGATCTAGAGATTCAAGAGAAATCACCCTAGCTAGAGGGAGATGTTTGCTGACATAAATGCCAATTCCATGCATATGGACATTGGAGTCCTTCCTAAAGGAGAGAAGGTAACCAAGGACACAGAAATCAGAGGAATGGATACAAAGCTCAAGGTTAGTTTCATAGAGAGATAAGATGTCAGGTCAGTTTACATGGAAGAAGGATTCAATGTTGCAAAATTGGTGTGGATATCACGAATGTTTGAGAATGTGATGTTAACGGGTTTAGGTGATTTTTGTTTAGCTGGTTTAGTTTTATTTCTTACTTTATGTGATGTCATAATTAGAGATTTTTTAGTAAGGAGAGGCCTAGAGTAGTAGTATCAGTCAGTTGTTAAATGCAACATGTGTAGGAAGGAAACTGGCGCAGACTGCAGCATAATGTGGCCTCAGGGTTGCCTACCAGAGGTACTTGCGGGGTCACCCATCCATGTGCAATATAGCATTACAAGAAACCTCAATATTATTCAACTGTTGATCAGAGTAACCTCTCAAGATGCTACGCAAGAGTGCAGCCTTCTAACTACCAGTTGAAAGCAGCAATCAGGATACTGCTAACCCCATACCCTGAGAATGAAGAGATGTCGCCACACACATTACAAGAAGCTTGCAATGACACTACTATTAAAACCTGAGAAAAGGAAAGAAACTGGGAACCTCTTCCTAAACAGGAAACAAGGAATGAGTCTCTACTCCTGTTCAGGAGAAAAGGGAGAAGTATGAGCGGGGCAGTAGTAGGATCTACTTAAGTTTCAATAAAATGTTAGTATATATATATATATATTAGGAGCTTGAATAAGTTCTTGCTGTTTTCTAACGAATGGTGTTCCCAGAACTGTGTGCATGTAGTTTCAGATGGTAATGCATCTATAAGGAAGTACTACAAATGTATGTCATTTCACCAAAGAGTAAACTAATTTATTTTACACAGCATTAAACAGATTTTGTGCCAAAGCAAGTGTATTTGTGGGGAATTTTACTGCACTACATTATTCAAAAGAAATCTGCAGCTGAATCCCATAGTATTCTTGTTGAGACTTATGGTAACTATGTTCTGTTTAAAACAACATACAAAGGTTAGTTTAAATGCTTCAAAAATAATGATTTTAATGTTGAAGATAAAGAATGCTCTGGGGCACCAAAATAGGTTGAAGACAAATAATTGGAGGCATTAATTCATGAAGACTAATGTTGGATGATAAAACATGAATGCATTACAATAACCCTAAGCATAGAAGATCACAGAGTAAGCCAAGCCAGTCACCAAGATTGGCAGCAAAGCCAAATATCCATAGTTCAAAGCTTCTGCTCTGCATTCAGTGGAATCAGCTGGGTGTATTTTATTATCACTGAAATCATCATATGAGATTGCTATCAACTACAACTTATGCTTTTGAGTCAAGCAAAAAAGAAAAATGTCTGCTATATGAGCAGAGACATGACAAAGGGATTTTGCAACATGACAATGCTAGGCCGCATGCTACGAAACAAGTGAAAACCTACTTGGAAGAGCTTAAATGGGAAGTCCTAACCCACCGGCCATATTCACCAGACATTGTCCCATCTAATTATCACTTGTTTTGATTGATGGCACATGGCCTGGCTGAGCAACACTTTCATTCTTATGAAGATGCCAAAAAATGAATTGACTCATGGTTAACTTCAAAGACATGTTGATTTTCTGATATGGAATTCAAATGCTGCCAGAAAAATAGGAATAAATAGTGGCTAGCAATAGACCATACTTACAGTGACATATTTCTTACTAATTTTTTTTAAATAAAACATTGCTCTTCAGGAAAAATCAGTGAGAATTTATTCAAGGTCTTAATGCATATATATATATATATATATATATATATATATATTATAAGGAAGTGAAAGAACAGGTAGATTAAAACCCACTTCTCAATATAAAGTAAAGCTTAATATTGTAATTTTGTTATTACAATGGTTTATAAAAGCTTTATATCACTACACAAAAACTTTCATGTTTCAGAACAATACTATTCTTCTTCAGGTGATATTTTAAAATAAATGGAGAAAATTATTTATTTAGAAAATATAAGATGAATTTATGGTTAGAAAATTAGGGAATGGTAGTTGCAGAATATTTTTGTAGGTGTGTTAATACTGTTCAGTAAAAACTGAGAATTAAGTTGAACTATGAAGTTGAAGATTTGTGTCGTGGAAGTCAAAAATGTAGTCTGATGTCATGGCATGACACATTTTATCTGGGTAAGATAAATAATGGGATTTAAATGGGTAGACAATAATTTTTAACAACAGGTTGGCTTTCAGGTTTTAAAATTTGATTTTATACTATCTCATGAGTTAAAGGGGCTGGAATGTGTAGGTAAGAATTAGAATTAATTAAATAATTATGGCATACTCAGGTATATTGTAGTTATGAAAACCAAGTAAGTATTGTGTGGGTTTTATTTATAGTTGATAAGTACCATTTACTAAGTCCAGTGTTACATTAAGGAAGTTTACTTATTTTAAATTAATATTGATTATTACTTTCAGGTTTAGATTTTTGAATTCTATATGGATTAGTTTTTTAACACTTATCAACCATACATAAAACTCAACGAATATCCATTATACATCCACATAAAGTCTAATCACCACCCCCAAGTATAATCAAACATGTATCCTCCTTCATAGAATATAGAATTAGTAAAAACTTATCTAGTGAAAAAATATTTTATAAATATAAAGGTTTTTATAATATTCCACTAAGGGAAGTGTCTATAAAAGCCATGATATCAAATGCATAAAAAAATATGATTATAACTAGAAAAATAGAAATAGAAAAATCATTTGGTATACAACCCCCTTTTAACCAAATGGTTAGCAATAAGTTAAGGTTGAAGTTCTTCAATTTAATTGAGAAACATTTCCCTAATAATAACCCTCTAAGTAAAATTTTTAATAAAAATACCCTCAAATTAGGTTATAGCTGTACAAATAATCTAGAAAAATTATTAAAAATCATAATAATAAAATCTTAAATCAGCATGCAAACCAAATTAACAATAATTATCCAAATAATGAAAATAACAATAACACAAATTTATGTAATTGTCAAAATTCTAACAATTGCCCACTGGAAAATAGGTGTCTAGCAAATTCTATTGTGCCCCAAGGTAATATAACATCAAATGAAAATCCAACTGTTAAAAAAGTTTACATTAGATCTACTAAAAACACTTTTAAGAAGTGTTGGTATTTGCATATAACTTCCTTAAAAAATAACACAAAATGTAACCAAACATCCCTTTCTGCATATTTCTGGAAGTTAAAAGATAGAAACAAAATCCTAAAGTAAATGGAAAATTCTGGAAAAAACAAGAATCTGGAAGTTGTTCTATGACATCTGCCTTTATGCCTGAAGGTTCCCTAAAATAATAAAGTACTACTGAATCATATAGATGAATTGACTGTTTTATGCAAACATCAAAAATATTTTTCTCTTAAATTTAATTAATTACAATTGTTCATTTATAACTTATGCTCCAGTATTTTTTTTTAATATAATTGTCTCACCCCAAGCAAGGCAGTTCTGCCACTGGTTTGCAGGAGGTTATATAATGGGAGAGCGAAGTGAGAGGAGAACAGATCACAGTAGGTGTTGGAGAAGGGCAGGTACATTGGTGTAAAGAGAGCTGCATGAGAGGAAAGTGTAAAGTGAGAAGATGGATGGGAGTCAAGGAGATAAGAGATGGTGGTTGACATTGCATTTAAACTCTTTTGGGACGCCCGCGCCTATTCGGCGATAATGGACTATTCCATTACTATGTAAAGTAATGGTGGCATCTACGTAGGAGAGTGTGCCGAGCAGCCGATCGACAAGTCAGTCGTAGACTCCCGGTGACGACCCGGAAGTACCCATTGCTCATACTATGTCTTACGACGGTTGGGATGATTAACCTTTATTCTTGTATTGGATACTAATAACCTTTGTAAATACAATTTTCATGGAATACAACAATTAACCTATTCCTGTTGTTGAGTTATTTATTCTTACTCACGACATAACAGTACATAACAAACTCTTAGAGACTGTAGCTAACAGGGAAACAAGAATATGGAATGGAGTGCGAGAAAAGAAGCTGATGGAATAGAAGTTGTGGTTTCACTTGATTGTTTTCACAGTGAAATAGTGAGACCTTGTTGGTAGTCTAGTAGCTCAAATAAATTTGTGCAGGGGAGCACCAAAGAGCTAAGCTCGTTGAAGCAGAATTCATGAAAGTATTTATAGAAGAGACAGAGAGAAGCCACATCTTGTCGGTGAGAGAGAGACTGGAGTCCAACCACCAGGTCAGGATCGACTACATTGCAGATTCTCTTTTGGATTTTGTTGAAAACCCCAAGATGAATAACCTGGGTGCCCGACAAGTTATGACAGCAGTATTCATTGCACAGGCAGATGGTAGATTTTTTATATGTGCATGATGGATTCAGAAGAGAAAAACTTTCTGGCCTGACACAGGGACCCAACCTTCTTAGCCATAGATTTAGCTATTAATTCAATGTAATTGTTCCACATCAGGTCAACTGACAGAGTGAGGCCAAGGAGGTCCATTGCATTACTTTCAGAGAGATAAGCATAATCTAGGCTGATGGCAAGATTGTCTATGGTGGTTAAAAGATAGCAGCAGTAAGATTTGTTTTGTCAACCTCAGCAGATTTCTTAGCGAGATGGGAGTAAATGGTGGTGTTGTCAGCGAGATGCCTACTTGGGATCTGATTACATCAGGAAGATCATTGATGAAAATCAGAAAAAGTGTAAGACCTATGATAGAGCCTTGAGAGACACCTGTGTTTGTATGATAGGATATGGAAGCATGATCATTCAGTATGACTTTCATTACATGATTTGATAGGAATGATTTGATTAAGTAAAACAAGTGTCCAGTTATACCATAGATCTTTAGCTTGCACAGGAGGTCAGCATGCCACACTGTCAAATGTTTTATAGATATCCAGAGCAACAGTTTGAGCTTTGCCATTCTTATCAAGAGCTTGGTATATATACTCAGTGATAGTCATTAGCATGTCAGCAGTAGCCCTGGCAAAGTGGAAGCCATACTTTGCCAAAAATTGGTAGGAGGCTGATTAGTGTCTGAGGGTCCTCCTGAGTTCTTAAAAACAGGAACCACAGAGGAGGACTTCTAGCAGGCAGGAAATCAAGTAGCAGAGAGACAGTAGTTGTAGAGTTTGGAGAGGACAGAGGAGAGTTCAAGGGCACATTTCTTTAAGATGATGACTGGGATTCTGTCACTTCCACTCCTCTTATGGGGGTCAAGTTTTGAAATTATTTTAGAGACCAGCAATGGGCAACTATAAAATTTGCTCAGTTGAGCCTCAGTTCTAGGTGGGAAGTAGGGTGTGAATATTCCAGACAAATTAAGTGATGATACGGAGGAGAATCTGCATGCAAAGCACTCAGCTTTGTTCACTGTAGCTCTGAGGACCTCATATTTATTAATTAAAGGAGGGATGGAAAGTTTGCTGCTGTTTAGCACACTTTTGCAGAACTGCCAGTAGTCTTTGGCATCAAACTTGTGTGCTGTTATACGTTGCTTCATTGTCAGCAAACAAAAGCTTGGCATTATTGAGGATCATCTTGCACACTTGGGAAGTTCACCACTTGTGAGAGAGACTGGTTGATCACAAAGTTCAGGGTGTGGATGCCAGCAAGATCAGTAACAGTGTTTTCCAGCCAATTGGCATGGTAGGCATTGAAATCAATGAATACAAATATGTTGGCAAACGGTGGAGAGGCAATGACTTTATCTATATTATCAAAGATACCATCCAACAAGGAGCAGTCGGAAAAGAAAGGTAAGCGATACAGAAAGAAAAGATAGATCACTGAGTTTAGTAGAGCAAGACAGAAACACATGTATGGATAGTCTATAGATTCAAGTGAAACCTCTCTAGCCAGAGGGAGATGTTTGCTGACATAGATTTCCAGGCCATGAAGGGGAAGGTAATCTGGGATGGAGAAATCAGAGGAGTATAACTTAGAAATTAAAAATTATTTTACTTAAAAATTAAAAATCATTTCACTAAAACAAATGACCCTCACAATACTTATCTGATTTTCATAACTACAATTCTAATTCTAACCTAAACATTCCAGCCCCTTTAACTCATGAGGTAATACGAAATTAAAATAAAACCTGAAATTCGATCTGCTGTTAAAAATCATTGTCTATGCATCTAAATACTGTATGGTCCCACTCTGTGTCTCACCCAGACAAAATTAAAAAGTGTCATGCTATAACATTGCTTTTGTGACCCAAATTTCCAACTTCATAGTTTAACCTAATACTCATTTTTGACTGAACAATATTGACACATCTACAGGTACACATCTACAAGCATATTCTCCCACTACCACTCCCTAATTTTTTTTAAATAGCCATAAGTTTATCTTTATTTTCTAAATAAATCATTTTCACCATTTATTTTAAATTATCACCTGAAGAAGAACAGTATTGTTCTGAAACATGAAAATTTTTTGTAGTGATAAAATGTTTTATAAACCATTGTAATAACAAAATTACAATATGTGTGTGTGTGTGTGTGTGTGTGTGTGTGTGTGTGTGTGTGTGTGTGTGTGTGTGTGTGTGTGTGTGTGTGTCCAAATTCAGTGCCTTCTTAAACTTGTTGGAACCATGCTTGATCAGTTGCAGGTTGTTGAGGCTATTTAACACAGTGTTGAAATAGATGCTTATTTACATTGAGGAGTTTTACCACCCATTTAGAGCTATTGCTTTTTGTGCTGTTTGGGTTCCACTTACTCTTCTCACTAGACCTGATGTGTTAGTGTAGCCGGTTCACTCAGATTCTTAATTAAAAGATGTCCTTCACCTGGACCTGTTGGCACACAAAGCTGTAGAACTCAGCTTGTCTTGCTATTTTTAACTAAGGCTGGGGAAGAAAAGATGAATTCATAGTTTCTCTAAGGATATTTGCATATAAATGAATGTAACTAAATCGACTTGAATTCAAACTCACTTTGAGCCCCTATACTTTACTTCACTGTACCTATATATATATATATATATATATATATATAAATATATATATATATATGTACCTGATGATTGCATGGACGTAGGATAGAATATATATATATATATATATAATACAGCTCTGTTTATACTATGAGCACTGTTTTATTAACACCTGAATAATAATACTATACATATGTACCCCATTATATGTATATATATATTAATTCACATCATAATATATTTATATATATATATATATATATATATATATATATATATATTAAATCAGTAATCCTGAATATTATGATGATAAAAGCATTTACATAACAAATTTGTTTGACATAATCTTTTTCTTTGTCAATACACTTCACCTACCATTTATTTTTAGCCCAATCTTAGGTAGAATTTGTAAAACAAATGTATAAAAATTTTCATTCATTTCTCATTCTTTCATCAATAGTCATATATCAAATCTTTATTTTCTTCTATATACTGGGTTCCTTCAGGATATGGGCAACCATAGCTCTTCACAACTCCTAATAAATACATAAATACTGATAGAGTATAAAAGAATGGGTATATAACTAAACAAACAGGAAACAGTGAATCTTTGGTGTTACCAAATTGAGGACTGCGAGCTGGAGTTTCATTCTGTATCTTTGAAAGATATATTCCCAAAGGAAAATGGCACCATGTGCTTGCAAGCTGCAGGGGAGGCAGATTTAATCTTGACCCAGGCCATGAGTGGGGCCCAGGCTAAAAAAAGCAACCTTCTTGTTTGTTTGCTGAATATGAACTGAAAAATGACCAGTGCTTTTGTCACTGTATCTGGTGATCTCATTAAGTGGTCATCATATGATCCACATGACTTATCTTTACCAAAGGGAGATAAGCGCATTCTGTATCCATACATTTTGATAGAATGTTCAAAGTAATTGCATTAAAAAATCACATTTTGAAGTCCTTATCACAAAAGAATTTTCTAATGACCTGATCACTACAACAATATCTATACTTTAAAGTGATATTCAATGGTTTAAATACAGAATTCTGCAATTTTTTATCTAGTGTTTATTTGAGCAAGTTTCAGCATTCAATTATTATGCTATGTATTAAAAATCATAAAGAATAATATTGTCAGTGATTACAAATTGATGCAAGCATTATCAAAAAAATAGAACTGGGACATTATTATCATCATGAGAGCTATTTTGACTTGAAGGCACACTGAAAATCAATATAATTTCTTATCTTCAGCAACTTTGTAAATATCTGTTATTAGACCAAATCTCCTTGTCTTGTATTAAATCATGAAAGTTTTGCAGGTCTTAAAAGACTGGTTTAACATTTTTATGGGGAATGATGGAATTTTATTGATAGTGCTTTTAATGTCATTCATTTTGCATACTATGGTTATTCTTCCAATGTCTGTGGATGTTCTTCCATTTGCCACTACTGACAAAACCATTTCTATAATAGTTACTCTGTTTCCAAAGCTATTAACTTGTGCTGTCCAACTTTGATATTAATATCAAGTTCTTTGATTTTGGTTTCTTGGAGATGATATACTTCAGTGTATCAATGTGCCAAGCTAATAATTTCTGCTTTTCCTTCTTCACAAGTTCTCTAACATTAAATATCCAGATGGTAAACTCTTTATATACAATTAGAGGCATTTACAAAGTTTTAAATAAGTTACCAACTTTTAACAGTTGGCAACCAGACAAGTCATTATCTTCTATATCAAAAGCAATGCTGTGACATGTATAATGCAAATTCATTGCTCACTGTTTTACTATAAAAATTCATTTAAACTGATTTTTCTCTAGAAACTGTTGTGCACTATTAGGGTCAAGAACAAAGACATGGAAAACAAGAAGGTAGGTTTAACCTGTGTATTAGAATAACAGAACATATATACAAAGTAAGAGTGTTAGTAGTCAGCAAATAGAAGTGTTCATCCAAACTGTATAGTTATGCTGCGTTTTGACTGCCTACAGCTGCCTCCCGACTGCCTCTAGACTGCCTCCCTGGAAATCATGCAGGTTAGTATTTATTGACGGAGGAAGAATCTATTCCTTTAGAGAGATATAAACAGATATAGAGTCTATTCCTTTAGAGAGATCTAAACAGATATAGACAGATTTGGATATATAGGTAGTATCATAATTATTGAGGCAGAAAATGAAATCAACGGGCCTAGTTAAATTTCTATCCAAGGGTGTTACATCCTCTTTCTATTAATGCTCATTGAAAAGCCATTAATCCATCTCTTCTTCTTCAAATTATGGGTAAAGCAATAAAGTGGACTGTGCTCTCTAATCTTGGTTTTCAACCAGTCTAGAAAGATAATTCAAAACTAAAGAGAAAACAATTGGTAACCACTCTACCACATCTTCCCACAAACAGTTACATAATTTTAACAAATATTAAAGTAAATGAATCTGTGGAAAACCATGTTAGGTTAGGTTAGGGTCTGAAGGGAAATGGCATTTTAAAAAATTCAATACAAATTCATTTTGTACTATTTTCCTTTAGAAATGCATTGAAATCAAGGAAAATGGATTATCAGTATTTAAGCATTAATCTAATTGATAGAATAGGTTTATTACAAGTATGCTGTTTTCAATGATAAATTCTATTTATTCCTATCTATGATTGTTATTGTCATGAGTTCAGTTGGAATCAATAATGTTAATTAACTTATATTACATACAGAGTTGTGTTTTGTTTTTTGTTTTTTTTTTTGTTGAGGCAGGTCTGGGATTAATTTTTCACAAAGCAAGACAGTTCCTGCCTGTCATAATAATTTGAGGCAAGGATTTACAAGGCCAGATGATCTTCCTGGCATCTAACTCTGACATTCATAGTAGTCAAGTACACTGAATGTTTTTATTGAAGCACCATCTCTGGAAAGGTTGCCATTCAAGCTCTGAGACCCCATCCTAGCCTTATATATATATATATATATATATATATATATATATATATATATATATATATATATATATATAAGAGGCTCATCCCTTGTTCCCTGTTTAGGATGTGGTTTCTGGCTTTCTCTTTTCCAATCTTTTCACTATTACGTAGCCCCCTGCACATCAGTGGCGTTACCGCCTTGCTTGGGGTGATACGATTAAAAAATAAAAAATAAAAAAAATAAAAAATAAAAATATGTGTGTGTGTGTGTGTGTGTGTGTGTGTGTGTGTGTGTGTGTGTGTGTGTGTGTGTGTGTGTGGATTTAATAGGCTAGCTAATGAAATTTGAAGAATAAAAAGATAACAAAATAATAACAATATTAGCAATAAGATTGATAATGCCAATATTGTTATAATTTTGTTGTCTTGTTATTCCTATTAAATCTATATATGACAAGAAGCACATGCATAAACACAGGGTGTGATGGATAAACTGTCATCTAAATTACACAAAAATGAAAATAAGATTAGCATCTTATTTTAACAGATATATTTAGCAAAATTATGCAAAAGTATTTTGAAATACTAAAGAGTAAATTTATTCAATAAAATTGCTATTGGCTTCAACTATGACCTCCAGATGACTTGAAAATCTCCTGCAACTTTTCTAGACAATCTCCTTATTTAAGTTAGTGAATGCTGTCATAATCCTTGCCTTTTGTTTCATTTTGGGTTTTACACATAATAATCAAGGTGATTGTAGTTTGGGGAGTTAGGTGGCCAAATGTAAAAGGGGATATGGTTGCAGAAATTGCCTGATAGCCATGACCGGGTTCTCCTGCTTGTGTGGCATTATGCAGAGCCCTGTTGCTAGACATAGGATCTTCAAGTAGCCAGTTTCCTGACCCAAGACAACACTACCTCCTCAAGGCACTTGTTTTTAATCCTTCTGGGTGTCTGGCCACCCTCTTCACCAGAAAAGTTTGCTGAAGGAATCAGATTAGTTGACAGTTTTAGTCACCAATGATATACTGCTTATTGGTGTACTGGTTTATATGGTACCAGTAGCATTTGTAGAGTGATTTGACAAATCTACTTCATTTTTCTTATAGATGAATTAAGTTAAAGAAACTTCATCATTTTTAGCTTAAGAGATTGTGTCTAATTAATTCAAAAATTTAAAAATTAAGTTTTAAAATCCATAAAATACCATTTGCCTTTTTCCTATTGTTATATACAAACTATGAGCTTTATTAATTTCACAGATGAAATAAGTTAGCACGCAATCCAAACTGAAAATCATGAATTTGTCTATTAGAAATATTTGTACAAAAGTACTTGTATTTTATAAAACTCAGTCTTTTGTTAATCAAATAAAGATGGATAGAGATTCATTATTTCTTAAATATGAATAATTTGTCAGCACCAACTTGTAATTAGATTTTTCAAATACAAACTGGAGATTCCTCAAAAATGTTTTTGAAGAGAGTACAAAAGACTATCGAATTTTTTATTCTTATTTGTTTGTTACATGTTGGGTGGTTATTAGTAATACAGTCAGAAAAGCAATTCAGAGTTTGGATTTTATGAGATACTCGAAATCAAAGATACAAAGAAGTATAGAATCATTGACTGGCTTAATCTAAGACAAACTCAGAATTTTAAATGCTGGTTTTTTAATCATAATCATCCCTTTTTGTAACAGTACATTTTTATATGCCTAAAATACAAGATACTGATATAAATGTGCATTTTGGTGCAGTGGATATTGTCTTGGAACACGAAACATGAGAGCCGAGTTCAAATTCCAGTTGAATTTGTTGAATTCACTTATGTACAAATTTGCTTGGGAAAGGTAATTATCTGTCTGTTCTTCCTCCACCTATGGGCTAAATAGCAGGACAGATTGGGTTCTACAGCCTTGGTTTTCAACCAGTTTATCACAGAAAGTAATGGCAACCTACTAGGGGAAAATTTCTTCTGCCAAGTCAGTCATGCCTCTCTTATGGCTGACTTAACTGACTGAAAATATAAGATATTCACATAGTATAAATATACATGTACATGCTTGATGGTTTAATTTGTTGATAGAGTTTGAACCCAACAAAAAACCAGAATTTCAAATTCTCTTTCTATTCATGAGATTAGGAGTATAAGGTCTTCACAAAAATAAGCAGATAGTAAATATGTGTTCTTGAAATATTTGCTAAATCTAATTAAAGTATCTGTTCGTCTTTTTAGATGTTTACTTTTGGTTCTATTAATCTAGTTCATTCTGGAGTATTTTTTAAGTGGATGTATAGAATTAAAAAAAAAGAAAACAAAAAATAAATATTTAGTAGCAATCAGGGAGAAATAATTGGTGTGTTTTATGCCTAAGGACAATATAAAAAATGTATTACTTCCCCTGGAAGTAGAGGGTCATGTGAAAGGAAGGATTCAAATGGTAAATAGCATAGGATCTTGATAACGATTTCTTGAAGAAAGAAAGAAAATAAGAGGATTAGGAGGAAAATATTGTTATCATGGAAAATCGAGGCAGGCTATTGTTCAAGTTGTTTGTCTTTTACATCAAGAATGCTTCACACCAAGACATTCATTCTCAACTGTTAGCAGGTGCTCAACAGAGACAATGGTTTCTGAATGCTGATTCCTGATTGGTCAGTTGATGGTCAATTCTATTCTAATAATGGACAGTTTTCATATATCTGCATGTGTATATATAGGTGTATGTACAGATGTTCCACTATGTATATACATCTTTGTAACTATGTCAGATTTTATTATGCAAGTCAATGCTTTCACAAATCATTGCTCTTAACCAACCAATGCTGGTAAAGTTCTGAGGATATATTTATCTGAGAAATATATGAGTTTCAGATTATAATATCAGATTTTATTATGCAAACTCAGTGTGATATAAATTTTATTTATAAATAAATCCAAAAGATATAAGCCACTGAAACTAACATTTGATAACACAATAACACACAATAATAATAGACAAATAAATTTTACATTATGTTAATATGGGCTCTTTGACATTCTATAATCTCCATAAGTCTTTTATCCATTAATTTTCTTAACTTTTCTATTGTTTTAACTTTAAGATTATTTGCAACAGAGATTACTATCCAGATATCTTCTTATTCAAATATTGTTTTATATTCTCATATATATATATACATCTTTTCATGATAAACAAATTTTCTGTTGGATTAATATTCAGAGAGGATGGGCCACTCTATTAATTTGCTATTTTAAACTTTTTTGGCAATGTAGGTAGTAGTAAGTTTTATAAAATATGAAGGATCATTGATTTACATAAATATAACCTTTGCTTCTTAATTATGATCTCTACCATTCCCAAAATGTCTGGTTCAAAAACTTACAATAATTCTCTGTATTCAATTTGATATGGAAATCAACTTTGAAAAAATGTATAATTTGACTGGCTACAAATATATATATATATATATATATATATATATATATATATATTTTAAAATGTTTTCTCAATTGTAATTTTTAGTGATCACTGTAGTTCTACATTGGACATATATATATATATATATATATATATATATATATATATATATATATGTAGTTCTACATTGGGTATATATATATATATATATATATATATATACCCAATGTAGAACTACAGTGATCACTAAAAATTACAATTGAGAAAACATTTTTCTTCTTCAACTATCTTAGATATTTCTCTTTGTTATCTTTACTTAAAGGTGGTTACTGATATGTCATTAGACAATGCTATTCATATTTTGCTATTATGTTGAAACACCAGTTCTAGTCTCATCACCAAAGTTAGGCAGCATTGAACCTTGCCTGTACTTAGATATGTGACCACTTAGGAATACCAGGTGCTGTAAGCTTGAATGTGCACTGGTATAATAGATAACAGCTCAGAAATGGAAATCAGAGATTCAAGTTCCAATTCCAGTTAGGTGCATTATATTCAGTTGCATGGAAATAACCTTGGGAAAGATATGAATTTATCACTTCTCCCACATTTAAGGCTTAAATAGTAGATGTATTAGTAAATCATTATTACCTCACACAAATTCTTAAAAATCCAAAAATATTTTCTAGCTTTAAATAACTTGCAAAAGTTTGATAAGCTGTAAAAATAAATGAATCACTCAATTTTAATATTTTTCATTTCTCTCTCTTTATATTTGCAGCACTATACTGTTATATATATATATATATATATATATATATATATATAGCATAGTGATAATCCATGTATACTGTCTTAATATGTATAGGAAAAACTACTAAAAACTTGTAAGTTAAAAATGTATTTTTTGACAGTATTTATTTATTTCTATTATTATTATTATTATCATATATATATATATATATATATATATATATATATATATATATATATATATATATATTTGATATTTCAGACTGGTCTCGGCCTTTCATCAGAAACAAATGAAAGGCTGAGGCTGGTCTGAAATATCAAATATATATATATAATAATAGAAATAAATAAATACTGTCAAAAAAATACATTTTTAACTTACAACTTTTTAGTATATATATATATATATATATATATATATATATATATATTATAAGAAAGTAAAAGAATAGATTGATTAAAAGACTACTGTTCGTTGCATTTATTTTGATAAAAAAGTGATATTTTAAAACAAATAGTCTATTGAAGAAGAACAACATAGTTCTGAATCATATTACTTAGTTTTTGGTCATAATTAAATTAGACCAGTATACAGTATTAAAAAGTGTTCAATACAATTATATTGTAGAGCTTTTGAATATTCTTCATTTGTAAATGAGTTATTATGCGACCTAGGTTTCTACCATGTAGTGTCTTCAGGCAATTTGTAATAACTGATTTTACCATTTTTTTTTTTTAAGAATGCTCACATAATGGGGATTTTTTGAATGCTCACATAATGGGAAATTTTTGAATGCACAGTTTTTAAAATTAGAAGAAATTGTAACATTTTCATCCATCGTTGTATGAACTTAATAGGTATTTTATGGTATGGTTACACTTAGTCATAATTTCTGTTCTTTCATTCAATAATTCATTTTTGTTTAGGAATAACATAATCGCTAACTTTTCTTCCTGGCACAGTCTACATATTTTGCCACCGTTGTAAGGCTTGGCTGTTTTCTATATACTCCATATTATGTCTGGGTCTTTTCCATATTTTAATTTCAATTTCTACAAATGGCTAGCCAATTTTGTACAATGTTTAAAGTTTTCTATTTCAGATTTAAACCTGTGATTGAACCATCTGCTCTTAAAAGTGTCTTTAGCTGATCCCAAATATATTTTCTTTTGACCACTTGTAGTGTAGTGTATCAATTTACATGCCTGCTCAGAAATTGTATCTCTGATACTAATAACAAACCCACTAGATATATTGGTTTTACTACAACCACACTCTCCTGTAGACTTACCTGTCACCTTTCTGATCTTAGTTATATTAAAGAACATTTTTTAAAAAAACATAGCAATGTACATGATATTAGACAGATATTAGTTAATAATACAACATTTTTCACACATACACACAGTAAAAAGAACCTTCAGGTACTAGAGGCCATCTACATTAAAACAAAGCAGCTCACACTCAATAAAATTACATTTCAAACTAGTCACAACACATGACATTGCATCTAGATATATTGTCCTGTTGTTAATATTTTGGTGTCTCACATAGTATGACGTCATAAAACTACATCATGAGTTTATGATCTGTGTCTGCTTTTCTGTGACTGTTATCATCGCACAGCAACTTTCTATGTCATCATTACAGAATATCATCTTTGATGGTAAATATCTTTGTGTCCATACAACTCACTCATAAGAGCCAAAAGATTAGAATAAAAAATATCCAAATATTGGACAATTTTTGTCTTTATTTTCATCAGAATTTAAAGCTAAAATAGTATGTTTAGAACGGCTCATGATTAAACATAATAGATGTTCATTATCTGTTATATTTAACAATATATGTTTAAATAATGATCTACTGCCTCAATACACCATATATATATAAAACCCATTTTACTACCTGGTGATGGTGTTTTAGCACTGAAACTTTATAGCTATCAAGTTGCAGTGCGTGCATGCATGCATGCATACATGTGTGCATGTGTGCATGTGTATGTGGATTTGCAGAATGGTGTAATGGATGGCAAGTTATCTGAAAAGGTCCTAAAGCTCAGGGATAAAATAACACATGCTTAAACTAGTTACACATTACAAAAAATTAAATTTTACAGATTTACAAAACTTACCAAAGCCTTGCAATAATGATGAAGAAGAAATCCAAGAAACCCTAACAAGATTTATAAAACGTTATTTGTTTTAGTTATTGTTTCCTTTTCTCAATTCCTATGACTGAAAGTGACATGTAATAGTCTGAATCTCTAATTGCTTATTCAAAAATTCAACAATGGGAAAACAACTGTTGCATGTTTCTGTTTGCTTGTTCTTCTTATCAAAAGTTGGTGTGATCATCTAGTAGACTACTTTTCCCATGTCTTTCTTTCATCTCCTCCATGTATCTTCTCTATGGGGGTCTCTGGAGAATTAAAGTGCACTCTGCACCTTTATACATGGAATTTATCCTCTTGGCTTGTTCTTAATGATACATTAATATGATTTGAATATTAAGTTGCATTCTATTAAGGTCTTCTTTATTCTGTCAATGGCCAGCCAGTCATTTGACTGAGTACTGATAACATGATTGCTGAAAACTATTCAAATGTATATTGATGCCAACATTTGTTATATATACAGAATGTCTGAAAAATGTACTCACTCTTTAAATGATGATAAATGCAGAGTTTATTGGCTTGCAAACAAGATTAATGGTTGAAATTAAAAAATATTAATGTTTATTGACAAAGAAGATTAATCGTTTAAATTAAATATGAAATGAAATTATATGCATGTTTATAAATATTTAGACTGACAAAAAAGTAAAAAATTTTTAGAACATCATATATGTGTGTGTGTGTGTGTGTGTGCTTATAATTTCAAGTTTGCTACCTGAGTATCAGATAGCATTTACAGATATAGACAGTGTTAAGATAGAAATTATGAAACTCACAGCCACTATGTCAATATTTGCTGTGAGTTTCAACCTTTATTGTGATCTTCAAACTAAGTGCTAATACTCTTTTAGTGGAATCTATATATAGCCCACTGACAGATTAAAGAAAGTCATAGCAGAAGAAAACTGGCTTTTCCTAGTTTTTATGTTGAGGGCTAATGCTTCAGTTTATTTACTGTGGCAAATGTGATCACATCAGAAGGTCACCAGTGTGGATAGGTGGTAGGATAATTATTTTATTGGAAAGTTTCGGAATAAAATGAAGTGACTCAAAACAATATATTTTTATTTAGTTCCTTTAGAGTAATGAGTTCTTTGGTAATTAATGCAGCAAAAAAAATTGTTGACAAGATAGATATAGATAGCAATCTGGAAAAATATTCATTTCTTTAGTTTGAAGTCAGGCAACAATAGAGATAGTAGTAATCTCAGAAATTAGGTCAATATCAATCTACTGTGTTTTTTCTTAGCCCTGAACAGGCTGGAAATGTCAGTAACAGATGACCTCTTAACTGTTTTCATGCATTACACATGACTGATTTCTATGTGGTAGCATTATTCTGTTCTGTCCTCTCCTGCTGTCTCTTATGCTACTAGCCCAAAAGTGTCAGGTTTATATCCTTTTGATCAGGCTTGAGGATCTGGTATGAACATTGTTTTGGCTAACATCAAAAAATCTCTTTGTGTTAATTTTTTGATTGGCGAAATTATTTTATTTTCTGGCAATCCTTCCTTTTTTATAATGGAAGTTATACATGGAGCCTTCATAATTTTTTATATTTTTTAGTCACAAATAAGTTGGCCTCGCTCCTGCAAACTTCTGCCATTTTACAGCCAAATTCAATCTTTTCTTCTTTCTCTTTTTATTTGAGGGAAACCTTCTCACAGGATGAGAGAAATATAGAAAGAGAAGTTTTGAGAGAAAGAGAGAGAGAGAGAGAGAGAGAAAGAAAGAGATAAGGGTTTTAAAAGAATTGGTAAATGCTTTATTTTAATATGAATTCTTTTTATTTTTGTTCATATACTTTATTTTTATATTTTATTTTTATCAGGACTCACTACATTGTCATGAGCAGTATGTTGTTTATTTACATATTTATTTTTTAACATATTTTACTTATTTAAATATTTCATTTATTGTTTTGTATGTTTTCTATGATGCATTTTTCTTTGTTTTTAAGTTTTCGTGCTTGGAATAAAAATTATTAAATTTAGGCACAATTAACGTCTACCAGATAACTTCATATATAATGGAGTTAAGCTAGTGACAAGTACACAGTAGTAATAAACATTGGCCAACCAGTAACTTCAACATATAAGATTGGAAGGATATATTTTAACCATTTAGAATTGAATAATTAGGTTTTATATGCCCCCAAATAGTGTAAGTTTCTTACTGAACACATTAAGAGTTGTTTAAACACATGAACAAAACTGAAAAAAAATCTTGAATTCTCAAGTACAGTGTTGAGTTGGTGATATTGTTTTATTTTTTATTTTTTTATAATCGTGTCACCCCAAGCAAGGTATTTTACTGCCACTGTTGTGCAGGGGGTTACATAAGAGGAATGTCATGAGGAGTGAGAGGTTGCAGGGGGTGTCAGGAAGAGAGTAGGAGAAGGAAGAGATTACTGATGAGAGTGGGGTGGACAAGGAGGAATGTTATAAGGAGTGAGAGGTTGCAGGGGGTGTCAGGAAGTGAGTAGGAGAGGGAAGAGAGTACTGATGAGAGTGGGGTGGATGTAGAAAAGCATGAGAGAGAGGATGTAAGTTAGTGAGACAGGAGATGACTATTGACTTTACATTTAAATTCTTGGAGATTGTAACTGTCAGGAAAGCAAGTATGCGAAAGAGAATTCCACAAGCAGGAAGTGCGAAAAAAGAAGCTACTGGAGTAGAATTTGCATTTACAATTTATTGGTTTCCCAATAAAAGGGTGGGACCTAGTTGCTAATCCTGTGGCTCGAGGAAATTCATATATAAGGGGTACCAGTGAACTAAGTTCATTGGAGCAGAAGCCGTGAAAGTATTTGTAGAAGAGACACAGGGAAGCCACACTGCGTCAGTGAAAAAGTGACTGTATCCTAGCTGCCAAGTTGGAATCGATCACATTACAGATTCTCCGCTGGATTCACTCGAGGACACCTAAGTGGATAGCAGTAGCACGGTACCAGATATGGCAGCAATATTTAATGCACGGGTGGATGGTAGATTTGTATATGTGCAGTACTGTTTGGGACGGGAAAAACTTCCTGGCCCTACACAGAATACTGACTTTCTTAGCAGTGGATTTAGCTATGGATTCTATATAGTTATTCCACTTGAGGTCTGATGTGAGAGTTAACCCGAGGAAGCACAGTGTTTTGCTTTCAGGGAGAGAAGCCTGATCCATGTTAATGGGTGGGAGGAATGATTGTCTATGGTGGTTATTAGATAGCAGCTTCATTTTGGAAGCATTAAAATTTATGAGCCATTTTTTACCCCAGTCTACTACGGATTGGAGGTCCTTTTCAAGCTCGGCAGTGAGGTTTGCTTTGTCAGCCTTGGTAGTGTTGTCAGCATATATGCCCACTTGGGATCTTATTACATCAGGGAGATTGTTAATATAGATAAGGAAAAGTGTAGGATCTAAAATAGAGCCTTGAGGGACACCTGCATTCATGTGATAGTATTGGGAGGCTAGTCCATTCAATACCACCATCATTGTACAGTTTGAAAGGAAGGACTTGATTAGGTCAAACAATTGTCCAGTTATACCATAGCCCTGCAGCTTGCATAGAAGGCCAGCATGCCAGACTTTGTCAAATGCTTTGGAGATGTCAAGGGCCACAGTTCGGGCTTTGCCATTTTTGTTGAGGGCCTGGTGTATATACTCAGTGATGGTTGTGAGCATATCAGCAGTAGACCTGGTGAAGTGGAAGCCATACTGTTTGTCAGAGAAGAGTCTATGGGCTGTGAGATGTTGTAACACCTTGGCCTTGATAATGGTTTCGAACACTTTGCCAAAGATCGGTAAGAGGCTGATAGGGTGATAATTAGTAATAATTAGAGGGTTCTCCAATATTTTTATATATAGGAACCATGGAGGAGGATTTCCAGCAGGAAAGCAGGAAGCAGAAAGGCAGAAGTTATAGAGTTCAGGAGCACATTTCTTTAGGACAATGATGGGTATTCTATCACCACTGCTTGCCTTATGGGGGCCAAGCTTAGAAATTATTTTGGAGACCACCGAGGGAGTAATTAGTATGTCAGTCAGTTGGGCCTGGGTTTGGAGAGGGAAGTCGGGTACAGATACTCCAGATGAATCCAGTTATAACCAACTTCAAAAGATTAAGCATGACCTCATGCCTGAAACTGGACCCAACCATTTTATTCCAGTTCAAGAATTCACAATTCTGTGTTACTCACCCTACTCACAAAAGATGACCCTTTAAATTAACATTGTTATGGGCTTGGGGCCTATATGAAAGATTGATTAACCTGTAAAGGAATCCCCCAAACAAGGATACTGACTTTCTATTCATGTACTTTCAGGTGGCCCTTATTCATAGCATTGTTCATCTTCATTGTTTATTACCCTCAGAAAGATGGTATTATAATGTTTAACAGAATAATTGAGTAGATTGATAACATCCTCTACAATTATTCCTTATTTACTATTCATATTTGTGGTGATTTCAGTATTACCCACAAGTAGTGGTTAGTTTAGTCAAACATAATCAATGAAGAAGGGAAATACTGTCATGACTTTTCTATCATTTACAAGCTGACCAAGATAATCCCACTCATCATAATATAGCTGATCCTTATATTAAACTTTTAGACCTCTTTCTTTCCTAACCAATATTCTACCAAAGAGCTACCTCTCTTGGGTACTTCAGACACCTCGTTTATCTATGCCAAACCAAATGCATCCTCAGAATGAACGGTGGAACATAACTCTTGCCTCATTCAGAACTGCTTCTAACAACTGCAATAGAACCCTGAAAAATGTATAAAAATTATATTTTATTTTTTTTAAATGTTATCTTGTTTAAATGCATAATTGTCTTGGTTGGTTTTTATACATGTTCTTTGAAAGAAGTGAATTTTCATGGTTTGTTTGAAAATTGTTGCAACTGTATATCTTTTTTTATTCTGCAGTTAAAACATGCCAAAATTTGAGCAGGAGCCATTTTCAGTATACAGAAAATGATACCCTTGGGAAAACTATTAATCTGTCTCTTCTCTTCAGTTATGGATTAAATAACAGGATAGATTTGGTTCTATAGCCTTGGTTAGCAACCATTCTACCGCAGAAAATAATGGAAACCTACTGTGAGAAAATCTTCTTCCCAGTCAGTCATGTTTCTTTCAAGACATGATTGCCCAAGCATTTATCACTTATGGCACTTTACTGACTTATTGACCAATGATAGACGTGGTCCCAAACTATAATAACATCCTAAATAGTGGGGCAGAGAAGAGCCTAATTTTTTTAATAAATGAAGCTCAGATCAGTAGATATGAGAAGACCTTTTGACAACAAAGGAAGAAGACAGGTTAACATCAAAGAAGGCATTGACAGATCAAGAGAACATCAAGAAGACTCTGTTACCAGTCAGCCACAGAGAGACAAGAGAAATTTTATGTTCTAGTGAAAATTCTTCTGTGGTTGGTCAGCCTAAAATGAAAAGATTTCTGAAAAATTTTCTCAATAACAAACTGTAAAAGGGACTTAAAAAATACTGTATCCTTGAAATGCCTGTGGAGCAATAATGCAAGTAGGTCTATTCATTTTTTATCAAAGGTAGTTGCACCTTTGTTTTTTACTGCCTTATTGTTTTTCCTTTGCTTTTTTTAAATCCTTGTCTTTTAACCTGTGTTGTAATTTTTTTCACATTTTTTGCTGGTTCTTTATCATAAATTGTAATCTGTCTTAATAGGTGTACAAAAGGTAATTTTTGTGCAAACCTTTTTGTACCATTTTTCATAATTGTAATGGAAATAAATGTGTTTTACCTTTTAAAATTTTATACAGTACTTGTCTTGTGTTTTATAAAGATATGCCTATTAACAGGTCTTGTTATTTCTGCTAAATAAAGGAACCTGGATTTGATAGAAATAAAATTTTTATAAATGCAAAGAAAAAGCTAACTGTAAGTAGTCTGAGCCAAACTTGAAAACAAAAGACTTGGATTCCAGGTTTTCTAAAAAATCACAAACACAATTCTTAATAGAGGCAAACCGTCAATGCTTTCCATTATAAATGAGCCTGGGGTTATTTCACCCTTGTAAGATAAGTCTAAGTTCTTCACAATGAACTTCACTTCTAACAAATTTGTGTTTCTTTAGTTCCAAAGTTTGTTGCTTTTAAATACTGTCAGGGCGGATTCAAAAATGAAATTTTGCTTTTAAGTGGAAACTCATCTGACTGGCTGATTAAGATTTATATTATTTGAAAGAATCCAGAAGTGGGTGCATGGAGATAAATTCAGAGATGCATTTTGTCATTTGAAACTTCTATTACTGAGCTGTTAACTTCAGATGCCAGCAGATGTAGGAGGTATGGCATTCTGTTGAAGTCTTTGTAGTTTCCTTTATATATCTGCTATCAACACTATGTCATCTGCATATCTAATGTTGATAAGATTGTGGCTGCCAATAATAAATCCTAGTAGGACTTATAATTTTCTAAACATTGCTTTACTGTAAAAGTTACATATATCTGGGGAAAAGACACATACTTGTCTTATGCCCTTTTCTATTTTTTCTATCTGTACACGGGAGGTTTGCAGCTAGTATAAGCTCTGGACTATTCTAATATCTTTCTCAAACAAATCAAGATTTGTGGTTGTTAATAAGGAATCCTAAGAGGAATTCTAATTAATGCTCCCATGATTTATTTTTTTATTTATTTAACCCCAAGCAAATCACTAAGATGTAAGGGTTTCTTGAATGTGAGAGACTTTTAAAGAGATCAAAAGTACAGGAATTAAGAAGACAAATGATAATGTTTGATGCTGCATTTAAATTTTTGAAGATCAAAGTTGACTGGAAAGCAAGAAACTGTAAGAGATTTCCACAAACAAGAAGTGTGCTAGAAAAAAAATGTTAGAACTTTTGGTTACATTTAGTCATTTTTAAAAATGTAAATTATGATAGGGTGGAAGTGATTGAAGCCAAGATGCAAGGTGATGACCAATTACAGTTTTTTTTTTTTTTTTTTATCAAGATTCTCTAAATACATAGTGGAAACACCAGACCGGATGTCATAACAATATTCAAAGCATAGATAAATGGTAGACTTATAAATATAGAAAATAAATTCTGTTGAAAAAATTGTCTAGCCTGACACAGTGAACCAGCTTTTTTAGCAGCAAACCTAGCAATTGATTCAATATAATCTTCAATATGTTGCTTCACTGTAAAAATTGAGGGCAACACTTGAGTTAAACATTTATAGTTAATAGAAAAATATAGATGGTTCTTTTGTATTCTGAATTTTCATAAGCAAATGAAAAATATTTTTTTCTTTTTGTATTTCCTGTTCAAACAGCAAAATCATTGTTATTTTATTATTTCAGTTTTATTTTTTTTGCATGCTGCTGACACTATCTGTGATATCTTTTACCTCTCATTCGTTTGCCTATTTTGGCTTGATGGTTACTGTGGTAATGATTAATTAATTATTAAATAATAAACACTGTGATCTGTTGGTGCAGTTACTTTTACAATTAAATTGAATTAAAACTTATATTTGCATCAAACTGGAGAACAAAGTACTTTCAATTTTCCCGATACCTGATCAATAACATTATTTATTGTCTATCTCAGGTAAGAAAACATATTATTTTACACTGGTAAACAATCCTTATACTGAATAAGATATTGTCAATATATGCTCTTAGTCTACTTTTTTATTAACCATCTTGGTGTTTACAATACATGACCAGTAACTTGCTGCCATTGCCACAAGTCATGTGATCCTTCGCACACTCATTCTACTTGATCAGTATAACCTTCCTACATGATGTGCCACACACCTAAGCCACACATTTTAGGCATGTTACTTACTATCATATATTGTTCATTTATTCTAGAATCAGACCCACACTTACCATGCTCTCTCCCTCCCTCCCTCTCTCTCTCTCCAAATAAAATGTTAGAAAATTTTCATCAATACTGGAAAGAACAATAACAGCTACTGAACTTGAGAAGCTTATTTTCCTGAAAAATTGTTTTTAAAAGAAAGATTTTATAAATTTCAATCAATTGTAGTACAAGCTACTCAGTCCATGAATGCCAAATGTTTTCTGACAAGGAAACAACCAATATTACTATTACCATTAACATTTATGTACCAGTGATTTTAGAAGAACTTTTATCAGAAGTAGGAGGCAAATTTTCTTTGTAGCCTTCTTCCCTATTTTTATTCATTATAGTGTGGATACACAGATAATGTCTCAGAATGAGAAATCAGAGAGTTGAGTTCAAATTTGAGTCAGGTTAATTACATTCACGTATGCACAAAATCTTTTGAGAAATGTATGAATTCAATGTGCAAATAACTTTGCACAAGGTATGAATTCATCTCCCACTAGCTATGGATTGAATATTAGAACTTGTACCTGGAAATATCCTTGCTAATCTAAAAAATATGTTTCAGCTTTAGATAACCCACAAAGGTTGATAAACCATAAAAACCAAATCAATTAAAAGACATATTCATTTTAATTTTATCTTGTAAGTTGTTAACCTTTATCAAAATAATATGAATGCAAGATTTCAATATCTAAAAATATATTCTGAACTCCCTTTGGAAGTTCTAGCATGATGTACACCTTCCATTCCACTCATATAGGCATACCAGGGCCTATAATGTATAGAAAAGATAGAATAAGGTTATTATATATATAATTATACTAATTTTACTCTATAAATGCAATGAAAATCAAGAAAAAATAAATATTCAGTGAACACAAATTAAAGCTAATGGTAAAAAATAGAAAAATTTGAGAAAATAGAGCTATTATATGGTTAATATTCTTATTATTGTCAATATGTTTAGCATTACAAATTATTTTACCCTAGAAATGTATTGAAAACAATAAAGAAAAGAACTGTCAATGATAAAGAATTAATGCAATCATTACTGAAAGAAAGACCAGGGCTATTATAAGTATTTTTTACCTACTCTACTATTGTATACCTAAACACCTATGAAATCTTGTTGCATTTTTCTCATTGGTTTCTGAATCACTAAAATGTTTATGATTTGTTAATTATGATCTTATGTCTATGGATCACCTAATGAAGTACTAATTTATATTCACTGAATAAGAAAAACAATAACTAAAGTTATGTTCTGTCAACCATGATTTATTTTGCAAAAATTAAGAAAAATAGGGTTTCTTGATGCATTTTATAGAATCTTGCATTTTATGTGAAAAGTTTCCCAATTTTATCAAATACTATTTTGAAATTCTGATAACAGTATACTATACTTTAGTATTTAGTTCATAATAATAAGTACTTCATCACTAAAGTAGTTGTATATGTTATGTTAGTATAATTGTTTAATGTTTGAGTCCAGATAAAAACCAGAATCACAAATACTGATTTTCAATAAAAGCAAGACTTCCTCACTTTGAAAATTAGTACAATACAATATTTTATCCCAATCTTTATTTCTTCTCAATTTAGTCATATGCTACACTAAGTTGACTAAATATCTTCAAGAATAAGTAAAGTTTTTACCTGAATTTTTAAAGCTATTTCAACAGGATTCAATTTATTTAAATACATTATTTACATTTAGATCAGTGTCAACATGTTTGTTGTTATTATTACAACATTTCAGACTTTGTTCCCTCTGATCTTCATCAGGTGCTTGACAATTCAGGTAAATATAAATCTGAACCTTTCATTTAATTTATGCGGTAGATTGTTTTCATTGTGCTATCCATGTCTAGGGATAACTTGTTCTTATTTAGTACTGTTCTATTATTATTTACCCTGCTTCTACTGTGTCTAAGCCTGCACTACTTAAACAAGGGATTGACTAGGCTATTGATCCATAGACTTAGACTAGGAAAGGAAACAAACATTAACAGAGTAATATTAAATGAACATAATGAAAATAAGACAATTGATTGAGTCATTCATTTTCTTTGGCTTATCAACCATTTGCAGGTTACTTAAAGCCAGAAAATACTTTTAGATTGTAAGAATCTTTTTTGGAGATAATAATAGTTTAGTGTTATAAGCCTTACTAATTAACCCATAGCTGGGAGGAAGAGGTGGATTTACACTTTTCTCAAAAGTATTTGCATGGAAGTGAATGTAATGAACCCAATGGGTATTGGAACTATGCCCTCTGATTAACAATCCCAAGCCATTATCCATTACAACATCCGCACATACAAACTTAAAGCACCTGGTATTTGCAAGTGATCATACAAAAACCAGTGTTTCAATGTGATGAAGCTGTAAGCAAGAATAAGACAAGATAATCCTAGATATACTTAATGGAATAAGAACAATCTGTCCCCACATATTAAAATAAGGTTTTCCACCATGGTACCTAGACTTTAATGAATTTAAGTGCAGTACTAGATTAGTGGCAAAGTTTCCTCATTTTTCAGTTGAAATGGTCAGATGGAACTGTAAGTTTCTTCTATTACACTTCTCACTTGTGAAACCCACTTCTGGCTTCTTGCTTCCCAGTAAGCTTTGATATTCAAAAATTTAAATGCAATGTCAATCATTACCTTCTTTCTTCTTAAATCTTGTTCTTTTATTGTCCTCTCTCTTTTATAGTACTTTTTCTCGTATTCTCTAACACTTAGTACATCCCTTACATTCTAGTGGCTTCATTGCCTTGCTTAGAGTTGAATGATTAAAAAACTGAAATTTTCTGAAGGTTATTTGGATTGACAAGCACATAAAGATGGTAGGAAGGCACAAAAGCTAGAATGTTTTGATAATAACAACAAATATAATGACATTAGCCTGAATACAAATAATGATAACTTAAAATTATAATAGTCGTCCAGTTGTGTTTCTTGCAAAATTATCTATATTTATATCATAATATATATTAAAATTTTGAGTGATAAAATTAAGAATTTCCATTCAGAAAATTTGATGATACTTTTGTAGGATAACTTATTCTCAGGATAATTACAGATAGCTTTGTTAGTCTACATGGGAGTCATCCAGGATAATGCTAGATAACATTGCTTGTCTTAAATAACTACATAGAAATCATCCAGGATAATGCCAATAACCTTGCTAGTATTAAATATCTACAGAGTAATCACCCATTTCAGTCAACTGCTTATTTAGTTATGATGTGGTCTACTCTGGTAACAGCTGAAAAGAAATGTTATTGTTTTAGTTTTATATCTGAATTTATGCTTTCAACCAATGATCAGTTTCATCTGTCATGATCTAAGCAATATGCCTGCAAACATTGTTGAAGGTTGGTCCCCAAAAATAGGTAAATAGATATTTGTTAGGTAAATATTGTTTAATGACAATGTTGATTTTGACATGCAGGATCAATTATTACAATTTATTATTGGCCAATTCTGTGGCTTGTTAAATCATGTTTGCATGAAAACAAACCCTCTATTATTACTGTGATATATATATATATATATATATATATATATATATATATATATATATGTATGTATGTATGTATGTATATATGTATGTATGTAACATAGATAGATAGATAGATAGATAGATAGATAGATAGATAGATATAGACTGACAAATTGCAATGGTTTTTCTACTTCCTTACTACTAGAATGTTTCTGTATTTACTTCGGTGCTGGAGATTAAAGATCATTACTCTTTAAGTGACTAATTGAAGAAAGGTGATGTTTTTTTTTCTTTTTTCTTGAGGAAATTTTCTGATCCCACCTGGAGATTTGCATTTTTCTCCAGAGATCAATCAGGAAGTAGTAATTTTTATAGTTATTTTAAGTTTTTACTTTTATGATTGCATTGTTAAAAACATATTCGTCCTTTTTTTAATTATATCCAGAATTACCACATTCCATTCTTTGATAAACTTAATTTATTTTTTTACTTTTCTTAAATTTTTGACTCTTTAAATGATTTTTTTTATATATTCATTATTAAAACCCTTGTTGGTCCACAAATTTATTCATTTTTTATTAAAACCATTGTTTGTTGAATATTGAGAAAAATTCAGATACTCCAGTTATTAACACCTACTTTTGAATTATGTAAATTAGAATAAACTTGTATTGAGTAAAATAATAGTAAATATAGTTTTTTTTGTTAACTTACTCAGGAACAAAACCAAATAAGAATAAATGGAGGTAAAAAGATTATATTACACCAATTTTCTAGATGATGAGAAAATTACTTGCTGGTCTTGAAAAAACATATCCTTCAAAATATTGACTTTTCACTGGGCTTGAACAAAAACTGATGACACTGTCAGCAAACACACAATCACCACATTTTTCTAACTCATGGAATCCCAGGAAATTTCATGATGTATCTTTGCAATTAGGAAGAGAACATAAAATAACTTACATTATATAATAATTCAAAATAAAAAGAGACAAAAACATTATTTTCAATGATAGCTATTTATCCATTTTTAATTTTATAATTGGTGCATTTTATGGGAAAAACTAACTTTTGCTAAATACTTTTTATTATAAATATATCTTAATAATGTTATAATTTTGACTGACCTTGAGCTTATTTGTTGCCCATGACTTGGAGAAAGAGTTCCATATCCCAACTTAATTAAATAACAAGGTTACCTGTGACAATAGAATCAAATTGTTTTGGACAAGTGTAAGAAAAGTGATATACACTAGAGTGAGATTCATACAATCATACAAATATATGGATGTTATCATCAAAGGTTTGTTGAATTAAATTTCTTCTTGTTAAAGAAGTTAAAGAAATTTAAATTCTAATTTACTAATCTAAGGAAATTTAGGTTCTATTTTACTGATGGTTCTTGAATTTTTATTATATGAAGATTGTTGAAAATTATTATTTTTTTTACCCATATTTCTTTTACTTTAGTTTTAGTTGCTTTTTATTGTAATTGCTAAGGGTGTACTAGAAATAGGCAACATACATCATAGGCCAAAGAATTTCTGTACTGCATGTTGTATTTGTGGGAAAAATATTTCTTTACTGGAGTAGGTTAATGTGGAATATATTACTGTTCTTCATGGAAATATGATTGTCATCAGAGGCAGTGACCAACAGAAATATGATTGACATGGTGACTGACAAAAGTGTGATAATGTCAAAAGTAGCCGACTTCAAAGTCAATAATTGGTGAAAATGATTAACAGATGTGCCTGGCAATACATGACACAATTAAATGGAATTTGAGGAATTTCAGCTTATATAAGATTGGGGTTTCTCTAGCCAAAGGCAGAACACTGAGAAGATGCAAAGAAAATGCAGAGAAGAGAGTAAAAGAGAAAACAACTCTCACTAGTCAACCCTCTCTTTTGCGAATGTTTCTTTCTGACTACCACTCCACGCAACCAGCATCAATGAAGAAAAAAAATATGTTTATATTTTTTGTATATGTTCTTTTTTTTTTCTTATTCAATAAAATGATCATCATTGTTGTTATCCAGATGAAGCAGTATAAATCAGTTTCAGTCCTAGACAATCACAGTGTAAGTGAATCTGATTGAATGGACTGCTCTAGAGAACATGCTAATCAATTTTATTGCTTCTAGAATAGAAAAACTGTTGGGTGGAGCAGTGGACCACTTTAAGAATTTTTTTTACAATAATAATCAACCTGTACAAGGCCTAAGAGTCACTCAAGATAGAGGGTTACAAAGTAAAAATCATGGTTTATGGGGATATTTGGGGAAGATAACAACTGGCGCAAGACTTGAACAGGTTAAAATTGTCAGGACAGGGAAGCATTTAGGAGTCAGTTCCACAAAGTATGGTTCATGGGAAGAAGCTGCTTGGGAGGAACTTACATCTCACTTATGGAATACAAAGGTAATGAGGGTGGTTCACTACAATATGTGTGGCATGACAGGTCTTAGCTGTGAAGGTTAGAACTGTTCAAACTAAGGAATGTAGTTCATCTAAACACTTTCCATAGAAACAGCAATAGAGCAGAAAAAAGTTTATGACATCATGTCTGTGATTGCAGGGTAGAAAATAATTTGACACCCCCAAGGAGATGCTTTTAGACTCAAAATTGGAAAGTGAAGATTGAACAGCTCCTACCCATATGTAACAGCAGCATTCCATTTTCAGCTTGATCTAGCTCTTGTAAAGTTACAGGGCAACAGGAGGAGTTAGGTACTTACTGGAGTAGTACAGGGAACTGGTTATTTTTCCAGCAACTTTTACAATAGGTTGTACATATGAATGTGTATTTGCATATAACTCTGAAACTACAATCAGTCTGTTTTTAGCAGAAAAAAGACATTAGATTTGTTGATATGCATATATGATATTTTTTTATTGCAAGACACTTTAGGATTTTTATAAAATTAATTTCCTGAGAGTATACTGACTGTTGTTTACTTTGCATTAAATCATTAAACTTGCACTTTATTAAGCTCTCTGTTAGATATTGTTTGTATTTCTAAATTTATTTGACAATGCAGTGTGCCACCTCCGTTATTGAAACCTGTTCAGTCTCATATCCGGTTGAGGTTTTATCTCTCTCTCTCTCTCTCTCTCTCTCTCTCTTATATACATATATATATATATATATATATAGAGAGAGAGAGAGAGAGAGAGAGAGATTTATATATAGAAAGTTTATATATATATATATATATATATATATATATATATATATATATTTGAGGAATAAAAAGTCAGGAAAATGATAACAATATTAACAATAAGTTTGATGATATTTATTATATATTAGTAGGTCATATAACTAAATTGAAGCACTAAGAGAAAATTTTAAAGTCAGAATTTTTAGTTCTTTTCCAACAAGATGAGAAATAAACAAGAAGTGGGACTCACTCTTCCAGGAATTGCTGTTGTTGTTGTTGGTTAGAGAGCACTCTCTGGAAACTATATTTTCTGAGTAAACCAAAATCCCTTTTTTAAATCCTTTAATATTTGATTCTATTTTGAAAATGTATTAACTTTGATCTGCATCTTTTTTGTCAGCTCTTAAATGATGACACTAAAAGCACACATCTGATGTTATCAATGCTATGGAACAGATGGTTGAAATGCGCAGTGACAGAGAAATTATTGTGTTGTTGTCTTTGACAGTTATTTTATGTTCATTGAACTGAAAATGAAATTCTATACCAGTTTTTCCAATATAATTTCCTTTTTTGAATTTGTGGCAGAAAAGTAAATATATAAGATTTGAACTATCACAAGCCAGAGCCAGTGGCTTGAAAATTATATGAGTACCAGGGAAGGGGTGAAAACGCAATCAGTGATGGTATGTTTATAAACTTGTCATCAGAGTTTATTTCAGGTGATGTTTCCTTGGTGAGATGGTGAATTATGTATGCCAGATGATGTTAGAAGTGTGTGTAGGTTGGAGGCTGATGCCTAGCATTGAGTGGGTTCTCACTGAATATCTTTCTAATTTTTTTGGTGAAGTTTTAAATACTAAAAAATCTTTTATTAAGATATTAGAAAGCTTGTGAATTTTGTAAGTAAAACAAAAAACTATGGGAATTCTGGAATTATTATTTTTTTTATCGGTTAGAGGACTATTTTGATTTTTTAGAAGACTCAGTGATTGATTCTTCTATCATTTTAAGTGGGTAATTCCTATTGAGAAAGCAAGTGAATAGCTATCATGTGTTTTTGTAATCTCCATTTTGTGAACAGTTACATTTTATCTGTAAACATTGGCTGTAGATTGATTTTTTTTAAGTTGTTAGGGTGGCAGCTATTGAAATTTAGGTAGCAATGACCATCTGTGTGTTTTGTGTTGAGTGTTAGGAAGATGAAGTTGTTACTTGGGACATACCAGTATGCCCAGAAACAGAATGGAAGGGGTGGAATATCCCATTGTGAAATTAATGGTGAAATGGAAATTGTTGAGGTGATTTTAAGGTCATGGAGACTATTCTCATTGTATGCCTGCCATGGCCTTGTTGGGGCCAGAAATAAAGACACAAAGAAGGAATACAGTTAAACAAATATATTTAACAAAGACAGTAGTAAAAACATATGCCAATGAGGGAATATTAGCATGAATGTTAGTCTGGCTGTCAGAGTTTTCTACCGGAATAGATTCCACTCTCACTCTCTGTTAAGCAGAACTGCTGCTTATATATAGTTTGGAAGAGTTCATGTGTCATACAGGTAAGTCATCATAACATCTCTCTCCTAAGTATTAACTTTGCAGGTGTTTTAATATTTTTTTCTTTTTGAATTTACAATGATAAAGTCTATCATTTTCCTTCAAATGGCAAAGGTAAAGAATAATGATAGTCTTTGAATACTGCATTAAGCCCTATTGAGAAATCAGCACAGTCCCAGATTTCGTTTGACTTCTTATAGAGAGTCAGTGGAGCCTATTGACTGTACACAGTTTTCAACATGACGCCGGTTCTTCTAGTCTGTCGAGTTCTTCATTTATTTTTGGTAAAGAGGCAAATGGCACATTCCACTTTTTCTTAAACACTGGCTGGATGTCATCTTTTAATTTGAATTTTGCTGTCATCTTATTACACCGACCAAGACCCCCAGAAAAACTTCTGGTAAAGTTTCTTTTAAGTCTTTTATTAGATTATTTGCATCAGTGGTCAGGTTTTCTAGTTTTTGGCAAAGAGAACTAATTGGCATGTCCCACAACTTAAATTTCTCCATCCAGTCGGTACCAAATAGATTTTCAGTCTTCTTTAATATGAATGTCTTTAGTTTTAATGTCCTTTCTTAAAACATTACATTCGTGATAAGTTCTCCCATAAACTTGATTTTCTCCCCTTAGTCTAATTTCAGCGTCTTTAGCTGAAATGCATCCATGAACAAATATCAGACACTAGAAGTTATTTGCACTCAATTCTGACAATTTGAAATTGTCGCAATGCTTGCTCACAACTGACCCGAATGTAGTGAAATCTTCACTATTCTTTCTGGTTAAATTCATGCACTTCCATCTCTTATGAAGAGTGATGTTTTAGGACTAAGACGTTCTGTAAGAAGTTTCAATTCGCTTGTTTTACTGGATAAAATATAGTTCACAAATTTGGTGTACTCTGTGGTACCCAGTTGTCAAAATAGAAGACAATCTTTGCAATCTGTGGTGTATTAACCCTTGAATCTTTTAAAATAGGAGGCAAAAGTTATATCCTTTTCCAGAGAATATGTAAAAATGTCAATTTGCTCCAGATCATGTATTGTGAGAGCACATTTTTGTTTTCACTTAATTTGTCCCCTGTTTGCCAGTTCAAGTGTGTGACGAAAATAGAATTTTTTTTTTTTTTTTGTTCGGTTTCCTGTTATGGATTGCCAAGTACTGTTGAATAGAACAAAGTGTGATAGAAAATATAATTTTCATGCTTACAATGTTGAACCAATATTGATAATTTCCACACAGTCCTTTTGGTGTCATCAAGGGTCCTTAAGAATCCTTGTCGCCAAGTTGTTGTGGCCTCTTTGGGGCCAGAAATAAAGACACAGATAAGGAATAAAGTTAAACAAATATATTTAAGAAAGACAGTTGTACAAACATATACCAATGAGAGGATATTAGCCTGACTGTTAGTCCAGCTGTCAGAGTAATCTGCTGGAATAGATTCTGCTCTCACTCTCTGTTAAGCAGAGACATACAGGTAAGTCACCATAACAGTGTCCATATAAAGAAGATATTAAATATGCATCTGTGGTAGTGTAAGGGTGTTAGATGTTATCTACTCAACATATCTCATTCCAGGGTATCCATGAACATTTTTGCATAGCTGAGAGCTATTTTTGTTCCCATTGCTATGCCTCTGGCTTGAAGAAAAAGGTGCTTGTTGAACTTGAAATTGTTGTTCATAAGTATGAATTATATAATGTTGCTGATAATTTGTGTTGTATTCCTGAAAGTCTCTGCTATGTAAACAGTTTCCACCACACCATCACATTTACAGTGGAATATTCCGCCACTTTCATTCCACTTTTGGATGCACTTTTATAGCTAAATAATACAATAAAATCCTGATATCTAAATAAAATATTATTTTATACATGAATATGGGATCTTTCATATTCTATAACCCTCATTATCTTTTCAACCATTAATTTTGTAAAGTTTTTTTACTATTTTGACTTTGAGATCTTTTTTGCTTGAATATTGTTTTCCCTTTTTGTATATATGTTTTGTAATGATGAATTACATATTTTATATTGGATTAATATTAATAGAGAGGACTAGAGGCATTCCATTAATTTGGTGTCTTTGAAACTTTTGTTGGCAAGGTGAGCAATAGTCAGCTTTTCTGAATATAAAGGAGTATAGTCATGGATAAATATATTCTTTTACTTAAAGCTTCTGGTTATAATGTTGACCACTCAAGAAACATCTTGTCCAAGAATTTATAATAATTTTCTGCATCTATCTTGATATCATCATCATCTTTGAAGGTAGCTATTATTTTACTGCTTACAGTGCTAGCCCAAAATATTACTCTGTAATGTATTGTACACAGTCAAACTCTACACTTAGGAAATAATTCTGATTTCTTAATCAAAATTCTGTTATATTAGGGATATAAAAAATGTACCTAAATTAGGTGAGTTGTCACTCCCTAATTAACTCTACTTCTTAGAGACCATTTTCATTAGGATCTCCTTTTAGCTGGCATCTCAAAGGGATAGGATGTTGAATTTCATTGCTACTGCAAATACCTACACTTAAGCCGTGAAGAGCCTCACTAGTAACTAGTACATAAAACACTCTACTACACAAGGACTTCAGTTATGTGAACTCATAATTGATTATTTTGTATAATATATTATAGCTGCAAGCAGAACAATTTGTTTGCAATGAATAATATTGATTCAACTGTATTTTATATGACTGAATTATAATATTCTTTAAAACTTCCAAGTTGTGTTCTGTGTTTTTCCTGTACTGACTTCATCAGTCATCACATTAATCATCATATGCAGCCTAAATCACCATAGGGATTCTAAAAAGCATCTTACCTTTCACACATAATCCACACCACCTACATGCAAATTTATATATAAATGCTTTTCTCAAAATTTTCCGTTCCACTTTTAGAGTATTCTTGCCTTTAACTTTCTACTCTCACAAATAATTAAAAAATGTCATGCTGTTGGTTTACTGCTTTACCTCTAGTATTTACTTTTCTGGTTTATTATATTTGTAGTTAAACATTCTCCTTACAAAGGCTTGGATTCATATTACATACACAGTGTCTTCATGCTATGTTTTTTATTAATTGGATGACATCTTCTAGCAAGAATATTTAATTTTAATTATGATCCTACTGAATACTCTATGGAGCTTACAAGATATGAGTACTATTTTTATTTGTATATAGGTGGTGTACTCTTTTATGAATATCAAACTTGACACTAAGGAAATCCAAAGTTATGCATTTTATAATTCACCCAACAGGACAGACTATTAAATAAGAAGTCAGAATCGCTTTCCAAGTGTAGGTATGAGAACGAGTACCCTGTCTGCTACTTATGTAATTGATACATGATATAAGACTCATTCATCTTTATATGTCTAAATATTCAAACATGAAGATTTACTTTGCATCTGAAAATCAGCGAAATCTGAAACTGGCAATCATACTTGACATTTTTTCATGTTCTTTTTTTTTACCTTTTATAACCCTGACTAATTGACATACTACATCATAGAAGGTTCATTGTGTTTGTTGTTATTAATAACAAGATTATATATATTTGGTACATACCCACTTTCAACCAAATGACCAGTAGTAAATTGGGAAAGAAATTCCTCGTGTTAATTAAGAAACACTTCCCGGAAAAGAATCCATTAAGTGAGATTTTCAATAAAAATACTATCAAATCAAGTTACAGCTGTATGAACAATCTGGAAAAAATCATAAAAACTCACAATAATAATATTTTTAAAAATTTTAACAAAGTTAATAAAAACAACCTAATAATGGAAAATAACAATTTAGACAAGAAAAAATGTAATCGTAGAAACCCTATTGATTGCCCACTAGAAAACAGGTGCCTAACGGAATCAATCATCTATTAATGTAAAATATCTTCAAAGAAAAACTCTAATAATGTAAAGATTTATCTAAGTAGTACTGAGAACTCTCTAAAAAAATGGATTTATCAACACACATCTTCATTTAATAATAATAAGTACAGAAATAGAACATCCCTGTTGAAATATCATTGGTATCAAAAGAAAACAAAAAACACCCACATTAAAGTGGAAAATTCTAAAAGAAGCTAAAACATGTAAGTCTTTAAACAACTCATGCTTATTGTGTCTATATGAAAAATTATATATTATTAAATCACTTAAAAATAAAAATCTATTAAGTAAATGTAATGAAATAAATGTCATATGTAAACATTGCAAAATGTTCACCTTAGAATATGGATAAAAAAACAACTTTATATTAATTGACATGCATATACCCAATAATTCACTTAAGGAAAATAATAATTGACAAGATATTATAATAAGATAAGTAAATTGGTATATCAAATTTATTATAATAAATAAATAGATATTAGAAAGATGGGATAATAATAGCAGGAAATAAATTAGGAAATAAAATCTTATTTATAAATTAAAGGTTTTGAAAAAATTAGAATTAAATACATACTGATAAGAAGTGTAAATTTACTCAAAATACTCCCTTAAGTTTGAACAAAAATATAAAAAGTTCTTTTCTTTCTTCATCTCTTTCCTGTTTTCTATGAAAAGAAGTCAAAATATGGAGAAAGGACATTTTTTTTACTAGAATAGATACATCAAAGGTAATACAATATAGTAAGAAACAATAAAAAGAAAAAGAAAAAGAAAATTAGGTTAAAAGTAGGTTGACATTTTGACCATTAGGGAGAAAAAAAGAAAAAAAGAAAAAAGGAAGAAAAAAGTAAGTATGTATTCCTTAGAAATTACTGTCCAAATTTTAAAATGAATCTTTATTCTGATTAGTTAAAAGGAATACACACATAAATTTTATATATTCCCACATACATAAATAGCAAACCGATGTTTTTTTGTATTTAAATTTTAAATTTATTTTTAATTTAAATTTTTTTTTAAATTTTTTTGTATTTTAAATTTAAATGTAAATCATTTTCACAACCAACATCCAACATTGCCTGATGACGAGATTCTATCTTGAAACATAGAAATTTTCATGTCACAATGTACTTTTTATTCATAATTACATGATTATATGTATATATATATATATATATTAATACAGGTTTCATTGAATAATATAGACAAGTTCTGTCTATTTATTTTGTGTAAGATCCTTTTGTATGATCTGATTAGCTTGATAGTGTTGTCATGAAAAGATGACAAGAAATCACAATAATTGTTGATTTTTTTATCAGGTTTGAGCTTTCGGCTTACATAAGCCATTATCAAAGAATGAACATTTAATGTTCAGTGAACATAGAACATTTAAATTATTAACAGAGTGGAGTTATACGAGAAAATTAAACAGGTCCATTTTTTGTGTCACACGTGGCTGCAGGCCGAGAAGGAATTGTGGTAGTGGGCTTTTGGTCAATTGAGTGTATAGTTGCATGAGGGGATTGGTCTGGGGACTGCTACTACTATGGTGTAGGGGGTAAGTATAATAACTATGACCTCTCCCATCGATTATAGGTATTGAAGTATGTTAGTGGAGGTGTCAAAATTTATTTTATTTAGGCTAGGTTTAAACAGTTTGATGTAGATAGCTTCTAGAATTTTATGTTTTTGTTTATTATTTTCTTGTCTAAGTATATGCGTATTTTCAACAAGTGTTTTCCTAAGAAGTGTGTGTTGATAGCCGTGGTGTTTTAAATGTCGGAATATGTTAGAATTTTCATTTAAGTGCAATGTAAGTCTCCACAACAACACTATCAAGCTAATCAGATCACACGAAAGGATCTTACACAAAATAAATAGACAGAACTTGTCTATATTATTCAATGAAAACTGTATTAATGAAAAAATGCTGCCAAAATACACACAATATATATATATATATATATATATATATATATATATATGGAAAAGTTTACTTGTGACATCTTTCATCCATTAGGACTCCATCAGACTGGGTTTATTGACATTGTTATGACTACATATGTGCATAAACAAGAGATGCTGTTAGTTTAAAAAAATTATTTTTTGCAATCTAGCCAAATTCATCTATATTCTTTTTATTTTTCTTTCAATCATCTTTGTTTTTAAATATTCCACAAAAAATCGGCCAAGAATGGTGAAACATTGCAAAACCTAAACACAAATTTGCTGTGGCTTAACTCATGATTAAAGCATTTCTAGACATTTTTGTGTTAGTGAATAGCATTTTTTTATGTCTAAATGGTGGCCAGTTTCATCACAATGAACAACCAATGTGTTTTGTCTGTTATTTTTAAAAATGTCACTTTTGTGTTGATATAGTATTTTTTAAACTTCTTGAAGCTTCTCCAATATATTCTTTCTGATAATCCTTGCAGTTGATAAGTAAATTCTTCCTTCAAATTGTGGCTTGTTGTTTTGTTTTTTATTGATTAATTCTTTTATTGTTTTAGATGTATGTGGTGTGGAGCAACTATCTATTTGGACGCTAGTGGAGAAGACAACACTGCAGATCTAGAGGAGTAAACTTCGATAAATTATCCTGCTATTCCCTTGGGTAGCAGTAGTTCATGTGGCACCCAACGTAAGAGTGGTAGCAGTTCAGAGAACAGCGTGGTTGTGCGGATGACCATCTACTTGACAACAGACAAGCACATCACTCCAGATAGCAGCGAACCATGGCAAGATGGTGACTCGACAAATACCCGTCCCTTTGGAGGGGTTAGCGTTAGGAAGGGCATCCAGCCATGAAAATTTGCCTCAATTTCATATGTCATGTCAAATCCAGATATAGTCAGTTTAGATGTAGTAGTGTCATATTTTATGTTGTATTCTTTTCAGTTGCAGTTGTGATAGAGTTAGTTGGTAGAATAATATATTTTTGATTTGTTGGGTTTGTCAGGAAATGCTATATACCCTTCATGCTTATAAACTGCAAACCAAAATGATTATCATTTTCACTGACGAACATGGACACGGATATATAAAAATATACAATTATATTTTTATTCTTCTTCTTCAATGATGTTGTGCGGTGTAGAGGGTTGTCAGAGATCACACACACACACACACACACACACACACACACACAAAAGGACAATTGACTGGCTGGAGTTGTTTTGCCTTCCCTGCTTCCTTCTAAGTCCTTCTCTTGTATAGCCAAGTTTCCTAAATGGCATCATCTTTTACCATGTATGTTGCTTATTATTTTTTAATTATTCTTATTGGCTTTCCAATGTTTTTATATTCTGTGACCCTGACTACTGCTGCTTACCAAAGAAAAACACAACCACACTTCCTTAATGCAAAGATGGCACTATAATCTTAATTTTCTTAATGTTTCAAAACAATATTTATTCTAATGCAAGTAAACCTTTGTTTTTGTATTTCCTAACTTTTGAGAACAGCTGTCTTAACACAATTTCACCTGTCACCCAGCATCTGCATTTTTGACTTTTCAAAACAATATTTTTTTTTTTTTTTAGACAGTTTGCATTTTTCCATTAAACAATATTTGTTTAATATAAATACACTTCTAGGTGAAATTACACACTGCAGTCAGAAAATATATAACAGAAGGACAGATTTTCTATTTTGGAATATTTTATGAGCCTTTTGTTTCACAATGAATATCAATTAGTAAGGGTGTTGAAGAGTCTTGAAAGTATTTTCAATATATTTCTCATCTTCATGTAAATATTGAGGGCTGCAAATTCTGAGTGCACTTTAGTAGAATCTAATGATAATTCTGGATTTTATTTTTTTGCTATGATAGGTCATAAAAAAAGGTTTCTTAGCCTTTTAACTTTTTTGTCTAAAGAGAGCTATTTTAATCCAAAATTTATCACTTGCTACCTTCAGTGGACTTGACGGTCAACACCACCTCTGCCATTATTTTATCTTCACAAATTATTTCAGAATACCAATTTATCTCCAGGAATGTAATTGTTTGACTGCAATATAGATCATAAATGACACATTTTACCTCCAATAATCTCACGTGAATACAAAGGGAGGAACTGATCATATTCACTTCACCATCACAGAGGTAAAAAAAAATGTTGTAATTTAAAGCAAATTAATTATGTAATTTCAGTTTGCTTGAAATTGCTTCTTTTTGCAAAAAATGGTATGTTGTGCACTTTGATGACCTATAATGATCTTGAATGACTTGTGAGATAAACATCATATAGTCTATGTCACAATTAAACATTTTGTTAGTCTTCATAACAAAATTTAAATCAATAGACTTCATTGTTTAAGTAATATTTAGGCTCAGTCACACAGAAGCCTCCAACAAATGTACACATACAGATATACATAGATATACAAATATTAGCAAAAATCTTCTCAGAAAAGAATCTTGTTTCCATAATGCCTCATAAGAGTGTGTTACAATATAATGCACAAAACTTATAATGTTAATATTTAAAAAATTGAAAAAAAGGAAATACTCACATTTTTGCCTCCTGACCCTTAAGGTCTTGAAGCTCAATAATAACTGAAAGGGCTCAATCAAAAAGTTTGGAACTGTTCTTACATTTACTAATCATCTAAATAGAAACAGATACAGTAAGAAATTTTAAAAAACCTCATTTATATATAACAGAGAGCTTTTAATTTCTTACTGTATATATATATATATATATATATATATATATATATATATAAAAGTGAACATTGAAGTCAACACCCAGTGGTGACAGTCTGCTTTGTGCTGAAATGGTCATGTGTGCTATTTTTAGGCTTGACTATTTATATATGCTGGTCAGTCTATTGCATTATTCTAACACTTATTTGGTTTGGTGCTAATGGTTATGCTTTCAATAATTCTAGGAGCTATTGAGTGAAAATAATTGTAGATCTGAATGTAGTTTTGTGGCTATTTTATAGTGTTGTTTGTTACGTTTTTCTTTATTATTTATTATTGATTATAATTATTATTTGTTGTTAGTCGTTATTATTGTTTACTAGTGTTTAAATGTAGTAAATATCAATCAAGTGATGATGACATGTAGTGGTTGCCTTGACAAAACAGAATTAACATTCGTGTCAATAGTTTTGCCATTTATATAATTGTTGAAAAAGATAAAGACAGAATTAAGATGCTAAGCTAAATGATGACAGAAATAATTTGAATTCTTTTCTAAACATCAGTTTTCTTCCTATGCTAGGAACACATATATATGCCAGGATGTAAACCATGTAGAAGTAAACATACTGTTAATTAGTAAACATTAGATTATTCAATATGGCTACCTTTCGTTCCCAGCCTAACTCTTAATGAGTTAATATTTCTATTTTACCATGGCACTCAATACTTGTAAAACTGCTGAATTTTACAGCAAGTGAAGTTTCTCAATCTTGTCTTATTGGTTTTCATCTTTTGGTACATTTCTCAAAAACATTGAACATGGGTATTTAAAACTTTAAATATCATGAGGATTTTAAATTATTTTGAAATGTTATCTTCATGAACATTATTTGAAATTCTGAGATTAATCACTGATTATTCCAATAAATTATTCAGACTAATATCCTCATATTAGATGTTTTTATCACAACGTTCCAGCCAGTATACTTAATGTTCATCAAGTTTATATCAAATCTGTTAATTATCGAGTGTACTCCAGTATTTTCTTTTGCTGCTCTTAACAGAAACTCTTTGGCAACAAGTTATAGAAACCAAAAGAAGTTCAGTTCCTACCCTAGAATAAAGTCAAAACAATAGATGGGATGTCATACTAGAAAGTTTGTAAGAAAACATGTTTATAAAGCATAAATAGTTTGAAAATTATTAATATATAGCAAGCAATGCTTAGGTAAACTAAAATATCAAATAATAGCCATTTTCATACTTTTAAAATTATTAAGTTAGTATTAAAAATATCATTTTTGTAAATTGTCAGTTTCTGGTCTGAGAAATTTTCCATGTTATATAGTTTATAATAATTAGTATTTCTTTTGAGATAATGTGTTATACTATTTTTTTTAATAAAATGGGGAATTTTATCACAATATCTGGAGTTAACAGATTTTCTATAACAGAGTAGAAAATTGACTTGTCAGATAAAATATCCTCAAAATTCTTTTAAGTGTTTTGTGTTTGATCTCCATTTCTGATGAAAAATTATTTGCTCTTTTCTTGAATGTAAGTTTGTTTAAAAAATTTTTCTACTTTTACACAATAGTCAACCATTCTGATTAATTCTTTAAAACCACTGGACATATTTTGAATTGACACTGTAGAATTTTATTTCTGAGACATTAAGTATCTCCTATTATTAATTTCTGATCAACACTTCCTTCATTTAATTTCTGTTGCTTACTATTGTAACCTTCAAATCATTTTTCCCTAATCACGTGTAGGCAGTGTGTATCAGGAATAAATATTCAGCAGGATTTGAATTTGTATACCCATTACCTTGGAGCACTACCTGTCTATGGCAATGCCTTACAGGTTAAGCTATAAAATCTAATCAGTAATGGTTATTCCAATTAAGTCATACAACACTATTCTTCATTGCATTGAATATTATGCACTGTCATTTTACATTAGGAATGTAAGCTATAATAGCATTCAAATCTCTTAGAATTTCTAACCAAATACCCATTCAAATCTCTTAGAATTTTCAGATAAATATTCTATGAACAGAAAAGCATAAGCTGTTATAGAAATTCTAGAATTTCTGTGTAAACAACATTTTCAGCAAGACATCTATTTTCTAAAGTTATTTATGTTATTATACTAAGTCCACTTGAATTTCCTACTTTGGACATGACTAAATAGAGCTGACCATGTGAAAAACAGATGAACAATTTTCTACTGTTTATATCAATAATAATAAATACTAATTTTAAAAAAAAGATATTGTTTCATTTTGGTACAATTTTAAGAAAATCTAATTAAACAGGTTATTTTGATTTATTTAGATAATTTCATTAACTTTTTTTTCCTTTCAACTAATTTGTAGTAATGTGAAATATCAAATGACAACTTATTATGAACATTGTATGTTTTTAACTTACAACTGACTTTTGACAAGGCAGATATAAAATTCTTTCTATACAAACATAATGAATTAAGAAAAGAAACTTTATTGACAATAACGTTACTTATATATGACAATTTTTTAAAAAATAACATGGAGGAAATATTTATTAAGATATTCTTTTAATAAATGTTATGAAAATTAAATGTTACCATCTATGTAGTAAATGTTATTTGTTAGAACTATATATAAAAGACTGATAATAACCTTCTTTTGTCTGTGAAAAATGCATAGTATCTGGTGCTTGCTGCCAGGAATTTGAACTCTGCTGCAGCATCTTACTTACTAAGAGAGGTGGGGTTGGTGTAATATCAATACCAGTGTGACAGTGGTCATGGTGATTAGGCAATTTTTGTTTTTGATCCATATGCATGCATATGAGCACACCACATAAAGACTTTGTATCACATCCTGCCTGAGTGGAAAAGTCAGTTAAATAGTTTTATATGTTAACAAGCTGCTTTTGTTCTACTGATGTAAGGATGGGGGAACACAGACAAAACTTAATCTTATATGTATTTATAAAAGATGAGACAATTAATTATTATCAATTTTTAAATGGTATAGCATTCAACATCTATTATTCATTTTTGATCCATGCCCACTAGAAATTATAAGAGGTTAACTTGAGAGTTACCATGAGAAACTACAGAAGCAAAGAGAAGGAATTGACAATACTTCATTTAAGAAATTAAAATAAAATCACACCTAATAATTTTAAGTATATTTTGTTTTATACCAAAATTATTGAAGCTTTTTTAAAATTCTGTGTGCCATTTCTCCAATGATGTTTGTTAATAAATATCACCTATACAGACATCTGTAAGAGAAAATTGTTTTCTTAAATAATATTTGTGTTAGAAAATTGGAGTTAAACAGCTTGTAATTACATTGTCATGTGTCTTAATAAACACAAAAAGAGAAATAAAAAAACTTTGTAAATATAAAAATATAACAAAAATAGCAGAAACTATGTTTTAATTGTTTAAAATAAAAAAAACCTTCATTTTTAAACTTAGTCCTTGTTTTCTATCTAGCATGATTAATATAGGCATGCTGTTTTACTTTTGTATATGTTTTCTTTAACTGTACCTAGTATTTTACACAAATTTTTGCTTTGTATTTGGCTCTAAGCCACACTTCATATGCATGTTTATTGTTTTATTCTTGTCTCTAATGTTCAACCATTTTGTGTGTGTTCCAAGTTTGGTATTATCTTACAGTTCTCCAGCCATTCACTTTAGCATATCCTTTATAACAAGCAGACATTTTCTTGCCTTTTTTTATTTTTTTAAATATAAACTTACTGGCTTTTTGGAAAAAAATCAAGTACTAAACTAGAAATGATAATAAAATCATTTGCTGTTATGTTTCAAATTTCTGAACACTTGAGCTTGCCAGCAAAAGCAAAGAGAGTAAATACTAACCAGGAATTTCTTGGGATGAACCAATGGAAAAAAATGTGATAAATTTCCCTACATTTTTCCCTTCTTGTTGGTAAAACTAAATGTGTTTCTTTTATACATAAGGTTTGTGAAAGATAATCAACTATAGACTTTTCTTTGAATATTTTTCAGTAAAAAAAATATACTACTAAGTTCTATTCTGAACATTACATAGGAGCTATGTGGTTAGCGCATTTAGCTATAAAAAGAATAAGGTCTCTTTGAGTTTTCAGATCATCAAGAGAAAGGAGAGCAAAATTCAAATATTACTAACACTAACTTTATTTCTTTTCTGAAGTACACAAACTTATGAGGAACTAGCAGTATAGCCCGGCATTGCTTGGGTGTAATGAAAGCTTTAAAACTAATCCATGGTCCTGGAGCTCAGACTCTTTGGACGTTGGCACGAAAGACTAAAAAGCAATAGTTGCTTCCAGTTAAAGTGAAACCATAGAAAAATGAATGGATGTAACTCAAATTTTGATTTCCTGGTATCGATATCAAATAAGTTTTTTTCGTTGTAAACTGAATTTTGAAGGCTAAATAAGTCCTCTGAGTAAATGGTATTATGGCTGAGACTAAGAACTACAATTATACCTACTTAGAGCCAAACCTAAAGTAAAAACTAAAATAAAAAGGTTGAAAAAAATACAGACATACAGGCAGATAAACAGGCACACACACAAACATCTTGCCTTTTATATATATATTATCGATTTTCTGCACTATTGTAAGAACTGCAACCTTGAAATTTTGAATATCGTTTCTTATGTCTTTGTCTATGAGTGTATCAAATTTGATTAAAATCGGACTACTCCTTCTATAACCCGATTTTTTCAATTATTGATTTTCGATATTTATCGGTGGTACCTTGACACAAAACCTAGCTAAGAACACTCACAGATGCTTATAGTACAACTGTGTAAATTTTCAAGAAAATTGGTTCAGCCCTTTTGGAGTTTATAGGTAATGGACACACACACACAGAGACACACACACACAAAGTTACATTTATAAATAAGTTTAGATTTAGAATAGATTAAACACAAGAACAATAGCACCAAATTGTTTCAAGTGTTAACCTTAAGTACCAGCTAAAATGGCAGTCAGTACCAACTGATATTAATAACTTAGAATATTGCATATTTTATAAGCATACAATACACTGAATACCAGGAATTATATGTGTTAATTATAAATAAGTCTGGCACAAGGGTAAAGTACTAGAGAACTCATAAAATCAAACTCACTGTATTAGTTAATTGTATTATGAGATTACTTTGTTGACCACACCTGGATATTGGGTCTCAAGTTCACTACAGATCTCAAGTAGAATTCATATATACAATTCACTACTAAAGATGCTCAAGAAAATATCAAGTTTATTCTATCACTCCAGGAAGTATCTGGCTACTTTTACTTTGCTTTAGATTTGGAATGGAGTATTGTTGCCATATCTGGGATGGAGCTGCTCAGTTCAATTTCTCAGCCTCAATAAATTTGCTTACTTGATCTTGTGAAGGATGACTTATTCTCTGCTTTGCAGCCTTTTTCCCACAGATACAAAGTTACAAGTTTGCCACTACTTTATTGTTATTTCCATGGCAAATATTTACATCAGCTTCATTCTGTAATTGTAGCCATTCAGACCTTTACAGCTGGGATATGCCATGCTCTTTCCATGAAGTCAAATCACTCTCATTTCATCCATATTACAAATATAAGAAAAGTTCTGCTCAGCTTTTTTCTCTAGAACTGCCACTTCATTAAATAAACTCACATGTGCATGTTTCTTGGGATAATATTGACCTCTTCATCAGCCTTGTACTGGTTAAAATTTAGTACTAAAAATGTTGCAAACATTCATGTAAAGTATCATAATATTGTATTGTTGGGAATTTTGGGAGTTGCTACTTTTGTATGAATAATCAATGTCAATATGTCAAACTGAATTACAATTTGCCAAAAATTTAACTATGAAAGTTGGGAAACCCTGATATATAAACTAATTTCATTCTCTTTTCAGCTTGAAATGAGATAATATATTGAACTTCTTTTTATAGGATCTTATGCAAAAAGTTCTTACATAAAACATTGTTCCTGGATATGACAATAAACTACATCTGGTAGCAAGGCCTCTGATTGAGAGAATGGAGATTTTGAGGAGTGTGAAACTACTTTTAAATTGCTGTTGTTCCCAGGTCCCAGCTATGGTCAAATAGTCTTATGGTGAAACACACATATTCCTCAGATAAGGGACTCTCCCTCCTATATTAATAAGAGTTAACAGGAAGTTAACAGTAGTAGTACTTGGGAAGTTCATGGGAGTTCTTTAGACTTCTATTGGAGTCCAGTAGAACTACTAGGCAGTTGATATTAGTCGGCAGTTAGTCGAATACTAAGGAGTCAGCTTTCAGTGGAAGATTACCAAGTTCCTAACCTTTTGGGTACTTTAAGTTGATTAGCAACCAACATAACACGATTATAACCTTCAGTATGAAACTACCCCACAACATAAATGGCAACGAAGATCTATGAATTCATTCAGAAGAGAAAACTTGTTTTTTCTCAAGGCAAAAGTTGTCAAAAATTTTGCAAGGTCACGTGGAGTAGGACAGAAAATTTTTTCTCTCACGCCAAAAACTTTGGCAAATAAAGATTACCAACATGACAGTTAGCTGAAGAAAATTGCAAAGTTACGAATACTTTGACAACAAGATCTTGAAGTCACAAAGCAACAAAATTTTTGCTCAGAAGACTTTAAAAAGCATGGAGTAGTTAGAAAAGACAATTTTGGGCAATGAAATTCACATACGTAAAAAAAAATAAATATATATTGTTGTATTCTCAATATACAGTTGCTCAATAGGTCACGAATTACAAATTCGTCTGCCCCCCCCCCACTCAACAACATAAGACATGGTATAAATTTCTTGCATAAAAATGGAGGAATTTAAAGGTTTACTCCAGGAATTTTTTAAATTCCAGGCAGAACAGCAAGAAAAAATTCTAGAACAGCAAAGTACATTTCAGAAGCAAATTCAGGAAGAAATTTTCGACAAGCAGTTAAAATTTCAACAAAATATGGTACAGATGCAAATGGAATTTTAAAAGAAAATTCTGGATGTAACGAAGAAAAGGGAAGAGAAAAATATTCAAGATTCTTTTTTAGAGAATACAGTTTGGAACTCAATCGAGACTTTCACATACAATACAGACAAAGAAGTAACTTTCGAGGATTATTACAAAAAATACACAGACATGTATGCTGTAAACTGCTATTCGTGGTCAGAAAAAAAGAAGGTAAGACTTCTTCTAAATAAGTTAGGAATGTCTGAACATAGCAAAATGATAAATTATATTTTACCTAAAAAGACCCATGATTTAAAGTTTACCAAGGTGGTAAATATATTAATGGAACTTTTTATCAAGAAAATATCTCTGTTCCACAAAAGGTGGAAATGCTTGAATTTAATAAAGGAGGATGAACAAGATTACACAACATATGCAGCAAATGTAAACAAGCAGTGCAAAGAATTTAAGCTGGCTGATTTGAGCAAAGGCAATTTCAATGCTTGGTATTTGTTCAGGGCCTCGTATCAGAAAAAGATGCAGAGATGAGAAAAATACTACTGACAAAATTAGAAAACATCCCAGATATTACAGTACAGGATTTGGCAGAGCATTGTACAACACAGGTTAGTGTAAAAAAAGATACAAAAATGATTGAGCAGTCTGGCGTTTCACACATAAGGAAAGTATGGTACAAAGAAGAAAGTCAGTGCAACAAAAAATACTAAAATTGCAGATCATCAAACAAAAATACCAAGAAAAAATAATAAAAAATTCCTGAAACCGTGTTTTGCTTGTGGTGGATTACACTGATACAGAGAGTGCAATTTTAGGAACAAAAAATGATTCAATTGTGTAAGAATGGGTTCACAAAAGCTCACACTGTAGAGCAAGAAATAAAGACGTAAAAATAAAAAAAGTAAAGTCTAACCAAGTTGAAGACGGAATAATGAGAAAATTCGTTACAGTCAAGATAAACAACAAAAAGATAAAAATGCAACTTGACACTGGGTTGGATCTGTCTATTATAAATCTAAATACATGGAAGAAGTTGGGGAAACCAACATTAATAAAAATAATATAAAGGTGCCCGCAGATCATACATCTTAGTATTCGACAAGTTATTGCCCAAAAAGTCAAAGCCAGACAGAGAAAGATTTACTCACATAAGAAGTATTTTCACCCAGGTGAAAAAAATTATTTCAAAATCTACAAACAGAACAAGTCGTTCTGGGAAATTGGAATAATTGACAAGCGGATCAGCAACATGATGTACCTGGTAAAAGGAGAAAAATTTCTGTGCAAGATGCACATTAACCAAATCAGAAGACACTCTTCGGACGTGGTTGACAGTGGTCCCACAGAAGAAACATCGATGGAGGTAATTTATGACACATTTGAACTACCAACACCAGCAACAATTTTACCGGAAGTACGCCGATCCAAAAGAAAAAGTAATGAAACGGATCAATTACAAGTGGATCCAGAATGTAGGAGATATACTACGTTTTTGCTGAGAAAGTGAAGTTTTTTTTTTCATTCATATTGTCTGTAAAAAAAAAAAAATAAAAGTTTTACCTCTGCAAAGTAAAATTTAGGAGGTGGGTGTTATGGTGAAACACACCTATTCCTCAGATAATGGACTCTCCCTCCTATATTAATAAGAGTTAACAGGAAGTTAACGGTAGTAGTACTTGGGAAGTTCATGGGAGTTCTTTAGACTTCTATTGGAGTCCAGTAGAACTACTAGGCAGCTGATATTAGTTGGCAGTTAGCCAAATACTAAGGAGTCAGCTTTCAGTAGAAGATTACCAAGTTCCTAACATTTTGGGTACATTAAGTCGATTAGCAACTGACATAGCACGATTATAACCTTTAGTGCAAAAACTACTCCACAACAAATAGTTAACCCCAAATACAAACAAAACACTATGAAGGTATAAAAATACATTTTCATAGTAAAAATACCAGTAATATCTTTTTATATTAAAAAAATGGCTAACAATGGCTATTGTAAAATGACCAACAATACCACTTATAGTCAAGTGACAAATAATACATTTTTAAAGCAAAATGACCAACAATGTATTTTATGGTAAAATTATCAACATTACATTATTTTTGCAAAATGAACAACAGTACATTTTATCTGGAGCTGGCATACAATTACATTCAAAATATATTTATTTGAAGCAATAAGATTGTGTTGAAAATATAACTTTAACAAAACTACAACATAAAACACACATATCACCATCTTTTTTAATTATGTCTACACAAACATGTATATGCACTGAGTATCATATACCATGTATTCAGAATAACATGTATCATATTTCAAAGTTTCCAAGAAAATTAAATTTCTACATTAAATGCTGTTAAACAAAGAAATCAAAGCATTGTTTTTTGGCCATGCGTAGTCATATATGAATATTCGTAAATATATTTCATGGTTGACGAGCACATTCTCTATTTAGGGGCAAATAAGAAAATGTACTGCTGTTAGGTGACAATAACATGGAACTATATAGATAAGATTCAAATCAGTGAAAGTATAAAAAATTAATTTTACAATAACTAATTTTTTTCATACAAAATAAAATAATTTTTTCTTGGAGGGAATAGAAGAAGAGAAAATGTCCACTTTTTTATTCTGAACATAAAAAAACCCAAATAGTAACAAAGACTCAAAACTACCTTAGGAAATTTGAAAGTTACAAACATTTATTAAACTGATACAAAACAATATAACAGAACATATATTTTTCAAAAAAGGCTTACAAAAATTTTCTTTTATGTACCTTATTAAAGACAAGGCAAGTTAATATAAGAAAATTATAGAAATAATTGGTTCTAAAAATGATTCACAAGACATATTTTTCAGATCATGAAATAAACAAACTTTGTGTAGGGGAAACAAAAACTGTTGCATAAAAGAAGAAATTACTATTAGAAAAAAGTGTTTAATGATCTTTTACAATTTCTTTATTGTTAAAGTTTTCCTTTTGTGGTTGGCCTAAGAGTGCTCTTTGCTGTTCTTTTTTCATTTGCATAGCTTTTAAGGATATCAAGATCTTTCTTTCCTTTGCTCTGCTGGTGATTTTCTCATGAAGAAGCCTTGTTCTATCCACTGTCAGATTTGTGTCTGATGCTCAAGTCATTCTCCTGCCTCCCTTTTACGAGCCAACATTTAATCCCTTCTGTGTGACATATCACTTCCTTATGTAGGTTTCTTCACTTCAACTGTCTAACCGCCTTCATGCTTCCTTCCAACAACTTTCTGTCATTCATTCTCATGTGGTTTAGATCATGGTCCTCATGATGGTAGTCAACAATCCTTTTTATTGCAGAAAGAATGATGCAGACAGTATAAATGGGATTGAAGTAGAGATACAATAGATTGGTACTTACCAAGAATACTGCTTAGTTATAGGACTATTCCACATGCAGACAAATTGAAAAGTCCTTCTGCACCAATGAAAAGACATATAAAATCTCCATTAATATTGTCTTACTCAACACATGAAAAGATGTGGTATGAAAAAGACAAAGTAGCAATTCCTGAGAGAGTTAATTTCATCATGCCAAGGTGACATAACATGGCTATTATATCAAAGAAAAGAAAAGGCATAATGGCTCATTCTGACTAATTAAGACTCAGAATTGAAAAGGAAGATGTTTTAGGGACCCCATTTCTAGAAAATATCACTATTAATATTTGCTTTATCATAGTTATTGTTCTCCTTTTAACATCTTTAGTCAATTCAGAAAAGGAGTCTACTGAAATAAATAAGACATAGTCCCATGCTTGCTTGTTACATATGAACATTAAACTATGGTTCCATTTCTTTAGGCCATGTGTGTATTCTCCTTTGTTGAAAATTCTTTATTTCTGTACATTTTGGGAATTTATGTACATATCTTTTTATATTGCAATAATACCATGGCCACTATACCCCAATGTTAATCTCCTCTATGTAGCTGTTATCCCACAATTCACATCATCATGTACATGCTTAAAAATATTTTTTGATTACTTTTTCTGATGATGCTGTCACGTCTCTGTTGCATGTAAGACCATTTTCATTGTTAATTCATGCCTTATTTCTTTTTAAGGACTTTCAAGTTTTGGAACAATTACTCTATCTGTTTCTTTTTATTCACTCAGCAGTCTTGGTTAATATCAGATGGTCTAGAATTTCTGATGATGTAGAGTTTCAAATGCCAATAATATGTCAGCTTCAACACAATGTAATATTTTTTCATCTAGGATTTCCATTGTTTAATTTTGATCCTTATTAAATTGTAAACTTGAGAGAGCATTGACATAGGTATTGTATTTCCTTTTACATACTCAATGTCAAAATCATATACCATTAATTTTATTGCCCACCTTAGAATTCTGGAATAAGTAACTTTTCATATCTCCTTTTTAGGGTTAAAAATAAACTCTCAAGGTTTATGGCCCAACTTTAATAAGAACTTCTTACCTAACAACAATTGTGGAGTTCTGTCTGTGCTCCAGACTTTGACCAATACCTCTTTTTCAATATTTGAATAATTTATCTCTGTTGCCTTCAATCTTCTTGAAAGGTACATTATTGGATGGCCTTTTTGTGATAAAATTGCTGATACAGCTCACTCACTCACATCCATTTTTAATGTAACCTCGTTTTAGGATAAAAGAGTTTTGTAATGGGTTTTTCTGCAAGTATTTTTTTTATATCCTTGATTGCTAAGTTTTGCCTTTGAGTCCATTTGAGCTCTATTCTTTTTATGCAGTTCAGTAAATGGTTCTATTAAGTCACCGTATTTTGGTAGGTATCTTTTAAAGAAATTAATTTTCTTAATTTTGGATCTGATACAATAACATCTTTTGATATCTGGTACTTAAATATGATATTGTATCAAAATCAAATTCACATGTGCTGTTGAAGACTGTGCGGCTGAGTTCTCTTCTTGGGTTAAGGCTGGCATTGAAGCTTTCATTCCAGCCAGGAAGTTGAGATTTAAGTCCCACTCATCCCCTTGGTTCTCAGTTGCCATCACCCATCAAAATCACTTCTTCTGGCTTTATCAGAGTTATGTGTTGGACCATAACAGGTGCCTCTTTGCCTTTGCTTGCAATGAGTGCAAAAAGATACTTAAAGAAGCTAAGCTGCTGTCTGCAGCCAGAATGAAGCAGTGCATAGCATCCCATAAGTTTGTTTCTAAAGACTACTAGAGGCTCTGTAAAAGTGTACTAAACAACAGCAAACCCTCAATCCCTACTCTAATCAACAAATTTGAGGTCCTTACCTCTACAATAGACAAGGCTGAGTGCTTCACTCACAGATTCTCCCCCAACTTGACACTGGACTCGTCTGGAGTATCTTTACCCGACTTCCCACCCAAAACTGACATCCACATTAACCCATTGGTAGTCTCTAACATAATTTCAAAGTTTGATCCTCATAAAGCGAGAGACGGAATCCCAATCATTGTCCTGAAGAAATGTTCCCCTGAACTCTTCTCTGTTCTCTCCTAACTCTATAACTACTGCCTCTCTACGTCTTGCTTTCCTGCCTGCTGGAAGTCATCCTCCATGGTTCCAATATATAAAAACACTATTGAACCCTCTGACCCCTCTAATTAGCGCCTTATCAGCCTCCTACCAATTTTTGGCAAAGTGTTCAAAGCCATCATCAATGTCAAGATGGTTCAATATCTCACAACCCACAGGCTCTTCTCTGACAAACAGTATGGTTCCCACTTCACTAGGTCTACTGCTGATATGCTCACGACCATCACCAGGCTCTTGACAAGAACGCCAAAGCCCAAACTGTTACCCTAGATATCTTCAAAGTGTTTGACAGTCTGACATGCTGACCTTCTACGCAAGCTACGGGGCTATGATATAACTGGACAATTGTTTGACCTTGTCCAGTCATTCCTTTTAAATTGCACAATGAAGGTAGCATTGAATGGACATGCCTCCCAATACTATCATACAAACGTGGGTGTCTCTCAAGCTTCTATTCTAGGTCCTATGCTTTTCCTTATCTACATTAATGATCTCCTCAATGTAATAAGACCCCAAATAGGCATATACACTGACGACACCATGGTTTAATCTCGCCTCAATCAAAAAACTGCCAAGGCCGACAAATCAAACATCGCTGCTGTGCTTGAAAAGGACCTTCAATCTGAGGTGGACCAGAGTAAGAAATGGCTTGTGAATTTTAATGCTTCCAAAATGAAGCTGCTATCTATTAATCATCACAGACAATCGCTTCTAGCATGGATCAGGCTAGTCTCCTGGAAAGCAAAACATTGCACCTCATCGGGTTAACTCTCACAACAGACCTAAAGTGGAATGACTATATAGAATCCATAGCTAAATACGCTGCTAAGAAGGTTGGTTCTGTGTAGGGCCAGAAATTTTTTCCATCTGAAATAAACCTGCACATATATCAATCTACCATCCGCTTGTGCATTGAATACTGCTGCCACATCTGATTGGGCACTCCTGCTATCCAGCTAAGGGTCCTTGACAAAATCCAACAGAGAACCTGTAATGTGACTGATCCCGACTTGGCAGCTTAGATACAGTCACTTTCTCACCAGCACAATATGGCTTACCTGTGTCTCTTCTACAAATACTTTCACGACTTCTACTCCAATGAACTCCCCTATATATGAATTTACTCAAGCCACAAGATTAGCAACTAGATCCCACCCTCTTACTGTGAAACCAATAAAATGGAAATGGAAATTATACTCCAGCAGCTTCTTTTCTTGCACTTCCTGCCTGTGGAATTCCCTTCTGTTTACTTGTTTACAACTACAATTGCCAAGAATTTAAATGTAAAGTCAATAGTCATCTCCTATCTCAACCTACATCCTCTCTCTCATGCTTCTTTCTCCACCCACTTCACTCTCATCAGTTTTCTCATCCTTCTCTTACCCACTTCCTGACACCCCCTATAACCTGTCAATCTTTCTCATAATTTTCCTTCTATGTAACCCCCTGCACAACAGTGGCAGTAAAATGCCTTGCTTTGAGCGATATGATTATAAAAAAATAATGTCTATGTTTATTGTTATCTCGGCATTTTTAACTTCTTTAACACATATTCTATTTTTTTGTTTTAATTTGTCTTTAGTGGTGGCACCAAGGCAAATATCATCTTGATAAATAATCATATTACTAATTACATAAGTTAACACATTTTGCATTGCTCTCTGAAAAATGACACTTGCTGTTTTCACACTAAACAATATTCCCATCCATCTTAATACTGTAGGAGTGTTTACTGTGGTAATTTCCTTGAATTTATCATCAATCTGTATTTGAATATAGGCAGATTTTAAATCAATTTTTGCAAAACAATTTGATAACCAACAATTTGCGGATAGCAGTTTTGGTATTGGGAATAGGAAATGAATCTGAGCATATTTTATGATTTGTATTATATTAAAATCACCACATATTTTTTTATTAACTGACTTTCTCAAAACTGCACTGGGAGAGACCCATTTACTGCCACCTGGAGAAAGATGGTCCAAAACTTCCTCCTCTACTATTTTCTTTAACTTGACAACCACTAAAGGTGAGTAGGTGATTGACAGGATTCAAAATAGGAGTGGATATTATTTTCATTTGATTGTATGCTTGCTTTATACCTCTTTGACACTCATATTTTTACGTTTTTTGGTTTGACAGTATTGATTAATTTCAATGTATCCATCTTTAGGAGATCTATCCCTAGTAGTCCATAAATTTTTTTTTACATTTCACTACTGTAATGAGAATAATTTTAAATTGGTCACAAGTTTCAAACATTCCAGTAAAGCATCCCAAAATTTTTATAAAAGATCTGTTAAATTGTCTCAATTTCAGATTACTTTTTCTCAATTTTGGTTTACCCATTTGTTCCTAGAAATGTCTAGGGGTTAGAATGACCTTATTTCCCATATCCACTTGCATTGGAAAAGTCATTCCATTTAATTTAACTTTTTCAAAAGAATAGTTTTCCTTAAATCTTTGTATTGAAAAAAAAAAGATATTCAGTTCTTTCTTTTCCATTTTTTCTATTCTTTTTAACTTGCACACAAACTGAAAATAGTTGTTTTTGTTCCACAGTTATGGCAAATTTCTGCAAAAGTGGGACATTTTTTTTGTCAATTTCATGCTCATAGTTACAGTATTTGTATTTCTTGCATTCCTTTTTTTGTATTGTATATTTCAACATTGTCCTCAGTAAAGATATACTTGTTAATCAATTCCAGTTGTTGTATAACTTAGACACATAGAGTTAGAGACAAATTATGCAATTGTAATTGTTCTAATATCTTATGTTTATGAGATATATCAACCATATCGTCAATCAACCATAACTGAATCAATTTGTCCTCAAAAGCCAAATCTTGGAGTTTCCAGTTTCTCAGATTTCAGAATCTGCAAGTTTCCAAGTTTCTCTGTGAAGATATTGTATAATTGATTCATGTTGTTTCTGTTTAATGGATGGAAATTTGGTTCTTTCTGTTATGAAAAGTTATTTTTTCAGTCGTAAAATTTATTTTTTTATTATTTCTGAAATTTCAATGAAAATCAAATTCTCCAATTGTTTAGGGGTATGTCATGATAGAAACTTTCATTATAGCTTTCTATCGTAACTACGCGTCGGACCTAAACAGGCGCCTTTTCACTTCAGCTCGTAATAAGTGTAAAAGGATACTTAACGAAGCTAAGATGTTGTTTGCTGCCAGAATGAAGCAACGCATAGCATGCTCTAAATTCGGCTCTAAAGACTACTGGCAACTTTGTAAAAGAGTACTTAACAAGAGCAAGTCCATAATACCCTCGTTAATCAACAAATTTGAGGTCCTCACCTCCCCAGCAGATAAGGCTGAATGCTTTGCCCGCAGATTCTCGAACAATTCGAGTGGGGACTTGTCTAGAGTTTTGACACCCGACTTCTCACCTAGAACCAAGGCACAACTGAATGATGTCCACATTACACCTTCGCTTGTCTCTAAGATAATCTTAAAACTTGACCCTCACAAAGCGAGCAGTGGTGACGGAATCCCAACCATAGTCTTAAAGAAATGTGCCCCTGAACTCTCCTCTGTCCTTTCTAAGCTCTACAACCTCTGCCTATCTGCTTCCTGCTTTCCTGCCTGTTGGAAATCTTCCTCTGTAGTTCCTATATTTAAAAACACTGGAGAACCCTCTGACCCTGCAAATTACCGCCCTATCAGCCTTCTTCCGATCTTTGGCAAAGTGTTTGAAGCCATTATCAATGCCGAGGTGGTTCAGCATCTCACAGCACACAGGCTCCTCTCGGACAAGCAATATGGTTTCCGCTTCACCAGGTCTACTGCTGATATGCTAACGACCATCACCGAGTACATATACCAGGCACTCAAAGCCCGAACCGTTGCATTGGATATATCTAAGGCGTTCGACAGAGTTTGGCATGCTGGCCTTCTATGTAAACTGTGGAGCTATGGTATAACTGGACATTTGTTTGAACTAATCCAGTCATTCCTCTCTAACCGCACAATGAAGGTGGTATTAAATGGACATGCCTCTCAGAACTACCATACAAACGCAGGTGTCCCCCAAGGCTCCATCTTAGGTTCTACACTCTTCCTGATATACATTAATGATCTCCCTGATTCCATAAGAGCCCAAATAGGTTTGTATGCCGATGACACCACAGTTTATTCTCGCCTCCTACAAAAATCTGGTGTAGACATCAAAGCTAACCTCGCAGCCAAGATTGAAAAAGACCTCCAATCCATATTGGACTGGGGTAAGAAATGGTTAGTAAATTTTAATGCTTCTAAAACGAAGCTACTCTCAATTAACCATCATCGACAATCTCACCTACCTCCCATTAGCATAGACCAGGCTTGCCTCCCAGAGAGTAAAACACTGCACCTCCTTGGTCTCACACTTTCAGCGGACCTCAAATGGAATGGCTATATCGAATCCATTGCTAAATCCGCTGCTATGAAAGTCGGTTCTCTGTGTAGGGCCTGGAAGTTTTTTCCGTCTGAATCTATCCTGCACATTTATAAATCTACCATCCACCCGTGCATTGAATACTGCTGCCATATCTGGTCGGGTGCCCCTGCTGTTCTCCTTGGGCTTCTCGATAAAGTTCAGAGGAGGGTCTGTAATGTGATAGATACTGACTTGGCAGACCGCCTGCAGTCTCTCTCCCACCGGCGCGACGTGGCTTCCCTGTGTCTCTTCTATAAATACTTTCACGGCTTCTGCTCTGATGAACTTAGATCACTAGTGCCCCCTAAATACGTATTTGAACGAGATACTAGATTAGCAACTAGATCCCACCCTTTTACAGTGAAACCAATAAAATGCAGCCGTAACTTCTATTCCAACAGTTTCTTTCCTCGCACTTCCCGACTGTGGCATTCTCTTCCAAACGATTGCTTCCCCGACGGCTACAATCTCCAGGAGTCTAAATGTAAGGACAATAGACACCTCCTAACACACTAACCTGCTCCCATTCTATCAAACACTCTTTCCATCTGCCCAACCCTTATCCTCGTTATCCTTACTCATCTGTCACCTTCCTCCTGACATTCCCTATGTCTAACCACTCCTTCTCTTTAACTTCCCCTATGTAGCCCCATGCGCAATAGTGGCAGTGGAATGCCTTGCTTGGGGTGAGATGATTAAAAAAAAAAAAAAAAAAAAAGCTTCACAACATGTTGAAGCTAAGAAAAAGTCAGTTATTTCATTTTTTCCCTTTTGCTTTACTGTCTTTCAATTTTTTGACCCTAGTCTGGGTTGCAAAACACCAGATACAATTCTTGACAAATTCTGGTTTTCTCAGTGACTTATGTTATGTTATTTTATAGTGTTGTTTTACAACATGTAGCTAGGTTAGTCCCATCTGACTCTTTACTCTATATGTTATTTCTCTTATAATCAACATATACAAATAGGTAAAATCCTATTTGTTAATCCCATTGCAGTATGCCAATTGATATTGTTATCTGAATAAACTAGTTTTGTGTAATTAGTTTATAAAAAAACTCACTGAACTGAGAGAAGGAAGTGCATATGTAGGGGTGGTATAGGGTACTGAATACATTGACATCAGTTCTGAATTTGAGATATGTCATTCTAATTCCTATTTTTGCTGTTGCTGTTTTTTTCTTACAATTTTTTAAGGGAACCAACCTTTAGACTTTCTAAGGAAGACTTTAAAATAAAACCTGCTGTTGTCAAGAGCAATTTATTTGCAAGTATAGGATGACTATACATATAGATTTGTTATTAATAATATAATGTGGAGCCTACTACATTAAATTGTCCTACTTCTAACAGGAGAGAGACACTTCTTTATTTTTTCTTAATAATCATTTCACCTCAAGCAAGACAGGAATCCCACCAGTGCACAGGGGGTTACAGTGAGAGAAAAAAGTTACAGAGGATGTCAAAAAAAGAATAAGAGATGGGTGGGCATCAAATAGATAAAAGATAGCAACTGATATTGGATATAAACTTTTGAAGATTGTAGCTATTGTGGAAGCAAGCAAACAAAAGGGAGAAAAGAAACTGTTAGAATAGAAGATACAGTTACATTTAACTATTTCAATGGTTAAAGGGTCAGACCTTGATGTCAATCTAGTAGCACATGTAAGTACATGTGGTTGGGGGACCAGGAAAAAAAAACTTTCCAGAGCAATTGCCATGAAAGTATTTATAGAAAAGACAGAAGGAAGCCACATCATGTCAGTGAGAAAGTGACTAAAGGTGGGCTGCCAAGTCAGGATTGATTATATGTCAAATCCTCCTCAAGATGAATAGCAAGAACTTGTTTGGAAATCCAAAAATATCAGTTAACTTTGAACTCCTTGACATTGAGCTAAATTTCACTTACCTTCATTTGAATTTTTCAATGCATCTGAGTTTTTAAATTTCTCATCTATCTTCTTCCAGCATCTACCCAGACAATAAGTTTACCTTCTTAGAATCAGGATGTAGCTATCACTCTATCCAACAAGCTTGGAAAATTTGAAATTGATCAAATTGACTCTCACGACAGAGTTTATAGAAAGTTAAGTTTTTACTTTGTTGAAACAATTACTCTAGTAATAAGAGCTGAAATACAGAATATTATTTTCCCATGTATAATAATGAACAACAAACCAGATATTTGAGATAGAAAAATAAGTATATTAAATGTAAAGATACAAACTTGTATGCAGAATAGTAAATCCAGGAATACGATTAGTAAGAAATATATATTCAAGTCCATGAAGTGAAACCGTAGTAGAATTAGTAGGTCCACGTCAAAAGCTGATAGGTGCTGCGTAGTAATCTTCTTTTTGAGTGGAGCTCAGAGCTACTATGAACTACTGATGCTGCATTCTCCATGAAACCTTGATATCTGACAGTATCTGTCGGAATCTTATGGTAACTCCCTGTATATGTATACTCAAGTTGAGTTCATTATCATGAGAAAAGTGGAGACCCCATGACAGTATTGCTTAATCTAAACTTATTAATAAATGGAACTCTGTGTGTGTGTGTGTGTGTGTGTGTGTGTGTGTGTGTGTGTCCATTACCTATAGACTCCGAAACGGCTGAACCGATTTTCTTGAAAATTTACACAGTTGTACTATAAGCGTCTGTGAGTGTTCTTAGCTAGGTTTTGTGTTGAGGTACCCCCAATAAATATCGAAAATCGATAATAAAAAAAATCGGGTTATAGAAGGAGTGGTCCGATTTTAATCAAATTTGATACACTCATAGACAAAGACATAAAAAACAATATTCAGAAGTTTCAAGGTTGCAGTTCTTACAATAGTGCAGAAAATCGATAATATATATATAAAAGCTTTCATTACACCTGAGCAACGCTGGGCTATACTGCTAGTCTTATAAAGAAAAATGAAGGAAAAGTTTTAAAATCAGTGAGCAAATGATTATATCTGTATCCATTTGCAGTTAGTGTTGAGAATAAGCAATGAATACATTGAAAGATATATAATAGAAAATAGATATTTTAAAAGTGAGGGAATATTGTGCATGGGTAAGTTGTAATAAATATAAATGCTAGTTTCATGTACTTCAATACCAAACAAACTATAAAATTTTTATTCCCAACTAAGTTTATGTTCTTGTACCAAACACAAAAAAATTAGTAGGAATAACAAGCCATAATAGACGCAAATTACAAAATAGGACGCAACCACTGTGTAAAATATTTATTCCACAAGTACAAAAAAGGTACAAAAACAAAGTTTACCCCCAATTTTTTTTTCTGCTCCTATTAAGGCAGGGTAACAATTTCTAATAAAAAGAATTACCATAATTTTTTTTTTAAATACAGTTTAGGAAAAGAATTTTCATATGAACTTCAAAATTTTTTAGTCTCTCTGCAGGTGGCTGGTAGCTAGTGCTTTCTTGATGCTCTTTTCTTGATGTGAAAAGCCTACTGCTCTGTGATGTTGATTAGCCTATGTAGCAAGTAGTTTTTTTACTGGTAGAGTTGCTTGCCTCATGTCCAACAGTTTTGAATTAGGAGTTGTCCCTCTTCTAGACTGATTTTTAACCAAGGCTAATTTACCCAGTCTGTCATGCTATTAAAAAGAAAAGAGATGTATTCAATGGCATTTGTGTGAACTGAATGCAGTAGGCTTGGCAGGAATTTAAACCCTGCATGACAGTCACACTTTTTATATCAACTACTACTGCACTATGCACATATCCAAAAGCATTATGAGTGTTGTGGTAGAAAGTATAAAAAATAGGATGAGAGAAAAACTAGTAAAAACAAAAAATAATGACAATACTTCATCAAAGAGATCCAAACAACTTAACTATATCTATACTATTAGATGCAAACAAATGACAAAAATGGTGATGAGAGAACAGCTACTGAAAATTAATACTCATGACAGTACTTCATCAAAGGGATTCAAGCAACTTAAGGCTACTATATATTTTGTTATTAAATGTAAATATGTGACAAAAAATGAAAGATCTGCTTATAAAAATTAATAATAATGACAATACTTCATTAAAGCAGTTCAAACAACTTAATACTACTATAACCAATATTAAGAATTGTAAACATGTGACAAAAAAGATAAAAGAATGTTTAGTAAAAATTAATAATAATGACAATACTATAAAGTAATTCAGAAAATATGTTAAAAAAGGAGTATATTCTAAAACACATAGCAAAATGTCTCTTACACTTCCATATATAATATATACACTATCTGTAAAATCATATAATGATTTTCAGAAAATAACTAATTATGCTGAAGTTGACTGAGGTACAAAGATTATCGATACAGAAAAGAAAATGAGTAAACTGAAGTTAATGCCAACAAAGGCTATTTATATTCACTTCATACTAGTAGCTTTCTGAACACTTTCATATCACCATGACAAAAAGTCTCATTACTCTCATGTCATGATGACTAACAAGAATAGAGTGACTGAGTGAACACTTGGTTAAAACACTCTCCTAGGATTATTTTATCTACTTTGGGCAGAATCAACAAAATGTGATTTTTTCTTTTTAAACAATGTCAATATCCATTAAAGTGAGGGAACTCATAATTAAACCATTGTACATTATCTAAGAAAATTCTAAAAATAGAGCTACAAATATTTTATAATGTAAACTGTAATAATGGGGAAAATTATTAACAATATTTATTATTGATTTAAACATTTAAAACATTGAATAATTTTCTGTATATTTTTAGATGTGTACAAATTTAATTAATATTATTAGTAAGTGAGCAATTGCATGCTAAAAATAATTCTGTATATTTATATGTAAATAAGGATATTTTAAAAATCATTTGTATATTTTCTGTGCTGAGGATATGTGTGTGTGGTGTGTGTGTGTGTGTGTATGTGTGTGTGTGTGTGTGTTTTTATTTTATATATATATAAATATATATATATCTTTATGTGCATGTGTGTGTGTATGACAGCTATGTCAGTTGTTTTTTTGTTTTTACATTCGAAAATGTTCTAATGACCATAATAAATAATCTAAAAACAAGAAAAACTAACAAATTCCACAACTAGAAAAAGAATTAAAAACAATAGTCAGTCAGTCAAGTGCCATACGTGATACATGCTTGGGTGATCATGTCTCGAAAAAGACATGACTGACTGGGCAGAAGATTATCCCACAGTAGGTTGCCATTACTTTCTGAAGTAGACTAGCTGCCAGCTAAGGCTATAGAACCCAATCTGTTATGTTATTTAACCCACAACTGGAAGAAAGATATGGATAATACCTTTCCCAAGGGTATTTGTGTGCAAGTGAATGCAAGGAATTCAACTTGTATACAAACTGACAAATTTAGAAATTTCTATAAAATAAAAACTGATGACCATAAAAAAACTAGTTAAGAAAGAAATCACCAAGTTCTACAAAACCACCAGTAACGAAACAGAAAACAACATAAACAAAGATGCAAGAGACATTGCTGCTAAACTCAAACTAGACAACAGAATCAAACCAAAAGCAGAACCATTCATTGAATTAAAAGAACACAAGAATAACTTCTTAGACAATCCAACATGTAGAGTAGACTAATCCCACAAGAAATCAACTTCAGAAAAATAAGTGAGCAATTACTGGAAAAAATATTCATATAATTAAGGAGCATGCTAAACATAAACCAATGAAAAAACATAAAAGAAACAATTGGTTTAACGAAACTGCCAACAAATAAAACTGCTTCTATACAACAAGATATAAAAAACTTCTATCCATCCATCAATGAGCACACACTGTTATGCAGTAAACCTGGCAAAACAACACATAAACATCCCAGATGAAGACTTAAACATTATCAAACACTCCAAAGTCAATTCTGATATCACAACAATAAAATATTGATGAAAAATCAAAACACAAATAAGAGTAACAATGTCAATAATGATCATAACTTTGACATGACAATGGGTAGTTACATTCACGCAGAAATATGTGAAGTCATAGGCATATATATAATCAACAAATTAGCAAATATCATTAACAAAAAAGGTGTAGATTTTTACAGGAATGATGGCCTAATAATCATAAGAAACTGTAATTGTAGAGCTACAGAAAAAAAAAAATTATAAAAATTTTCAATACTCATAAAATCTGATCTAAAAAATAGCAAATTTCTGAGATTTTGCGCTCAATTTAAACAGCGCATAGGATCCATACAGAAAAGTAAACAACAACAATATATATTAGGGCCTTGAATAAGTTTTTGCTGATTTTTCATGAAAAGTAATGTTTTATTTACAAAAATGAGTACAAAAATGTCACTGAAAGCCACTATTGCTAGCCACTACTTGTTCCCATTTTTCTGGCAGTATTTGAATTTCATGTCCGAAAAGCGACATGTCTTTGAGGTTAACCACGAGTCAACCCATTTTTTGCATCTTTATAAGAATGAAAGAGCTGCTTGGCTAGACCATGGGCTATTGATTGAAACAAATAATAATCTAGCAGGGTAATGTCTGGTGAATAAAGTGGGTGGGGTAGGACTTTCTATTTAAGCAATTCCAAGTAGGTTGTCACCCATTTTGAAACATGTAGCTAAGCATTGTCATGTGGCATAATCACTAGGGGCTATTTCTTCATTGATGCTTGACTCAAACAAATCAGTTGTAATCGATAACGATTTCCCAGGATGGTTTTGGTCAGTTTGAACGGCTCATAAAAACTACACCCAGCTGATCTCACCAAATGCAGATCAGAAGCTGCCAACCATGGATATTCAGCTTTGCTGCTGATGTTGATGTATGGCTGGGCTTACCCCACAATCCTCTATGCTTAGGGTTATTGAAGTTATGATATGATGCAAAAAAACATTCCCTTTTTACCGTTGAAGCAGCTGTTCACATGTGACAAGATGCTGTTTAACCTGTCTCAGCTTCAGCACGTACAGTAACCAATGTCATTGCTTTTAAATTATTCCTAATGCTTTCAAACATTTCAAAACTGCTGTGTGATCAACTCCTAATGATTTTGCAAGTTCAGCTTGTACCTGACATGAGTTTTTTTTGAGTAATGCCTCCAATTCTTTGTCTTTAAACTTTTTTGATGTGCCAGAGTGTTCTTTATTTTCACCATCAAAGTCATTATTTTTTAATCATCTAAATCAATCTCTGCATGATGTTTCCAACAGAGCATGGTTGCTGTAAGTCTCAACAACAATTCTGTGTGCTTCAGCTGCAGCTTTCTTTTGAATAAAGTAGTGCAGTAAAATTCACTTTCTTTGGCACAAACTCTGACATGTTTAGTGCTATGAAAAAAAAAGTTGTTTACATTTTGGCAAAATGATATAACTAAACACAATAAAAATAATACTCAACAAAATCAATAACAACTACAACACATAAAACAACAAAACAACACCAATAAATCTAATTGTTAAATTGTTGTTAACAACTGTCCACTTAGGGACAAATGTCTTACCAACAATATAATATATAGCTACTGTACAAATAACATTAACACAGATGAAAAAATTTACATAGAAGCTACAGAAAAAGGCTTTAAAAAAAGATTTGACAATCACAAAATGTCATTCAAAGCAGAAATATATACAAACAACACATTATCAAAATATATTTGGAGTCAAAAAAAAAATAATTTCACCACCAATTTAATACACACACCTAACACAATATAAAAACCAGCATGCGGTTACACTTATTACAACACAAAAATATACATACGCAAATACACAGGAGTAGGCATACACAGACACATATATACATATAATATATATAATAATGATAAAATAATAAAAAATAAAGGTTTGTTTTCCTTTTTGCATTTAAAATTGTTTGAGTAGTGTCTGTTTCTTAGTGCTGATTCGTATATTTCTTTGTTTTCACTGAAAATTTTTATGCTGCTGGAGTTCCTTGATATTTTTTTGTTTATAGATATGGGTATTTGTTTGAATAAATTTTGATTGTTATTTTCTTTTCTGTATGGTTTACATGTATTGTTGTTTAAAATGAGTGATATATCTGAGAAATTTACTACTTTTAGATTTGTTTTTATATCTATTATAAATCCTAGTGTACTGAAGTTTTAGAATTTGTTTTCTTATATTTTCTGTGGTTACAGTTTCTTAAGATTATTAGTCTGTCATACCTATATAAGCTTATATCTATTTTTTGATAATTTTTGTTAATTTGTCAATGAGTTTACATATACCTGTGTCATCATTGCTTCCCAAACTTGACCAATAATCCATTAGCATATCAGCAGTAGACTTGGCAAAGTGAAAGCCGTACTGTTTGTTAGAGAATATGTTGTGGGATGTGAGATGATGAACCCCTTCAACATAGATAAAAGCCCTTAACACTATGTAGAAAATCAGTAAGAATATAATAGGGCAATAATTAGAGGGATCAGAGGGGTCAACAGGTTTTTTTAAGACAGAAACTACAGAAGAGGACTTCCAGCAAGCAGGAAAGCAAGATGCAGCAAGGCACTAGTTGGAGAGTTTGGAAAGGACAGGGGAGAGTTCAGGGGCACATTTCTTTAGGGCAATAACTGGAATTCAATCACTACCACTTGCCTTATGGGAGTCAAGCTTAGAAATTTTGCTAGAGACCAAATTGTATACATCACACAATTGAGCCTCAATTCTTGGTGGGAATTTGGGGGGTGAGTACTCCAAACAAGTCAAATGTGAAGGTGGATGAGAATTTTCAAGCAAAGAACTCAATCTTGTTCACTGTGGTTGTGAAGACCTGAAAATTATTGAATAAAGGAGGGATGAAGGGTTTGCTGTTGTTTAATACACTCTTGCAGAACTGCCAGTAGTCTTTAGGGCCAAACTTGCGAGATGTTATATGTTGATTCATTCTATCAGCAAACAATAGCTTAGCATCATTTAGGATCCACTTTCATTCATTGCAAGCAGAAAAAAAAGGTGCCTATTATAGTCAGATGTGTTGCTCCAGTAAAGCTGGAAGAAGTGATTCCTGTGGAGAGTGGTGGCTAAGCAAGCAGGAGAGAACCAAAGGGATGACTGAGAAGTCGAAAGTTCCTGGCAGGGATGAAAGCATCGATGCCTGCTATCACCTAGGCAGAGACCTCAGAGGTGCATTATTCAACAAGGAGACTAAACAGTTTGTTTCAAGGGACATCACAAAAGACGTCACAGAATGAATCCTAGTTTGCTTGTTGATAGCAGTAAGATATTCTGCTGGTAGAAGGTTCCTGGAGGATGGGGAATAGAGAAAGATATTAACAGAAACCACAGCCTGATAGAGGGCAAGTGTCAGAGATAGAAGTAAAGCATAGATCTAGCAGGGAACCATTTCCTACAGGTATACTGGTGAAACATGTGGAGAAATCCACCACTTGCACGAGAGACTAAGCGATAGAGAAGTTATGGTTATGGATGCCAGCAAAATCAGTGACAGAGTTTTCCAGCCATTTTACATGGTGGGTATTGATGTTGCCAAACACAAATATATTAGCAAATGGGTGAGAGGAAATGGCATTGTCTAGATTATTAGAAATACTATCTAGCAAGAAATAGTCAGGAGAGGAAAGAGAACAATAGAGAACTAAAAGACAATTAACTGAGTTAAGTAGAACAAGATGGAGACACATGTAAGAATGGTCAGAAGATTCAAGAGAAATCACACTAACCAGAGGGAGATTTTTGCAGGCATAAACATCCAGGCCATGCATGTGGACATTGGAGTCCTTCCTAAAGAGAGGAAGATAACTAGGAATCTAAAAATCAGTAGGAGATTGTGAGGTTATTGTGGTATCTCAGAGAGCTAAGATATCTGGGGACCTTTCATGGAGGAAAGATTTCAAACTGCAAAAGTCGTTATGTATGCCATGGATGTCAAGAAATGTTGAGTGGTTTAGGTGGTTTTTGTTTGGCTGATTTAGTTTTGTAGTATCTTTGGTTTAGAATATTCATTTTGGGTTATTTTGGTAAAGAAGGACCTCAAGTAGTGATAGCAGATTATCATCAACTGTGACATGTGTAGGAAAGGAACTGGCGCAGACTGTATCATCATGTGGTTTCAGTGTTGCCCACTGGAAGTGCTTGCAGGGACACACATTGTTGATCAGAGCAGTCACGCAAAATGCTATGCAGAAATTAGGGCTCCTAACTACAATTCAGAGGCAGTAACCAGACAGCTGACAACCCAGTATCCTCAGTAGGAAGAAATGTTGCCACCGTCCTCACACATCACAGAAAATTTGTGAAAACTCCACTATTAAGGCTTGAAGAGAGGAAAATAACTGGAAACCTCTTTCTAAACAGGAAACAAAGGATGAGCCTCTACTCCTATTCAAGAGAAGTTGGAGGTGTATGAACTGGGTAATATGTAGTCCTATCTACTTTAATTAAAAAAAAAAATTAAAAAAACTAAATGAAAAACAAGGCACCAATATTAGTGAGTTACCAGGAAAGTGAAGTTAATTCATTGTATGGGAAAATTCACCTTTTTTGCCAATTCAAATTTGTAAAAATGAATCAAGCCAGGTAACAGATTTAATCTCATATATATATCAAGCTAACTAAGAAGGAAGCAGTCAGTCAGCAAACATGAGATGGGAATGGTAGAAACAACTCAAAAAAGAAAAAATGTATCCTTACAATCACCTGAAAGTAGAATACCATATCAAATAAGAAACAGGCAAGCTCTGTTTAGAAGCTGATGTAACTGAGTGAAAAAAAAATTTTCTAAAAATCATAAAATTTCTTGCTTTTTTCTTGAGGAGATTATAGTCAGCAACATTGAGCCATGAATGGTAGCTTTATGGGTCCAGATTAGTATGATGGTTGAAATGAGAGAAAGTGATAATTAAGGACTTAAGTCTGATTTTGTCCTTTTTGTGAATTGGATCAAAAAGTTAAATCTGCCCTTTTTAACAAATGCCACATGAATGAGAGAAAAATTATGCTTGGATGCAGGAAGGGTCAGTTCTTCCAGCAGGTCAACGTCTATTTTGTAAACTCATCTTAGAGAGTAGGAAGGAAGTAACATACTTTAACAAGACTGACCACATAGTTAAATAAAATTTATTTTCTTAAATTTCTTCCTCTTTCAATATGGAACATCTCTGTGACCTGCACATGTTTGCAGAATTTTAGTCAGTTTCAGAAAAAAAGACATGTATGAATTGCTGCAACAATAAAATTATTAAAGGTATTTCAATTTCCCATTCCAAGCAAGAAAAAAAATATGATCTGAGAGTTACATCCAAAACCTGCAAAATTCAGCACACATTTCATTCTTTTTCTTGAATTTGATCGAAAAATTAATTCTGCCCCACATAGTACCATTTGTACATCTTCCTGGTGAGACTAGGGTATGAAGAAGTCATCTATGCATCTCAGTCATACTATTAGCTTCAGTATTCTATGTATATGTTTGCCATCACTGGTGACAGTGGTGAGCCCTTAACCAAGCCTTCCACCTGTTTGTATATGTCAGACTCTAGGTGGAAGAATGTTGTCTGTACACAGAACACCTACATTTCCATCATATTATCTATTGGAATGTTAGTATGTTCTGTGAAGCGAGGGAGTCTCTGATCCCAATTGCTTTCAGACCACTGTCATGGCCTTATTTTTAAGAACTTTGTTAAACATGCTCACAGCATCCAAGCTTAACATCAGATTGTTATTAATGGGAACCTTTTGGATCAGTTCCACAAAGTGTTCTGAGTTCCTAACATATGATAAGGACTTCCTTGTTAGTGAGTTGACTATATCCATGTAATATATATCAGTAAGTGGCATGATGAGCCCCTGCATCTGACTATAGGTTACAAAGAAATACCAATTTTGTGAATCTAAATAATTGTGATGGAAAGCAATAATAAAGATAGAAATGGTACTATTTCTATCCATAGTATACTAATAATGAGAAGAATATATATTTGTCACTATGGAATACCAAAGATTCATATTCTGAATATAAAACAAAATAATGAAAGAGTAAATTTTTAAGAGAATCTTTACAACTTAAACAGATACAGAATGAATATTTAATGATTCTGAGAAATGTTTGTCATGACTTGGATTTTCTCATTTTATTTTATTTTTTTAATGTCAAAAACCTTTTTTCTTTTTTTTTCATTCCCCCCATGATAAAACATGACTCTGCTGATGTAATGTTGATGTTGGTTTGTAAATTACCTCCTGGGTATGACATAGGAAACCAGAATAAATGCCATAAGACTAAATAAAAAAATTTTAAAAAATTGTATGAGTGCATTTTTTTATTTTCTCTCTTCTTCCTTCCCCATTTGCTTGTTGGCAGAAAGTTTCGGAATAATCTGTTTGGAAATGCTACTTTATAGATTTTTTTATTAATGCAGAATAATTTATTTTTCTTTTGTTTTTCCATAGATGGATGATTTTTGTTTAACCTGAAGATTGAATAAAAAAAAAACAAATTGCTAAAATTAATTTTATTAATTGGTGGAATGTTACTTTGCTTGATAAAATCTAATTGAACTAGTGCTGATATTTCTATTGCTTTTTTAATTAGTCATTTCTTGAATTTTTGCTACTGTTGCATCAGGTGTTAGTTCTACCAAAATCAGTTTTTGGTGATAAACTTTATGCACACATTAAATAAACTAGATTTTTTGTTTTTCAAGAAGACTGGCATGCATCAAATTTGCCTAAATGGTAGCTTGATATGAATCTACAAAATGATATTTCATTTTTTTTACACTTTCACTGCTGTTGATATATATCTTTACAAAACCTACTACCAATATGTTTTCAGTAAATTGTGAGATGCTAGTCTCTAACATTTGAGTTATAATTGAAGTATTTAGTGCTATTTTCAAACCATTGTAGACCTGTGATAGCATACAATACAACCAGTTTTGTGACATTATATATTGAAGTGTTATTTAGCTTAGTCTTTATAGCTGAGTATCGGCTCGGAATGAGAAACCGGGGAGCCGAGTTCGAATTCCAGTTGAATCCATTGTATTCACTTATGCGCAAATACCCTTGGGAAAGGTATTAATCCATCTCTTCCTTCCAGTTATGGGTTAAATAGCAGGACAGATTGGGTTCTATAGCCTTGGTTGGTAACCAGTCTACCACAGAAAGCAATGGCAACCTATTGCGGGATAATCTTCTGCCCAGTCAGTCGGGGAGCCGAGTTCGAATTCCAGTTGAATCCATTGTATTCACTTATGCGCAAATACCCTTGGGAAAGGTATTAATCCATCTCTTCCTTCCAGTTATGGGTTAAATAGCAGGACAGATTGGGTTCTATAGCCTTGGTTGGTAACCAGTCTACCACAGAAAGCAATGGCAACCTATTGCGGGATAATCTTCTGCCCAGTCAGTCATGTCTCTTTCGAGACATGATCGCCCAGGTGTGTGTCACGTATGGCACTTAACTGACTGACTGATACTATCAAGACCAAAATGGTAGTGTCCATTGGAAATTACCATTATCTCTATGCTCATTTATTTCCAGTAAATGGCATCTTGCCTTTTATATATATATATATATATATATATATATATATATATATATATATATTGTTGATTTTCTGCACTGTTGTGGGAGCTGCAGCCTTGAAGCTTCTGAGTGTCGTTTCTTATGACTTTGTCAATGAGTGTATCAGGTTTGATCAGGGTCAGACCACTCCTTCTATAGTCCGATTTTTTTGATTATCGATTTTCGATATTTGTCAGGGGTGCCTTGACACAGGACCTGGCTGGGAGCACTCATGGACGCTTGTAGTACAGCTGTGTAAGTTTTCGGGAAGATGGGTTCAGCCATTTCGGAGTCTGTAGGTGACAGGGACGCACGCACATACAAGATTCCATTTATGAATAAGTTTAAAGTTTAGATATAAGAAAGAAACCAGATGTTTCTGAAAGATCAAACTTGAGGTCCCTTAAAAGAGTTGTAGTAATTAAATTATGTTTCTTGGAGCATGTGAATAAAAAAAGGGAATTGCATCACCTTTCTGAAATATCAATTACATAAATGAGTCTGTCAATCAAATAAGTGGGTAAGCAAATCAAATATAGATTTAACCACTGTAGTTTTAAAAGTGGATATAAATATACATGGAAATATATAAAACAAATGGGGAGGAAAAGCCAAGATAACAAAAAGGAAATTATTATTCATGATAGTGGTCAAACAAAATAAGATAGCAAAAAAAATAAATAAATAAATAAACAAGTTATATCGTCCGGTTCACACTTCACCCACGTCTATTGAACAGGTGAAGAGGCTCATCCCTTGTTCCCTGTTTAGGATATGGTTTCTGTTTTTTCTCTTTTCCAATCTTTTCACTCTTTTCTTTATTTTTATTCAATTGGAGTAGATAGACTAAACTATCGCCCGGTTCACACTCCACCCACGTCTATTGAACAGGTGAAGAGGCTCATCCCTTGTTCCCTGTTTAGGATGTGGTTTCCGGTTTTTCTCTTTTCCAATTTTTTCACTCTTACATAGCCCCCTGCGCATCAGTGGCGTTTTCGCCTTGCTTGTGGGTGATATGATTAAAAAAAAAAAAATGGAAGAAATATTGTAAGGTCTGATGAAATGAGCTAAATAGCTCATAGAAATGAACTATACTTTATAACCACTTGAAATGACGTGTTGAGTTTTCCTTTATAAATATAATTTGCTCTAGATAACATCCATTGAGCTCTCTATATAGATATAACACTTAATATTTTATATTAAGTTATCTTGTTGGATTATCCCCACCATTTACAGACTGGACATATATACCTATATATATATATATATAGTTATACACATATTAATGTATATTTGGGAAGCAATCTTTCATGTAAACATGTTTTTTTTAAAACGACCAAGAAGGGAGGTTTATTAATATTTTATTTAATTTTTCCAGTATTCTTACATGTTTGTTTTTGATTGAGATAAGGAATGTAAAAATTTTTCATAATTTTTTATTAAATTCTTTGCAGAAAACCTATGTAGTGTATCATTCAGGGTTTGTATCTCTGATACTAATAATAAACCTACTACATATATTGGTTTTACTACAACTGCTCTCTTCTATAGAATTACCTGTCTGATCATAGTTCTATTAAACAACATTTCTTAGAAAAAACATATCCATGTATGTAATATTAGTCAGATTTCAGTTGATAACACAATAATACTTAAACATACACACAGTAAAAAGAACTTTCAGATATTGGAGGCCATCTACATTAAATCAAAGCCACCCATACTCAATAAAATCACATTTCAAACTAGTCACAACACATTACATTGCATTTAGACATATGGTCCTGTTGTTAACATTTTGGTCTCTCACGTGGTATGATGTCATAGAACTACATTACTAATTTACAACTTGCGTCTGCTATTCGGTGATCGTTATCATTGCATAGTCATGTTTTATGTCAACACAAGAGAATATCATCTCTGATAGTGAATATCTTTATCTTAATATCCCTACAACCACTCTAAAGATGGCTCATATGAGCCAAAAGCTTAGGACCAGCATAGTAAAAAATATCCAAATGTTGGACAATTTTTGTCTTTATTTTCACCAGAAATTAAAGCTAAAATACAATGTTTTAAAGGCTCATGATTGAACATAATAGACATTCATTGTCTGTTATATTTAACAATATATGTTTATAAAATTATCTCCTGCCTCATACACATATACATATATATATAATTATGCATAAATATATATACATACATACACATGGTGTCTACCACATTAGACTTTTTATTTCAAACTTGACTAATGACAACAGTAAACACATAAATAATAACAATAACATTACTGTTTTCTACAAAAGGCAAATGTATTTATAAACAGGATGAATCTTTACTTTGAAACATCATCCAAAAATATGCAACTTCTGTCAACTTAAATAAAAAATTAAATTAATCATCTATTATACAAAATTAAAAACAGCTAAACTTATCATCAAAAATAACAATTCACTCACAAGATCCAAACTACAATGAACCAATATTATTTATAATTTACATGTCCTTTGAAGAATTGTGTTTTTGATCAGCTTAATTTTGTAATTAATTATATTGGCCATACAGATATGAAACTGACCGAAGGACTCATACTGCATCTCTCTGAACAAAGCTCAATTCAATCTCATTTAAACACACATGGAAACCTACCAATCCATATCCATAACATATTACCCAATACTCAATAATATCAACTATGAGCATGGTAACTACATACTTATTGTGTTTGGTACAAAACACACACAAACTACTCTACATAACACTACATACATTCTGTTACACATAAAATAACATCTATACTCGAAAATGTATATATATATATATATATATATATATAGAGAGAGAGAGAGAGAGAAAGAGAGAAAGAGAGAGATGAATAGGAAGATTGTATTTTGTAAAGTAAATGCATGAGGCAATTCTTGTTTAAATTAAGTAAAAATTCAGTCCTACAAAGACATTTTCCATTTTTATAAACACATCTTTGTATTACTTGAATACTTATTTCTCTTTTGCCCTCTCTCACACATTCTTTTTTTTTTTTTCATATATACTGGCCTGATTGATGGCTAAAATAGTTATATATTTCCTATTGGCATTAGTGGCAGTTATTTAAGCATGGGTAAAATTCATAATTTTGAATGATGATTTTGAAGTGGACAGTCTTTTCTTACTTGGAGAAACATTTCACCAATTTTTCTACTCTAGTATCTCTCATTTCTCTCTCTCTCCCTATATATGTGTGTGTGTGTGTGTGTGTGTGTGTGTGTGTGTGTGTGTGTGTGTGTGTGTGTAAAAATAGAATGACCTGACAAATATATTATTGACCATTGTCAACTAGTAAATTTATATTTGCACACATGATGAATGTGTATAATTTTCTTTTCTGTCGAGGATTTTCTTTGTCAAATCTATTTAGATTTTCTGCTGAAATATTTTTAGAGTCATGGTGTTTTATCAGATGATCAGATTTTGTGAAATACTTAAAGCCAAAAACTCTTTTTACACACACACACACACACGCACACACACACACACACACCTATCTATCTATCTATATATATATATGGAGTTGTTCAAAAGGTTCATGCTGTGTTTAGAGTGATAAGGAAGTTGGGATAGGCAAGATGAATCATCATTAACTTCTCTGAAAGGCCAGTCTTCTCCCAAAGAAGAGAATGCAATATACATGGTTTAATTAGAAGTGAGTTCTTTACTATGAGCTTTATCTGGAAAAGTAAATGCCTTATTAAAATAAATATGTTTCTAATTAGTCAAAATAAGGTTAGCAATTAATAAGGAAAATCATTTAGAAGTCATTAAGAGAAAGGAGGGAGGGTAAGAATTGCAAATTCTATGCTGCTTATTTTTTTTATTGGCTGAGTAACCAAACATTATCACACAGCTTGGCTGGGAACTTTTTATTCATCTGCCATACTCACCATATTTATTGCATCTCTGAATTAGCATTTATTTTGGCCTGTAGAGAGATAATAAGTTAGGTGCCCTGACACAAGCAATTGGCATTAGAAAACATATTAAGTGGAATTAAAATCTTCCTCCAAGGTAGAAATATCCCTCCAGAGAATTCTGTTAATCAAAATAATTTCAATTTTCTGGAATATTGCAAAAAGCTGTTATAGAAGTTATTTGATGAGAAAGAAAAAGTTATGGATGAAAAGAATTATAAAGTAGCCTGAAAGATGCCAATAATGAAACAAAATGGTAAATATTTTGTTCAATAAAATTATTAAAATAAATAAAAAATAACTATATATTAATATACATAGGATTAAAATAAATAAATGTAATTTGTCACTTAGCTGATTGATGTTATATTCAGCTTCATCCACACCTTGATACTAGAGTTTCAGAGATTTACTCTTTGTTAATTGCTCAATCCACTCTTCAGGATGTTTCATATATATTTCACTTCATATTTATATGTGTGTGTGTGTGTGTGTGTGTGTGTGTGTGTGTGTGTGTGTGTGCAGAGTAATTGAAAAGTAACTCCTCATGTTGAAATAGTTATAATTTATGTATTAACTATAATTTTTACAAGAAATGAATAGGAAAGGAGAGTATTTAGCATGAGGTTGTGCTTAAAATTTATATGGACACTTGATTTTGCTTCTTGGGCTGGCCAGGAATTGCATCAACTGATTTCAACAAGAACTTTTGTGGTATGTATTGTATTTTAGAAATGAGTGCACAAAAATCAAGGATACAGATAACATTTATTCTGCCCAGCGGGTACAACAGAAAAAAAAGACTGACTCTTCAATTAAATTCTCCTTTTCATAAGAGTAAAAATGAAGCAGAAAGCAATGGCAACCTACTGCGGGATAATCTTCTGCCCAGTCAGTCATGTCTCGAAAGAGACATGATCGCCAAAGCATGTATCACGTATGGCACTTAACTGACTGACTGACTGACAGAAATCAAAGGGTTAATGGCAAATTATTTCCCTTGGACTGTAAACACAAAAGTATAGAAGACATAACTTCTGGTATTCACCCTTCAAGTTCTTCCAAATTGTTGGTTTGATATAGTAGACTTCCTTCTTTCACCCCAAAGAAAAAAGTTACAGGTTGTTAAGTCATGACTCCTGGCTGACTACTCATACATAAAATATAGAGTTACTTTTCAATCACCCTGTTTATATATATATTACTTCAAACATTATTATAGCGAATACTCAGTATTCGAAATACATCCTCCATTCTTATTTATTTAACAGTGTGTATTACATCAGTCAGCCTGTGCATTTGAGAAACCTTGATAAAAAAAATGTCTTCCTTGGCAGAAATGAAACCTGCATCTCCTTTGTAGGATGAGGGAGGGAACCACTGTTTGATCCAGTGTGGTTTACTGCTCTGCCACAAGGACAATGCAAGGTCACAAGGTTCTATTTTCCCTTTTTAAGGAAAGCACATCATATTCACCCAGATTATTTTCTTGAATGCTTCATATCTGCTCAGTTTTGTATTCTGAAACATAAGGAATACAAATTCTAATGAATTAATGGATTTATTTTTGATCCAATATTTTTGTTATTTAGTTATAGCTGACACATTTCATCCACTAATGAACTTTATCAAGGCAAAATATTGAAGTGAATTCATTTGAAATAAGTTGTCTATAAACAAAAGCAAAATGTTGCTGGTTAAATGAAAATTATAAAATGATTATAAATATTTGTTAGGTCAACTGAAAAATATTAAATATTTATTTGCATTATTTTACATACTCAAAGATAATTTTTTCATATGAAGTATATTGTTTGGATTGTTAACATCAAAACATCAAAATTGAGTTTGTTATTGTCTTTGTGTAACATATCTAGGAATAAAAGTGGATAATTGGTTTTAGTTTCAAAAGTAAAGTCTACTGTATTTTCAACACTGTTGATTGACAAGATCTCTTAAATTAGCATTTTGTGGATATATCAGTAGGGAATCATCTCTGTATCTGAAATAGAAAGAGTTTGGTGATAGAATGTTTTTGAATTGTTCACATTCTAGAAACTTTAAAAAGAGACAGAAGAGAATGCCACTGAGAGGAGATTCTATTGGTACACCAGATTTTTTGTCTATGGATGTGGTCACCGAAAGTAAAGAAATATTGCTTGGTCATTAGCTGACATATTTTTATGATTTTATGTGTAGGGAGAAGTAATCTTACTTTTGTTTTTGTTAAGTGTGTTTTTAGTAAATTTAGACATTTCTTTATAGGGACATTTGTGTATAGAGATTTTGTCTAAACTGGCCATATATTTGTTCTTGATATCTATGTAATTGGATGTACGTTGTGGTGCAGTGGATATTGGCTCAAAATGAGAAATCGGGGAGCCAAGTTCAAATTCCAGTTGAATCCATTGCATTCACTTATGCTCAAATACCCTTGGGAAGGGTATTAATCCATCTTTTCCCTCCAGTTATGGGTTAAATAGCAGGACAGATTGGGTTCTATAGCCTTGGCTGGCAACCAATCTACCGCAGAAAGCAATGGCAACCTACTGTGGGATAATCATCTGCCCAGTCAGTCATGTCTCAAAAGAGACATGATCGCCTAAGCATGTTTCATGTATGGCACTTAACTGATGTATTTGTTTAAGAGGTCACCTAAATTTTTTATATGTGATCGACTAAAAATGCCAAGGATTTAGGATTTTGCTCAGTGTGCCAGCTAGTTTATGTAAAGTGCTGCCTATCTTTGATATGATAGGTTTCATTGGTGTGACCAGTTTATATGTTTTTGGTATTTTGTATAATGTGGGTATGTTTGGATTGTGTACAGTAAGTTTTAGCCAAAAGGAGTCTTCATTTTTTAGTAATTTTTTGATGTTGCTTATGAATTTTTGTGTCTCTTTTGTGGTTTTGTTTTCATTTACATTTACATAGATTTTGTCTTCATCAATGTGGTCTCTCATTTTCTGTTAGTAGATGTGTTCATCCATGATTATGATTCACCTACCCTTATCAGAAGATGTGCAAATATTTTTGTTGTTTACTAATTCCTTCGGGGCTTTTAAATAGGAAATGAAGTATCATTCGTTTTTTTATGTGTGGCTGTGATTAGGCCTTGGATGTATCCTTTGGCAATCTTAGAGCCATTATGGTGGTGATTTTTAATTGTGAAACCCATGATGTCATTTTGCAGTAATCCGGTGGCAAATTTTTTACCAAAGCTAAGGGCTTTTAGTTTTTTTTTTTTTTTTAATCATTTCACCCCAAGCACTGCCACTATTGCGCTTGGGGCTACATAGGGGAAGGTAAATAGAAAGAGTGGTTAGGTATGGGAAATGTCAGAAGTGGGGTGATAGATGGGTATGGATACGGAGATTGGGGGTTGGGTGGATGGGAAGTGTGTTTCAAAGAATGGAAACGAGTTAGCGTGTTAGGAGGTGTCTATTGACCTTACATTTAAACTCCTGGAGATTGTAGCCATTGGGGAAGCAGTTGTGTGGAAGAGAATTCCACAGTCAGGAAGTGCGAGAAAAGAAACTGTTGGAGTAGAAGTTGCGGTTGCATTTTATCGATTTCACTGTAAAAGGGTGGGATCTAGTTGCTAATCTAGTATCACGTGCAAATTCAAACCTGGGGGCACCAGTGATCTAAATTCATTGGAGCAGAAGCCGTGAAAGTATTTATAGAAGAGGCACAGGGAAGCCACGTCGCGCCGGTGAGAGATACCAACTTGGCAGACTGCAGGCAGTCTGCCAAGTCGGTATCTATCACATTACAGACCCTCCACTGTACCTTGTCGAGAAGCCCAAGGAGAATAGCAGGGGCACCCAACCAGATATGGTAACAGTATTCAATGCATGGGCGGATGGTAGATTTATAAATGTGCAGGATGGATTCAGATGAAAAAAAACCTCCAGGCCCTGCACAGAGAACCAACTTTCATAGCAGCGGATTCGATATAGTCATTCCACCTGAGGTCCGCTGAAAGTGTGAGACCAAGGAGGCGTAGTGTTTTACTCTCTGGGAGGCAAGCCTGGTCCATGCTAATGTGTGTGTCTAATAGTTTCAGTCTGTAAAGTTTTGTAATTAAGTCTTTTATGCTAACCTTGTGACCATTTGCTTTTTTAATTAATGTATTGAGTCTATTAATTAAATTATGAATATGCTTCTTGTTGTAGTTGATTAATTTCAAGTTACACAACAACAATAACAAACTCAATTTTAATGTTTATAGAAAAGTACCAACAAAAAACCTGGTCAGTTTCTACTTAAACCAATCCTCTAAAATTAATTTTGGTATAATTATAGGTTTCTATTTCAGAGCGTTAAAAATTTGCAGACCCCAATATTTATCCAAAGAAGGAACACACATAGAAAATACATTAAAAATCCACAATATCCATATCACTTTACCCACAACACAAAAATAAAGGCACATAAAATACACACTGCAAAAAAAAATAACATTATCCACAATAATATATTAAACAAAAACAGATACATAAAACTATCTACCAACTCTGTAAAGTCCACTATCCAGAACAATTCATCCCATCTAAACAACATCCAAATAGTCCCAACCACTTCCAAAATCATTATGGATATAATCAGATCTAAAAAACCATAACAATAATAATTCTGAAGCAGGCATATGTAAAATAAGTTGCCAAAACTGTTTCTCAAAATATATTGAAGAAATTTGTAGAAATTTGAAAAACATTATGTATGCACTGGTAATACACAGAAATAAATTTGGCCATAATTTCAACCTAAAAATGCCATACTTATCACAAAAAAAATTATTTACTCAGAAGAAAAATTATTGAGAATGCCACCATTAAATATTACCAAAATATTAATCTGCACCCCAGTATTTTTCCAATCTAACCTTTTCTAATAGAACCACTACTTTTTGAAGTGAACAGATACAACAAACATATAAAAAAATCAAAAGAAAAATCCATTAATGTCCGTTTATTTACCTATTACCCACTAGGACACATGGTCAGGCCTAGGACACATGGTGGAGACCTGAGTGTGAACACTCTGGCCAAGGGTTAAAATTTACCCAATCTCTACATATGCAGAGATTGGATACAAAGCTTGTTTTAACTGGTCTATGGCATGGAGACATTTTAATGTTTTATACTATAACAATCCAAACAATATACTTCATATCAACAAATTATCTTCAAGTATGCAGAATGAGACAAATAAATATCTAATATTTTTCAGTTAACCTAATGAATATTTAATAGCATTTTATAATTTTTAGTAACCAATAATATTTTATTTTTGTTTATAGATACCTTATTTCAAATAAATTTATTCATTTTTTATAAAATAAATAAAGTCTGTCACTGAATGAAACATTGCCTAAAGCTAAATAGTTTTCCTCTTGTCTCTTTCTTTTAGTCATATTGTTCCTTTCTACAGATTATATCTAAGACTATTTATATATATATATATATATATATATATATATATATATAGAGAGAGAGAGAGAGAGAGAGATTCATGTAAAATCTTTTGTACAATAAAGACGGAAGCTGATGGTGGCTCACCTGAAATAGGCCTATTCTTCCGATTTACCATGAAATAACGTGTCTGCCTTAAATTTTCTTATATTTGCTCTATATGTATTTATATACATATATATTTAAATCTCTCTTAGAGAGTTACCCTACCACTGTATGTACAGGATACTCCTTTGGATTCTTCTATACCCACACTGCATGCTGATATATATATATATATATATATATATATATATATATGTATGTATGTATGTATATTAATATATTATATATATAATGTTCAATTAATCTGTTGTGAGCAAGTTTTTTGTGGAGGTAGTATCCCCCCATTAATATCTTCTCAAAAACAGTACTCACTTTTCTTTTGTGACAAAACACAACTTGTGTGTGTGTGTGTGTGTGTGTGTGTGTGTGTGTGTGTGTGTGTGTGTGTGTGTGTGTGCGCGCACGCATAGCAATATGTTTTAGGGAAAAAAAGCTATGACAAAGTGAAAAAGTTTTCATGTGATGCATTTTGTCTTTTGGGATTTTATTGAACTAAAGTCATGTTTACATCCAGCTTCTTATGATATTTCACCATTTTAGTCAATCTGCTATGGATGTACATTGTGGTGTAACAGATATCAGGAATGAGAAATCAAAGAGCTGAGTTCAAATTCCAGTCAAATTTGTTTCATTCACTTGTGTACAAATACCCTTGGGAATGGTATTAATCCATCTCTTCTCCCTCCAGCTATGGATTGAATAGCAGATCAGATTGGGTTCTATAGCCTTGGTTGCCAACCAGTACCACAGAAAGTAATTACAATCTACTCTGGGAAAATTTTCTTCCTAGTCAGTCATGGATTGAAAGAGATATTATCACCCAAGCATGTATGATGTATGGCACTTAACTGACTGACTGACTATTATCACAATGTAGGATATTTAATTACATAAGTGATGGAAACATGAACAAAAAGAAAAATAAACTAAATGAAATTGGCTAGACTATATACCCAATACATATATTTGTAAAAAAAATTAATTTAAATTTAAAATTTTCAGCTTTTCCTCTCCTTCATGCACCTGTGTAGTTCCATCAATGTAAACATCACATTGGTCTGCTGAAATCCTAAATTACAAAATGCATTACATAAAATCTTTTTTCATTAACCTGTACTTTTTCCCTGAAATTTTTCTTGATTTAAAAAGTGTTATATATTGTTTTACTATATTAATATCTCTTATCATATTTAGGTACATATATTCTTCTTGATTAAAATCTAATTCATATAAACTATGTCATATTTTCACATTAGAATTGGTATCAACCAACCAAATTTAGTAGATTTATCAGTATAAACTTACATTTATAAAATTAATTACAGTATCTATTCTTATTAAAAATACTGATAATTTGTTTTGGAAGTATAAAGTTTTATTATGTAGTCAAAGTCCAACATTAATTTTCATTTATAAACAAATGTAAAAGATATAGGCTTAACACAATATCTTATAAAACTGAATAAATTATTTTATTATTTTATGTGTTAATATATATTCTTTATCATTCTTTGATGTTCATCAGTCTTTAAACCATTGATTTTATTATCTTTTTCAACATTAAAATTATCAACAGTAGTTTTCATTGTTTTCCAAAGATTTTTGTTAATAATCTTCAACAAAATTGACAATATATTTCTAAATGTCCATTTGATAGTTTTATCATCAAAATTTTTTTAACATCTCCACAAAAAAACAACAATGCTGTTATTCCAAGCAAAATAAATAATTAACTGAATCTTCTTCTTCTTCTTCTTCTTCTTCTTCTTCTTCTTCTTCTTCTTCTTCTTCTTCTTCTTCTTTGTGCCTTGTCCTTTCAGGACGTAGGTGATCATGGCTTTCCACATCTCCCTATCCCTGGTGGCTCTTAGCATGCTTTCTCCTGTTTCACCACGCAATCCCAGTTCTGCCATCCACCTGCTCAAGTCCGTCAAGTATGTTACACACTGTTTTCCCCTGTCTCTCCTTCCCTCTATCTGGCCTGTTAGTATCAGTTCTCCAAACCCTCCATCCTCATTGCATGTCCCAGGAACTTTTCCTGATGCTCAGTATTAATTTCTTTTTCATTTCCATCCATTCCAAAACCTCATCATTGCTCAATCCATGATATCTGTGGCATCCTTCTGTAGAACCACATTTCAGTTGCTTCAAGATTTTCCTTCATCTTTGATGATATTGCCCATTCACTGCCATATTGCAGAACTGACATCACATAGTAATCCAGTACTCTATTCTTTGTTTCTAGCAAAATTTTCCTGTCTCTTAATACTTTACTCAGCTTCTGGAATGCATCCTTTGCCATGCCAATTCGCCTTCGGATCTCTGTGTTGCACTTTCTGTCTTCTGTTAGAACATTTCCCAGATATGTAAACTTCTGTACCTGCTTGATTTTAGTATCACCCATTTTGGGCTGCTCTTTTTGCTGATGACCATGCATTTGGTTTCCTTCAGTTTATTTGTATTCCTTTCTTGTCACTCATTTCAGCTACTGTCTGTAGGAGGTCTTGTAATTCCCTTTCTGTGTCTGCTATCAGCACTGTATCATCTGTGTACATTATATTGTTCAAATTGTGGCCTCCAATGATGAATCTTGGCATAACATCTAGGGTCCTCAAATTCTCTCAACTTGTATAAATAAACTTATATCTTCCTATTATCAATTTAAACTGGCACCTTTTTTCCATAAATTGTGACCATTTTACTTAATGTTTCAACTTTCTTGATTTCAAATAAAAACTTGGAAATTTTCCAACATATTTCAGTGAAGGTTTCACTTTCCAAAATACCTTATAATTATAGCTTAGGCATGTGAGGAAAAAAGAAGGTGTCAGTTTAAACTGATGCCAGTAAGGTATAGGTTAAAAAAAGGAGAAAATGTGGCACTATAATATTTCAATTCAATAGAAATAGTAACTCTTCAGTAATGTAATTAAGTGTAGAGGACCACTTATAGGCTCTTTACAAACCAGCAGTAACTTTTTATTTATTTACTACTAGAAGTTGAAATTAAAACATCTTTTCACTCAAACACACATACACAAAATAAATAAATAAAATAAAACATCTGTTAACATGTTGTATATGCAGGAGTCTGTAACACTATTAATACTTCCAATTTCATAGAATAGGTCACAAGTTGATAAGCAATATCATGAATTCACAGAGGCCACTTCATTTGTCACTAACTCTAAAATGGAAGTTAACAACAAAGCTAAATAATAGCCAACATTATGTTGCTTCACTTCTTTGCAAAGTGTTTAGGAAGGAATGAAGCATAAGGAAAAACAAATCAATTTTAGGCTTTTGCCCATAAACTTTTTTAGTCTAACCTAGACAAGCTTATATATTGAATCATCTTGAGAAATGTATCCCCTGTTAATGCAATATATATATATATATAATTCTATTAAAAGTTTCAAGGAATTTGACCTAGAAACAAATGACTGAAATTAACACACAGTTTCTACTGCATTCTTTGCAGTTATCTCCTATGGACCAATACACAGGCTCACAAAGATCGACTACTCCAAAGAGTAGTGGTAAAAGTTCATATGTATTATGTACTGAACTCACCTCAGATGATGCCAGAATAGACTTAACACTTAATGTCATTCAGAGAACCCAGGTACAGTGCTGACCTGTGATAACCTCCTAAACAGGGGTGAAGATCTTCAATTCACCTGATGTCAGTAGCAATCCTGACAAGTGAACATATGTCAGCAAATTTGCATCTGCGATGCAAATGTGAGAAAGAACTTCATTATAGGCAGATATATAAAAGTTCACCCCAGAGTGGAGAAGGGAGATTCTCTCAAAAAATAGACACTTTCATGTGAGGGCTCTAGGTCATGCACACACACACACACACTCTGGCAAAAAATGTTCAAATTGAATAAAATGAATTTCTACATACAAGAGATTCAGTCTTGTGTTCTCAATTAACCTGCAGATATCATTATATATATTATATACATCCATACTAATGTTTTTGAATTTTTGCTAATATATTAACATTTTCAAATATTAAAAGAGACACAAAATTTCCCTTAGGACAATGCATTAAGTTAACTGAAAACTGATCATTTCACAATTTCTTTGTATAAGTGAGGAGTACATAATAAACAAGATATATTCATGCATTATACCTAGTTTTTCGCTAAGTACAACATTACCCAGATCTGGTAACCACTATCTTCCCCAGATCTCACCTCTTGAAACACTTTCCTCTTGAAAAATCAAATCCAACTTTAACGAAACAAGATATCAAGGCATTGAGGAAATCCAAGAGACTGCAACAAAGCAGCTGCTCGCTATTCCAAAAAAAGAGTCCCAAGAATGCTTCCATCAATGGAAATAGTGCTGGATAAAATGTATAAATTCAGAAGGGGAATAATTACTTATATCACTTCCAAGCAAGGCATTAAAGCCACTGTAACACAAAGGGTTACTAGATGTGAAAGAATTAGAAAACAGGAACACCACTAAGGAATGGGTACAGAAGAATAACCAGAAGGACAGTAGACTGCGACTGACATTGCTTTTAATTTTTGAAGACCAAAATTGACTGGAACGCATGGAGCTAGAAAAGAAATTCCACAAATGAGAAGTACAACAAAAAGAAACAGCATAGAACTTAAGATTACATCTAGCCAACTCATCTGTATTGACAAGCTCTCATTGCCAATCTAGTACTGTGCTTATATTCATAAAGTCTAGATAACATAGCAAAGAGCTCATTTAAACAATCATATATATATATATATATATATATATATATATCTGTTTTTACAGACAGGGTTTACCTTGTTTGGGAAACAGTTATATTTAAAAAGTGCTCAATACACAATTCAAAAAATTGAAAGACTAGAACTAGTTTAGATCTAAAATATTACAAACAGTAACTTTTCCATTTCTACCAATGAATGTTTCCTCAGACAGCAAAAATGTCAATAGTTTTCTATCACTCAATTGATACACTGTTGGTATTAGTGGGAAATTTTAATAGGAGGAAAGTAGTAAAGCAGGAGTTGAGAAAGCATGTGAGAGGGGAGAGGAAAATAGATAGGTAGATAAATACATACATATATACATAAATCATATATGATTATGTAAATAAATAAATAGATAAATATATGGATACATAAATTAATAAATAAGCATATAAATATATAAATGAAATTTTTGGTACTCTCATTCAAGTTTATATTATTCAGTAGTTATTTTTCATTTGTTTACATTACAGGCTATTATTAGTTCAGATCTGTGGTGAGTACAAAATAAAAATAAATTTCTTTTTTTCACTGTTTGCAAATTCATGAGCTAGTGTGAAAATCTGAAAATATTTTGACCAATACGAAAAAAGATTTCCTTCATGCTGAGAAAAAGATTAAGGCAAATTTCACGAGCAAGTGTGAAAATATTTATTAACCAGGAGAGTGATTTGCAGAAAACACTAATTTAAACTTTCATGTTTCTTCTTGTCCAAAAATGAGTTTGTGCTAGGAGCCAACCACGTGACCATGTCGTGACCATGTCGTGACCATGTCATGACCATGTCGGCTTACTTATTTCACATTTTTCAGTCAGTCAATCAGAGAGAAAGAAGGAAGCTGAGAGCACTCATCCTATAATAATGTAACAGAAATTGTCAACTGCTGATCAAGCAAAACTGTCCCAGTGACCCATATTCACACCCTCTCATTTTCTCTCTCTTGTTACTTTCTTTATTTCTCTTTCTTCCTCTTCACCTAATTCCCATCCACAACAGGAAGAGAGGAACAGGACATTACTACTACTTTGTTGATACACTCAGCAAAAACATCTAACCTTTTTCTGTACAAATCAAATTCCACATTTTGCTAAAATAGACGAACTCTTTAAACTTCTCACTACACTTTCTCTTAGAACATTTCCATGGATAATAATATCATACCTACAATTTGATGTTATGCTGTTTGATAAATAAATTTATACAATTTTATAAAAATATATTTTTATATTCTCTCAATCTTCTAATCTGGAGTAAATTGTAGAGAGTTCAGTTATGTTTGACACAAAGGCAAATTTAATAAACATGATCAAACTCCCTATTTCAATAATATTTCCAGTACTGTATGGGTTGGCTTTTTTTATTTCAAATAATATATTATATCTTTTTCCATTTTTTTTAAATTCCCACATGTGGCTAGCTAGTTTTATAATGTTTGTAACTTTCTAGATTAAATGATGAGCAATGGTTATAACATCTTTTCTTAAAGCTGCCTTTCATATACTCAAAATACATTTTATTTTTATCTTTTTTATTCTTCACCTTTGCAGGGATGTAGAAGAGACAAATGTTTTAGTATGGGCCAAAACAATTTTAGAATTTAGCCTTAACTTTTCAAAGTCTGCCAACATGGTTAGCAGCAGGAACATTTAAAAATTCCAGTACCTCTAGAGATTGGCAAAAATCATCTTTGAAATAATAGATAACTGTTTGTATAACAAATGAAAGAACTTTTAATCTTTTTCTGAATGTTTAAAAGAAAAATGTAAATTCATTAATGAAGGGAAATGTTCCTTTTATTTTTACTTAGTACTTCTTTAGGGTGGTCTGAAAAAAATAAAACAACTACAAGAATATTTTAAGCTAATGTCTCGTCTGTATTCCAATACACATCAATACTGTGTTTTTAGTGTTTTGTTGAAGATCATGGCTTAAAAATTTGTCACGAAGGAGACATGATATGATTTTCTTTTGGTAAACAAACTTACAGCTTTTAATACATCCATTGAATCAGTTATGTATTTGCCATAAAACTGCTAAATTGCTTTTTTTCACCCATAGTTGGTTGTAAATATGTTTTAACTCTTTAAAAAAAGCTTTCACTTTCAGTGTTTGTAGTGGGCGCTAAGAGAATGAGTTTGATGAGCTTTAAGATTTCACTAATAATACTTCTTTGTGCTGCACTTAGGGATTCTCATCTTTTCAAATATTGTTGAAAGATTTGCATTTGCTCTATCAATCTTCAATAAATTAGGTAAAAGTTTGAGTTTGATATTAAGCAGGAATATGTCAATATCCCCATTATACATTGAAACAAGAAAATTATTTTCAATTAATTTCTTATATATTTCAGATCTTCTTCACCACACAAAGCCTTCAAAAAAACATTTTGCATTGTTCCACATACTCCAAAATCAGATTGATCAAACCTGTCAGTAATAGATATTGTGATGAAATCGTATGCTTTGAAGAACCTTGTTCTGTACATTTCTTTTGTGGGGGAGGGGGAGTTCTACTCATTTGCTTGCACAGAGTCAAAGAAATCTGTCAGACGTTTTTCATGTCTCTATTTTCTTGGAAGTTTGGCATCATTGATGTCAAGTTCTTCTTCCTTTTTAGAAACATATTCCCAAAACAAATTGAATGATGTATCATTCTTTTCTTGCTGCAAACTTTTCATCACGACTTTGGCTAACTAGTGGGCTTCAACTGCTGGAAAGCTCAGGAGATTGAATCATCCGACTAAGATTATCTGTCTGCATTAATATTTTCTCACCAAGTAGACAACTGAAAAGAAATGAAAACTTTCTCATATTTGTTTGCACACCAATGATTCTGCCTTTCATCTCGGTGTCTTTTGTGATTGAAAGAGATTGCTTCCATAATACCATCAAGGCATTATGATTGGAAATGATGGAAGAGAGAGTGGTCCTATGCACTGTCCATCTTGTTGGGGCAAAAGGCATCGACACTCTTTTCTTCATTTCCGCTTTCAAGTTTCAATTTTCACAAGTACGTTTCTCTTTATGGAGATTTTCCACTAACTTACAAAACTCTTTTGCAGTATCAAAAGTATCTTTCAAACATCGAATTTGTAGAAGGGCATCTTTGATGGATAGATTGAGTGAATGCTCATAGCAGTGGATGTACGAGCACTGATTTACAGAATTTGATTTGAGTGGCCACACCAGATTTCTGGCATGTCATTACTGTAGCACCATCATAACATTATCTTCTTACATTTTCTTATTTTAGATTCATTTGAGTAGGCATGTTTTTTATCACTTGAACAAGTATATCAGCTGTACAACACTCCATGGGTTGCATGACAACAAATTCTTTTCGAGACATCAGGGTATCCTCATCAATCCATCTTATGCATGTCACTACTGCTCTTGATTTGATACGTCTACTGTTTCATTGGCCATAATTGTAAAATGTTTGGCTGATTGTATTTGTCTAGAGATATTATGAAGGATCCCAAGTGCCATTACTGCAATCATCTCATTTTAAATTTCAGGACTGCTATATGTCTCTGTTCTTTGACTCAACCAATTGCTAAGCATTTTGTTTTAGCAAAAGCAGATGGTGAAAGTGTGGGGAGTACAAAATAAAAATAAGTTTCTTTCCTTCACTGTTTGCAAATTTGTGAGCAAGTGTGAAAACCAATGAAAAAAGGGGCAATTTGCAGAAACAACAAATTGAACTTTCAATGACCTGTGTCATGTTTCTTCCTGCCCAAAAATAAGTTTGCATTGGGAGCTGACCATGTGATCCGAGTCAGCTATTTGTACACCTTTTCTGTGGTAGATACAAGTAGAGGAAGAGGAAGCACCAGACAGTCCATACTGAACACAATGTAGCAAGAAAATTATCAGGCCACCCTCGGCAACCTACATTTGCACCCTCTCACTTTCTCTCTTGTACTGTTTTCTTTATTTCTCTTCCTTCTTCTTTAACTGCTCGCTGTCCACGACAGAAAGAGAGGAACAAGACATTATTACTACCCTGTTGATACATCACATCAAAAACATAGACATATCTTTATTTGTATAAATCAAATTTCACATTTTGCTAAAATGGATGAACTCTTAATTCTTTAAACCTCTGACTACACTTTCTCTTAGAAAATTTTACAATAAATAACTTCAAACCTACAATTTACTGTCATGCTCTTTGATAAAAAAATTTTCATTTATTTGTACAAATGAAACAGTTTATATGCTTTCAACTTTTTGATAACTTTAAATTGTGGGGAGTTTAGTTATGTTTGGCACAAGGCCAATTTAATAAACATGATCTAGCTCCCTAATTCAAAATTCTGAATCAACTTCGCTTCCTGATTTGTTACACCAACTGCCTCAAAGTGGCAGTGACTGTTGAGCTAGGTATCTAATATCTGAGAATCTTTAAAAATATCTGGTGGTTTTGACAGTTTTGTAACAGCCTCAGAAAAGATCATGTTTACAACATCATTTGCTTTGTCTGTTGTAATATTTTCATAACGTTCTATGATAAGCATTTGAGGTTTGTTGTTTTTCAAACCCTATGTTTTTGGTCAAAACCACAAATCAACTTTTGTTTACAAACTTGTCAAGCTATCAAAATGTACAAAAAAAAAAAATGATGACTTTTGAGAACACCAAAAAGTTGAGTTTTTAAACAATATAATTTCTATTTGAAATACACCAAATTGTTTTGCTTACTGGAAATAATAAATTTAACTTAACTTTTAATTAAGACTAAATTTAAAACTTGAAGAAAACTTTTTTATTTTTAAAAATTCATTTTCAAACTTAGGTATCAAAAATCAGTGGAGGTACCATATATATATATATATATATATATATATATATATATATATATATATGTTAGATATATCTACTAATTCACTGAAAAACAGAAAAGCATGAAGAAAAAAGGTCTCAAAATTAATCAAAACTACTTTTTTCTGTCAAAATGTTTAGATTATTATTAATAGGAAAGATCAAATTATTTTTTAATTGTTTTTTGAATGTTTTTAATCCTTTCTAAGAAAATAAAAATTTTAGCAAAAAAACTTCAGCGAAAAACCAAATTGTTACCAGAATTTACTATGGATAATGTAGTATTGTGAAAGTCATGTTTTTTCTAGTTAAAAACATATTAATCTGAAAATACTTGCAAAAATCAAATAATTGTCAAATTTTAATGAAATTTACAGGACTTATTCACAAATGGATGAAATTATTAAGTTATTAAGTTAAGACTATCTTTAATAATTGAAAATTGAAAAGCTTAATAAAAATCTTTGAACCAAATATTTTTAAATAATTTTTAATAAGTTTTTTGTGTGTAGTATGGTTGTTTTTTTGAAGTATGGTATTTCGTGTATGACATTAAAAGGTCATGTGTTTCACAGATTCTTCTCCTTTCAAGAAAAAACATTGGACAATTATGTCAATTCTAGTCAACCATACTTAGCTTCACAGCACATCTGACTGTCATTAATTACTTAATGTGTCAGAAAAATATGATCTCTGTGATGAAGAAATACTTTTATTCTAAAGGTCATGCATTAAGCAAGTAATACTTGTTTCAAATCATATTAATTTAACTTTAAATTTGCTAATTTTTCAAACATAAACTGTGACAGATGTATGTTATTTTTAAAAGAATTAACTTTTGTTTACAAACATAAACCGAGAACTAATTTTTGTTTACAAACAATCTGTCGAAATATAGACAAAAACATGATACCTTTTAAAAACTCTCAAAAGTTGAGATTCAAATCAATATAATTTCTATTTGAAATACACCAGAATTAGTAAATTTAACCATTTAGCTTTCAGTTAAAGCTAAAATGAAAACTTCAAAAAAGTTTTTGTTATTTTTTAAGAATTCGTTTTAAAACTTACGTACCAAAAATGAATGGAGATACATAACATATATGAAGACTCTCTACTCATTTCTATAACCTAATGTATATGGTCACAGAATTTAAAATTTTAAATTGAGATTTTTCCTGTGGAACCCATCCCTACCTAACTAAAAATGCTGGAACCATCCCTCTCTTGATTAATCATTTTGCTACTTTTGGCAATTTCAACATCTTTATATATATATATATATCTTGTATTGCAGCAGTATTCAATGCACAGACGAATGGTATGCATATGTCACTAAGTTGAGTTTCAGTTCTCAGTGAGAAAGTCAAATATGAAGTTGGATGAGAATTTGCATGCAAAGCACTCAACCTTGTCTCCTATGGCTGTGAGGACCTAAAAATTATTGAATAAATGAGGGATTGAAGGTTTGCTGTTGTTTAACATAATTTTGCAAAGCAACCAGTAGCCTTTGGAGTCAAAAGAAGTGATTCCTGTGGACAGTTGTGGCTGAGCAAGCAGGATAGAACCAAGGGGATGAATGAGGTTTAAGTCAGAACTTCCTGATTGGGATGAAAGCACTGATACCAGCTTCTACCCAGGAGTCAACACCAGAGACACAGTTTTCAATGGGGAGACTAAATACTTTGTTCCAAGGGACATCACAAAAAAAAATTGTGAAACAACTCCCAGTTCACTCTTTAATAGCAGTAAAATATTCTGCTGGTTGAAGGTTCCTGAGAGAGCGGGAATGGAGCAAGCATGATCCGAGTTGCCAAAAAGGCGAAGCTACATGGTACGGCAGGAGTCAAAAATATAAGTAAAGCATAGATCTAGCAGGGAACCATTTCCTACAGGTATACTGGTGAAACATGTGGAGAAATCCACCACTTGCACGAGAGACTAAGCGATAGAGAAGTTATGGTTATGGATGCCAGCAAAATCAGTGACAGAGTTTTTCCAGCCATTTCACATGGTGGGTATTGATGTCACCAAACACAAATATATTAGCAAATGGGTGAGAGGAAATGGCATTGTCTAGATTATCAGAAATACTATCTAGCAAGAAATAGTCAGGAGAGGAAAGAGAACAATAGAGAAATAAAAGATAATTAACTGAGTTAAGTAGAACAAGATGGAGACACATGTAAGAATTGTCAGAAGATTCAAGAGAAATCACACTAACCAGAGGGAGATTTTTGCAGGCATAAACATCTAGAAACCAGAAGGGGATTGTGAGGTTATGGTTGGTTTTGTAGAGAGCTAGGATGTCTGAGGATCTTTTGTGGAAGAAAGATTCCACACTGCAAAAGATGTTATGTATGCCACGGATGTCAGAAAGAAATGTTGAGTGGTTTAGGTAGTTTTTGTTTAGCTGGCTTAGTTTTGTAGTATTTTTGGTTGTGAATATTCATTTTTGGGTTATTTTGGTAAGGAAAGCCCTCATACAGTGGTAGTAGATGGTCATCAGCTGTGATATGTGAAGAAAGGGAACTGGTGCAGACTGCAGCATAGTGTGGCCTCTGGGTTGCCCAGTGGAAATGCTTGCAAGGACACCCATCTATGCATGTTATGGCACTACAAGAAACCCAATATTATGTAAGTGTTTATCAGCACAACAGCTCAAGATGCTATGCAAGAGTTAGGGTTCCTAACTACCAGTCAAAAGCAGCAACCAAAAAATCTCAGTATGAAGTGATGTTGCCACCATCCTCGCACATCACAGAAAATTTGTGAGAACACTAACATTAAGGTATGAGGAGAGGAAAAGAACTGGGAAACCCTTTCTAAACAGGAAACGAGATGAGCTTCTACTACTGTTCAACAGAAGAGACTGAAACAGGCAATAGGAGGACCTATCTACTCCAATTGGAAAAAAAAGACAAGGCATCTGCTTAATATTAGGGAGTTACCAGGAAAGTGAAGCTAATTCATTGTATATGAAAATTCACCTTTTTTGGCAATTCAATTGGAAAAATGACTTGAGCCAAGTTAAAAATTTAATCTAAACTACCTTATATATAAAGCTGGCTAATGTGGGAGTGATCAGTCAGCAAACACGATGTGGGAATGGTAGGAAAAATTAAAAAAGAAATCCTTACAAACAGTATTTGTCTATACTTTTGAGATAGAGTAGTATTTACACTATTTACATTGTTTGAAGTATTGTCCTCATCTTTACTGCCATATTTATGCTGTTTCAGCTGTTGTATGCTCCGGACTTCTTTAGGTGCTAAGAATTTTGAATCAAACCCTTTATTACAATAACTAAAGTATATCATTCTCATTCCATGTGCAATGCCACTTCTGGTAGCCATGTAGTTTTCTCCCTTTAACTTAACTCTCTTAGTTATTTGTTCACCATTGCTATAGCCTGGTACTGAACTTACAACTCTTTGTGTCATGTCACTGGAACTAACTAATGTCTATATCCACTGGGATATGTGTTCTTGAGTGGATATAGACATTGGTTAGTGAATCCCAATCAGCATGCTGGTAATGGAAAGACATCTTATGAATAGGGGGTTCTTGTTTAAAAGATGACTAAAATGAAATATTAATAGATATCTGAGTTACAAAGGGGGCAGTGTTGGGGAGCTCAGTAAGAGCAAGAAAAGGAAGTAAGAAATAAATCAAATAGTGAGGCTTGCTGCTCAATTTTACTAGGGAAACAAGTGGGAAAATTTGAGTAAGGGATTAGGGAATGGAAAAATTATTGTGTGAATACCGACAACATCAGAATCTTGAAAATATTTAAGGCATGTGTTGTGGTGTGCATTAAAGTCACCAAAGACAAAGATGTCTGCAGATGAGTAGAGAGATACTGTCAAATATTATGTCTAATATACTGTAGTGCTGAGAAAAGAGGGAGTGATAAAGCAAAATGAAATAGCTAAAAGAGTTTAGCAATGAACAACGGAAACACATGAAAGCACATGTCTGGGCCTCAAGAGACAATTCCCTGGCCATCAGAAAATTAGCCCAGCTGTAAACACCAAGGCCATGCATGTGAATGCTGGAATCTTTTTGGGAAAGGGGAAAATAGAACCAAGAATTCATTGGTAGAAATAGAAAAATTTTAATTGGTTTCACAAAGGGCACAAATATTTGGTGACTACTTCATGAGAAAAGATATAGCACTGCAGAAGTTGAAACGGATATCACAAACATTGGAGAAAGAATGGTTGAGGATGGTAAGTGTTTTCTGTTTACTGTTTTATTTGTATTTCTTTTTGTTGTGTTTTTCATGATTTTTTTATTTTGGGGAGAAAGAAAAAAGACCACCGTAATTATCACTATCTGTCATCCATGGCAATACAAACTAGCCAGAGTATGGCTGAGAACAGAGCATATTATAGACTCAAGGTTGCCCACCTGCAAAGGGATACCTTCCCATGCAAAACATGGCACTATAAATACTCCAATATTATGTAACTGTTGATCAGAGTAGCCTCTCTAAGCACTACCAAAGTGTTCACGCTCCTAATAGTCAGTCGGAAGCAGCAGCCAGCAAACTGTCAACTCAGTCCCCACATAATGGCAAGTCACAACTACTGATCAAAAAAAAGTTAAGACAGTTAAGTCATTTTACTTTTTGTTTTTGATTTTGTTGACTGCAAAGTATAGTAGAATCAGTTGAGCACCTTCTGTGAGGAAAAGAGCACCATGGCATAATTCACGCCAGCAAAAATTTGGAAATGGTATGCTGTACTGCTTGGCATTCGCACCGGAAGCTCTAATATGAACATTTCAGAGTGTTTGGGTGTCAATCTGAGATCAGTGCAGAGGATTCAAAAAGAGTTGGATGAGCCTAATTGTGATTATGAATGTGTTTGAAATAATTACTAGTGATGGCAATGTTATGCCTTCATTCGTCTTCCCACAGGACCTCAGACTCGACACAAAAGCCTTCAAGTGCTTTGAGGAGTTTGTGCTGTTCTGGTTCAAGAGGATGGCTGCTGGAACACCCTATGTCTAGCAACAGGACTCTGCACCATGCTACATAAACGGGATAACTCTCAATTGCTGTCAGACAATTTCTGCAATCACATCACCCCTTACATCTGGCCACCTAATTCCCCAATTTATCATGCTGTTTAGTTACCTGGACAAGTTCCGTGAAAAAAAGCATACTATGATGGCAAAAATACCTCAAACTTGATAAGAACTAAGTTTTATCATTAAATTTTTTATGTTATTACTAAGAGGAAAGACCAGAGTATTTTTATAGTTTAATTATATTTTAATACTTTTTAGCATGTTCAATATTTTGGTTAAATTTTTTTTTTTTTTACATCAGCAAGTGGGCTATGAATTTGTATAGAAAATTTTAGATTTATAAAGTCGTGCAAAAATTAAATAATTATTGAATTTTAATAAACGTGTCTGGATTTTCTCAAAAATGAATGAAATCATTTTTAAATATATTTTGAAATTCTTCCTAAAAATTCATAAAAATATATATTTTTTAAACATGTGCTAGAACCTACTTACTTAATTTTATGAAAACTTGAAAAGTTCAGCAAGATAATTTTTAATGACTATATCAGTTAAAAGCAAAACTCCTTAGAGAACTTAAATCATTTTGCTAAAAATCTGCTCTGAATTTTAAAATAAAAAATGCCATAAGACTAAGACATTATTTACTTACAAAATATGTTTTCATTTTTTAAATTTTAATTAGTATCATTTATAAAATTTTCAAATTTTTTCAAATTCAGTTTCAGTCATGTAAACATTAGGAAATATTGTTCATATGTAAAAACTAGATTTACTAATAATAAATCGAAAAGCTTATTTTTCTGCTTTGCCAGGTCTACTGCCAATATGCTAATGACCAACACTGAGTACATATACCAGGCCTTCGATAAGCCTGGCGAAGTTCAAGTTGTTGCCCTGGATATCTCCAAATCATTTGATAGGGTTTGGGACGCTGGCCTTCTGAGCAAGCTACAGAGTCATGGCATCACTGAATGCTTGCTTGATTTGAGCCAATCTTTACTATCAAATTGTGTAATGAAGGTTGTCTTGAATGGGCATGCCTCTACATTTTACCACACAAACACTGGTGTCCCCCAGGCCTCTATCCTAGGCCTGATGCTCTTTCTGATCTTCATAAATGACATCCCTGATGTGATCAAATCCCAAGTAGACATCTGCACTGATGTCACCACTATTTACTCCTGCCTCAGTAAGAAATCTGGAAAAGCGGCCAAAGATAACTTTGCTGCTGATCTTGAGAATGACATTCACTCTGTGGTAGACTAAGGCAAAAAATGGCTTGTAAATTTTGATGCTTTTAAAACAAAGCTGCTATCTGTCAACCATCACAGGCAGTCTCTCCCATCAGCATGGACCGAGCAAGTCTCCCTGAAAACAATTCACTGCACCTCCTCGGTCTCACCCTCTCTTCCAACCTCAAGTGGAACCATTACATTGAATCAATAGCTAAATCAGCTGCTAGGAATGTTGGGTCATTGTGTCAGGCCTGGAAGTTTTTCCCACCTGAGTCCATCTTGCACATATACAAATCAACCATCCGACCATGTATTGAGTACATATCTGATCAGGTCTCCCTGCTATTCATCTCAGGATTCCCAGAAGGCTCCAAAGGAAAATCTGTAATGTGATCGGTCCTGACCTGGCAGCTCAACTTCAGCAACTTTCTCACTGGTGGGATGTGGCTTCCCTCTGTCTATTCTACACATATTTTCGTGGCTTCTGCTCAAACGAGCTTAGCTCACTGATGCCCCCTCCACAAGAATTTACTCGAGCAACCAGACTGGCAACAAGGTCTCACCCTTTTACAGTTAAATCAACCAAATGCAGCTGCCACTTCTACTCCATCAGCTCCCTTTCTTGCACATCCCGCCTTGCTTCCATATACTTGCTTCCCTGACAGCTACAATCTCCAAGAATGTAAATGCAATGTCAATTCCCATCTCTTATTCACTTTCTCTCATTTTTTCCCCATCACCCCATGTATCTAGTTTTTTTTTCCTTTCTCACTCTACTCTCGCAAGTGTTATCACACTGGTATTCTCATCCTCTTGCCCTTTCACCAACACCCCCTGTAACTGGTTTGTCTTTTTCTTCACTCTCCTCCTGCTTAAACTTTCACTCTTCTCTTATGTAGCACCCTGCACACCAGTGGTGGTACCACCTTGCTTGGTGTAAAACAAAAAAAAAACATTTTAAGGTCACACAGTTTTTGCTGTAAACAGCAACACATTTTCTATTTTCCTAGTGGGTTTTTCCAGTTAAAGTCCAATTTTAAGGAGATATTTAAAACAAAATCAGCACTAATAAAGCCTTTTCTTTGCATTTCTTAAATACAATCATGATTTAATTTTTGATTTTTTGAAAAATCAAAAACTGCAAAACTCTTGTTATTGTTATAGAGGTAACAGTTAACAACTAATCTTGATAAAACTCCATGGGTTGGAGTATATTGTTTTATTCCCTTAACTAATTTGAAAATTCCATTTCTATTCTGATGACTTCACAAACAGCAAAGTGGTGTTTAGGTGTGAGAGCCAAAATACGTCAGATCATTGTTAAGACAAAGGAAACTAAAAGGTTGGCATAGAAGATTGAAGTGGGAAATGAGGTCATCACATGATCTCTGATGGCTTCAGGAATTGATTGATGGTGACAATAACAAAAGGATTGACCACCAGAAATATCCAAACCACACCTCAGGCAAGTGTTTATATTCAGCTTTTGGCAGTTTATAGGTGTAAATGTACCATGTCTTAAATTCAAAAGTTAATGAAATTTCAGAAAACTATATGTTTGAATGTTGTCAAATACATTTTCATTTATGAAAATAACATTGACTTTCTTCTAAAATTTCTGAATTTTACACACTGGAAATATCTTCAGACATAACAAAATCCTTGACAGAGAGAAATTAAATCTTGAAAAATATTACTTTGAAATGTTAACCTCAGTGAGGAATAAGTATAATCAAGAAATTATTTTTGTGACTCAATCAGATTGCAAATACATGAATATGAAATGCAATCATCATTGTTAACATTGGTTAGTTTGTTCACTGCAAAACTGGAAGAGTTTAAATTATCTTTTATTAGCCCTTGGTAATTCCAAGAAAATATCTGTTCAAAATTGTTTATTTTATTTTTTTAAATTCAATGCCATGCTCCTTCAAGAGATATGTGATCATAGCTCTCCACAGTTTCCTTTTTTATTTTCTATGAATTGCCATGTATTTTTTGGAAAATACTGGAGTGGTTTCCCATTGCCTTCTCCATCATTTTGAATTCAGACTTGTCACTCAAGACGAAATAGTCAAGTCTATCAATTTTTAATTTCTGTTAAAAGTCCCAATTGTTTGTTATGTAATAGTGTTGGAACAATTTTATTATACTCAGTTTCAGATTTAGGCCTTAAGATCTAATAGAATTTAGGGGTTCCTTTATCATGTATTTAAAAGACCCATTCCAACTAAAGGCAATTGAATACTCTAAATTGTTGAAAATTACTTCAAAGGATCTCCATTAAATTTTAAAATAAACAATTTACTTCTGTTCTTATATCACTTTTTTTTTAGTTTTATCAGGAGCCCTAAACTAAGATATTGTGGTGATACCAGGGACTGGACGTTTGCCCTCAGAGGTCCAGATAGCAAATGACCAAAACTGGTCTTTGCGCATCCGGGCTCCACGCAGATGTTCCAGTGGAAAACCAAAAATAAATATCAAATTCCTTTTACGGACCCTTTTTTGCAAGCCGACTTGAATTTTGTTTATCATCCAATGGAAGCCCAGAATTAAATCCGAGTGTGAATTCCCAAAAGCCCCAAAGATGAAATAAAAGGCCGACACAGGAAGCAGTTGAGAAAATACGAGCATAATTAGCACACCCCTTGACCACGTCAAGTGATCGCATTATACTTGCCTCTGCTTTCTCTCTCTTCTTCACTGTTCACTGAGCCACTTACCCAATGGACTGAGCAGAGACATCAAAGATACTCCTAACAAACAAATGCTCACACATACATATGCACAAACTCATTTTGATATTTACTGCTATGAACATTTTTAATGACCCTTGTACCAATCAAAAGACATAACTTTTATTTGCCAAAAAACTTTAATTGATATATATATATATATATATATATTGTTTCTATACACAATATTCAATTAATATATTTCAGCACACAAATACACTTCACTATAATGGATAACTCATTATAATATAAAGCCCATGAGCAGTATAAATTTTGTGTCCCAAAATACAGTTGGTATCAATTTCTTCTATGATTTGAGTTCTGAATTTTGACAGGGTCAATGACTGTGCTCACATCATGGAATCAACATTTTTCTCATTATCCATGATCCTGCACACCAGAAATCCCCCATTATTTTCCTTATACATTTCCAAAAACTGAAAAGAAACACCCATACACTGGAACTTTTTTTCAGTTAATTGTATTGGGGTACAAAGTTGAATTTTTGTCCTTGACATGGAAATATTCTACTCCATACATTTGTGTTTGTCCATCTTTTTTTTTATGGTAACAGTTATCTTTATCATGACATCATATATGCATGAGATCAATATTAAAAATGTTATAAGAAAATTGCAACCCCTGCATTGCTTTGTGATTACAGCATTCACTATGTTTTAATTTTGGTCAGTTCGTGCCAATCTGTACTGTACTCTTTTGGCAATACTTTTAGTTGCTTATTTTTCATAGACACCAATATTTTGTGTTCAAACCTGAGTAGAAAGTAGATTTCTTTTAATTTTTGAAGGCAGACATTCTCTTTTTGGAATATTGAAAGATTTCTTTCTTCTGGTATCTCCATATTTGACTTGAATATAGACTAAGCAAGATTTCATAAATAAGTTTCCTGTTAATATTAGTCTGAATCTTTGAAATGAAAAATTATCATTATCAAATGTTGGTTTCTGCAGGTTAGTTTCCTCATCTTGGTTGTCTAGTCACACTGTTTTGACTGTTATACCTCCTGGTCTCCTGCAAGTGAACCTGTTTTATTAATTGAATAAAGCATTTCCTTTAAAATTCATAGAAGGTTACTATGAAAAATATCTAAAAAGGATACAATGACTAAAACATTGTGACTATAGCAAACCAGATGAGAATACTAAATTAGTGAATAATAATTTTTCCTGCTATATGTCACAATTGTGACTTTGTGTTGGACAAACCTATTAATTTACTATTAAGTGATAACCTACAATGTATTCTTATATACATAAATTACAACAACAGTTGATAATACCAAACATGAGCATGAAAGTTATATTAATAATGATCTGTGAATTTTCTTCACAGTCATGTTGCATTGCAAGCTTTTGGTTATATTTCATTTCATTCATACAAATGATTGTCATAATTATCATGAGAACTTGTTCTCTTATTAACAGCTAGTTTGCATAAATAATGCATATATTAGAAAATATATTTAAGTTAAATACAGGAATGATAAAAATGTGGTCTGCACATTTCGGCCTATACTTTTTACAACTGCCCAGAGGCTTGCTCTCAGAGCACAACCATCTACTTCAGATTTATTCAGATTGCGTGTGCATGTACAGATGTATATTTTAATTCAATGACAGGTCTAAATATATTTCAACAATTTTTTTTTAAATTGAAAAATTCATTAAATCTTATAATTATCTGATTAGCCAATTTTATGATTTTAGTCTTCAGTATATAGTGGAGGTTTTCCAAACTGAGGGGTAGAAAAATCTATATTCCAATATCTTATTTCAAACTCAGTCAAATTATGAGTATATGTATATATGGATTTGCAAGTGAATAAATTACAAAAATGAATGGGAAAAAAAGATCATAACTTTAGGGTCTGGTTAGAAAACTTTCAGCAGGAAATCTACTTTATATGACAATAAAAAGATAAAGATTCAGTTTAGGTCACTTGATGAGCACAAATTAAGGGTCCAGTTTAGCATTAGCCTTATAGTTAATATTAAAACCTAAACTAGAAACTTAAAACATTTTGGAATTTTAAAAGAAATAGAATACTAAGTATATGTGTAGATAACATTACAGTTTTTAACATGAAAAGTGAAATTGTTAACTTCTCGACTACTCTATTTCATTCCTTTTCACATAGATACCTTTGGAAAATGCATGAATCCATCTCTTCTTCCTCAAGTGCAGGTTAAATAGCAAGCTTGACTGAGCTATCCAGTCTTAAGCAGTAGTCAATCTAGGAGAAAGACAAATCTGAATTCAAAAACATACAGAAAGCAACAGAAAACTATTCCATTCTACTATCTTTTCTAAGGAATCAAGTCAATTCAAAATTAATAAGAAAACATATTTTTGGATAGTAAATTATTGCTTAAGTCCTGAAGAAACATGGCATTTAAAAATAATAAAATATACTAAATAATTCTCTGAAGTCCCATTACTACTCACAAACATTTTGGTTGTCATAGCTCTAGCTATCTTTCAGATATATAATGACAGATGGATGAAATGAAACTTGGAAAAGATTATATAAAAAACACTTTTTATTACAGATGTTAAGATTTGACTTGAAAATTTATTGGCAAAATTTTATTTGGAATGAATAAATGTTTTTCATTAAATTTAAGTATGAGAGTTAGTAAAAGACTACTTTTGTATTATTTTTAATAAATTCTTTGAAAATAGCCAGTTTTTAAAAGTCTAAGATTATCATCTTTCCATCTCAATTGAAAGCAAATATGAAATAGGATTGATGAAAATTTTACATATACAGTCAATCCTTCTTGTGTGCAAGTTTTGTTTGTGTGGTTTCAACCGGTAGCAGATAAAAAAATTTGAAAAGACATTTCCAAAAAAATTGAAAATTCAAAATCAATTTGGGAATACACACAAGTGAAGTGATATGTAGGCATAGACTGTAATCAGCATTGCTGCATTTAAATATGTGAGAGAACTGACAAACTGCACAAATTATGTTGAAAGATCTTTTATTTCATCAAATATATATGCAGTTATGAAAACTGCAAGTAAGACAAAGGTTTTATATAAGCATATGGGGAAATATACATAGGGGTACAAAGGCAAAACATTTATAGGAAGACAAGATTTACATTGATACAGCAACAACAGATTGCAAAGAATAAAGAACTTCTGATGAAGTTTTACAAACATATGTGGTTAAGTTTTAAAATCAACAGGAAACATTTACGCTTATAAAGTTATAAAATCTAACATTCAAACTACTTATTCTTTGATTCACAAAATGTAAGAAATTATACATTAAAAATGATTTCTAGAGTATTCAGTTTATTTACCTTAAATGTATAAATTATGTGTATGGTTTATAAGAAATACTTGGTTTAAATTAGAATGTACAATTTGAGAAAAAATGAATATCATTTATCTTGTTAGCACCATGTGGGCTAGGCAATATGACATAACATTGGTACTGAATGCACTCATCATGATGAAACTAGTTTGACCACTCCAAAAGTCTCTATCTGAAAGGCCCTTAGAAAAATCTCTTGCATAAGGATCAAATTTCTGGGCACTAGAATCAGAGAACTTAGCAAGTTTCTAATTATTTTTATCACTAAAAGCTTTTAGTGCATTTAATACACATTTCTTAGATTATCTTTTGCTTCTATCCTGACTACATAATATTTCTCTTTTTTTTCAAGGAATTATAAACTATTAGGACTATTTTATTTGGCAAAATTGCACTGAGTGGTATTGGCAAAACAAACCTGCTGATTTTATTAATGAGTATCTGGTGGCAGTCACATAGCCTGTTATAGCTTCTTACCATTTCACAGGCTCTCAATCTCTCTCGTGCATTTGATCATTCCCAAAGGAAAATTTCACTAGGAACAAAGAAAAATGTTTTGAACTGCTATATTACATCTATCCTTCTGTATAGCAGTGAATACCGGACAATTTCCTTACAGATGAAGAAGAGACTAAAAGTATATGATTTGATTACTATAGTGGCGAAAGCTTTTGCAGAACAATCTATATTTAAAAAAAAACTGAATACAGAGCACTGGCCCACTTGATGCACCAAAGGTCCTCAAACAACCCTCCTCACACTTTGAATTCAGAGTAGATCTTCTTCTATACTGTTTTCAGTTAAAGCTAAAGTGCCCAGTCTGTCCTACTATTTAACCTATAGCTAAGGGGAGAAGAGATTGATCCATACCTTTTTCAAGGATATTTTTGCATAAGTGAATATAATGATTTCTACTGTGTTACGAGGATGCATTCCAAGAAAATTTTAATTCATGAAGTAGTTGTAAAAATAAGGAAATTAGAAATAGAATGCTTGGAGGATGCCAGAATGTTCTAGTAGAGTCGAGAGAATTCAAAAGGTTCTAGAAATATGCAAATTAGGTGTTAGCCCCTATAAAAATAGGTTTGGGGCACGGAGCAGTTAGTTGATAGCAGGATGGGTTGACCTCATCAGCTCCGGTTTTGATTCAGGGATGTATATCCAGCTGAAAGAATCTCTAAGTCGATGACAAAAACTAAAACTTGAAACAGTTGATAAAAGGATGTGCTGACCTCATCAGCTCCGGTTTCGATTCAAGGAATTATATCTAGCCAAAAGAATCTCTCAACATTGACGACAAACAAAAACTTGAAAGAGTTGTTAAAGGGACTTGCTGTCATATCAACTTCAGTTAAGATTCAAGGATTTATATCCAGCCGAAAGAAAAGTCTGAACAACTAAAACCTGAAAGAGAACCTTATGGAACCATCTGGGTAAATACATATTTTTACCTCTTTCATTGACCAAGCCAATAATTAGTCTTTATATATACATTTAAGGATTTCCAAAAAGTATAGCACTTAACTTCCTAGCCAACTTAACTGGGTAAATATATTTGACACCTTCCTTCCTCTTCTCTCCTCGTAACACTTCGCCTGCCAGTAGTAAACTATACGTTTTCTATTTGAATGCAAAACTGCATATTTGTACACAGTTTTATCTAATACTTTATGAATTAAATATTTGTCTGTATTTCAACTCTGAATTTTGGTCAATCATTTTTATTTCTTTTCTCTTTTGTTACTTGTAACACGTAACATAAATGGGGGACTTGTCCAGGAGTTACCGTAACAACTGGAATTAAAATTCAGCTCTCTGATTTCTCATTCCAAAATTTATTATCTAAAATTTGCTGTGTTTATGGAATATAGTGTTCAGTATGAGATAGTGTTTGTAGAAATATAAGCAGTAAACAGTAGTGTGATAATTGCTTAATGAATGAAACCAGCAGTTACTATATGGTGTTGATTACTCTGTCCACAGTTATATTTATTTATCAATTTGTTTACCTAACTCACTTCCCCCCCACACACACACTTTCTTAACATATATATACATAGATATATCAAAAAGGTTTTCCTATATATATTATGATAGATTATTATAAGTACATAAAGATGAAGGGTTAACATTTAACAAACTATGCTACATGATGAGCTGAGAATTGAACCATGAATTTGTTGTGGTTCTTTTTCCTATTTTAACCATGATGCCATCTTAACAAGTCAAATGTTGATCTACTCTATTTTGTTCTTTAAACAATAAGCAGAAACAGTTTCAGCAGGAGAGAAGTTGAGAAGAATAAGAGAAAGAAAAAAGAATAAAGGCACTTCAAAGATGGTAGCTCTTTTATTTTATTGTTTTCTAAATTGAATGTATTTCTTACAGACTCCACTTTGCCTTAACATAGATATAAACAAAAGTCAGGTACTTTTATTCTGTGCAAAAAGGAAAGGTAAAAATAGAACCAAGAAGATGAAAGAAAGAATAAGGGACTATTTTTCTTTCATTTTATTCTTATAGTCACTCGTCACTTGCCATGAAAAACTCATTTTCTTTCTTATTTTGTATTCATTTTTTCTTTTTCTCATATCCACACTTTTATACACACATCTTTCTCTCCTTTTCTATGTATGTATGTATTTCTTATTTTTTTTGTCTCCACCACCCATAACTCTTTTATAATAAAGGTACATAACTCTCATTTCATCTCCCTCACCCTTTTTCTGATTATATTTTTTTCTATATATCAGAATGTAATTTTCTTTCCTCTCTTTTGATTCTCTTTCCTTGGTCTCATTTTTTTCTGACAAATTTTCAGAATGCTTTATTTTCTCTTAATCATCATCTTAATTTTCTCAGGCTCCATATTTCTGTCTTTCTTACTCTTTTTCTCATTCCCTTTCTCTTTTTAACTATACAGTTTTCCTTCTCAACTTATTTGTATGGATTATTTTTTATTCAAAGTATATAAAAAAATATTTTGCACATATATACATGTTAAAACTGTATTCCCATTTTAAATTTGGCTTAAAAGTGGTTTCCCAGATAAAAAAAAGGGTTTGATTCTTATTAAGAGGCACACTTTCTTTAGCAGGCATTCTCAATTTCTAGGCCAGTAAAAATTGATTTTCCTGTTTAAAAAATTAATTTATTGATTTGTATTTTTACAGTTTATCAACATTGTGTGGGTTATTTAAAGTTGAAACATATTTTTTTGAAATAATAATTTTTTTGTGAGTGAATATTGCATTAAGAATTTTTTGGGAGAAAACAATGATTTTGTCAAACACAATTCTAATTATTTAACCCATATTTGGGGGATAAGAGTGGGGATTCATATCTTTCCAAAAAGATTTGCACATTTGTGAATGGAATGGAATGGAATTCAAACTCAGTGCTCCAATTTCTCATTCTGAGCCACTATCCACTACACCACCAGAAATCCTTATTTAAAAAACCAGCAATGTCTACTCAAACATGTGTACTCCCAAAATATAATGTTTACAATAATACAAATTTTTACAACATTACTTAAAAATTTCAAAACTAAAAATGGATACAGAAAAAAATAAGTAAAACAAAATAATTAAAATAAACAAAAAATCTAAATCAATAAAGAAGTAAACAAATTAAGTTTAATAATTATCAACACAATATGAATGAACACATAAACACAAGTAAATGTAATAATGACAATCAATAACAAATAATAAAGTAATCAATAATAAATAATGAATAAAAAAATTTAACAACATTATGAAGTAGTGACAACTGTACTCAGATCCACAATTATTTCTACTCTAAAATAATTTGAAACATAATCATTACTGCCCACCAAATAATTGTTAGAATAATACAATAGGTCTTCTATCCATAATGCACCACTGAACACTATATATAAATAGTCAAACCAAAACGCAACATACAAGGCCTGAAGATTGTGTTTAAGCATGAAACTGACTATTATCACTGGGTGTTCTCAATGTTCACAGTAATATATATAGTGACTTGAAGTAATGAATATACATATGAAGGAGTACATATGTATAGTATTATTATTCAGGTGTTAATAAAACAGTGTTCAATATATGAACAGAGCTGTATTATATATTATAAATTAGAGCTGTATTATAAATGTCAAAGTTAGTTATAGTTGCATTAAAAACAGATAAATATATTTCACAACATAATGCTGTGATATCAAATAAATTCTTTGCCCACATAAACAACATCCGTCACCTTACTATTAATAATAATGACCCTTCTAAAAATAATTGTAACTGTCAAAAAAATGAAATCTACTCTTTGAATGGCCACTGTATGTCTGAAAATATTGTTTATAGAGCTCAAATTCATTCAGAAGATAATGATGTTAAATTTTACTGAAGCACTTCTAACAGGTGAAAGATAAGATTTAACAACCACATGTCTTTAAACAACAGTAAATACATCAAAAGTACTGCTTTATCCATACATTATTGGAAATTAAAAAAGAACAACAACCCAATTATTACCTGGAATATCATAGCTAAATCCAAACCTTATAATGGAAAAGGAGATAGATATAACTTCTTTTAGAAAAACTTGTCATCTTAAACCATATCAATAATCCTAATTTACTTATCAAAAAAAGTTATTTAATGACCCCATGCTGTCATAAAAAAAAATACTTATTTAAATTCTTTGACCCAGATTTATATAGATTCCTCTATCTGTTTACCCCTATCTTTCCCTCTATCTTCTTTAGTTTCCCCTTTCTTTCTATTCTCTGCAAATATTACTTTTGGCAGTTATGAATTAAGTAACTTTAATTTTAGTTTCCTGCATTGTTTATTTTTTATTTTAATTCTAAATTTTACTCTTTAATTTTAATTTTTATTTTTATTTTTATTTTCATTTTCATTTTATTTTTATTTAAATTTTATAATATAAATTTTTATCTACATATAATATTAGAATATTTAAATTTTTACATTTTTACATTTTATACTTTACACCTCATTATTTTCTTCTTCCTACATTTTAATACTTTTTGATTTTTAATTTAATTTTATTCTTTAATTTTAAATTTAAATTTAAATTTTTATCTTCATGTAATCTTACAATATTTAAATTTTCAATCTTGTTATTAAAAAACAGTAACTTAACTTTATAAGATTTAATTCCCAAGAACATCAAATGAACTTAAATTCAAATCTATTAAACTGTCTGCTTAAAATATGCACCTGATGATTGCATAATGCATGAAACTCTGAACCGTGCCATAGACGTAAGATGATATATATATATATATATATATATATATATATATATATATATATTACGATAATACCAAAAAGATAACAGAGTCTGATGGCTAGATGGATAAATGACAAAGTCAATAGATAGATGACAAGTTTGGTAATTAGATAAATGACAAGGTCAATAAACAGATAAATAATTTTTACCTTCACTTCAGTTTTAACTTCTTTTTCATCCACTATGAGTTTGTTCTTTTGTCTATAAAACTGCTTTCCTCTTATCTATATATTCAAATATTTTTAGTCTTATTTATCTATCTAGTCTAATGTGTTTTCATCCTATTTTATCAATCTCTCTATCTGTGTCTGCTCATGTCTATCACTTTTGTGAGTATTTTTGTTTTATTTCTTCATTTTATAGAAAAAGTCTCTTCTTTCAACTCTATGTTGTTCTTTTCTTGTCCTAAAGAAACACATGACATCTGCATCTGTTGTCATTCTTGCTTTTATTTTAAATCAAATTCATTCAATTACTTTTTATCAGTACACACACACACACACACACACACACACATTACACATTTCAATCACAACTTCTTTATTTCTCTTTCTTTTCTCCTCATCTTTGTTATTCTTTTTACACTTATTTGTTACATTAATCAATTATTTTAACCTACCTTCTCTTTTTCTGACAACCTCATTGCTGCTGCTGCTGCTGTTTATATATAAACAATCATCAAGAAAACTCAGCAGAAAATTATTAAATTATCAAATGATGTCAAATGTCAAACTGATTGTCTAGTCTACAAACAGAAAACACTTGGTATTGAAATAGTGGTGGGGGATGGGGAGTGAAAGATACACTTACAAACTGGCTGCTTAACCTGACCTTTTGCAATAACCCAACATGATTATCACATAAACTAATTTGTCATTTGCATCTCATGTTTAAGAATTTTCAAGCGGTCTTCTTCACTTCATTTTTTTTATAATTTGTAATGTTCAGCTTTGAAAACATCTTGATTTATGGTAGCAGTAGTTTATTTCAGGCAATATTTTGCCAACAGCTAACAAAATCTCTATGAGTATACAAGTCATGTCTTCTTCTTGAATTTAAACATTAACCACTTTTTTTCAGATATCAAGAAATTTACAAAGTCTAGCTTTATCAGGCACTGGGCAAAATGTGGTTAGGAATATAGATCAGAAAGATTATATAGTAGCAGGTTTGAACAGGCTTGCATAAATTAAAGATTAGCATTTGAAATCCTAACTTTAGCATACCTAAAACTCTAACAGCCGTCTTCAGTGAGAAATGCTAAACTACTTCAACCATTGTAACAGATCATTCATTTCAGATATCAACTTTCTAAAGGAACATTTTAAAGCAATTTAAATAAGAATTACTTTTATCCTCACTTTAATTTGTTCCAGGTAAGAAGCATGATTCAAGTGGGCTTCTATATTGAATTGGCAACCAGATGCTGACTTTAGAATCTGCTTTTGGTTTATATTGAATTTTATGTAACTATAATAGTACATATTATATATTATAAGTAATGTTTGCCGTAATTCCTGGCCATTGATAATCCCTATTTCTGAGTTACAATGCATTTCTATTGTAAAATGGTTTACAATAGTAAAATTATCTGAAACATTTTTTATTAAAAAATACTTTATTACTAATTCCAAAATTTAGTGTCTAATCATCAGTTACTTTTGCAATGATGTTCCCTCTGTAAAAGGCCGAAGTTCCACTCAAGATATAGGATTACAGAGTAAAAGGCATGGTTTATATGGAAATGTAAAGATAATGGTTAACCCAGGATTTCAACAAGTTAAGATTGTAGTGATTGAGAAAACATCCTCTTGGAAGTGGTTTGTGGAAAGAAGCTGCTTGAATGGAACTTACATCTCACCAGTGGAATATGAAGGATATGAGGGTGGTTCTCTACAATGTGCATGGCAGGATGGGTGTTAGCCATGAAAGTTATAACTGGTAGAACTAAGGAATATAGTTCATCTGAACACTTTCCATGGGTAGAGCAGCAAGACATTTGCAACATTTTCTATGTGAAAAAGGGTTTCAGGGTGGAAAATAATTTGTGACCTACAATGAAGTGGAAAAGCTTTTGGACTCTATTAAGACTGGAATGAGTGAGCAGCTCCTGTCCATATATGTCAGCAGTACTCCATTTTTAACTTGATCTAGCTCTTTTCAAGGTAAAGGATAGCAGGAAAGGTTAGATACTTACTAAAATGGTACAGGAAACCAACCCTTTTCTCAGCATCTTTGGCAATCTAGAATTTTGGAGATGCAAAAATAAAATTAGTGTGGTGAGTTAATGCCAGTTGATAAGGATAAAAAAAAGCAAACATTATCTATCTGTCTATTCTGTTCTCTTTATATCTATCTATCTATCTTGGCCTCTTCCTATCTACCTATCTATATATATCTTGATCTCTTTATATTTATCTATCTACCTTAATTTTTTTTATATTTATCCATCTGGTAAATGCTGAAAAATTCTTAACTCATTCCCCAAAATCTGTGCAAATGATGAGGCATTTTTGTAGGAAAAGTTTCTTGGTTAAAGTAAGAATTTTCATCATTTGTTTATCAGTCAGTCAGTTAAGTGCCATATGTGATACACAATTAGGTGATCATGTCTTGAAAGAGACATGACTGACTGGACAGAAGGTTATACCGCAGTAGGTTGCCATTACTTTCTGCGGTAGACTGGTTGCCAACCAAGGCTATAGAACTCAATCTGTCCTGTTATTTAACACTTAACTGGAGGGAAGAGACGGATTAATACCTTTCCCAAGAGTATTCGCGTGTAAGTGAATGCAAGGAATTCAACTGGAATTCAAACTCGGCTCCTCGATTTCTCATTCCTAACCAATAACCACTGCACCACAATGCACATTTTATACTGAGTTCAAATGCAGTCAGTACAAAAATACAATTTTTCCATGATGCTACCAGAATTTTCTATGTTAGTCATTAAAGTGAATAAAATTTTGATATATTTGTTTGATAAATCCTAAAATTATATTATGAGTTAAATAAACAGCCATATTGTAAATATATGTAGACACATATATTTGAACAATATCCAATAGATTACAAAACAACATCATAACAATTCTAAAGAAGGCAAAAAACACATCAGAGAAAATGTTGTGATAAAAGCAGAAAGGATGAGAAAACTAGTCAAAATAACTGATAGAATGATGATAATGACACATGAGAGAATTTCAGACAATACTAGGAAGGGCAAAGAATACATCAGCCAAAATGTAGTGATAAAAACAGCAGGAATGAGAAGAACAGTCCAAATAACTAATGGAATAATGATATTGACTCATGAGAAAAATTTCAACAGTATTTTTATGGTTATTGTTCTTTGGTAATTCAACTTTATGAATTTAGGCACAATACTAGATTGGCAGATAGGTTTCATAATTTTACATTTGAAATTGCTAGAAGTAATCATAAGTTCTATGTTAAGAGTTTCTACTGTCACAGTTCTTACTTGTTGAACTCTTTTCTGGATATTGCTTTCCAAAACTTTAATCTTTAAAAATTTAAATGCATCATAAATCATCGTCATCTGTTGCCTTGTTCTTGTCCTTTTTTATATTCTCTCCTTAATAACATTTTTCTCAGATTCTTCCACATCCATATATTTTATCAAATATTGTCAATTTAAAACCTGTGGGCCAAATTTAGTCTGCCATGATATACCTGCAGACTATGGGAAATATACTTTAATCATGCACTAAACATATCTGTTTAATTTTCTTTGAAAATTATAGATATAAAATGAAGGGGAAAAATCAGTCATGTTTATGCATTATTGAGGTAGTTCCATCTGATGTACAATTAGAAGTTACTGATCTATAGTCCATCTAATGTACATGTAGGAAGACAAAAACAAATAGAGGAAGTTAACTGACTAAATGCACGCTGCTTTACTATCTTTTTTCATAACAATTTCAGTATTTGGTACAACATATTTGTGTGAGAAGACATTTTCAAAGATAAGACAGGCTAAATCTACATATAGGTCAGTCATCTGTCAAGTTACCCAGCATGCTCATGACTCACCAGATGTTTCTTGAAATTACTCTATCAACAAACTCATTCTTTTATTAATTTTCTCTCTTAAGAACCAAATCATCACCTTAAATTTCATGACCTTTTAAAAAGCACGTCATATATATATATATATATGATTAATGTGAAGAAACTTGTCACTTAGCTGAGCAGTATTATTTCAGTTATGCTGATTTTGAAGTTCCGTGAAGGCATTATTATAATGTCTCCACTTTTCAGGGTCATTTGGTTTTTCTTTGCTGCTATTTCCCAATCTAAACACCATTACAATATAATACTATATATATATATATATATATATATATATATATATATATATCATTGGACTAAGTTCATGTTGATGCAAAAGCATATTTGTACAAATGAGAAACTCTTGGAATTTTAAGTTTAAAGATAACTTTTTATTTTTATGTATGCTTTGGGTAAATAATTTCATTTTGATTCTTTTTAAAAAGAAATCACATACACCAAATATATATATATATATATATATATATATATATATAAATCATCTTTAAATTTAAAATTCCTACCATCTCTTGTTTGCATGCATGTGTAATTTCATCAACATAAACATAAACTTAATTTGATGAATTCCTAAAGAACAAAATGAGAAATGGTGGAAATAAAGATGTAGTTTGTCTGAACATTTTCCACAGACAGAGCATCAAGAGGCTTGTAACATTTTGTATGTGAAGAAAGGGAATCAGAGTGGAAAATAATTTGTCATCTACAATGAAGTGGAAAAGCTTTTGGACTCTATTAAGACTGAAATGAGTGAGCAACTCCTGTTCATATATGTCAGTAGTACCCCATTTTTGACTTGATCTGGCTCTTGTAAAGGTAGAAGATAGCAGGAGTTAGGTACTTCCTGGAGTGATACAGGGAACTGACTCTTTTGTTCAGCATCTTTGGCAATGGATTATATGTATGAGTTCCACTTGAGGTATGGTTTGTGTCTCAATAGGAACTAAAGGTACAGGGCCTCCCTAAGGGAACCTCCATTCATTATATTTGATGAAAGTTCTGGGTCTTATTGAAAATGATACAATGTCACTAGTTTAGTTTTGAAGGCACTGAATGTGACCAGCCAGTTTTCTCTTACTGTACTTAGTCAGAAGAGAGATCAGCTGTCAAGCTCTGGACATCTAGAGTTTTGGAGGTGCAACCGTATGCCATTGTATAAAATTATCACTTTATCGTTTTATATCTATCTATTTTTTGGTCTCTTCATATATGAAAAAAATTTGTCTTTAAATTTCACTCATTTAAGTGCATCTATAGTCATATCAATGTAAACATATACTTTTATGTTTAATTGTGATGAATTCCTTAAGGATAAAATGTATCATCCAAAAACTTTTTCCATATTGTTATATATCTTTATTTTAAAATTGTTCTTGATATATAAATTCGTATATATTATTATCCGATATATATACAAATAAAATGTGATCTGAAGAGATGAATTAATTAGTTCATTGAATGGATTATCCTCGCTGTTCACAAACTTAACATCACTATTTATCTATCTATCTATATATATATATTTTTAATCATTTTACTCAAGCAAAGTGTGATTGCCACTGATAAACAGAGGGTTACAGTGCAAGAAAAGATTGGGTACAGGGGAAATTAAGAAAAGGATAAGAGATGAATGGGATTTAAGAAGACAGAATTGACATGGCATTTAAAGTTTTTGAAATTGTAGCTATCAGGAAAGCAAGTAAATGAAGGGTAGTCCCACAGTTAGGAAGTACAAGAAAAGAAATTGTTTGGGTAGAAGTAGTAGTTATTTTTAACTATTTCAATGGTAAAAGAGTGGAACCTGAATGCCACTCTAATAGCATGCTTAAATACATGTCATTAGGCACCAGGAAAAAAAGCTCATTAAAGCAGTTGCCATGAAAATATTTGTAGAAAAGACAAAAGGAAGCCATGCCACATCTGTGAAAAAGTAACTGAAGTCAAAATGCCAAGCTAGAACTGATTCACTGGCAGATCCTTCTTTAGATTTTAGTGAGAAACTCAAGATTAGCTGGAGCACCTGACCAGATATGACAACAGTATTCAATGTACAGATGAACAGTAGTAACGCGCATTTCCTAGCAGTAGATGCAGCTATTGATTCAAAGTAGTCATTCCACTGATTAGAGGTCCTTTTCAAGAGCAGCAGCCAGGTTTACTTTGTTAACCTTGGCAAATTTCCTATTGAGATGGGAGTAAATTGTGGTATCATCTGCATCTGATAAATGCCTACATTGAAACTGATGACATTAAGAAAATCATTGAAGATCAGAAACAGTGTAAGATCTAGGATAGAGTCTTGAGGAACACACATGATCATGTGAAAGGAACTGAAAACAACCTTTGTTTCACAATTTGATGGGAATGATTGGATTAAATCAAACAATTGTCCAGTAATATTGTAGCCCTAGAGCTTGCATGGGAGACCAACATGCCAAACCCTGTCAAATGCTTTTGAGATATCTAGAGTCGATGATATCTTCACTATTATTATCTAGAGCCAGGTATACATATTCAGTGATGGTCATTGGCACATCAACATTACATCTAGTGAAATGGAAGCCATATGGTTTGTCAGAGAGTAGGTTGTGAATGGTGAGATGCTTAACCATTTACCATTGACTAAAGCCTTGAATACTTTGTTGAAAAGTGGTAAGAGGCCAATAGGGCAATAGTTAGAGGGTCCAGAGGGTTCATTAGATTTCTTAAAAATAGGAACTAGAAATGAGGACACCCAACAAGCTGGAAAGCAAGAAACAGAGAGACAATAGTGGTAGAGTTTTGAGAGAACTGGAGCAAGCTCAGGGGTACATTTCTTTAGAACAATGGCTGGAATCACCTGCACTTGCATTATAAGAATTTAATGAGAGTTATTCACATATGACTCAGTAGAGCCTCTGTTCTAGGTAGAAAATCAGGTGTGTGTACTCCAGACTAGTCAAGTATTAAATTGGAAAATAATTTGTAAGCAAAGCAACCTTGTGAGCTATAGATGAGAGGACTTCAAATTGATTGAATAGAGGAGGGATTTGCACACTCTTGCAAAACTGCCAGGAATCTCTAGAACTGAACTTGTGAGATGCTATAATAACTTTACTCCATTTAGGACACACTGACACTCTTTACAAGCAGAGACAAAGAGGTGTCTGTTATAATCAGACATGTCACTCTAGTACAGCTAGAAGAAGGGAATTCTGTGAACAATAGCAACCAAGCATGCCGGTGAGAACCAAGGAGATGAGTGAGATTTAACTTGGAATTTCTTTGATTAAGTTATTGATGCTGGCTTTCACCCAGGAGGAGATCTTAGAGGCATATTTTGAAACAGGAACACTAAAAACTTTGTTCCTAGAGATATCACAAAGAAATTCACAGAACAAGTCCTAATCTGCACATTGATAACAGAAAGATATCCTGTTGCTAGGAGGTTCTTGACTTGTGAGGGCGTATGAAGAGAAAAGAAGCATGATCAGAGTTGCCAATAGGGCAGAGCTGCATAGCATGACATGAATCAGGGACAGAGGTAAAGAAGTAATCTAAAAGAAAGGTGTCCTTCAGGGTTACTAGGGAAATGTGTGGGAAAGTCTACCACTTTTTTGAGATATTGAGTGATATATATTTGATAAAATATAGTTTTAAAGTATGCAACATTTATAGGTTAAAGTGCTCAATATCAGGGATAGAGCATATGGAAACAAAAAACCATACATGCAAAACATCCACAACAAATAGTAAATACCTGAACAGCACAATGCTTTCTAAACATATCTGTGAAATTATAAACAAAAACTAAATTATACCAAAAATAAGGAAAACAGAATCAGTCTACAACAATAAATTTAAAAAAAACTGTATGCTTTGACTAGAAGAAAAATAGCAGTAATTACTTTTCTAGATCAGCACAAACTACTAAATAAATGATTAAAACTCATCTCAAAATGAAAACAAAATTCTTATGATGTTACTTTAAAATTAAAAATGAACAAGAATAAACAAAAATAAAAAATAAACAAAATTAAGTAAAATAAATTAATCCAAACCTATAAATAAATTAAGTAAATAATAAACAAACCACAAGGACACATATGAACACAAGTAAATGTAATACCAAAAACTAACAATAAAATAATCAATAATAAATAAAAAAAAGTTAAACAACACTATAATCAGGCAAAAAACTACAACTGGATCCATAATAATTTTTGCCCAATGGTCTCTAGAATTTGAAATATACTCATTACTGTCTATCACAACAACCATTAAAACAATACAGTAGGCTAACTACAATGCATCACTGAGCTGTACATAACAATAATCAAGTAAAAACACAACACATACAGCTTGATGACTGCGAATATGTATGAAACAGACTGTTGCCTCTCATTGTTGACTTCAATGTCCATTTATATATTTGTGTATGTGCATATGTGTGTATGTGTGTGTATATATGAAGCAATTGATAGATTTTTTTAATCTGACATTATTTCATATCGTTATAAATGTCATATTTACTGTGTATGCATGTTTGAGTAGACATCCTTGTTTTTGAAACAATGAAATTAATGTCAAAGGGCTCAAAAATGGAAAGTTTGATTAAAAATTTTAAAAGACTTTAATATTTCTATTTCTAGGTCAGTAGACATTAATTTGTACTTAAATAAAATCTTCAAGCCTTTTGCATTCTGTGGTGATTCAACTGTTTATATATGTTAGTCAATAGAACATTATAGGTACCAAGGTCAGGTATTTCTGGATTATTATATTATCCTAACAATTATTGGATAAGTGGTAATGGTTACATTTCAAATTACATGCCTTAAAACTATATGTTTATCATCTGAGAGGTCCCTCTCTGGCTTTTATCAGCATGGTTGATGCTAACCTCCACGAAAGTAACTTGTTATACATTCTCAGCCTAACGTTCTCAGCTGATATGAAGTTGAAAGATCATATTGAATCTATTGCTAAGTTAGCTTCTAAGAAAGTCAGTTCACTATATCAAGTGAGAGAATGTTTCTCTCTGGAATCAATCTTATATATTTATAAGTCTACCATTCATCCATGCTTAGAATATTACTGCCGCATATGGTTTGGTGTTAAGTAAAATAAATTAATGTTATTTAGGATGTGCATTGTGGAGCACTGAATATGGGCTTGGAACAAAAAATTGGGAAGTCAAATTCAAATTATAGTTGAATTTCTTGCATTCACTTACATGCAAATACTCTTGGGAAAGGTATTAATCCATCTCTTCCCTCTAATTATGGGTTAAATAACAGATTGGGTTCTATAGCCTTGGCTGGCAACCAGTCTACTGCAGAAAGTAATGGCAACCTACTGTGGGATAAGCTTCTGCCCAGTCAGTCATGTCTTTTTCGAGACATGATCGCCCAAGTGTGTATCACATATGGCCCTTAACTGACTGTACCTGTTATTTACTTTAAGCTCCTTGATAAGATCTAAAGAAGAATCAGCAATGTTAATGGTCCTAATCTGGCATCTCTGCTTTAGTCACTTACCTCTCTGTGCCTGTTTCATTAGCATGAAAGTATTTAATGGTAATAGTAAGTCTGGTCTCTTCCCTATGTGACCCAAACTTTATGAATTTAAGCACTGTACTAGACTGATATTGAGATCTCATCAATTTATAGTTGAGTTAACTAGATGTAGTCATGTTCTATGCTAAAAGTTTCTTTTTGCACATTGCACTCATAGAACACTCTTCTTGCTCCATGCTTTCTAGCCATCTTTAATCTGCACAAAATTTAAATGCTATATCAGTTGCAATCTACTGTCCTCCCAATTACTCATTTATCTTTCTGATTATTATAAATGGTTCTGTTCCTAATTCTTCCTCACACTGTAACCTCTTCCATTTACTGCCTGGCTTGGGGTGATGCCAATTATATATATATATATATATATATATATATATATATAAATGAATAAGAATGAAGAATAAAATTGGAACACACACACACACACAGACACACACAAAGTTCCATTTATAAATAAGTTTAGATTGTAAAAATATGCTTTAATTATTAATTTCTGGTTGAGGAAAATATTTATGTGCTTTGAAACAACAATTTTATATGACAAAGCTTTCCCAGAACCAAACCTTTCCCTGAATCAAATTTTCAGGATAGTTATAGCAGAATCCTAGTATTAAGATGTATCTACGAAATTAGATTTGGAGTAAAGGTTTGTAAAAATAAAAAAATTCTTTTCATACAACCTAATAGCTTAGTTTACATAATGATCTTAAGATCTTCTATTTCTAATTTTGTTTTGAATCTGACATTGAAGCTAAAAACATTTTTTTGTTAATAGAGTCCTCAAATTGGATCCTTGTGTTTTCAGTAATTAGGTCTGTTGCTGTTTCTAGTGTCTGTTGAGTTTATACTGTGGACCTATTCACTTCATTTAAATAGGCATGCTGGAAACCAAATGCTGCCAAAAGTAAATATTTGGATATTGATGCCAGGTGCTTATCAGTGGCAGACATTTAAATAAGGAGAAAAGAAATACCTTTGAAAATTGTTACTTGAGAAAATGATAGAAAATCAGTGAATTCTGTCATTTCTCTTGCCATTAGAAAACCCTTGAAAAATATTTCTTGAAATCTTATTCAGTGATCTTTTTTTATTTATAAACAAAAAATATATTTACAATACATTCTATCAAGTGTTCTTCATTTTCAATTTGCTTACTTAACAGTCATAGAATTGAAAATGTCTTCATGATTTGATAAAAGCAACAATACTAAAATGAAGATAAAGTAATAGAAAAATAATAATGAAAATGCTTTATCTAAAGAACTCAGGCAACTTAAGACTTCAGATGTGAAAGTAGTGTGATGGTCATCAGCATGAAAAATGGAATTAGTGAGCAGAGTTCAAATTCTAATCTTGTCATATGTATTTATTTTCACACTACATAAAAAAACATAAATCCATTGCTTTGTATGAATGTGCAGGTAGTGCAATAGTTATTATCACTTAAAGTGAAACCAATGAGCTGATTTAAAATTACTGTTGCATTCACTTTCACACAAATACCTTTGGAAAAGGCATAAACCCAGTAGGATACACTGAGCTTTCTAGGTTTAGGTGGCAACCAGTCTAAGAGAAGGGCTACTCTGAATTGAAAACCATGAAGAGAGTGACAGAAAACTACTCCACTATCTTTTCCAAAGTCATGGCAATTCACAGATAATAAAGAAGCAGAATATGTGAAGCCCAATGATTACTTATATCTTGAAGAGACATGGTATTTAAAAATGAAGAACAAGAAAACTATAACATCCACCGCTATGAGTTGTAGACAAAAAAAAAAAAATCAGATCAGAAAGTATATGGCTATATGACTAGTAGATGATTGAATTCTGCAACCAGATTAACCAAACATTCTCTAAGTCAGCTAGACTATCAATGGTGTAGAATATAAATAAGTTCAAATCTTGTTTAAGGTTACTTCATAATTTCTGATCTATGTAGTTTACTTAACCATAAAAATATAGATTTTTTAAAGATTTTCTTCACGAACACTACAACATTATAGTAATAAGGTATTATGGTGATTGTTTATGTCTGATATTTTAAGATTATTTCTAAATAATATTTAATGCTTTTTCTATCATTTTTATCTTTGTGGGTGTCTAATTTTTTCAGTATATTTTAACCTCACCATTCTCTGTTCTTTTTATCAGATGAATGTTTTCAACAAGAGTGGCTTAAACTAGAAGAACATTGGAAAAAAGCCTAGTCTGAGATGAAACAAGAAAATCAAGTGAGGCAAACAGTGTTAAAAGGGAAAAGGGAATACACCCTTCCATATAAAATTAAATCAAAGTAATAGACAAGAAATTATACAGAAAACTTTTAAGGTGATGGAAGTGGTCTATTGGATAGTCAAAAATGTGTACAAGTACAAAAGACATTAAATTAAATACTCAATAAAAAGTATGGAGTACCAAGTAAGGATAGCACTCACTACTCATACATAATTGATCTAGCAAGACCAGTTTGCTAACCATTACACCACGTTAAAGGCCAGTTTGCTAACCATTACACCACGTTCTTTCATAGCATAGAAAATGGATGAAGACATATCAGTGACACTGTTTAGTTTCAGTGAGAAAAACAAAGAAAGAAAGATGAAGTAATAATACTATCATGAGTTTAATGTCTGCTACAGTGAAATAGAAAAACTTGTCAATTTCAAATCTTTTCATTACTTCTTTAATTAATGACCTGCATTCATACTTATAATTGTTATTGAAATATTTAATTAAAGTTGTTAAGCTCAAATATTTAACAATGCAATAGAAGAATTTCTATGGGTATTTTGTAGTTGTGAAACTCGCATTACTTTAAGAATTACAATTCATGAGAAAATTCTAATAGAACAACTGTGAAATTTTCACAAGTATTTTTAATTTGCTTCAATTCCAAATCAGTGATCCTTTTTCAAAGTATAAAAGTAAATACTATATAAGTACCAGTGATGCTCAGACAAAATTCATATATATATATCATGCATTTTTTTATATATATATTTATTTTGTTCAAATGTTTACAAAATAAGAATACTTATTCAAACAATTTGTAAAAGAGTAGAAGTTGCTTGATCTCTGAATTTCAAATAAACTGTTTAGGTCAACTTGTTGCAATGGCTAATTTAGTTGAATATAAAGTGAATGCCTAACCACTTCTAAAAATATTAGAATTGTCTTTCAGTCATGAAAGTAATGAGAATTGAAGCTGTTTTATAAACTAAGTATCAATGGCATGACAACAAACAGGTAGCATTAAATTAGGATAGAATTGTTGTATATTTGTTGGGTTGGTGTGGAATGGTACTAAAGTTTATTCATGATTGGCAGTGAAAGTGATAGAATTTTGGCAAATTGTTAAAAAATATCTTGGTTGGAGTGAAATTTTGCTAAGAAGTGTATTTTGCACTGGGCAGTGCAGGGATATGCCACTGAGGGTGTAGAATGCAAGTGCCTGGCAGATTTTGTTTTGATGAATGAGGATCAAAAAAAGTCAGTGCCTGAGATGAGACAGAATGCACTGGAAGTTTCAGGTGTCAAAGAGTAACTATTTAAGTGGTGTCAGCTGTCACAGTTTTTAGAGAGTTGAGTTAACAGTTACAGACAGCAGTTGGAGAGAGAAGACAGAAGCCAGGGGCAGCACTCACTGCAGCCTCGATGCACCTGTGCTGACAACCTAGATTAAACCTACTCCACATCAAGTTACCAAAAAGTGAATAAAGTATAATAGTATATTTTATACATATGTATTAGTGCCTGTCACTTTGTAGTGTGAAAAGATAATCAACATTTGGTTTCAGCAAATTCTTACCAAATGAATAGCAGTTTATGGTCCAAAATTTTGAGGTGCAACTTTGCTCCCTTGTTGAAGTGGTTAAAATTTTATTTTCATCTTTGACAAAGACAGTATGCAACAGAATAAATCAACTGCAGTGAAGTTATTTATTTAACTTTGCATAGTCGGATACACAGGCATCAGGCAGTTTACAGTATCTGTTGTCTCTAAATAGTTACCCAACTAAATGCTGCACAATCTCATCAGTGCTTAACTTTACTGATCTACAAAGATATAAAGATTTCACCATGACTTGTCCATAAGTTCACAACAGAATTGCTGATAAAGAACCCTCAGTCCAGCTACATCTACCTTTCAAGTGTTTCTAATTTCATCATCTTTACAACCTGCAAAGTGCCAACCAAGATAATGTTACCATTAATGAAAGTCAAGATCTTTGAAATTCTGAACTGGAATTGTTATTTTTATTATTATCTATTCTGCTTACAACTGTCAAGACAAGTTAATGGCTGTTAATATCACAAAGAGAGCCAAAATAAAATCTCAAAGTCAATTGCTTATTAGGGGCTTATATAAACAACTGATGTTTTTTTTGTCAAATATTTGCCTGCATTAAACAGTTTATAAATATAATGAAGTAGCCAGAGAGGGAAGCTTATCTAAAAGAAGGAAAATTTTGATCCCAAACTTCTGCTGCCTTGCAGAGGGAAAAAATATGGTTTAGAATAGGAGTAGATAGGTTTGCCTATTGCCCAGTTCACACACCTTCCCAGTAGTAGATATTTGTCCCTTGTTTCCTGTTTAGGATTGAGTTTCTGGTTGCTTCTGCTAAAGTTCATTCTCTTTCACCCCCAGTAACCTCATATGTATTAGTGGCATTATCTTGCTTGGGATGAAATGATGAAAAAAAGATAGGTGTAGTGAAGGCAATCTCTCTGTGAGAAGGGAAAAAATTCATATAATGAGGGTATAAAATACCAAATTAGAAGAAACCTGCTTTATGGAGGAGAAAACCCCTATTTAACCAACCTGCATTTGTATAAATCATTCCAAAAATTTTCAATAATGTAGTTTTATAGATATTAAGCACAATGATCAGAATTATTTTCTTTGCATGTTGGTTTTAAACAAAGTTGCATACCCTTGTTTATAGTTTAGATATGTTTAAATATCAGGAGAGGTTCTGATTTAATAAGATAAAACCTGACGAGGATATAACCTGACGAGGATATAACTTTCGATTCCTATTTTAAATGATTCGAGGGTTTATACACTACAGATGGCATACACTGGCCGGACTCTAAGAAAGTTTACCTTCTTCTTCGAAAACTGAGCACCAAATAGCACACCAAATTTGTGAACTACATTTTACCCCATAAAACAAGTGAACTCACATTTAATGAATCGGTTAAACTTCTTACAGAACTTCACTCTTTCATGAAAGATGGAAGCATATAAATTTAACCCGAAAGGATAGTAACGATTACACTACATTTGCGTCGGTCATGAGCAAGCATTGCGACGGTATCAAAGTCAGAATTGAGAGCGAATAATTTCAAGCGTCTGATATTTGTTCAGGGATTCGTTTCAGCTAAAGACACTGAAATTAGGTGTAGAGTTTTTAATAAATTGAAAAATGAACCAAACCTTACTCTCCAACAAATAGCGGAAGACTGTCAGAGATTCGTAAGCGTACGCCAAGATTCGAAAAATATCGAGGATTTCTGGCATAGCTCACATAAGAAAAGTACGCCAAAAGAAAAAACAATTTAATTCTCTTTCTAAATCATACCAAACAAAAAAGAAACACAACAACTTGCCCCCTAACCCGTCTTACGGTTGTGGGTCACTTTATTGGTATCGGGACTGCCCTTACCGGAATAAAAAGTGCCTTAATTGTAGCCGTTTCGAACACAAGATCTCACATTGTCGAGTGAGAAAAAATGTTTAATAGCTGCATAAAAAACAGAAAATCAGATGAACAAGACAGGTTAAACAGTAGGAAATACGTGCAAGTACAAATCCTAAATAAAAATATTAAACTAAAGTTGGGTTCTGGTTCAGATTTAACAACCATAAACCTACACACTTGGAAAAAGTTGAGAAACCAACCTTTTTTCAAGGAGGGATGTTAAAACTAAAAACGTTTGTATTAAAGAATACAAAAAAGTTATTTGGCATCGACTGGATGGAGAAATTTAAGTTGTGGGACATGCCAATTAATTCATTTTGTCAAAAACTCGAAAACATGACCACCAAGGTAAATAATCTAATAAAAGATTTAAAAGAAAATTTTGCGGAAGATTTTTCCTGAGGATCTTGTTCGGTGCAATAAGATGATGGCAAAATTCGAATTAAAAAATGACATCCAGCCAATGTTTAAGAAGAAACGAAATGTGCCTTTCGCCTCTGTACCACAAATAAATGAAGAACTCGACAGACAAAAAAGAACCGATGTCTTGTCAAAAACTGTGTACAGTCAATGGGCCTCACCGAGCGTCTTTGTGAAGAAGACGTCAAACGAGGTCGGGGTCTGCGCTAATTTCTCGATGGGGCTTAATGCGACACTCAGAGAGTATCATTATACTTTACCTGGACCGCATCAAATTTTCCCGAAATTAAATGAAGTGCATTTTTTTTCAAAAATCGACCTCAGTGACGCGTATCTTCAAATACCGGTGGAGGAAGAATGTTCTAAGTTGCTCTGTATCAATACCCATCGCGGGTTGTAGAAGTTCGAACATCTACCATTCGGGGTAAAGGTTGCACCGGCAATTTTCCAACAAGCGATGGACACTATGCTGAGCGACTTTGACTTCGCGGTTGCATATTTAAACTACTTATTAATGATCAGTCAAAATGTAGAACATCATAAGGAATATGTTCATAAGTTTTCTCAAGAATTCGGGAGTCTCTTCTTCTATGTGCCTTGTCCTTTCAGAACGTAGGCAATCCTGGCTTTCCACGTCTCCCTATCCTTGGTGTTACACCACGCAACATCCGTTCTGTCACCCACCTGCTCAGGCCCTTCAAATAGGTTATCCGCTGCTTTCCCCTGTTTATTTTCCTCTCTATCTGGCCTGTTAGTATCAGGTTCTCCAAGCCCTCCTTCCTCATTGCATGTCCCAGGAACTTTAGCTGACTCTTCCTGATGCTCAGTATTAATTTCCTTTTTGTTTCCATCATTTCCAAGACCTTCTCATTGCTCACATGCTCGATCCATGATAGTCGCAGCATCCTTCTGTAGAACCACATTTCAGTTGTTTCAAGTTTTTCTTTCATCTTTGATGATATTGTCCAACATTCACTGCCATAACAAAGAACATATCACATAGCAATCCTGTACTATCTTCTTTGTTTTTAGCGAAATTTTTCTGTCTCTTAAAATTCTACCCAGCTTCTGGAACGCGTCCTTCGCCATGCCAATTCGCCTTCGGTCTCTGTGTCGCACTTTCCGTTTTCTGTTAGAACATTTCCCAGGTATTTAACTTTTTGTATCTGCTTGATTTTAGTATCTCCCACCTGTATTTGGCATTTTGGGCTGCTCTTTTTGATGATGACCATGTATTCGGTTTTCTTGCAGTTTATTTGTAGTCCTTTCTTGTCACTCTCTTCAGCTACTTCCTGTAGTTTCCTTACTGTGTCATCTGCGTACCTTATGTTGTTCAAATTGTTGCTTCCAATGAGAAATACTAGCATAACATATAGGGTCCTCAGAATAGTCTTGTTGTACAAGTTGAATAGATCCGGTGAAAAGACGCATCCTTTTCTTACACCCTTTCTATCTTTGTATATCTGCTGAATTCGTTATCTGTCCGTATGCAGGCAGTTTGCTGCCAGTAGAGATTCTTGATTACTCTTATGTCTTTCCCAAATATGTCGAGGCTGCTGAGCATCTCCATCAATTTTTTGTGGCGTATTTTGTCAATTGAAAGAATTCAAATGCGATTTTTTATGGAGATGATTAAATACTTAGGACACATTATCAATAAAGATAGCATAAGACCAGATGCAGAACGGGCTACAGCAATCAATGATATGCCAGCTATGGAAAATGTCTTTACCTTACAAAGTTTTTTTTAGAATTTTCAAACTACTACCAGGTATCTTGAAGATACTTTAATTGCTTCTTTTCGAACAAAAGGAGAAGTTAAAACCACATTATGCAACACAGTAATATACTCTTTGGCCCAACACGGATCGACCATGGTCTCGAATGCATATTGATTTTGCAGGCCCGCTAGACGGTTCTACTACCTTATACTAGTAGACAATTTTTGTAAGTGGCTTGAAGTTCTTAGATGTAAAAATCCCACTACAGAAATGACAATGAATTTTCTACACGAACTGTTTGCCAGATTTGCTGTGGTCGATTGTTTAGTGGCAGACATTGGGACACAATTTATGTCCAGTGATTTTAAAGATTTTTGTGAGACCTTCCAAATCAATCGTATCACGATCGTTTCATATTATCCGAGGTCCAACGTACAGGCCGACCGCTTCGTTGACACGCTGAAAAAAACTCTGAAGAAAGCTAGAGGCACGTCCACAAAAAATGCCCTCTAGTTCCTTCAGATGTATAGAATCACGTCCAACGACAACACGCTATCATCATTACCCCCAGCCGATGTAATGTTTGCGCGTAAAATCAGGTTTGTGTTCGACAAGCTACTTCTCAAATAAACAAAACCCAGACGATCAAACACGGTACCTACAAAACGCTACCTACCCAGAGAGAAAGTTTTTTTTTTTCCCCAGAATGTTTCGGGATAATATATCTTTCTGTGAAATAGCTACAATTGAGAAAAGAGTAGAAAATATGGTTCACATAATTAAAGATCCTTAGTTTACTCACAAAAAACATTTAAATCAACTCAGGAAACGACTCTCAGACAATGTTGACAGCGGTCCTCCAGAAGAAAAAGAAGTTATGGATATCATTTACGATACTTTTGACATACCATTACCACAAGCAGCCCCGGAACAGCGCCATTTAAAAAGAAAAAGGAAAATGACGGACTTTATTGTCGTCAGTCCAAAGAGAAAAAATATTTCGACTCCTGCAGAGTTGATACTTAGAAAGGAGGTGTTATGGTAATTTACCCATGCACAAATGAACTCTTCCAAACTATAAATAAGCAACAGTTTTTGCTTTGTGCAAGAAAGCTTATTCCAGCAGATAGCTCTGACAGCCGAACCAAAACAGTCACGATTGTGATCTTCTCATGTTTTATATGTTTGTACTATTATTCTTTGTTAATATATTTGTTTAACTCTATCGCGTCTTTGTGTCTTCATTTCTGGCCCCCAACAAGGCCACAACAGCTAGTGATAAGTCGGATGTTAGGACATTTTTGATCTTTTCAAACGCACTTTCTCTATCCTAATCCATTTAGCCTTTGCTTTAACAAGGCATTTAAAGGTGCAGTAAAACTCCTGCATATCTTATATATACACATGGTAGTAGTTTGTAAAGCCTAAAAATGCTTGCAATTTCACTAAATTGGTCAGGGCGTGCATGTCTTTAGTTGCGCTTGATTGGGCAGGATCTGGTCATTGACTCTTTTCGTCAATAATTTGTCACTGATATTTTATTCTGGACATAAATAGTGCATGTTTGTGTTGCTAATTTTAAACCTGTATTCTTTTAATCTTTGGAATTCTATTTGTATGTCTTCCGCATGTTGGTGTCTGGTTTCAATTCTAATCACTATGTTATCCAGATATGATTGCACGCAACATAATCCAGCAAGCATTATATTCATAATTTGTTAAAAAATACTCGGAGCTATCCTGAAAGGAAGTCGGTTGAATTTATAAAGATTTTTATGAGTGTTGATAGTTATTTCAAAAACTCTTTTTCTACCAGTATTTGTAGATAGGTGTCCGACAAATCCAACTCAAAAAAAAAAAATCCTCTCATTTAGTTTGATGAAAATTTCTTCTGAACTTGGTCACGGGCAATTATAATTCTGTAAGCTTTCATTAAGCCACGTTGAGAAATCGGAGCCTCTTGAAGTCTAGAGTTGACCATTATCTATCCTATATATCCTCATAATATTCAATCCATTTAGTAACTCACTATCTTGAGTGACTCCTGGGCTTTGTATTGGGTGAACAAAAAAAGAATGACATTTCCATATATTGAACTGAACTCAATTTATATTATTCACCTTTTCCTCACCATTCTCCTTTACTCGGCACACTTTACAATGTGGATTTCAATGTATATATTTAGGCTTCATCAGAAAGGTGATGATACTATCTAAATATGTTCAGCTATGCCTGTCATTTTAAATTTCGGAACTACAAGTCATATTTAACACAAGAGATTTACCAACAACTCCTTTGTGAAATGAAAATGACATTTTTCTTATGTATTCTAATATAAATTGAATTCGGTTAGATTTCAGATATGAAGTAATTTTATTCCACAAAATGTTCAGGCTAATATTATCTTTCTTGTTAGATCTATTATTATAGTTTTGCTAATGCATTCTTTGAAACTTTTTCTTGATTTCCCCTGACAGGTAGTTCTAGACTAAGAAATCAGAAATTCTTGCAGGTATTGTCAGGATTATTTTTTCATAAATCAGACTGAAAAAATATCCAGTTAGATATACTAAATTTATGTGCAAAAGTTCTAGCAAAAAATATTTTTAATCTGTAAACTAAGTTTGTAGTTTTTTCCTAAAAAGTGCTAGAAACTTTTGCACAAACCTAATATATAACCTCAGTGCACATGTAACAGATACTATCTTTTTGGTTGCAGGAGTTTTTATCTTAGTTATATATATATATATATATATATATATATACAGTGCTCTCTCGCATGGTGTGACGTCATAGAACCGCATTACAAATTTACAAACTGCCTCTGCTATTCGGTGACTGTTATCATTGCTTAGCAATGTATTATGTCAACACAAGATAAAATCATCTTTGATGGTGGATATATTTATGTTAACTGAAGATGGCTGAAAGCTTAGAACCAGCATAATAAAAAAATATCAAAATGTTGGACAATTTTTGTCTTTATTTTCACCTGAAATTAAAGCCAAAATATGATGTTTAGAACGGTTCATGATTAAACATAATAGACATTCATTGTCTGTCATATTTAACAGTATATGTTTAGAAAATTATCTGTTGCCTCAATACACTAAATATATATACAATTATGTACGGATTATATATGGATTATACAGAGATGACAGATTAATGATAGCACCAGACAACAAAAGAGAAAATGATAAAATAAGGAAAGAACTTTTGAAACTATTCAAAAAACTAGATTTTGAAATAATAGTAGAAACAAATAGAAAAATAGTCCAATATTTAGATGTGAAATTAAATTTACAAACTGGCAATGTCTCTCCATACATGAAAGCAAAGACAAAGTTAAAGTACATAAACACAAGATCCAACCATCCCAAAAGCATAATTAAGCACATTCACAAAGGAATAGAACACAAGCTATCAAAAAACTAGTCAAACAAAACAATATTTGATGAAAAGAAAAAAAACTATAAGATGCACTAAGAAAATCTGGCTATAGGAACATTTTAAAATACAAAAAAATACAAAAAATACAAAAAAAAAAACGATGATAGAAAACGAAATATTATCTGGTTCAACCCACCATTTAACTTAGAGGTAAAAACCAAAATAGGACAAATATTTTTTAAACTGATAGATGAACACTTTCCAAAAAGCTCAGAACTAAACAAAATTTTCAAAAGGAATACAACCAAGCTAAGTTATAGCTGTTCTAGTAATTTAGAACATTTCATAAAGAAACAAAATGCCAGAAATTTAAATAGCATTGTACAAAACAAGATCATTAATAAAGAATGTAACTGCAGAGACAAAAATAAATGCCCACTTCAAGGACTTTGTAATACAAAAGAAGTCATTTACAAAGCAAAAGTACATGACTTAAATGGTCAAAACAAAATATATTTGGGATCAGCCAAAGATACCTTTAAGACCAGGTGGTTCAATAACAAGTCTACATTTAAAATAGAAAACTTAAAATATTGAACAAAATTGGCTAGCCTCATGTGAAAATTGAAATTCAAATATGGATAAGACCCAGACATAATGTGGAGTACAGTGAAAACAGCCAAGCCTTACAACAGTGGCAAAATATGTAGACTGTGCCAGGAAGAAAAGTTAGCGATTATGCTATTCCCAAACAAAAATGAATTATTGAATGAAAGAACAGAAATTATGACTAAGTGTAACCATACAAAAAAAATACCTATTAGGTTCATACAACCATTGATGAAAACATTATAATTTCTTGTAATTTAAAAAATTGTGCGTTCAAAAATTCCCCGTTACGTGAGTGTTGAGTAGTGTGTATGTGTTATCTACTGAACACAGTAAGCACATAATTAGCAATAGTTGATATTATTGAGTGTTGGATTTTTCTTTTTATCAATAATGCATCATTTATTTTTAGTCTTTTTTTGCATATGAATGATGCTATGATATTTTGCTGTCAACAAGTATGTTACGGATAAGTTTTGGTAGGTCTCCATGTGCGTTTAATAAGATTTATTTTTAATGCAACATATATATATATATATATATATATATATATATATATATAACAGAATATATATATATAAATAGAACTAACATAAAAACTCCTGCAACCAAAAAGATACTATCTGCTACATGTGCACTATCTTCTTCTTCTCTTATATGCCATGTCCTTTCAGGACGTAGGCGATCACGGCTTTCCACATCTCGCTGTCCCTGGTGGCTTTTAGCATGCTTTCTTCTGTTGCACCATGCAACCCTCATTCCATCATCCACCTGATCAGGTCCTTCAAATATGTTATCTGCTGCTTTCCTCAGTCTCTTTTTCCCTCTATCTGACCTGTTAGTAACAGGTTCTCCAAGCCCTCCTTCCTCATTGCATGTCCCAGGAACTTTGTCTCTTCCTGATGCTCAGTATTAATTTCCTTTTCGTCTCCATCCTTTCCAAAACCTCATCATTGCTCACATGCTCGGTCCATGATATTTGCAGCATCCTTCTGTAGAACCACATTTCAACTGCTTCAAGTTTTTCCTTCATCTTCGAAGATATTGTCCAACATTCACTGCCATAGTGAAGAACCGACATCACATAGCAATCCAGTACTCTTCTCTTTGTTTCTAGTGAAATTGTCCTGTTTCTTAATACTTTACAAAACTTCTGGAATGCTTTTTTTTGCCATGCCAATTCGCCTTCGGATCTCAGTGTTGCACTTTCCGTCTTCTGTTAGAACACTTCCTAGGTATTTAAATTTTTGTGCCTGCTTGATTTTAGAGTCCCTCACCTGTAATTGGCATTTTGGGTTGCCCTTTTTGCTGATGACCATGCATTTGGTTTTCATGCAGTTTATTTGTATTCCTTTCTTGTCACTCTCTTTAGCTACCTTCTGTAGGAAGTTTTGTAGTTTTCTTTCTGTGTCTGCTATCACCACTGTATCATCAGTGTACCTTATATTATTTAAATTGTGGCCTCCCATGATGAATCCTGGCATAACTTCTAGGGTTCTCAGAATAGTCTCACTGTATAAGTTGAATAGATCCGGTGAAAAGATGCATCCTTGTCTTACACCCCTTTCAATCTTAGTATAATTGCTGAATTTGTTCCATATGCAGGCAGTTTACTGCCAGTAGAGATTATTGATTACTCTTAGGTCTTTCCTAAATATGTCAAGGCTGCCAAGCATCTCCATCAATTCTTTGTGGCATATTTTGTCAAATGCCTTTGCATAATCAATATATATATATAATTGGAACAGAAGATTTTATCATTTTTTAAATGAAATTCAATGACAATAGTTGAATATTTGTACACTAATTTATACACCTATATATGTCTCATTTCGATCCATCTTTGAGACAGCTTTATGATTTTATTCTCCCAGAAATTGGGTGATGAAGTAATTTAAGTGGTTTTTACAGACTTTTAGAGAATTGAAGTTCTTTCCATGAAAAGAATTGTTGTAGAGATTGAAATAATCACAAGTTACAATGGCATTTGAGTAGGGTGAATCATTCCAAGTTGTACCAATTTTTACTGGGGCTGCGAAGAGATATGAGGTTGTCATGATGGGAGATGACATCCTTCTGACTTGTCAATTCTAGTTGTTAAATCTTGAGGCATCCAAACATTATAACAATTCACATATCCAAGTGTTTTCCAATGCCTTACAACACTCATGTAAGATATATAAAGTATAACTGCTATATTCTGTGTTGTGTGACCAAGATTATTTTTAATCAGTATTTTGAACTGGTTATCATGAACTACTCCAGGCCAGTTAGAATGTTCTCAGTCTTCCAAATCAATATTTCCACTTCTGAACTCAGTGAGCCACTTATGAACATTACTCTCAATTATGGCACCAACTCCCTAAATGGCACAAGTCTTTTTGCTGTTTTCCAGAAATTAAAGTTATGAAATAATGAATATATATATAATTTACTCCATTTTCACTTTTAACATAGAAGTAATTAAAATTCACAATCTAGACATGAATCATATAGAAAAATGCTTTGAAATATCATCTTTCAAAGTATGTATATATGTCACAAATTTCAGTCAAGTGTGAAATGAAATCAAAAGTTTCCTACTGAAAAATATGACAAATTTTTGGTCCAACTTAATATATACGGTGTGTAGAAAAGTTGTCAGCCTGACCCACTTCCCAAGAGTTGACCAGATAACCAAACATTTGATTTTTTTAAAGATCTTCTTGGTTGGACTGAAAACCTTTCTGCATCCATCATGTACATAAATATATGTGTGCATTTTTATAAAATGCACAAACAAGAAAAGGTATTAGATTGAAAAATTAATGTTAATTTTGTAACATAAAATGTTTTTCCATAATTTGTCTGCAGATTTATAGATGCTTTTATATATTTTAACATAAATGGTTGAAAGTGATGGTTAGTTAAGTGATCCCTTTAAAGAATTTAAAATATTAAAATGCTTTGAGTAATTAAATTTATCAAATAAGTACAAAATTGGTGATGAAATGTGCACTTTGAAATAACAGCAAATAGTCCATAACTCAAAATGCTTTATCTGAAAGGGTCAAATATGCTACAAATACCAGATCCTCGGTCATTTGAAGCTGGGGTTATTATAACTGCTCAATTCTAGCATTTGTAAAATTTCATTAAGAAAGGGAGAGTCAGGAATACTGAGGAACTTTGCACACTATTTGTCACTAATCATATGTACACATGAGATTCCCATTTTAAAAATGGTTTTGTATCATATTCTGTTCTAGTAAGATGATGAATAAATATTCAAATAATGACAGAAGTTTATGATTGGATGGAAAATGATACAAGGGTAATAGCTAAGCAAATTTTGTTGAGTTGTTTAAAGTTTTTGGTATTTAAGTATTTCTGTTAACTTCACCCCACTCTAAATATTCAAGATAAATCATTTGTTTTCCTATTTTTTTATTTTTTCCCAACTATTTTTTTTATCTTTTTTCCTGTTCTCATTCTATAGTGCTTTGTAATCCATATGAACAGTTGTGTCAGGAAGAATTCATTTTAAATGTTATCTCATAATACTGTAAACAAGAGGAGCTAATACACACCTCATTGCAAAACACTCAGCAATTGTTACATTATCAACACTACTTTTATTTTCTAATATTATCTAAGTACAAGGTAACCCCAAAATTCCTTGCCATTTTTTATTTATTAAAAAAAAGAGCTCTACAGCACAGTTGGCATCCCATTATTCCTTAAAGTAATCCCAATTAATATATCTAGAAATTTAGTCAATTATCTCCAAATGTGCAATACCCTGACAGTAAAAATCAGGTGTTTTGGGTGCAAAGACATCTGTGACTGCGTGCTGTAAGTCTGCCTATTTGCAAAGGATTTCCACAAAGATTTCTGTTCAGGGAATGGAAGAAGTGGTAATCTGTTGGTGCAATATCCATGGTATAATGGTGAATGGCAGTGATGGTTTGGCCTGTTGGTAGCAGCTTATAGTGCACCACTTGTCAATAAGTCCACTAGATACAGTGTATGATGTTGCATTTGTTTAGAGGTGATCTAATAGTGTGTGGCACAGAATCCTGTGGTGACAAACAATTTCTGGCATGCTTGGGTTTCATCATTGGTGAGTAATCAATCAAATATGGGTATGTTGAGTTCCTATAAAGCAACAAGAAACAGGCTGTCACTCATTGTTTGTTGGCATCTGACAGTGTGTATCCACTTACTCAAATTGTATGCCTTGTATACAGATGCAGATGAAGTCTGACTGTTTCATCAGAAGCTGAGAAATGTCTGGCAAGCTCACCACAGGTTTGGCTATTGTCCTTCTCTATGGCGGCCTCCTTCAAAACCATATCATCCAGGACCTGTGGCCAACAACTGCGGGGTTCATCTCAAAGAGAGAAATCTCTCAACCTAACATTGGTCAAGAGCAATGCCCACTCCACCCCACCTCCATTACTTTCTCGGCACATGACATGCTCATCAGCACATCTTCTTACATGATGTAAAAAATGGTCATAACTTTATGATTACATTATACTATCTAACATTTCATTTATGCATTAACAAATTCTACAAAATACTAATAAAAACTTGTTTTTTTAAATAAGTTACTGTTAGAGCAGATTAGAGAGTATATATGTATTGAATACAGTACACAAAAAATGGAAGGACCTGTAATGTTAAAATCTAAGTTTAGGTCAAAAGTGATCATGATAAAGATTAACAAAGCAGCAAGACCAGGAAAATGGCAGCCTCTTAAGAAATATTTCTTTATTATCAATTTTCACATCATTGACTTTTACTTCATTTGATCAATGAAGATGATATATTAAAATTTTTTGAAGAGGAAATATAATGATTTTTATGTTTAATAGGCTGTTGTCTATACAAAACTCTGGAATAACTGTATAACTTTAATCAGCTAGATGACAACCTTTTACTCATATTAATTATATATATATAGCTTTGTGCAGGTGGTTTAATATAGGTTAAATAGTAGAGCAGACAAGACTCTTCAGCCATGGTAGTAATCATTCTAAAAGGACAACTCTGAGTGCGTTGAAAACTGTATGTAGCCCTGGTGAAGCACATAATATACAGCTAATGAAAGGACCATAGTAGTTACAACTTAATTTTATGATCCTGACACTGATTGACCTTGATATATATATATATATATATATATATATATATATATACCCTGGGTATATATATATATATATATATATATATATATGGTTTGATCAAAATTAGGTTTTAAGCCCTTCTATTTTGATTTTTACTTCGGGTTTTGTAGGTATAATTGTAGATCTTAGTCTCAGCCATGATACCATTTACTCAGAGGACTTATTTAACCTTCAAAATTCAGTTTGGGACAGAAAACTTATTTGACATTGATACTGGTAATCAAAATGTGACTCTTTTTTTTTTTTTATAATCATATCGCCCCAAGCAAGGCAGTCTACTGCCACTGTTGTGCAAGGGGTTACATAGGAGAAAAGTTATGAGAAAAACTGACAGGTTATAGGGGGTGTCAGGAAGTGGATAAGAGAAGGATGAGAATACTGATGAGAGTGGAGTGAACGGAAAAGGGAGCATGAGATAGAAGATGCAAGTTAGTGAGATAGGAGATGACTATTGACTTTACATTTAAATTCTTGGAGATTGTAGCTGTCGCGAAAGCAAGTAAATGGAAGGGAGTTCCACAGGGGGGAAGTGCAAGAAAAGAAGCTGCTGGAGTAGAATTTGTGTTTACATTTTATTGGTTTCACAGTAAAAGGGTGTGACCTAGTTGGTAATCTTGTAGCTCGAGTAAATTCATATATGGGGGCACCAGCGAGCTAAGTTTATCGAAGCAGAAGCCATGAAAGTATTTGTAGAAGAGTCACAGGGAAGCCACATTGCGCGCATGAGAAAGTGACTGTATCTGATCTGCCAAGCTGGGATTGATCACATTACAGAAACTCCATTGGATTTTGTCAAGAACCCCTAGGTGGATAGCGGGAGCACCCGAATTCATTTTTCTTTCAATCTATGTTTTTGCTTTGACTGGAAACAGCTATTGCTTTTTAGTCTACTTAACTTAAATTCCACCTTAACTTTTAAGGTTTTTGATGTCAAGGTTTGTCATGCATTAATTTTACAGATTGTAATTTGCACATACAGTGCTGTGCAAAACTGTGTTCACACATTAACTAGCTTCACGAGTTCTAATCGAATGCCCAATTGGCCATGTCAGTTGAATTATGCTAGACTAAACTGATCTATTCAAATTACAGCCGTCTGATTGGGCATCGCCTTCATATTCACTTTTAACATTTTGTGAAACCCTAATCCTGCATTTTTGCGATTGGTATCTCGCTGTACGTGTCTCAAACTCCGGTCTACAACTTGCAAGGTTGCTTATATGCACGTTTTGCTCTTCTGATTTCACTGTAATTCCTTCTAAATGACCAAAGTTGGCCACATTATTACACAAACATCTCTGTGAGTTTGTTCCTTTTGAAATCCATGCCACCTAAAAAAAGATGTTTTATTTGGCGCCAAGGCACTTCGGCATCAGCAAAGAGGGCTACTAGGACTAACAAAAGTCCCTCTGTTAGTGCTGTGCAATTGTCGCAAAACGCACTGCGTTCAGTAGAACATAGGGCAACTGAAACTAATGATAAAAATTCCATTAGGTTATCTAATGATTGCGTCCGTAAAAAAACTCCAGATTGGATGACTCCATATGCTTAACGCTCAAGCTACTGCTGATAGGGCCACTTTTAAGGGATTTTGAAAGTACAGAGCATTGATGGTCTCAGCACTTAACAGACACCACTGCTAAGGTATGTTCACAGGCTGTCGAAAGTACAGAGCAGCTTCAGTCTCAGCGATTAATAGATGCCACTGCTAGGAAACGTTCATGGGCAGCTAAATGTACAGAACAGTAGAGGGCTCGCAATTTAAGCAACCGTGCCTCTACTTCAGGTTTGTGGGCTGCCAAAAGTACAGAACAGCAATCTGCTAGGCTTGCGTGGGTCATTCCTCTTACTTGCTTGCTTCTGGCTGATTGTGGTAGTGGCAGCGCCATCTTTTGGACAAAAGACACATCCTTTCTTTTTGCATTGCATGCTGGTTGTGTTGTTGGAGAAGTTCTACAGCTTCGAAATCAACCTTTCAACAACCTATGTTTTTTGTGCCAACATCCAAAGAGTCTGAGTTTCAGGACCATGGCTTAGTTTTAAAGCTTTCATTACAACCGAGCAATGCCAGGCTATACTGCTAGTTAGGAATAAAATCAGAAAAAGGCAAAAATATAATTTGGTTTCATTAAATTCACAATAAAATTAAGTAAAAATAGGCAAAACACTGTTCCAGTTAATTGAAAAAAATTATAAAAAATTATTAACAGAATATTAAAATAAGTTACAATTTTATGAAAAACATAGAAAAATAAAAACAAACCTAATAAAAAAATAATCACTAATATAAACAGTACTAATATCAATGATAGAAGTAATACTACATATAATTCTAATAACATTAATATTAATTTTTGAAGCAACACAAAACATCTTGAAAATAAATACTTTATCAATAATATATAAAACTACAGTAACAAACAATATTAATTCAGAAGGAAATATTTCTATAGGAGCAACAGAAAAATTCTAAATAAAATGTATGATATTCATGAAAAAAACTTTCAAGAGAAAAAGTTATGTTGGCAATAGTATACTTTTTAAATATATAGGAACAAAAAGAAAAACTGTGTTCACTAACATTAAATTTAAAATCATAAAAAGGACACCTCTTTGTAACACTAATAACAAAAACTGTTAACTATACTTAGAATAAATGTTCCAAATAATCAGTTTCAAAATCAAATAAACTGGATAAAAAAAATGAATTCTTAGGTAATTGAAGACATTAAAAAATGTGTAATTTGTTAAATAAAAACAGATTACAAATTGTAAACCACATTAATATATATATATATATATATATATATATGCACATTATTCATTCAGTAATGAATTGAACAGTCTCAATTATTGGCATATGTTTTCATTATATATAACATTCTAAAGTTTGCCTCTCTCTACCAAGCGTCCATAGCTCAGAGGTAGAATCACCAACTGATGTCAAGTCAGTCAGGTTTCAATCCTGACTAGAACCAATCGGATGTCTAACTGTACTAATGAGCTGTGATACAGTGAAACAGGACTGCCTGCAGATGACTATATATATAAAGCAAACATTTAAAGAAGTTAAATATAACTAAAATTCAAATTTTATTTTTAGCTGTAATATTTTAAGTAAGAAATTTCTTAGTTTTTACTTCACTAGAATATCATGTCCTTTACTTTTTCAGGTTTAATAACTTGTCCTGTTCTTTTCCAGATTTAATATAATCTTAAAAATAGTACTTTTCATGTGCACATTTTTCCATGTAATTCATGATTTCTCCAAGCATTGCTATCAATCTGATATAAATTTAATGCTGAAAACTACATTAAAAAATATTAAAAAGAAAAAATGTTTATATGCAACTGATTAAAAAAAACTATGAAAAATTGATTATTTATAATTAATTCTGATAATCAATTCTGATAAAGTGATAAATGATAAGCAGAGTTTCATTGACAAAAAATGTTAAAAGATATCAGAGTTTAAATGTTGAAAACCACATGCCAAAATATAAAACAGAAAAAGTTATAAAAATAAGATTTATTATTAGAAGCATTAGTCACTCACTTATGCACTTATATAGTTAGTCTTCCTTTTTGGACTTCACAAATTTCAATGTAACTTTTTTCTACTGAACCTAAATTCAAAAATCTTTTTCAAAATGTAGCTAAAGAGGTGTCCTATCTAACTCTGTAAACAGTTTGAAATTTGGTTGAGAACTGAATTAGTGGTGAAGCTTGAAAGTTGCCTAGATTTACTCAATGTTAGATTTAAGAATATATTCAACCACTATTGTGGTTGAATGATAAAATATAAATAGTTAGAATCTTTAATATATTAGTAATTTATATAAATTCACACATTCTTATTCAAAATAGACATTAATTACATTAAAGATAAATGAATAAAAATAAATTAATTAACAAAAGAAATAAAAAAGTAGACAAAAATTAAAAACAAATATTAAAAAGTTATTAAAAGTTGAATAAATAAAAGCATTTCTACCCAATAATATAAACCGTGATTGTACATCCATGAAACCATCCATGATATTAAATATCACAATAATATAAATATAATGAAAATCTTTAACAGATGTTTCAAGATGTCAGTTATATCTAATATCTGTTATAATAGACTGCAAATAACTCTCTTTCAGAGAGTTGGTATACACACCTAGTCGACACTTCATGTCGACTAGGTGTGTATACCAACAAAGTAAAAACATAAAATAAAAAGCCATTTTCTATGCAGGGGATATGAGCATTTCAAAACAAACCCCTGCAATAAAATACAATAATAAATTACTAATATTTCTGCTAGAGAATAAAGAATCCCTGTGGATCACCAGATTTGTTTAAAAGAAGGTCTCTCCTAAATGGACAACACAGTTATGGACTGAAAAGCTACCTGTAAGTAGGTCAAATGCAACTTATGCAGGTGCTATGAATTTTGACAGTCTTTGAACTCATTACTTTATAGTGACTGGAGACCAACTACAAAATTCTGTTCTTGAGAGAATTTTGATAAAAAACAATGTTCTTCTTAATTTCTAAGTGCTAATTAACTGTTTCATTGTGTCACAAACATAACAATCGCAACTGAATTTTTAATTCAGGTCTTTGATTCCTCAATTTGATCTACTATCCATTACGCTAGACACACACACACACACACACACACACACACACACACACACACACACATGTAATGAAAAAATTTAGTTTTAATGAGTGCTATATTTATGGGATATGGTGTTCATTATCAGGGATAGAGCATATGTAAATATGAAAGCTGATATTGAAGTCAACACCCAGCAGCAACAGTCTGTTTTATGCTTAAACGCAATTATCATGGCCTGTCGAATATGTTTAAGCATGAAACAGACTACATATATTATTAAACAAATGAGGTAAAACTTTCAGACTTATTTTACTAATAATGAGTTTTGCTGAAGTTGTAAATTATATTTGTTTAGCAGTGTGTTAATTAGTAAATTGAATTTATTTGCAGATATCGAATTATTCTGCAAAAATGTTACCTAAATTTCTCTAAAATGACATTAATGTTTGATATCAACTTATTTTATGCAAAAATTAATCATATAAATTTAAGTAAATTATTTATAGTTTATTGGATATGTTATAAGGAGCATTTGGTTGCAAGAAAAAAAGAAAAATGGTTCAATTTTCATCAGCCTGTATTTGTCAAAATTCAGAATATAATACATAGTTTGAAATTTAGTAAATATTGTTCGTGTGTTCTTTCAGCTGCTGTTGATGACAAAAGTTTTTTTAGGTATATGTGTATTGTTTGTAGCACTGAAAGTTGACTGTTTTCTTGGGTTGCTTGTCCTAGGTCAGTTGGATGCCAGAGGATAGGTCAGGGGTTGATTAGCCATTAGTAGGGTTTGACATATGCCCTTTTTCATGGTTGATAGGCTGACAGTCATGTGATGCTGAGATGTCGAAGCTGCCTGGTAGGGCAGTTAGCTGAGTTTGTCATGGTGGTGATTTGTTTTAAATCATGTTGAAATTAAAGCAGTCTGAAATTATGGCAAGTGAGGCCCGGGAGTGGATAGTAAACATTGATCAAGTGGAATGCTTTTCTTGGATTTTGGTTGAATTTAGTATTAACAAAATGGAGTCACAGTGGTAATGATGAGAGAAGCCTGGAGTGGATAGTGAAGAATTTGAAGTGTTAGAAATTACAGTGGTAGCATGGGTGACAAAGCTTGCTTGTCAGTTGCATTCCACGTGTGAAGAGTCGGGTGAGATTAGTGAATCTTGGGTGAAGTCATAGTTGTGAAGAGAGAAGGGATAATGGCGGTGACAGCATTCTGACTGCCTTCAGACTTAAAGGTCAAATGCTTGCCTGTTGGCTGCATTCCATGTATGAAGAGTTGGCGAGATTAGTGACTCTTGGGTGAAGTCATGGTTGTGAAAAGAGAAGGGATAATAGCAGTGATAGCATCCAAAAAAAAAGACATCATTTCCGTTTGACTATTACATTTGTACAGGGACATCAGATTTGCTTATTCTTCACAAATCCATTTTGTCTGACTTTACAAAAACTGAACACTTAAACACACATTCAAAAGAAAAACTTTATGCAGAACTTGCAAACATAAATATTATTTCAAAACAACAAATTGATGTCATTTATTCTCATTAAATAAATTTAAACTTATTAATATAAATGAGACACTTTATCTTTTGTTCAACCTTCTAATTCTTTCAGATTTGGTGGGCTTGGTTATGCTTAGCACAAGGCTATTTTACAAGCACAGCCAACACTGCCTACATAATGCTGACCATGCATAGAACATGCAGCCAAACCTTCTGATCATGACATATATACTGTATTCCAATCACAAACAGAAGACTAACATTGATCCAAAGCAAAAGTGTCAATAGTATTTATGTAAATAAACCTGCCACTTTTATGAACAAAATGATAGAACATACAGAGTCTGACCAAAAATGCATATACACCTCAGGAAAGGAAAAAATTGTATTTTGTAGTTTTATCAAATTGTGATAACACTGTTTACTGTAGCCTTGATATTTTTTTGACAAATGTCATTACATAAGACAAGAAATTGAAAAGGCATGTACAACAATCCAACTGGACACTTTGAGCAATTTTACCCAAACAGTAGTTCACTGGACTAATAAATGGCTGGAAAATAAAGGCCACTATTTTGAGCATCCCTTGATATTGTAGAGGCCAAGGGTAACTTGTATTAACATCGTCATGTCTCGATAAATTTAGTATTTAGCAATATTTATACAAATTTTTTATAAAGTCTGTATGTATTTTGGATTGAACTCTCTATGTGTACGTATGTATATATATAAATCCAGGTGAAGAGGATACAAGATTTTGAGTTGCCTGGCATTTATTTTTTTATAAACAGTGCTCAATACAAAAAAAATTCATTGAGCTTAATATAATCAAATAATTATGAATTAAATGTGTGTTGTGACACAGAAATTTCTATGTTTTGAGATAGAATCTCATCATCAGGCAATGTTGGATGTTGGTTGTGAAAATGATTTACATTTAAATATTAAAAAACATTGGTTTGCTATTATGTATGTGGGAAGAAATAAAATTTATGTATGTGTTACTTTGAACTAATCAGAATAAAGATTCATTTTGAAATTTGGCCATTAGTTTCTAGAGAATACATACTTACTTTTCTTCTTTCTTTTTTCTTTTTTACTTTTTTTCTCCATAATGTTGACCTACTTTTAACCTAATTTTATTTTCCTTTTTTATTTTTATTTTTATTGCTTCTCACAATATTGTATTACCTTTTATGTATTTACCCTAGTACCAAAATGTCCTTTCTGCTTTCTCCATATTTTGACCACTTCTCATAGAAAACAGGAAAGGGATGAAGAAAGAAAAGAACTTTTTATATTTTTATTCAAACTTAAGGAGGCTTTGAGTAAATTTACTCTTCTTATCAGTACATATTTAATTCTAAATTGCTTTCTAACCTCCCATCCAAAATACTGGTGACGGGAGGCGGGGGGCGAGAACTAATCAATTTTGTCTTACACTCTGGTCTTATTAAACAATTACATTTAACATTTCAACTTCCAGGAGAAAGGGAGGAAACCCCACTCTCTGCTATTGTCTGACTGTTCTTACCAGCTGTCCTGGTAATCAGTACACAGGAAATTCTAAAGGCTGTATCTTGACCTAGGGTCACATATCATCAAAACCCATTGACAAATTTGATAAATTTCACTTGTTTCTCTTAATAAAAGAATTTTGCACTTAGTGATTCCTGTATCTGTATTTTCCACTTGTTAACATTTTGACTACTTTTCTCAACAAAAATAATTGTATTCTCCAATTTTAGAGAAATCTCTTCTCATCTTGAAAATCACTTAAAATTAATACCAGCCATCTGAAAAGAGGGTTACAATGTGTCATAAATGTATATTTTATTTTTGCAAAATTTTTAAAACCAAGAATTAACTTTTGTTTACAAATGTGTTGATTGCTCAAAAATGTCTCAAAAAAATTTTTAAATAAAAAAGAATTTCAAAATTTTATATTCCAATCAATATAATTTCTGTTTATAATACATTAGAGTATTTTGCTTACCGGAAATAGTAAATTAAAATTAAAATGAAAGTTTGAAGAAAATTTTTTATTTTTAAAAATTCAATTTAAATGCTAGTCATCGAAAATAAGTGCAGGGACCCAATATATATATATATATATATATATATATATATATATATATAGAGAGAGAGAGAGAGAGAGAGAGAGAAGAACAATGTATCCAGATCAGAAGATTGGATTCATTTCAAAGTTGAATGAATTCCATTTCCATCCTTTATTTGAAAAGCTGCAAATATGTAGACTTACTGTCAGAATTTCATTGATTTTTTTCTTTGAGACCTTAAGCTTTACTGAATGAAGCAAGTTAAAATTTGTATTCATTGGCCTCTATCTAAACTAACCCATTGTGTTGAATCCTTTGCTCACCTCTGATTTCTGTATACAAACTCAATAAAGCCAATTTAGACACAATCCTTTTTGCAAAACGTTGAGACAACATAATATGACAACATGGAAATATTTATTTGTATATTTTCTTTTAGTGTGTGCTTATGTGTCTGTGTGTACATTTATGTTTGCAAATATGATTTTTTTAAATGAAGTTACCCCAAGCAAGGTAGTAAAGCCACTAAGATACAAGAAGTTACTTGGTATGAAATTATTGAAAACAGAAAACATTATGAAGAAATGAGAAAGAAGAGTCATCAGGAAGTAGATAACGATTAACACTGCATTTAAAATTTTGAAGATCAAAATTGGCCAGAAAGCATGAAGTCAGAACAGTGTTCCACAAGTAAGAAGTGTGAGAAAAGAAACTGTTAGTATAGAACTTATTATATCTAGCCAATTCAGTTGATGAGATCTTGTTGCCAATCTAGTACTGTGCTTAAATTCATAAACAACTACACATTTAAACAATTATCATGACAGTATTTCTAAAAAAAAGGTACAGGGAAACAACTTTACGGTAACAGGAAAGTGATTAAAGCCGAGAAACCAGGTCATGATGAGTAATATTGTTGATTCGCCTTTAGATTTTATCAAGAATCTCTTATAAATAGCAAAAGCAGCGAACCATATGTGGCAGCAGTATTCTAAGCCTGGGCATATGATAGGCTTATAGCTATGTAAGATAGATTCTGGGAAGAAATATTGTCTGGCATGATGATACAGTGAACCAATGTTTTTAGCAGATGATGTAGCAATAGATTCAATGCTGTCTATCCACTTCATATCAACAAAGAATGCTAACCCAAGAAAACACAACGTGTCACTCTCCTGGAGATTAGCATCATCCATGCTGATGTAAAGCAGAAAGAAGTCTCACAGATGATTAACAGTGGTACCTCCACTATCTCGCTGTTGCTTCTGTCTTCTCTGAAGATTCGCTTTGCATTATATGATAAACAACATGGATGGTTCTGTTCCATCCATCTAACTGAAGATTTGTTTCATGTTACATGACAAATGATGCTGACAGTCTTTGCTTCTGGGACTCAGGGTTTTGTCTCGTGCCACTGGTCTTCGTCATGTGACTCGCTCAAATCAAGCATTCCAATTTAGACGTAATTTTTAATCTAAAATATTTGTCAGGCACATAAAAAATATTAGAAAAATTCAACCAATCAATGGTGATTGTTTCAGATTTAAATTTGGATCAACTTTAATATTTAATTCATAACATTTCTTTACACTTAATACTCGCAATGGATAAACTGTCACTTCAACTGTGATATAAAAATTGTTGTTGACTTTTATCTTAGAATGGGGCTCCACAATACACCCAAAATATCACATGAATGTAATAGCAGATATACCATGTGGTATTTTATGACCAATTAGGAATGAATAAAATGATATAATTATGGATCAAATTTCTGAGTTAAAAAGGTATAAAAATCACAAAATCTGGCCCCCAAAAAGAGACTCGCTGATGCCACTGAGGTTCACGTCAATCTAGCTGCTGAATATGAAGACCCCATTTGTGTCCACATGCAATAGCAATACTCAACTGACTAAATTATAAAGAGACTGCCTCAGACTACGGCACCATCATCCACAGTAAGAACTAAATTCTACCTATTTCCTTTATCCACATTACTACTACTACATACGTATACACATACTGATTCATTCACACAAGCACACATATAACTACATTTTACTGTTTATGTACACAATACAGTTTATATTCTATCCAAGAAATTTACAACCAAAAAGTGACATTACTCATTCAATACATTCAACCATTTTTTTCTATTCTAGTTGTTATATAAAATTAATGTTATTTGTTAATACTAGTCTTTTCCTACTGAATTATATAGGGATTATTCCAAACGACCAAAGTACAAGCAATCCAGCAACAATATGTTACTGTATCGAATCCTGACACTCCAAGAATGTTTACAGATATATTCACTGTAGAAAAATTATACTTCTGTCTGTGTAATATATTTCTGTAACCCTACAGAAAGATGATTGACATCAAAAGCAAGACTGACAAGAGCATAAAGTATGAACAAGATTGATGGAAGTGTGATTACAACAAAGCAGCCAGCTTCAAAGGCAATAATTGCTGAAAATGGTTGACGGATGTGCCTAACCATAGATGGCACAAAATAAAGTTTGATAAGGCAAAATATGTGGAAATTTTAGCTTATATAAGATTGGGGGTTTGGGGGCTAGAAGCAGAACACTGAAAGAATGCAGAGAGAATGCAGGGAAGAGAGAAGAAGAGATAACAACTCTTGATAGTTAACTTCCTTGCATGTGCATGATTCCCTCTGACTGCTACTCTACACAACTGTCACTGACAAGAATAAAAATCTAAGTTTATTTTATTATATATATATATATATATATATATATATATATATATGTGTGTGTGTGTGTGTGTGTGTGTGTGTGTTTGTCGTTTGTTGGTTAAGATGATTCTTGATTCCAAGAATCTGTTAGTCAACTTGTCAACATTTTAAATAGCTACAGCCATGTTAAAAAATGTATTTCAGAAATATTTTAAATTCAAAGTAAGTAATGTTTGTTTCAAATCAGATTAGCTAAAACTTAAATCCAATTATATTCTTCAAATAAAATTTCAATAAAGTATATATTTTGCTTTTGGAAGAGTTTTAATGAAGAGAATTACATTGTGATGATGAATTGTTAAAAAATCAGCTATTTCAACTATTTCTAAACAAAAACTACTTTAAATCAATTAAAATCAGTTTTGAAATACAGAAAAAGTATTTTGCTTATTAGAAATATTAAATTAAATCTATTTAAATAAAAAATAAAAATTTAGAAAAATATACAATAAAGACTTTTTTACATAAATTGGAATATTTATATACACACACAAAAATTCAAAATTCTTTTTGAAATATTGCTGGTCGATGAACTGTAGAATAATTACCACTTATGATTAGTAAATAGAGTTTTCATTTAATAACACTATCACATAATTGATACTTAAAGAATTTTTAAAAATTTAAAACTTTATAAATTATTCTAATTAAACTTTTTCAAAATTGAAAACAAAAATTTATGTAATTTAATAATAAAAAAATCCTTGGAACTTTCCTCTTAATAATAACAAACATTTGACAATAAAAATTTCACTTAAATTTAAGGTATTTTTTCATCATGGTATACTCAAATTTAGTGAATCAGCAGTGGTACCTAAATAGAAATAAGAAAGTATTTAATTAGAAAAACTTTTAATTGCTTATAACACATCACTCAATAATTCCCAGGATTGACATATAGATAGAACCACTAATAAAAAATCCATATAATATTTATGAAGTACTAACATTCAAATAGCAGGTGACAACATTTGGGCCTACTTGGATCATTAGTTTACAAATACAGTAATTTAAGTGAAGCTACTGTTGCAAATTTTCAAAACAATCAAAAAATCTGAATTTCGTGTGCTGATAAAGCATTGCTTTCTGATAAGAAAAAATAATGTTCAAGGAAAGCAATGACTTCATAAGTGTTATTTAGACTCTGCTACATCAAAAACAATGGTTAAGAGGTGGTATGTTGACTTTAAACATGGTTGTACAGACATAAATGATGCTGAACACTCAGGTCGCCAAAATCGGCAGTTATCTCAGAAAACAATAAAAAATCACAAACTCGTTTTAGCCAATCATAAATTGAAGTTGCATGAGATAGCAGAGGAATTGAACATATCAGAAGGCTGTGTATTCACCATTTTGCATGAACATTTGTCAATAAGAAAGCTGTGTTCAAAGTGGGTGACATGTTTGCTTACAGTCGATCAAAAACAACATGTCAATGATTTCAGAGTATTGTTTGCAACTGTTTCTATGCAACAAGAAAGAGTTTTTGTGTAAATATGTGAGAATGGATTAAACATGAATCCACCACTTCACTTCAGAGTCAAATCAACAGTCAGCTGAGTGGACAGCAGCTGGTGAAAGCCATCCAAAGCGACTAAAGGTGCAAACATCAGCAGGCAAGGTTTTGGTCTCCGTATTTTGAGATGCACAAGATATTTTGTTCATCAATTATCTAGAGAAAGGAAGAACCATCAATAGCAAATATTATATAGCATTATTGGTGTATTTGAAGGAAGAAATCACCAAAAAATGGCCACAAATGAAGAAGAAAAAGTGATCTTTCACCAAGACAATGCACTGTGTCACAAGTTGATTGCAACGATGGCAAAACTACATGAATTACACTTCGAATTGCTTCCATATTCACTCTATTCTCCAAATCTGGCCCCCAGCAACTACTGGCTGTTTGCAGACCTCAAAAAGAATGCTCCCTGGAAAGAGATTTGGCTCCAATGAAGAAGTGATATTGGAAACTGCAGTGCATTTTGAGGCCAAAACAAATTGTTGTACAAAAAGTCATCAAATAGTTAGAGAAGCATTGGAATCAGTGTATCACCCTAGAAGGAGACCATGTCGATGAATAAAGTCAAATTTTGCCTAAAATTTTTGTTGTTTTATTAGTTAGGCCCGGGATTTATTGAGTGGTGTGTTATGAATAAGATATATTAAAGACACTATTTTCTTAATAAAAGAAAATGCTTTTAACAAATAATGAATTTTTACAAGAATCATTTCCATTTTTTTTTTATAATAATTAGAATAATTTATAGTTCTAAATCTTTTAAAATTCTGTATAAACTTGTACCTGGCAAGAAAAATTGTTATTAAGTAAAAAAAACTATATTTATTAATCATAAATCTAGTGCATTATTATCATAATGTATATTCATTATAAATAATAATTTTATTGTATAAATGCATTATAAATTATTTCTATGTAGAAATTCACTATGAATAAAGAAAAAAAGGGTTATCACTGGATAAAGCTTAATCCATGTGTGGCTGACAGAATAGGACCTGTATGTACAATATTAAGGTATTGCTGATGAATTTATTAAAAAGGATAAAAACAAAAAAGAAACGGGTAATAGCTAGAAATGCAAGATTAGAGCTATTATATATACTAGTACAATCTAACCAGGCAAAGGAAGTAAAGAGTTCTAAATTTCAATCACCTGAAGAAGGTCGGAGAGTACTGCAACTGAAACATTGTGAATATAGCAACAAAGATAACAATCCATACAACATAAATAGTGTAAATAAATACAATACTTCATGTCAGAAATATAGACATAGATGGGACCCTAACAGGTGCTACCACTCTGGGTCAGGGTGGACCTGAGAACAACAGCAATTAAGAGGTGCTTCCATGCTACTCACAACCTCCCAATTAGAGGCCTTGTTGCCGGATGCAGTTTACCATCCTGCCCAGGACCGTAAACAAAAGTTAATTCTGGGTTTTAAAAATCTTGCAAAAATAAAATATATATATGTGACACATTATTTTTTGCAAATTAGCAAATTTAATGTTAAATTAATCTAATTTACATAAGTATTACTTAATTATGGCATTAAATTTAGAATAAAACTTTTTCTTAATTACAAAGTTGAACTTTTTGACCTGTCTGCCATACTTCAAATGTGTTGTCAGGTTGACAGATGTGGGATAATTGTATGGCAATCAAAAGTGACATAACTGTACAAATTTTTTCCTGTAAGGTGAAGAAACCCTGAAACACATGACTTTTTAATTTACACATAGAAATTACCATACAAAAAAAACTTCAAATACACAAAAAAAAGAAATTTTTTAAATAAGAAGGCACAATGATTAATATTAAACTTTTTAATTTTTGATTAGTAAGCATAATCTTCACTTAATAAGTTTTTAAACTAATCCCAACAAATCTTTGAAGTATTTTTTAAATATTTTTGAAACTTTAAAAATTATTATAATTAAAAAAAGTGAAAACAATTCTTTTAAAATTTCATTATTAATCAAAGAAAAATTTTTTTCAGGCTATAATGTCCTTAATTTATTCAAGCAATTAAAAGTTTATCAAATTAAATAATGCCATAGTTATATTGCATTTTTTTATTTTATTAAGAGAGCAGATTTTTGGAAATAAAGGTAAAATTTTCAAAAAAATAATAGATGATTTACATTCCCCAATGAGTCCTGCATTTAACTAATAAAACTAATTTTCCCAACAAAATTTAATTTTCATGAACTTACATTGAGATGGGGTAAAGACAGAAAAAAAAATTTACCAAGGCTTTTTGTAAATAATAACTTCAAAAATAATTTCATTCATTTGTGAATAAGTCCTGAAAGTTTCATTAAAAACTGACAATTATTTGATTTTTGCAAGAATTTCTAAATTAATGTGTTTGTCACCAGAAAAAAACTGAGTTATTACATTTTCCAGTGTAAATTCTCATAATGATTTGGTTACCTGCTAATTAAAATCTAAATAAAATTTTTACCAAAATTTCGAACATGTTACAAAGATTAAAAAATTTTAAAAGGTAATTAAAAAATACTTTGATCTTTCCACTTAATAATAATATAAACATTTTAATGGAAAACGTTCGTTATTATTAAGTTTGGGGCCTTTTTTATTCATACTATGCTGTTTTTTCAGCAATTTAGTGAAGGTACCTAATTTGAAATCTGTTCATTTGTATTCCATGATTTATGATTGTTATTGAAATATTTTGTTAAAGTTGTTAAGTTCAAATATTTAACAAACAAAAGACAATACTTGATTTCAGTGAAAATATAAAATAAAGAAAATAGTGGTTGAGCTTTCCCTCCAATAACCCATACTTTTTGTCTTGTTACAGATAGCAGCAGAGCAGCATTTTTGTAAAATGGCATCTAAATGCAAAATATAAGTGTTTCATTGAATTCCTCTATGCAAAATAAATTGAACCTACTGTCATCCATTAACATTTTACTAAATGGCTGTGGAAACCAAACAATGGATGTGTGCACAGTTATGTGGTGACTAATGTATTTCAGCAGTGATATGTATGACAAACTATATACTAGGCAGCTCTGTATATCTCCCAACCCAGAAAACAGAGGACACCTTATCTGTGCACAGCAATATATTATAAACAGTGAACTATGCATGGAGCTTAATGTCAATTTCAGTGTGTTGGAAAGTATTTTGGCATTACAACAAAGTGAACACAATGGTATAATGGTTCAACTCAACAAGTTCTGTGTCCTTGGTTTCTTGTTAAATGATGCAAGTTCACTTCAAGTGGCATGCCTGTAATTTCTTCTTATTCTTATACTAAATGAATTCTTCAAATAATACACAATAATGCTCTAAAAATAAGTTTCTTAGAAACAATCTCTTCAACGATGCTCAATACCAGAATGATGCACAGAATGGTATTTATCTGCCTCCCCACCGAAGTGGAATGTGGCACAAGGTCTTTTTATAGTGGGGAAGCTGAGCCCTAAAGTCTTGACAAAAATTTTCCATAGACCCTACACATGGCAGGGCCAGATGCCTAAACTAATTTTCCTCAGATGAGACTCTACCCTACGTCCTTGCCTCATCTGGGTCCCTCTCTGTCTGGAAATTCTTCTTATTCTTTGAGTGTTTGTTTTATAACATTAGTTTTTCTTAATGCTATTCTGAAGGGAACTTTTGGTAACTCACTATTAGTGAGTTATAATATTTTGGTATCTTTACATAAAGTCAATGTACTAAAAGTATCAGATGAATAATACATAATAATGCTTTCAGAATAATTCTCTCAGAAACAATCTTTGCAATGACGCATGACACTGGGATGATGCACAACACAAAACACACTTATATTTATATACTAAATATTTATGATCATGTGATCCTTGTAGGTCAATTCATCCAACGGTTATGTTTGGAGATCCATGTTTGACCACAAGTGTCAGTATCAACACTTTCTTTCTACATAATGGTTTGTCTCATCATTAAGAGTACTGCAGTGGATGTTTCATTGACCTGGCATTATCTGATAGTCAGGAATTCGAGCCTTAAAGTAAATCTTAAAGAGGCTATCACCTCAGCAGGTGTATAATATCAGGTCTACTATATTGACATTTAAAAAATAAATCTCTCTTAATTAAAAATTGAACTTGGTTTGCTGATTACATTTTCAGTGCACTTAACCATTAGTCAGTGCACACCAACATTGTTTGTGTTAAAATAGTTTTATTTCCTAAATTTTGTTTTGTTTTACTTTTGTTTAAGATGTAAAAAAATAAGGCAGAAAAAGATTACAAGGTAATCCTTCCTCCTACTACTTCTGCACAATGAAAAATATCTTAATTTGGTTTTGTGATGAACTGAACTAAAATCAATAGAGATGTTTTTGCTCAATGTGGCTTGAGGTAAACCATATATATTGTCTTGGTCAAACTGTAAATCTCATGGTTTTTAAGGGTCTTTGGTAACTACTGCTCATTACAGCTCATCCAAACTCCATTTCAAGCTTCAGTAGATTTCTATCTAATCATAATAATCTTGTACTGAACACAATATATTTGCATCGATTATATTCCATTTAAGGGTGCATTTTATATGCTAGCAAATAAATTAATTACACGCCTTTTACGTCAAATAAAAGTAATTAGCAAATAAATTGTTATGGTGCCCTATTCTACAGTGGAATGGACTCTTTCTTCTTTAATAAATACTAACCTGTGTGACTTCCGAGGAGGCAGTCAGGACGCAGTTGAGAGGCAGTCGTGACAATCATGAGGCAGTCTAGAGGCAGTCGAGACACAGCATAACCATACATTTTGAACTTACACTTCTATCTGCTGACTACTAATACTCGTATTTGTACATATGTTCTGTTATTCTAATACACTGTTTAAACCTACCTTCTTGTTTCCATGTCTTTCTTCCTGGTCCTAACAGTCTACAACAATTTGGTGACAAAAATTCACCACAACATAAATAAATAAAATATGAATAAAAACCAAAATGAAAAAGAATCAATTTCCACATAAAAGATTTTTGGAAAGTTCTTAAATGGCTTTCATTATAACTATGTTTGCCAGCCTATAATTCAAAGCCTATGTATTTGAAAAATTACTGATGACAGTAACTCATCAAAGCCTATAGCTGTCCATTACAACATTCAGTAGTTAACTTCTTCAACACATTGTCATAATACTAGTGCATTGCACAGAGCATTATGTTTTTTGTTTTTTTTCATTTAAATGAGCATCCTATATATAAACAAACAGGATTTTTTTCAGTACAATATTAATGCTTTTTGAGAAAAACATGATACTTGTTATCTCTCTACCAGGGAAAGATCTATCTATCTATCTATCTATCTATCTATCTATCTATCTATCTATCTATCTATCTATCTCCAAATGAAAAAGAAAATAATTGCAACATACAAAACATTAATTTAAAACAGTGCTCAATGTAAAAATAGAGCAATGAATATTTAATAATTATTATGTTAAAACATGTGCAAACTATAAACTACTACAAAATTGTACATTTTGTTTTGACATTAAAAGAACAATTCCTCATCAGGTAGTTAACAATGATGGTAAGACATCATTAAGTTACTTTATTTTCAAAATAAGTGTAATTTAGCAAGGTTAATTTATTAAGAATGTCTCATTAAGAATTACATTAAGAACATGTAAGGTATTATATTTGTTAAATTATTTATACATTGCCATGAATAATTCTACTTTAAATGTAATATTTCTCAATTTTATAAAAGAAAATGTAATTTTTTAAATTGTAGGAAAAGCATTTCAAGTTGTTTTATTATTCTTTGATTATTGGTTCAGTATCATCAATTTCTTTCCCTATCATTTATCATTTAAACACTTTTTAGTAACATTTGATGACAATTTTATTCTTTTTTGTTTTTCTTATTAATAGTAATGTAACATTTTTTATGGATGATGTTGTATTTTCAAATTCACAGGAAAAGTGTTTTGAGTCATAACATTATTTTGTTTTGTTTACTACTTTTTAATTGGTTCAGAATAGTCAATTTCTTTTATTATTTACCTTTCAAATATTTTTAATGACAGAAATAATAATGATAATAAAATATACAATTGAGGATAATTTTTAATTTTTCTTAATTATTTATTGATTTCTCTTATAATCATTTAAAATATATAATAATAATTATATCAAACATCCAGTGTAAAATATCTATGTGTGTTTATGTGTATATATATATATATATATATATATATATATGCTTTGGGTAGATGGAACTCATTAGCGCAGGAGAGTAGTCCATCTAAAAGAAAGAAAACTGATTTTAAACCTTCACTGTCTAGTGACCATACTCAATCATGAAAAAGGCTTTGGGAGTAAACCCTGAGAACAAACCCAGAACTGGAGTCTTAACAGAGTCTGACATTATGTTCAATTTAATTTTGATAACTCTGTACTGGCCACAGCCTTTTCTTTTTAGACAACACCAAGTGCAAGACACAAGACTGGCTTAAAGCAGGTGTGAATGTGCTCAACATAGTCCTTGAGAAGAAGCACAGTGTTGGAGCACAAACACCAACCTACTCAGACAACATTGCAAACTTTGAGGACAGCCAGAAACAATGCACAACAGACAACTTGAAATTGTGCAAATGACTACCTGCTCAAGCTGTGCAAGAAGATACAGTTATCTTTCAAGAATAGTTACATTCATGGAATGTATGAAGCAATCAAGAAAGTCATTGGCCAAACCAAATGAAATCTTGGGTGAGTGAGATTATCAAGGATACAGACAAACAGGCGGTACAGTGGATAGAGCTTTACTCCCAACTGTATTACTGCTTAACATCCTTAGGAAAGTCTTTGCCCATGTAGTCCTTGGTAAAATACAGTAGCCCACTGAAAATGTATATCTTGTATCCCAGTATAGTTTCAGGTTAGAGCATGCCACGATTGACATGGTCTTTTCTCTTTAACAACTACAGGAGAAATGCAGAGAACTGAGACAACTGCTGTACATTGTCTTCATTGACTTCACAAAAGCATTTGATCTTGTGAGCAAGGATGGCTTGTTTAAAATGATACTTGACAGTAGACTCTATCGTACAAGTGACAGACAAAAGCTTTTTGCAGAATGAGGGTTGCAAAATGAACCCAAATGAGAGTTTTATCGCACAAGGCCCAGAACTCCAGAGACCTTCTTCTCTGGGCAAGAAGAGGAGAAGTGACCAGGCTCTCACCACTTCTAGCAAGTTGGTTTACAACTGATCACAGTGACCAGCATTTTCTGAGCCTCTACATCCAAACAGTTTTGGATGGAGGTTAATCATAATTTCGAAACTCCACCACCCTCCATTCAGGTCATCATCAAAAGTTCTAAATATCTACCCAAATTGAGCAAGATAAGCAACCAAGTCCTCCACTGAGAGTAGAGGCAAGCCCTCAAATACTAGTACTATGGTCCTTTGCTTGCCTTTGTATTCACTTCTTATGATGAGATCTTTTGTGATAAGGTCACTAATGGAAACTTCCATATAGTCACCAGGCTTGGCTTCACCTCTTATGGTTTTTGGGGGTTTTAACCTCTAGGATATCAGGGATTTGATGACAGCATTTTTTGTGCAGTGACAAATTTTGCATGAATGCTTGTCAACCACAAAGACTGACGTAAATATTTTTTTAACCTTCTGTAATTCTTGAAGGTCTACCAAAAGCATATCTTCTTCTACATAACTTTTGGCTCTATCCAGTATCTTCATCATGTCCATTATGTGCTTCAGTAGGGACTTCCAACAAGTAGGGACTTCCAGCAAGAGAGCAAGAGGCCATATATTTTCATCTTTGCTTTTACTGTTGTTGTTACTTGGCTTTCATACTTTTCCATGAATCTATCTAGTTGTTAATACCTACATTCTCAGTAGTCACTATTGACTGTGTTTTTTTAGCAAGAGTGTGTTTCTTTTTTGACCTGAACAGGTCTTTCTTAATAGATCAATGTTTATTGGTCATTTTTGCTTACTTTAAATCAAGAACAAATAAGATCAATAAATAAATACACAACAGAAAATCTTAAACAGATACAAAACAATAAGAAATGAATTCACGAAGGCAATGAAACAAATAGACCAATCAAAGCTTTCCCACTGAAATGTAGTGTGATACACAACCGAACTTAACATGAGTAAGGTGAGCATCTTCACTCAGGCCAAGGGTCAACATTTACCTATCTACTGCAACCATGGGATTGGGCACTTTGCATTGTCCATTTTTCTCAGCCAAGTCTTCATCCATAGACCAAGCCCCAACCAAGTTGTACTCTGTCCACAAACAGAGAGCTTGACAGTTGCGAGCTCTTTCAGAAACATTGGACATTTATCCAAGTCCTCTCTACAGAGGTTGGATGCAATACAAGGTCAGTTTTTAAAGTAAGGTTTCTAAGTGTGTACACTTGGGCAAAAATTACCCAGATCCTCATTTGCAGTATCGGGTTCTGCTCTATTTTTTTTGTAGGGCATAGCCATTTCTTTAAACATCTTTTGATACTTATCAGTCTAGTTTCACCTTACAACGTTTTTAAGCAAATTGTTCAGTGGAGTTCTCAAATTCTGAATATTAGGTATGCACATTTGATAATAATTAGCTAGTCTTAGAAATGTTTGTACTCTAGTAACTTTGTTGAAGAAGGCATGTTATTAATTGCACTTGACCTCGATGGATCTGACTGACAACCATTTTTGTCAATGATTTTTCTTGATACATGATTTTAGGCAAAAAAATTTGCTCTTTTCCTTGCTGAGTTTGAACCCATATACTTGTATTTTTTAAACATTGTTTTTACATGCTTGATATGTTGTTCCTTAGATACACTTTTGATTAATATATCATCCAGATAGGCAACTACGAAATCACAATCTACATGTATCATATCCATAGGTTGTTAAAATATATGAGGTGCCACTTTTATTTTAAGAGAAAATCAGTTGAATTTATACAATCCGTTGTAACAGAAGTACATAAAAGAAAGATTTATTCTCACATTTATTTTTCTCCCATTATGGGTATTATTATAAACATGATATACCAACACTGATATTTCATGAACATAAGGGAACAGTTGAATGAAAAAAGAATGATAAATATGCTTAGTTCTCAGAGAGTTTTATAATGCTATGTTGTACACAAAATTAGATATATACACATGTACACTTGTCCCACACAGAGATATTATAACAACAAATGATGTGTAAAAAAAGGACCTAAAATGTAATATTTCACAAAGGTAACACAGGAGTGGTGATGCTTTTTCTATGAACCTGTTTAGGCCATGTAGTTTTTCCTGTAAGATCTTCCACTGTGGACTAGGGTGTCCTTCTCTAGGCTTTACATCACAGTACTCCTTCATCAATCAGTCCCTTGGTCATTATATAACCCATGTGACTATCTCAATGAAATAAAAGAATCACTATTTGTAACCCAACACCCTTGTGCCTATTTATCGTTGTTAACTCTAAACACTCTTCTTTAATCTGTATTTGCAAATACACCCCAGAATAATCTATGAAAAGTTTTTTCCATTGTTTAATTTCAAAGAAATTTTTTTTTAAAACTTGGTAATGGGTAGTTATGTGATTCTAAACATTTGTTTAACTCAGTCCAAAAATCAGCACAAATACAAATTGTATTATTTTTTTTCTTTACATACACTGCTGGAGTTGCCCATTTTAAATGGTCAATTTTTCAATTACACCTATTTTCTTAAGTTTGTCTAATTCTTCATTGACTTGATTCAAAGCTCAGAACAGTAAACTACATTTTGAATTAAATACTGGCATCGACCTATTTTTCTCTTGAAACTTTGCTTTGACTTTGGAACCCAACACTTCTGACAGAACATTCGGAAAACATTTTTTTCAATTATTCCTTTAGATTGTTTTTTGAAACTGATCACTTGTCTAATTATATTTTTGGAGCAAATATTTATAGGTAAATTGCATAACTCAAATAATTTGTTGATTATTGTGATATCACTACCAGTGTGTAATTGCAGTTTTACATACCCGTTATTGATTTTTACATACACAAATTTCTTTGGGTTTCTTCAACTATTTTTCTGTCTTGACACTGCGCATTTTTTTTCTGTGAAAACTTTTCCTTGCTTTAGTTTTACATTGTGACTTTTTGTCCTACTTTTCTACACTTGTAGCACTTGAAATTCTTAAAGGAACAGTCATTTTTTAAATGTAACCCTCCACACGTGAAACATGGGGGGGGGGGGGGCTTGTATATATGCACATTCTTTTCCTTCAATTTCCTCTGTATCATTTCTCAGATTTAGGATTCTTTGACATTTGTCTGATATTTCTTATTGTGTTACTTTTTTTTATTCTGTTTGAATTTTGTTCAGATTCTAGCATGTATTTCTGTGTCTTTTTTTTCTTTGAACAAAAATTAATCCTTTAAACATATCCAGAGTTAGCAGATTTAATTTGAATCTTTCACATTTCTTATTAAATATGCCAGCATATATTACAAAATCTTTGTCTTCTTTTTTCATCAGATTCATACACTTCCAACGAGAATTGAATAACACTTTTCTTGCTTAAAAATTTGCTCATTATATTTACTGTTTCTTTAAAGTAAATTTCTCCTGGTTTTCTTGGTAGTACAAAATTCCAGTATTTTTCATATTCTACTGGTGCTAACTTTCTCAACAAAAGTCTTGTGTTTTTCTTATCTTTTCTATTGTTGCATTCTTCTCTGTAAATTTGCTCTTTTTTCTAAAATAAGCAGAAAAAGTAATTCCATCATCTGAATTGTATGAGAATTCAACTATGGCATTCATCATTGTGTTGGAAGTGAATGAAATTGGAGAATTTTCTGTTTTCTTCAGAATTATTTCAATTAACTTTTGTTTTTGTTTCTGGAGTTCCAACAAGTGCTGTTGATGCTGTTATTATTACTGTTGTTGTATTTTTACTACTTGAGCTAATAATCTTTCCACAGTTAAGAAAATCCAAGTTTTTCTTTCTTTACACACAGCAAAGAAAAATTATATGTTGTTCTAATTTCTTGTTGTCATTGTTATTATGTGCAAATGTATTTTTTTACTCTGTATAAGTTTCAATTCCTTGTCACTGCTGTTATAACTCACTACTAATGGTTATAATATTATGTCTTGACCAACTCCAATGGTACTTTAACAAACTCTCTATCAGATTTCTGTCACAGAACTCTCTCTGAGTTCTTTATTTAAGGCATCTTTTCTAGTTCATTTGTGTTACTGGTAGTGTCTTATTTACTCCATAACAGTAACAGTGATAGAGTTGTGAAAATTTAGCAATATTTTGTTTGTGGGATAATGGTTTTAAAGTGGAGAATGATTCATCATCCGCAAGGCCACATAATTGTCTAATGGTTGGACAGTGAGGACTGGTTAGTGCCAGGTTAGATATTGTATCAATACTCCATTCTTGGTTTGATCTGACTTTTATAAAGATACAGCATGGCAGTAAGAGTTGTTAGATATTTTCCAGAATGATATAAGGAACCAACCATTCTTTCAGTATTTTTTATGATGTCATGAATATATACATTCCATTTGTGATCTGGAGTGATTTGAGGTTAGAATTTTAACCAACTTCAGCTCTGCTTCATTTTGTTTATAGTTTCAATATTTTACATAGTTTTAAAACTAATTTAGTAAGAGAAGGAATATATCTCACCCATAGATCAATGCACTTTCAATGCATCTTTGTCTTAATAAAATTTATTTCTTTTTTTATTCTAATGCAATTTACAAAATTAGAATTGTGATCACCCAAATTTCAATAGTGCTGAAGTACATTGAAGGAGTTCTTTTGTGTTTGTTTATTTTTTTCCTTAAGCCTAAGGGTGTTTCAGTGAAAAAAATTTGAGCTGAAATTAGTTAAAAATCTAATTTTTATAGTGATACAATTAACAATTAACATTTAAGTTTTATCTCATTATAGGTTTTGTTCTCAGGAAATAAAATTATTTTTTTAATGACACTAGATCATTAGTAAAATATGTCAAATTAAATGTTTTCTTATTTATCTTACACAGTTACCATATGTTTATAAATATATATGTATGCATGTTAGTAGAATGTAAAATAGTATCCAAACAAAAGTTGAAAAATAAAACCAAGTGGAAAAATAAGAACAAGTGAAAAAGCTTTTTAAATAACATGTTTCACTTTTGTGTGCTAGGTTGGCATATTTATGTCAGAATAAAATACAAAACTTTATGCTTTCTGCGTTAAAGAAAGATTTTAAATTAGCTCTCTCCAAATAGATCTCTCTATTAGTTATTCTTTCTATTAGTTTGCTTACCGCATTGTGCTGCTATTGCTATTGCGAAGATCTGTGATATTATGTATAAGCCTGGTTCAAGAATTGTGAGATTAGTGTACTCTCAATATATTTTCTTCTTAGTGAATTTGTTTCTCTTCTAATCAGACTGGCATTTATTCAATTGTGGCCAAACATATTATAGTGAACTATCATTGTGTTCGAAGTGCAGCTTATATTTGCAATACTCCTATATTTCTTTTAGATTTTTAGATGTTCTGCTGATATACATCATTGGGCAATTTGTGCAATTCATATTCCTGTCCCTGTCCTGTTGTTGTCTACTTTTCATTTTGTACCAACTATATCTTATTGTTTTAAAGGTGATATTCCTGAACATTAGATCAAGATTGGATAAGTTATTTTTTTGTAATGACTTTTATAAAGTTGGTTGTTAGAAGTAAGTGCCTAATTTTGTCAGGGTTTTTGGAGTTATTAGTTTTTGTGGATTCTTGTTTTCTTTTTGTGGATTTGTAGGCTTTATTTGGTGTTATATAAATTATAATTAAAATATTAGAGAAGTTTGAAATTGTTTGAAAGTGTATTTTTTCCTCGGGTAGGAATATGTATGTACCAGGAATATATAATATATTTTTGTGTTACTTATGCCACACTGTAATAAAGTATTAGATTACTATTTTTTCCAGTAATTTCATTAATTCTTTTGTAATAGGAAATGATGAAGGCTTGTTTAAAATAAAGATATCAGTATACTTTCATCTATCTTTTACAAAAAATGAATTGTTGATCCTCAGCAGTTGTGCAGAGCATGATTTGCATATCCAGAATACAAATGTCTGACATGCCCATAAACAGAAATTAAAGTTACAAAAAAAAAACAAAAGCACACACACACACACACACAAAACAGAAAGCCAACTAATACATATATAGAACAGAAGGTACATTAATACACACATGCACACAGAGAGAACAGAAGACAGACCCATATACACATATATGTATACATAATCTGTTCAGTACAGGAATTCTCATATACACAAGCACACATATATTCAATAAATGATTACACAGATATGTATAGATCAGCCCCAAGATTTTTCAGCAAAGAGAAAGCTCAAACATTTTGTTCTGAAGATTCAAAAAAATATTCAGCTCTTACTAGAAGTGACTCCGGACCCAGATGGCTTCCTGCTGATATCAAAATGAATCACATTCTTGGACCTGAATATGAGCTTGTGGCCAAACTTGATAAATCTCTGTAGCTTCCTATCAGTTTTTGAGGAGTTTTTTTAAAAATGTTCATTCACTCCTCTATTGTCTGACAAGAAAAATGGTAGATTAAGAAAGAGAACAAGAAAGACAACAAATGTTTTCACATTTTTGTCTTGTGTATGTGTGCCTGTATTAGCCTGTCTTCTGTTGCATGTGCGTTAGTCTGCCTTCTCTTGTGTGTGTGTGTGTGTGTGTGTGTGTGTGTGTGTGTGTGCTTGCTTTAGCCTACCTTCTGTTCAGCATGTATTTGTCTTAGTCTGCTCTCTATGTGTCCATATGTGTGTTAGTCTGTCTACTGTTGTGTGTGTGTGTGTGTGTGTGTGTGTGTGTGTGTGTGTGTGTGTGTGTGTGTGTGTGTGTGTGTGTGTGCGCGTGTATTAGCTTGTCTACTCTTGTTTGTGTCTGCATGTGTTTTAGTCTATCTTCTGTTCTGTATGTATATGTGCTTGTCCTGTTGTGTATGTGTGTTTTAGTTTGTCTGCTACTCTGTGTATGTGTATCTTCTGTTGTGTGTGTGTGTTTGTTTGCTTTAGCCTACCTTCTGTTCTGTGTGTGTTTGTCTTAGTCTGCTCTCTGTGTGTCCATATGTGTATTAATCTATCTACTGTGTGTGTGTGTGTGAGTGTGTAATAGAGAAAGAGACATATGCAGTCTAGATATGCAAATCCTTCTCTGTATAGCTGCTGAGGACAAACTATTCAATTATTTTGTAAAAAAAGAAAAAATATATAAATATCTTCATTAGAAATAAAGTGAAAGTTTAAGATTCTCTTTTATTTTTAAATAAATCTATTATCAATGTATAACTATCAATAAGATACCCAGGTGCCAAGCGACCACATTCCAGTAATATGTAAACTTTGAAGAGGCTCAAGGCAGCTCACTAATTGCAATTAAACAGACTTCTGAATACCCTAGAGAAGAAATATATTGACAGCGTTAAAAGCAGATACAATGGACAAAATGAGAATAGAAACAAGAAGTGACATCAACAATAGAGATCATCCCAAAAAAGAATAGTCAAAGAAAAAAAGAATTGGTGATAAATTAAATTTTTGAAAAAGGTGACCAAACCAATGCAAAGGTATGGCACAGAATATAGGACTATACACAAACAGATAATAACGTAGGCAGGCTAAATATGAATGGCTCAACAAAAAATGTGTAGAAATAGAAAGAATGAATATAACAATTAAAGCCGATATGCATGAAAAATAAGAGAACTAACAGGACAAAAGACATGCTCATCAATAGGATGCATAAAAATCTAGTGGTGAAGCACTGATATTAGAGAAAGAAAAGATGGAAAGAATATATCAGAGAACTTTTCCATGACTAAAGAACAACAATACACACAAGAATCAGAAATATTAAAATCTGAAGTGAAATTAGTACTGGCCAAATCAAATAGAAACAAAGCAGCAGGACCAGGCAGAATTGTAACAGAGATGATGACAGCTTTGGATGATTTTGACATTGATACAATTACAGACATGATAAATTAAGTATATAACAGTGATGATATACCAGAAAACTTAAGTAGATGTATTTTCATTTACATTTCATTCTATTTTATCAGTAATACTTATATTGATTCTTAAATGATACTCCTTTATTTCCTGGTTTTCAATACATTTCTATAGCAAAAGTATCCTACTGTAGAACTAAATTTCTCTTGCTTAAAGTTTCTTCATCTGTGTGGAGATTTTCCAGCATTCATATAGAAGGTTTGATATTACATAACAGTTCAGTACTCTTTTCTTTGTTTCTAATAATTTTTTCTATTTTTAATATTTTGCTTAGCTTTTAGAAGGTATAATTCACCATCCTAATACGCCTTTGTATTTCAGTGTTGCCCTTTCCATCCTCTGCTAAAAATTTACCAGATATTTGAATTGTTGTAGTTGTTTGATTTTGGTATCTACAATTTGTAATTTGCATGTTGGGTTATTCCTTTTGCTAACAACTATGCATTCCAAAATGTAAATGCACTATAAATAATTTTACTGTAAAAATTTGTTTTAAATAATCTTAATGTAGAATGTATTGTAAACGATTTTATTGCAAAAGTGCATTTAAAACCAGCAATAATTTATTGTAATTTGTCTCAATTAGTTCAGCTATTATTGACAGAATAGAATTATTTAGACATAATTATTTATATCTAAGCAAACAATGTTTGTTACTATTTGAAAATATTTGTTAAATATAAAGGGAACATGTCAAATTTGTTTATGATGACAATGATCATTGTTTACATGAAGCATAAATTGTTTATAGTGTAAAAAGTATTACTTGTTTACAAACCTTACAAAAAACTGAGTTCCTTTGCACCAAAAAGCAGCTGTTGTTTTTGCTGCAGCAAAGGGATCTGGCAGCCATTCAGGGCAATATGCAGACTGTCATTACCAAGACATACAAAGAAATTGTTAGTTGGAGAATGAATCAAAGAATGATCTTCCCACGCACACAAATGAATTTCTCTCTCTCTCTCTCTCTCTCTCTCTCTCTCACACACACACACACACACACACACACAAGTTTACAGGGCAACAGAAATTAGGTCAACAAAAAATGTTTATGATTTATTTCAAGCAAAGACAAAATAACTGATGATGAAATTATTAAATAATCAATATCTAAAGTATTAAAATCATTTTATGTCTATCAGATTATAATGACAGCTTAAATGTTAGGGCAAATTATTTGAATGAATCACTTGATAAATGATACTTTCAGCTAGAGAAGCTTTTGCATGAACAGGCAAAAATATATAATAATGTCTCTATATGATATATCTTTTCATTAAGCATCCCCCGAAAAAGAATAAAATATAACTAAAAATTAGAATTGGAATTGCTGATAATTAAATTCATGAAATTCTATTAAATAAATTTCTCACTTAATTACAAGATATATACATTGATAATTGTCACCTACTGGATTAAGGTCTAGTGATTGACATGGCTAGTCTAAAACTGTTCCCTTTTTTGTCTAAGCAGTATGTTTTGGGTCATTGTCTTGCTGCATGATAAACATCCTCCTGATTAGTTTGGATGCATTTCTCTGTAAATTGATAGACAAAATGTTTTTGTAGACTTCTGAATTGATTTCACTGCTACTATCATGAGTTATATCATCAATAAATGTGAATGAGTCTCTTCCAGAAACAGCTATGCAAGCCCAAGCCAAGACACTGTCTCCATGCTTCACAGATGAGCTTGTTTGCTTTGGATCATAAGTAGATCCTTTCTTTCTCTACACATTGGCTTTTTCATCACTTTGGTGGAGATCACTCATGGTCTTATCAGTCCATAAAACTGTTTTCGAGAACATTTGTCATTCATCTCTATACTTACTCGCAAATTCCAATCTGGCTGTCCAATTCTTACTGTTGATGAGTGGTTCGCATCTTGTGGTTTGGCTCTATGTTTCTGCTCTTGAAGTCTTCTTTGAACAGTGGATTGTAGAACTTTCACTCACTCCTGCAACATGGAGGTTTGTGGTGATGTCACTGACTGTTGTTTTGGGATGTTTTCTTACATCTTTCACAATGTTTGTCATCAACTGCTGTTGTTTACATTAGTTGACAGGTTCTACATCTGTTGCTCAGTACACTAGTTATTTCTTTCTTTTTCAGGACATCCCAAATTGTGGTGCAGTCTATGCTCAATGCTTGTCCAATAGCACTGATTGATTTTCCTTTATTTCTCAGCTTCAAAATGATTTGCTTTTCACCCATAGACAGCTCTCGTCTTTATGTTGATTTATACATTTTAACAAGAAATGCAGTCTTTACAGTTGAAACACAAGGCTAAAAACAAGTGTAGTCATACAGAGCTATATCATGTTTAAACAATCAATGTGAAATACAACACCTGGTGAACAAAAAAAAAAACTATCAGTCATGTGTTCAAATAGTTTTGCTCACTTAAAAAATGGGCCAGTTCCAACAAAAGGTGGTATATCCTAAGTTATTTAACAAATCTAAATGCAAATACTAGGAAATAGAGGTTGAAGTTCTGAAATATTGTCTCATATTTTTAGAGAAAACCTCTTTTAGCTTCAACATGGAAAGTTCATGTCACCAGCTGGAAAGAGAAAAACCCAGAAGAGAGTGAGTTATCTTAGTGCTTATGCGTTTTTATATTTGAAACCTGCTGCTAATATTATGTTTAATAGCTGTTACTGCTACTATTATGTTTAAGGGTTGTTACTGATATTAAAGTATCCCCTTTTTAAACGAGGTACAACAATCTCAAGAAAGAGAATTTTTATTAAGTCATATTAAAAAATTATTACTTCAAATATGACAACCACTTTGTGAAGTTCTAAGTTGTATCTGTTTGACGATTTCTAATAAATCATCACATCACAATTTTCTAAATGTGCCGGTTTTAGTCAGTTGATGGAAATATTCTCTTGTCCATTATTAATTACAACTGGGAAATGTTTCTTTGTATGTTTTACTACCTTGTAAAGACTTCTGTAAGCTGGTTGTAAGGGATGTTTGGTTGCTAGCACAAAATTGCAGTTTTTGAGTGATTCTGGCATATATGTTACATGGATTGATTGTCTAGGAGTTACTTGAAACATCTTCAATTTCAACATATCTACAAATGAAGCTGGATCCAAGAGTGGTTCATTTGGTTTGATTTTTAACTCTCTTGGTAGACATAAATGTGTGCCATATACAAATGCAGCTGCTATGTGAATCAGATTTTATAGCTGTTCTTAGCCCTAAATGTATTAATAGAATATTCTGATGCCAAGAAATATAGTTCCATGCTGTTTTCAGGGATTCCTTCTGAGAATGATGAAAACAATCTATCATGCTATTAGTTTCAGGATGGTAAGCATTTGTACAAATTTTGCTTGTACCAAGCAGGTTGGTTGAGAAAGCAAAAAGTGAGGATTCATATTGTGTTCTTCTATGTTGATGGTGATGGTAGTGGGAACACCAAATCTGCTGACACAACCAGTCATAAAACTCTGTGCAACTGATTTCACACTGATATCAATAAGGGGCATTAATTCAGGTCAAGGAATGAATTTATCAATACAGGTGAGGAGATAGTAATATTCATAACAGTGAGGGAATGGTTCAGTGATGTTAATATGGACATGGTCAAATCAAGAATCAGGAACAGAAAAATGTAAGAGCTGATTTACTATGTCTCACTACTTTGTTTTTTTGACATGGTGCAAAATGATATGTCCAATGCCTTGTATACTTTATTGTGGGGCAAAGATATAATTTTGCTAATTAACCTATAGGTCACTTTTATACCTGTGTGTGATATTGAGTGCAAAGTGTCAAATAGTTTTCTACAATGAGTCTTTGAGTTAAAAGGCTGCAAATTTTCTGTAGAAATGTTGCACCAGATAAAATCTTTCAATATATATATTTCTTTCATTTGTAATGAAGAATTATTATCCTCTAGAAGAGATTTTAGATCATCATCTTTTTGGGAAGCTGCAATAGTTTCAAGATCAATGACTGTATAATTGTATAAATGTTTCTGTAGAGTATGTCTGCTAGAATGTTTGCATAGCATTTGTTATATTGAATATCAATTGTAAATTGGCTGATGAAATTGACATGCCTAAGTTCCCAAAGAGAATAGCTATCTGATTTTGCCTTTATTGCTCTAATTAAGAATTATTATAAAATATTGGTAATTCAAGTTATTTTTTTTCTCCAAAACTTATTAAGAGAAAATCCTGTTAAAAAGATTTCAAAAATGAAAACAAAAAGGAAAATATATCTATAGTAAATGTAAATCATACTTACAGAATATCGCAAAAGTTTATTTTTAAAAAAATTCCATTTAAATCAAAACTTATGAAATCTTACTCATATGAAGTTTTAATACACTATTTAAAAATAAATCATGCATATTATTTTAGCATAAAAGCTTTTAGTCATAGCCACCAGTTTAGTGATTAGCTACTTCAATAATTAAATGTGTAAGCATTTAGCTATGGAAGTTTCTATTATGTTTAATGGATGCTACTGATATTAAAGGGTATTACATATTCATCTTTTGATCTTAAACTCAAATGTCTTCTATGAACAACAAAAACAAAGTAATTGGCCTTGCTGTTCTAATAATTTTGGAGGTGACAGTATATATAAGAAAAGTAAAACATTAACCACACTATATGTCATGATAAAACAACATATAATTTTATACTCAACCTCATATATATATATATGTGTGTGTGTGTGTGTGTGTGTGTGTGTGTGTGTGTGTGTGTGTGTGTGTGTGTGTGTGTGTGCATATGTATATATAACTGCTCTAGGCTTACCTGTCACATGAAAACCTATGAGCAACTTTCAATGATAGTCATACTCATTTAACTAATTGAGATCCATATTATACTGTGTGGATATAGAAATAAACACTGTATGCTAGCTATCAGTTTCACACCTCTACTAATTTTCAGACATGGATGTGTGAAACAGACTCTCAACATACAGTACTGATTTTTATATCCACAACATTCATGTCTACAAATAATAGATCTTCAATTTTTAACAGTTTTCCCCATAAATATAGTAAAGTTGAAGAAATATGAGCACACACACACACACATGCACACACACACATATATGGTTGTAACCCTAAAAGGTTACTGCTTAAGTAATCACCAAAACGGAGGTGGAGAATAGTAGTATATCAATAAATACAAGACTCTCACACTGCATCAAGTAGATACACTGATAGTGAACTGCTAGTCAGTACAATCACTCTCCTCTACTCCAATAGTGTCTATGTATTTAAGAGGAGAGGAACATCCCATTTCTGTATATTGGTAGATATACAACATATATATATATATATATTAATAGAATGAGTAAAGAAACTGTTGGATCCCAACCCATATTTTCAACTCATATATATATATATATATATATATAGTGCTTAAAAAATAGAATTGGTGCTTAAAAAATAGAATTGCTTCTATATCAGTGATTATCATTCAATCCAAGGATTTTTTATTTTTGATGATAATATATAACTTAATTTTTATACATTTTATTCTATGTTGGAGAGAAGTTATATCTCTTACTTTAGAGATAGCAGAAAGAAGCTAACATGATGCTCTGATGATCTTCAGATTCATGGAACATATCAACCAACAACACTAAAAATTCAAAATTCAGAAGCATTATCTGACACTGATGTTTGTGGTACTCCATTCCTTGTAAATACTTCTCTCAAAACCTGTTTGACTGTGGATGCTCTCCGGACTTTAACCTTGATTACTTCTGGCCAACCAAAGTATGCATCCACCATTATGGGAAATGATCCAATGCTACTGACGTATGTGTGGGTCACATGTTCTCTAAGCCATGGTTGTGCCTTTTTAGGCCATAAATAAAACTCTTTTTGTCTGAATTTTCTAATTTGATTGCATTTTGAATATTTATTAATAAATTATTCAATATCTTTTGCATAACTTGGTCATCTTGCTTGTACTTTTAATCTTCTGCATGTCGCCACAATGTATATCATCATGTACCCCTCTCAAATAATAGATTCTTCAATCACTGCCTGGTTTCTAAAAATTTCATCCTTTCAGCGATGACCAGTCTTCTTCTTGGCCGGATGTATCTTTTTATTATGCTGACAACTTCCTCAAAAGACATCTGTTCTAATTCCTGTGGGTATGCCATAAAAACATTTATGAATAAAATACCCAAATAATACAAATTAATCATTGATGAATCTTAAAATACTAAAATGGTTTTGTTTTTCATTTGATATATCTTCCATGTTAGTTTTTATAATTTTTATTTATTGGTTTATGCACTGCTTTTTCTCTGGTTTATTTAAAAAGAAATAAATGAAAGATTTTTTTATTTTATTCTTATTTTAAAGTACTAAAAACTATAATTCTTATGTTACTGAAACATGTCTACTGTTGTAGAAAACTCTCATTCAAAACATTGATCACCAACTGTGTTGTATATAAATTTTTCTACTTGAACTCCACTCTGCTTCAAGGACCTGGCTCTGGACCTAATTAGAATTGGCTTCAAAGAAATTCAGGATAGGCAAAGTAGTTCTTCAGTATGTAAAAATCTGTCATATTTGGGAGACAATGGAGTCTACTTATTTGAATAGCTAATCCCTATTACAGACATTTGCTCAAGCACATTTGTATTTTTTAACTCTAACCAAGCCAACATGAAATTTATACTGCAACTAATGCTGAGAGAGCATATCATCTGGCATGATTAGTAATTGAACAAAGCTAGTATACTCAAAGCTTTGGTCACAATGACTTGCTATTTTGTGCTTGTTGTTTTGCCTACTCAATCTCACCCAAATGAGGTTGAGTCAAACCTATGGTATGATTTTCAGGCACTTCCTAACAGTGCTATACATTGGAGTTGTATCCCCATACTAATATTACCAAGGCATCACTTTTTTAACAAATCAACCCTGGTGATATTCAATCCCAGGTCTCATGGTCAGAATGCTGATGTTCTAACCACTAGGCCACACTCCACCAGTTTATGACTTTAGTTAATTTGCCAGCCACATTTAACTGCATTCATGTTAAAAATTATGCTAGAATTAGATTTCTCAATTTGGATGAATGAACTTATTCTATTTTTATATGAGAATAATCCAAATCAGTTGAAGATATTTCTTGGAATTTGAGTAAAATTACTTTAAAATTGGAAAATAAATGCTTTCTATTGATTTTATTAAAATGTCTCATTGCACCCTGAGAATACATTGGCAGTTTCAAAATGGGACTATGAAAGGATTGATATTGGTTCAGGTCACAAGCTTTATTATTCAACAGATAAACCTTTATGGTTGAAGTAGTTGAATATTTCCTGCCAGGATCATTGGTCAGTGTTCAAGCCCAAGTAGAAATCAGGATTTTGAATGAGGATTTTGAAGGCAAACAGGCAGGCTCCCTTGTCTTGGAAGATCAGCACAACACAGTCTTCCAAATATATTTCTTTGCAACTTATTTATACTGAAAAAATCTTGACAATACTGTTTTGAGCCCAGATAAAACTCAGATTTCAAATGCTGATTTTAAGGTAGTAAAGTTCTCTTCAGAGAATGGCACAACACAATCTTCCTACCATCTTTCTCTTTGTTTGGTTTTGTATTTTAGTAAACTAAGCTTAGTTAATAACTATCAATTTTTTCAAGCCCATGTGTGAAAATGTTTAATGTTGATTTTCAAGGTAGGCAAGTATAAACAACTCTCTTAAGATAATACAATCTTACTTACTTCCTCACCTCTTTTTAGCCCTGTGTTACTAAGCTTAGTAAATAACTATAAGAGTGTTTCAAATCCATATAAAGAATTTCAAATACTGATTTCCAAGGTAAAGTAATTTATATATTTTCAACTTTGAAAAGGATCTATATTTTTACAACCTACAATACTATCCTAAAACATTATTTTACCACCTCTAGTTGTCTTCTAAGTTGTGTTGGATATCTATTTCCATGAAAAACAAAAACATTTTCCCATTCATCAGGTCTATCTAATGTAGTTCTACAAAGATCAACTAAAATTACTGTTGAGAAATCAAGTTTTCATGTACTTTTTTTTAACCAACTTACATATTTCTCTGTCATTTTTACTCAAAGGTTTTGTTACTTTCATGTCTTTGGCCAGTGTTCTTAATATTTTGCATTTGTTCTCCGGGTTGTATTTCTTGTTCTTATCTTGCCAATGCTTTATCTTTTATTGTCCTGTGAAATCTGTTCAATTTTTATTCCCACAATTTTCAATGTTGTTTACTCATTACAAAATAGCTTTATAATATCTTCTTTCTATTTGAATGTTGCATTTTTCTTATGATCCAAGGCAATATTTATATATCTTTAAAAAAATAAATCACATTAACTAAACTATTTTATATATTTATCTCAAATATGATGAAAAATCTAGAGTCAGGTAATAAAATCACACAACCAAATAACATATTATAAAATCTGTCTAATAAAAACATATAAATTCACAAGGCATATCCTGAAACTTTCAGCAATATCAGTTGGTTCATACCATTTTTATTGGGAAAACATTGCATCATAATAATAATAATAATAAAACATAATAAAATCTTATATGGTAATGGTTCCTTCTACTGACACAAAAAATTATACACAATATATATATATATATATAGTATTTACATTCTTATTTGGACTATTGTCTTCATCTTTGTTGCCATTTGTATGATGTTTTGGCCATTGTACACTCCAGCCTTCTTCAGGTAATAGGAATTTCAAACCGAACCCTTTATTACAATTACTGGGGTATATTATCCTCATTCATTGTGTAAAGCCTTGACTGGAAGTCATGTGATGAGTTATCTCCCTCAAAGTACCACATGGAGGGCACTTCAAGAGCAGCTCCTGTATCTGTATCATTTGCAATGTGTGTAGAGTTTTTTGTCTTTTGATCCCTCACCATGGAAGAACTTTTGCTGATGGTTTATTGTACAAACTACTAATCTGTTGTTTATCTCTTCAGTCTTGTTTACAGATGAGACAACATTTGGAAGAGATAGAATAATGAATTTAAATAAACAGCATTTGTAGGCAGATCAGAATCCCCTTGGTACAGTACAGGTTAGACACCAGCATCAATTTATGATTAATGTATGAGCTGTCTGGTAAATTAAATAACTGTCTGGTAGGTTCATATTTTTTCCTGGTACATCTTACAGGAGCTGTCTATAGAGACTTTATTTTGAATATACTTTCAGACCTGCAAGAGAATATACTCCTGTTAATATTAATGCTGAAAATGCTGCTGAAAGGCCTTGCACATGTCCTTGGTTGACTATAGATGGCATCCATACAGGATGTCAACCTCATGAACCTTAATGAATTTCCACCCAGCGAAAGTCTGCTCCCATGCTAACAGCTTTGTTAGACATTTTGTCTAACTACCTAACTCTGGTAGTGCTTACTAGCTGCTAATTCCAGAGCCTGCTTAGCTAGGCCTATTCCTAAAAAATCTCTTGAGCCTCTGTCCAGAAAAGACTATCTTTGAGTGTTTTCATCTTCTTAGCCTTATCTAGGGTGGGTCATTGGCTGTAGTTGGTGGTGAAAGACCTAATCCTCTCAAGGCTCTCTCACCACCTCTTTCCAATAACAGCCTCCACTAACTCCAGCTGTACTAAATAAGTCAACTGTTGCCAGAAGTCCCACCTGTTCAGCAAGGATTTGAACTTCCATTGGTCAGCTTGTCTAGACCTAGAATCTAATACCATGTGAACACAAACAAGTTTGTGACCCATGTAACCTAACCAGTGGTATATGGGGCAATCTAGCAGATCTAGATCTATTCTTCACACAAACATTCTATCCAGGTAGCTAGCCACTTGGTTAGACAGCCACTTATGTGCTCACATTCACGTCTCTCCCTCCAGGTAAATTACCCAGTATCTATTGACCAGTTAAAGTCAGCGATCAGATCGATCAACCTGCAATCACTTGCCTTTCCACTATCTCCCTACCCGTGATCTGTCTTGGGGATCCAGTACAGCATTCTATTCTTCCAGCATTCTAGTCTCTCATGCCAGATTTAACAGGAACAAACCAAGCTGATGGAAAAAAGAAACATACTGTGTCTAGTTGTTGGGCATATGAACTGCAGCAATCCAAAACAAACTATTTCCCATGACAATATCAGCCTAAGTCAACTTGACCCCAGCATCAACATGAGCAAGTTCTATGCTTTACCAGCAAGGAAACACCTCTGGCCTGCCAGTCCCTGTATGCTGAATAAACAATAAAGTTGCTAGACAACACAAGCATCAATGTCACAAATAAAGTGCATCTCCTCAATCATGGCCTTATTCACACCAAAGAAAAGAGGTTACAAAGCAGGTAGACCACCTCACCTCAATTCCTCAAGCCCCTCACATTTAAGCATGCCATCTTAATAGACATTTTTAGAGATGTCTTTTTAAACACACACTGGCCAGAAATCTGACACTGACAACCAGTCCCAAGCTCCCAGAACCTATAATGCCACTCAACGTTTGTAGGAAAAGTCAGTTTAATTGCCTTATATAAGGAGGGGTAGAGCAAAACCAGGACCCTTTCTGCACTTAACATTTTGAGCTTTGTCAGTTCTTCTGACTCCACATCATGATGTTTGGTAAGGAGTCTTTTGTGAGACAGTCCCTATCCTTCAATTTGCAATCACAGTTAAAGTAATGACACTCAAAGCTTCTTGGAAGTTTCTGGAATTCTCCGTCATCTTTCCATCAATGGTCATAAACTTGAATAGAGGCATCAAGTGTGATTTCCTTTGGGAGGAAAGGTTCCTCTCAAGGACCTGCCTGTTGATAATACAAATGGCATCCCCCTTTTGGAAAGGGGTGCACTTTTATTTATTTTGGGGGGTTGCTTGGAAGAGAGGGATGAAGAGGAAGCTGTTTGAGCCCTAACTGAGGAATTGGAGAAACTCTTAGCCTTACCTTTGCTGAATTCTTCAAAACAGGAGCAGATTGAGATTTGGCATGTTCCATGGATCATTCCACCCTGCTTTGGTTGACTTTTTCCAGCTTTTCACCTCTCCTTCATTGTCCTTTTTTTCCATTTTTCTTTTTAATGAACAGGACTGAGGTAGGGGCATTTCCTCTAACCCCCTCACTATCAGAGTCAATCTGAAGCTGTTATGATTGTTGCTTTTTTTGCTGATTTTTTTTTTTTTGTCGATTATGCCACTACTTCTGCTGCTCTTTTTCTTTTTTTGGGGAGGGGCGGCTGATGTTTAGGTCACTTCTCCAGCTGCTACCTTCTTCCCACCACCAAGGTCCACGAGTGCTTTGTTCACCATTTCTGATGACCCTATTTCTGTTGTTAGTGGGGTGTTGGTTTAGATTGTAACTCCAGGTGTCCCACAGCACCACAGGCCCAGCAGTGAGGTTGCTGACCTTCTACAATTACCAATATTTTGTGCTTTTGACATTTCAAGTGTGTTGGGGGTGTCTAAGAAAGATTTTCAGTCCATTGTCACCTGCAAGATAAAATCCCTGGTGGCAATGTTTGCATTGCTCATTATCAGAAAGATATCCTCAACAACTCCAAATTTAAAAAAATAGGTGCCCAGTTGGTCCGCAGGCCAGCACCCTATGCACAGTCACTCTCTGAATGAGTAAACTACCATCCAGATATTTAGTCTCCTCTTCTTTTGCCAGTAAAAAGTCCCACATAGCATTAGATCACTTGGCCAGCATTTTGGGCCCTATTTTAGACTCTTCAGAGCCTCCTCTATCATATTCCTGCTGACCCTAATCAATTTCTATGCTTTCACATTGGTGGTCAATAGGGAAACTGTCCTGGTTTCTATGGCATCTAAAACCTCAGGAATGGTTAAAAATTAATTTATGTTCACATACTGTTTGTATTTCGAACATTGTTTCACATCTTTTTAGAGCCTATTCATGGCCCAAACTGATTTTTTCTGTGGGAAGCCTGTTACACCTGTTTTTCTGGTGGCCAGAAAGAATTTTCAGCTATTATGGCCAAGATTCCACTATGGCAAAGAACACATACTGTATTGAACCAGTCATATTAGTAAGTAAGACACTTCTGTATAAAAACAACATTCAATGTTTCAACAAAAATGTAAAGAAAGTCAATAACAAAAATAAACAAAGAAAAATTTTGTATGCAAAATTAAAATGGACTGTAAAAACATAAAGAATTAAATAAAAGTAAAATCCAAACAAAACGTTCAGAAAAAAATGGCTTAATGCCAGTCAGTAAAATAAAAGTTTTGCTTAAATAAAAATGGTCAACAAAATCTAATGCAAAAGAAAATAAAAAAAATGGGCTTATAGTTGAGTGAGGAAATAAAAGAAAAAACTAATAAAAGATTTTTGCTCAAAAAATGAAAAAGCCAAAGTAAAACAGAAATAAATTAATTAATGGAAAATGAAAATTCTTACAGATGGGAAAGAGTATAAAAAAAAAGGTTTGCTTAAATAAAGATGGCTAGCATAAAATAGAAAAAAATAAATACAGCAAAAGAAAGTTGGGTGGGAGAAGGTATAAAAGGACAAAAATAAAGTTTTTGCTTAAATACAGGTGGTTGATATAAAACAAAAAAAAAATGAAACAATGCAAAAGAAAATATAAGCTGGATGGGAGTTTCAAAAAATAAAAACAAATAATTGATAGAAACAAAAATTAAAATAAAAGTCTGAGTGAAACTAAAAATCATAGACAAAATAAAATTCAAATAAAAATGAAAAGAAGCTCAACAAAAATTTGCACAAATCTTTCGTAAAGTAATCCATGAGCTGTAAAAAATGTGACTGAACTGGTCAAGATGTCAGCTCCTAGAACAAATACAACATTTTGATCCTCATTATCTGATTATTTAATGCATCAAGAATACACTTGCAGCACAAGTTCAAAGAGGAAGTGGGGTGAGGTTGATCATCACCGACTTTCTTGAATCTAGCTAATCTGATTCACATCACAATCTATTCATTCATTACAACTTACTTAAACATCACAAGATTTCATTCATCTCTATTCATCTGACATACATCACAATAGCACATATATAAAGGGTGATGGAGTGGAAGTACTAAAAAACCACCCATGACAACATTTTTTCCAATATATACAAATGTCTTTTTACTGAGGAACACTTGTTTTTCTTATTTTTTATTTTTCTTATTTTTTTTTTTTTTTTGGCTTATGAGGCCTCTTAATATCCTGAATCAGTCTTATAACAACACTGGTTAAGCATTTTTTTCCAGTTGTATTTTAAAAATGTGGGAGTATGAACAGGACACAGCAAAGCTACTTAATCAATGGATATAAGAAGAGAGGGACAGTGTATTTGAGAAAGTATCCAGGAATAAGATTATTACTTGGTGCTCATCCTTAGTCATGCAATGAAAGTCAAGATATGCCATGAAAGAACAAAACAGACTAAAACTAAAAACACATATGATATGTGTAAGAATTGATATGAGAGTACCAAACCAGTATATCAAAAGAAGCATGTATATTCAAGCAGCCATAGTTAAGGATTTCACATACCATTTACAGAGATGCAAAAGATTCTCTAAGATGAAAGCAGAATATCATCATCAGCTAATGATCTATGAAGAAACAAGACAATTAGCCATATTTAGTACACCATGGGGAAATTACATACCAAAATGATTAATATTCGAAGTGGAGTCATCACAAGACATGTTTGAGTGAGTAATGTTTCATATATTCAGAAACATACCGCTATACATGAATCAAAGAGATACTAGGAGGAAAAGATAGACAAGAACAAAAATGGAGCACTATAAAAAGTATTGCAAAGAGACAGAGAATGTGGAATTAAACTCAATCAAAAGAAATGTGAATTTAAGAAGAAAGAAATTATATTTTTGGACACATATTCACATCAGACGGATTATAACCAGACCCCAGAAAGACTGAAGCTATATTTAACTGAAAAGCACCAAAATCAAAAGAGGAAGTGAGAAGCTTTCTAAGAATGACTGGATATTTTGACAATTCTATAGAAAATTATGCAATGATAAGCACACATCTAAGGAGATTGACTCAAAACAAAACCAAATTTGAATGAAACACAGAAGAGAAAGGAACATTTAAGAAACTCAAATTAGCAATAACAAAGCACAAAACTATGGTATATTTCAACCCAAATGAAACAATCATTTTATGGATAGAAGCTAGTTTCCATAAATGATTAAATGCTGCATTATTTCAGAAAGGACCAAGGAAACAACAGCCAGTACACTTTATCAGTAAAATCTTAACAGGCACAGAGAAGCAACAGGCAGTAGATAGACTTAGAAACTATCTAGTAGTAATTCACACTAATAACAGCACATAAATTGTAGATACTAATATTCAATAAAGTGACAGTAAAATTACCATCATAAATAGAAAAATGGATTATGGAAATGACAAACTTAGATTTCAAATTAAAATAAAAATCAGGAAGAAATGAACCCACTATCAGACTATATATCAAGACACCTATTACCAGAATATAGGTAAGATGACACAAAACTAATAATAAACCATGATACACACAAAGAAAACATTGATACAGAGAAGGATACAACACTAAGAAAACTATTAGCACATGTCATCAATAATGATTGGATAGAGGCAGAGAAAGATCTGGAAATGGGGCCATGAAACATGAAACAAGAAATCCTATACAGATAGAAGAATGAATCATATACAGAGGGAACAAGACTATCATCCCAAACTCATTGCAGAAGAAAATAGCTAGGATAGGACATTACCTAGTGTAATATAACAATCTGGCCCCACCCGAGGAAGGCTGATGCAAGCGAGGGTGTTTCCGGTCGTTGAAAGGAACGGATGTTTGTTTGACCTTATTTCCGGCAGTAGCGGAAATGGCTACAGAGGCAAACAGAACAGGTGTCTCTGAGAATTACGTGGGCGTGCGTGGGCGAGGCAAAACCGGAAGAAAAAGTCCCGGTTCTGGAAGATTATATAAAGACCTCGTCACACGGATTCGCCAGAGTAGCAGTAGAGAGGAGCGACAGAGATCGGCCGGTGAAGAGAGACACAACAGATACGACGACACTCCCGTCAACCCATTAGAGGCGTGCTCTCTCAATTCTCTGTCCCCTATGCTACACGGTTCATCGTCATTAATAAAAATATAACTTATATTTTTATATATATGCGTGTTTGTTGTTTGTCGATATACAACACTAGGACATGTAGGAAAAGGGCAGTATTGCTTTCTCAAAATTAACACTATGATAGAATTATAGATCAATGTTGTGAATGTAAAGTAGTATCAAGAGAACATAGACTGGAACCAAATAAGCCTACTACTATTCCAAAGAAAAACTGGGAAAGTATTAACTTAGACTTCAGAGGACCATATTCAGATAGACACTATGATAAATCAGAGATTAAGATATCCTATAGTGGAAGACATAAGCAGTACATCATTCAAAGAAACTGAAAGGACTAAACTGAAAGAAAAATTTTCATATGGAATCCCAAGAAAAATGTTAAACAAGAAAATTTACAGAATTTGCCAAAGAAGAGGTTTTCCATTACCATAAAATAACACTGCTACACCTACAAGTAAATGGGGAGATAGAAGACCTTGAACAAAATGGAGATTGGACCTGGAAACAACAGCAATGAAGAGGTGGTTCCATGCTCCTTCAAATCTCCAATCTCCCTATTAGAAGCTTTGCTGTTGGATATAGTCATACCAGAAGTATGTATTATAATGAAATAGATTCAACACTAATACTAGAAACAGCAACTACAAGCAATATCAATCCAACATCAACAACAGACAAGACCAATCTACCAGCAACAGATGAGACCAATCCAATGACAATAGATTATATCAAACTAAGCAAACCTAGAATAAGAACACTACCAAAATACTTAGAAGATTACATAACAAGATATAGCTACCATCACCACCACCACCACCACCACCACCCTACTAAAAAAAGAAGAGGCTAAATGCAACATTAAAGAATTTATAATTTCTGTAAGTTCGGAGGAATGATATGACCTGATTACCAAACAGATATTTGTCTGATTGATTTCTAAAGAAAACACATCAGGTAATTTTTAAAAAACAATCATCAAATCTTGTATAATAATAAAGAAATTGGTTCCACTCTTAACGATAGAACCATGTTATCTTGTTTTTTCATTCTCTTACTGTTACTAGAATTCACAATAAGATGATGATAAGGATCACACAAAAGTGGAAGTCCATAATATCTGTAAGAATTTAAGTCACTTTTTCAGAGGATCTTACTCAAATAAGCTTGTTAAGCATCATGCTATAGCAAGCACTCTTCAATACCTTGCATAAAAGTGATACTACAAGTTATCTATTAGCTTCCATCATTTTCAGATGAGTCATTACTATTCTAAAAGTTATTCAAACAATTGAAATCATTCTTTCAGTTACTCTTGCTGCTACCACTAGTTGCATATTTGAAGTATTTAAGACAGGATTACTATTCCAAGCTATTGCTAAAATATAGACAATGTTATTTGCTGTTGTAATTTCTTTTGTAACATCAATTTGAATAATATAAATATTTACTAAATTTAGTATAGCCTGGTGTAATTCTGTTAGTGGGGCTTAGAATACACTGACTACCTCTCCTTTCAGGGTAAAATAATCCAAACCAAAAGGAACCACTTTCAAGGTGGATACTTGAAGATTCAGTTATAAACCAAACCAATGTATACCCTTTTTGGCTCTAAATTTGACCTATGTCTACCTTTTTTATTCTAGTGCAAACTAAACCTGTCAACATATCTATTCTTTAACTGCAAATGTTAATATATTGTCAATTTTAACCAACTTAATCTAACTTCAGTCTAGTAAATGATAACTAGTGTGGGTCACCTGGTGTGGATCAAAGTTATTACAGCAATAATGGCCTACAAGTTGATATATCAGTTGAACAAAAAAGCATTCAATCAACTTTAGTTGTGTTCTCATTAACACATTACATGAAAAAGCGTTAACCAATTTCATGTGCTCTCTATAAAAGTCTTTCAAATAAATGAACCCTGATTTCCTCAACAAGTGATAAGTACTTCATATGCTTAATGTGCAAAATGGAGTGAAGTCTTTTCTTATCATTTCAATTTCTGTTTTTCTTGTCTTGATTCTTAAATCTAATCAACACAATCAAGATTTAAGTCTACATGTAAGAAATACAGTTATAGTAATGATTGCATAATTACAACTATATTGGTTGGTCTTTTCTTTCTTGGGATAGATATCTACACCATTCAGTTCTTGTCATGAACAAATATCTTCTCACTTTCACTTGAATTCAGAATGTGATGTATTTGTTATTGCACAATAATTATACCAGCCTACATTTTATGTTTGGACTATTTAGCACTTCTTGTAGCACATTTACATTTCTATTTACAAATGCCTTTAAAAAGTTATTTTTAAATATAATGTAATCGCATATGGATTCAGTGTTTGGGAATCAGAGGGGTCCTATCTCCCCCTACTCAGGTGGAAACTTTTAAAGGAAATTCCTTGTATATTTACAATTTAGCATGTGAATCCAGATTCACTTTAAACTTTGGACCATTAACAACTTAAATTCTTCATTGGCTATCTTCAGTTTCCTTCTCTCTTTCATTGAAAATGATCAACAAACATTATTTTTATACTAAATTTCAACCAATACAAAGCTTGAGAACCACTCAAAATCCAGTTAAAATAGTAATGATAAATGAGATGAGTGATATGTATGGAAGAGAAGATGGTAGAAAGTGAAGATTATGATGATAAGGCGGAAAGATAATAACGGATCCTTGACTTGAACCAGTCAAGATCGCAATTTTTTCAAAAGCACCTCTGCAGGAATCTGTTTCACAAAGTAGTAGGTAGTAGTTCTTAGTAAAATGTTATCTGAGCAAAACTTTTTTCTAACATTTGAAACATAAAAAAAATGAAGATAATTCCACTCTGAAAGTGGTATGGTGTGTCCTAGCTGTGAAGGTCTGAACTGGTGTAGTTAATAAACAGGATATAGTAATATGTCTGTTGTAAACTGTTTCACATTTCTCACTGCCATGTCTTTGTCCTTGAATCTCACAGCTCACTTATTAAGATGTATTTCTTGCCATCTGGTAATTTTTGTTCTGCCACATACCTCAAGTACCGTCTACCAAGTGACTGCTCCAAAGATGGAATTTGCCTGCTTTTATGTGTGCCTTAGTCAGTTATGCAGATTTTTTCACACCCACCTACATTTAATTAATCATTTAATCAGTCCTAAGGCACTAGGTAATTTGCATGACCGTGTATAGCACAGGTGAATTTGTGCATCTTTCATTGGGGAGATAAACCATGTCCACTACACAGAATTTATCTGATCACTTACAATGGAAATTGCTGCAGAGCAGCAACATTGCATCTGTGGGAAAGAGTTTACAGAGAAGGAACAATAGTTTCAGTAAGTTCTTTGACAAATGACTTATTCAACACCAGGTGAAATTCCCCACAAAGGCTTAACAGATATTTCCTATTTATTCTATCTAATATAACATATTTCAATAAAGGACTGATGTCTAAATATACTATGTTTAAAACATGAGAAAAGATTTAATGACTTTTTTCCCAATCATTAAAAACCTATCTTTGGCAAACATCATGTATATTTTGTTTTATAAACATTTTTCACTTCTATCTGAGACAAGTGTACATTACATTATGACAATAAATATTAGTCAGCAATTGATATCTGATTAATAAACTACTTACATGAATTTTCTTAAAATTCCAGTTATTGACATTATGACACATAAGAAACATTGAAAAATAAAGAATTCACTTCTTTAATATCTTATGTGTTTACAGCTATAAAATAATATGAATAAATATAAAACTATTAACAATTAACTTTTTATTATTCTTTATATCAATTATGAGTTTACCAACGGATATAGATTTTTTAATAATATTGAGCAGATACAAATATTTTATTCTGTTAGTTGTATATTAATATCAGTATCTTTCAAGGATTGAGACTATCAGGATTTACATTAAGCTTTCATAATTTCTATGACTTCTTTTTTCAAGTTGAATAATCAAAACAAGGGGAATAATAGAAAAAATTATGAGTCTCTTTTTTAATCTCTTAGATCAGCATTTCTAAACCTTCTTACTCTTGTGCAACCCTTAAAATAAATAACATGTCTCAAGGAACCCTTGCACAAAAACAAAATGATATACCATATTTTTTCTCATTTTATTTTCATTGTAGATATCAAAGTATATATATTTGAGTAACTGGTTTAAGATATCTGGTAGATATCAAAGTATATATATTTGAATAACTGGTTTAAGGGTAAATTAATACTTCTTTGTCAAATTTTTTGATAAATCTAAATAAAATTTTTACTGTTTATTTGTAATACTTCATTAGAGAGTTTTCATTCACACAAAAAAATTCTAAACTCAAACATAAAAAATAAACATGAAAAACCAATATCATATACTATATAGCATAAATACAAACAACAAAAACTGATAATTTACATTCTTTAATATAAAACCTGTGTTTGTCTTTTGCTACATTAATACTTAATTCAAGGTTGAATTTTAGATAAACACACATGAATTTTATTCTCAGTTGAGAGGAGACGATTTCTGTCTTTGCTCTTGATACTTGTTAAATAAGAAAAGGTTTGCTCACACATGTAAGATGTTGAAAACTGCAACAATATATTAATTGCTTTCCAATGAATAGTAGGAAACTCTTCTTTCATAGAAATCCAGAACTTGTCTAGAGATAGGTCTGTTAATCTTATTTTGAGTGTATGATCACATTGCAGCTCACAAAATGTTCCTCTTCTTTTAATGTCAGAAATTGTATGAAATTAAATAAAAAATCAAAAGTGCATTAGCTCATTTCACTTGTTCTCTTCTTTAATATCTTATGTGTTTACAGCTATAAAATAATATGAATAAATATAAAACTATTAACAATTAACTTTTTATTATTCTTTATATCAATTATGAGTTTACCAAAGAATATAGATTCCTGTAAATGACACTTAGGTGTCATTTACAAGAATCTCTGGGTTCCGGGGAACCCTGGTTGAGAAATCACTGTCTTAGATTCTCAATCATTATTAATTTTTTGATTTTCTGTCTTGTCTGAATATTTTTTTTTTATCATATCACCTCGAGCAAGGCAGTAACGCCACTGATAAGCAGGGGGCTATGTAAGAGTGAAAAGATTGGAAAAGAGAAAGCCGGAAACCACATCCTAAACAGGGAACAAGGGATGAGCCTCTTTACCTGTTCAATAAATGTGGGTGAAGTGTGAACCGGGTGATAGTTTAGGTCTATTTACTCCAATTAAAAAAAAAAAAAAAAAAAAAGAAAAGAGTAAAATGATTGGAAAAGAAAAAGCCAGGAACCACATCCTAAACAGGGAACAAGGGATGAGCCTCTTCACCTGTTCAATAGACGTGGGTGGAGTGTGAACCGGGGGGATAGTTTAGTCTATCTACTCCAATTGAAAAAAAAAAGAAAAGAGTGAAAAGATTGGAAAAGAAAAAGCCAGAAACCACATCCTAAACAGGATGAGCCTCTTTACCTGTTCAATAAACGTGGGTGGAGTGTGAACCAGGCAATAGTTTGGTCTATCTACTCCAATTGAAAAAGAAAAAAAAAAAGAAAAAAGAAAAAAGTGAAAAGATTGGAAAAGAGAAAGCCGGAAACCACATCCTAAACAGGGAACAAGGGAGGAGCCTCTTTACCTGTTCAATAGACGTGGGTGGAGTGTGAACGGGGCAATAGTTTAGTCTATCTACTCCAATTTTGCAATAATATTATTTTTACTATAATAATTTAATTTGAAGATTGTAGTTTTCCTTAATTTATTTTGCAATAGTAGTTTTTCGTTTTTTAGTAATTGCTTATTTTGAAATAATAGTATCCTTTATAATAATCTGATAGTTTTTGTTAGCTATCATTGGTTTGGACTAATTTCTGAATTTTTCTTGCATGTTCTTTTGTTTCACAACAGCTTTTACCTCCTATCCTTCTTTAGCTATCTGCCAACATTTGATAAATTAGTACAAACCATATCAATCAGTCAGTTAAGTGCCATACGTGATATATGTTAGGGCAATCATGTCTCGAAAGAGACTTGACTGACTGTACAGAAGATTTTCCTGTAGTAGGTTGCCATTACTTTCTTCAGTAGATTAGTTGCTAACCAAGGCTATAGAACACAAACTGTCCTGCTATTTAACCCATAGCTGGAGGGAGAAATGACAGATACCTTTCTCAAGAGTATTTGCACATAAGCGAATGCAACAAATTCAACTGGAATTCAAACTCAGCTCCCTGATTTCTCATTCTGAGCCAATATTGATTAAAACAAAAACTTTTAAACATCCTCAAACCTTCTATAAAAACTTTTCACATGGAAATTTCTTCACTTTCTTTTATTTCAGGCAAGTTATGATGAAACATTTTATGAAACCTGATTTAGATAAAGATTTCGTTTCTGAAACAATTTTTAGCTTTATTTTTTGTACATTTCTACTCAGTTCATTGACTTTAATTTTATGTAGCATTAATTTTATGTAGCATTTAAATTGAGAGGAATGAGCTTAAGTGTTTCTCTTCTTCTATAAGAAATTTCAGAAAGCTCATTCAAGTCAATATGATAAAAAAAAATGAACAAGTGTGTTATTTCTTATTTTTCCTGCTGTATAATATGATGGTTTGGGTTTTTTGGACAAATCTATTTCAGTCAGTTAAGTGCAATATGTGATACATGTTTGGGCAATCATGTCTCTTTTGATCCATGATTGACTAAGCAGAAGATTTTCCTGCAATAGATTGCCATTTCTTTCTGCAGTAGACTGGTTGCCAACCAAGGCTATCGAATTAGGTTTATCCTGTTATTCAACTCATATCTGGAGGAAGAATTCTCAACAGTATTTGTGCACAAGTGAATATAACGAATTCAACTGGAATTCAGACTTAGCTCTTCATTTTCTCTTTCCAAACCAATATCCATTATACCACAGTGCACATTCTATTTACAAACCTATTTACTAAGCTTCATTTTGACAAAAGATAACAAACATGAAGTATCTAATAAGTATCAGTAATAGTGATAATTATTTTTCATCCCAAGAAAGGCAATAAAGCCATAAAATGCAAGGAGTTACTAAATATGAGAGAATATGAGAAGCATAAAAGCATTATTAAGGAGAGTGTTGTATCACCAAAGTGATAGGATGATATCCAGAAGTTGTGTGCTAAGTATCTACAGCACAATATCCATGCTAAGGGATATTAATACAAATAAGACAAACACCAGAAGACAGAATAACCAATAGTAGAAGAGAGGTGAGGTTAAGTCATTAGAGTCGCAGAGAGCACAGTCCAATATTAATTGTCAATGACAGTCCAAAATTCTCGTCTGCTATTAGTCTTTATTTTTATAGCTACCTCAGTTCTCAGACCATCTCATTTTTGAGAGTGCTAGAGGGGTGTTAGCTGCTCTACAACAGAGAGAGAACAATAAAAGAACAAAAATTAAGAAAACAGAACATAACAATTCACAGTACATTTAAATTAAGTTCTGTGAGTAAAAAGTGTGAGAGAAAAACCTCTTGGTACAGAACATATGGTTAATCTAGACATTCCAACTGTAAAATGATGAGACCTTGCCACCAATCAAGTACTGCACTTGAATTCCTAAAGTTGGGGTACAAAAGAGAAAAGTTTATCAGAACAATTACCATGAAAATATTTGTAGAAAGGCACAGGAAAGCTATGTACAATGATTGGAAAGTGATTAAAATCAAAATGCCAGATCAGGACCAATAACATTACAGATTCTTCCTTGTATATTATCAAGAGTTTCTAAATACATAGCAAAAGCATCAGACCAGATGTGGCAACAATATTCAACACAGACAAATAGTAGACTTTAAATGTATAAAATAGATTCCAGACAGAAAAATTATCTAAACAAAAACTGACATAGTAAACCAACTTTCCTAGCAATTGATTTCATATAATCATTCCACTTCATGTCAGTAGAAAACATTATTTAGAAAAGCATAGAGATAGAGAGAAATAAGAAAACAATAAAGAATAAGAAGATTGTGTTTTCTGAATGGTAACAGCCTGTCTATCTTGAAAATCAGCACTCCTGGTATTTTATCTGGGTTTGAAAACTAGTGAAAAATACTTAATATTTAAATTATTATACAATTTTTAAATTGTCTGTCCTAAAGTTGCAAATAGCTAAATTCAAGATTCAGAACACTGGGTTTTCAAAAGTTATCTAATTTAATAATACTCACACATTTATGAGGGAAGAAAAAGTTTCCAATTTATTCTGCTTAAAAAGACAAAAAGTTCTGAAAGGATGAAATTATGAAAATGCCTGAAAGATTTCAAATTCCCTTATATATTTATATTTATTGAATTTTTTTCATCATTTTACTCCAAGTAAGGTGTGACTGCCACTAGTGTGCAGGGAGTTACAATTAGAGAAAAAACAGAATACAGATAGTGTCAAAGAAAGGATTAAAGATTGATGAAATTCAGAGAGATAGAAGATAGCAATTGACCTGACATTTAAATTTTTGGAGATTATAGCTATCAGGGAAGCAAGTTAAAGGAAGGAAGTTTGACAGGTGGAAAGTGCAAGAAAAACTGTTAGAGTAGAAGAGGCAATTATATCTATTTATTTTAACAGTAAGTTGGTGGGACCTTGATGCTAATCTAGTATCACATATAAATTGATGTGGTTGGGGCAACAGGGAAAAAAAGCTCATCAGTGCAGTTGCCATGAAAATATTTGTAGAAAAGAGAGAGGAAAGCTTCATCATCTCAGTGAGAGAGTAACTGAAGATGAATATATATATATATATATATATATATATATATATAATAAAAGACACAGAGCAGAGTAACCCAAACTAGGTTTTATTCAGCACAATAGAACAATTAGTACAAACAAAACTATTTATAAGCTGGCAAAGTCTATTTTGACAAGGGGGAGAGAAATGTTCATCACAATCTCCCCTGCTTCTAGAAATAATTAGTGGCAGTTAGCTAATCAATATTAAGAAAATCAGCAAAAGATTTATTCATAAATTAGATGGTCAAGAGGTCTATGTGATCGTGCTGATCGAAGTAAAAGAATTTCAACTATTTTCAAGTGTATCTTCACTAGATTTAGTCTTGTCGAGATCTAAGGTCTCAAAGTTTTAAGTGGGTAAATCAGTCTTTGATATGTCCCGGAATGGAATATATATCAATACGAGGTTGTTAAGTGGTTAAGGCAAATGTAATGCTGTAGAACAATCTAGTCCGTAGGCATAATCGTTGTATTCATTGTATGCAGTGTCTTGAGACTTAGGTGTAGCCAGTAGACCTCTGGTGATAGATCTCACTCACTCACTCTATCGACAACCTTGCCTTCTATATTCATGGCTGATACCAGCCAATCACATTTCAGTGAGGAAGAACCAAGGTGTGCCCATGTTCATTATATATTTACATCACCTTCCCCTGAGCTAAATTCTCCCATGAAATTTAGCCTTAATATTTCCTCTTTTTAGGGTCTGGAGATAAACGATCGACGTTTTTCCTTAGTTGTTTTCGCCTCACACCTTCTTACTGTGGTGGTGTTTAACACACTGGTACTTCTGGCCTTGAGGTCAGGAATACTTCCATTGGCGAGTGTTGACTTTTGGAACTGGAATTTGAAATGTGTCATACAAGACTTCCATTGGAATCTCCTCTGTGTTTTCTGTAACATCTGTAGTGTGTCTGGGTCTCAATTGATTCCAATGTCTTTTACACCAAAATTTTTCTCCTTTTATGTCATATATGACTTGACCAATTCTTTTGGTTATATCTCCTTGTTCCCAAAACTTTTTTCAGCCATAAAGTTTTTAAAATAAACTTTTTCACCTGGCTTATATGCTTTAGCCATTTGCTTTTCTTTTTTTGCAGTTTTCTTCGCCAGTCATTTTTGCATCACAACTTTCGGGTTTGGCGTGATCCTATATACTGCCAAGAATTTTTAATTTTTGAATATTTCTTTCATTCGTGTCCACACCTTGACTTTTCTTTAACACTCGTTTAAATGTAGCCATAAATTTTCCAGCCTGTTCATTCGATCTTGGGTGATGTACTGGTGTTGTCACATTATCAATGTACAATGATGCACAGAATTCCTTGAATTCTCTTCCCATAAACTGCATTCTGTTGTCTTTGGATTCTGTTGTTTTAGGGATACCAAAGCGACTAAAAATTTTGTTAAGTGCACTTATTGTATTTGTTGCCATTGGATGTATGCACTTAACAATTTCTGGCCACTTATTGAAACTGTCCGCCACTATTAGATAATACAATCCATTTATGGGCCCTGCATAGTCAATATACAATTGATCCCATGGAACATCTGTCTTTGGCCATGGCTGAATCTTTACAGGTGGATCCCTTGCTGCCAGTTGACATCCTCTGCACAGTTTCACCAGGTTTTCTATGTCTTGGTCCATCCTCAGCCAATATGTATAGCTTTTCATTAGAGATTTCATTCTTGAAATCCCTGGATGGCCAGTGTGAAATTCTTTTAGAATTTTCTTTTGCAGAATAGCTGGCATTACCACTCTATCTGTATACAATAATACCTAATTGCAGATTGAAAATGGTGAAACACTACTTCCTTTTTTCGATTTCTCGATTACTCCAACTTGCTTTTCCATTTTCAACATTCTCCGCTGCTTTTTTCACATCTTCTAGAGTAATTGGTGGTTCTCTAACAGTATTGCATACCAGACTTGACAATTCACTTTTGTCTCTTAGCGGCACTATTACCACTTCTTCCGACTGTTCCGTATACTCAGGTATCAATCTTGATAACCCATCGGCATGACCTAGCTTCTTTAAAGGAACATATTCTATTTTGAAGTTGTAATTCAATAGAATTACGTCCCAATGCTGTAGTTGATTTGCCGTGTGAGTTGGTATACCTTTTTTTTTCCAAATATTGTTAACAGCAATTTATGATCTGTTTGTAGAGTAACTCTCTTCTGTATAGAAACCTAAGAAATTTTTTCACAGCATAAATCATCGCTAAACTCTCCTTTTCTATTTGGCTGTAACTTCATTCAGCAGGCAGTAATGTTCTTGAGACATGTGCTATTGGCGTCTTAGATTCGTCTTTGAATTCATGAAGCAATCTAGCACCTAGTCTTACTGGCATCTGCTGCTACAATAATTTTCTTCTTTGGGTCGAAATTTTCTAATGATAGGTCTGTTAGTAGACAGCTTTTTATTTTTTTTTAAAAGCCTGTTCGTATTCTTTTGACCATATTCACTTTACGCACCTTTTCAACAACTTATTGAAATGAGCTCTCATATCATGTATTTTCAGGATATAAATGCTATAATAACTTACTAATCCCAAGAATGCTTGGAGTTTAGTGACATTATCAGGAGCTGACATTTTTTATAGCCTCAGCCCTTTCTGGACCTGGTTTTCTTCCTTTACTGTCAATAATTTGTCCTAAATATTTTATCTTCTTTAAAAAGAACTCACATTTTTCAGCACTCAGCTTGAATCTGTTTTCCTCAATTCTCTGAAATACTACTCTAATATGCGTTTTGTGTTGGGCCTCGTTTTCACTTTTGATCACAATGTTATCTAGATATGCAATTGCATCATCCATACCAGCCAACATTGTGTCAATTATTTGCTGGAATAGGCTTTGTGCTACTTTCAAACCAAATGGCAGTCTATTGAGTTTAAACTTGTGAACTCGTTTGATTATTCGTCGCCAGCTGATATGTTCCGAGGTTATTAAGTGGTTAAGGCAAATGTAATCCAGTAGAACAATCTAGTCCATAGACGTAATCGTTGTATTCATTGTATGCAGTGTCCTGGGACTTAGGCGTAGTCAGTAGACCTTTGGTGATTGATCTCACTCACTCACTCACTCAATATTTATTTGCACAAAAAGTACAAAATGTGGCACAAGGCCAAAAAGGAGGGTGGTTAGAGAGTAGTACTTATTAACTATCCTATACCTAACTAAACACTTTCATGACTCTATCACTCATTAACAATTTGCACATTCACCAAAAGAACTCATCCATTACCTCCCAATCCTTCACACATATTTACAAGGGGCACCTAAAAAGGGAAAATAAACCCATGACATAAAAATTTGCTACTATATACAATAATGTAAATTATATTTAAAAGATTCAATGAAAATGAAATGAGGGGAGGGGGATGAAATACCCAAAATGAACTAAAAATACAACAAAATTTCATACTAAAATAAACAAATGTTAGTAAGACCCATTTATCCCACAAAAAGAGAGTGGCTGCTGTATTCCGCCAAATGGCACAATCAAGAAGCCCACTCGCTAAAGGAGTGGGGGAGGATAAAATAATTAATGGAATGAGAGAATCAAAGACTGACCCAGCCAAGATAAAATGGGACCAAAAACAAACTGGGGAGGTTGGGAATCTTGACTTGGATTATAACAAAAGAGAAAGCTGGGAACAGGCTAGGAATCCATTCATTCACATTAACTAGGTACACAAAGACAACTAACTTAACCAGGGAGGGGTTCACAGGAAACTGCCCCATTGTACCGTAAAAGACTTAAAAAAGAAAATCAAGACTAGCCCCATTCACGCGAACCAGACTTGCTACAGATACCCACCTTTCGCTGAAATCTGTCGATATCAAGCGCTTTCTCTCAGATCTGATCTTCATCTTAAGCTGATGCTTAAAGAATACAATCAGATGCTGATACAAATAACGCTCATATCGCAAGATCCCCTCCTCTCGCATCGTCCATGTCACTATTCAAGCTACGGCCAGCAACGTGAGAAACACCATCCGTTTCACTCCAGAATATGGAGGGGGGCAACACATTATCACATGCATATGCAAGATCAATGGACACAAGCTGATCGGGAGTGATATGAGCCATCAACTCACCAACAAAGTCCCAAAAGGGGCACACCTGAGGACAATGGTAGAAGGCATGCATAGCCATTTCTTCTAAGCCAAGGTCACACCGATGACAATCGGCATATCTCCCCAACCCCATTTGAAGGCTCTGTCATTGAGAGATAGCAAGTTCCAAATCAATTGCCAATTGAGCGAAAACTCAGGGTTCTTGAGGTAATCTGCAGCTGCCAAGGAGAAATGCTGAGCTCAATAATTCGTTCTGAAAGTAGTTTATTTACATCAGCAGTAATGAATTCTTTTTCTTGCTTACAGTACTTTCTTGATTTAATAGCTATTGGTTTGCAATTCTCAGCGATTAGCAAAGAGTTGAGGAGGAGATATATAAAAGATAGTCAGTCCACACACATTTAGAGGAAGCTTCTATTCACTAAATTCCACACAGATACTCTCGTGTTGCCCTATAAAATCTTACCCAAGGATAACAGCAGTGCACAAATCAGGAAGTACAGACAGTCTAAAATCAGAATATTCTTGTCTCTCTACTTCCACAGGCAATATCTTAACGTCCAAAAGCTCAAAGAGGTTAGCACCATTGACACAGTATTATTCTCGATTGGGTAGGCAGACGAAGCTTTCAAACCAGTGATTCACATATGAAGCTCTTAATACTCCCAGTGTCCACGAGAGCTCTGACTCTTCTCCTATTTATTTTTATCAGGATAGTTGCAGCAAACAAATTCATAAACAATGCTGCAATCGCCACAGGATTAGAATTAAGAGTGGTTGATGTCCTGAAACAACATACTTTTGCAAAATGGCTGATTTTCCCACATCTTCATCATTGTGGCATTCAGAGCTGAGCAGTTACAGCAGGGATGCTTATGTTTTCCACAAAAAAAAAACACTTCCAAGTTTTAGAAGACATAGTTGATGCTATGTTTTCTGTCAGGCTGTTGAAGTTATCCTCAAAGAGGGCTGCAGCACTAACAACCTTTTGGGAGATAGAGTAGGACTCTGAACTTTTATGAGCTTGTTCAAGAGCTCTGGCATGGTTAAAGGCAGTGATGAGGTCCAGAGTTACATATTCGAGTAGTTGTCAAATATTAGGGGACAAAAGTCTATTTATGATGGTATCTCTTTTGACATCAGTTCTATGTTCCTCAGCACTAACTGCTTTGTAGCTGCAATCCTCACTTAAATGCATCAGATTTAGTAGATATTTATCTAGTGTCTCTTCTGGTTTTATACTGAAAAGTATTTATCTATTGTGTTGAATAAATTGTAATAAAAGACATGGAGCAGAGTAAACCAAATTAGGTTTTATTCAGTACAAAAAACAGTTAGTAAAAATAAAACTATTTATAAGTGGGCACAGTCCATTTTGATGATAGACAAGGTGGGTAGAAGAACTGTTCATCACAATATATATATTTATAGCTCCAGCTTCCAGCATAAGAATTTTTCTCTATTCTTTGATTGAACAGGGTTGACAATGCATGTCTCGAACTGACATGTTGAAACAGCTATCCCCCCTAAATATGATCTGAATTTAGAGATAAATAAATATATTACATATAAATTTTTTTTTATATTTAAAATATATATATTTGCTCTGCAAATGAATAATTTTAATTACATTAAGCCCTCTGGCTGGATCAGTTTTAATATTTAACTTTTAATTAATATTAATAGGATCACCTTTGAGATTTTACCATGAAGCTTCTTCTTTTTGTGTATATATATATATATATATATATATATATATATATATATATATTATTTTTAAAAAGATCATCTTTTTATTAAGAAAGATACAAAAGTATCTCAATTTAAAAGAGAAAATAAAAATATAAGAGGGGAATTTTAAATGCCTTTCGGCCAACACATCTTCAGAAATAACATGTTGGCAATTAAAACAGAGAAGTTGTCATAAATTCTGAACAATATTTGAGGTTAAAAACACAGGATTGATGTAAAAAAAAAAAAAAAAGAGCCATTACCTATGTTCAGCAGTAGTTATCCCCAAAGAGTTCTAACTTGTATTTCAATTCTCTCTGTCTGCACAGGACAGGACATTGTATGCTGATGGTCAGAGACTCCAAGATATCAAGGTGGAGTCTTGTCCTAGCCCTGTGCAAGACAGAGAAGAAATCCGGGGAATATTGTGTCCTGCAGTTGTTTAAGTTCAATAGGTGCTCTCCAATTGCTGACTCATGAATCTGCGACTGTCCAGATGTCATAGGCTCCTGTCTGCAGAATCTACTTGGCACGTGCTGAGCTATCCTTACCTCCAGACACTGAATGGTCTTGTCCACGTAGTTGGTCTCGCACCGACACTTGTACTGATAAACAATGAGACTTTGTTGATTCGTAAGCAAGACATCCTTACGTGGAGGGGGGAAAGCAGTTCTTGTCATGAAAATGTTCCTAACATTCAAAGCACTGAAGCAATGCTTGATGGAATTTACAATTTTCTCAGATAATACCTGACCCTCAGAACCTATTCATGGAAGTTTTAAATTTTTACACTTGGGAGGGTTGAATTTTCTTGCTTCATTGAACTTGTTTACTTTTTGTCTGATGACTGCTGTTAACACACTTTCGGGGTACCCATTAACCAATAACAATTGTTTCACATTTCTTAATTCGGCGTTGAGTTTGCAGTCTGAACACACCATCAATGCGCGATGAGTAAGGGTCCTGATTAGATTAATTTTCCTAGATTTAGGAGCAAAAGAGTCCCACTTTAAATATAAACCAGAAAAAGTGGGTTTGCGGTAGATACAGGTGTGGAAACATGATGGCGTCCTCTCAACCAGTACATCTAGAAAAGGTAGCTGATTGTTCTCCTCTATTTCAATTGTATATTGTAGTGATGAATGTAGATTGTTAAGTTGGGAGAAAAATTCTTCTGCTTTCTGTATAGATGTAAAGGAAGTAAAGGTGTCATGGACGTAGCGGAAGTAACAATGGGGCTTGCTATTCTGTTAAATAATATCTTCTCATATATATATATATATATATATATATATATATATATATATGGTAATATTTTTATTATAACTTTATAATAAAAACATAATTTACTGCAACACAAGAGCTATTGTGTTTCAGACTGCCTGATGAGGTGCTAATAAGATAGTACCAAAACACAGTAAATTCTTTTTATTATAAACTTTTTATAAAAATATTACCATATGTAATGCTCTACTAAGTATCAAGCACTCTTAATAAAGTAAATCACTGCAAACAGTAGACTGTCAACCCATTAGTTTGTACTACTTCTAAGATATATGTATATATAGATGATAAAATATCTAGATTTCATGTATATTATATTTATGGGTTAAAGTGCAGAAATATCAGCAACAGAGTATATATAAAGATAAGTATATTTGTAATTAAACATATATGTAATAAATGTATATTTATTAATATATATATATATTAATAAATATACATATTATCCTATGTTGATAACACAACTCGGAGCTTCATGTATTACGCAATCATCAGGTGCATATACAAATTGACTGTTTAAGAGATTTGAATTTAAGTTTAGTTGATGTTCATGGGGTTAAATCTTATAATGTAAGGTACTATTTTTTCATTTATCAAGAGTAAAATTTAAATAGACAAAAATTACATGGACATATAAAAAAATTAAAATTAAAAAAATTATTAAAATGCAGGGAGATGAATTCAAAGAGATGTAATTTGTAATTATTAATAATAATATATGCAGAGGAAAAAAAAAAAGGAGTGAGAAAGAAAGAAGCAAACATTGAGGAATCTGTATCAATCAAGATCTAAGAATTTAAATAAGTATTTTTTTCAAAGATAACAAGTTTTTTTAAAACACATAAGTTCTGTCTATCTGCTTTTCCATTATAAAATTTGAATTTAGTGACAATACCCCAGCTAATAATTGGGTTGTTGTTGCTGTTGTCTTTTAATTTCCATACTTTTACCATTTGTCAGTGATGGTCAATAGTCATTGAACAAGTCATTAGACATCATGTATATATGAGCTGGGTTCAAAAACTATCTGAACATTGAACATAAAAGAATCAATTTTGTACATTTCACAAATTTTATTTAATCACTTTCAAAATACACCACTTAGTAGTTTACACAGCAGTCTTGCCACTGCTGGTAACATCTCTAGAATGCCTTCTCTGGAATGCTATAGAGCTCCACTGTTGCTTTTCTTATAATTTTCTCTTGCAATTCACATCATTTCCATTTCAGCATGGTTTTCAGATTGAGCAAATGTCAGAAGTCACACAGTGCCAAGTCGGAAGAGTAGAGAGCCTGTCAAACAAAGCTTGGATTATGTGGGTGAAATGAGCAGGTGCATCGTCATGGTGAAGTTGCCAATTCTTTACTGCCCACATGTAAAGCTGTTTCCAACACACAGCATCACAAAGGTGATGTATAACCTCCAGGTAGTATTTCTTATTGATTATTTGGCCTTGTAGTGTGTATTCCTGATGTACTATAACACAGGGTCAAAGAAATAGGTCAACATTACCTTCAAATTACTGAAAACCTGTTGTGCTTTTTTAGGCCTTGGTGATGACAGATGCTTCCATTACGAGGACTGGAACTTGGTTTTCAGGTAGTAACTATAAGCCCATGTCTCATTACCAGTGATGATGGTCTTCAAGAAGTCTGGATCATGGTTTGTACAGTACAGTATGTCCTGAGCAATTTCCATATGGAGTTGCTTCTGTTTATCTCTGTATATTTCATCTTCATATAAGTAGTGGGGCTGCAGATTAAATACAATCCTATAGTTATTCCAGATTTAATCAAAATTGATAAGGTAATTCTTGTTGTATTACCTTTAACTGAAGATCATTATTAGTTCTCTGTAGCACGTGTTGTTAGATTCAGATTCAAAGATAAAATCTATTGTGTGTTCAATGTTATTAAGTTTGTTGACAAGATTGGGTAAAACTGTTTTTTAGATATATTAATATATTAATACATCTATGTATCTAAAATAATAAGAATTTTGTGGTAAAATATTTTTGAAAGGAACACTTTTCATAAATTCAAAAAATAGTCAAACAAAAATGCTACCAAGAAGAGACCTCATTGGTAAACCAAATTTTTGTTTATAAAAATTGCTATAATTGCTTAGTAATTAAATGGCATGCCTAGAAACAGGTAGTTTTATTTTTGTTTTTGTTAGGTGCATTTTTTTGTAAATTTGAGCAATTCTTCACAGGAACATTTTATGTCTAGATTTTTTTTATTTATTTAAAAGATCACCATAGTTTTTTTTATATGTGAGGAATTAATTGTACCAAGAAATGGGATTAAAATGTTGGCTAATGTACCAGCTAGTTGGATGTGAATTGTGGTACAGTGGATATCGGCTTGGAATGAGAAACCGGGGAGCCGAGTTTGAATTCCAGTTGAATCCATTGTATTCACTTAAGTGCAAATACCCTTGGGAAAGGTATTAATCTGTCTCTTCCTTCCAGTTATGGGTCAAATAACAGGACAGATTGGGTTCTTTAGCCTTGGTTGGCAACCAGTCTACCACAGAAAGTAATGGCAACCTACTGCGGGATAATCTTCTGCCCAGTCAGTCATGTCTCTTTCAAGACATGATCGCCCAAGCGTGTATCACATATGGCGCTTAACTAACTGACCAGCTAGTTTATGTGGAGTGCCACCTATTCCTAATATAATGGGTCTCATCAGAAAACTGGTTTACATATTTTTGGTAATCTGTAAAATATAGGGATTTTCAGGTGATGCTTGATGTGTTTTATCAAGAAACTATCTTCATTTTTTAATAATTCCTTGATTTTGCTATCAAATGTTTGTGTCTCTTTTATGATCTCACATTCATTTATTTTTTCATAGATGTTATCATCTTTGATATGGAATCTCATTTTTTGTTGATAAATATGTTTGTCAATAATTATAATTCTATCTTTGCAGGGAAGTAAGGTTTCATTAATTTTTTCAAGAGTAGCCATAATTCCTGAATAGACCCTTTGTTGAAATCTGAGTCATTATGTTGGTTATATATATATATATATATATATATATATATATTATTTGGAAATAAGTTATTTCCACAACCAAGGTTTCAACCTTTCAGTATCTTCAGGAAATTTAACACATAACTCAATAAATCCTGGGCATAACTAATAAAACAACAACTTTTAGGCAAAATTCAACTTTATTCATCAACATAGTCTCTTTCTAGGGTGATACACTGATTCCAACACTTCTCTAACAATTCAATGCCTTTTTTGTAGAATGATTTGGCCTCAAAATACGCCTCAGTTTTCAATATCACTTCTTCATTGGAGCCAAATCTCTTTCCCTGGAGCATTCTTTTGAAGTTTGCAAACAGCTAGTAGTCACTGGGAGCCAGATCTGGTCTGGAGAAAAGAATGAATGCAGAAGCAATTCAAAGTGCAATTAATGTAGTTTTGCCATTGTTGCACTCAACTTGTAACACAGTGCATTGTCTTGGTGCAAGATCACTTTTTTTCTTCATTTGTGGCCATTTTTTGGCGATTTCAAATGCCCCAATAATGCTATATAATATTCGCTATTGATGGTTCTTCTTTTCTCAAGGTAATCAATAAAAAAAATACCTTGCCTGTTGATGTTTGCATCTTTGGTTGCTTTGGACAGCTTTCACCTGCTGCTGTCCACTCAGCTGACTGCCGATTTGACTTCAAAGTGAAGTGGTTGATCCATGTTTCCTGCATTGTTACATATTTATGCAAAAACTCCTTCTTGTTGTGTTGGAACAGTTGCAAACAACACTCTGAATTGTCAATGCATTGTTGTTTTTGATCAACTGTGAGCAAATGCGGCACCCACTATGAACACAGCTTTCTCATTAACAAATGTTCATGCATAATGATGAATACACTGCCTTATGGTATGTTCAACTCCTCTGCTATCTCATGCAACTTTAATTTATGACCGGCCAAAACGAGTTTGTGGATTTTTTGGTGTTTTCCAGGACAACTGCCAATTTTGGGCAACCTGAGCATTCAGCATCATTTGTGTCTGTATGACTGCATTTAAAGTCAGTATACCACCTCTTAACCATTATTTCTGATGAAGCAGAGTCCAAATAACACTTATCAAGCATTTGCTTTGCATGAACAGTATTTTTTCCCATCAGAAAGCAATGCTTTACCAACAGACAAAATTCAGATTTTTCCATTGATTTGAAAATTTGTGACACTAGCTTCACTTAAATAACTGTAATTTGTAAAGTAATAATCTGATTGAGCCCAAAATTTGTCACATGTCATTTGAAGGTTAATGCTTCATAAAAATCATATGGATTTTTTATTAGTGGTGCCATTTATATGTCAGGCCCAGGATTTATTGAGTTATGTACTATAATAACTGATTTTTCTGTTTTTCAAACGCTTGAACAGGGATTTTTTTACAAACATGCAACTAGAATTTTCAAACAATTGAAAAATTTTCAAAATTAGAAAGGAGTTATTTAAGGATCTTAGAACACTTTCATCCACGCTTGTATGATCCTAGTAGGTATTTCTTGGTGTGATTACATTTTCTGTATTACAAAGTTTGTTAAGTGGGCATAACAGAAGATACGAAAATGTTAAAACCTATGTTGCAGAAATAATTCATCTCCAAATGAAAAATACAAATTCTACAATATAATTGTATTGAACACTTTTCATATATATATATATATATATATATATATATATAATGGAAAACTCAGCACATCATTTAAAGTGCTTATAAATTATAATTCATTTCTATGAACTAAATTAGTCCATTTTTTTTCAGCTCACACTATATTTGTTCCATTCAGTACAAATATTTTCCTGGAATAAACATTTCTTTAAAAACAAAATAGAAATCAAGTAACATGATCCAGAACAGAAATTTTGGTCTTATCTTGGGTAAGAATCATTATGGCAAGGCAAGAAAGTTCATTGGGCGGAAAGAGTAACCATAAAACCATTACACGCCCACTCACAAGCACATGAATACATATACACATATAACCCTACCTATAAACATACTTACACATACACATATATATCCAGATACACATATGTACATACAAATGCATCTATATGTATACCTACCTATACACACATACACATATCCATCTATATCCACATGTAACTATTGTGTTTGCACACTCACATACATATTTATGAAGACTGGTATTAAACACATATAAATAATACTAATATATATTTATGCAAGTACACTAATAAACCTCACATACTCAAAAAATATGCATATATTTACAAACTTACACACATACCCACACATACACATATATATCTGCATACATATACACACTCCAGAAAATTTCTACGTATACATATAAATTTCTTATCTCTGAGCACTCACCTTTCTACATCCATGTACTCACTTATAAAAACTTATACATGTATATACAAGAATAACATGCTAACATGTATATACATAAGTGTCCACATTTTCACACCAAACGAGGTGGCCTACTTCACATTACATACATCATAAAAAACCATTACATACATATACCGGCATATATCATTTGGATTTCGATATCAACATGTACATACATGAGTATAATCATCACTACTGAAGGGTACAATCAATTACATCCATAATACAAAATTAGCAAGGTGCTCCATATACACAAAAAATATACATATGATTAGGTGCACTCACATTCATGAAGCATACATATAACTAGGTGCACCCACAGGCATAGAATATACATATAATTATACATATAATTATACATATAATTATAATTAAGTGCACCCATATGGACGGAATATACATATAACATATAACTAGATGCACTCATATACACAAAAAAACCACCTATAACCAAACAACTAAGTGTACCCATATACACATAAAATATTTATATTAAAATACATCCATAATTACATAATATAAAGTGGGACACTCTCTCAAATTCATAAATAATATAAGTTAATTGGAGTAGATAGACTTAACTATTGCCTGGTTCACACTCCACCCACATCTTTTGAACAGGTGAAGAGGCTCATCCCTTGTTTCCTGTTTAGGATGTGGTTCCCGGCTTTCTCTTTTCCAATCATTTTACTCTTAAGTAGCCCCATGCGCCTCAGTGGCATCACCGCCTTGCTTGGGGTGATATGACTAAAAAAAAAAAAATGTCGTTGCATATATATACTGGCATTTATACCCATTACATGGCAGATTTCCACTTTCATTTCTTCAATCTGTAAAATCCTCCAATTAAAAATGATTTCATTTCTCTGGTTTAATAATTGGCTAGTTTCTTTGAATTCAGTAATTCTAATTTTTTGTCTAAGCATAAATTGTATCTATTTCTGAAGCTGTTAGGAGCTTGAGATTTACCTATAATTTTTCATTCAATCTGTCGGGAGAGATTTCTGTCTTTTAATTCTTATAAATATTTAGAAAGAGTGGTTTGATATTTTAAATGGGGTTTAGAGAAAAATTGTTTGTGATTATTTAGACATGGTTGTTTCCATGATCCGAGGGAAATTCCTATGTATACTTTTTTCTCATTTCTGTGTTCACTATGGAAAATGGTTGCTTGGTATATGACTTTTTTAGATTTGCATATACCTCCAACTAAGCATTTGTTCTTGACTCGACAGTTACAGGAGGTTGTATTATCTGTTTGTTGATTGTTATAAAGTTTATTTAGTATACTATTATTGTGTAAGTTGATAATGCTATTAATGTTGTTAGTGCAAGAATAACAAATTTTTAATGTTTTTCTATTCAAAATATTACCTAGTGGATTGTTCTACTTAAAATGTTTGTTGATCAATTTCAGAAAGTGTTGACCAATAAAATTAATATTAGATAGTTGAACCATATTAGTCTTCTTTTTCTATTTTTAGATTTATTTGTTCCAGTATCTTTGGAGGATTCTAGCATAATTCCTGTATGTGTGTGTGTGTGTGTGTGTGTGTGTGTGTGTGTGTGTGTGTATATATATATATATATATATATATGTATGTATGTATCCCAAACAAGTTTTGTTAAATTCAATTTAATTTTATTATATTTCCTAATTTTCAAGTAAAATGTACATCAGGATCAAAGTTGTGGATAAACTATCCAAAAGTTTTTCTTCTGTCCTGTTCTGTTTTTGTTTAAGTACTTTTGACCAACTCAGTCATTATCAAGAACTGAATGTTGTCAGTGTAATAGACGAGATTTTGTTGGCTATATCCTGGTTTTTATCTTAATTCTGGAATACAATTAATCCAAAGTGACATCATGTATAAAACAATTGCATGGAGATAAATATTACAAATTACACCCCTGAGTCATTTGAAGACATATGGGCAAATTGATTAAAGTATTGGTTAAAACATATTTAGTTTTCTGGCAGTTGTGAATTCAATCACTGGATTGGGTGGTGCTAAAAAAATCATACACTTGGATTTAATGTAAAAGACAAACCAAAGTCACATAGGCAAAAACTGGAGAGAGTATCTGTTAATAACTTTTTAATTGATGCGAGATATTTCTTGGATAAGCCTTGAAATTAAGGCAGCAACTTTTCTTTTACATGTTTCATTAAATATGACAGGCAAAGAAAATCTTATAAATTTTTTCTCATATTCTTACTTTTTAGAAAAAAAAATAAATAAAAAAATTATAAAAAATTTGCATGTCAATAATATAATTTTGTGTGTGTGTGTGTGTGTGTGCAACACTTTATAGAATGAGAACAATTACACTCTGCTGATCTTATTCTTAGGCATAGTGCACAAATACTCTGAATCTATTTAACTGTAAATTTTTGTTCAGAGGTGCTATGCTTAACGTGTGTGTATGGGGACGGATAACGATATATAAATTTTTATATATCAAGAACAGTTTGAGAAGAATGACAAATTGGAAAAAGGTTTCATGTGACACATTTTTTTGTTCCTTGGGACTTCGTCGAACTGGTTTTGTTTACTTTAGTGCAACTGCACATGCGCACGAACGAAAGACGCTGGGAAATTTTAATTTAGAAAAAAAATTTTTCCTGTTTTGGTTAACAGTCTTAGAGTAGGATCTTTTGTGTCAAAATTGTGGCCAGTCTTCCTACAAATAATTAATAAATACACTAATGAAAAAAAAAGTATATTCGTTATTAATACTGACAAAGAAAAAACGAGAGAAAAAAGAGCATAATAGTTGTCAACAGACATTAAATCATTTTACAATGAAATCAGAAAAGCAAGTTTGACTGTCCATTTTCACTTACCACTAAAAATCTTTGGAAACCATGCTTCCAAATTGCTACACTTTGTCGTCTTGTCAGATATCTTAACAAAAATATTTTGTTTCTAGCATGCCATCGGTAGATGGAGAACACTTGAGCAATCCACTCTCTATATTACCTGTACAGTGTACAGTGTACACAGTAAAAATTACACCTATTGTCAACCTTGACAAAAATCAGCATACATATATAATTTATGACTTGTGTGTGTGCGCAGAAATCACCAGGAAACTCCTCTTCATTTTTTTCTGCTTTTTTTTCTTCATACTTTGTTACTTTTATTCATTTATAGAACAAACAATATAACAACATCTTAACATTATCTAACAAGAATATATGGACATAATCTTAATTGTACAAGTTTTTAGCAAGGCTTAGTGACTAGTCTATCACCTGATCTTGAGTCTATGGATGGATACCAACTAATTTTTTATCACTCGTCTGGGAAAAATGTAGACAAACGTACGCACATACACAATTCAAGAAGACTAAGTGACTACAATACATTTTTACATTTACATTTTTTTTTTTAATATTTTTGAATTTTTGATTGAATAGACATTCGTTCATTGCATTTTTGTTACTTATCATTTCTTAAGTATAGCTGTTGTTAAAATGGATTGGAAAATAAATAAATTTTAAAGATTTTTAGTTGAACTTGTATCACGTGTGTTTGGTGGAAGACCAACACCCGGCATGGATCAATAGCCAAACACTAAACGGTCGGGTAACATCTTGCTTTTTGGAATTTTGGCTAATGGCAAAAAATCAAAATGCAGTCATATAGATAGCTATATATATTAATTCTTCCATACCACTTTGGTTAACGCACCATTTTATTATTGTCTGTTTACAGTTGAGTACACATATCAAACAAGAAACTCCCATTTATGATGAGTTCTTGGCATGGTGGAGTTACCAGTACCACGATACCAAGAAGATCTGAGCTCATTTTTCGATCCATGCTGTTCGACTTCGAAGTATAATACTTTGAGCGTTGTAATAAAATAAAAAAAACAACAGTATTACCACAAAACAAAAAAAAAGAATCAAAATTTTGAAATGACAGTTAAAAGTTTATGGTAACGTATTGGAATAATTCAGCAAATTGAATTGAAATAATTAAATATTTCATATGAAGAAATTCCGATGCCAGTATATGTGGCCTACCTCTTTGATTCTTAATCCTATTCTTACTATGTGATCTACCCGGTTTTTTGACTGTGTCCGACCTCAGTAAGAATTAGTATTCGGCTATTTATTTATTGTTTTAAACTGAAACTAATTATTTTCCCTAACCTTTCTAGACAGTTGAGTTATAATATTTCATTATAATATACTTTTTAAGGTAGGCCACATACCAATGACAGAATTTCGTAGGCCACATTCAAAAGGTAGGCCAGATATGCCAGCACCGAAATTCCTTTCATCATGACTAGTAAAGTAGTAAATAAATTTTTTATGTCTGCTATTAAAATTATTGCTGCGAGACCCACTTTTACATAAGCATATGATAGTATAAACTTCATTATTTTAATTGCCTCTCTTTTCATTTCTATTCTTATTGCTCATTTATACATCGTATAATTGTCAAGAATAAAAAAAATTTTTAAACGTAAGTTTATGCTTCAACTGCAGATGTAAAACATTTGGCTAAAATCTTAGTCATTACAAAATTACCTCCCCTACTTCAGTATAATTTATACAATAAATTGAAATACGGCTTGCTAGTTTCCGTTTATATTCCGTATTTACTGTCTTAAAAAAATTCTGTCAAAATGAATAACTAGATATTTATTATTTACTATTAAGTTAGTGTTCATTTTTTTCTTAATTTCACGATCAATACCTAAATATTAAAGAACAAATCTGACGAAGGCTACTTGCACAACTGTCTAAAGGGACATTATCTTATGTTTTTATCTCCCTTGTTTAGTGTCAAACCTTTGCCATTTTACAATATTTAACAATTTTCTAATTTTTCTTTTACCATATATCACTGGGAATTTAAAAAAAAAAAATTTAATCTAACATACTTTATTGTACTCTGTTTGTGATGCTCGCTTAAAATATGTGTGTAACAACAGTATTACTACAGCATTCATTCTTAGTATTGAGATAACAATTTTCAATTTGTTTCTAATATTTCTTAGCAAATTAATTGAGTACTAAAAGAAGTTATATTCAGTATTCTTTATTATCAGTTTGATTAGTTATTTGGTTTTATTATCTGGGAGCCATTATGTAATATGCCAGATTTTTATTCTTCATAGGTTTTTTTTTCAATCGTTTCACCCCAAGCAAGGCGGTACCACCACTGATACGCAAGGGGCTACATAACAGAGTTAAAGTTTTAGGCAGGAGGAGAGTGAAGAGAAAGACAAACCAGTTACAGGGGGTATCAAAGAAAGGGCAAGAGAAGGATGTGAAAACAGGACTGAAGACAGTTGCGAAGGTAGAGAGAAAGGAAAAGAACAAGATACACAGGCTGATGTAGAAAGGACTGCACTCAAGTGGATAAGAAATGGGAATTGACATTGCATTTAAATTCCTGAGGGGGTGTAGCCGTCAGAAAAGCAAGTATATGAAAGGGAGTTCCACAGGCAGGAAGTGCAAGAAAAGAAGCTGTTGGAGTAGAATAGTTGCCTGCATTTGGTTGATTTAACTGTAAAAGGGTGAGACCTTGTTGCCAGTCTGGTTGCACAAGTAAATTCTTGTGGAGGGGGCACCAGTGACCTAAGTTTGTCGGAGTAGAAGTTTACAAGTTACTTGAAGATGCCAATGACAAGTATGACAAAGCTTACTAGATTATATGTTACTAATAAAGCTTTCTTTTCTATGCTATCCAGTGTCAAAATCCTTGTTGAAATTTTACACCAATTTATTCAAACTGGTGTCCTTATCTTTTTATAATCACATCTTGCCTATTGTACTTCCCAGTTTATAGTTGTACTAATAACTCAATCTACAGGTGTTTCTAGTTGTTTAAAAATAATGCAAGAATAATAAACAGTCAAATTATTTAGTCTTTTCTTTCAATTAGTAATAGAGAAACTTAAGTAATAAACTGCATAGAAACTGGTTATCTGCAAACAATTTTTGACAAGATTTCTATGCTTTTTCAGGAATTTATTTATATATCCAGCAGTTTGGAATAACTTGACTCTGAGGGAAACATCTCTATCAATATTAAAGAATTGTTTTACTAGAATTGTAACCAGCTTCAATCCAATTCTTCACCTCTTACCTTTATATAGATAAGTATTTCAGCTAGTTTTTATAAATATTATTTATTTACTTTCTTACAAAAAAATAATAAACATCTTATACAAATTCAAATATATCTATGAACTTTTTTTCTTAGGTCATAAGTTATTTATAATTATTTGTTACAATTTATGAATTTATTGATAAGGTTTGTCTGGAAAATATCCATTCATTTTATATTCACATGAAAAGAAATAATCAAAAAGAAGTTTATCTAGGGCAATGGCAATGCAATCCCCTTCAAAACATTTTCCTTAGGATCTCAGGCACTTATACCAGCATCTGCAAAATCTTGTTTTGGAACTACTATTAGCTGCTTTGTTGTGGTTTCCTCATTCATGGCATTTCAACAGTGATTTTACAAGGGAAAGTAAAAAAAAATTATCTGCAAGATAAGTTATGATGGAAGTGTGGATAATTTTTAGCTTACTCTCGTAGTTTTAGGAAAAGTCATTAATTCACAAGGATCCAAATTTGAATTCTAGCAGTGATGCAATGTTTCACCTCCAAAAATCTACTTTAGACTTGATGAATCTATTAACTTGGTCCTTGTGAATATGATAGTTACACAGTATACAAACTCATGGAGTGGCATCTTACTACTGCTTAACCTCTTAAGAGAATGTCTGTTTATGTATAAGGTCAGCTTTCTTTTGATTAATTGTCAAATTACATCAAGTCTGCAGTAGTTCTTAAGATATTCAAAATGGCATGATAATTTTTGAAAAGACTGTATAATTTTTTTCTGTTATGGACAAATTATCAGAACATTCATTAATCATCTTTTTAATGTTGAGTGGATATTAAATTAAAATAAAATTTAATTATAATTTATGAAAAAAGAGAAAAATTACACAGCATTTAAAACAAATATCAAATTGTTAATATGCAAATTTTCAGTTTTTAAGTATTTATACTTATTAGAAATGTTATACCCTTCAAATAACACATTCAAATAGAATGATCACTTTTCTTTTAAATATTCGCATGCATTTTGTGTTTACTATTACATCCACACACGGGGTATAAATCAATAGACAACATATCAAGTAGTCAGTCAGAGTCCAAGCAGCCAGATATAATAGTTAAAAAAAAAAGTCATTAATACATCTTCCTGTATCTCATCTATTACCTGTTGCATAAAAAATGTGTTTTTAAGAAGAAACTGGAGTTCAAAAAGCAATAAACAAATAAGACCAACATTATTTACATTATTTGGACTATTGTCCTCATCTTTGTTGCCATTTGTACGATGTTTCAGCTGTTGTACACTCCTGCCTTCTTCAGGTGCTAAGTATTTTGAACCTATCCCTTTATTACAATCACGGGAGTATATCATTCTCATTCCTTGTGTAGAGCCTCTTTTTGTAGTCATGAGTTATCTCCCTTGTTTTATATTCTAAATGATTCTTCCAATTTCCTTTTATTCCAAGATTGTTTACTTAGAAGATTGTTTGTTAGAAAAATATAAGAAATCTTATTTTTAAGATTTATTTTGTGAGGTGTTATTCTTACACATAATAAGTGTTAGTGAAAAAGCATAAAACAACTATTTTAATGTGAATCAAGCAGCCAGATAAGAGGATTTTGTAGTGCATAATAAAAATAAACATGCCTCCTTTTGTATTTTGTTTATCCATTTTTTTTTTATTTTTGTTATACTAGAGATGATTCTGGCAAAATAATGCATGTAATTCTCAGCAATTATGAAGAGGATTTAATCCTATCTAAATCTAAACTTATATAAATGGAACTTTGTGTGTGTGTGTGTGTGTCTGTGTGTATCCATTATCTATAGACTCCGAAACAGCTGAACCGATTTTCTTGAAAATATACACAGTTGTACTATAAGCATCTGCGAATGTTCTTAGCTAGGTTTTGTGTTGAGGTACCCCCAAAAAATATCGAAAATCGATTATCAAAAAAATCGGGTTATAGAAGGTGTGGTCCGATTTTAATGAAATTTGATACACTCATAGACAAAGACATAAGAAACGATATTCAGAAGTTTCAAGGTTGCAGTTCTTACAATAGTGCAAAAAATAGATAATATATATATATATATATTTAAATTGATATCAGGAAATCAAAATTTGACTTACATTCATTCATTTTTCTTTCAGTCTACGGTTTCGGTTTAACTGGAAACTTTTTAGTCTTTCGTGCCAAAGTCCAAAGAGTCTGAGCTCCAGAACCATGGATTAATTTTAAAGCTTTCATTACACCCAAGCAACACCGGGCTAAACTGCTAGTTGATTATATTTCAAGATAAATCCTTTAAAATGCTTATATTAGTGTGTATTCAAAATGTTTGTCTTTTACAGTTCTTTTATTAAAATATTATTTTATGTGTCATTTAAAGACTATGACTCCATATATGTAATATTAAAAGGGAAAAAATTCTTTCATTGGGCAAGGGCATGAAATCAGGTTATAGATTTCAATTTCAAATAGAAGACATCAAGGTTTTATCACATATTTCTTGTATAGACACTACAACTAGTATCGTTATTATTGTAGTAGCAATATTATTATTATTACTAGTAGTTTAGCTGTATCATATTTTAATTCATATGACTAGAAGTCTATAGATATTTATTCTAATTACTACTATGTCACTCTTCTCTTTCATGGAGTTGGTCTTTTTATCTCCTGGCTTTGTAAACTTTATTTTGCTCATTATTAAAAATGCAAAGTACTTTTACTTTATGAGTAGTTGTGTAGATTACCAATGAAAATGCAAAGTGGTACTAAAAAGTTCTCAGCTAAACCATATTTCCCCAAATTTGATCATATTTTTCTACAATGATGTTCACTCTGCACAAGTCCCAAGAGCCACTCAAGGTAAAGAGTTACACAGTAAAAGGCACAGTTTATGGGAATATGGTGATTTTCTAAGTGCAGATTAGATGTGGCACAAGGCCGAAAATATGGGGCATCCAGAGGATTGAATTCATGACTCAATTGTCATTCTAGGGAGACAAGCTTGCTATTATACCACATCAAGGTGCCCAAAGTTTATGGGGATATGTGGGGAAAATAATGGTTAACTCTAGGTGTGAACAGGTTAAGATTGTAGTGATCAGAGAAGCACACCATTGGAAGTCAATTCCACAAAATAGCAGTTCATGGGAAGCTGCTGCTCGAGTGGAACTTACATCTCACCAACGTGTTTGGCATGACAGGTCTTAGCAGGTAGAACTAAGAAATATATCAGAATTTTGAAGGAATGGGTGTTTTCATTAGGCTAAGAACTTTTCAGCATGCCCTTGTGCAATACTAAGTCTGTCCAGAAAGTATTCAACTATTTTGAATATCCTAAGATGTAACTTGGCATGGCATCCAGTCACAAGGAATGTTACTGTACATACATGACTAGACATTCTTCTCTTCTCTATTGGCAGTGGGATGCTACTGAGTTGGTTTGTGGATTGTGTGACATTTGCAATAACGAATATTTTTTCTGGCGAAACATTATCACTCAAGTCTATCACAATAGTGTCAGGGTATTTTGAAGGAAACAAGAGCACTTTGCCCAAAATAAGTTATTTTTTTCATAAATATTGAATAGCTGAATCATTTCCAGATTATCTTCATAAAAAGTAAATGAACTAAACCCAAAATTATTTTCATTTTTACAACTTTCTTTTATGCTTGAAGTCTTAGTACTAGACAACTAACCTACCTGCAATTTCTGTTAGCCAATGTTTTTTGTTTAAACCTGAACTTCATGCAGAATATAAATGCTGATGTCAGTTATCTTATTAAAGTAATGCAATCATTTTTCAAGTATGAAACTATGATCAAAATATCTACTTAAAAGGAGTGTTGTTTGAGTTTTATTATTCTAGTAGAAATTGGAGAAATTTGTAGCCCAATTTCAAACACTTACAATGCCCTTCCTAACAGAATGACTTTTAATATAATGCCTAAATTCTCATATTAAAACAAATGCACTTACAGGAAAGATTTTAAATGTCAACAAATTACATCAGTTCTCTAATCAACAGCTTACCATAATCAAGAAACCATTTGAGAAGACATGTTCAGCTGCAGACATCTTTCATTTTTTATGTTTCAATCAAAGCTATCATGACAAATTGATGAATGATGAAGCCAAATTGATATGGATGAAAACTGCATATACATCAAGTAATTATTTTAGATATTAACCGAATGTGATATTGTCAATGCTTTATTGGCATTTATTCTTGTTTAATATTTTGCCTCATAAGAGTATTTTAAAAATGAATCTCTTTATCATAAAACAAGTTCACATGGCTTCTCCGATCACTTTATATGACAATTAAATACACACATATATACATACATATATTTATAACATATACTTAGGTTGCAAGAATTCATTCAAATAAATTTTATCAAAATCAACAATGTCAAATATTGTAACACATTTTTTAGTTTAGTTTGCTTGTCACATTCACATATTTGGATCAAATTATTAGAAAAACTGTCCAAAGCTTATGTTTGAGTATGTTGGATTGATAATTTTTTTTTTACAGCTTCTCAACCCTTTTTGAGTTATTTAAAGCTAAGAGTACTTTAGATCATCACTAATTATTATCAGGAATGTTAATATTATCAGTGCCATAAAGTTTTTTTTTTATTTTCATCCTGACATTTTTAAGAAAGTCATAATACTTATTGAAATATATATGTATTACATACAAATGATATATGTAAAATGATTTGTAACTATATGTAAGTGATACACATTTACATCTTTTTTTTTTTTTTTAAGAAAACAGTCTGGATATGAGGATATTATTACAATTTTAAATACACTTAAGTTATGATTAACTGTTAGAGTATTTTGCAGCACTTAAGACAGAATAGCCAATTCTTGTTAATAAACAATAATATCAATTACCTGTAACTTACAAGCTAAAGATTATATTGCTTGCAGCCTTATTTGTTCTTTACTTAATGTAAGAGTAAAAATATATCTTGTTTTAAAGTAATGACACATTTTTTTTTAAAGAAATTAGAAGTTTGTTCAAATTTATCAAAATCACATTTGTCAAGAACTTAATCATCCTTATTAATAATAACAAAAAATCCTACCACAAAAACAAATTCTTTTCTTCCTTATTGAAGGAATCCAAGATTCAAGATCCCAAAAAGAATTTTGATATTTCTGAATTGATCTTTTCATAAAAAGTGTTCCAGTGATTTGGGATGCTTCCCAGGTGCAGAAAAATTTTCAGGCCAACCTGTTTTCCAAAATACATCAAGTTTATGAATCTGTTCTAGCTCAGACTGAGAACATTCCAGTTCCTCATATAAAGGACCTGGAAATATAGTGTCTGATCCAAGATGAGGTTGGTGACACTCATTTCCTACTAGCAAATTGAATGCAGATTTTAAAGGGAGGTAATTTCTATTAACCTGAAAGCCTGGGGCAACAGTCTTCTTACTTTTCTTCCTTATTTCTATGAATTAAGAGAAAAAAAAAATCATTGCCTGAAGATTTGTAGGAAAGATGTGAATGAGTGCAGATTTGTACTTCATCTAGCCATAGGTTTCTCTGGTTAAGGTATCATCTATAAAAGGTGAGATTCTTTGACATGGGATGGAAGTTCAAATTCATCAGAAGCTACTTTTTATTCACACTTTACATTATTTAAACAATCAGAGTATATGACTTAAAAAGCTGTGAAAAAAACAACAGTTAGGTAAAGAAACATCTAGCCAAACATAATGAAAAAATTTTCTCCAAAATTCAAGTAATTTAAGCTAATCTAATCATCCATTTTAAATTGACTGACTGGTTTTCTATGGTTTATTTAAAGCCAGAAAATATTTTGGAGTGTAAGAATTTTTTTGAGATAATAATGATCTTACAAATTAACCCATAGCTGGAGAGAAAAGAGACAGATTTATATCTTTCCCAAGGGTATTTGTTCTTAAGTGAATATAATGAACCAACAAGAATTGGTACTCAGTTTTCCAATTAAATAATCCCAAGCCATTATCTATTACATCACCATCATGTCCAAACTTGCAGCGCTTGCTATTCCCAAGCAGTTACCTATCTAGGTACTAACCAGGCTCAATGTTGCTTAACTTCTGTCATTATATTGGATCCATTTTAAAGTTAGAAATATTTTCTATTATCCAGCTCATTCAGTGCTTCAATGTAAAACTTAAAGCCATTGTAAAATCACACATAATCTGTGTCAAAATCAAAGCATGTTGCAGACTATTTGAAAAATAATTTGGTTTGATCCTAGCTACACAGCTCTGGTAGAAAATCTGCATTTTAGTTTTGCTTTTGCTGTTGTTTACACAATGGTTATTGCATGATATGTCAATGGAGAAAATAAAAGGCAAGAGTAGTTCTTTCTTTGAGTATGTTGTGGTTATTACATATAACGCACAGTTTTGGAGGTTAAAAAAACTGAGCCTGAAAGTTTGTAATAATCTAGAAAAAATAAAATAAATAAAGATTTCAAATCAGTATTTTCACTGTGATCAATTTCATACTTGTAAAATCTTGAATTCACAGTATGCGTGGTGTTCCTATGATTCAAATGAGTCATGGGATATCTGATTTGATATATCCATATAATATGCACTTCTTTCTTTCTTCTTTTAAACCCTTACAGCCTCATTTAGTAACGCTCTATTTTAAGTGTTTTTTGAACCTTGTATCATGTGAACAATAGTACTAAAAAAAATTTTCTACTCTTAAATGCCTAATAGATGAGGGAGAGAAAGAAATTTTACAACCCCACAGTGCTCATTAAGACCACCCCATTAATTTGACAGGATTTTTTATAATTTTCTGACCAACACCATCTTCTTAAGACCTCTTATCCCTTTTCTCATTTTCAATACATTTCTGTCATTAAATCATACAAAGTATTTATATCATATATATACTAGTTCAATTCTCAATGTAATTCTTTAATTACTGGAAATTCTTCTCTTCCTAATTTTCAATGCATAAGATTGAGTGACAAAACAGGCCTAAACAAACTTTACATACAAATTTTATGTTAAATTAACTTTATGGCTTTTACCACCTGAAACATTTAGTATGATAATACAAAAATGACTAAAGCTAGTCAAGGAATGAGTAAAGTAGCAGTAAAATCAGTGGACCAAATATAAAATCTTAATTATGCATCTGTACCAAGTTCAAATTTGCATCAAGCATTGGGTAAAAATGGATTAAACCACCATTAAACTTTTGGCAACAAGAATTTGAGAAAACCCTAATCTAATCTACATCAATGATCTCCCCGATGACATAACATCCCAAGTAGGTATGTACGCCGATGACACCACAGTTTATTCTCGCCTCGATCAAAAATCTGATGTTGGTGACAAGGCGAACCTCGCTGCCAAGCTTTTAAAGGACCTCCAATCCATGGTAGATTGGGGTAAGAAATGGCTCGTAAAATTCAATTCTTCCAAAACGAAGCTGCTGTCAATTAACTACCACAGACAACCGCACCTCCCCCCCATTAGCATGGAACAGGCTTGCCTCCCAGAGAGTAAAACACCATGCCTGCTTGGCCTGACACTCTCAGTGGACCTCAAGTGGAATAACTACGTTGAATCCATTGCTAAATCCGCAGCTATGAAAGTCGGCTCTCTATGCAGGGCCCGGAAATTCTTTCTGCCTGAATCTATCCTGCACATATATAAATCTACCATCCGCCCGTGTATTGAATACTGCTACCACATCTGGTCGGGTGCCCCTGCTATTCTCCTCGGGCTTCTTGACAAAATACAGCAGAGAATCTGTAATGTGATCGACACCGACTTGGCTAACCGCCTGCAGTCACTCTCTCACTGGCGTAACGTGGCTTCCCTGTGCCTCTTCTATAAATACTTTCATGGCTTCTGTTCTGATGAACTTAAATCACTGGTGTCCCCTAGGTGTGCATTTGCACGACATACTAGATTAGCAACTCGGTCCCACCCTTTTACAGTGAAACCGATGAAATGTAACCGCAATTTCTACTCCAACAGCTTCTTTTCTTGCACTTCCCGCCTGTGGAATTCCATTCCATATGCTTGCTTCCCCGATGGCTACAATCTCCAGGAGTTTAAATGTAAGGTCAATAGACACCTCCTAACACACTAACTCGCACCCTTTCTCTCCAACACTCTTCCTATGTACTTTCTTACTCGTCTATCACCCTCTTTCTGACATTTCCTATACCCAATCGCTCTATGTAACCCCCTGCGCTATAGTAACAGTGGAATGCCTTGCTTGGGGTGATATGATTTAAAAAAAATATATATATATTAGATTATAAAAAATATTTACATAACCTATCAAAGGTAGGATTTATTAAATATGTAAATACTTTTAGTCAATTTAATGATTATGTATATAAAGAAAGAGCAGACATTAGAAATTCTTTTTTTATAGAAACATATTGCTCCTTTAAAATAAACAAATACACACACACACACATATATATATATATATATTTAGTCATGAATTAATTGTAAATTGTGACACAGAAATTTGTTTCGAGATGGATTCTCATCATCAGGCAATGTTTGATGTTGTGCAGATGATTTACATTTAAATAACAAAACCCTTTGGTTTGCTGTATATGTATGTGGGAAGATATAAAATTTACATGTGTTTCTTTAAACTAATCAGAGCAAAGATTCATTTTGGGATTTGACCCCCCAAAGAATACATACTAATCAACTTTTTCTCCTTTTTCCTTCTCTCTTTTTTTCCCTCATATAAAAAAAGCTTTACAACAAATAAATAAAAAATGATAAGAAAGTGAAAACTACAGCCTTGGTACTAAATGAGAATATCACATCAAAGGCAATAAAACTAAAGAAAGAAGAGAGGAAAAAAAGAAAAGGAAAATGATAAGATCAGGTTAAAGGCAGATTAACATCTTGTCTGTTAAGGAGGGAAAAGGAGAAGGGTAGGATGAGGGAGGGAAAAAAGAGAGAGAAGGAAAAAAAGAGAAAAAGTTGATTAGTATGTATTCTTTGGGGGTCAAATCCCAAAATGAATCTTTGCTCTGATTAGTTTAAAAAAACACATATGTAAATTTTATATCTTCTCACATACATACACAGTAAACCAAAGGTTTTTGTTATTTAATTGTAAATCATCAGCACATCAAACATTACCTGATGATGAGAATCTATCTCGAAACATAGAAATTTCTGTGTTGCAATGTACAATTCATTCATAACTATATAATTATATTAAGCTCTATCTATAATATTTATTATATTGAGCACTATTCATAATAAGATAAATACCAGGGCACTCAAAATAGTAAAACCTTGAGTCCTCTTCACCTGGAATTATATATATATTTTTCTTTGAGTTAAGAGAAAATTATCATTTATCTTCCATAGTAATGATTAGTAGAAGCACGTTTTTCTTAAATTAAAATAATTAAGTGAATAAATAACTCTATAAACTAATATTTAGTTCTTTGCTGAATTTTTGATAAAAAATTTTCACTGTATGTTTAATCTATGTGATTAACATTCATTATTTAAATTGATCAACAAGAAATATTATGAAAAACATTTTAATGTGTAAAATAAATACCTATTTCACTATTAAATTATGAACTTAGTGATATATATATAGTAGTGTGTGCACAGAGGTGTCTGTATATATTTCACAAGCATCATAAAATAACAGAAGAGTAGACCTCTTTTTTTTACCAAGTATCATATTGTGAATATACTATATTTAAAACTCTTGATAATCTTTAACATTATAAAAAATACCAAAATTTCTTTAAAAAAAAAAAAAAAAAAAAAAATTTTTGATACCAAGTATATTTTAAAGTTGCAAGAACATTACCATAAATTATCTAAGACATAGGTTAAAGTAAAGAAAAACAAATTGTCAAAAATTATATTGCACTTCTACAAGATGTACCAACATATCTTATATACCAACATATAGGTTACATATCTGACAATCACCAGCAATTCATTTTCAGACTGAAGTAGTAACCTACTTAACTCATCTTGTATACAATAGTTACACTATTGAAAATATTTAATCTTCAAAGTAAATAAAGAACAAAAACATGAAATCATACTCTCAAGTAAATCAGTACATTTTAAATAAATACATTTTTAAATGTTTTCTTGTGTCAATAGCCATCTTTTTCGATCTGGCCTCAAAAAGAGAAATGTTTTCAAAATACGTTTTTTAAAAAGAAATAAGTTTGAAAGAGTTTTGCTAGAAAATATTTATTTTTTTTAACATTACTTTTATTAAAAAGAAATGATTAAATAGTAGAGACAACTTGCCTTCTGAAATTTTATCTTCAACAGTCAAAATTTCACCCAAATTAAAGATCAAAATAAGTGTTCTGCATTTTCATAGCTTGTTTAAAACAAAGTGAATGATGGATAAAGAAAAAGTAATTTCATTTTTTATGTATTAGAAGACCAAAGAAATTCAATGTTAAAGCAGAAAATTTCCATTATATCTGGTTAAAAAAATTGATCAAGAAAAACATTTTAATCACTTCTATCTAGGTCTATTTTTTATTTTGTATTGCAATCCAACTGAAAATATTAAATAAACAAACATAGTTAATATAACGAATTTAGAAATAAAAATATTAAAACATTGTTCTAATTAAACTCATTTTTTTTGTTGAATTCTTGAAGGAAATGAAGTTTCTTAAGCAATATAGATTAGTAAGTAAATTTTGCAATCCAAATTAGTAGGCAAATTGTAAGTCATTTTAACGAGATGCAAATTTTTTTTTGTATTTCAATTCAATAAATGATGTTTGAGCCATTTTCTCTAGTTTTGCTAATTCAGACACAGTTGGCGCCAACTGAGCTACATGGCCTTGGTACATAGAGCCAAGGTTACGCCTCCTCTGACCATAAGTCACCTTTCCATCAAACTCAAATACAGGAATCTTCATGTTAGATTCAACTTTGTCAATGGTGATGTCTAAATGCTCTTGAATATCATTCAGAAGCTTGGGTTCATCGTACCATATGCAGCAGCCACCTCTATCTGTGAGGTTAGTATTGTAGCAGCCTTTTCCTCTTGTGTTACAGTTTGAGTGGTACCAAACTTTCTCCTTTTTCATGCCAACCAACGAGATAGCCAATCCCATTCTTTCTGCTCGTCCAACACGACCAATACGGTGAATGTAGTTCTGCTTTTCATCAGGTAGGGTTACATTGATCACATATGGCAAACCACTCACATCGATACCACGGGCAGCTACATCAGTGCAAATCAAGAAACGGACCTTGCCATCTTTAAATTTTTGCAAATTAGCCTTGCGTTCTGGGGGCTTACGGTCACTGTGCAAGCAGACACAGGTTATTGTACCTCGACCACGTTCCATAAGATATTTTTCCATGTTGTCACAGTCTAACTTAGTACGACAGAAGATCAAGCCCCGGTCTATGTTGTGTTCATTGATCGCATTAATTGTATACTCGCCTTTGAGAATCTTGATGGCTTCAGACAGCATCTCAGGTGATGAGAGATTGTTATGATTGTCTTTGTAATGAACACCATCAGTCTGGATGTGGCGCTTCAGAGTCTGCCACTGTGTATCTCTGTATGGATCAACTTCACAGACAACATGATGTACGGTCTCAGGCACAGAATCCTGGCCTTTCAAATCAATCCATGTTGGGAAGTACATGAGACGCTCAGCCATTTTTTTCACATCAAATGAATGCAAAGTAGCAGAACAAACAATCATCTGCAAACGATTACCATCATTTGTCACTTTAGGGATCTGTTGATGAAGACGATTTATCAGATCACCATAGCCTTGTGAGAGAAGACCATCAGCTTCATCCAAAACAAAGAAACGAACTTGGTGTAGGGCCAGTTTACCAGTCGAAATTAAATCTTCCATTCGGCCAGGTGTGCCAACAACAATATCTACTCCTTGTTCAAGACGGTCACATTGCTCTTTAGAGCTCACACCTCCAATAATGAGAAGTTCACGAATTGTGGGGTTATTTAAATTTTTCTTGAATTTCTTTATCTGATCATGTGTCTGCTCAGCCAACTCCCTTGAAGGTTCAATAATAATTGCTTGAGGAGCATTTGGTGCTGGTTTGTGGGATGCAGGTCCTGTTGATTCAACCCGAGACATACTAATTGCTTCTTTAGGGGCTTTAAACAGAGGAATATAGCTCTTATCTGGTGGGTACTTGAAGGGGTTCTCGCCGAAGTTGACTTCCATCTCTGCATTTTTTAGCACAAGGGCTGCGTGAAACTTATCGTTTCTAAGCGGGCCTGGAATATCAAAAGCTTTACCAAGATCAATACCGTTTTTAGAAAATTTCATACAACCTCTTTCCAAATCCAGAAAGCAGCCAATAACGTCGTTTATACCAAACGATTCTCCGTAAGAATCAAACTGACGATTGTTCGATTTCTTGCCTGTACCACCAAAGCCAAAACCATATTTATCAGTACCCAAATCCAGTGATGCATTTCCAGTAGACCAGCCTACACGGCACAGACCTTCATCAGTAACAGTTGCCTCGAAAAAATATCGTCCACTTTTTCCAAAGACACACTTATTGGAGCGAGTTCCATGCCACCCTGAAGGGTCGCGTGCCTGACATAGACGGCCCTCTGAATCAATAGCCATAGCATCACCACGGTCGAACACATTCATTTTCCAATTTTTAGAAGTCTCCACAGACTTTAGTACTGGTTTACCCATTCCTTTACCTTCAGACTGGTCCTTGAGGGCTTCATGTACGATCTGCAAAATTGGAAGACAGAACGCCCCTGTTTTTCCACTGCCGGTTTCTGCTGCCATTAAAACGTCACCACCACCGAGAATCATAGGAATGGCCTCTGACTGTACGTCAGTTGGCAACATCCAGTCCATCTCTTCTACAGCTTTACCAAGTTCGGGCATAACTCCCATTTCTTCAAACGCAGTCATTTTTCAATGATTATTTTAAAGCTCAAATGTTTTTAAAAAAATTAAATCGGTAAGTAAAAAAAAGAAAGCAAGAAAGTTTACCAGACCATAGAGCGAACTCACACAGCAGTCTGAGTTTGCACAGCAGTACGATACCGCACTAAATAAGTTTTGCTGACTATTGGATAAAAATAATTTAATGCACAAATAACTTATGCACACTATTTGACAATTTTTTTAAAAATTCCCTGTAAATATATGATAAATTTATTTATATATTTTTTTCCTTTGAAATTAATTTTCATCATGTATCCGGTCAAGTGTGTGAACACTTGACCGGATTATTTACTGCGTACTTACAAGTGTGACGCTTTCATCATTGTAGGCAGATAGGTGCAAATGGTGGTTGATTTTTTTTCTCTGTTATTATTTTTACAAAGTTGCTACGTAAAGTTTTCCAGAGATATTCGAGTTATTTCTAACTCGCTCATTTTTATTTACTGAAGTAGTCTTTGTCAAAATTGTTTCACCTTAAAACTTACAGAATGGCTGCGAGGTGGAGTATCGAACATTTTATTAAAGACCTGAAAGATCTTCAGGTAAAGTTCATTCAATTCAACAATATTAAAGATTTCTTAAGATTCTCATTAATGTTTTTGTTTAATTTAGTTATGTCTTCGAAATTGTTTTATTGTACTTTATAATTATGTATATTTTTAATTTTACATATTTTTGAGTATGTACGTCTTGAAAGGAGAAACGAAATGAGTCTTGTTGACACCTCGTAGAATAAATGTTTGTTGTGAGTAAAGGTGTCTATAAATTTATTTTATTTTACTTTTGTGATGGGGAGGATTGGTTAATTAAAAAATGAAGTAAAAAGTGCCTTTTCATTTGATGAACCTTTCTAACTACTTCCAATTTTATTTTACATTTATGTCTTTTCAATTCTTTTTTTTTTTTTTTAAATCCGTTCTCTTTCTTTTCTTTTTTTTTTCCGGTTTTACACGCAATATTTTTTAGTTTGTCTTTTACTTTTTTCACACTGCGTAGGACTAGGCTTTATTTTAAAGTTTATTGTATCTGGTATAAAACACGTACGAAGTACAATAATGTAGTGTTGTTCAAAGTTTATACTTTTTGCTTAGATTATTTATTTTTAGAGCATAAACCAGCTGCAATATTCTTTTTTTTTTCTTTTTTTTTTTTTTGCATTAGGATTTATATTTTTTTACAATTCTACCTGACAAAAATGTTTTTACAATAATTTTGATTTCACACCTCGATGAAGCCGTAATGTTTGTGTTCGGTTCATTTATTCAATAATTTAAAATTTATCTATAAAAAAAAAAGTGTACAATACGTGACATGATTTCTTCAATGAGAAACTATCTTCAGAAACTAAAAGTATTTGTATAAGAACGAAGAGATTTACAAAAAAAACCTTCATCGTTATTCTAAAACTAAAAATACGAATGTTTATTGTTTTTAAACCCCCACGCAAACTAACTAAACTTCAACGATTTTTCATTGAATACAGTCGATGTTTTTCGATAGGAAAAATTTAAAAAAAAAATTAAATACGTTTTTTCAACAGATTATTACTAGCTTTTCTTAACTGATGCGCTCAGAAAGCGAGGTGCACCTCATGTTTTAACAGAAAAGCAATTTAATTATTTTTTAATTTTTATATTTAAAAGCCTTTATTTAAAAAAAAAAAAAAAAGACACACCAAGTAACATGGGTTCCTTGTTTAAATCTACTAGTCTTTTTGTCATAGTAAACTAGAGTAAAATTTCTTAATCTTTAAGAAAGGGATAAATCTTTCTTGGCTTTCCTCAAGGCATAAAAGAGGTCTATCATTCAAAAAGCTAAAACACATCAAAACAGTTTTTTTTCGCACAAGTATACTTACTTAGTTACTTCCAAGAGAAGAGATTTCTTTATTTTCAAATTTCATGACTAATTTTTCCTTATCAAAATTGAAAGTGCAATATTTTTGCCTTTTCATTAAAATTGTTTGTCATGCGACAAAGCAATATCATGATTTTTAAATAATTTAGGAAAATGTCTACTTCTGAGATGAGGTAGTATTTACATTATTCAGACTATTGTCCAAATATTTATTGCCATTATTACAATGTTTTGACCGTTGTATGCTCAGGCCTTTTTCAGGTGCCAGAAATTCCGAACTGAGCCCTTTATTACAATCACTAGGTATAATCATTCTCATTTCATGTGCGATGCTACTTCTGGTAGTTCTGTAGTTATCTCCCTTTAAGTTTCTAAGTTATTTGTTCACCACTGCTGGTACTGAACTCAACAAGTCATTGGAATTAACCAACATCTATATCCACTGGACCATGTGTCCTTAAAAAACAAATGGTCCAGTGGATATAGTGGATCATTCTAATGAGTTGAATGCAGGTTTTATTAATAATGCAATAAATATCTTGCAAACAACGCTCTGAATTGTCGATAGACTGTGAGCAAAAGTGGCACCTATTTTGAACACATCTTTCTCATTGACAAATGTTCATGCAAAATAGTGAATATACTACCTTCTGATATGTTCAACTCCTCTGCTATCTCATGCAACTTCAATTTGCTATCGGCCAAAACGAGTTTGTTGGTTTGTTTAGTGTTTTCCAGGACAACTGCCAATGTTGGGCAATGTGAGCATTCAGCATCATTTGTGTCTGCACAACCACATTTAAAGTCAACATACCACTCTTAACTGTTTCCAACAGAGCAGAGTCCAAATAACACTTATCAAGCCATTACTTTGCTTGAACGGTATTTTTTCCCATCAGAAAGCAATGCTTTATGAACACATCAAATTCAGATTTTTCCATTGATTTGAAAAATTGCAACAGTAGCTTCACTTAAATAACTAATTTGTAAACTAATAATCTGATTGGGCCCAAATTTTGTCACCTGCCATTTGAAGGTTAGTACTTCATAAAAATCACACGGTTTTTAATTTTTATTAGTGATGCCATCTATATTTCAGGCCTAGGACTTATTGAGTGATGTGTTAAGCTATGCAGTCACCAGGAAAATAAATCAGCCAGCCAATGTGCATGACTCCATTGACTGAACAAAAAACATCACAGAGTAGTCACTTACATTATTTGCTTGACAAATTGACTAACATGAATTTTCTTATAGACATGGGAGCACAGGTCAATGTCATTTCAGTCATGTCTAATATGAAAAATCAAAATGCCTCAACTTCAGCATATAAGCTGCAAGGAGCAAATGGATCAGCTATAATGACATATGGTGAAAAAATACCTATGCTGTATCTTGGTTTGAATTAATATTTCAAATATGTATTTAAAGCAGCAGATGTTGAAATACCAATTATTGGAGCTTTTTCACTCACTACAAATTCTGTGAATTTGGCAAAAAGGACCTTGTCAGTTGACAAAACAAAGTTGAAAATTTCAGGCATTTGCAGTGCATACCTCACCATGGGTATTGCTGGGAATTACTGTTGCCTGGAAAGCGACTTCAGTCACATTATTCACTAACACTCAGACACAATCCGTCCTTTATTACTACCTACAGTTGTTAACTATGTGATGACTCATCACATTCAGACAAAGGGACAGCCTACTTATGGAGCACTACATAGACTGCAACCAGATAATTATAAATTTGCTAAACAAGAGTTTCAGAACCTAATGGAACAGGATATATTCTGCCCTTCTAAAAGCTCTTAGGCATCTCTAATTCATTTGGTTCCTGAAAGAAGATTCTAACTGGAAATTATGTGAAATCGGATTAATTAATTCCGTTCCAACCCCTGATTGTTATCCTATATCATTTATTAATGACTTCACTGCATCAGTGCAGGAAGCAACAATTTTTTTCTAAAATTGATTTAGTGAAGTTTTATCAAATTTCAGCTGCAGAAGATGATATGTGCAAGATCACAGTCACTACACCACTTGGCTTATTCGAATTTACCAAAAAGCCTTTCAGACTTCAAAATGCATCACAAACATTTCAGAGATTTATTGACAAGGTTGTCAGAAGACTACATTTTGTTTTCACATATATTGATGATTTGCTGATAGATACAAAAAGAACAAAACAGCATTCTGCATACTTGCAACAAATGTTTGAAATGCTGACAGAATACAGATTAGGAATTCATCCCGAAAAATGCCTGATTGAAGTCCAACAATTAAACTTTTTAACCCATATTATCTTGCAAGAAAGAGTCAGATCTGTTCAAGAGGTAAATTTCCAATTTACCAATGCTGACATCAGTGCAACAGCTCGGGCATTTTGGTAGGCTTTTCCTAGTTTTATAGTAACCATATTCCTAATTGTTCAGACATTTTATCACTACTCTACTCATTATTAAAAGGAATTGATAAATTAAATGATAAACAAAATCAAGCAGTGGAAAAGGCAAAAAAGGCTTTATTGAATTATGCCAAACTAAATCATTTGCTTAATGATGACAACATCAAATTGATATTAACAGCTGATGCTAGTGCAGTAGTGGTTGGGGCTATGCAAGTAAGTTATGTCTCAGCTTATTTAATTTTTTTCTTCTAAAATGACTCCAGCTAAAAGGAATTTTCTCCAGAGAACTTTTAGCTGTATTTTTAATTGTGAGAAAGTGTCAGCATTTATTAGGTCATGACTTTGTGAATCACTGATCACAAACCTTTAACTTAGGCATTGAATTCAACTTCAAGCAAATACTCGAGAGAATGGCATCAACTGGATTTATTTCACAATTCACTTCAACAATTAAACACATTCAAGCACATAACACTTTCACATACATTGTCTAGAACATCACTTCATCATTTAGACAAATCTTGTTTTTGATTTTGATACCATTGCCAAGTAGCAAAAATCAGATGCAAGCATGGGATAACTAATGCAAGGGACATCACTCTAGTTTACTAAGTAACCATCACCTTTTAGCAACAAATTGATTTTGTGTGATACTAGTCTTAAGAATCCAAGACCTCATATTCTGCCAACATTATGTAAAGTAATTTTCCATCATGTCTCATCCAAGTACAAGAGCAACAGTTAAGTTGATCACACAGAGATTTGTGTGGACCAGTATTACAACTGACATACAGGACCAGGCTAAATATTGTTTGTCATGACCGTGTCATAAAATTGGTAAACATACTAGAAAGATTTTAGTATGCTGGACACAGGTTTCTCTAACCTCCATATTGACTTGGTTGGTCTTTTAATGCAATCAAGAGGCACCCCTCGCTGCTGTCAATCACTACTCACATTGGCCGGTGGTATATCTGATTGAGGATACCAGTACAGAAAAAGTTATCACCATATTTCTTGACAGATGGATTTTACAATTTGGTGTGTCAAAAACGATCATGACAGATCTTGATCCCCAGTTTCAGTCTAATCTATTTAAGGACTTCACAAGAATTCTAGGCAGACACCATATCAAGACAACAGTATGTTATCCATGTACAAATAGTACGATGGCGAGGTTTCTTTGTCAGTTAAAAGCTGCATTAGCAGCTAGGAATAAACAATTGGGTAGAAATCTTGTCACTGACTTTATTATCAATATGAAACACTATAAAACAAGATTTATGGTGTACCTCAGCAGAAATGGTTTTTGGTATCATTATAGCCTTACTGTGCCAATTTTTTGAAAATAATAATAATATTCAACTGTTGACAGTATTTGCCTAAGAATTAAAATAAAACATGTTGTGATTGCAATTTTCACCAACCAGGTTAAGTAGCTACACAAATTTATATCCCAAAAGACTTGTACAATTGTGAAAAAGTTTTTGTATGCAATGATTTCATCAAGGAACCACTAGCACCATGTTATAATAGTCCCTATGCTGTTTGTGACAGTGGATAAATATTTTACAATTCTGCTCAATAAACGAAATTCATTGACAGAATCAAACCAGCTTACACAGACGCAAAAGTTATGACAATTTCAGAATCACCAACATTTTCAGATGATGTTACATCAGCCATATCACAAACACAACAGGTGGCAGTGAAAATCACTCTATAAAACATTGCACCACATTCCAAGAATTCTGAGAGAAGAGTTTTGTGGCCTAAACATTTTAAAAGCTATTATATCCTCACAACTAACAGTCTTGGTGAGGTATTCCCTGGTTAACCGGAAGTTGCTGTCCCAAAGTCAGAAGTCAAATGACAAAAATCAGACATCTATGCATAAGCTCAGAGTGGCATTTCTGACAAAATTTTGAAAATAGAATTGATATTATTTGACCACTAACACCACTTTCTCACACTTTGAAGGGTTTCATTTTTAAGCCAGCACCTAGCTGGAAACTATAAATACGAAATATAACAAAGAAAGGGATTCCATTTTTTGTGAATGGATCACTCATTAGTTGAATCAATATTTCCCACTTTGCCAATGTAAATTTTCTAAAAATGTTAATTAACTATTTTTCCATGCTCTTCAAGAGTTTAAAAAAACATCTCAATATGTATAAGTAAACTTTTCCTTTCTTCTTAAAGATTTTTTAAAAACTCACTGCAAGGTGTAGAAACATCAAATAAATTGTTATAAAAATATTCTTGTCTGGTATTTCATTCTAAATTTACTTGCTTAATTTTAATGCATTGCATAAACATTATCATATTATGTTTTCTTTTTTTAGTACGTAGTTTCATGATTGTCTTATTTCGGACAATACACGGAATAACTTGTAATCACAACATCACAAATTAGAATAGATCATACACATGCAACTTATTATAGACCCCCAACAAAACCCATTTTAATTAAGTAAATGAAATATTAATAGCTTTTTAATTATTAACTGATCTTATTTATAAACTATTTTTGGAATCTTTAACAGTCACCAAATTTCTGAAAGCAAGTTGATTCAAGAACTAAATAACATTTTTCTTATGAAGTCTAAACAACCCTATTTTTTCTCATTTTTCAAATTCTGTGATATTTTTAATTTAAGTATGCTAATATATATTATTACTATTATTGATTGTTCAACAGATTAAGACTTTCTTTGTTACTCATAAAAATTAAAAAGAAAAATTACTTACATTTACTTTCATTTTTAGCTTAAAAGAAACAAGTCAATTTTTTTTTTTGATTAGAATTTCACAATTTACTGAATTCATAATTAATTGAACAGAGACTGTTATGAATTTATTGATTTGTTTTCTAAATCTTTTTTGCTGGTTAATGTTTCATGTCCTAATATGAATTTATCTAAACTGAAATCTTAATTAAACTTTGTTTTGATTTGTTTCTAGCACTAAATACAGAGGCATTATGAACAAATTTGTTCATTGAAATTACATGGAAATCTTTCAAAAATCTGATAATGTATGTACAGATAATTGAGATACAATAATACAAGAATGTCTCTGTATATTCACTTTTTAATTATTTTTATCATTTTAATTGAACTGATTAACTTGCAGGCTACTACCATGGCTGTTGATTGTCTTGGACAGTGGGTCCTCCTTGGAGGGTAAGATCATGTTTTTTTAACATTTGTCTTTTCTGAAATTTTCAATTTTCAAAAGTCTGATTTAAAAAAAAGGATTATTATAATTGATTGTGTATAATCTGTTAGAGTATTTGACAAAGACTTAAATAAAACCTATACGTTTGATTGCTATACTAAAGCTTAAATCCTATTGGATGATTTTTTTTTTTCTTATTTAAAAATTTACAGTATTGAGGCTCTAATGAGAAAATATTAAAATATACTATTTTTCCTGAAAAATAAAGTTTGGTTTAGAATCCTTGATTTTTCTAGGGGCTTTCTCATATATTCTTTTAAATGTTTTACAATACAGGCTGTCTTAATTTCAGGGATGATGAGTTGGAATAATATCTCCATTGTTTTATTCAACTTTCTTAAGGTTTCTGTTAATCTGGGTAACCTTCAGAAAATTTTGAACTGAACACTTTATTTATTCGATACAGGTAGATTGTGTTCCACTGTTTTTGTCAGAGAATGTCATGTTTTTATTTAGTACTGCACAGTTAATGATAATCCTTTTTCCATTTAATCTGTGTCTATACTATCTGGCACAGTGATGGAACTCAATTATATCACCAAATTCACAAATACTTTAATCTTTTAGGCTATTGTCCTGAGGGAGAATCCTGAATCTTTAACTTAGTATTATAATACTTATATTCATTACAAAAATGTTATGTTGTTAATTTTTATCTGTCTTCTTACAGATAACTTTACTTCATACATTTATCATCATCTGTCTTATAATTGATTGTGGTAGTAGGTTACTTCACCACTGAGAACCTGGTTGTTTCTCCCCACCCCCAAACTTTATATATCTGCATTAAAAGCCAAGAATTAGTTTGTCTTGGGCAACTAGACCAAGTGGAGCCCATCCCTTTCTAACCAAGCCAAAGTAAATGTCCTTCATCTTCAAGGCTCATCTTTATCATGAAGTAGCTGATTCCATCAAGGGAACCTCCTTGCACACACTTGCTCATTGACTTCAATCTTAGAAGCTCTCTACCTAGCATTGCAATGTCATCACTACATTGGCTGCATACATAGTTATGGAGTCTAGTCTAACCCATTGTACTAGGTAGCCATTGCCCCTACAAGAATGTTCATCTGCCCATTGCCCCTACAAGAATGTTCATCTGCCCTTTGACTGGTCCTGCTGGGTGTGTAGTCACATTCATCAACCAGTTTAGTTGGCTGGCAGTACTAGGTTACATTAGTACCATTGTTACCATAGAGCAGCGGTCTACAACCTCCGGCCTACGGGCCACATTTGACCCTCTAGTGAATCTTGTCCGGCCCACTACCTTACTATGAACACAGTATAAATATAGGTAAACCAAACCAAAGTGACAGTTGATAGTCTGAATATATTGCGTCAAAATTAAATAATTTATTTCTTTTTACCTGGAGAATGTTTTTTACTTTTATTTTTTATTTATAGGGATTGCCAAAATTAGCATACTGCCTCACTTTTACTTTTTCTGTGAAATTGCTTTCATGAGCGGGCACTTTTAAATGAATATAAAATTGTGTTTTCAAACCAATTTTAATGGAATTTTAATTTTTTTTCAGCACTGGTTTATGAAACATTTATTTTTAAGATGTAATATTTTTTTAACAAAATTCCTGTCAGATATTAAATTATATTGAATCCTTGCTTTCTTCAAACATAGAAAATTTATTCACATATTTAATAACATGGTTCTTCTCCATGACACTGGAACCATAGCTATTTGGCCCTCTTCCATGATTCTACATAGCTTTTTGGCTCTCACTCGCCAAAGAGTTGCCGACCCCTGTCATAGAGTAACCTGGCATAAATTTTGTCATAATTTCATAGATTCATTTTTCAAAATATTTATTTCTGACAGATTTTCTTTTCATATGTGTCAACAAAATAAAAATTGTGATTCTTTGCACACATATATTCAGCCAGCAAAGATATTTAAGAGAATGCCTACTTGTTCTTAATGTGACATAAGGCCTTTTTAACATAATGACCCCACATAATACAAAGGCCCAAAGTTTAAAAAAAATTTTTTTTTTGTTTTTTCTCTTTTTGTTTCAATGGACTTTATTTAAAAAGCTAATGAAGAAAATCTGTTAAATAGCTAATATATCAAATCATGACATCTAAATTATAATTTTTATTATATCGTTACATGTGGTATATCTCACAATTTCAGTATTCGATACAAGGTACACCCTTATGTGTGATGTAATGACCTTGTAACCATTAACAATTTAGCACTTGAATACAACTCAGCTCTTTGCGCAGGATACCACACCCTCCCTGAACTAGGATGGTCGTATACCCTGTTTTTCCTTTTGTTACATTTTACTCTTGATTTATATAGTTCTTGCTTTTGCTCCTCTCTTTTAATTTTTTATTGGTGACCTTGGTCTTTCTTCATCCTCTTCTTCAGTTTTTCTTCACTTATGTCTAGTTCTTGTTCATCTTCTTCTTCATCAGTTTTTCTTCACTTATGTCTATTTCTTGTTCATCTTCTTCTTCATCAGTTTTTTCTTCACTTATGTCTATTTCTTGTTCATCTTCTTCTTCATCAGTTTTTTCTTCACTTATGTCTATTTCTTGTTCATCTTCTTCATCAGTTTTTTCTTCACTTATGTCTATTTCTTGTTCATCTTCTTCTTCATCAGTTTTTCTTCACTTATGTCTATTTCTTGTTCATCTTCTTCTTCATCAGTTTTTCTTCACTTATGTCTATTTCTTGTTCATCTTCTTCTTCATCAGTTTTTTCTTCACTTATGTCTATTTCTTGTTCATCTTCTTCTTCATCAGTTTTTTCTTCACTTATGTCTATTTCTTGTTCATCTTCTTCTTCATCAGTTTTTCTTCACTTATGTCTATTTCTTGTTCATCTTCTTCTTCATCAGTTTTTTCTTCACTTATGTCTATTTCTTGTTCATCTTCTTCTTCATCAGTTTTTCTTCACTTATGTCTATTTCTTGTTCATTCTCCTCACTGTAATTTTCTCTCTTCGTGTTCCTGCATTTCTGTTCTCTGTTCTACCTCCACGTTGTAGTTACCTTCCTCCTCCCATCTTTGGTCTTCTATCACATCATTCGACGCAATCCTTTTTCTAAATTGATCTGCATCAGCCAAAATATACTGTCCCTTCTCTATCAAAGCTATATTGCCTCTCTGCAAAAGGAAGTTCACTTTAGGATTTGCACTTTTGTCTTTTTTGTACGATATTCTTTTTTTGTGGCAAAAGATATAGTAATAAGGGCTCTATTTGGTTTACCCATGAGGGCCGATAGGCTCAACTTCCTCTCTGTATGTGATATCAACCTATAACTGAAGAGCATTTTTACTAGAAATGCCTCACTGTTTTCTGCGATGAGCGAGAATGTCTTCAATGTCATTTTAACTGTCTGTACCATCTGCTTTCTGATTCCATTGGATTGAGTATGGTATGCAGCTTATCTGCCTCAACCATGTACACAAATTTTTATCCCGAAATTCAGGAGCATTATCTGATACTAACGTTTGAGGTACTACATACCTTGCAAATACATCTCTCAGAACCTGTTTGTCTGTGGATGCTCTCCAGTCTATAACTTTGATTACTTCTGGCCAATCAGAGTACTCATTCACCATTATGAGACATGATCTTATGCTACTGATGTGTGCATGGTGTATATGTTCTCTGAGCCATGGTTGTGCCTCTGTAGGCTATGAACAAAGCTCTTTTTGTCTGAACGTTTGCATTTCATTGCATTTTGGACATTATTAATACACTCTTTAATATCCTTTGCATAACCTGGCCACCATGATTGTAATTTTAATATTTTGCATATCTCTGTGACGCTGTAATGTATGTCATTGTGTACCCCTCTCAATATGTTTGGCTTTAACATCCACGGGGCTACTATCACCTCTCCATTGCATATAATTCCATTTTCAATTAACTTATTGCCATATCTCTTTAAAAGGCCACTCCACAATTGAGTAATTGTTTCACTTATTATTCCTTATTCTTTCACTTATTTTGCTCAATACAATGCCTGGTCTCATTTTTTATCCTGTTGACTGGGAGTATGTCTGTCTCTACCCATTTAATTATTTTGTCTATTTATTTTATGACTGTAACACATCATTTGGCTGGATGAAATCTGATTTGCTCCAGCTGCTGTAAATAGTTCCCACTTAATTCTAAGTTCATATGGCCGCCTTGCATGCATCCCACTACTTTTCATTTATACTGCAGGTCATTGTTCATCGATTGTTTGTAATAGAATCAACTTGTTTTCAGTTGACATGCCTAAAGTCCCTAGCTTTCCAAATTTGCAGTGCTTTGCCTGTCCTTTTAGTCTGTGTATGTACTGTATAATAGATTCCTCCAGTCGCTGCCTGGCTTCTAGAAATTTTGTCCTTTCAGCGATAACCAGTCTTCTTTTCAGCCTGATGTTTCTTTTTATTCTGCTGACAACTTTCTCAAAAGATATCTGTTCTAATTCCTGTGAGTAAGCCATTATGGAGATTTTCTTTAATGCCTCGCACCTCACAAAAGCCATAAACAAGTCTATTTGGTTTTGTCCACCTTACATTTTTGAGTCTTTGAGATTACACACTCTTGCTATAGCCGCAAAGGTTTTTATTCAAATCTTGATGTATTCATGATCATCCATGGGATCCAAGGATCCTATCAGACGCCATTTGTTATTTCCGATATATCTCGCAGTTTCAGTATTCAATACATGGTACCCTGTTACACGTGATGTAACAGCCTCCCATCTTAAACTTAGCGCTTAAATACAGCTCAGCTCATTTGCATAGGATACTGCATATACAATGTCTGATGTAATTTCAGTATTAAAAATTTAATTAAGTTTACCAAATGCAAAACCCAGCTAAGGAAAATAAGAAAGTACACCAGCTGAAATAATATAAAAACAACAAATAAGGATGAAGAATCATTAAATACTAACAGTAGTTTGACTTGGAAATTCAGATAAAAAGTCATGTCAATAATAACTTTGAAATTATTTTTTATTTTTGTTTTCAATGTTAATGTTTTTACAGTTTCAATATTTATCATAGGATTTGAACTCTAACAACTTTTAAAAAGGAAAAGATAGAAAATGCAGCAGCCAAAAAATGATGAAAGGATAATTTAAATTGTACATACTAAAGTGTTTTTTGTTGTTTGAATATAAACTTTTACATATAAAGCACAAACAAGAAAATGAATAAAACTCAATAATAAACTAATACTAATTAACCTAATTATAAAATATAATCAGTGACTATTGTCGATATTTTTTTTCCTCTTGCAGAAAAAGAGCCCTTACTTTAGTCAGTTTAGCAAATATGAACAATGTTAAAAAGATTGAGCGTATCAGCAAATATGACATCAGTTGTATTCAGTGGAATCCACATCCAATTGCTGCACAAAAGTTTGCTGTGGCGGTAAGTTGAACAATTTTTCTATGTTCTTTGTTTTGCTATTTGTATTTACTCATCAGTTATTAAGTTAATGATTTACTGAATGTTTTATCACATATCTGAGTCTCTTTATAATGATGCAATTTGTTCAATGTAAAAGTAGTATTTTAATGACATATCCTTATCAGGGTGTTTAGGTCTGCAACAAACCAAACTTTTAACCATGCTCTTTCCTCTTTAGTATCTCGATTATGCTTCCTTTATTGGAGCCAATGATATTTGCAGGTTACTGCTAATCTTTATTCTTTTCTCCTCCCCCACCTCTGCTGGCAGATATATGCATGCACAGACAAAGATCCTTCTAATTTAAAAGATAAGGATAACCTCTTTTGGGACATTTTGAGTACAAATTTGTAATAATAAGCATTGTAACTATTTTTCTTTACTGTGTCACTGTTGTCATGTGAACTATAATTTTACTAGCTGGACCCATGGAAATTCAACTAAGATTATCCATTATCTCTTTTCTTCTGTCACCATTTATCTAAATTTTTTTATCTCTTATATTTACCATATTGCTCATCCATGTTGCTATTTAAATGCTATACCAATATGGATTAGTTTCATATGCAAAAAATAAAATGTGCACAAAAATGTAAATATTTTCTCCTGCATCCTCTCTCTCTCAGCTTTCTTTTGCTGTTTCCATAAAGTATGTGAATGTCTTACCATGTCCACCCTCGCCTGCTTCTCAAGTATCTCTTTATATTCAACAAGCCATATTTTAGCTTTTTTTCCCCTCCATATTGTGTAAAATCTTTTGTTCTAATATTCCTCTCTTCAAATTACTCACATATTATTTTCTGCTTCTTATTACAGAATTTGAAATATTCACTAAAAATTTTAAGGGCCATTCATTTGTTTGGTTTCTGGAATATTTCAATGAACTTTTGTAGTATTTTGTTTCTTTAGGTATCATGCAAAACTTTTCTTCCTTCATAGACACAAATAATAAAGAATTTGTCGCAAATCGCATACCATACTTAAAAATAGTCCTATCAGTAATTAAACCTGTTTGCAAACCAAAAAACAGAAAATATTTACTATCATTCTTCTCTTTCAAGACTTCAGATTATTTGAGCTTCTTGAGAGTCAAGTTTGTTAGATATGTTACTATAATATATGCTTGAACATTTTCAGAAACTAAATTTGGCAGAATAAGTTGAAAAACAAAATTATGTATTATAGTCACCAAACACTAGTGAAATGAAAATAACTTTTTAGAAGTAATGGTGAAATTAGCTGTTTCTATACAGGAAATATTCAGCATTCATTGACTGAATAGTGTTATTGTCTGATGAAACTTAGTCTTTAAGTGTTTTTAAGAAATTAGACTTTTCAAGTCTGCTGTTATCACTCTTTCTATTACTGAGGGTAGTTTCTTCCCAAGTTTTCTGTTTAAGGTATTGTGGAAAGTTAACATCTTGATCATTTCATTATTTTTCCTTCTAGTTATAAGTTACACATTTTTGTTATTGCTGCTGTTAGGAGTCATCAAGTGATGTTGTTTTTGTTATTTGGTAAATGTTTATGATTTTGTCATGTCTGTCTATAGAATCTGATGAAGGATTGTCTTCTTAAAGACCTAAAGAATTTATTTCTTTGAAGCCATTCTTAATCATTGACTTGAGAAAATAGTTGTATATACTGTAGATGATACTTTAGACATTTCTGAATGAGTTGTACACCATGCATGACATGTAGACAAGGCTATTTAAAAACATGTCTCCAAGTTTTCATGCTAATATTTTGATTTTGTAGCATGTTAGTGTTGTACAAAGTGCAACGTGTTTTCAATTCCTTTATTTCTCATTCTAAATTTATTATAGCTGATCTATACACCAAGGTATCTGGAAGGTTTAGAATTTAATTTCACATTCTGAATTTTTTATAGTAGATTCAGGATGTGTGTCATTACTATTCTAATTCCCAATTATAGTTTCTGTTTTAGAAAACTTACTTTTTATACCCTAAGTAAGATCTCTTAAATGTTTCATTTCCTGCAATTCCATTATAAAGGAATATATGTTCTAGTTTAGATGAGTGTCTAAATTATATGATCTGTGCATTAAATTAAGCCTTGGATATCACTACTTATGATGCTGCTATTATGAAATATTTGTTAAATTTTAAAACTATTTTCTTTTTCCTGCTTTTGTTCATTCTGAAGACCAGATAACACATCTGAAATTTGTGACTAGATAAATAATTGTACTATTATCATGGATGCTGTTATTATAATATATTTGGTATCCTATGCACCATTGTATTTTGTTATATAATTTCAGTATTTCTATTATATGGTGTATGTTTACTATTTTAAAGAGAAAATAGGTGCTTCAGTATAGTGTAATGGGTTGCTCTATACAAAAGTTTACATTAAATGTTACAAGAAACTACATGTTGCAATGTTGTAAAATCAATCAGGTAAGCAACAATCAAGACTCAAAAATGACTTTTAATGAAGTTTGTTTTATTACCACAGATAGAAAAACTGAAAAATTTACTCTATTTAAAAAAAATGTTTCTGAATATATTTTAGAGAAGACTATATTTGTCTTGTTTGTTATTAAAATATATCTGCATTGAAACAAAAAACATGAGTTATAAAAATATTTTGATTTTTATAACTCTTTTTCAAAAATATCACTTTGTTCTATTACAGAGAATCCTTTATGACTTAGCATCATATGAAAAATCTATCAAAATTGTGAAGATATAAACTTTAAGAACATTTTCAACAATTAGAAAAGAATATGAATTAATTTGTCATTTTATTCTAAAAATGTAATTAATTTTTTAATATTTTCACTACTAAGTAATTAAAGCTTTATATGTATAACATTTACTAATAAATGTAAAATATTTGTTTCTATTCTCCGTCCTCAGTGTGGCCAGAAACTAGATGTTTATCATTGGCAAGATGGTGGGAATAGCAGTAAACCAATGTGTACAATGAAAGCTCACTCAAGAGTGGTCAGGTAAGAATATTTATCAATTCATTATCTTTTGAATTTTCAGTTTAAAAAGTAAATTTGAGAAGAGGCTTAATTGTTTAATCAATTTCTTTGAATAGTAAAAAATAAGAATTTCAAAAAATGGCTTTACAAGTAGATGTTTGGAAAAGGTTTTTAAATAAATATTTGAAGTTAAAAACAATTACCCAAATCAGTTGAAATCATAAATTAAAATCAATTGAAGAATTGAATGCAACCAATATTGTTTTTAACTTATTTTTCAGTGATTTGGATTGGTCTCCATTTGATGTTAACATCATTGCTTCCTGCTCTGTGGATTCTTATACATATCTCTGGGATGTACGGTGAGTAATTATTACTGACTGGATATAAACAAATCTAACATACTTAAGACAATACTGAATTGTAGACATTTTTAAAGCCCAACCTGTCAATATATTACTAAATCATCTTCATAACATTTATAATCATTTTTCACATGATATTGCTCATTTAAGAAATAAGCATATAAATACAGTTTTTTTTTTTTTTTTTTTTGTTAATGTACAGTCAGGTAAGGGATTATTGCCAGTAAAAATTTGTAACCATTTGGCCAACAGATGTTGGATTAGCAGTTCAGGCTTTTTTTCATAAAATTAGAAAAACAGTCATTTACACTGTTCAGACTGTTGTCTTCATCTTTATTGCCATGCTTACATTTCGGCCGTTGTATTCTTGGATCTTCCTTTGGTGTTAGAAACTTCTAGCACCTGAAGAAGTGTAAATAATGTAAATACTTCATCTCAGAAGTATATACAAATAGGAGCAATACACTATATTCATTATTAGGACTATTGCTCTCAACTTTGTTGCCATTTGTATGACATTTCGGCTGTTGCACGTTCCAGCCTTCTTCAGGAAAAAGGAATTTCGAACTGAACCCTTTATTACAATCACTGGGGTATATCATTCCCATTCCTTCCTTTTGGTTGTCATGAGTTATCTCCCTCTAAGTTACTTGTTCACCGCACACAACTTTTTGGGTCAAGTTACAGGAGTTAACCAACGTCTATATCCACTGGGCCATGTGTCCTTAAGGACAATAATAACTGAATTTCTGGGATTTATAAACCTAATGTTCAGTAACCATTTTTTATCGGAGTTCATATTGCAATTTTTTGATGTTACTGCTTTTCTCTAGTATTTCTTTTTATGTTAATGGTTTTCTGAAGCATAGAGATGAATACAATATGGGAACCAGTAATACGGAGTGCCAGAGAAAAATCATTAGTGTCAAAATTGCAATATGAGCCCTGGTTAAAAAAAAAAAATACTAGAGAAAACCATTAATATAAAAAAATCGCAATACGATCTCTGGTAAAAAATGGTTACTGAACATTAGGTTTATAAGTCCCAGAAATTTACCACTAAGGACACATAGCCCAGTGAATATAAACATTGGTTAGTTTCTGTGACTTGATCCAAGAGTTCAATACCAGGCTACAGCAGTGGTGAACAAGTAACTTAGAGGGAGATAACTCATGACTTACTCTACATAAGGAATGAGAATGATATACTCCAGTGGTTGTAATAAAGTGTTAATTTTTAGCACCTGAAGAAGTGTACAACAGCTAAAATGTCGTACAAATGGCAACAAAGATGAGGACCATAGTCCAAATAATGTAAATAGTGTAAATACTAATAGGAAAATAGTTTGTTGCACTTAATCTGGCATTGGATTAGACAAATGTTAAACATTCAAGGTTTGACTTAATGTAAATCTTGATAGTATGAAAGAGGATTTACATTCAGAATTTTTTTTTATTTTGGAAATAGAATCAATAAAAATTTAAATTTCAACAAAAAATTGCTTGAGTACTGCCTTCCCTTCTTGGAATGTTTATTTTAGTTTTAATTGAAAGCTAAATGATTAAATCTACTATTTCCAGGAAGAAAAATACTCTGGTGTATTTCAAACAGTAATTATATTGATTGAAATCTAAAAATTTTAAAAAATCTTTGGCCATTTTTGAGTAATTGATGCATTTGTGAACAAGTTAATTCTCGGTTTTAAAAATCTTGCAAAAATATGCATCTGTGACGCATTATTATTGGAAAATTAGCAAATTTAAAGTTAAATTAATCTGATTTACACAAGTATCACTTATTCATAGCATGAAATTTAGAATAAAAATTGACATGTAATGACAACCAGATAAGCTAAGTACGGTTTACTAGAATTGACATAATTGTTCAAAGTTTTTCATGTAAGGGGAAGAAACCTTGAAATACATGACCTTTTAATGTAACACAGAAAATATCATGCAAAAAAAGAAACTTCAATTACACAAAAAAAAATTTATTTTAAAAAACAATGGCTTGATTATTTGTATTGAATTTTTTAATTTCTAATTAAATATTTTCTTCACTTAATAACCTAACCATCGCAAAGCTTTGTAGGATTTTTTAAATAATTTTGAAATTTTATAAATTATAATTAAAGAAGAAAAAAAACAAAATTCATAAAAAAAAATTTTTTCTTTAGTCTATAATGTCCTTAGTATATATTCATAAAAGCAATTAAAAGCCTATCTAATTAAATAATGTCATAGTTTGATTGCATTTTTTTATGAAAAAAAAGGCCAAGTGTTTGGAAAAATAGATGATTTACATTCCCCAATGAATCCTGCATTTAACTAATAAAACAAATTTTCGCAGCAAACTTTAATTTCTTGAAATTTCATGAATTTACATGAAGGGGGTAAGAAGTGTTTTCCATTTTTTTTAAAATAATTTTACCAAGACTTTTTGAAAATAATGATTTCAAAAATAATTTCATTCATTTGTGAGTAATTCCTTAAAGAAGTTTCATTAAAATCTGACAATTATTTGATTTTTGCAAGAATTTACAAACTGTGTTTTTCACAAGAAAAAATTGAGTTACATAATATTATATTATCCATTGTAAACTGGTAACAATTTGGTTTCCCACTAACGAAAATAAAAAGATTTTTTTACCAGAATTTCAAACGTTAGAAAAGATTAAAAAAAAATACTTTGATCTTTCCTCTTAATAACAAACATTTTGATGAAAAAGCATTGTTTTTAAGTTTGATGCCTTTTTTTCTTCATACTATGCTGTTTTTTCAGTGAATTTGTGAAGGTACCTAGTTTTGCTGTCTTGAAATAGAATATGAACTTTTATCAGACATTCAAGAGACAAGTTTACATGTGTTTGCCTTCTTCAGATTCAATTTGAAATATTTTAATATACATAAGTATATTAAAACATTTCAAATATGTGTACATAGTAAATATGTGTTATCAAACTATTAGTTCACTATCGATCATTGATCACCCAAATACTAAAAAAGTCTACATGTGTCATAATAGAAATTAGCCATTATTATGACATATAACAGCTGCTGTTAAAAAAAACCCAGTCCAATTAAATTTGTATCAGCGATGTTAGAAAGTGTTGGAAACTTGTCCCTCTTTTCTGTCTAAAATTTGGCTAAAGATGAACATGAAAAGTCAAGATAAAGAGAATGCAGCATCTTTTCCTTTAAATCTCATAAGAACAATACATTCTTCCAGTTTTTCCCTTAAGTTCAATATTCTTATTTAAATGTACAAAATGTCAAAATAAGTGTTTTTAGTAAAATACTTTCAGGCTATTTGTAAAATTTCAAGAAAAATTGAGCTTTTTTAATATTATGAAGTTGCACATAAGCATTGACATTTTTGCAATATTTATTTATATCAATTCAAAATAGAATATTTTAACTAGTTTTTATTTTCAGCATTATAAATTCTTGTCTATTTCTTCATGATAAAGACAACCTTCCCTAAAATTTGCTTTAAACTTATTTTTTTGTTAGTGAACTTATGAAACTACCTATTGAAAAAAAAAATCTTTTTGTTTATTTTTTTTTTTTTTTAGAATATTCCTTATATTTTTCTTTATAGAGAACCAAGAAAACCTTCTGGCTCATTTCAAACAGTTGGTGAGTAGCTTTTCTATACTGTTTAATTTATAATGTTCTTGTTGTAAAGTCAAGTGGTTAGAACATTAGCTTTCTGACCATGAGACTCATCTTTGAATGTCACTATAGTAAATTTGGTAGAGAGGTAATTTTATGTTATTGTTTTGGAAAAAGGATCCTAGCATGCAGCACAAGTTGGAAGTGGCCTGAAAACCATACCACAAATTTACCCAAGCCTTGTATGAGAAATTGAGTAGATAGAACTGTTTGGAAAATGTCAATAGTTGTGTTAGCACAAAGTCTCAAATCATGACTGACTTTATACTAACTGTTGATGAGCCAGATTCTGTGCTCACTCCCAGAAACTGTAGCTTTAGTTTGCTCAGATGTAGGATAGACCACAGGAATTGTTGAGCAGCTTTTGCAAATGGATGTGCTCGAAAATGAGCTGAAGGCCATTATATGTTCTCATAAATTTATATTGGTTTTCTCTGTTATTTATCATCAGACACATTATTGGAATTTCTCAACACATGAAACAGAATACAGCAGCATCTGATATTTTGGATATACCTATTGAAATATAAGATTGTCTATTGTTCACTTCTACAATAGGGCAGATCAGTTTGGGAACTGTGGCATTGCACTCAATTTGAAAGTTGGGGTTTGACACTATAAATAATGACAAAATATTTTTTCAAAATCATTACTGTTTTTTGAAGAAATGAGTTTAAAGATTAAATTTACGTTCAAAATTGGAGTGTTGGAATGATATGGTTCAAAAGATGCTTTTGTTGGGTAATTTTATTCTAACCTTTTTGCTGTCTATTTTTGACTTAGCAATGATAATATCTTAAGGCTTGAATGAAGAAAGCCCATATCTTAAGGTCTAATAAAAAGGTATTAGCAAACCATGCCCCAAGGTTGGAGGCTACATCACTCTTAATAAGTTCTATGGCATAACTAGATTATAAGTTCTCTTATACTGTCTCCCTGGTTTCAAAACTGTCATTGGCTGTTTCCTCACTGGAAGACATTGGTGGAAAAATATCTGATGAAGAGGCTACATGTGTCGAATACTGTTGTTGCTATCTTTCTGTTTGCCTGTCTAATTTCTGCTTCAGTTGCATGTTTTTGATAGCATCTTTGTTAATAATCTAAAGTTGGAACCTGCCTTTTGATCCTGTTTTTCACTGAGCTTTGAAATATTCTTTTTCTTTAATGGAAACCTAAAATTTCAAAATGTGTATAAGTTTACTTTAAACTCATATCTAGCAGACATGATAAATGTGAAAGAAAATATCATTTCAGTGTATTTTGGTAATAAATTGTTCACACATAAATGGGGTTTAATCTTATGATTTAAACTATTAAATATTACATTTAATTACAATAGTTTTACATTTTCTGAATTTCTTAGATGAAGTTTTATTTATTTATTTTTTTTTGTGTGTATGTGATCTGTGTGGAGGTGAAGAAATTTCTGTCATGTTTATCAATAGCTAAATTAATAGGACAACCTAATGTTGTGTAAATAAAGAATTTTTATGAACAACTTTGATAGACTAATTCATGGACTATAAATGGTGCACAATGTGAGATTTACTTGGTGTGTCTGGATGTATACCTCACAGAGTTGTAGAAGCTTGTGGTACTAATTGAAGAGTACCCTGAGAACTGTGACAAGCACTCAACCAATTAGAATTAAAACTCTAACACCAATCAGTATAGTAAGGTCACCTGCTACAGATGCCTTTGTCCCAGTTACTTTGCTTACATCAATATAATGGTCACATATGAGTAGCACACAAAGAAGTGCAATGGATCATACTTCTCACAGTACCAGGAAGACACGACAGCAGGAAAAGCCATTGGCACCTCTCTCCTCTCCAAGCAAAGTATGAAGCACTACCTCATAGTTGAAGTGAATGTTCATGCAATCAAAGGCATTGGTAGACACTGGTTGTTCTCTATCACTGATGAATGAATCAGTTTTCCACTTTTGCTTCATCCATGGTATTTTCACCCTCCTTCTGTAGAACCACATTTCTGTTGCCTACAAGTCTCCTTTTCATTTACTGCTATATAGGTGGACTGATATTGCATAGCAGTTGTGCACTCTTTGTTTCACTTGAAAATTTTTGTTTATACTTTGCTTAGCTTTTGTAAGGCATTTTTTACTATTCCAGTGTACCTTCAAAATTTTAGTGTCACATTTTCTGTCCTCTATTAAAACATTTTCCCAACATTTAAGTTTTCATACTTGCTTGATTTTAACATCCTGGGCTGTTCTTGCTGCCAACTTTACAGTCAGTCTTCTTATGATTGTCTTTTCTTCCCATTTTGTTTTAGTACCTTTTTAGTTCCTGAGGTTTCCTTTTCTGTGTCTGTCATCAATACTGTCATCTGCATATCTTATGTTAAGATTATGTATTGGGAAATCTTATACTTCTCTTAAGATCACTTTGTTGTAAAGGTTGAAAATAAGTCCTCTTTATCAAATGCATTTGTATAGTCTATGAAGCATAGATAGACATTCTTCTGCATTTACATTTCTGATCATAAACATTGCATTTCTTATTCCAGTGTCTTTCATAAAGCAACACTAGTTTTGCTCCTTTTTCCAGTCTAATTCTGCTACACATTCTATTCATCAGAATTCAGATGATAAACTTAGTTCTGTGACTCATCAAACCAATTGTCTAATAAAACTTACATTGATTTGCACCTGGCTCCTTCGGTAGTGCTACAAAAATGAATCTGCTAAAATCTTCCAGTATATTGCCACTGTTGTAATTGGTCAGTAACAGAAAGGTGAAGTAAAATATTTAAATGCTAATTGAATTTTCCTGACTGTTTTGTATTTCTCTTTTTTGTAGCTGGGGCTTCCCAAGTTCAGTGGAACAAAGTAACAAATAATACATTTGCTACAACACATGAAGGAGATGTGAGAATCTGGGATCCTAGGGTAAGTTCAAAAACAGCATTTATTATTGTAAGTCTATTAATCTGTGTTTTAAACCATAATAGTAAAAAAAAAAAAAAATTCAGATAACTAGTTTTAAAGATTGGATTTATTTTCAAAACAGAACATCTTTAATATCATCCATTTCATAACTTGAACAAAAAGAAAAATTTATAAAAGATTATGGTGCTTATCTATATTAAAATATATGCATAGACCTATTAAAATTCATGTGTTAGATATTTATGCTAACTTAGATTACTTACCACTATTGAGAATGTAAAGTGTTTAAAAAGTGTGGCCAATATTAATATCATCTTATGAAAAAATATTGATTTCTTACATAGTGAAATATTAAGAAATTAGTATCTGGTTCAGGTTAGAATAATCCAAGAAAAGAGGAGTTACAATAATTATTTAAATAAACCACTTGTGTCATGTTGAATACAAATACTTTAGAATAATCCAACATTGTCATTGAAATTATTTGCACTATTATCTTACTACTTCATTCTTAAATTTGTAAAATGTATAAATTTTGGATGCCAAAGATTTTTTACAAAATAGATTTTAATAATTAAATGTGAATACTAAGAAGTGTTTATATTTTTATTAGGAAATTTTTGTTTATCAATATCAAAATACATAAAACTCAAGTGTCATTGAAATGTGTCTTCTGTACAAATTTGTTTGTTACTGTTGATCCTAAACTGTTCTACTGTTCTTTCCTTACAGAAAGGAAACTTGGCTGTTCATTACATTGCTGCTCATCCGTCCAAGATCTATGGCCTGGATTGGAGTCCATTCTCTGAATATAATCTGGCCACCTCCAGTCAAGACCATACAGTGAAGGTAATGTTATTGACATCTGAAATATGCAATCACATTATTTTTTTTTTTTCCAGTTTAACTTGTTTCTTATGTTTTTATGAAATGGTCATATGAAAAAAATGCAGTGGTTCAAAATATTGCTTCTTTTTTTTTTTTTGTTAAGTCTTTAGCTTACAGTTAGTTTTCAAATGTCAGTATTAAACAACAGTAATTGACAGAAAATATGTAAGATTTGTTATTTGATTTATTTTTCACAAATTTCTTTATCACATTTCTGCAAATTTAAGGAATAATTCTGAAAGTTGTCTATTGTAGTGCTGCAGCAAGTGTGAAAGATGAAGGCTGAACTCTTATATATTTTTGTTTTCATTATATTTCCACTTTAATTTGTAAGATTAATACAGAAAGTTTTCATTAAATCTTTTCAGAATTTTGTACAGAAGTTAACATTTGTTTTAGGGTCATTAAATGATAATTGATTTGATGATAACAAGTTTTTCATTGTTCAGTTATTTTGTTCTACATTTTTAGAATATTGATGCATTTTTGAGATACTTTAAATCTTGTAAATTCTACATTTAATGTTCAGGTCAAGTTGTTTATTTTTACTTTTAATATTAAAAATATTCTAGTTAAATTTATCACCATGTAAAGAGTCTTTTGTGTATAAATATATATTAAAATTATTCACCATTTTCAGTTAACATTTTTGTGCTTGATGTGTATGGTATTTATGTATGGAATTTTTTGTGGCATGTTTAATTTTTATTTGGGTTCTGTTTTGATTTTAGTTTTGGGATGTGACCAGTTTAAAGCGTCAGGAAGAGATTTTATTCTCTGGATCCCCTGTCTGGAAAGCTCGATATACTGTAAGTAATATTCTTTTCAAATAAGTTAAGAATAGATTATGTAAATAGCCAGTCAACATACAATTTCTGATAATTCCTGTAATTTTTTCTTTCCATTTTATGCCTTTACAGCCATTCCAAACTGGTCTGGTGACAGTTGTCTTACCTCAGCTGACAAGGGAACCATACTTGAATCTTTGGAATATTTCCAACCTTAAACAACCTGTTCATACATTTGTTGGCCATGGAGATGTTGTGTTAGATTTCCATTGGAGAAATAAAGCAGAAGGTTTGTATTGGATTTTCTTTTTTTTTCTAATTATTTAAGAATAGGGTTTTTATTTTTGCTTTGAATGTTTATAGTCTCATTATATTATCATTACTATTGGATTCTTGTTTTCTTTTGGATCTTCAGAGAACACAGATTATCAACTTGTTACTTGGTCCAAAGACCAAAGTCTGAGAATCTGGAATATTGATCTCAACATGCAAAAGGTTTGTCAATTTTTAAATATTTTGTTTCAATTTGAAATCTAATACTAATATCAAGCAAATTGTATATTGATGAATATGCTACTGTTATAGTAATTTTAAATAGTATTTCTTATACTCAGATGAAAGAAATGCTTGTCAAAAATTAAGAATAATGCTGCTATTGTATTATTTCTCTGATAACAGAATTGATTGATAATGAACAGTAATTAAAAAAACACAAAAAAGTTCTACATTGATTTGGTCTGGAAAGGTTAAATAAATTTAGTATACCAGTAAATAGGATAGAAAATTGGTATGAATAGATAAATTTGAAAAAATAAAAACTGATTGATTTGGAGTAAATTTATCGTAAAAAATTTTAGGAAACTGCGATTTTTAAATAAAAAAAATAAAAAATAATTGTGATAGTGCAACCCCCACCCACCTGCACACACACATTTGTCTTCAAGGGATATGTTCCAAGCCAACATTTTTGAAACTAGATAAGGCAGGAAGATCACTTTATTATCTTCTGAAATGAAATGAAAGGTAAAATAATTGATTCTTGATATTTTTTTTTTTTTAACTGTCTATTTCATTTTATTCTTAGACTCTTCTCACTTTTATTTGCCTTATCAGTTTTATTTCACAGAGCTTGTGGAATGTTTAAGTGGACACAATGATTCTATCTTGTAAAATGCTTTCTCTAATTTCTGTTAGATTCCATATGACATGCAAAAAGGAGCATGGCTTCCAAATGACTTTAGCTGCAAAAATACATGTGCATCCTCCTCCTCCTCTTCCTCGGTGCATCCTCCTCCTCCTCTTCCTCAGTGCTTCCTCCTCCTCTTCCTCAGTGCTTCCTTCTCCTCCTCTTCCTCAGTGCTTCCTTCTCCTCCTCTTCCTCAGTGCTTCCTTCTCCTCCTCTTCCTCAGTGCTTCCTTCTCCTCCTCTTCCTCGGTGCTTCCTTCTCCTCCTCTTCCTCGGTGCTTCCTCCTCCTCTTCCTCGGTGCTTCCTCCTCCTCCTCTTCCTCGGTGCTTCCTCCTCCTCCTCTTCCTCGGTGCATGCTCCTCCTCCTCTTCCTCGGTGCATGCTTCTCCTCCTCCTTTTTCTTAGTGTTTTTCTTGCATGCATAAAGAATAGGACCACAGCATCACTATTCTAGGTGTTGCTGTTGGGTTTTGTGTAGCAATTTTTTTTACAAGATTGAGTTGCCAGCTTAATTTCTAACCATTGTTGAAATCTGTTTTCCTTCACCAAGACTAACCAATACTAAAATAGCTAAGTTTGTTCTACTATTTAATCCATAGCTGGGAGAGAAGAGATTGATTCATATCCTTTCCCAAGGGTATGTGTGAAAGTGAATGCAATTAACTTGAATTTGAACTTAGCATGCCAATTTCACTTTACATCCTGATAATCTGCTATGTGAATATAATAATGAATTATTTGTTTGCACAAAATGTCTTTGAGAAAAAAGTATAGACCAAGAAAAATATTAATAGGGAACATACAATTTTTTCTGTATTTATATGCTGAAATAATTCTTTGAATATAATAGAATATTTGTTTATTATAGAAATATTCATTTACGTGTTATTCTAAAAATTTGTAAAATCTTAGGGAATAAATGATATTTGGTTATTTTAAATGTTAAAACTTGCTAAAATTGAGCTATTAGATTCATATTATGAGTAATAATCAATCAGGAGTTTGGAGTGTTTACAAACACTGAGAATGAATATGTAGTGATAAAACTTAGATTATGCTTTTGCTATTCAATTAACTAACTTAATTTTATCTGCTACACAATTTAACAAACAAAAATTTATTGATAATTTAATGAGTATCAGTCAGTTAAGTGCCATACATGATACATGCTTTGAAAGAGACTGAGCAGAAGATTTTCCTGCAGTAGATTGCTATTACTTTCTGTAGTAGACTGTTTGCCAGTCAAAGCTATAGAACCCAGTCTGTCTTGTTATTTAACCCATAACTGAAGTGAAAAGATGGATTAATATCTTTCCCAAGGGTATTTGCACAGAAGTGAATATAAGGAATTTAACTGGAATTCGAACTCGGCTCCTCAATTTCTTGTTCCAAGCCAATATCCACTGCACCACAATGCAAATTAATGAATATATAAATCTCATAAAATTTAATTTAGTAAGTTTCTGTAATAATAAATGCATGTGCTATTTTTTTTTTCTTTTAGTTGTGTCGTCCTGATGCAGCCAGTGTAATGGAGAACAATGGTGAGGATGCAACTATGACTGAATATGACACATTAAGACCCACTGTTATTTCAGCCAGTGCTCCTGTGGGAGAACCTTCCTTTACTTCAATATTTCAGCCACAGACACTACTACAAGAATTTTCATTAGTCAACAAGGACATTCCCAAAGTTGTGGTTGAAAAGGTATGTCTTTGTTTTAGTTATTTCTTTTTTTGGTAAATGGCTTTATTCTTTTCTTGATGGTTTAATGAAAAATATATTTATATTAGTATACTTTTGTTAGCAACATGGATTATTTAATAAAATGTTATACTTGATAAGAAACTTGGAAATTCTCACCTGAGAAATTTGACTTGAATAATCTTTAACATTTGGTTGTATAGAATAGAAATGTGCAATTCCAGTAAAAATTTTATTAATTCTGTTTAAATATTTTCATGGATAAAGTTCAGTATTAAGTTTCTTTACTACAAACTATTAACACAGTAAATGAGTGAAGTAAAATTTCATGATTAAAACTCAGCCTGACAGCTGAATTTTAATCTGAAGTTTTTACTTTTTTACCAATTCATCAATAGCAAGGCAATAATGCCACTAAGATACAGAGGACTACTAGGTGTGAAAGAGAATGAAACTCTGTAGAAGGAACTGAAAACCCCAATCCTAAACTAGGAACAATGGATAAACATCTACTCGTGTTTAAAAAATTGGGCATGAGTGTGAACTGGACAATAAGCAAATATAATCTATTCCTATTGAAGAAAAAAAGAAACAATTTTAAATTTCAGTATTTAAACAGAAACATTAGTCAAAGTCAACTTCAGAAAGAACTGGAAGCCTAATCCTAAACAGGAAACAAGAGATAAACATCTACTTCTACATCAACAACACAAAATTCATAATTCGACTCTTTAACATACTTTATTCGTAAGTAAGTTAGCCATCCCAATACTAAAATCTTTACCACCATGTCCAAGACAGCTGGAGAAATAATTAGAACACATTCTAACCAATTCAGATGTCAGTACTTATCAAATAAAATGCTTACTTTGTAAAAGCTCATATATTGGTGAGCCATCATGAAATCTTAAAGCCCATATCTATGCACATAAAAGGGATTTATGTTTGAACAACCATTTAAACTCACTTGGAATACACAGGAGCAAAAGTGGCCATACAAATGCCACTCTAATTTAAAAGAACAGAATTCTTTATGTCAAAACTACTTTAAGGGATTATTAAACGTCAAAGACATGTGACCTCACTGGTCTTATTGAATCCATTCTTAAAGAATCTTACATGTTTATCTAAAACAAATGGTGTGTATGTAAAAGCATTTTCAAAACATGTGAAAAACCATCAAACATAATGTCTACTATATATACATAGACAAACTAGAATTATCATACACTTACATAAAGCAATATTTACAATTTTTCAGTTAAGCTTGGAAGCCATTATTTTCTTGAAATTTTGAAAGGAACATTGAATGTCAGTAATTATACTAATGTTTGTTTAACAAGTACGTGAAACCTGATTAGCCAATGAAAAATCAAACAACATAAAAATACCAGATTTTTTTTCTTTTCCTCCATATTTTATTTTCTGATAAAGCTTTAATAAAAGTGAAACATGATAGATTGATAAACATTTCTTATTTGTTTTTATATATAATGCATGGCACAGATATTGCATTTTGACTCTAGGCAATGTACTCAGAGATGACACTGATCCTCGTTAAAAGTGCCAAATCTTATGTAAATAATCTCTCCGTCTTTGACAGGTACTATGCTCTTTATAAATACTGATAGAATATTAGTTGGTATAAAGCATTTGCATCATTAAGCTTATTTCATCACATATTTAAACAGTTATCATTATAACTGTTTAAATATTTGTGATAAAATAAGCTGATCTCGAGGGTACCTAAAAGGTGCTATGGGTAAATTTTTGCTATTTTATATTTTTAATTTCGCACATTGTTTTTGATATTGTTGACTACAAAGTATAGTAGGGTCAGTCTCTGAGTAAAAGAGTACCATGGCACAATTCACTCTGCCAGAAATTTGGAAACGGCATGTTGCACTGCTTGGTATTCACATTGGAAGCTCCAATTTGAACATTTCGGTGTTTGGGTGTCAATCTGAGGGCAGTGCAGAGAATTTGGAAAAAGTTGACTGAGTCTAATGGTGATTACAAAGGTGTTTGGAGTGATTAGTGATAGCCACATTGTCATCATTCATCTTCTCACAGGGCCTCAGACTTAACACAGAGGCCTACATTAAGTACCTTGAAAAGGTTGTGCTACTCTGGGTCAAGAAGGTAGCTGCTGGAACACACTGTCAGGTAACAGGACTCTGCACCACACCACACAAGTAGAAGAACCCAATCATAGATGTCAGACAATTTCTGTGATGACATCCCTTCTTACAGCTAGCCACCTAACTCCCCAAACTGCAAGCCCCTTGATTATTATGTGTGGGACACAGTTGAGCAAGAGATTAACAAAACTCCTTGTAACACCAAAAATGAACTGACGGCAAGGATTATGACGGCATTCACCAAATTAAACAAGAAGATTGTCTAAAAGAGTTGCAGGGGAGACAATGGTTGAAGCCAATGGCGATTTCATTGAGAAAATTTACTCTTTAGTATTTCAAGATATTTTTTTTTTGTCATTTTGGTAAATATAACTGTTAAATTGAGTTGTCAGTGTTATTTTCATTTTTGTGTAATTTAGACAACAATACATCCATCACGCTTAATAATCAACTATAAGTGGAATAAATTTAATAAATAATTCAGTTTTTGATCAGAAATTTAAAGCATCCTTTATACAGTCCTAAAATGTACATAAATGAGAATTTTATGAATTCTAAATAATTTCTTCAATATTAAAATTACTTCTGGTATTTTTATCTTCAAACTTTTGATGGTAGAATTGTGTTTTGATTTAGTGCATACAAATATCTTGGCTGCAATAATTAAGTGCATTCTCTTTTTTCCAGATGGATGCTAGTAGCCGAACATGTACAGTCAGTGCTATCAGTGGGCGTCAAACAGTATTGCTGGTTGTGACTTTCCCTGTAAATTATCCAAACAATGCAGCCCCCACTTTTGAGTTTACTCAGGGTACTACATTACATGAAACTCAAAAGCAGCAGTTGCTACAAGTGAGTTTTAATTCCAAATACCAAAATAGTAATTTTAAAAAGTGGAAAAAAAAAGAATTTTATATTTTCTTGTCAAAAATGCAAATAAAAAAAATATTTTTAAGTGCTCATTTAATTATTTCTCTTGAACTTAATGAATAGTGATATGGTAAGAAAAAATTGGAGATTATAATTTGTTTGCTCTCAAATGCAGTTTATTAAATAAAAGTTATTTTTCATTTTTAAATGAAAATTTTAGTGTTTTACTTGTATGTGATTTTGATAAATTTAAATTTTAAACTCTAAATTTATTTATATTTAATCTTAAAATAGATTCAATAGTAATGCTAATGAAAAATTATCAGACAAGGCTCAAAATCAAACTAACTTGGATTCAAAAAAAAAAAAAGGTGAGTTGGGCAATGAAAATTTTTTTTTTTTTTAATCACATCACCCCAAGCAAGGCGGTAAGGCCACTGGTGTGCAGGGGGCTACGTAAGAGTGAATAGATTGGAAGAGAGAAAGCCGGAAACCACATCCTAAACAGGGAACAAGGGATGAGCCTCTACACCTGTTCAATAGATGTGGGTGGAGTGTGAACCGGGCGATAGTGCAAATGAAATATTGTGTTCCTTAAAAGTTGTTTCTTTATATTTATTTATATATATATATATATATATATATATATACACACACACACACACACCTATACACACTCTCAGATCAAATCAACCAGTAGATCTATTTCCTATAATTTCTAAGCTAATTTCATTTTGAAAAGATTAATTACATTTCTGTTTTTGTTTCTTTTAAATGATTTCTTTTATCTTATAGTCTCTAAAAGAAACATCTCAACAGCATGTAAAGAGGAATCGGTCTTGTCTGGAACCATGTCTTCGACAACTGACAGCAAATTTAGATAAGTTAACCGTGAGTTTTGCTTTTAATCTATTACTGCTTTTACTTTGCATATCAGAGAAGATATTTTTATTTATTTGAAAATTGTAATACTAAAGACAGTTACAACCAAATCTCTATTGGTTAGGAGTAATTTATTTTGGTCTCCAGTGTATTGAATTAATTCTTTTTCTTAGTGACTAAAAGGGAACTTATCCTAATCCTAAAATACAATTTTTCTTGTTCTGTCTCTCATCATGAATAATTATTTGTCTTTCTGATTTCCATCCAAGAAATGTAAACTTTAATTTGTTCACACTACTATACATTACATACACACAAATGATAATAGATGAATATGTGCAATTTACAATTTAAGATATTTAACCATGTTTTTTTTTCTTTGTCCTTGCACACTTATGCACATACATTGATTCTTTATATTTAATCCTTTGAAATTATTTGAGAGAACTGGTAAATCTCTTAGAGTTTAAATGCTTTCAGTTTTGAAAATTATTATTTATCTGCTGGTATTTGACACTCATACATGACTAATTGAAGAAATCTTCCAAACATTCATTTGCTTGTATTGAAAGTTGCTTTTTCATAATATTGTTCCACTAATAAATATATATAGATATATATATTAGTGGAACAATATTGTTGACAGTTGATAAAACCAGTAAAAATTCTAAATGTCAGTTAAGAGGCAAAAAGGTTACTTAAAGAATGTTTTGATCAAAGAACAAAAAGCCAGGTATCCCATGTCTGACTTTAGACAGGAAGGAAATATAAAACTGACTTGGAGAATCTTCCTGGGGTGTTGGAATTGAAATTGATGGCTACCAACTAATTTGATTTGATAAAAATACATGGCAAAATTTTGGCATTTCTGCTGAATGATTAATTCCATAATGTAAGCTACAAGATTTTTTTTGAGAAAGTGACCCTGGATCGAGGAAGGGGAGAATGTCTATTGTTTTTTCAAATGCACAAAGCAAATTAAACAGACAATGGTAGACAAGAGAAGACAATGCACATGACTAACTGCCAAAGCAAAACTCCAACATCAGCCTTGAGCCAAACTTACCAAATCCGCTAAACAAACTTCACTAAATCTGCAAGCCAAACCTTACCAGCTTAACCAAGAGTCGCGTCTAATTTAGGAATGGATTAGATCACCAAATACCAGCATGCTAACACCTACTAACAAACCACTGTACACAGTCAGTTAAGTGCCATACATGATACACGCTTTGAGCGAACACAGTACTCTGTATAAAAAATAGCAATATATTTTTTTTATATTATTTCAAGTGTTTTTTACTGTACATCTTTGCTCTGCTTGGACCAGCCCAATACAAGAATATCTGCGCCGAACTTGGCCACCTTATGGTCAACCTAATCACAACAAGGGATAAGGCTGATCAGGTTTGAAGAGATCACTCCATCAATCAGTTGCAGTACTAGACATCTTGGATGACCGGAGAGGGTATAGAGCTACATAAGCTTGACACAGATGGTATTACATTAGAAGGGAACAATGCACAAACTTTAAGTATCACTTGACATCATTAACTCTTTTCATATTCTATATATTAAGAAAACTTATAATACAAACACCTAAATTTTCTTTATTATTAGATACAAATCTATAAAATTTGTTTTGAACAAAAAATGGAAATAAGTCTGTATAATTAATAAAATAATGGCAGTTGTTCTTGTTGGAATTTTAAACAAAATTGTTTACTGTTTGTATTTCAATCCTTAAAAATATTTTTGTTTTTTTATAGACAGCAGAAAGAACATGATAGTTTACTTAACATAGTACATATCTTAAACTTTTTAAATAAGGAAGAAAAAACATATCAGAAGTCAAAGAAGCGCCTTAATCTCTCATACACAAACCACACAATTTTAAGAAATAAAAAAATGAAGTCTATTTATTTATGGATGTTATGGCTATTACTGCTGGGTTGGTTCTTTCACCTAAACATCCAAGACTTGTTGAACAGCTTTTGTCACTGAAATAAATCGGCAAAAAGAAAAGGAAAGATACAGAGACACTAGAGGGACAGTTTGGACACTGATTTTATTCTTTGATTCCAACCACCTCTTGTTGGGGAAATTTCTTTCTGCACAGTTGGCACGTCTTTACCAGTCAAAGTCCAACAGAAAAAGAGATCAAGTTTATTTTTGGCACCAGGAAGCCTCTCTTTTTGCACATGCGTAAATTTTCTTTCCTCTCAGAGGACTCCTGGGAGATTTTTATGTTTATTTTATTTTGTACTTTTATTCAATCCCTACATATTACAAAGAAATTACTTCTCTTTTTTTTTTCCCCCCCAGGAAGTGGAACGAAAGACACCAGATACTGAGGATCCATTCAGCCTTTCAGCTAAATCTGGTGCTTCCATTGTACCTAATTGTTATTATATTGGTTATCAGGATAGTTCTGTACCTTTTCCACGGACATCTGGAGCTAGATTCTGTTCAGCAGGTACAAATATATAAAACCTTGTAAAATCTTATTTCAATTTCTCCAAATAAGAGATCATAACAATTCTTTAGATTAGTATTTTTTTTTCTTTTGTTTGGATTCACAAAATATTACTAATAATGCTAGATTAAAACCCTACAATTAGGCTGACTAAGCATACTAAGTGTTGATTTTTTGATTACTTATATGTGAATTCCAGATAAAATAAATATAATTTAAGAGTGAAATAAAGTTCCAAATCATAGGTAAGTTTAATGGTTCGTATTGGGTGATGTTTATGAACAAAGACTTATCCAAAAATTAAAGAAATTTTAATTTATGTTTTATGATAGAGAAAAATGTTAAAGGTACAAAATTTGTCTGTTTTTATTGCTTTATATAAGAAAAATCTTAAAATGTTTTCACTTTTGCCCTAACTTTTTTCTCTTTCCAATAATTTTTACTTCACTTACTAATTACAGGATATCTGGTCTGTTTTGGACGTCTTTCATCCAGCAAGAAACCACTGACTGAGCGTACACCCAAGTGAGATTTAATAAATTTAATAACTTCTGCTCTTCAAAACATCATAATTTAACAGTATATGACATACTGAATGGGTTTTGGGTAAAAATTTAATACTTGCTCTAAAGTTGTTTTATTTTTTATCACCTAAAAGCAAGAGAAATGAAAAAAATACTTTATACTGTTATCATATATAAAGCTCAAAATCTATATGCCTATTTGAAAACCTAATAATATATAGTTGTTTGTATCAAATAAATTCATTATTATTTACAGTAACCAGCATGTCTTATACTTTGACCAACGTAGTGGTTGTTGTTTAATGGAAATGACTACATATTCAGCTTTGGAATTAGTTTTGTTATTCATTTTCAGTTTGATCTTTTGTGATCTTTAAAAAATTTTTTTTTTTTTTTTTTTTTTGTGGCTTTTATTATTAAATTGCAACAAGACAGTTACTGCCTTTAAAGTAGTAATGAATTTAACATTTAGATTACAATTAAATGGTGTAACAAGAAGTAATATTGAATTTTTCTTTTTTATCGTATACCTTGAATATATAAACTTTCATTTCTGAAATATTGTTTTAATTTTTATTCATAAGTTCATTTGTTTTATTAATAGACTTTTTTTTTTTTTTTTGCTGAATGAGATTTTTGTTAATTTTTCTACTGAAGTTGTTTTTAAAAAATCATTTTATTTAATAAAAACAATAATTGTATATCCTCATGCATCACAATAGCCTCTTCAGCCTGTTCATTTAATCCCTCACTAAGATTTGAACCTAAAATCATTCAATTTTGACTATGTGCCATTGTAAACATACAATGCGACTCTTGGCCAAGCTTTCCACCAACTGGCCAATGATTACCCTGTGTTGCAAATCAATTCTTGATCTCGTTGTTGTGCTGATAAAGGTAACAGGATGAAAGACAAGTGTCACATTAAGAAATAAAAATGCAAACTGTTTCCTATATTAAATATTTTATTCAGGGCTTTGCCTGCTCATTTGGGCGGGTAAGTTGGTGATACTTTGGACATTTTCTATGTGCAGATCTGAATTAACCCTCTGATCTTTAGCATGACTGTTAATATAGATCAGCACCCCAAAATAACCAGAATCTACTTGTTTAATCTAAAAAAAAAATCTCATCTATTTCTTTACTTTTTCTTTCCCTTCAGTCAAAGTGGTTGCTACTTAAAAAAGTAAACTTTAAAAAGAACAACTTGCTGGCTATAAAGTAGAAACACTCAAGATCAAGATAAAAACCATATCTTCCTTTTCTACATGGGTGTTGATATTATCATACCATGACCAAGGCAATATCTATATAGGTATCACCTTGGCCATAACTCATACTGTATATGATATAAAACAGCTACCAAAATTCTTAAACCTGTCAAACTGCTTTAGACAATTCTGTTAATATTATTTGCTGTATATGCAAATCTCTGAAATGACTGCATAGCAGAGCAAAATGAGTTGGTCTGTGCAATGCTGGATATTATTACTAGTACTCATAGTGTGTACCTCAAATTTCTCATCTCTACATACATGCACTTATGTATAAATCTGCTATGATCAAAGTGTTGCAATAGATATGACTTATTTGAGTAATGCAGTTTCTGTATGATTACACAAGTAGAACAGTAATGTACTACTGTCTTGTGCAAATATAAGGAGCTATACATTCATTAAGTATATTCATTATACACATAAATTATAATATTTCAGAGCTGAATCTAATTTACTGTTTCTGTTTTTTTTTTTTTTTATTTCATTTCCTTTTTCCTCATTGTAAATTTTTCTTAGGAAAAATACTATAAATATGTTTCTGTTATTTCAGGTCTCTCTCAGTGCTTGCTTATTTACAGTCATCAGGGATAAGATCTCCCCAGTCAACATCTTCATATTCAGTATTTTCACGAAGTCCTCCTACTTCAAGTGGGATGTTTTCTATCAGTAATTATTATGCACAACGTGAAAGGGTGAATATTAGATTATTTTCCTTTATGCATCTTCTCCCCACCCCAAACTAGTTATGAGAATGATTCGAAATACTAATAAAATCAAAATTTGTTTTGTAAATCAATTATTAATTACCTATAAGTATGTTGAGTTGGTTGATTTTGGTTTGATATTGTTGATTTTAATGCCATAAAACAATTTCTGCCTATTAAATACTGAATTACCCTTACATTTCTCTTAGATCGCTTCATTTAATTTTGTATTTTGAGTTCTTTGGATTTGAGAAATCATACATCAGAGATAAAATATGGTATGTTGAATGTACTTCCTTTTGAATATGAAAAGTTATGCATCAGAGAACATGCATTGAAAAATATTGTCTAAAATGGAATATAATTTATTTCAAGAATATTATAGAAACTAATTAATCACTGAAAAATATTCATGAATATATTTACTCTACACTGGATTTCCAACTTATAGAATATGAGAATGGGCAAAGTTGGGGAAGTGTAAGGGACATAATCTATGTTTAGTAATCTGAAGCCTTAAATAATTTTAGCATACTAAACACAGAATTACCTCAACCATTAATAACCATAATGTATCTCTAAAGAATCTTCCAAAGCCTAAATATTGGGCTTCAAGAACTGATGATTTTTATAATAGCATAAACTTTGTCACATATTCTTTGAAATATATTGGATTCCTTACCTTTATTTTAATTTCTGAGAGATATTTGGTAAATTTCTCTCTTCATCTGATTTCTCTTTATTTAAATGTATATTTTATTGGCATTGATGTTTATTTAACTATGAAATGTTGGCTTTCAGCCAAAACGAAGTCGTCAACGATGCCGCACTAGTAAAGACCTGACAGACTCCAAGGGAAGAGATGCAGAGTTGAAAAAAATGTCAAAGGTCAACCCAGTAATTATTTATGATATTGCTTCTCTTCAAATGCTGAACAAACAATTGGCTGAAAATTACATGTGAGTCTGTTACAAAATTTTTTTTAATCTGAATATCATTTGAGAATTTCACATAAACTGTGTATGTATGTACACATTCCCATCACTAATATGTATGAGCCTATTAAAGAATTATCAGTGAGAGTAAGAAAATAGCTTTTTATGTGACTTGGTCTGTCTATTTGATTTGTATATGTGTGAAGGCTGAGATAAAATTTCAAGAAGACTTTGATTAAAAGTGACAATGAAGATATGTTAATTATTGTTATCAAGACAAATAAAAATTTAGCTACTGTATTAACTTTATTCGGTAGCATCAACCTAATCTTTTGTCATAATTTTAGACAGTGGAAAAAACTAAGAATTTTAAATAAAATAAAACTTGAGTCATTCCCCCCCCCCCAAAAAAAATAGACAAGAGTAGTGCTATTAGATGAATGCACATAACTTTTCATTAAACAAAATATTAGGCAGTCATAATAATTTCTGTTTCTCAACTTAATATATCAAAAAATATGTATTCACCATTACTTGCTGTGACTTATTGCTACTTATCAAATAACTTTTCAATAACTTAGAACTCCACAGGTTTTGATGTGAAAAAGGTTTTCCATGAACTCTTAATTTGGTTTTCTTTAGATAATGTTTACCGCTATCATAATATTTTGAAGCCATTGTAAAAGGTAATAATCAGTTGGCACAGGGTTACCTAACCCTGTTATATATCTTTTAATGAAAGATATAGTGAGTGGGTAGGATGTGCGTTGTGGTACAGTGGATATCGGCTCGGAACGAGAAACCGGAGAGCTGAGTTCGAATTCCAGTTGAATCCATTGTATTCACTTAAGCGCAAATACCCTTGGGAAAGGTATTAATCCGTCTCTTCCTTCCAGTTATGGGTTAAATAGCAGGACAGACTGGGTTCTATAGCCTTGGTCGGCAACCAGTCTACCGCAGAAAGCAATGGCAACCTACTGCGGGATAATCTTCTGCCCGGTCAGTCATGTCTCTTTCGAGACATGATCGCCCAAGCGTGTATCACGTATGGCACTTAACTAACTATAGTGAGTGGAGAAGACCAGACCAGCTGAGTTCCAAAACTTTTCCTATATTGTTCTTACTGTATGGGACCTTGCATTGTTATGAAGAACATTTTTTTTTTTTAACAAGCATGCATTTATTGTTTCATTGTATCTTTAGAATATTTGAGTAATACCCTGATGATCCCACCACACACAAATATATAACTTTCTTCCATGGAACTCATCTTTTGGGGTCAGTTGTGGAGATTTATCCTTGCATTTGCATTGAACATTGTTGTATATAATCTATTCTTCTTCACTTGTTATATATTGAAGGAACAGTTAGGATGATGCATTCCTCATTACAATTGATTCCCCCGAAACAGAAAATACTTTCGAAACAGGATAATATTTAGTGATCAGTACGATTTAGGATTTGAAATAATATAGTAATTCATTTAGGATTTTAAATAATACAGTAATTCATTTAGGATTTTAAATAATACAATAATGTGTATTATTAATTTAATATATTGCTTTAGAAATATTTCCATTGATTTGAACTTTCTATCATCAGAATTAACTTGGATGATATTCCAAAGATGTGTAGTCATAATGGGAATGTTGCTGCACAAGTTGGAAGAAAGGATTTAGTTCAGGTAAGTGTTCTCATATATCAGTATTCTTTCCCACTCAATAAGCCCTTGTGTCTTAGATTTATTGCCTTGCTTGAAGTGAAATAATGAAAAAGGAAGTGAATTAATTTGGTACTTATCAAAATATAGTATCTACTGATGCTCAAAATTTATTCAGTTAAAATTACTTTGAAAATATATTTCAAAGAGATAAAAAATAAAGAAAAGAAAAAGAAAGGCATAAATTTATAATGCTATATAATTAATTAGTTGATGTTCTCAAATCCATCTCTGTCATCAGATGACTATTAATTTGTGGGCAGAAGACCTGAAGAGAAAATATATCCTTATTGATAGCAACATATGTCAGAAAAGATTAAAAAGCATTTGAATATCTTTGCTCTACATCAGGTGTTCCCAAAGGTTTTAGAATCACAACCCACTATTCATGACCACAGATTATGGTGACCCACTCAAATTTACTGGGTAAAAATGTATGAAAGAATTTAAAAAAATATATGAATAGGTGAAAATTGATTTCCTTTTTATGACGACTAATAATTGAGAGCATGACCAATCCTGATTCGTTAATCTTGTCAAAACAGCATACTGCTTGATACTGCCAAGGTTGACAATGCAAATCTTGCTGCTGATCTTAAAAAATACCTCCAATCTGTGATGAACTGGGGTAAGAAATGGCTTTAAATTTTAATGCTTTCCAAACAAAGCTGCTATCCTTTAACCACCATAGACAATTTGCTCTTACCCCACATCAGCATGGACCAGGGTAGTCTTCCTGAAAGCAAAACATTGTGCCTCCTCAGCCTAACTCTATCAGCAAAACTCAAGTGGAATGACTACATTGAATCCATAGCTAAATCTGCTGCTAAGAAGATTGGTTCACTGTGTAGAATCAGGAAGTTTTTCTCATCTGAATCCATCTTGCACATATAAAAAAAACTATTATCCGCCCAGACATTGAATATTGCTGTCACATCTGGTCAGGTGCCCCTGCTATTCATCTTGGGGTTCTTGACAAAATCCAACGGAGAATCTGCAATGTAATTGATTCCAACCTGGTAACTCAACTTCAGTCACTCTTTCGTTGACATAATGTGGCTTTCCTCTGTCTCTTCTACAAATACTTTCATGGCTTCTGCTCCAATAAGCTTAGCTCCCTGGTACCACGTTTGCATGATTTTAGTTGAACTATTAGACTAGCGACTAGGTCCCACCCTTTAACAGTCAAACCGATCAAATGTAACTGCAATGTCTACTCTAGCAGCTTCTTTGCTCTCACTTCCTGTCTGTGGAATTCCCTTCCATATACCTGCTTCCCTGACAGCTACAATCTCTATGAATTTAAATACAATGTCAATTGCCATCTCTTATCTCCTTGACTCACATCCTTTCCCTGACAACTCTTGCATCATGTTCTTTTCCTTTTCCACTCTACACTTATACAGCTCTCTTCACACCAGTGTTCTCATCCTTTTCTTATCCATTCTCTGACACCCACTGTAACTTGTTCCTCTTTCTCATCACTCACCCTGTCTTGCTTGATTATGAAAAAAAAAAAAATACAACAAAAGCCCGAGTGTTGAACCATATCAACAGTTTGGGTTTAATCAAAGCTAATGCGTAATTCTTATATTACTTTTTACAACTTCTAACATTCCACTTATGACCCACCTTTGGGAAATGCTGCTCTACATGGCTGCTTATTATCTGTAGATTTCACCATCTTTAGTGAACATATTTTCTGCAAATAACAGATCCTATTTATTTTACAAAATCTTATTTTCTATTCATCTGCTCTGTATTGTCTGAACATAGTTCAGATTTGACTGTTAAAGTCACTCATGCAATAAATAAAAACAAATATCTATAATATATAACCAATTTTATCATTTTGTAGACTGATTAAAATACTTGAGTGAATTCTAATAATACCTTCAAGCATCTATTTTTATTACAACATAGTTATAAAGATAAAAATATTTTAACAGCTGCACTAAAGTTGTTGTAGATTTGGTTCTGTATTGGGTAAATATTTTGTACAATTTGTAGTATCAATTTTCTGTCTGCAAATATTTTTTGTTGTACAAATATTTTGCATAAGATTAAATGCTTCCGCTGATACAAATATTGTATTTGTATTTCATTTTTTAATTTTTTGTAAGCATTTATAAATGAAAAAGTTATTTCCTCTAAAAGTTTAAAATATATTGACTGATTTTGATTTAACTGAAATCTTTAATATAAAGTTAACAAGCATCAAATAAGTCTATATTAAATGCTTTTCAATTCTATTAAAACTGGTTGCTAACAAAAAATTCAGCAGAAATAATGAAATGTTTAGTTTCAAACTTCACAAAAAGCTTTTTCCCTTATTGTAAGTTAAGATGCGTGGATGCATGTTGTGTAGGCTTTTCTGAAAATAAATTGTTTATTCAAATTATTATTAATCATTTTACACTTATTGTATATAATGGTATTGGTATGAGTTTGTTGTGATGATGCCTCCTGTATTAGAAAAATTAATGTAAATTTTTAGAAATGCCAAAGTGATATCTGAATGCAAAATTATCTTGTAGTTATTGAAATAATTCATAAAACATTTAATGTAATTTATTGATCACTTTTTCTAATTAACCTAAATGGTTTTATACAGCCTTTCTTTCCTTTTTTTAAGTGATAAAAATTTTTTTTATTTTAGTTGTATCCTTTTTTATCATTGGTATATATTAAAGATGAAAATGTGTATGGAATAGTATTTAGTATGTGTCATGGTGGCATCACCCATTACAACGGATCAAACTCTTCCTACAACTACATATACTTCCCTTCACTAGAGGAAAGCAGAGATAAGCCAAGCTCAGAGAGTGAGAGATTTGCAGGAGATCAGCATAATGCAGAGCGATAGGCAGAGATGGCCAACACTGCTACTGTATGACTATTACAAGTCCCGAATTATAGTATTACTTCCTAACTCATATTTATTCGTTCTACTAACAGTTCCACGTATTGTATTTTGCTGTGTTAATATATATATATATATATCGTTATTTCCTATTTTGGTTGTTGTTGTATTATTTTCTTGCTGGACTCTTAACTGGGTCCACAACAGTATGAATCTTTGATCCACCTTGTAAGACTAATTATATAAAATATATTTTAAATAATATTTTTCCAGATGTGGTCCTTATTATCTTTAGTTGCTGGTGGTGGGCAGGAACTGTCAAAAGATCCTTATGATGGTTCCCCATGGGCTCATCATCCTTTTGGAAGGAAACTAATTAAATCTCTGTAAGTTTTTGTCCTTTTTTATGCTAAAAACTACAAGCTCATTTTTCATGTTTTTGTATCATTAAGAAATCATATTAGAAAATATTTAAAGCTTTCTTTTTAACGAATATTTTGAAAGTATTGAATATTCAACAAATTGTTTGATACTATATTCATTGAACTGATAGTAAAATATAACTTCACTCAATTTATTAGAAAATAGGATTGTTGCATCAATATAACAAACACTTTTTGGTTTGTCATAAACAAAACAAGCTATACTACGCTGCTTTTTATTCAACTTCCCTAAAATATCCCCATTACATGGCATATCATTTTTCTTTCCCCTTTCCTGTTTTCTAGTATAAAATAACTGCAGCTAATGCTTTCTATTTCTTGTTTGAGATTTGTAGAATATTTTCATTGCTGGTTCATTTATATCCTGTTTTTGAAATTGTGAAGATAAACAAATACATTGAAAATTAATCTAAAATGAAGAGATGACATTTCTTTTATTCATACTGTTAAGTGAAAATGAAAAAATGTTATGTGAGTGAATTGTAAACCTGCAATATATGCTTTGATATAAGCTATCACTTTAGTGCTAAAAGTAGGATAAAATGTTAAAATAAAGTGCAAAATATAGTGATTTGATATAGGAAAATAAAAACATGGCAAAAGAGAGTGCATATCTCCAATGAAAATAGTAAATACTTATAATTCAAATAATCATTTTGATAATATTATTTAGGTGTTAAGGAAAATATAGAATTTATTTAATCTTTTGTAATTTTTATTAAGTTGTTTAATGTATTATCTTAGATAAAAAAAAACTGTGATGGTATAAAAAATCTACTCTTTGATTAAACAAACTGAATTTGGATAATTCTTCTGGCATTTTTAAAACTTAAGGTATGGTTTTTGTAGTGAAGGAAAAGACTTATTTCATGGAGTGAAAGCAGGCAAGGACTTGTTTCTTGTGTAGGTCCATGATTTAGGTGAGATGTTGCCAAGATAGCAGAAAAAAAAATATGGTTTGCCTCTCTTAAAACTAGACATGCCAAATAAATAAAAGGTTGGCAAGAGAATATTCAAATTATATGATTAGTTGGTCATGCTGATTGGTCTGACCAGCCAATCAGAAACAAGCAAAATAAACATGGCATTGCTTGCAATGGTTTGATTTTGGAAACAAGACAATACTAGTGGAAAGTTAAGTGAATACTATCAAGGAAAGAAAGAATTGTGCTACCCCCACTAGATACAAGCTATTTAGGTGTTTACAAGTTGCCACAATGGCACAAGTATGAATTAGCTGTGACATAATAAAGCCTTTTGCTGGTGAGGGGGATGTGGTGGCACTGAAAGTTAAGCTTATGGCAAAACTTCAGATGATGGAAGATGTGGTGAGCCTGCTGCCATTGTACCTGGAGGGAGACGCACTTGCCCTCTATGTGAAGGCGAAGAAAAAAGACCAACAGAACATGGATCAAATAGAGGTGCAGCTGAAGGAGGCATTTACTGATGGTACCTTTGCAGCATACAGAAAGCTGACTTTGGTCAGGTGGGAAGGTGAACAAGTAGATATGTACACAAACAAGATAAGACAGTCGCATTGACCGGGTCCAAGGGAGTTAAGCAGGAGAGGCTTTCAAAGCTCACCTTGTCACAGAGTTCCCGGATGATACCTTCAAACTTTAACAGGAGCCAAACATCAAGATCTTAACAATGGAATAGCTAATATCAAGGGCCAGAGCGCTAACTACTAAGAACCAAAGCCAGGATGCAGCAGCAACTGTGAAAATGGGCACAGCGGTATCCCTACCAAAGAGAAGTACTGCGAGTGACTCAAAAGTGCTACAGATGATTCACCAGCGTGGAGACTCCATATGATATATGTGTGGTGGTCCCAATCATTTTTTCAGGGAGTGCTGAAGTTAACATAATCCCATCCTTATAGATAGGAGAGCACGGAGAAAAATGCAATGTTACCACTGTAATGAGCTAGGCCATTTATCATGAAACTATTTGAGAAACGGATTCAGGGAAAAGGTATTGTCACCACCCTTGCCCATTTTCAGTCAGTAAATACAGCATTACTAGTTGTTGGTGTCCAGGTAGATGGCCTAAAGTGTTCAACACTTGTCAGCACAGGATGTTCCCAATTGATAGTGCGAACTGCTGCTGGTTATGGAGTAAGTGTGATGTGGACATCATGACAATCCTCTGCACATCTAAGGCATGTTGAATTGGGTTGGTCACAATTCTCACAGAAAGAAGTGACAGTGCTAAGGTTAACATTCTGGTAGGGCACAGAAAGCCTCTTGGTCATGACCTGCTGATCAAAATTGATGTGATATGAGCACTAGACATTGTTAAAGTCACACCTGCTGAAAATGTTCTGCTTGGCAGAGGGAAAGTAGGACGATGATGATGATGATACCAGGAATGATGGAGATCATCAATCAGATGCAGAAAGAGTGCAGATAGATGAGCTCTCATCTTTCTGACAGCATTTGAATTTCACATCAGAAAAAGATGATTTTTTTAGGCTAGCCACGAGTTGACTCATTTTTTTAGCATCTTCACAATAATAAAATTGCTGCTCAGCCAGTCCATGTACCATCAATCAAAACAAATGATTATTGGACAGGGCAATGTCTGATGGCAGGTGTGGTAAGACTTTCCATTTAGGCGTTCCAAGTAGATTTTCACCCGTTTTGCAATAGCCTAGTGTTATGTTGCAAAATCACTTTGTCATGATTCTGCTTGTATAGCAGCCATTTCTTTTCTTCAATGCTTGGCTCAAATGCATCAATTGTAGTCAGTAGTGATCTCCTGTGATAATTTTGGTTCATATGAGCAGCTCATAATGAGCTACACTCAGCTGATCCCACCAAATGCAGAGCAGATGCTTTGAACCATGGATATTCAAGTTTGCCACCAATGTTAATGCATAGCCAGGCTTACCCGACAATTTTCTACACTTAGTTATCTTAGTGTACCACTTTTCTTCACCAGTCATGATACGATGCTAAAAAGAAAAAAAACCTTTCTGTTGTTGAAGCAGCTGTGATGATGATGGTTGATGTCTCTCAGCTTCAATTCGTATGGCACCCAATGTCCTTACTTTTGAATCATTACTAATGCTTCCAAATGTTTCAGAACTGTTGTGTGCTCAACTCTTAATGATTCTGCAAGTTTAGCTTGCGTCTGACATGAGTCTTCATGAAGTAATGCCTCCAATTCTCCATTTTCAAACTTTTTCGGTGTGCCAGAGCGTTCTTTATCTTCAACATCAAAAATCATTATTTTTGAAGCATCTAAACCAATCTCTGCATGTTGTTTCCAACAGAGGATGGTTGCTGTATCTCTCAAGAATTCTGTGTACTTCAGCTTCAGATTTCTTTTGAATAAAGTAGTACAGTAAAATTCCTCATAAATACCCTTTGGTCTTGGCTATGATGGTAAACTGCATCTGGCAGCAAGGCCTCTGATTAGGAGGTTGTGAGAAGCATAGAACCACCTCTTAATTGCCGCTGTTCCCAGTCTACCCTGACCTGGGGTGGTAGCATCTGTTAGGGTTCCAGCTATGGGCAAATAGTTAACCCCCAAACTGGGGTCAAGCACACTGTCAGTGGAGCTTTAGAATATGTCGACTGCATCCCTGCAGAGGGTAAAAGTCCCACAATGAGGCCACCTGTAGGTCATGGATGGTGACCTGTAATGCCTGGGGATGTGATCCTGGTGGTTGAGCAGACCATGGCCTGGGTGCATAGAGGTCATGCAACACACCACTTTGGCTCTTAACTAGGCTAGACAGGTGGTCAGAGAGGCCTGATCCAATCAATTGACTAGTCACGTCAAGTCCTAACACTTACACCACATATAAGTGTTAGAAGGCAGTGGCAAGGGTCAATCTGTTAGTGGGATAAAGCTGCTACATGAATGGAACCTATCTGAAGTTTTCACCAAATTGGGGTGGAGAAACAAAACGAAACCACAAATGCTGGCAGACTCTCATCTAATATGAGTACACCTTTCTTATATTTCTGGGATTACAAGGCGAATGGGTTCCACGCCTAACATCTCCCATTGTTGGGCTCCAAGGAGGGTGGGGAGCAAGAAAGGTGAAGAACTAAGCACAAATCCATGGAAAGTCAAACCAAAAAACCCTATACTGGACCTAGATCAGACACTGAAGCTGATTATCCAAAATTTATTGTAATTGAATCATCAGATGGAACTAAACTAGATAAGTTATTACCTTTTCTGATAGAAAAAGTAATATCTAATTTATTAACGCCAAAAAAACTAAGAAATGGTAATTTGTTAGAAGTTGAAAACCAAAAGCATGCAAAAAACCTACTAAAAATGGAGAAATTTCACAATATTAAATATCACATGTATTCACAGGAAAACTAAATTCCTCCAAAGGTGTCATAGGAAGCAGAGATCTTTCGCTTGCTACACCAGAAGAAATCAAAACAGCACTACTAAAACAGAATACAAAAGAATCACCATTGAAAGAAATGAAGAAATCATACAAATTCACATGTACATACTGACCTTTGATAGACCTACAATTCCAAAAGAAATATAAATTGGTTATACGTTAGAAAGGGTAGAGCATTATGTACTCCCCATCCCCCTGCAATGCTTTAAATGTCATAAATTTGGGCATCACAAAGCTGTCTGCAGGGGAAATGTGTGGAGCATAATTCAAATCATACAGAATATGAATACAAAAATATAAGATGTGCAAATTGCCATGAAGAACATCCTGCCTATTCAAAGATCTGCGCTATATACAGGAAAAGAAAAGAAATAATAACAGTAAAACACAGAAAGAACATATCTTTCCCAGAAACAAGGAAAATAGAAAACATGGCAACAAAAACACATACTAATGCAGTCCAAAAAATAAACCAAACAACCCAGGACAACCCACCAAAAGACAAATATCAAAATCTCATTGAAAAATTACTAAAACTAAAAACAAACAAATGGCCAACAGTCCAGGAAAATTAAAAAAATCATATTCAAAAGAAACCAAATTTTATACAAAAACAAGAGTAAAGAACCAACACTGTAATATCTCAAGAAAACAACAAAACTGAACAATCAAGGAAAAAGCGACAAAGATCACCTACCCTATCTTCTGACTACCACAAAGATACATATAAAATGAAAGACACTTCAAAAAAACAAAATCGAACTAAAAAAATTACCCCAAAACAGCCCACTCCATTGCCAACACCAAACAGATTTGAGGAACTCAAAGAAATGAAGATTAAAACAAATCTCAAAATAAAAAAAAAATCCACAAATCACAAAATCAATACTAACAAACCAACCAAACAAAAACTGCTAAAAGACAAAACCTAAAATCAAATTCTCTTTGAAAGCAATTAAAAGTTTGAGCGCAAACAACTTTGAAAACCAACCAAGAAGTTGAAGGAAAACAGCTTCAAAAACAATTGAAAGTTCAAAGACAAACAAGTTTGAAGGAAAACAACCTTGAAAGCAATTAAAAATTTTGAAGACAAACAACTTTAAAAAAAAAAACAATTTTCAGCATTAAATGACCCAAAGAAGGTTGATATGCTGGTTAAGCAAACCAACAACCAACCAATATACCCTTACTTTGGAACGAAATCCAACATGTTTAACGCTATGAAAAATGAAGTTTTTTACACTTCGGCGAAATGACATACACTGAATTTCAAGCTTGCTTATAGTACTTTCTTATATATGCATTACTATCTGAAACTACATGCACCCAGTTCTGGGAACACTGTCTGTTGGAAAACAGTGAGAATTTATTCAAGGCCCTAATAAATTTATGGCTCAGCAAGTAGCCAAATACATAAGAACTTTTATTAGGGTGCATGTGTAAGAATAGCAGTTTATCACTAGAATAATAGTAATAATAAAAATTTCATTAGTAAAAGAGACAAGGATATTGTGCATGTATGTGTGTGGATAGTCCTTGGTAAATGTGCCCTGTTTCTTCCGATGCAGTTTGTATTTTTGAATAAATGTTTTATTTATTCATTTTTGGTCTGTGGTATTTGGGCAAAAATAATATGAAAAGAATTTTGGAGACTTATTTGTTGCACATAAGTCTTAAATGCCCATTGAGTGATATGTCTCATCGTGAGGTCCTGTATTAGTTGGTGAGGAATTGTCAATAAATACAGAACCTCACCACAAAATAAAGGAAAACATTTCAGCAATCAGAAATTTAGGCAAGCATAACTGACAGAGCTATTACATGTATAATGTTGGCACTATGGCTTGAATTTCATCATCAGTACATTTCATCATCACTACTGAGGTTTAGGCATGGATCAGTCAGTTAAGTGCCATGCGCGATACACGCTTTGGGTGATTATGTCTCGAAAGAGACATGACTGACTGGGCAGAAGATTATCCCGCAGTAGGTTGCCATTGCTTTCTGCAGTAGACTGGTTGCCGACCAAGGCTATAGAACCCAATCTGTCCTATTATTTAACCCATAACTGGAGGGAAAGAGGCGGATTAATACCTTTCCCAAGGGTATTTGCGCGTAAGTGAATGCAAGGAATTCAACTGGAATTCGAACTCGGTTCTCCGATTTCTCGTTCCAAGCCAATATCCACTGCGCCACAACACACATCAATTCTAAATGTGCAATTTAAGAGATGAAAAGTTGAACAGATGTTTCAACTATCCCCTAACAAGTTTTAACTATCATGCAATAACTGAAGTCTGTTTTTTTTTTTTTTGAAAGATTAAAAAAGAAAAAGTATATGGATACTTTTTTGTCAAGCTTATCTCCTTCATCTACTAGTAACTTGAATTTTTCTTGTATTTTTTTAGGCTTGACCATTACATGAGCTTATATGATATTCAAACCTTGGCTATGTTGAGTTGTATGTTATGGACAAAGTCCATAGCTCACATTGTCAACCAGCCTCCTGCTTCTCCTCGATCAGAGAAAGAGAATATACCTCCAAATGTAAGTACTATTCTTTTAAACCAACTAAAAAAAAGATTGCAAAATTGTTTTTTGTCTTGAGTCTTTGGACAAGATAATATATTTTAGAATTCAGTAATTTCAAATATTAACACACTAATTTTGTAAGTTTTTTTTTCCATTTTAAAACTGTGCTATATTATTACTTAAAATCACAATGGATTCATGCTTTTTTTTTTGTTCTGTTTTGCTTTCTATTTCTTTTTTATATACCAGTAATTTTTTTCATCAGTTTAATTTTGAAAAAAATTGAAGTCTTACTTTATATGCTTTCTCTGACATTTTATCATTAGTTCTCATCAATTGATATTTGCACTATTATAACATTTTCTTGACATCTTCATGAAAACAAATACCAGAACTATTTTCTCTTTAGCTATAACATTTTTTTTTATTTCTCAGTTACAAAGCCATATTATACACATTCTCACCTGAAATGACATTAGCATTGAATGGAATAAATATTCTTCTTGGTTCATTTTTCTCTGATCACTAGAGCAACTATTGAGACTGGGATGACTAAAAAGTTTTCTATTTATTTTGATAAATTGTATTCTATCAATATTTAATAACAAATTCTGTTATTTTGTGTATAATCTACAGCTCATAGTCAAAGCAGTTCATATTTTACTATTATTAAACATATTAGTCATCCTTCAATTTACTGGAAATCTTTGCACAATAGCTGTAAGGTCTTCATGCAAAAGTGTATCAAACTTTTCACTTTTCAACCTTTTAAGACAAAATGTCTTTTATCTAACATTTAATAAGCCAAAAATAAAAAAAATTTAATCACTCAGTTCTTTAATAAGAAGCCTAGACTGTCAAATTGATATGAATCTCATTCTTGGCTGTCAACAGCCACATTATTTGTAGATTACCTCAATCTAATAAACATATGTGGAAAGGAGTTCAGTTTTTATTTCCAGATTTTGTAGCCATTGTTGTTTTTATTTCTATAGTTTACTTCCTAAAATTAATGAAATATTTTATTCCAAATATTCTTTTAATTTTTGACTTTCTAAGTTTTTCATTTCTTTCAGATTTATTCTGGTTTCTCTCAATTACATCTTTTTTTCTTTTCTTTTTTCTCAATAATACAAAATTGGTTGATTTTTGTATTGCTTAATATTTTGGATATGAATTTCTTTTTTCCAGATAACTTTTTATCTAGAGAAGTTTTTTTTAAAACTGTTGGTTGACTTGTAAATTAGCAGATTTAATAAAAATCCTTTATTTATTTATTTATTTATTTTATTTTTTATTATCAAAAATTAATAAAAAAATCCACCTGTAATTTTTTCTGGAGTCGGCTATACATATATAAATAAGCTTGATCTATAAAATTTATAAAGTTGGTCATGCCATTTTATTTAAAAACAAAACAAAAAACAGTCACTGTTCTTTGGATTTTTTATTTAAAATGAGTTAAATTTTTAACTGTAACAGTTTAAATTCTTGTGATCTTTGAAAAGATTTAAAAAATAAATGAGCATATATGAAAAAAATATGGAGTTTTTGAATGCTTCATTTTTTAAATAATCACCCAAAATTACGAACATTTTTTTTTCACTAAAAATTTTGAGACAAAATGTTTAATTCACTTTTTTTTTTTTTTTTTTTTTTTTAAATATTTGCTTTTAATTTTCTCTAATATTTGTTTATATAAACTTAGTTAAGCCTTTAGCTCCTTTCAAGGAAATATAAACCATCTTTGAGACTGGTTTTCATTTTTAAATACAATCTTTAATATAGAAATAAATAGCTTTTAATTTCCTTGTATTTTTGTCTGTACATTTTCTGGTGCCATCACACTAGAAATTTTCAAGAGCCTGAGCATTATATAGATTTATAAAAACTGAAAATTTAATTTTTTTTACATAAAGTAGAACTGTATTAAAAATATTATGCTAGCAAAACCAACTTGGGCTTCTGTGTCATGTAAAATAAAGATTTGTAAAATGTTTTAAATTATTTAAATTTATATTCTTTTAACCAATATCCATTGTATTATTGTTATTCATTCAACTTCAACTAGTATGACATGTTTATCAGCTTGGGCAATTCAGTGTTATTTTTTTAATTGTATTTAGTATCATCAGAAAATGATTAAGTCTTTCTGAAAAATTATGATTAAGTCTTTCCGAAAAATTATGATTAAGTCTTTCCGAAAAATTATGATTAAGATAGTAATTGAAATTGATTTTGTTAAAAAAATATCTTAAAAATTTCTAATTTTCAACTAAGGTGTAAATATAAAAGCTAGTTGCACAAAAGCATCACAAAGATCAAACTCTAATTTAGAAATTTTCATGGTTTGATTGAATATTAAAAAGCAAACTAATAACTTGAGGGGTTTTTTTTTTTTTCATTATAATGTCAACTGTTTATTTTATATTATTTAGAATCAGTCTATAAAAAGAAAAGATTAAAGTTTATTAGTTTGTTGTTTTTTTATGATTGCTGCTCTATGATTATCTCTAGAATGATTATTCAATCTTGGAGAGGGCCAGCAGCCCTGATGACTGGAACATATTATGTAAGTGGGATCTTCTCTTTCAGACACTTCATTCACATTTTTCTCTTTATCCATTCTTACAAAATAAAATATCTTAATTTCTGATAACCTGATTAGAACACCTCAGAATTTGAAATTATATTTTATCAAGCTAAAATTAATTTATTATTGAACATTGATCTTTAAAAAAAAAATGGTCTCATTATGGTCAGATTAACAACCTAACAGATTTATCCACTATATTAAATAGCTTATACTATGTACTTTATTCATATGTTAAATTTCTCATAATCACTAACTTTTGTAATATTTCAAAACAAGTATTTGCTATAAAAATTCAATTTTAGTTAATCTGATAATTTCATTTCAATCTTTTGCCATGAAAACAGTTATTTGAAATAATGAAAATTTTGTGATATAATGTAGAGAGAAAAATTGTTTGATTTCTATTCTTATGCTATCACTGTCTAGCTGTTCAGATGCTTAATTCTTGGTGTCTGGGATTTTTTTTCTTTTACATACTTTTGATTTATAATTTACATCATTATCAATAAAAGATGTATATGAAAATGGGAAATAATATTCATCCAAAGAATATATCTGGGAAGTAATAAGTACTTTTGTTAGTAGAAACTAATAATTGAAAGATTTAAGATTATAGAATGTCAAGGAGTACATATTAATAAGCCCAATAATAATTTATTCAGGTATATAGAATATTGTGCTAATGTTTTCAAATCTTATTGTGTTAATCAAATGTTTTTACATCTCTTGGATTTATTTATGAATAAAACATGTTGTACATAGTTTGTCTACATAGCATAAAAACATTTACCACTGAAACAGATTATCAGTATCCTTAATAATGATAGATATTACAAACTGAAATTCATAAAATACATTGCATGTAGTAATCTAGCCTGAAAATGGCACCAGCATTGGTTATTACTAATGTTATATTTTTAAAATATTGATAGGCATAATAAAATCTGACATTGTGTCTAATTTTATTATTTATTTCTGATAGATTGAAATATCAAATAAAAGCTAAAAAAAAGGCTTTTTCTAAAAGAGAGGTATTCAATACCACTCCTCAAAAATACCTTTCTTAATAATAATGTTAATTGAATACAAAGTAATTATTTTAATAGAATGTTCTCTTTAAGCTTTTTGTAAGTGTAAAAATATTAAGGATAGTCCAATATACTGTTATATCTATTCAATAAGAAATTATTATTCACTTCTTTTAATATCTTTATTAATTTTAAGTGTGATTGATATTCAGATATTTAATATTAATTTTATTAACTGTATTGCTCTTCTTTAATGTATTCTCTTTTGAATTATATCTGAAATCATTGCAATTCAGATGAGATACAATTTTATAAATAAAAGTTTTTAATAACTAGGATGAAGCTAATACTCTTTGAAAGATTGAAAACTGTAGATGTAGGACTCTTAAAATTTTTTTGCTGTCATTTTAATGGCATATCATTTTTTATTGCTTTGATTGTATAAATAGTATTTTGAATTAAACTTTATTGTAACACTTTTCCATCATATTAAGGCTTGCTCAGTTCTTTGAATACATCTTTTAATAACTCTAACCTTTTTTCTAACTTGTTCTGATTATCATTTCTTTTTAGATAAATGATGACAAACATTAAGATAACTCAACAAATGAAAAGGCATGCTGTAATTGTTGCCTTAAATAGTATACTTATTTAGAGATTGTTAGCTTCTTGAAAGTTGCAAAATTTCAGAAAATGCTGGAATTCTATGGCAATAGTTGTAGTAAAATTCCTGCTAAGGGTCCTAATATTATCTGAACACCCAATTATGCACAAAAGAAAATTCTTTTAAAATACATCTATCAAAAAATTGTGCATTAGGTTGTCTGATACAAGTCATATGATGCAGAGATAAAAGATAACTCTCTCATTCATGCATAGTGCTTGTTGAACAAGTTGAATCATCAAGAGCTTGGTATACTTTTTGGATTTTCTCTAAAAAGCCAACCAAAAGAATTGAGAGATGGTTATGCAAATTCCTCAAGAACATTACAATGGTCATGCACAGTTTTTCCAGCAACTGTGATGGTTCTGGGAGTTGTGAGTAATAAGGAAGGTGTCATGCCTCTTCACTTCTTTCCTCAGAGTTGAAGGGTCAATGCTGCTGGATAGGGTTGTGAGGCCTTGCATTGAGAGCATAAACAAAAGAAAACTGTACACCTACCAACAAGACCCTGCATCATCTCATAAGGCCAAGACAACCCAAGAATGATGAGTTATAACCTCTATTTCATGTCATCCTAAACATATGGCCTCCTAGCTCTCCAGATCTGAATCATATAGGGTGCAGTCAAGAGAGAAGTCTGTCTCCATAATGCAATAAAGTTTCTTAAATCTGCTATAATTAGCACAATGTCTAAAATTGATAAAGGTAATCTCAATATTTCAGATTTCTTATTGAAGCAGTTGAGCAAGGCTAACAGCAGATTCATGATGTAGATGTGTCAATAAATCTCAAGATTATTAATGCCAATTTTTTCTCAATACTCTTCTTTCATTACTTCCATATCTTAATTTGTAGAAATGTCCTCAAAGATCTAAACAATGCTGTATAGTTCAATGAGTTTCTTTACAAAGTTTGACTAAATTTATATATATATATATATAATGGTTCATACTTTTAATTCCATTATACAGATGATCATAATATAGCAGTATACAAATTGAAGAAATATATAGGCTTAAATATTTCTTGAATATTAGCAGCTTTTCTGATATAACTTTTACTTTTTACTTTTCCTAAATATCTGCATCCATCAGCTTATTTGCTGCTACTGCTACTTTTCAACTTACACAAATTTAATTTTTCCAAATAAAAATATGTACATATATATATATATGTTCTCTTGAATATAAAAGTTAGTGCTTTGTTCTCAGTTGCTTATTGAAATAAAGTTTTTCTTGAATCAGTAACTTAATTGTTTTTATTAGCAATAATTCTCTCTATGGGCACATTTGGTCATTAGTGTAATTAGTGAAAAATGACAGATTATCTCTCTCTTTTTTTTCTTTCTTTTCTTAATGCAAGATTTTATGTAACTATATTCTTAAGATACAAATAGATGCTTCCAACTCTGATCATTTTACCAGAAGAATATTGTTTCTCATAAAAACTGGGGCAAGAAATTTTAATTTCTTACCTGCAAGTTAATAGCAAAAATAAAACAACCTTTTATGAAAGACATAATTCTCTTTCTTTTAGAATTCACTTTTTTATTCTTTGAAATGCACACAGACAACAAAATAATTTTCTCTCTTCCTTCAACTGTGAAAAATTCTTTGTGGAAATTTAAGCATTAAATATCATTTGAGGAATGGTTTTAGTTAGCTAATTTTTTTCAAAAATCATTAAATATAAACAAAAAAAGAAACAAAATTTAGTGACATTCTTTAAAGTAAATATTAAATCTAATATCTAAACTTGCGTTATTTGACAAACATGGTTATAACGAAAATATCTCCAAAATTAGAAAATCTAGAATAACGAGCTATAATCCATTTATTTTAATAAACTACTTTTTAAATAGACCCTTGTCTTAAATGACATTAGTTCTTTTTATTTACTCCTCAATATATTTTAATTTATTTAATATTTTTCTAGCCAGTCCCAATAATAATAGTAATAATATAAGCTAAAAAGCAAGCACCAAAATATGTAATAGATGATGTAGTTAAAATGAGTCCAGATAAAAAAAAAATTAGCGTTTCAATATGTATCTAATATTTGAAAAATTATTTTCAAATTTTTGTCTAAATTTAAATTTTTAGAAATCAAATTATTTCTACTTGAAATTATTTCAAGTTTTTATGAAAACTTAAAATTCTGTTTCATATTCGCTCTAACTTTCACTTTAATCAGCCTCTTTCTTTTTTCTAACCTTTGAACTGTCTCTTTTCAAACAGGTCTTGCTGGCTCTCCAATAAGCCAAAAGAACTGGATCAACCATTCAGACAACGGTAATCCCTAACCCCTTGTGACCTCTCTTTTCTAGGGAATTAAATGTTTCAGAAATGGTGGTTGAGATAAAAAAAAAATAATTTCTTGATGCATGCTACTTTTCTACTCCCCTCTGCACCTCAGCAGGGTTGGGGGTGGGGGGTCCTCTGACAAAAGTGAAACATTTGTTATTCTGTCATGTAATGTTTAGTCTTTTACTTTCAATTTCTATAGTTACTATTGGGCTAGTTATTATTTTTATTAATAAAAGTTTTTGGGAATTGTTTTCTTGAAAGCTTTGTATTTTAAAACTTGGTATGTTTTTTTTCTTTGCTTTTAGGTTTTAGTGTCTACCACTTCTAGAAGAATATCAGTATTCTGATTTTATTTGTTCAAAAGTAACAAATAAGTAGTTCTGTTTTTATTATTCACAAATTTTATTACACTCACCATCATAACTTATCTGTAAGGATGCAAATTAGAATTTTTGTTGTCCACAAAGTGACTTAAACAGCAAAGGAAGTTATTTGATATGAAATAATGTTTGATACAGTATGACTGAAATTCACATTGTTTATGCACTTCAGAATTATAACTGGGGTTGTGTCGTCCAGTGGCACAAAAATAGATTTCTATTAATTTTCAAAACATTTGTGCTTTTATACCAGTGTGATTAAGAGAAAATTTTTTTCAATTTTTGCAATATATACAGATAACTTCTAAATTCCTACACAGTGTGTGCTATTATTAATCAAGTTAGTGAAATATTCAGAAACCATTTAAAAAAAATAGGCAGGATAATACAATCAACATTGCTATTTAATATATTGTGCAAACTTATGACAATATGGCATACACTATGGCAAAACTGCAGTCAATTATATTCTTACTGAAGTGAATATTAGATAGTCTTGATTAAGTTTAGCAAGTAGTGTATCATCTTTCAAAGCATTTCACCAAGTTTGAACATGTTTGGTTTCAGTATTCACATATAGCTATTCATTGTAGTAGAATTATTTGCAGTATAGCTCTTATTTAAAGGCTTACACCTTTGTTCTATCTCTTCTGATTCACATCATTTAAAATAAATCTTGAAAAAAATCTAGTGAATATGTTGTTCATAAAAAAATCCAAACTTTGTTTTACCTGTGTTTAAACACTGCAATCAGCTTTGTCAGAACCTAGCTTTTGTGATACTTAGTCATAATAATCATACTAACATTTTAATTAAAATCTAACCATTAGCACTAGCTTAACATGGATCTTTTATTCATAAAAGACAAAAATGGGATAAACTTATTTAAATTTTCCTTTTTTATTAAAATTTTTTTATACATTAATTTGTCTCTTTAATATTCACTGAAAGTTTAAAAAAAAGTATTCAGAGCCATATATTTATCTAAAATATTTGGTGTATATGGATGGCCGAACACTCATATTTGAGGATGCCTGTCTACAAGAGCAGCTAGTTAATCCCCATTGCAGACTTTTGCTCAGGCACACTTGTGTTTGTTCAACACCCACAGAGCTCACCTATGGTTTATACTGCAGCTATGCTAAGCAGACCTTAGTTAAAGTTTCTGGAACAGAGCATGTTATTCAGTGTGAACAAACTGAAATCTGAACAAAGCCAGGATGCTCATCCTAGGTGACGATGACTTGAGACTTTGAGTTGATACAACCATTGACTGCTCCTCAAAGTGAGCAGTCTATCCAGTTTCACTCACAAGGCTTGGGTCAACCTGTGATATGGTTTTCAGGCACTTTCCAAAGGTGCTGCATGCTAGGGTTACCACCTCCAGACCAATAACATCAAGAAGTTATCTTCCTGACAAATCAACCATGGTGAGATTCAAACACAGGCTTCATGATCAGAAAGTGAACATTCTATTCATATATCCATACTTATGTCCTCATTGAGTTTTATTTTGTAAGGTAATATATATTTATACATTTTGAAGATGAAAATATAGGAAATTCTTTGTATCTCAAAAAAGCTATTATATAAAGCTATGCCTTTCTGTAATTGCTAGAATTATTTTAATGCTTTGATCCACCATTTTATGAAACAGTCTATTCTTTGCAAAATAACTTTGTATTATGAAATGTTGCCATCATATTTAGTTATTAATCAAGGTTAGTAGGGCCTCTCATATACTTTTCTTTATCAGAATTTATTCAATAAATCTAGTAATAACTACTAATTTTAAATATCTTTTCCTCCTCCAGCTAAAAATTCCTACCTTATTTCTTCAGATTCTCCTCCATTCTCAATTTTGTTTCAAAATAGCTTGCTTCAATTTTACAGGCTTTTCTAAAAAAAAGAAAAAAAATTCCTGTGTTTTTATTTACTCCTTTCTTTCCTTACTTATTTTTGTTAATTTAATACTTTGTTTTAAATTTGCTGCTGTTTGAGAAATAACATCTAATCCTTCCTTGCCTCAGCAAAATTCTTATTTTGGCATGCAAGAAACAATCTCTGTGGTTAATTAAAATATCTTAATTCTTAATTTTCAAATAAAAAAATGTTCAATATGATTCAAGAAAGTTTTGAAATTTTTTTTATATCTAACATTCTCAGCTAAGTCATCTAATTTTGTGGGGCTACTTTTATCAGATCCTATAAATTATAGACTTGTAATAGATTTGATTTAACCTTTTTTGTTAACTTAAATTTAATGTGTAAAGACTTGGATTTTAAAAAAATTTGATTCTCTCAAGGTATTTGATTGTATAACATTTCAATCCTTTTTATTAAAGACCTTTGAAATGGATTTGCTTGACCCACATATTTCTTATTTAAATTTTGAAACCCAAATTACACAGCACTTATTTCAATTAACTTTGTTACTTAGAATAATTACTTTGCTACTTATGTAAATTTAAAAACAGTTTTAGCAGATAAGTGACAGATAACTATGCAAAGTTTGTTTATTAACGGTTAATTTATTCAAATAATACACCAACTATTGTTTGTGTCATATGGCAATCATTGTAAGTAATATGATGAATTAAATTTAGTAACCAGATTAATATTTTAAGTTCTTTAAATATAGGTTTCTTTTGAAAATGCTAAATTGCTTTTAAAATATGTCCCAAAAATTTAATGAAAATCAATTTTCAGTTCTAATTGAATAAATTATACTTTAATTTTTGTTTTCATCTTTTTTTTTTTTTTTTTTACAATGATTTTATTTATATAATTTAACTTTGCTTTTAAAAATTTTTCTAAAGCCATTATTCAATGAATATTTTTGGTAAAAATTATTACAAGAGAAAAAGTATTCAATGTATGCAGAGATTTGTCTATGCCAGATGATATTTACAAATACTGCCTTGAAAATAGTATCTAACTACTATAATATTTTCATTAAAATAGAAATTTATGTAAAATGGTGTCAGTGTAGCTAGACTAAACCTCTTGACTGTCTTGAAAAACTTTAATAGATTTAGGATATATTTATTTTAAATGATCTTAAAATATATTTTTACGTCCTAAACAGTTGCAGGCCTAGTGAATGGTTTAGATTTCCATTTCTCAAGCAATCTTTGAAAATTGATTTACAGTTTTAATTTTAATAACTGCTTTTAAAACAGTCATCAGTTCATAAATAGATGTCCTATTATTTTGTTGGTTCTTTCTTAATCATCAAGCTAAAAAAATTAATCCACTGATAAGCTTTTAGTCAGTTTCTGTGAAGCTTTAAAATAAGCTAGTTTAATTTGAACATGTTTATTTCAGATTTTTCAAGAAACTTGAAAGGACTTTTTAAAACTTAATATATAAATACTTATTTTTTTCAATGTTCTCTATATTTTTGGAAAAATATGATCATGGTACTTTAAATTAATGAAAAATGGTAAGGGATACTATACATGAAATGAATAATGGGTCTGTTAAGGGATATGATGTATAAAATGGAACTTAATCTTTTCAAAGGAACCTGTACAACAAAATATTGAACTTCTTTTTCTCAGATTTACTAATATACAAATTGACTTCAAGAATGGTTGCATTCTAAAGTGATGTGGCAGCTATGCCAATATGTATGCTTTGTGCATAAGATTTTACAAGTATGCAAATGTATGGATTACAAACAACTATTATATCATCTAGCTGGCTACATTTGGTTAAAAACCAAATATCAACTGTTTGTAAAATGAGTAATGATTAAGTTTATACATACATACATGCTGTTAATATATGAGAATTGATATATTAATAGAATACACAGAGAATACTTAGAGTAGCAAATGAATAGCTTTAATATTAGGATTAGAGTAAACCATAGTGAAAGGTTTGCTTATAGAAAGTGGTTTGATCACAAACTCTGTAATAGAATGATACAGATAGAATTATAATGATAAATTAATTGAATAAATGTTATTAAAAATATTTAGTCATTTTCACAATTTCATTTTTTAGCGACCAAATATATCAGTAACATTATATATTAATTCATTTAAACTAATCTTCTCATAAGCTGAATGAATAGGTATATAATTAAGATTTTTGTTTGTTTTTCAAATTTGCTGTCCAAATAGTGTGCCTGATAGATTAGTGGTCATATAGCAAGGCTAGTAACAAGTTTGGTCTTTACTTGATACTCTAATTTGTCACCTTGTATCAGACAGTTAAACTTAGTAAATGAACAGAATTACAGTCAAGACATCAAATTTAGCTTCAACTCGGAAAAAATAGTATTTATAAATTTATGAATACAATTTATCTGGGTCTCTCTCACACTTTCTATTTCAGTTTCTCTCTCGCTTTGTCTAACTTGGTTTCTCTCTCTCTCTCTCTTTGTCTAACTTGGTTTCTCTCTCTCTCTCTTTTTCTAACTTGGTTTCTCTCTCTCTCTTTTTCTAACTTGGTTTCTCTCTCTCTCTCTTTTTCTAACTTGGTTTCTCTCTCTCTCTTTTTCTAACTTGGTTTCTCTCTCTCTCTCTTTTTCTAACTTGGTTTCTCTCTCTCTCTTTGTCTAACTTGGTTTCTCTCTCTCTCTTTTTCTAACTTGGTTTCTCTCTCTCTCTTTTTCTAACTTGGTTTTCTCTCTCTCTTTCTAACTTGGTTTCTCTCTCTCTCTTTTTCTAACTTGGTTTCTCTCTCTCTCTCTTTTTCTAACTTGGTTTCTCTCTCTCTTTTTCTAACTTGTTTCTCTCTCTCTCTTTTTCTAACTTGGTTTCTCTCTCTCTCTCTTTTTCTAACTTGGTTTCTCTCTCTCTCTCTTTTTCTAACTTGGTTTCTCTCTCTCTCTTTTTCTAACTTGGTTTCTCTCTCTCTCTTTTTCTAACTTGGTTTCTCTCTCTCTTTGTCTAACTTGGTTTCTCTCTCTCTCTTTGTCTAACTTGGTTTCTCTCTCTCTCTTTGTCTAACTTGGTTTCTCTCTCTTTGTCTAACTTGGTTTCTCTCTCTCTCTTTGTCTAACTTGGTTTCTCTCTCTCTCTTTGTCTAACTTGGTTTCTCTCTCTCTCTCTCTTTGTCTAACTTGGTTTCTCTCTCTCTCTCTTTGTCTAACTTGGTTTCTCTCTCTCTCTCTCTTTGTCTAACTTGGTTTCTCTCTCTCTCTCTTTGTCTAACTTGGTTTCTCTCTCTCTCTTTGTCTAACTTGGTTTCTCTCTCTCTCTCTCTTTGTCTAACTTGGTTTCTTTCTCTCTCTCTCTCTTTGTCTAACTTGGTTTCTCTCTCTCTCTCTTTGTCTAACTTGGTTTCTCTCTCTCTCTCTCTTTGTCTAACTTGGTTTCTCTCTCTCTCTTTGTCTAACTTTGGTTTCTCTCTCTCTCTCTCTTTGTCTAACTTGGTTTTCTCTCTCTCTCTCTTTGTCTAACTTGGTTTCTCTCTCTCTCTTTGTCTAACTTGGTTTCTCTCTCTCTCTCTCTTTGTCTAACTTGGTTTCTCTCTCTCTCTCTTTGTCTAACTTTGGTTTCTCTCTCTCTCTCTCTCTTTGTCTAACTTGGTTTCTCTCTCTCTCTCTTTGTCTAACTTGTTTCTCTCTCTCTCTCTCTCTAACTTGGTTTCTCTCTCTCTCTCTAACTTGGTTTCTCTCTCTCTCTCTTTGTCTAACTTGGTTTCTCTCTCTCTTTGTCTAACTTGGTTTCTCTCTCTCTCTCTCTCTTTGTCTAACTTGGTTTCTCTCTCTCTCTCTCTCTTTGTCTGACTTGGTTTCTCTCTCTCTCTCTCTCTTTGTCTGACTTGGTTTCTCTCTCTCTCTCTCTTTGTCTGACTTGGTTTCTCTCTCTCTCTCTCTTTGTCTGACTTGGTTTCTCTCTCTCTCTTTTGTCTAACTTGGTTTCTCTCTCTCTCTTTGTCTAACTTGGTTTCTCTCTCTCTCTTTGTCTAACTTGGTTTCTCTCTCTCTCTCTCTCTCTTTGTCTAACTTGGTTTCTCTCTCTCTCTCTCTCTTTGTCTAACTTGGTTTCTCTCTCTTTTTCTAACTTGGTTTTCTCTCTTTATCTAACTTGGTTTCTCTCTCTCTCTTTGTCTAACTTGGTTTCTCTCTCTCTTTGTCTAACTTGGTTTCTCTCTCTCTCTTTGTCTAACTTGGTTTCTCTCTCTCTTTGTCTAACTTGGTTTCTCTCTCTCTCTCTCTCTCTTTGTCTAACTTGGTTTCTCTCTCTCTCTCTCTCTTTGTCTAACTTGGTTTCTCTCTCTCTCTCTCTTTGTCTAACTTGGTTTCTCTCTCTCTCTTTGTCTTAACATGGTTTCTCTCTCTCTTTGTCTAACATGGTTTTTTCTCTCTTTGTCTAACTTGGTTTCTCTCTCTCTCTCTCTTTGTCTAACTTGGTTTCTCTCTCTCTCTTTGTCTAACTTGGTTTCTCTCTCTCTCTTTTTCTAACTTGGTTTCTCTCTCTCTCTTTGTCTAACTTGGTTTCTCTCTCTCTTTGTCTAACTTTGGTTTCTCTCTCTCTCTCTCTCTTTGTCTAACTTGGTTTCTCTCTCTCTCTCTTTGTCTAACTTGGTTTCTCTCTCTTGTCTAACTTGGTTTCTCTCTCTCTCTCTGTCTAACTTGGTTTCTCTCTCTCTTTTTCGAACTTGGTTTCTCTCTCTCTCTTTTGTCTAACTTGTTTCTCTCTCTCTCTTTGTCTAACTTGGTTTCTCTCTCTCTCTCTTTGTCTAACTTGGTTTCTCTCTCTCTCTTTGTCTAACTTGGTTTCTCTCTCTCTCTTTTGTCTAACTTGGTTTCTCTCTCTCTCTTTGTCTAACTTGGTTTCTCTCTCTCTCTTTGTCTAACTTGGTTTCTCTCTCTCTCTTTGTCTAACTTGGTTTCTCTCTCTCTTTTGTCTAACTTGGTTTCTCTCTCTCTCTTTGTCTAACTTGGTTTCTCTTTCTCTCTCTTTGTCTAACTTGGTTTCTCTCTCTCTCTCTCTTTGTCTAACTTGGTTTCTCTCTCTCTCTCTTTGTCTAACTTGGTTTCTCTCTCTCTCTCTCTCTTTGTCTAACTTGTTTCTCTCTCTCTTTGTCTAACTTGGTTTCTCTCTCTCTTTGTCTAACATGGTTTCTCTCTCTCTCTCTTTTGTCTAACATGGTTTTTCTCTCTCTCTTTGTCTAACTTGGTTTTTCTCTCTCTTTGTCTAACTTGGTTTTTCTCTCTCTCTTTGTCTAACTTGGTTTTTCTCTCTCTCTCTTTGTCTAACTTGGTTTTTCTCTCTCTCTTTGTCTAACTTGGTTTTTCTCTCTCTCTTTGTCTAACTTGGTTTTTCTCTCTCTCTCTCTTTGTCTAACTTGGTTTCTCTCTCTCTCTTTGTCTAACTTGGTTTCTCTCTCTCTCTCTCTTTGTCTAACTTTTGGTTTCTCTCTCTCTCTCTTTGTCTAACTTGGTTTCTCTCTCTCTCTCTCTTTGTCTAACTTGGTTTCTCTCTCTCTCTTTGTCTAACTTGTTTCTCTCTCTCTCTCTTTGTCTAACTTGGTTTCTCTCTCTCTCACTCTTTGTCTAACTTGGTTTCTCTCTCTCTCTCTAACTTGGTTTCTCTCTCTCTCTCTTTGTCTAACTTGGTTTCTCTCTCTCTCTCTCTCTTTGTCTAACTTGGTTTCTCTCTCTCTCTCTCTCTTTGTCTAACTTGGTTTCTCTCTCTCTCTCTCTCTCTTTGTCTGACTTGGTTTCTCTCTCTCTCTCTCTCTTTGTCTGACTTGGTTTCTCTCTCTCTCTCTTTGTCTGACTTGGTTTCTCTCTCTCTCTTTGTCTAACTTGGTTTCTCTCTCTCTCTTTGTCTAACTTGGTTTCTCTCTCTCTCTCTTTGTCTAACTTGGTTTCTCTCTCTCTCTCTCTTTGTCTGTCTGGTTTCTCTCTCTCTCTCTCTCTCTTTGTCTAACTTGGTTTCTCTCTCTCTCTTTTTCTAACTTGGTTTCTCTCTCTCTCTCTTTATCTAACTTGTTTCTCTCTCTCTCTCTTTGTCTAACTTGGTTTCTCTCTCTCTCTTTGTCTAACTTGGTTTCTCTCTCTCTCTCTCTCTTTGTCTAACTTGGTTTCTCTCTCTCTCTCTCTCTTTGTCTAACTTGCTTTCTCTCTTTGTCTAACATGGTTTTTCTCTCTCTCTCTCTCTTTGTCTAACATGGTTTTTCTCTCTCTCTCTCTCTTTGTCTAACTTGGTTTTTCTCTCTCTCTCTCTCTCTCTCTTTGTCTAACTTGGTTTCTCTCTCTCTTTGTCTAACTTGGTTTCTCTCTCTCTCTCTCTTTGTCTAACTTGGTTTCTCTCTCTCTCTTTTTCTAACTTGTTTCTCTCTCTCTCTTTTTCTAACTTGGTTTCTCTCTCTCTCTTTTTCTAACTTGGTTTCTCTCTCTTTGTCTAACTTGGTTTTCTCTCTCTTTGTCTAACTTGGTTTCTCTCTCTCTCTCTTTGTCTAACATGGTTTTTCTCTCTTTGTCTAACATGGTTTTTCTCTCTCTCTCTCTCTTTGTCTAACATGGTTTTTCTCTCTCTCTCTCTTTGTCTAACTTGGTTTTTCTCTCTCTCTCTCTCTCTCTCTTTGTCTAACTTGGTTTCTCTCTCTTTTGTCTAACTTGGTTTCTCTCTCTCTCTTTGTCTAACTTGGTTTCTCTCTCTCTCTCTTTGTCTAACTTGGTTTCTCTCTCTCTCTTTTTCTAACTTGGTTTCTCTCTCTCTCTTTTTCTAACTTGGTTTCTCTCTCTCTTTTTCTAACTTGGTTTTCTCTCTTTGTCTAACTTGGTTTCTCTCTCTCTCTTTGTCTAACTTGGTTTCTCTCTCTCTCTCTTTGTCTAACTTGGTTTCTCTCTCTCTCTCTTTGTCTAACTTGGTTTCTCTCTCTCTCTCTTTGTCTAACTTGGTTTCTCTCTCTCTTTGTCTAACTTGGTTTCTCTCTCTTTGTCTAACTTGGTTTCTCTCTCTCTCTTTTTCTAACTTGGTTTCTCTCTCTCTCTCTCTCTCTTTGTCTAACTTGGTTTCTCTCTCTTTCTCTCTCTTTGTCTAACTTGGTTTCTCTCTCTCTCTCTCTTTGTCTAACTTGGTTTTCTCTCTCTCTCTCTTTGTCTGTCTCGGTCTCTCTCTCTCTCTCTTTTGTCTAACTTGGTTTCTCTCTCTCTCTTTGTCTAACTTGGTTTCTCTCTCTCTCTTTTGTCTAACTTGGTTTCTCTCTCTCTCTCTCTTTGTCTAACTTGTTTCTCTCTCTCTCTCTTTGTCTAACTTGCTTTCTCTCTCTCTCTCTTTGTCTAACTTGGTTTCTTTCTCACTCTCTCTTTGTCTAACTTGGTTTCTCTCTCTCTCTCTCTTTGTCTAACTTGGTTTCTCTCTCTCTCTCTCTCTCTCTTTGTCTAACATGGTTTCTCTCTCTCTCTCTCTTTGTCTAACATGGTTTCTCTCTCTCTCTCTCTTTGTCTAACATGGTTTTTCTCTCTCTCTCTTTGTCTAACTTGGTTTTTCTCTCTCTCTCTCTCTCTCTCTCTCTTTGTCTAACTTGGTTTCTCTCTCTCTCTCTTTTTCTAACTTGGTTTCTCTCTCTCTCTCTTTTTCTAACTTGGTTTCTCTCTCTCTCTTTGTCTAACTTGGTTTCTCTCTCTCTCTTTGTCTAACTTGGTTTCTCTCTCTCTCTCTCTTTGTCTAACTTGGTTTCTCTCTCTCTCTCTTTGTCTAACTTGGTTTCTCTCTCTCTCTTTCTTTGTAACTTGGTTTCTCTCTCTCTCTTTGTCTAACTTGGTTTCTCTCTCTCTCTTTGTCTAACTTGGTTTCTCTCTCTCTCTTTGTCTAACTTGGTTTCTCTCTCTCTCTCTTTGTCTAACTTGGTTTCTCTCTCTCTCTTTGTCTAACTTGGTTTCTCTCTCTTTGTCTAACTTGGTTTCTCTCTCTTTGTCTAACTTGGTTTCTCTCTCTTTGTCTAACTTGGTTTCTCTCTCTTTGTCTAACTTGGTTTCTCTCTCTTTGTCTAACTTGGTTTCTCTCTCTTTGTCTAACTTGGTTTCTCTCTCTTTGTCTAACTTGGTTTCTCTCTCTTTGTCTAACTTGGTTTCTCTCTCTTTGTCTAACTTGGTTTCTCTCTCTTTGTCTAACTTGGTTTCTCTCTCTTTGTCTAACTTGGTTTCTCTCTCTTTGTCTAACTTGGTTTCTCTCTCTTTGTCGAACGGTTTCTCTCTCTCTCTCTTTGTCGAACTTTGTTTCTCTCTCTCTCTCTTTGTCGAACTTTGTCTCTCTCTCTCTGTCTGTCGAACTTTGTCTGTCAAACTTTGTCTCTCTCTCTGTCGAACTTTGTCTCTCTCTCTGTCGAACTTTGTCTCTCTCTCTAACATGGTCTCTCTCTCTCTCTGTCGAACTTGGTTTCTCTCTCTCTCTCTCTCTGTCGAACTTGGTTTCTCTCTCTCTCTTTGTCGAACTTGGTCTCTCTCTCTTTGTCGAACTTGGTTTCTCTCTCTCTCTTTGTCGAACTTGGTCTCTCTCTCTCTTTGTCGAACTTGGTTTCTCTCTCTCTCTCTTTGTCGAACTTGGTTTCTCTCTCTCTCTCTTTGTCGAACTTGGTTTCTCTCTCTCTCTCTTTGTCGAACTTGGTTTCTCTCTCTCTCTCTTTGTCGAACTTGGTTTCTCTCTCTCTCTCTCTCTCTCTCTTTGTCGAACTTGGTCTCTCTCTCTCTCTCTCTCTCTTTGTCGAACTTGGTTTCTCTCTCTCTCTCTGTCGAATTTGGTTTCTCTCTCTCTCTCTTTGTCTGTTTCTCCCTCCCTCTTTGTCTGTATCTCTGTCTCTCTTTTCTATCTGGGTTTCTTTCCTTCTCTCACTTTTTCTCCTTTTGTCTTTCTTCCATCCAGGTCTCTCTGGATCTCTCTTTCCATCTTTCACCATCTGCCTCTCTCTATCTAATATATATATATATATATATATATATATATATATATATAGTCATTCGCAGACAGATCTGTTTCGCTGTATCACAGCTCATCAGTAGATTAGACTCCGATTGCTTTTAACCCAGGATTGAAACCCAACCGAAGTGGCATACATATATATATATATATATATATATATATATATATGTATATTATGTTATTTTGTTCTCAATTTGCTTTAGTGATATTATTAAATTCATAGTGGTCATTCAATATTCTTTGAACATTTTCTTTCTTTGCCAAGCTAATGTAAAGGAGTTTTTTAAACTGATTATAGAAAAAAGAAAATAATCTTTTTGGTGGCTATGGTGAAATGAATGTTTCCAACCTTGAAAAGATTTTCAAACTTCTGATATATCATTTAGTCAGGTCTTTAATTGCAAGAATAGCATGATGTTTAAACATGTGACAATCCTGATTTGAACTGTTTATTCAATAAACTTTAAAGGATCTTTACTTTTACCATAAGATTTATCAAGAATAATGTTTTTTGGAAGCACTTGTGGTGAGTGATAAAAACAATGACTATGAAACAACTGCTATATATTAACAAAAGGAATTACAAATGTAGACAAGGAAAAACATTAAAATTTTATAAGAATGTGCTTGCTTGTTTATGTGTGTAAGAGAGTACAAAGGTCAAGAGAAAAAGAAATCTATGAAAATGAACATGTTCTAGGGTGGGGAGGCACTTTACTTACTAACTGCATCTGAAAGCAAGAGTAGAAAAAACCCAAAAGAGGAGAGAGAATACTTGAAGGGTGCTCTATAAGAGTGCTTTTTGCAGAGCTAAATGGGGTAACCTATTGGATTGATTCTATTTCAACTGCCTTTGTTTTGACATTCAGGTTTTTAGTTTTAAAATGGTTATTCTCTCTCTTCTTTATATATATATACATATAGAAATGAAAATTAGATGAACATTTTACATGCCAATTTGAAAATTTTTAACTTTCTTTTATCAATTGAAAAATTTCTGTTTTCACACAAATTTTTAGACTAAAGTTTGTGTATAAGGGTATTGATAGTTTTAATTAAGTCTACATAATTGAAAAAGGTTTGTCAGGTTGCTTAAGTTAGAAATCATCTTTTGAATAAATACCAATCTTAGCTTTAGATCTTTATAAATGGAATTCAATGTGGAGTTATCACCTATTTTTCTTAATGACTGTATTATTGTTTATTTGGTACTGAGGTAGCCATATCTTACCTACTGAAGGAAAATTGTGAAAATAAAATCTGTTATAGAAGTCATTTGAAAAGGCTTAAAAAAAGATCGTGAGTTTGTAAAGCATTATCCATTGATGCTATAAATGTTCTCATATATTTTTAGAACTATTGTCATTATTTTAATAACGATTTGACTGATATACTCTTCAGCCTTCGTCAGGCATATATTGCTCTTTTGTACTTTTCAAACCCTTTATTTTGTCTCTCTAGTTCCACATGCCATGCCTCTTCTAGAATATTTCAGTATCAGTTATCTCTCTTTTAACACAACTCTGTAAGTTTTTGCTGTAGCCAGGTATTGAACTTACAAGCTCTTTGGGTTGAATCACTGGATTCTTTCCTTGAGGATATTGGTGTATGGATTTTTGGAACTTTTAAACCTAATGTCTCAGTAATCATTTCTTACCAGAGCTCATATTACAATTTGGTATTATTGTTTTTCTCTAGCACTCTGAATATGGAGGGAAAGGGAGATCACTGCCCCTGTAGGTTGAGGTTGCTAGACAAGCATAGACATTAATACAGTAGCAATAATACGTTAATAATTCTTTTATATAGCCCAAAAACTTATACACTGATTTCCTGAAGGACACATAGCCTAATGGATGGGAGCATTGGTTGAACCCAATGATTTGACCCAAAGAGTTGAGAACAAAGACTTGGAGAGTTGAGTTAAAAGTTATACTGGGATATTGAACTATCCCAGTGAACGAAATAAAAGGTTTAGTTTGAAATTCCAAACACCTAAAGGAAGCCAGAGTACACAATGGTCAAAGATGAGGATAACAGTTTGAACAATGTAAATAGTATTTTCAACTTGTGTCTTATATATCATTTATTTTTTTTTTTTTTTTTTAATAAGTATTCTACTACTATAATTGTGCTTATCCCTCCTTTCCTTAGTTTGGAAAACTGATCTGTCCTGTTAATAACTCATAATGAACTATTCCATTTGTGTATCAAAAGAGAGGAAAAGACACTGCTTGGTTTCAATGAGAAAATGAAAGAAGGAAAGATAGAAGTGTTTAATGGCCTGTTTCAGTGAAATGGAAAGGGCTGTCAATTTCAAATCTTTTCATTTGTAACCACTTCTTAAAATATTGACCAGCATTCATATTTATGATTGCTATTGCAATATTTTATTGAAGTGAAGCTCAAATATTTAAAGATAGAATAAAGTAATTTCTACAGATATTTTATTGTCGTAGAACTTGCCATAAGCTTACTTAATTGTTAACTTAAGATTCATCAGAAAATTCAAATAGTGAAACTGAAATTTTTGAGCAGTTTCATTTCTTTTTTAATACATTAAAAGTATGTAATTTAGGAATCCTTACTTTTTCCTGCTATAAACATATACAGCTGATTAAGAAAAAAAATTTTCTAAATACATGGGGCATGCTTCCATAATTTGCCAAATTTAATATCTATGGTTAGAATATTATTGCATAAAAAGGTATCTGTATACAATATATATCAGGGGTAGCCACCTGCGATAAAGTTCAGATGTTTGAGAGCCACAAGGCATGAACAAAATTTTACACGTTTTTGTTACATACACATTAACATTAAACTTACATTTTTATCCAATATGGTCACAATTTATACCCAGTAAATAATTATAAAGCTTGAAATTTTTCTTATTTACCTTTTTATATTCACTGAAGAAAAAAAGTCATTCAGCTAACATTTTCACAAGCAGCATCTTAAAGGTCAAAGAGCTGCCCTGTGAGACTTGCAAACTATAGTTTGGTCACCCCTTTATATATATATATATATATATATATATATGTGTGTGTGTGTTAAAATCCACACTAGCATGCAGAAATTAATTTGTCCACCTGATAGATGCCACAAGTTCAAAAATAGCTAAAATTGTAATTTTGTTTGTTGCCATTGATCTCACAAAATTAAAAGAAATGCAATTACATTTTTGTTTTTCATTTTATCTTTAGGAATTGATTTGTGCTTTAATGTCCTGTTGTATTAAAAAAAAAAAAAGACGTTTCCATCACCTCCACCACCCCACCACAATGCTGATATTTGCAGAAACTTGTACAAATATTTCTAAGGTTGATAATTTGACATCAATCTCATAAATTTTCACTTTATATATATATTTTTTATTTAATAAAATCAATAATTATAACTTTTTTCCAGATTTTCATCTCCGATGTTCATGCTGTTTTGTATTGAAGCATTTGGGTGATTATTTCTTCAAAGAATATTATTTGGTTTTGATTTACTTTGATAACATTTGATCTTTGTTTTTTACCAGTCTCTTTGTACTTGTATACATGTTGTTTTTCTTCCTTTGGGTGATGTCTTTCTTTCTTCTCTAATATTTCATCCAAGTCTGATCTTTCAGTTTGTTTATGTATAAATGTGTAATCAAAAAGTAAAAAGTTAATTATTGACTTATAATTCTTCATCTTTTTAGATGTCTTTTTGTTAGGAGGTTCTCAATTATTTTCTCAAGCAGGTGCTTCCAAATAACTGACTTTATTGATTTTTTTTTTTTTGTTACAGAATTATTGGTCTTTTATTAATGTCCACTGCTATATTCAGTAATGGTATATAAACAAGTGGGTGCTGAAAAGTTCTTAGCCTAATCAAAAACCTTCCAAAAAAAGAGAAAAAATCCGTCATTTAGTTGGATTTTTGTGTGTCAGTCCAAGAACTTTCCAGCACATCCCCATAGAATTTGTTTATTAAACAGTATTAATATATTTAAAAAAAATATCAGTGCTATATCATAGTTCCCAACTATATCTATTTCATCTCTTAAAATGCTTGATACAGCCTTTTATAAATGTGGTTTTGTACCAACATTGTTGTGATCAAATGTTTCATTGATTACATTTCTGTTTAGAAAGAATAAAAATTGGCTTGTGAATATTTATCTTGTTGAAATGCTCAAATTTAATTGATTTGCTACCTCAAAGATCTCTCTACTTTTAATTATTTCTCATATCTATTAGTTTTTTTTTATTTTCCAATATATATATATATATATATATGTGTGTGTGTGTGTGTAAACAGACAATATTTTAAATCCTTTATCTTTTTACTGGATAAGTATTAAAAAAATCATTTGTCTTTCTGATAAATCTCTTAATAATAATCTATTGTAGCAATACAATAAAACTTGCTTCAGTTTTAAGAAATTTTCTTGTTTGGTAGTAAGCTTTATGGCAATGATTAAATTGACACACACAGTGTATATGGTAGTTACATTTATGTTTGTAGTTTGATTTAAAGACTTTAAGCATAAGAGAAGTACATCTGGATTTGGTAAATGTAAGTATTATCCAAACAGTTGAACTCTAACACTTTGGAACTCACTTACTAGGCATCATTATTATTGGCAGACATTTTAACAATATAAAATTAACAAATGAGTCTTGTTGATACCCACTGAGAAAGAAAACCAAGAACTCTTGGACAAAGTAGTAAAGGAAAGTAGGAAGGAAGGACTAAATGTTAACTATAAAAAGAAAGAATGTATAGCTGTCAGCAAAAGAGATAACAATAGTGTGAGCAACATATTGGGGACATCAACAATAAGCAGTTACAGTAATTTAACTTTGTCATATAGGTCAATGTAGTCCAAAGTACTCTTTGACCTAACAGAATCAGCAGCAAAGAGTCAAGTCTCTTTGTTTTCCCTTTGTGATACATTTCTCATATAGTTTGCAAATATTATTTTAGGTGTATATTTTAAGTAGAATTTTTAAAAGTTCAAGAGAAGAAATGAATCTTTTTAAGCAAGTGATAAGTGAGAGAAATTAATTTTTAAAGCTGATTGTTTGGCTGACTGGGTCAACTACCTTTATATTGTTGCATTACTATTAGATCACAAACACTGTCAAATTATAAAAAGTAGAAAATTTTGAAAATTGCTTATTTTAAATGTCAATTTTTCAAACTAATTTTTACAGCCCAAGATATTAATCAATTTTGATAATATTTTGGATTTAGTACTTTTAAGTAAAGACACAACATTTTATTACTATTAGGAATATGATTTCAGAATTTTCATTTTTTCACTCCACCCTATTGTACAGTCAGTTAACTGTTAGTTACAAGCAAGGAAAATGGGTTAAACATGAATTTATGAAGCCAAACATTTCAGCATTTGTCTTTTTTTGCTTAATGTAGAAATTTGAATGACCTTCAAAGGAATCTATTGGTAGAATTCTTTGTTTAAAATTCAATGGAATTTCTCCATCACTTTAATTTAGACCAACAGTTATTGTAACACTACAGTAAACAATTAATTTATTTTAATAATGCATTGGAACAGAAAACCTTTTGATAGCAGAGAAGTTAACCGGTGATTTCTGTTGACAGACAGTACTTTCCTTATGTTACAAATACAGTAAAGGAATCAATTATGAAACTGGAATAGGATATTTTCTCAACATATTTTTTCTTTTGAGGGGGCAACACATTTTATCTAGTCAACAGTTCCAATAAGTTCAAAATTATGTAAAACTTAAATCAAAACAAATCCTTCTGTTATGAAGAAATAGAAATACACAATTTAGCTGAACTGTCATTTCATACATATATATATATATATATATATATATATATAGGCAGCAAATTTTCTTTTAGACATGTCAAATTAAATAAATTGCAAACATTGTGTCTGCTTATTTTTAATGAAATCCATTCATACTCATGGATAATCTTTTACATATTATAATTGAAAGATGTAAGAAATGAGCTGTAACTTTGACAGATGATTTTATTATTCATTCCTCGATGTTCCCAAGTACTTTCAATCTTCCTTCCTTCTAGACATCTACAACATTCTGGTCTACATTCACAATATAAAAAAAATAATGATCAATAACAAAACTATACTACAACAAGAAAACAAACTACAGATTTCAGGGGCAATATTCATTAAAAGTTTTTTTTAATAGAATTTAAGCCATCAATTAATAGAATCAGCTATAAATACTGTAGTGATATTCTAAAATGTTTTATAAAAACATTTTTCACGCTTTAACACATGCATGACCATGACATTACAACATAAAATATTCCATTTTGGATAATTTTCAAGTTCTAATGAACGCTAAGCAATTTGCCAACTGTTACATTTGAAGCAAGAAGAAAATTTATAGTAATTTTTAGCAACACAGTTTTGTGGTTAGTTTTTGTTACCACAACTCACACCCTCTGAAGATGATCTCAGAAGGAGATTGAAAGAACTTGGGAACATTAAGAAATGAATAACAAAATCTATTAACGTTACACCTCATTTCTTACATCTTTCTATTTTAATATGGGAAAGATTATGTGTGAGTGAACGGATTTTGTTAAAAATAAGCAGACACAATGTTTGTAATTTATTTAATTTTATATATATATATATATATATATATAGAGAGAGAGAGAGAGGTGGGGGAATAATTTGATGACTGAATAATGATGGTATAAAGTAAAGGTATTTGTAAAAAATATTTGTTTCTACTGTGATTAACTTCTTTGAATCTTTTATAAAAAATAGTTGCAGTTTTTACATATTTAAATTTATTATGTAATGTGTTCACTATACATGGGGAAATATGAGGTGGCATAATGGTTATTGGCATGGAAACAATTTTTAAATTTATTTTTTAAACAATTTCTAGTTGAGATTATCGCTCTTCACTTTACATTAATGTTTTATACTTTCTACCATTGCCAGACATCTTAGCAAAATGTCTCATCACAGGCATGTGTACATGAACAAATTTATTTGCTAGAAATATATGCCCAACTGGTAACTGCATACTCAATGTGACAGATCCCAAATAATGTTTAATATACAGTTATAATGGCAATATAGATTCTGTTGATTTAATTATTTTTTGAATGAAGAATTAATGTTATTCTGTTATATAAAGTGGGACTGATCCTATCTTTGAAAATTTTGCTGAAAATGACATTTTTCTAAAAACAAGCATGAATTCTGGATTTTGCCTTTCCTCCTGTGTTTGTTTTTATTTTACCATATTATCATTTTGTGATTAGTAACATGTTTAGTAACTTTATATAAATATGTTCAATTTTTCAGGTTATGGTAAACAATTGTGGAAAATATGCCAAAATTTCTCCTTAAATGTTTAATGTCATTTTTAAGTCAATCTTCATCAGAAATATTATCATTAAATTTAGTTAAAACTAAGTTGGATAGGTTATGTCATTTAGGCTTTTCTTTCCTTATTTTTTCTTAACCTCTGTGAAAATGTCATAAAATTTTTATAAAGTTAATTTTTTTTTTTATATATTAATATGTAAAAATGATCATTTTTGTGTGTGTGTCCATATACATATATACTTAATTTGTGCACAGACAATAAGCTTCATTTTTTTTTTTCTCCTCCAGTTGTGGATTAGACAAGTTTGGTCATTTGATCTACATATTAATTTCTTATTCTGTAATTTGATCACTGCCTTACCAAATTAATCTGTAAACCTTTTTTTCTACAGTACAGCCCCTATCACACGGTTTCTTCTACAAATCTCTTGAAGGGCGGGGGACCCAGTAAGTGACATCTATTAGTAGTAAGAGTAGTACTACTAGTATACCTCTTGGTAGTATTGCTACTTACTACTTTCTCTTTTCTGCATGCCTGTTTATTATTATTATTATTATTATTATTATAATTTTATTTCTCATGGAATGTCTTGTGTACCTTTCCTCAAAGAGAACCTCGCTTTACTCTATTTCCTTCCCTTCCTACATCCCTTTTCCTTATGGTGTATTAGAGATTGATTTTTTTTTTTTTTCACTCTTTTTGCTTTTATATTTGCTCTATGGGATAAAAATCTTTGCTGCCGGCAGGTTAAAGTACTCTGATTATACCCACCTCTTTTGTAGACATTTGTCCCTTAAAATTAAAAAAAATATATAATCACAATAATGATGTGAGTTTATAAAAATAATTTTAATCTTTTAATAACTTTTTTTGTTTTACTCCAAGATGATGCCAATTATTTTTAATGATTGATTATAATATGTTCATATATATTTTATGACATAAATATGGTATCATCTTGGAATTACATTTTTTTCTCGCTATAATTTGATTTATTTCCTCCAAATTTAACTTTTAAACCAAATAACTCACTTGGTTTCTGGTGTTTTTTATAGCATGTTTGGGAATTCTAATACTAAGGCTTTTATCTGAAGCTCATTGATCATATGCACATTGGGATTCATAAATTTAAATGACATTCTACCACTAATTCATACCGAGAGCAATTGTAAAGTTAAATTTACTTATTTAACTTGAAATAAGTAAAGAATTACTTGCCAGATTTATACAAGACCTGTTAAATTGTTTTGTTTCAGGCATCTTGTATTGTATGCAAGAGGATTAATGATAATTCCTTGCAGAATAACAACTGCTCTCTTGACTTAGAATAAAGGTATAACTTAAAATCAGCAACATCAACAAATGTTGACAATATGGACAGTTACAAATAGAGTAAAATATTGACATAATTATTTTGCAAGATTTATCACTGATTTTCAGGAAATGGTACAAGTTGAATTTATTTTGGAACTCTACTTGGATGTGTGTTGCGGTATAGTGGATATTGACTTGGAACGAGAAATTAGAGAACTGAGTTTGAATTTCAGTTGAATTCCTTGCATTCACTTATGTGCAAATACCCTTGGGAAAGGTATTACTGTCTCTTCCCTCTAGCTAAGGGTCAAATAACAGGACAGATTGGGTTCTATAGCCTTGGTTGGCAACCAGTCTACTGCAAAAAGTAACGGCAACCTGCAGCAAGAAAATCTTCTGCCCAGTTAATGTTTCAAAAAAGACATGATTGCTCAAGTGTGTATCACATATGGCATTTGACTGACTGACTGACTGACTGACTGACTTGGTTAGGCCCAAATATTTTCAGCTCTTTTCTGTGAGTGAGTGAGAACAGTTTTGAGGGAAAGAAGTATGATAAAATGGGAAAAAATTTTTGATAAATGGATTTCATTTGTTATAACTTCAACAGTCTAAGTTTATTTTGATGCAACTATATATGTGCAAAAATAAGAAATGATGAGAATTTTAAATTTAAGAATTTTTTTATGTTTTAGGTATATACTCTAATTAAAAGAGAAAACAATTTACTATGGTGAAAATGTTGAAACAGTGCTTCTATCACCGAATCATCACCAGTAAATTTGCATTCAAGTGTTTATAATGTTTAACTGTTCTTGGCAGTAATAAGTGATGGAAACATGAAGAAAAAGACTCAAAATTAAATTGACTAGGCTACATACCCAAAACACATTTTTATAAAAAAAATAATTTTTTAATTTTAAATTCTCAACATTTCTCGTTTGTGTGCATGTGTAGCATCAATGTAAACATAAACTTAGTCTAAAGGATAAAACATGTTGCACAAAGCCTTTTTCTACTTTGTCGTGTGTGTGTGTATATATATATATATATATATATATATATATATATTGTAATAGTTGTTACAATGGTATATAAATTCATAGTATCACTACTATTACAATACTATATATATATATATATATATATATATATATATATGTGTGTGTGTGTACGCATGTATATTTGGGTAGCAATCTTTCATTTAAACATGTTTCAATCAAAACACCCAACAAGGAAGATTTTATTTGATTTTTCCAGTATTCTTACACTTCCTTTTTGCTGGAGATAAGGAGTGTAGAAGTTTTTCAGAATTTTCCATTTTCCAAGTGTTTTCTCCCACTTCAGTAGCCATTTTCAAGGATGTTATTTTTCTGGTGTTGTTATATCTTCATTGTTGACTGTAATGTAATTTTTGTGTTTTTGAAAAGGAGAGTTCTTTAAAGCTATCATGTGTTGTGTGTGGTTGGACATCACATGGATGTTTATTTTTTTTAAAAAAAACTTTCAAAACTCCATTTTCCACTGTTAAATAATGTTTTTTTTTTTTTTATTGCACTATTATTACTAGATAGGTGGCATGTAAGGTGTCTGCTCAGAGAAGTTTTAGTATGGTCAATATAGGTACCTAGTGTAATAAAAAACATTTATTAACCTACAACTTAGAAGAACACTTAAGAAAATTCTGGTTGAAAATACAGAAATACTATTTAAATCACAATATCAAAGGCACCTTGCTATAAGAGAGGCACTGTACACAATTTTCTCTTACTATCAACCTTACATTATTTAACAGTGGAAATGAAGTTTTGAAAGTTTTAAAAAAATAATAGACAGACATTCACACAATCCCCATGCATGCATCATGTGATAGCTTTAAAAAAAACTCTCTTCAGAAACAAAAAAAAAACAAAAAAAAAATTAGTCAAACATGAGGATATAACAACATCGGAAAAACAACATTCTTGAAAATGGCCAGTGAAGTGGACAAAAGTAGTTAAAAAGTTAAAAATTATGGAACATTTTCATACTTATCTCCAGCAAAAAGAAAACTTGTAAAAATACTGGAAAAATTAAATAAAAAATTAACAAAATCTTTGTTAGTTGTTTTTAATGAAACATATATAATCATGTAATTAAATTTGTTTTTTTAGCTAAAAATACATTGTGAAATCAAATGGAAATTTCTGTTTCGAGATTTCTACCTTATCATCAGGCAATGTTAGATCATAGTTGTAAAAATGATTTTCATTTAATTATAAGAAACACTATGTTTGTCATATATAGATATGGGAAGACATAAAAATGTATATGTGTTCAATTTAATTAATCAAAATAGATTCACTTTAAATTTGAAAAAGTTTATATTTTTGGGGAATACATGATTTCTTCTTTCAATCTTACCAGCCAAAGTGTCAACCTAATTTTTAACACCCCTCTCTAGACTCTATTTCTGTTGTTGTATCCATTATTGTTACAAAGTTTTTTTCTTTCAGCTTTCTCCATATCCCAACATTTTCTAAAAGAAAATAGGTAAAGAAAGAAAACATTTTATATTTTTGATCTAACTTAAAGGAACTTTTGAGTAAATATACTATTTTTATTTCGATTCAGAATGCATTTTATTCTAATTTTTCAACACTTTTAATTTATAGATAATTTTTTATTTTTGATATCCATTTATTTATTAAATAATTTTTAAAATTAATCTTATTCTTTTTATATAAAAGAATATTTTATTATTATTATATTCTGATACAATTCTTAATATCATAATACAATCTTTTAGATATCTATTTAATTATGACAAAAAATTAAATTATCAACTTAATTATGTTAATATCTATTCACTTATTATTTTGCTTAACCAATTATTGGATATATGCAAATTAAGAAATGAATGAAATGAATTTTTAAAAATTATTTAATAAATAACTGGATATCAAAAAATGTTATTTATAAATTAAAAGTTTTGAAAAAATTAGAATAAAAAGCATTCTGAATCAAAATAAAAATAGTATATTTACTCAAAAGTCCTTTTAAGTTAGATAAAAAATATAAAATGTTTCTTTTTTTCTTCATCTCTTTTCTTCTTTATTTTAGAAAATGTTGAAATATGGAGAAAGCTGAAAGAAAAACTTTGTAACAATAATAGTGGATACAACAACAGAAATAGGGTCTAGAGAGGGGTATTAAAAATTAGGTTGACACTTTGGCCATTAAGATTGAAAGAAGAAATCGTGTATTCCCCAAAAATATAAACTTTTTTTCAATTTAAAGTGAATCTCTATTTTGATTAGTTAAATTGAACACACACATAAATTTTTGTCTTCTCATATCTATTAATAACAAACGTACTGTTTCTTATATTTAAATGAAAATCATTTTCACAACTATGATTGAACATAGCTCGATGATAAAGTAGAAATTTGTGTGTCACTGTGTATTTTTAGTTAAAAAAACAAATTTAATTATATGGTTATATTATGCTCTCCAATATTTATTGTATTAAGCACTTTAAAAAAAAAAAAAAAAAAAAGTAAATGCCAGAGAACTCAGAATTGTAAATCTGTTGGTTCTCTTTACCTTGAGAGATATATATAATTTTTACAAAAAATGGCTATGAGAGGAAACTGTTTAGCATGAAGTTTTATTTAAAATTTGATATTGGTACCAGGAACTCTTGGAATATAAAAAGCATAACTTCCTGTATTTGGCCTTCAAGTTCTTCCAAAAGCTTGGTTTAGTATAGTAGACTTGCTCCTTTAACTAATCCCAAAGCAAAAGTCACCCTGTTCAGTCACCCTGCTCTGTGTGTGTCCTTATGCTAGATTATGCTAAGGCTGATAATTATATACACTTGCAGTGGTTTTGATTTAATATTGGTGTATGTTTGCACATACCAATCATTGTTTTAGTATAGATTTTAGTGAATCAAGTTTATCCTATTGTCTTGTACAATTTTGCATATATATATATATATGTATATAGAGAGAGAGAGGAAAACTCAACACATAATTCCAATATATTTTCTCTGGATAATATCCATTGTGCTCTCTATTTTTATCTAATTCATATACTATACCAATTAGGTAAAATCTTTTGGATTATCTTCTCCATCTTCACTGGTTCCCATTCTCTCATATATATATATATATATATATATATATATATATAAAAATAAAAAAATTTTAAAAAGGGGTAATTTTATTACTTCAATCTATTTTTAATAGATACCTGTGTTTGAAATAGACACCTCATTTTTATTTTAAACAGTGGGTGTTATGTCTGTTGGCCTGTACACTCAAGAAAACTTAAAGAAAAAAAGGTGCTGCCTAGCATAGTTCAAATCTGCTTCCCCCTTTGGAGGAAAAAACATTGTTTAATGCAGCATCCTTTATAATGCTCAATCACAGTGTAACAGCCTAGCAAGTTTTCTCAAGTGCATAGACCAATCAGCATAATATATATTAAGATATAAACAGAGTATCTATTCCAAACACAGGTATCTACTAAAAATAACATTTAAATTAATAAAATTGTCAGATTAAAAATAAATTCATTGATTCTTTAGATTTTTTTTTTTTTTTACATTTCAATTACAAAACTGAGCAGATGGGTCTTCCAAGAAAAATCTGAATGAAGTAATGGACATTTCTTAAGAGTAAATGTAACCTTGCTGGGTTATAATGCAGTCTAAAGCATTCTGAACCAAATGGTGATTTCTCCTACAAAGAAAGACATAAATTTGAACCCTGTCAGAAAGTACATTTTCAAAGTTTTCTTGAGTGCATGGGGGTAGGTGTCTAAGAGTATAGAAACTGTCCCGGTAATGATTATTGTCTCATTAATCATTAGACAGATTCTACACACTTAGCATCCCCTCCCCCACAAAAAAAAATGTTGTCTTTTAGTTAATAAACAGGTCAAGCTTAGGTCTGCTACTGGTAACATATAACCCAGTACAATCTGCCAAATCAACTGGCAGTTGGCATCTAAACCAGCACTCCCACTATCTTTTCAACATTCCTAAAGACAGTGTCTCAATAAAAGCACTCAGTCTACTTGGACTACTGAGTGTCTGAGTTGGGTGTTGGGAAGAGTGTCTGATCTTGTAAAACTTTGCTTCAAATCCTTACGACAATTAAGAAAATTTATCACTTTTGTACAATCAACTTCATTTGCTTAATGTTTTTGTTTCCCCAAACTTGAAATAACTGTTCTCATCTCTTTGATCTAAATGTAGAAAATATAGTTCATATTTTTATAAGTCTAATGATTTTTTTTTTTCATTCATCCTCTGCTTTAAGGAAGGTATTTTTAGGAAATTTGGGAATATATTTTTTCTCAATTTATTCAATTAGCATAAACTTATTTTCAACTTCAAACTCAAATGTTTACAGTGTAAACATCTGATAAATGTTATTTTATAGTCTTGCTTGCATAGATCTATAGTTTTTCCCTACCATTTATTGGTTATCAAGAGATGTCTCTATAGAGTTGTCAAGTGGTGTGATAATTGTAAGAAATCTGGATGTATAGTTTTGAAAAAATCTGTTGCAAAATAACTACTTTATTATTGCAAAAACTGTTAAAATATTTTTACAAACAAAAAAAGGGTCCTATAAAATTTTAGCTATGCTGATATTTATAAAATTCCTATGTACACGTGCGTTGTTGCAGTAGATATTGGCTCAGAACAAGAAATTGAAGTTCGAATTCCAGTTGAATTTGTTGCTTCATGCACAAATACCTTTGGGAAAGGTATTAATCCATCTCTTTTCTCTCCAGCTATGGATTAAATAGCAGGACAGATTGGGTTCTATGGCAACTTACTGCAAAATCTTCTGCCCAGTCAGTCATGTTTCTTTTGAGACAAGATCACCCAAACATGTATCACATATGGCATTTAACTGACATTTATAAAACACTATTAAAATGAAGTTCACTATGAACTTCAAACTTACACCATAGAAATATGTCAGCATAAGAATATTCATGTAAATTCTTGGCAAAGCATACATATATCAAAGCAAACGTTAACTCCACACCCTAAAAATTCAGAAATTAATACAAGTCTATTGCTTTTGGTATTTTAATGACATCTTATTACTAGAGGTGATTACATCCAATACTTTACATTTATCTTCATACTTGTTTATTATATTTCTATCATTTATTTCGTATATTTATCCAACATAGATTATTAAATTACTTGATTTTTACCTAACAATATTGGTTGCCTAATAGTATCTGACTACAACTATCAACTAATAATTAACCCATTGGCTCTAAACCTACATAAAGTGAACTAAGAAAATAATTCATTTTCAAAGTTCTGATCTGGATCTAATATTTTTTTCTCTTTCATTTCACTTAAAATTTGTTACTAATTTCATGTTTGATTGAAAGTATGACTAATTTTCAATTTAAATAACTAACAGTGGTTATTCAGGTTGTGGGTTAACATGTATAAAATGATGTCTATTTATTACCCATTTGTTGAAAGTCTGAAAATATAATTTATGGTTTTGTTTGTATTCCATTTTCTGATAATCTAGTAGGTGTTTTATACTTTCAACCTTACAAAGTCTGAACAAAAAACTTTTTTTTTTTAATCTTCAAATTTTTTTTTATTCCCCAGCTATTATGACTACTTACTAATCACTTTTTGTTTAGATCATTTGCCATGTTTTATTTCTTCAGTCAATTACTAATTAAAAAGATATCTTATAGGATAAATGTTATTAAAATGATTTTAATTAATATTATTGTTTTATATTTTCCCTGAAAATTTGAGTATTTACTGTTTTTATTTTTATTTAATTATAATAATTAGCTCATACAAATAGCTTAGTAGAAAAGAGGCCAGTATGAGATGCCAATATATTATTCATCTCTGGTGATCTTTAGTTGTACTTAAAATTTTTTGCAGAATTCTTTAAAACTTTCTATGCTCTTTAAATTTCCTTCATTTTTTTCCTATTGATTCTCAATAGAACAAAATGAAGGTGTTGCAGGGCAATTTTTCCTTGACACTAAATGGTTTACCATGGATTTCTCATTTTTTAGTAGTAGAATTATTTTTACTACTAGTTATTTTTGTAATATGCAATGTAATAAGGAAAGTATAAATGTTTTTCTCTCCACTTTTTTTTTTTTTCATCAATCCTCTTATATGAGGATATTGAAATTATTCAAACCAATAAAGTAGCACTAATTCATTTTTTTAACTAAAAGCATAAATTGTTGATCACTTTAAAATATTATCTCCCATGCAATTCTGTATATCATTTTAAATATTGTAAATTATGAAACCTTAAATGCTTTAAATTTATAGAAATTATTCATAAATTGTAATACATTTAGAAAGATTTCCCTAAAATTAGAAAATAAATTGTAAAACCTACTGATTTATTTCTCCAATTAAAAACATTTTTGTGTGTTGTTAATGATAGAAATAGTTTAAATTTGAAAATTAAAATAAAATCTGCCCCACCCTCAATCCTACTTGCAAGACATTCTGATCATTGAGATCTTAGTATTTAAAGTATATGGACATTGAGCAGACCAGCTTGATTACTGGTGTACCTATTCATGTAGAGATGGCTTTTTTCTTTTTTGTTTGGTGTTTATTTATTTTTTTTCTTCTGTGCATTTTGCAATCTACCCAGCACCTGCAGCGCGTGCCCCAGCTTTTAGGTCGAAGTCCGAATCGGACTCACGTAAATGCTTTCCTGATATATTTCCCTATATCATTTTACGTGGTAAGTAATCTTTGTCTCTCTCTCTCTCTCTCAAACCAATACTTTCACCCTTCTCCTTGACCCTGCATTTCTAAACTGGTCACTGGTTCTGTTTATCATTCATCTATTGCAAGTTTCAGACACTCATTATGCAATTTGATGATTAATTGACCTGTTGAAGGTGAAGATTAACAATAATTTCATTGTGGATTAATTTTTTTTCAAATTTTCATTGAAATAATTTGTGTAAAGGCAGTAAATTTTATTCATATTTTAAATAAAACTTTTAAATTAGAGGATTACTTTTTCCTAAATTCAGTAGAATATAAAGACAAATGCATTTTTTCCTTAAACTATATAATAATTCTATCCATATTAAATGCTGTAGAAATGGGAAAGCGGTAATTAATTTTTCATCCCCACCCCAAAGCAGCTTAAATAACAAAGAATATATCTAGGAAGGGAAGGGTGTTTGAATGTGCAGAAAACACTAAGAAAAATTAGAATTTTAGCTGTTAATCAAAAATCTTTCAATGCACCAACAGGTTAATTTATTATTCAAATAATTTATTCTTACTTTTATAACTGTTTAAATTGCAAAATATTTTGCTGTGTTCATTTTATGAATGATTTTAGTCTGATAGCTAAAAACAAAATTCTTTAAAGACTAAAAGTGCTTCACGTGTTTAGACATTTTTCAGTTAAAAACTTTACAAATTTATTTATTAAAATAAATTTATAAAATCCCTAGTTACACAAGCTTGATTTTTTTCCTACATTATAAATTAGACATTTGTCTTGTACACCACTTGTTTAAAACAAATTTAAAATACAATGTAAATTTACAGCAAAAACTAAAATCCTTTTCTAAATTTTGCATCTTAAAGAAAGATGGTAATGAAGATACCCCTTTGTTGCTTGATGCAAGCAACATAAAAACAAAGTTAGTTACTAAATATTGTTTACAATTTTTTATACTGTCTTCATTGATATCTTTATTTACTGAACTCTTGAGATGTCAAGTGATCAACTATACTATATAGTTAAGTCTTCTATGACAATCTTTCTTGTTGCTCTTTCTCTTTATTTTTAAGATTTCTTAATGTTAAAATAAATTAGTTTGTGCTATATTACATGCAACTCTTGTTGTTATCATGTTAGGTGAAAATACTCTGCTTGTCTTGCATGTTCAAAATCTGTGACACTGCAAGCAAAAATTTCAATACAACCTTTGTCATTTTATTCAGATCTGTTCAAATGTAATTTGTAGTGTTTTTCCATCTTCTTTTCAGCTGTTATTGTATTTGTATCAAATCAGTAATCACAGGTCACCTAAAATTATAAAATTTTATTCACAATGTGATGATAATTCAATATTAACTTCTATTATCTCTTAATTGCAATCAAATTATCTCCGATGCCACAATATTGCTGTTCATGTACGTTAAGAGTTTTATCTACTGTAACTATTTCTTGATAGCTGTCTGCATTACTCCTATGAGAAGGTAACTATTTTACTATGATGAGTGAACCATCATGTCTTCTATTTTATCGCAAAGATAAAATTTTAAGAAATTTAGATTTTTGAAGAATTTTCAGAAATTTAAATTTATTTTTCTCTTCATTTTTCTTTTTTTTTTTTTTTTTTTTTTTGTAAGGAGAATTAAGTAAAAAAAGAACATTGATTACAATTAAAATGTTAATAATTCATAACTAATGCTGGTATCAATCTGCCAGTCTTACTTTGATTGATATACATTTGTAATTCTTGCTATACTTTATCAATTTGTCATCTTTCTTTCTGTTTTTGGTCAGTTCTAATTTCAACAATAAGTCATTTACATGTATGCCTTATCCATATTTCTTGTTTTGTGAATAATATTTATATCCTGTTATAAGAAGACCTCATCCACTCTTTTTTCACCTTAGAGACTAAATAAAATGTTTAGTCTTTTGAGTAGATTCAAGAAATAAGTACCATTCATTTCAAACCTGAATTAAATTGCTCAGGTGGCTAAATATGAACTAATGTTTTATAGAAACTCTGTCAAAATAAATTTTTTTATTCGTCTTTATCTAAACTTGAGAATTTTTTTAAATTTTTTTAATATTATCTACATTGAAATTTGTTAGACTGCTAATATCATTTGATTAAATATACTTTTATATGTCATAGGAAAATTAAAAAAAAAAATTCAGCCAATTTGAACAGTCATTTTGCCAGGAATTGTATGGAAAGTTCAAGCCAGCATCATAGAGGAATTTGACTGTCTACTAAAATTTACAGTTCTCAAGGATGCAGAGAGGAGGTTTATAAAAACTGTCAGAAGAATTCAAAACTTTATAAGAATAATAATAACCATGTCATCTAATGGGGGTTTGTATCTAATAGATGAACTGAAAATAGTGAAATTCTTGTAGTGGTAGAAAAACTGGGATTTCTTTGGATTTTTTTAATTTATATCTTCAGTTAGCTTGACAGACTAGCAATCTTAGAATGACATTGTTTTACTGTGGTGCTCATAGTATTGCGAGATCTCAGCATTTATTTTCATTTAGGTAAAAAAAGAAATTTAATCTAAAATATGGCAATTTTTTTTTCCTCAGTTGGAGTAGATAAATTTGCCTATCATCTAGTTCACTCACCTCTCAGAACTGTTGAACAGGAGTAGAGATTTATACCTTGTTCACTGTTTAGGATTCAAATTCTGGTTTCTTTTCATGATCACTGATTATTCATTGGAATTTTAACATTTTTCCAGAACTTGTGGATGGTGTCACAATTATTGTCACAAGAAGAATTGGTTATTCTGCCTTAGTCTGTTGTCTACTTCACACAAATGTCTTTGGAAAGGCATTTGCTTTTTTTTTTTTTCCAGTATCACCCCATGAGAACATAGAAATTGATGTTGCATTCAAATTTTTGCAGATTAAAGTTGGCTGGTAAATATAGAGCTAGGAAGAAGTTCCACAGGCAAGAACACCAGAAAAAGAAACTGTTAGCATAGAACTTATGGCTATATCTAGCCATCTCAACTGTAAATAGATAAGATCTTGACACCAGTCTAGTATTGTGCTTAAATTCATAAAATCTAGGTACCAGAGTGAAGAGCTCATCTGAAGAATTACCATGAACATATTTATAAAAAAGGCACAGAATAGCAACCTTACAGCAGTGGGTAAGTGACTGAAGCCAAGCTACCAGATCATGACCTATAATATTGCTGATTCTTTGGATCTTATCAAGGAGCTCAAAGTAAACAGCAGAGGCTCTGGACTATATATGGCAGCAATATTCTAAGCGATGAGTAAAATATATTCTGGAGAAAGAAATTGTCTCATCCAACACAGTGAACTTTCTTAGCAGTTGATCTAGCAATAGATTTAATATAGTCTTTCCACTTCATGTCAACTGAAAACATTAGCCCAAGAAGGTGCAACGAGTCACTTTCCTGGAGGTTAGCATCAGCGATGTTGATGGAAGGCAGAGTGGGGGTCTCTCAGTTACCATGTGACAGTTTGGTCAGATAGTAAAAGATCAAAGGAGATTGAAATTGTATTATGCCTGGGATGAGGTGATAGCTGAAGTTTTAAATGAATTAGTCAATGACTGAGAGCTTTTAAGAGGCATTTAAAAATTAAAAAAGAAAAAGAAACTTTAAGTTGTCCATGATCAATGATTGAGAGAAAAACTGTAGTCTTTCTCCACAGAGAATAACAAAGATATGGTTGCACCAGAAACTATGACTAGTACTTATGTCTGGTTAAGTTAGGTTACTTAGATTCTCATCAGGGTTTACTTTGAATAAAGGAAGCTAAGTTAAGACATGCAGCATCTGTAGTATCTCTCCTTGAGGCCCAGACATTTATTCAAAATCTGTTGAGGCCAGGAATAGAGATTTTGGAGATGGGTAAAGTTTACTCTTTGCAGTCTACAATCTGTAGTCCTGTAAAATGAATGATAAAATTCAACAGTCCCTGTTTTTATGTCTAGACAGATACTTGATTTAGTTCTTTCTGATGTTTAATGAAAGTTCATTATATATATATATATATATATATATATATTGAACACCTCCCTCTAGCTAGGATGACATCTCTTGAATCCCCTGACCATGCATACATGTGTCTCTGTCTTTCACTTCTCAAATCAGTTAGCTAACTTTTCTTTCTGTACCGTTCCCCTTCCTCTATTGACTGCTCCCTGCTAGACAGTGTCTCTAACAATATAGATAAAGCTACTTCCTCCCACCCATTCGCTAACATATTTGTGTCTGGAGATCTCAATGCCCACCATGCCAAGTGGCTAGAAAACTCTGTCATTGATTCTGCTGGCAGTCATGCCATGAACTTTGCTGTTTCTCAATCTCTTTTGCAAGTGGTGGATTTCCCCACACACTTCCCCAGTATCCATCCAGGACACACTTCTCTACTAGATTTCTGCTTCACCTCTGTTCCTGATTCCTGCCAAGTCTCACAGCTTTGCCCTCTCAGTAACTCTGATCATACTGTTGTTTCTATAATTATCTCTCTTCACTTTGTCTCCCCCCCCCCCCGGAACCTTTTACAAACAGAATTTCCTACTACTACCAAAGAGCAGACTGGGATTCATTCCACGATTTCCTATGCGACGTCCCTTCAAAAAAGTGTTCAGTTTCCTCATTGAGGGCCGTGTCTCTGAGGTTTCTTCCTGGATGAAATCTTGCATTGATGCTTTTATACTGATCAGGAAGTTCCATCCCAAACCTCATTCCTCCCCTTGGTTCTATCTTGCCTGCTCAGCCACTGTTGCCCGCAAGAACCACTTCTTTGCTATTTCAGAGCCACACATCTGACCATAATAGTCACCTATTTGCCTCTACTTGTAATGAGTGTCAGAGGATCTCAAATGATGCTAAGCTGTTGTTTGCTGCGATAATGAGGCAGTGCATAGCTACACGCAAGTTTGGCTCCAAGGACTATTGGCTGCTCTGCAAACATGTGCTAAACAACAGCAAATCATCCATCCCTCCCTTAATCAATAAATTTGAGGTCCTCACAGCATCTTTGGACAAGGCCAAGTGCTTTGCTCACAGATTCTCATCCAACTCTATATTTGACTTGTCTGGAGTATCTGCACCCGACTTCCCTCTTAGAACTGAGGGTCAACACATAACCCACTCTCTGGTATCTAAGATAATTTCAAAACTTGACCTCCATAAGGCGAGCAGAGGTGACAAAATCTCGGTCATTGTCCTGAAGAAATGTGCCCCTAAACTCTCTTCTGTCTTCTCTAAACTCTATAATTACTGCCCGTCTGCTTCCTGTTTTCCTTGCTGGAAGTTTTCTTCTGTGGTTTCTATATTTAAGAACCCAGGGAAACCCTCGGACCCATCCATTTATTGCTCTTTCAGCCTCCTACCAATTTTCGGAAAAGTGTTCGAGGCTATTATCAATGCTGAAATAGTTCAACCCATAAACTATTCTCTGACAGACAGTATGGCTTCCACTTTGCCAGGTCTATTGCCGATATGCTAATGACCATCACTGAGTACATACACTAGGCCCTCAATAAGTTTGGTGAAGCTCAGGCTGTTGTCCTGGATATATCCAAAGCATTTGATAGGGTTTGGCACACTTGCCTTCTACACAAGCTCCAGGGTTATGGTATCACTGGACACTTGCTTGGTTTGATTCAATCTTTCTTATCAAACCATATAATGAAGGTCTTCTTGAACAAGCATGCCTCTACATCCCACGGCCCGATGCTCTTTCTGATCTTCATAAATGACCTCCCTGACATGATCAAATTCCAGTGAGGCATCTATGCTGATGACATCACTATTTATTCCCACCTTAGTCAGAAATCTGGCAAGGCAGACAAAGATAACCATGCTGCTGATCTCAAGGAGGACTTCCACTGTGGTAGACTGGGGTAAAAAAAATGACTTGTAAATTTTAATGCTTCTAAAATGAAGCTGCTATCTGTCAACAACCACAGGCAGTCTCTCCTATTCCCCATTAGAATGGACCAAGCGAGTCTCCTTGAAAGCAATACACTGTGCCTCCTCGGTCTCACCATCTCTTCTGACCTCAAGTGGAACCATTACATTGAATCAATAGCTATATTAACTGCTAGAAAGGTTGGGTTACTGTGTTGGGCCAGGAAATTTTTCCCACCTGAGTCCATCTTGTGCATATACAAATCAACTGTCCGACTGTGCATTAAATTCTGTTGTCTTATCTGGTCGGTCATTTCTGCTATTCATCTCGGGGTTCTTGACAAGCTCCAAAGGAGAATCTGTAATGTGATCAGTCCTGACCTGGCAGCTCGACTACAGCAACTTTTCACTGGCAGGATGTGGCTTCCCTCTGTCTATTCTGCTAATACTTTCTTGGCTTCTACTGCGACAAGCTTAGCTCACTGATGTCCCCCTCCACAAGAATTTACTCAAGCAACCAGACTGGAAACAAGGTTTCATCCTTTAACAGTTAAATCAGCTAAATGCAGTTACCACTTCTACTGTAGCAACTTCCTTTTTAGCATTTCCCGCCTGTAGAATTCCCTTTCGTATACTTGCTTCCTTGATAGCTACAATCTCCAAGAATTTAAATGCAATGCCAATTTCCATCTCTTATTTACTTGACTCCAGTCCTTTCCCCCATCACCCTGTGTATCTTGTTCTTTTCCTTTCTCACTCTACCCTAGTAATTGTCTTCATGCTGGTATTCCCATCCTTTTCTTGCCCTTTCTCCAACACCCCCTGTTATTGGTTTGTCTTTCTCTTCACTTTCCTCTTGCTTAAACTTTCACTCTTTTATGTAGCCCTCTGTGCACCAGTAGCAGTACCACCTTTCTTAGAGTGAAACAACTAAAATATATATATATATATATATATAATGTATGTATGAAAAAATATACACACACACACACACATATATATATATGCATATTATATCAAATAAATTTTGAATTCTACATACGTTGTATAGCTATTTCAGTGAGAATAATCTTGCTTCTTCAGCAACAATCAAAAACAAAACTTTATTTTAAATATGGTACAAAAATTCACATATCAGAAGGGGCCCAAGAACATATCCATACACAGGAAGTTTACATAAAAAAAGTTTGGGTGGGAGGGTTTAAGAAAGAATACATTTTTAAAAATTTGTCGTCCAGACATAGATTAGATTCAAAGGGGCAGAGAGAAATTCAAGACTCGATATTAGAAAACTTTTAGATTATGTCTGTATTAAAAATCAAAATTTAACAGTATCACAGGAATAGAAGTGGTAGTGGGGGGGAAGCAAAAGAAAAAAATGAAATACCTATACAACATATGTAGACTTCAAAATTTATTTGATATAATATAAATATTTGACTCTGTAAATAGATAAAACTATTTACATGGGGCCCTCCACCTGAATCATTTTTAATATTAATAAAATTAATATTAATAGGATCTGGCCTTTGGGATTTTATCTACATGCTTTTCCTTTTTTAGATTTAAGATATATATATATTCACATACAAACCCGTTTTGCTGTATCACAGCTCATCAGTGTGGCTAGACATCCACTTGCTTATGGCCAGGATCAAAACTCGACCGATTTGGTGTCAGTCAGAATTGCTAACCACTAAGCTATGGGTGCACGGAATTAGAGAAGGGAAATTTTAGTCTGTTATATATAAGTGGTGTATACATATGCCAGTCACCGAAAGAACTCCATTCATTGCTGAAAAGTAATGCATAAATTACAGAAGTGGTAACTGTTTTTTAAAAATCTTCTTTTCTAGAGAGTTCAATTGTAATGAGAGCATAATATATTTGTCATCCACGTACAAGCCTGTTTTGCAGCTATACACACGCACACACTTTCTTCTTCTGCTTTTATAAATAATCTTATACAACTCCAATGATAAGGCATATCTATCTTGCAGTATCAAAGATCATTTCAACCAAAGCTAACCTTGACACTTTTTAAAACAATAAATATTTGAATTATAAGTATTGTCTTCTTTGGAAAAGTTTTGAGTTGTTTGGAAACTCAACTTTCCAATTTCCAAACTTTTGTTTTCTTATTAAAAAAAAAAAAAAGTCTTTTAAGTATTCTTTTGATGTTGATATTTCATTTATAATACAATTCATTAACCATTACCTCAAAAAATTTTTACCTCTTTTATATACAGACTTGTGTTAATTTTGCCCTCATTTTTTGGTCAGTGCATTCTTCAATGTAAGAATTTTAATACACCATAGAGTCAAATATTGCTGCGTCTAAGTATGAAAATATATTACCTTTACAAACTTTTTTGTACAACTCTGGATTTTATAAATGCTTTTTTTATGGTTTTAGTTTCTAATTTCTTTGTACCCTAAATATTGATATCAAAATTCAAATTTTTTGTGCACTTCACTTAAGACTTCAAATTAAGTACTGTGAGATGATTGTTTATCCTTTTGTTTTTGTTGGTTTAAGATCCTTTCAAGTTGATGCTTCTTAAGAGAAAATTCTCTTTATTGCAGTAGGATATAATTGCATCTGTATTTGTAATCATTTGATTTGGGATTTCATTAAAGAATGAACTCAATGACTCTGCGCCATACATTTTTTTTCATGGCATATCTTTATCTTCTATACAAAATGTTGCTTTCTAGCTTCAGTTTTTTGTTTGTTTGTTTGTTTGTTTTTTTCAATGTAAGCTACTCATCTCTACATGTCTTTTTTTTTTCCCTCCAATTCTTTCAATATTTTAAATTTTTCATTAATTTTTTTCCCCAATTGCTTTTACCTGGTGAAATATACCCACTATCTAAACTCTGCAAAAATGACTCAAACCTTAATCTTCTCTGACTTATGGCATGTGCATGAACATTAGCTTTAAACTGTTTAGTTCCTTGTTATTTATATCTATCTTGGCCACTTGTCTACTTCTTTCTATCATTGTCATCTTTTTGTTCTTTTAGTGTTTGTGTTCCCTCATTTTCTAAATCAACTTCTTCAGTGTATGTAATATTGATCACTTATTTACTTCTTGTTTTTCATCATTATTGTTATTTCTCTCTAACAGGTGAGTGGCCTTCCCTCACTCCATCTGTAACTTTTCCCTGCACTGTTCTTAAGGAGACGTGTTCCCAATTTAACATCACTGCTTTAGTTCATACAGGTATGTCTACCTTTAGTATCTGGATCCTTTGGGCAAAGGAGACTCAGACACATGAAATAATTGTTGCTTGTCTTGTAAACCTAGTGAATGTATGTATCACATATTTCATACTCTTCTTGTGCTCATTCTATTGTGAGTAATGATGGTGGTGTTGCTTGAAATGTCATTTGTTGCCTCTTTTTGATTATCATTATGGATCACAAAAATATCTGGAGCATGTATATATTTGCTGGATTTTCTCTGGGCATGTTTTTGTATCTTGGTTTTTTGTTTGTTGTTTTTTTTACCCCACTTTTTTTTTTTTTTCATTTCCTTTTTAGATGTTCATATCTTATATTTGGCAAATATTTTCTCAACTTTGTCTTTTGGAATTGTAGAAAACAAATATTAAAATAAAAGAACAAGATTAGAAAACATTTAAAAAATTACTGAGGAATATAGTTTTTTTTTTTTGTTTTTTTAATATTTTTACCTTCTTGATATCTTGATTTTTAATATTTGACTGCTGAAAAAATTATTTCTAAAACTTTTTCAAAAATATATTGCAAACTTACAAAACTGTGCTTTAACTACCAAGCTTTACCCACAACTGCATGATAAACTTATCTTGATATTGAACTGTGCAAATGAAGATAAATTGTTCACACAACTTTATACATGTTCCTTCCCATGTTTGTTTATTACTGTTTTGATTTTCTAATTCATTCACTGTTATTTACATGAAGAATTTGATATTTCAGATTACTCAGGTCCCATTATTTACAGAGAGGATGTGTTAACATCTTCCACAAAAATAAATTCTATAAGTATCTATACCTTTGTTCAAATAACCCCACATGATTTCCATATACGCTTCTGCAACCAAAACTAGAAAAATATTTTGTGCTTCAAAGATTTTTTATTTTTTCACTTATTTCATGCATTTCCAGGAATATACAGCTCAGTTTTTAGTCAAGATCTCTCAATATTTTTTATTTACATCATTATTCCCAGTTTGGGAACACCTGAAGTTGAAGATATTGAAGTTTTCTTTTTTAAAGAACAGTTTTATTGAAGATGGTTATTGCTTTTATTCATTGTAGATGGATATGACTATTGTTAAAATATCATTGTTGTTAGTTTCATTAAAAAAAAATGTAAAATTTCATATGCCATATTTTCTAATTCAAGCTGCTTCTCTTGTCATACAACAATTCTGGAATCAGTTGTTTTACTATTAGTGTTATAGATTTTTATGCTATTGGTACAAGTAGTTTGCAGCTAGAATCTCTTGTGTAAAAACAAAGTCATTAAAAATCTTACCAATATTCACAGGAAATTTTTCTTGCTGATCTGTAATCTAAATAAACAGCATTTTCCATTCTTAACATATTTAAGTGATGTGTTTAGCAACATTACTCATTGCTTCTCTTAGCTTTTGTTTTTATGCTTTTTATGTAATACTTGAACAATGTTTTTTTTATCAGCAATATTACTGCATGCAAGAAACCTTAACATTCTACAATTTCTTCATTTTCTTGGCTCCTTTTTTGGTTATTTGTCACTACATATTCTCTATTTAGAGACCATGATTATTGACCATGACAGAATAAAGTGTATACAATATTTAAGAACAAGTTGTTTAATGCAAAAATCTTCAACACAAAAATCAATGGAAGTTTATTACAAGACTGAAAGTACACATGTAACATCTTTTGGGAGTCAGTAAATTTTTGGTGGATGATAAATGTAACTCACCCCTCCCAACTAAAACTCTCACAAATTTTTGTTACCCTACTCATACAAAAAGCTTAATTGTATATTCTGTTGTGAAATAGGACAAAAGTATTCTAACTTATTCATGTCTAAGAGGCCACAATGTTGTGCATGTACGGTTCTAGTGTTTTTGAAAGTATTGCTGATTTGCATGCATGCTCAAAAACATTTATGAAAGGTGAGCCACACAGATGAGCAGGAGGAAGATAAACAGAGCTTGACCTGTGTTGAACCAGGTTTGTTGCAACTATCAACTTCATATACATAAGTAAAATTGGCCTGGGCATGAATTCTCTCCTCAAAATGATCAGCTATTTACGTAGACATGGATAAGTAATAGAAAGTGTTAGTGATCATAGTGGATAATTTTTTATGCATTGGTGTTGTACTTAGATCCTATTATATGGTTTAATCCATTGCATAATCAGTTTCTTTGTCATCAAAAAATGATGGTAATATTTAAGTAATTTTACAATTGCATTGTAATTATAAAATATTGAAGACTATGCTGCTCTGCATTTTCATATTTTTAGTCAATGATTTTTTTAATATTAGACTAAAAAACAATTCTATTCACCATTGAATAATTATGCAGTTTTATTACTCAATTTTAACTCAAAATTGTCTCTTTCTATTACATAATTCAAAGAGTCAACTATATAAGTATTAACAAAATGAACATCTATAGGTTTCAGATGAAGTAAAAAGTGTTTTATGCATGTGTAATATGTGTGTTATTGTATTTGGCAGTTTCTAAACTGTCTTGTATAAGATGTATTCAACTTTGTTTCATAAGATACATTTTTACCTTAATTTTATATATTATAGAGAATGTATCTTTGGCAGTCAGACTCATGTCTTTATTGCCAACATATTAAACCCTGTTATTTTTTTCCTCATTTAGGAGTATTTTGATTACTTGTGTCAAATATGGGTGAGGAAGTGTGTGCCGTCAATGGGGATAAATGGCTCTTCATTCTCTTCAGTTGCTTAATATATTATCCACTTTTAATTTTTGACTGAAAAATATATCTACATTTTGTTTTCTTTTACTCTCAAAAATGTTCTAATATGTGGTAAAATTATATTTCATTGTTTTCAATTAAAATATGTATGATCTTTGGAAACACCACTTTCTCTTATATTGTTGGAAAAAGGTAATTATGCAAAGGAATTGATGATTTCATGGTTTTGTATCTTTGGATTTCTCATTTTTCTTACTTCCTCTTTGTGTTGGCATTTTATTTTCTACGGAAAGTCAGTTTTTTTTTTTGTTAAAAAAAAAAAGCAGCAATACAGCAGATATTATAATTTAAACTTTGGTTCTGATTCTTAGAGCTTATCAAAGTTTTTTTGATAAGAACACCGTTAAAAAAAAACATGGTCATTACTAATCCTGCTTAATGCTTTAAACACTAAGCAAGAAGTAATAAGGCTAGTTTTATTTACCATATCCATTGTCCTTTGCTTTTTAACAATAATGTATTTAATAATATGGTATCATAAATAATTGATAATGATAGCACTTAGTGTTTTAAAATGGTAAAATCAAGAAATTACTTACTGAAAAAAATCTATACTTAAATAGATATATGTAGCTTAGATAACATGCTAGAATAAGGCAGGTTGATTTTTCACTTTCATTTAGAAAGTAAACAATGCACACTGTAAAAGCTGGGGTTTTATGTGATAAATACTTATACCAAAAATGAGATTTATAGCTTTTTTACTAGTTTTTGAGCATTTCGGTTTAAAGATCATTAGAAAAAAAAATACAGAAAAAAAAACTAACTTCAAAATTTTATTATTTGAAGAATAAATCCAGATAAAATTGATATATTTCATATCAGATACACTGAATAGAAAATATATTCAAACTAGAATTTTAATTATGAATCACCACAAGCAAAATATGCAGTTTTTTACTGTATTCAATAAGTGATAACTGTAAAAATTATAAATGATTACAAAAATGACTAATTAATGAATAAGATCTTGCAGCATTTGTTAGGTTATAATTAATAAACAAAATAAATGTGTGATATATGTATGTATGTAATACTGCTAGGTACAAATTCTAAGACAAAATGTTTTAAATTTACATTGTTTATTGAAAATTACACTATAACTACTGCATTGTATAACATTACATCCTAATATAGCTAAATTGTTCAGTATAATTTTCCTTTGAAATAAATAAAGATCTTATTTGATTGCACAATAATTTAGTTATAATGTTCTTGTGCCTTGCTTCTTGTCCATTAGTGAAGCTTCGATAGTTAATTTAACTGCTCTTTTCACACCTTGTGAATGTGCAAGTAAATTTGACAACTCCAGTGTTGTTCCATCCATTAGAAAAATCTTCTGCAAGCACAGATTCATAAACCCCATTTTATGAAAGGTTAATCAAATTTGACCATTGTGTAGCTTCAGAGTTCAATGTAATTTTTTTTTAATGTCTTTTCTGGTAACTTACTACTTCTGAAGCTAAAAAAAAACAACAAAAAAACACTTATGATGTAAATTTTTGAATGCAACATTCTGTATTTCAATTAACTGTTTATTTATTCTCTGGGTCATATTGAAAATATTCAGTTGCTGGTTATTTAGCCAACTAACTACATATATTTGAATTATACATTTTATAAGGCTGTACAGTTATCAATTCTGGCGGATAGGCATCTTTGGCCCATAACCTGATGGTTAAAGTTAGCCATCTTGCTTGATTTAGAAACCCAATTTTCCAGACAGTAAAATTTAAGATTCACTTTCCCTTGAGAAATTTCAGCTGCATATTCTAAAAGCAGTCTTTGGTCATCACTTAAATCTTTTTTTGTTTTCTTAATTTGTTTTTGACATTATCCTCTGTAATCTCTTTGTATTGTCAGTGTCCTTATCAACTTTGCAATTAACACCAGTGCAGATGATATTTTCATGGTTCTGAATATCTTTTTGATAGTTATTACTTTTACTCTAGCCTTTTCCTTGTCTATTTTTTACTTCTAAATTTTAAGTTAAGGCTTAGATTAAGAAAGCCCATATTTTGTCAGTCTGATAAAAAGGTGTTAGTAAGCCATGGTTTAATGTTGAAAGATACATCACCCTTAAGTTTCATCACATATCTAGAGACTGTAAGACTGTCTCCTTGGTTCAAAATTGTCATTGTTTCCTAAGTGGAAGACATTGGTGGAAAAATATCTGATGTAGAGGTAGCATGTGTAGAATAATAATGTTGCTATTATTTCATCTGTCTGTCTAATTTCTCTGCTTCATTTGCATGTTTGTTTGTTTGTTTGTTTTTTTTAACAGCATCTTTGTCAATAGTTCCTTGTTGGAAATTTTTTAGTACTTTTAAATATTTCCCTTTTTCAATAGAACCTGAAATTTAAAAATGTATATCGGTTTAAAAACAGATCCAGCATACATGATAAGATATGAAGGAAAATATCATGTTATATTCCAGGGAAGATTAGAAGAAATAAATTTAAAAATTTCTTTCTATAAATTTTGAGAATTTGAACATGATCTAGTTCAAATTTAAAGAAACAAAAAACAAGCATAGAATTAACATTAACTTTTAATGGGGATAAGGGCAAACATTACCATATTTTAATAAAATTTCAAAGGTAAATTTGAAATAAGAAAAATAAAAAGAAGCAGTATTACTTACATAAATACAAATATAGTTTCTTTCACAGAAATAAACAAACACAACCTTTTTAAATAAATGCAGTTCACTTTAAAAATATTGAAAAACTAATTAATTTTACAGTGACAAATGAACAGTAGTTGAGATTTCCATATTGAATGTAATTAAAATAACAGCAAATGTTCATAATGGTGAGAACATAAACAATACACATTGAAAGAAAGTTCCAGGACAAGATTTATAAACAAAATATATTTTTGTTAATTAGAATTTTTTTTTTTCATATTAAAGAATAAAATATAAATTCTATATGACTAGCTACAACCTACTTGTATTTAATCCCTATTTTACCTTTATAAAGTTAAATTTTCATACTATTCATAATTATGATTTTTGAGAATGTGATAAATATTACAATTGGAAACATTTATGACATGATATTTGCACAATTGTTTTCCGTCAGGATATTGAAGTTTTTGACAGCATAAATCTTTCACTGATCACTGGAATTAAATTCCTACTCACCAATTTTTCACCTAAACCTAATTTTTAAACATTTTTCCTCAAAAACTATTTTGAAAAAAAAACACTGTCATTATTTATCATATCAAACCCCAAATTTCAAATTGAGTGCAATTTCAAAATTGACCTGCCTTAATGCTAGATTATATTTCAGTACTAACTTGATCAGTAATTAATATTAAACCTTGAAATGAATTAACATTTAAAATATTAAAATCAACTTTTAATATGTAATGCAAGGTACTGAAAAGTTCTTGATCTAATTCATTTGACTACTGACTACTTAATAATATCCATCAGAATTACCACTCATTCACAATGACCACTAACCACATTGTGTAGTCTGTATTATTGTCAGTTAATTCTCTTTTTTTTCTGAGGTCTAGTAAACTGCTTTTTTTTATATAAGTTGCGATTTTTAATGATTATATATGAAATTCTAATAATTTTATATATTTAAAACTCTTAACAAAATTGCCCATGTGAACACTTGCTCTTAGCATTTTTAGTTCAGACCAAAATCAAAGTTTAATATCTACTTTTTATTTTATTATATCACAAGGACTTAACATTAGTTAACTGCTCAATGAAACTAATGTTTTATGTTCACCATTAAATGCATGTTTTTTTGTGTTCAGATCTGTTGTATTTTTCATCTGGTTTGAGTTTCTGGCAGTTGTTATTTGAGGTTGAAACCTTTTGATGTGAGTCTTTGTGTAATTTGTGTACTATCAATATTTGTAAATTCTGAAATTATGATCATTTACAATATACTTTAGTTAAATAGGCTCTTCCTCATTAATGCTGAGGTCATATTTAGACTAATGAAAGTACCAGTTATGTTATGAAATCTTTTAAATCTATTTTATACATGCTATGATTTTAATTTCACATCCTTTCAGGATATGGGTGATTATGATTCTCCACAACTTCTCTTTTGTTGCTCTGAGTAACTTTTTTCCCCTTTAACATCCTGCTTTTTTATAATATTGTTATAAAAACATTTTTTAATCTTATACAATATGAAATAGAAATTTAGTTTTTTAATTTAACAACTTGAAAATCAACTTTGAAGATTGTTAGAAAATATTTTTGTAAAAGCCTTAGCATTAATAAAGAAGCAGTCAAAGTGCTTGTTACATAATGGTTACCTGACCAATGCAGTAAGACCTCATCTGCAGTAGATGAGTTCACCATGGATAGTGAAATACACAGATAATAAACCTCGCACACACACACAGTGTCCAAAAGTGGGCAATCTCTAACCTTTATGCTGACTAAAAAAGAACTGGTTTGTCAAAATGATATTTTTGGCCAGGGGCGTGAAGGTTAAAGATTGCCCAAAAGTGTTTGCTTCTCCAATAGATTTGAATTGAACCTGGCAAAAATATTTCAATAGTCATTGAGTAAAACTTTTTTCTTATTTTTATTTTTTCTCCTTAGGATTTTATGTTTCAGTCATTGATAACTTCAAGAACTTTTAAATTCGTTAATTTTTTTCATATTTTCAAAGTATTATTGTTAAAAACCTCTGTTTGTATTTTACTTATTTGAAACATATTTTGTGAAGTGGTTGTAATAAAATTTTTGATCATGAAAATAGTCCAGATTGTTTAAGTAAAAGTGTGGTTGGCACTGCATTGACATTGAAATCTTTGTGGTTTATGATTTCATGAATGGCTGAGGTCTTACTGTATTTTCTATCATTGTTTTTGATCCAATCTGAAAACTTGTTTTATTTCAGTTTTTTTTTTTTTTTGTGCTTCTGGAAATATAAATAATATGATTCCATTTAATAGCAAGCTTAATGAATTTCCAAAAAGAATTTTATTAATTATCTATAGAAAAAGAAAAATTGGTTAACATTCATACTTAATTTCCTTTTCTGTATTTATTGTATGAGCACATTTACACTTGTCTAAAAGTCCAAATATGTTTGAATTCTCATTCAATAATAAACTCAAGCAGCTTGAAGTTGAAATTTGTTGCTGTCTTTTGATAGAATAAAATTAAAACTGCTATTTTACTTCAACATTCTTTGGATCCAACTTTTTAGTTTTGCAATACTGTTGTATTTTACTTTCATATTAAGATTTTATCAGGTGTATGGGAATTTATGAAAATATTGAAAACGTAAAAAGTGAAGTTTGTAAAAGAATGTTACTAAACAAGAACTCAATACATGTGAATTTTCCCTACTGTTAATTTTTTTTTTCTTTAATTTTTTCCTCAGTCATACTGCAACCATCACTTTTACACTATCACTAAAATCACCCTTGTTAGCCTACCATTCATCAACAGAGTAGTGGCCTTAACAGACTTCCATGTATCCAGAACAGTTTTTGGCTATTCATATTGTATTTCAATTCTGGACCTTATTTCTCTTGTGAAAAAGAAAAAAAAACGGCTTGCACATCTTGTATATCTTCAATCTGGCTTCCAAGGTTGCTGCCAGTTTAATGCTTCATACAGTTTTGCATTCAATTCAAATTGCTTTAAATGACTTATTTTAGTTTTTTGTCATTTTTGTTTCATTTACTAATTTCATCTATGTAGGAGTTAGTGGCTCCTTTTCAAGCTATCCAATTTTCATATCATTTTAAATGATCATCATAAATTTTAATACAGCATTCTCTCCTACTCCTAACCTAGTTAAATAGTACCCTTTGTGCTTACAACTGACAAACTGGCATTTTTATAGATTCTCAACTAACTGAAGTTGTAGGTAGGCTGATTTCAAATCTGTATTTATTTAAAATTTTGTCTCTACTTTTACAAGATTTCTTGATACACATGTGACATTTCCTCTCCTTGAGTGACACACCTGATCTTAATATATATGTCAAGTTGTTTCCTTGTTCAGTTCAACCTTCCCAACTTGCTATCAAATGTTCCCTCTGTGAAAGAATCATTTTTCAGTTTAACATCTGCTGTCATACATCAAACTGTGCAATGTTGTTAATTTCTAAAGTACACCCCCTCTGGAGATAAAAATAGAAAGTTTTTATATGTTCTGTATCGTCTGCAATTTTGCTACTAATTTCACTTTGGTTCTTCATTTAATTCCTCAGGTGAATCTAAGGAGGTGTGTAAAGGGTGCACCCCCCAAAAAAATTTCTGAGGAAAATATTTTTTTGTTACAAAGTAGATAAGGTAAACTAATACAGAGTGGTATAGAAGTAATTAAATTTAGGTGAACATCAACCCATTGGCATAAACTTGAATCTAATCTTATGAAATGATTTCAATCAATAAATCAAGTTTTAAAAATGGATTGTGTGATCTCAGACCAATGAAGACAGCAGGTTGAAAAAATAGCAGGAACCTGACATTGTTTATTAAATAATTAGAATTTTGTGGTAGGCAAGAGATCGCCCTTAGATGACATGAAGATGACAACACTAACACTGATCAAAGTAGCAGCTTCAACAGTGGAAACTTCAAGGATTTACTCAAATTTCAAGCTGAAGCTGGAAATGTCATTCTTCAAGATCATTTAGAGAATGGAAAAAACAATGCAACATATGTTTCAAAAACATCACAGGATGATCTTAACTGTATCAAAATCTTCATCCAAAGTGAGATTTGTCAATATCTGCAAGCATGAGTTTGGTCCCTTATTTGGTATTCAGGTGGGTAAAGTCGCTGACTCATCCAATGTTGAGCAACTTGGTCTGGTGTTGTGGTAAATTCCAAATGGTAAACCCAAAGAAAGACTTCTCGATTACATCATTTGTGAGAGTATCACTGGAGTAAACCTTTGCTCAAATGTTACAAATCTTAAAATTTTTTTGGATTGAAGACTGAAAATTGTAGATCACTGATTACAGATAGAGCAGCTAACATGTCTGCTAAACACAAAGGTTTTTGCAGCACTATTTCAGAAAGAGGCTCCACATGCTGTATATAATTGTGCAAATCATGACTTGAATCATGACTTGAATACAAAAGCTTCAATGTTTAAGAAATACATGTGATGCTTAATAATTTTAATGAAGTTGGAATTCTTTTCAGATACTCACCAAAAAGAAGCAGCCTTCTCCCCCAAACATGCATTCAAAAGTACAATGCAATCAACAATGCTAAAATATCAAAGTTCAAGTTCAATGTAAGACTCAGTAGGTAGAAAAGCACTTTATTTCAGAACATTTCTCAGAAATGTATAGTTCTTTATTGTAATGTCTAAGATGAATAATAGCAGTAGATTGTTGGAACAATAATAGTGTTGTACAGGCAACAGGCCTTTTGAAGTCAATAACCAATTCTACATTTATTGCATCTTTTCAAGTAGCAAAATTTGTCTTCAGTTTCACTAGAAGGCTGAGCATCATGCTCTGAAGCAGACGTTTGGAAAGGTTTGCAATGATTGAAACGAAAGATATATTTCAAAGCATCCAAAATGAAGATGATACATCATTCAAGAAAATGCTTGAAAATGTGGAGCTTATGGCAGATCATACAAGCTTTCATAAAATGGAGAAACCAAGGCAATGTGCTTGACAAACCTTGCACTTGAATGTTTTATTCACAACTGCCAGTAAATATTTTAAGTATGCAATATTCTTTTTCTTTACTTTTTTTGCAAGAATTCAGCTACCAATTTTCAACCATATCACTATAATCAGTCTTATGTATCAATCTTCTACCTATGAACCTTTGGAAGTTGAAGAATGGTTCCATTAAGAAGCTTAATGGGTAGTTCAGAGTTGATTTTGATGTAACCAAAGAACTTCTGAGACAAGCAGTTACCATCTAGAAAACCATATGGAACAAAGTTGATTTAAAACCAGAAATGATATCAGTCTTGCACCAAAATGTTTCCAAACAGTTCAACTTTTCACACTTAACGATGTGTTAACAGTTCTGTTAACCCTCTAGGGCCATTCGTATCATATTTGATACAGTATTTCCCTATAAGGAAACATTTGGTATTCATTGACTGAGCAGTCAGTACTGCTTTCATTTGAAATTTATAAAATATTTCTCTTAAAAAATTTTTCAGGAAAATATTTCTTTCAAGGCTTGTTTTCATACTGTATCAAATATGATACGAATGGCCCTAGAGGGTTAAACAATCAAACTCATCGTTGAAGTTTATAAAAATTGAATGAGACACTCAATGATTGAAGGTAGATTTAACATGCTTGTTCTTTTGTGTGATCACAAAGATATTCAATTAGACTGATAAAATTATAAACTTGTATGCAAATAAGAATCAATGAAAATTCACTTTAGTAAATCCTCTTTTATAAATGCTACATAATCACACTTTGAGTCTAACATTTTGAATTTACAATTTTACATATTGAAAAAGCAAATTTAAATTTCTCTCCCTCTCTCACATACACGAGATATGTGTGTGTGTGCATATGGTAATATTTTTATTATAAGTTTATAATAAAAACATAGTTTACTGTAACACAAGAGCCGTTGTTTCGCTGCTCTTGTTAACACCTCATCAGGCAGTGAAATATTTTTTTACTGTTCCTGTTCTATATATATAATAATTCCTAACAGTAAAAGAAATTTAAAAAATATTTCCCTGGCGAGCTGCTAATAAGATACTGAAACACAATGCCTCTTCTGTTGCAGTAAACTGTTTTTATTATAAACTTATATACACACACTCTCTTTCTCTACTTATTTTTATAACCTAATATATATGATCACAGAATTTTAAATTGAGATTTTTACTGAGGAATACGCTCTTCCAACTGAAAATGCTGGATCTGCACCTGCTACTAATCCCCAACACTACTGTGTTCTAGAATTTATATACTGAAACAGTTTGTTGTTAAATCAGAAAAGCATTCAAATCCATATCTTTATTCTTCCACTGAATGGGATTTGCTTAACAAATGCATGCAAAGTGATAACACAAATGTTACTTGTTCTAGCAGCTAAGAATGGGAAGAAGACCAACTGACACTAATCACTTTTTTTAGTCTATCATCTTTTCAAACAAACTTTTATTTTATCATATATGTATATACACACACACACACACACACACACAATCCCTTCTACTCCATATTGAATCATTTCAGTTATATAAAGAAGTTTCTGTATGTTAGTTATATACATGATAGAAAATTATTCATTAACAAGATTTTTAACAATAATACAAATGTTTAATTTGAAAAAAAAAGTTTTTTCTTTCTACTAATAAAATTCAGTGCAGTTCAAGATTTTGCTATCCATTTATATATTAGAAATGTTAAGTTTGAAAATGAAGTTAAAAAAGTAAAGAATTAAAATTTTTATTATGATATAAACTTTTTTATGCAAGTGAAATTGTACAAAATTCGTGAGTATGAAAACCAAAATAAACAAGCTGGTCAAATTGACAAAGTCTATCATAATTTTTTTTATCTCGATAATTATGACAAAAGTACAGTTTTAGGTCAAGTAGGGCAAAGAACATTGTTTTTCTTTTATTGTGAGAGAAAAAGGTTACAGAAATGCTACAATCAATTGTTGTAAATAGTATTGTGAATTTGAATCAATTAGAAAATTTTCTTATCAGAATTCTGACTGATAATTCTTTCTGCAATCACCTCTCTTTATTAAATATATAATTCTTTCCAAGATTTTTTCATTTTACAAAATTGAGTTGATTTCAATTAATAAATTTTGGGTTATTACTAATAATTATCACAGATTTGTCAGCTGCAGAAAATATAGGATTTGTTAGTATAAAATGCTTTGCTTCACATGACCCATATGTGTTTTGTTGTGCCAAAAGTATCTAGCTTCATAGCCATTTCAATATTCCTACATTAGCACTATATCTTTTGTTGAACTTATATTTCACCAGCTTGATGCTAGAATGTTGGATGTCAAATGATTTTCCCCAAATTTTGGTTATGATGTATTTTAACAGAGGTTCCTGTTTCCTGGTTGATGGGTCAAGGATCTTGGCTGGTCACTTCAGCAGGTATAACAAATGTACACCAAGGCTCTTTTTCTGTCAGCCTGCACTTGTCACGTTACTAACCCCATCTTTTTTTGTCTGGATTCTTGGTTCAGCTTCCTAAATGCAATCTCATCTTTTTGTTGAACATTTTGGTCACATATACAAAATAAAACACATGCTATACACAGTAAAGATTTTATTTAAAAAGAGAAGTGTATATACTATAATAGCAAAATGATTTAAACCTGATTTAATAAAGTAGATAAAATATTTTGCTCTGCATTTCAGTATCATGAAATAAGCAGAAAATTAAGAATTTAAAATTCTTTCTGTATAGTTGACACTGAGTTTCAAACATATAACTAAAACATCTCTTAAAAGTTAATCTACAATCATTATCACTATTTTTGTCACAAAACATCACAAATCAGGCTAGTGTTATTATTGTCAACAAGATGTTTACCTTAATCTGTTTCTTCAATCCTTTCAAATAAAAACCTGCCTAAAATTGATTTATATCAATCTTAATCACAGTTCTCATATTAAAAGTAGATTGGCTGAAAAATACTTCATTCAGCTAATGTCTTACCACTATGTGAGAGGTATTTCTGCCGCACACTGTACAAGTACCACTACATCATCAAAACTATCATTTGTTGTCTGGTAGTTTTACTCTTCTACTTTTCACTAACAAGAAACAATATTGACATTGGTTTCTGTACACAAAGCACTTGCACTCAGTTAAGGTCCAGAATGCGACTTTCCTCATTGCTTATGATAAAACTTTGCATTTCTATACTATTAACCTGTGTTGGCAGGCACTCTATTTTTTGAACAATTAATTTTCAGCTCTTGTAATTCTTTTTTCTTTTTTATGAAAAAAAAAATTCAAACTAATTTTCTAATAATTATTTTTGTGATCAATCAACTTTATTATATTATATTATCAAATATGGTTTTGTTTTTTATTTATTGATACATTTTAGTTTAATCTTTTAGTAATCAATACCGCTTCTACTTTTAAAAGAATTGATTCAATTCAGGAACACTTAAAATAATTCAGTCTCTTCCTGCTAATCTTCAAACCAATAGTTTTGATCTTGCTACAAAACTGATTTTAGATTAAAAATACATTTCAATTGTCATGAAATCATTCTGATTTCTTCAATTTCAATATTGTGCCATTTATTATATGATAGAGCATAATATATATATATATATATATATATATATATATATAGTGTAGTTTTTATCTATATAGCATACTTCTTCATAATATTCTTTATATGTTATTTCAAAGATGTATACTGATTGTTTAGTTGGAGTTTACAATTAAAATTGTAAATCTCTCGAATCTTAACTTCTGTTATTAAATGATGCAGGTTAATCACGCTTTTTATTTTCAGTTGCCATCAGTTTACTTTCCTAACAAAAGAAAATTTGATATATATTTTCAGCTGTTTTATTTCATTATTTAAAAGCTGGAAAGACTGGGCTAAATTCAATTTTATTTTATTCAATAAGTTATTAAAAATAATCAAAAAGAAATATTTAAAACCGTTATGAAAATAGGATTTGAAAATGTCATCAAAAATTACTTTAAAGTGTGTGTATGTATATGCGTGTGTATATATATATATATATATATATATACACACCCAACAATACCTCTACTTCAAAAGTCACCATCCAAAAAGCTGTTTAAAATCCATCCCCTATTCCGTAGCATGACGAATTTGCACAATAGTAACTGACAAAACCCTCCGTAAAATATGCCTAGAAGAACTACGAAAAACATTACAAATAAGAGGATACCCCACCTCACTAATAGACAAGGGTTTCCAACTAGCAGAAAAAATACCATTAGAATCCCTCCAGAATTCAGAAAAACAAGAAAAACAATATCCTAGCATATTTTTCCACTCACAATAAAAACAATCCAGAATTATTCACAAAGATCAAAGCCCACATGGAATTACTCAACAATAATGAAAAAATAAAAAAATCTTAAAGACAACCAAAATAATTAACAGCAAACGCCAGCCAAAAAATTTGACATCCTAACCTCATCGAAATTCGAACACCACCACACAACACAGGGGGTCACAAAATGCAACGAAAAAAGATGTGGAGTATGCAACCTAATAATAGAAGGAAAACACTACCAGTTTGAAAACGCAACTACATTCAAAATAAAATCAGATCTGAGCTGCAAATTGAAAAATGTAGTTTGTGCTCTAAAATGCGACAAATGTGCAAAGATATACGTGGGAGTGACACAATGCTTGAACAATAGAATTTCCCTTCATAGAAGGGAAATTCTATAACAGGAAATTATAATAATAATTATAATAATTATTATTATTTCTGTAACAGGAAATTGTTTCCCAACATTTACATGAATGTAGTGATGGCAAATTCAAAGTTATACCTATATATCAAAACAGATTATGAAATATTAATAATGCAGGAAGAAAGATTCACAAAAAAAATACAAGCCTTCGCTCAACAAAACATGAAGACACACACATACATACACACACACCAAATTCAAAAGATAACCCCAAACAATAAAAAAGGACCAGATGACCCATAAAAAACAATTCTAAAACATAAAGTTGAAATAAAAATATGCTCACACACACACACCAAATTCTAAATATCGTCAAAGCAATAAAGAACAACCAACTGACCAATGATAGATAAGCAAAGGCAACTAGAAGATAATTTTAACATACTAAAAAGGTAACCCAGACCAAAATCACTTCAAATTGGGGTAACCACTTGATTCATTCATCTATTTATTTATTTATTTATTTATTTATCCATTTATACATGTGCTGATGTGAAACAACACAGACCATTCAAGGTGCCAACATTTGATTTATTTTATTTTATCCTATTTTATTGATTTTATTTATTTTCTTATTTTTTTCTACTTAATTATTTATAAAACAAGAAGGTGGACATCAGAAACAAAAAGAACTCAATAAGTAAAGCCATAAATTTATTTGCCTGAAGAGTCAATTTTAGACTCTAAACACATGTGACATCACAAATACCATTATGGACACTTAATGTATCATAACATGTATGATAACAAAAACAATAAATATACACTTTAAAGAAAACGTCCACGGCTTCTCACACTTTTTATTATATATATATATATATATATATATATATATATATATATATATATATAAATCTTTGTGTGTATATATATATATATATATATATATATATATATATATATATATAAAAGAATATATACTGAACAATTATAGGCCAAATTTAAATTAAGTTAGACAGTAAGCAGTTGTATTAGGAAGTGCTCAATACATGTTAAAGGAAAATAAGACTCAAATCGCCTGACAAAACTGGAAAAAAAAAAATCAATTCATGGTAGCATAACTGGCTTATCTTTCCTATCTGTGTGTGTTTCTATATATATATATATATATATATATATATATATATATATTTCAGATTAAATAATTGCAAACATTGTATCTGCTTATTTTTAATAAAATCTGTTTGTATTCACGTATATAATCTTTTGTGTATTATAATTGAAAGATGTAAGAAATGCGCTGTAACTTTGACAGATGATTTTATTATCCATTTCTCGATGTTCCCAAGTACATTCAATCTCTTTCGGAGATCATCTTTAGGTGTGTAAGTTGTGGTAATAAAAAAAATAACTACAAAACTGTGTTGCTAAAAATTACTGTAAATTTTCTTTTTGTTTTAAATGTATTGGTTGCCAAATTGCTTAGCATTCATTAGAACGTGAAAATTATTCACAATGGAATTTTTTTTTATGTTGTAATGTCATAGTCATGCACGTATTAAAGCATGAAAAACTATTCTTTTTATAAACATTTTTAAACATTGCTGCAATATTCATAGCTGGCTCTATTTATTTATTGATAACTGAAGTTTTTTAACAAATATTGCCTCAAGGATCTGTAGTTTGCTTTTGTTTGTTTTATATGATGTAGGATATTTGTTATCAATCATTATCTTTTATGTATTGTGAATGTAGACAGCAATGTTGCTGTAGATGTCTAGAAGTGGGCGAATGTTCAGATACATACACACACAAATACATATTTGCATACATATGTGTGTGTGCTCGTGCGAGTATATATATATATATATATATATAGTTACCTGCAGGCAGTCCTGTTTTACTGTATCACAGCTCATCAGTACAGTTAGACATCCGATTGCTTCTAGCCAGGATTGAAACCTAACCGAAATGACATCCATCAGTGTTTCTACCTCTAAGGTATGGGCACTTGAGATTATATATATATATGTGCCTGTGTGCATATATTCAATAACATATGTACCCTACTAATAATTATAAAACTTTGACTCTTTCAATACAAAAGTGTAAATTGTTTGTTTATAAAAAAGCAAGCAAATTAACTGTGTTCATAATTTTTTTTTTTCTTCCAAAGAATTGTTTGATATATTTTGTAACAGTAGATATAAGTTCTTCTTTATAAATAACTCAACTACACATTTATAAAATTCCAACAGTTTGGATCAACAAAAAAAAAAAAAAAATTCTATGTGAAAACAATACTAAATAATTGAGTGGTGCACCATATCATTGAATTTAAAGACAGTATCACATTTCAAAATTCTGCACTTGTTCATTTAAGTCAAATAATTTTCATCAATTCTCAATTACATTTTTCTTAAAAGCAGTATTTTCATATTTTTTTTTTATGTTTTAATACACAATTTATGCATGCATGTTATTCTAAGTTACATCTTATGTGTGAATTATTACTAATCTTCAACAATGCACTCTTACCATTTAATATTACTTTCTTTTCCCTCTGCTTTCTACTTGGCTACCTTTTGCATTCAGACATGGGTAAGTTTGCCTTTGTCTTCTGTCTCTGTAACATAATTCTTGTAAAAAAAATTATTTACATTTTATTTATCCAGTATCCCTCATCCTTGTATGTTAATTAAATTTTCTGATTTTTTTTTTATAGATATTTCACAAGTTTTTTTTATAATTATTAACAATACTCTGACAAAATCATAGTTTTTTTTATGGGAAGGAAGCTGTCTTGTTGCAGAATAGTCTCTTTTCATTAAAATGAATTGATATGAATTTCAAAAATTTTACAATGGAGTATAATAGACTTATTCTATCAGTGACTTTTGTATAACCATCTTTGATACCATATAAAACTAGGTACCTCCACTTTTCGATATCTAACTTTTTTTTTTTTAAATAAAAGGTTTTCTTGAAACTTTTATTTTAGGTTTAATTTAAAGCTAAATGATTAAATTTACTATTTCCAGTAAGAAAAATACTCTGGTGGATTTCAACCAGAAATTTAATTGATTGGAAACTAAAATTTTTCAACTTTTAATTTTTCAATTTTTTGGCCATTTTTAAGCAATCAACACATTTGTAAACAAAAGTTAATTTTCTGTTTTTAAAGATTTTGCAAAAATAAAATATACATCTGTGACACATTATTTTTGAAAAATTAGCAAATTTAATATTAATCTGATTTACACAAGTATTACTTACTTATAGCATTAAATTTAGAATGAAACTATTTCTTGAACACAGTTCAACTTTCTGACCTTTTCACCATGTGTGCTGACAGATGTGAGATAAGCATAGAGCAATCACAAGTGACATAATTGTATAAATTTTTTTCTGGAAGAGGAAGAAACCCTGAAACACATGACTTTTGATTTACTCTTAGAAATTACCATACAAAAAAAAACCTTCAAATACACAAAAAAATTTCAAAATTATTCTAAAAATAGGAAGGCATGACAATTTGTATTGATCTTTGCTTAATAATTTTATAGACTAACCCCAACAAATTTTTGAAGTATTTTAAATATTTTTTAGAAACTTTATAAATTATTATAATCAAAGATTAAAAAAAAATAAATTCTTTTAAAATTTCATTATTAATCAAAAAAAAAATTTTTTTTCTTCAGACTATAATGTCCTTAATTTATATTATGTATTCATGCCATTAAAACCTTATCAAATTAAATAATGTCATAGTTATATTGCATTTTTTATTTTGTTATTGAGAGCAGATTTTCAGAAATAAAGGCAAAATTTTTCAAAAAAAATAATAGATGATTTACATTCCTCAATGAGTCTTTACTTTAACTAATAAAACCAATTTTTGCAACAAAATTTAATTTCTTAAAATTTCATGAATTTATGTGGGGTGGGGTAATAGATGTAAAAAAAAAATATATATATATATATATATATATATTATTTTTACCAAGATTTTTTTTTAAATTATAATTTTAAAAATAATTTAATTCATTTGTGAATAAGTTCTGAAAGTTTTATTAAAGTCCAGCAATTATTTGATTTATGCAAGAATTTCCAAATTAATGTTTTAGTCATGGGAAAAAAAACTGAGTGATGTAATATTACGTTTTTCATTGTAAACTCTCATAACAATTTGGTTATCTGTTAACTCAAATCAAAACAAGACTTTTACCAAAATTTCAGTCATGTTAGAAGGGATTAAAATTTTTTTTTAAATAATTAAAAAATAGTTTGATCTTTCCTCTTAATAATAACAAACATTTTGATGGTAAAAGTTCATTTTTATTAATTTTCAGGGTCTTTTTTTATATTCATACTAAGCCTTTTTTTTTTTTTTTTTTTTTTTTTTTTCTCAATTATTTAGTGGAAGTACCTATATAAAATCTACATGTATTTTGGTTGTCCATAAAGTCCACACCAATTTTTATGGAAATTAAACCCTCAAACAAAATTATCCCATTAAACAAAATATTCAAAATGAAAAATATGAACCTTTTTGTTGATCAACCTTTCTCCATTTTTCCTTCAACTTGGATCCCCTTTTCCCAGAATTTTGGTGGTTTCTTGGAAAAGAAATCATAAAGGTGTTCTTTTTTTTAATTTTTTTTTTTATGCCATCCAAAGGATTAGTAATTATTTTGCACAGTCTGAATAAATGAAAATTTGAAAGGGCAGTGTCTGGAGAATATGGCAAATGGGGTAACACATCCCAGCCAAGATGCAACAATTTTTGCTAGGTTACCAAAGAAACATGTGGTCTGGTATTATCCTGATAGAAAGCAACACCTTTCCTGTTTTCCAATTCTATGCATATTTGTTGAATTGTTGCCTTTTTAATTTCAATTGTCTGCAGTACTTTCCAGAATCAAGTGACTGGTTACTTGGCAGAAGCTCTTAAGTACAAGATTTCTTTTCAATCCCTGCACCAGAAGTACAGAATCTTTTTCTTCTTAAAAGACCTGCTTTTGGGTTGGCTAAAGTTGACTCATGTCACTTCCCCCAGAATTCTTTTCGCTGTAATAAATGATCCATTTCTCATCGCCCATTACCATTTTCATTTCTTGATGCAGAAAATCACAGAAAGAAATGTAATCAAAAAGATTCTTTTCATTTGGATCATGTGATATCCAAACATTGTGGCGATTTGAGTACCTAAGCTTCACTTTAGAGCATTTCTGCTAATTTCTATATTGTGTAATGCAGGTTATTCTCAATGTCTTGATTTGGTGGTGATCTGTAGCAAGGGATCTGTCTGAACATTCTTCTTCACTAAAGCTATAATCTTCTAAGTTTAGCAAATTACTTCTGTATAGTTCTGTCAGCTAAAGCATCAAGTGTCTAAAATGAACCTTATAATATTCCATTTTCATAGGGATTTAAAATTGACAAGTATTAAGTAATTTTAAACTTTCTTTCTCAAGAGATAGTTTGAAGCATGCTTTAATCGGAAATGTAAGCATATAATATCTGTCAATAAATTTGATGTGTTGGCACAGAAACAACTAAAAAATCAGTACGAACTTTATGGGCAACCTATTATATAAAATATCCCCTCTTGCCTTCCAATGGATAATGTTTTTTTTTTTAAAAAAAAAAGATTTGCATTTCCTATTTTGTCCAGTTCAAAACCATTTTTTTTTTTTTTGTGCATTTATTTTAGATTTATATAATTCCAATATTTGGTGAGGGTAAATAAATTTTATCTGCCATTAAATTTGATAATTCCTTACCACTGTTAAAAGCTAAAACTATTTTAAAAAAACAAAAACATTTAGGTGTATAAAAATTACAAAATTTATTGGCTAAATCATCAAATTTTGTTTTTAAACTGTCATGTTGCTCTCATGATTATTTCATTTACCTTCCAACTTCATAGACAAATGTTAGCTATTAGAAAATCTTCTGGGTCAATTCTATTCAATTGATTACCTTTTAATATTTTAATACTTTTTCTAGCAGATGATAAATAATAAATAAGCTTTGTGAATTATTATTCATTTCATCTATTCACTTGCTAAATATGCTACAGAAATTTTGGCATTTGCTTACTTCCTTCTTTTAATTCATGATATATTTAATGGTTTAAGTGAAAAAAGTTTTAAAAGATCTATTTATGATATCATGACTTATAAAACAACTAGTAATTTATTTTCAATGTTTCCAATGAATAGAATATAATAAAAAAAAAATCTGAAATTTTACCTCTGTGGTTCAAAAAATAAAAGATGAAAAAATGCTTCTTCCGGGATCTCTCTCATTCTTTCTTACTCATATGTCATCTTCTTCCTTTCTTGCAACCTTTCTCATAAAAATCGATCAAAGAATAATCTGTCGACTCCTATTTTTTATTGAGCTTATAGCTTTTCTTCCTTAGCGTAATTTTTCTCTTTCCACAATATCTTTATATATTGCTGCTGCATCTTCTCCCCCACCACAAGGTAAGTGACACACCATTTTCTCAACTTCCTTTATTCAAACTACATATCCTATGATCTTAAAAAATTATTTCACACATGTTCTCTTGCCCAGGTCAATGCTTTGCATCCTCTCTGCAGTTTTGCATTGGTGCAGTTTAATTTCTATCTTTGTTGAGCATTCATGTCATTGTCTGCAAGTGCCATTTGCCTTAAATTCAATTCCATTCCACAGTCCATTTCTTTACTTCAAACTCTGCTATGAAGTCCTTGTCTTCAATTTTGCCAAATATAATTATCTCTGATTTTATTTTCATTCTGCCTACTTTTATTCAGGTTCCTTTTACATTTTATTTTCTTTCCATCAACTGCTTTTACAGTGCCACTCTTATTCCATCTACTCACAAGCTTGGGAATAAGTAAAATTGGTATCAACAAGAGCTGCTGCCATTACACCACCCACTGACACTTCTATGATTGGTAACAGTTTGTACTGTGCCTTCATTCTACCAATGAGGTATCTACTGGCACAGAAGTTCCCTCATGCTCATTTCCCTGAGCCTGAGGTCAATATCTCGCAATGTACCCCAATCTCTCTCGATTTTAACATATTGCTTTTGATCTTGATGGCTCCTTACAGTTGCAAATTAGTTGTGATTCCTGATATCTATAGACTTAATACTTGATGATTCCATATGACCTTTCATCCTCTTAGTAGGGCTTCAGAATACACCAACTGTACCACTGCAGAGGTGAAAGTCTCCCAAGAGGGCACCTGTTTGCCATGGGTAGCAACCATGATGCTTGGTAGTAAGATCCTGGTGGTTGAGGGTTTTAGAAGTTGGGCTGTACATATGATCCTAAACGACTACAAACCACTTTGGCCCTTACTTGCGCTAGACAGGCGGTTGGATAGAAAGGCCAAATCTAATAAATCAGCTGGTCATCAAGCCCCAAGTCAGACAAACAAAATGCACAAAATATGCTCACATTTGCCATATCAAACATTCTACTGACTTAGTAAATGGTGGCTGTAGGGTCAATCAGACTGGGAACAAAGGAATCTGACATGGTTATTTCAACCTTTGAGGAAAGCCCATACTTTGGTGGACAATCCTGGATATATCATGATGCTTTGAACCCTCTCCATATTTGAGTATACCAGTCATGTAGCCCTGGAGAAATGAGGTAAACAGGATATTCCCTCGTTATTTTATCATTTCTCCCATGTAGGGCTTCGAGGTGGATGAAGAGCATGACTGATGAATAACAATAATAAAATATGAGCACAGAAAATGATACAGAAAATCAAATAGGTCAAGTAGTTAAAAAATCAATACCCCATGAAAAACTACAATGAAACCTAAATCTACATACCTTGACAGTAAAAGCTCCAATTCATCAAGCAGTAACCATATGTTCAATTTATATTCTTCCAAAACACACTGAAATAGAAAGCTAATTGGCCAACTTCCCTTTCCCTTTCCCTTTCTACTAATGGGTGATCTTAATGCATGCAACAAAATGTGGGGCTGTAGGAACCCTAATGAAACTGGTAAAAATTGTAGAATCTCTACTAGAATTGTCTGATCAAAGAAGCCTTAATAGCCAAATTCACATAATCTACATATGACCTTTGTTTTCTTTTAGTCCTGCACTTTTTGCAATTGCTGCTACTGTTCTGTACTCCCAAAGTCTTTTGCTAATCAAGAGTCTTGCAGTTAGTCTCATTTTGCAGAGGTCCATCTTTACTTCACCGAGCACTTGTTACAGCACCACATATACATTGTCTGGGAAGCCCATCATAAATGCTAGCTTAGTCATCTGATCAAGTCCTCCCCTGGATATCCTGGAATCCCCATCAACCTTTATTATTATTATTATTTATTATCATTTATTATTAGTGTAGATGTCCACTAATTTCCCCTCCATTTCTTCAGCTTTTTTATAAACTTCATAAGGCTCTTCAGTGAATGCTTTCTTCAGTCTCATCTCTGTCATGACCTCATTACTCACTTCAAGTTAGAGGACAAGCACATCTCTTTGCAGAAGAATCTCTTGTTACCTTTCTCTTATGAAATAAAAAAAATTGCCAACTTGTATTTTCAGTCGAACTTTATAGATTTTCTTCCTTCCCTTAATTCATTTCTTTTCGCAATATGTTTCTATAAAAGAAATCACCAACTGCTGCCACTTCTTCTCTGCACCACGAGGTAAGCAACATTCTATTTCCTCTTCTTTCATTTATTCAAACTACAATCTTCTACAAAGAATTTCAATTAGCAGTCACTGTTTCTATAATTATCATGGGATCAACAAATGATTTTGACTTGAGTAGAAACTATATTTCAGATATCCACTCATGTTATTCTTTTTCACCTTTTGAATTCATATAAAGCATTTTTATATTTATGTTCATTGAAAAGTTCACTGAAATAAACAATGTTTCTTTATAAGTGTATGTTGTTCACAATCTATTATTCTGGAAGGGTCATGTCACTACTAATAATACACAGCACATTGTAGGTGCATCCCAACTAAGTTGATTACAATTTCTTTTCACAGAGTGTCTTATTTATTACCCTCCATTTTGAATTTGTCTCCCAGGTTCAAAGGTGCAAATGAACATTGAGTAACAATTTGTATTTGAGAAATATAAGTATTTTAGAAACCATGAAATCACAACTGAATTTAGTTGACTAAATGGTTAAGGGCATGGCAAAAATGGGAGCAAGCACCTTTTGTCGTAGTTAATTGATCAATTCTGACATCATTAGATTAAATTATTTCCTAAGAAGTATGGCACCATTTGTTGTCACATTCAAGATAATCTAATTCACTCTCCTCTCAATGAAAAATATCAAAGTATTTGCCAATGTTTTTCAATTTCAGTTTTTCTTTATAGTTCCTTCAAGAATTATCTGAAAAAAATGTTCTCTTTACTTTGGTTTGTTTTTATTCTAAATGTGTACATTTTAAATTTTTTTATAATCGTTTCATCTAAGCAAGGCAGTACTGCTACTAGTGCTCAGAGGTTACAGTGAGGATGCCGGGGGTTATAACGTACAGGGGATGTCAAAGAAAAAGTAAGAGAGATGGGGATCAAATAGAAGGTGGCAATTGACATTGCGCTTAAACTTTGGGAGATTGTAGCTATCAAGTAAGCAAGTATACAGAAGGAAGTTCCACAAGCTGGAAGTGCAAGAAAAGAAACTGAGAGAGTAGAAGTGAAAGTTACATTTGACTATTTTGACAGTAAAAGGGTAAGACCTAGTTGCCAATCTAGTAGCATGTGTAAATTCATGTAGTCATGGCATGAAGTTTGTCAGAGCAGAAATCGTGAAAATATTTTTTGTAGAAAAGCCCATGGGAAGCCACATCCCATTGGTGAGAAAGTGATTGAAGTCAAGCTGCTAAATCAGAATTGATTACATTGCAGATTCTTTAGGTTTTGTTGAGAACTCAAAGACGAATAGCAGGATCATCTGACCATACGTGCCAACAGTATTCAATGCCCATTCAAAACAACTTAAATGATTGGATTAAATTGAGCAATCATCCAGTTACACCATTGCCCTGTAGCTAGCACAGAAACCTAGCATGCCAAACCCTGTCAAGTACTTTTGATATATCCAGAGCAACAGCTCAAGCTTCACGGTTTTTATTAAGAGCTTGGTATGTATGTTTGGTGATGGCTGTTAACACATTGACAGTAGACCTGGCGAAACAGAATCCATACCGCTTGTCAGAAAATAAGTTGTGGGATGTGAAATGATGAACCATTTCAGTATTAATAATGGCCTTGAACACTTTGTCAAAAATCGGTAAGAGGCTGGTAGGGTGTTTAGAGGGGTGACAACCAGCTTCATAATTTTGGTGTTTATGACTTTATCATCTTTATTTCTATACACTACAAGCTTCATGGAGAAGTGATTCAGCTTATAGCGATAATTGTATACTAAAGAATAATATTTTTTAGAAGTTTATTTTCATGATCACAGTTTTGCTTAGAGTATATATTAACTCATACTGGTGATTCTCAGCTAACATTTAGCTTGTTTACATTTTTCACAAGGTTACAGTAATTTTTTGTTTATATTTGTCAATCAATCTGTCAGGCAGAAACAAAAATCTCTCCTACTGCCTGACAAGCAAAAAAACAGGAATGTTACTGTCATTAAGTCTTACATCATGCACTCAGTAAAATGTTTCAACATAATTTATCAAATATCATTGAAACATTGTAATGTTTTTCCATAATTTCAACTGACTTGTCTGATCACTGACCATAAACTGCTAATATTAGAAGCTATCTTCAGTTCTCTAAATAAAATTACTGTAAAAATATTTTGACAATGCAGAAATAATTGATGCTATGGAGCCTTATCAGTAAATCAAAAACCCTGTTTGGTGATTCTCACGATTAGCTTTCATTCGTGACATATACACAATGAAAGAAAAAAATCAACCTAGCACAAATGAAAAATGCATAAATTATTTTTCACCACAATATAAGAAAAAAAAACTAGAAAATAAAAAATCAGTTACTGATATTTCCTGATGAATGAACAAAGCAATTGCTGGAGGGTCCCTTTACAAAACTTTCTAGTCATGATGTTGAAGGTAGCATCAATCATCTAAGTGATAAATGTTATATTTGCATTAATCACACGCACATACATACATACATACATACATACATACATACATACATATATATATATATATATAGAGAGAGAGAGATAAAATGTTAACTCTATACAGGGCTCATGAGCCAATCCAGATAGGTTTCTGATTGATTGAGGAGGCGATGAGAAGTGTTAAGATATGTAGGAAAGAAATTAGTTAACTCTAAACATAAAAAAGTTAAATTTGTAGTGATCCAGAAAGCTATCCTCTCAGGAGTTTGTTCCATGAAGCAGTGGTTCTTGGGAAGAAGCTGTTTGAATGAAACATCCTTCTCATTAACAGAATACAAAAGAAATAGGAATGATTTATTTCAGTGCACATGTCATGATGGTGTGTTAACTGTGGAGGTCAGGGCTGGTGGAATGAAGAAATGTAGCTTGTTAGAACATTTGGTTTGGAAATAGTGATTGAATAACAAGAAATTTGCGATGTTTTGCCTGTGGAAAAGTTGTAGATTGTAAAATAATTCCTCATTCATATAGATGCTTCTGAAGGCTATCCTTAAATTAGTGGATTCATTTAATCTCAATATACATATTGTTAATCATAGAATTTAAAGGTAAAAATATCAAATGAAAACAGAAAAAAAATCTGATTATTGGCCTGGCACTGAAATTAAAAAAAAAAATGTCAATATTGACAAATTTAATGGCTAAATTCAATGTATTTACTTAAAATTGTCAATTAGATTCAGTTTTTAAATTCTTTCCTTTCAAAAAGAAACTAGTAAATTTTTAGGACAAACTGATGATCTTTTCAAAATGTAACACCAGAGAAATAAAATTAAAAAAAAAAAAAAATTTTTTTTTTTTTTTTGTATATTTCTGAAAGAGGTATTGTAATTATTTACACTATTTAATTTCTGCGATGAGGTATTGTAATTATTTACATTGTTCAGACTGTTCTCATCTTTCTGGCCGTATCCATATTCATGTAATTGGAATTTCAAACTGAACCCTTTATTTCGTTCTCCAAGGTAGATTCTAGTTCAACAAGTCATGCCTCTTCCAGATGTCTCAGTATCAGTTATTGCTAACTCAACTCCCTAAGTTTTTGTTGGCCATGTATTGTGTGGCCTCCCACCACCACCACCACCAATTCTTCGTGTCGATGCCAAAAATCTCACAATTGATCAATAGTTGATCACTTTCTTCCAAAATGAGCTCTGCCCACATTGTGCTTGATTGATCACAAAGCCAGTCTGGTTTGAAAGTCACTGAAAATTCTCTGCATAGATAATCCAGACAGAACTGGGAGCCACAATAAAAAAAAAAAGAAGAAATCTTTGTAAAATTGACAACAAGGAGTTTATATACATACGTCCTGTTCAGTACAGTTTTTGGTTAGAGTTTATCACTCCTGCATGCAGACAACTATAATTCCAACCCACATCTTCTACAGGATGTAATGCTATCTATACTGATTGGTTTGACACCAGGCTGAAATAGGAGTTTATTCTAAGACAAGCAGTCACATGACAACATCTCTCATGTGTTAACTTGCTTTGTACCGGTCCAACTCTACGGTACTCAACTCTGCTTTCTTGTGTTCTCTCAACTGACTCATCTGTTTATATTGATTCTCAGGGTGGTTGTGATGCAACCCTGGGCATGCATAACATCCCCAAATGACCAATAAGAAATCCTCTTTTCAGTCACCTGATCAACCTCAGTCATTCTTTTTTCCTTTCTTTTTCAATGCCCTTTCAACTGTGCCACCTATTTTCAAGAAATGTACCTTGAGCATTTTGTCACCTATCAATGCACTTCTCTTTATAATTTATGGTAAATGAGCTATTAGCATTTCTGTTTAAATTTCTGCATGGAGGAATTAATTTAAACTGGTATCCTCATATTGATTGTTATAGTCACAATGTTTTAACCATAATAATCAATGTAAGGAAACCAGACTGAATCAATTTACAGTATTTATAACAGTTGATTTCTACTGCCTTCTGTCACAATGCAACTGTTCTAACTTAGCCTTTTCACCTACTTTTATGCATTCATGTCATTAACATCAACAAAAAGCAATTTAATGTAATCAACAGTGCAAAATAAAAAGTCTGTACGTCATAGTAAATTTAACACATCACTTAAATCCTGGGCCTAACAAATAAAACAACTTTTAGGCAAAATTCAACTTTATTCATCGACATAGTCTCCTTCTAGTGTGATACACTGATTCCAATGCTTCCAACAATTCAATGCCTTTTTTTGTAGAACAATTTGTCTTTGACCTCAAAATACGCCTCAGTTTCTGATATCACTTCTTCACTTGAGCCAAATCTATTTCCCTGGAGAATTCTTTTGAGGTCAGCAAACAGCCAGTAGTCAGATCTGGAGAATAGGGTGTATGCGGAAGCAATTCGAAGTGCAATTTATGTAGTTTTGCCATCATTGTAATCAATATGTGATGCTTTTTCTTTTTCGTTTGTGGTCGTTTTTTTTTTTTTTTTTTTTTTTTTTTTTGGCAATTTCTTCCTTCAGATGCACTAGTAATGCTATATAATATTCACTATTGATGGTTCTTCCTTTTTCAAGGTAATCGATGAACAAAATACCTTGTGCATCCCAAAATACAGAGGCCAAAACCTTGCCTGATGATGTTTGTGTCTTTGGTTGCTTTGGCTTTCACCTGTTGCTGTCTGCTCAGCTGACTGCAGATTTGACTCCAGAATGAAGTTGTGGATCTGTGTTTCATCCATTGTCGCATATTTATGCAAAAACTCTTTCTTGTTGCAAGCAAACAACACTCAGAATCGTCGATGTGTTCCATTGACTGTGAGCAAATGCAGCACCTACTTTGAACACAGCTTTTTCATTGACAAATGTTCATGCAATATGGTGAATACACTGCCTTCTGATATGTTTACCTGCTCTGCTTTCTCACACAACTTCAATTTATGATCAGCCAAAACAAGTTTGTAGATTTTTTGGGTGTTTTCTGCAACAACTGCTGATTTTGGGCAACCTGAGCATTCAGCATCATTTGTGTCTGTACGACCACTTTAAAAGTCAGCATATTACCTCTTAACTGTTGCTATTTCTGAATAACACTTATCAAGCCATTGTTTTGCTTGAACAGTATTTTTTCTCATCAGAAAGCAATGCTTTATCAACACATGAAATTCAGATATTTCCATTGTTTTGAAAAGTTGCAACAGTAGCGTCACTTAAATAACTGTAATTTGTAAACTAATAATCCAATCAGGCCCAAATTTTGTCACATGCCATTTGATGGTTAGTACTTCATAAAAATAATGTGGATTTTTTATTAGTGGTGCAATCTATATGTCAGGCCCTTGAGTGATGTGTTAAACCTCATTTGGTTTGAAAATGATTTTTCTGAACTTTCAACAAATTACTTTGATACAAATTCAGTGATTTTATTACTAACTTTAATTTTGTTAATGCAAATATTTTGTTTGTTTACTTTAATTTTTATTTGTCCTTAATGTGGAGTTTATCTTTGGAACATGTTTCTGTTTGAGATGCGTTTTAACCTATGACAGTCTTTAAGACATTGCTTGAGTTTTCTGCGTTTTCCTATCTTCAATTTTTTGAAATTTTTATAGGCACCAATATTCATAGAACTTAAAACAATTACCTGGTTACTTATTGTAGTGCACTATTTTATTTAAAATTATTGCCACGTGACATAGACAATAATCATTGCATTATTTTAAATTAAATGTAAATAATCAACAATGCTTTTTGCAGCTGTCACATTTTGTTATCAACTAAGATTGTTTTTACATTTACATAAGTAATAAAGAAATCATACTAAGTAACACAGTTAATCAAAATAAGTATTGCATAATTTGCTGCAATTTTTATATCTTATAATAGTGATTTGGCATTTCTTATTACTCATAAGAAATGCTCCAGTAAAAAAATATTGGTTCATTTTTAATTTACCACACACTGTTATTTATGTATTAAGCCCAAGTGTACACAAGTGGGTGGAGGAAATAATGAATACCTAAATATCTGCTCAGCTTGTGCTTTAATGTACTTCATTAGATTAAATTTTTCAGTTAAACAAATAGAAATTTAAATAAGCACAGGTAAAAAAAAAAATAGTTGAGCATTCTGATCTTTCAAACTGAGAGAGTTCAGTCCTCATAAATTACTCTGGAACACAAAATATTGAATTTTAATCATTCTAATTAATACCAGTTAAAAAATTTGTAAGTTTCTTTAGATATGTTCAATAGCAATTAAACCACTTACTCAATTTAATGAAATTCAGTGAATAAAAAAAATCTTTCTTCTTTTTTTTAATCTTTGTTAAAGACTTGCATGGATTTAACATGCTGGATTCATTAGAATAAATGCAATGAAAACTTTAAGTTCCAAATGTTTAGTACTAGAACATATTCTGTGTTAAAATATGTTAGATTGTTACTACTGAACTTACCAAATTATATTGATTTTTTTTTTTTTTTTTTTTTTAAGTGTACAATTTGTGTAGAAACATTGCTATCACTAGAATTTAATTAGATTAAGATATATGTATTTGTTACTGCCTTAAAAATTTAAACTTTGCAGATGAATAAAGTGGATTTCTCTCTTATTGCTTCTTTAGCAAGATATATGGACATCTTATAGAATATTATATGCAATATAAATATGTATGGTTGTTAAATAAAACAAAATTACTGGTTCAAAGTTTTTGCAAACAAGCAAATTTTACAGTTGAAACAATAACTTTGAAAAACGAAGTGTAAATGTATTTATTTAAACTGTACAGATGATAGTTTGCAAGCCTTATATCTACCATCTTGTAAAAATTATCTTGCAACATAGCATGAAATATGTATTTCTTTTGACTGGTAAGGGCTTTTAATTTATGAAATTAAAAAGCTTAATTTCTACTCTTTTGTTATGAACCTCTTGTTTTTGAGAATGGTTTTCAGTCAGCATTACAAAGTGCATCTTTTTAATATTTGCAAATGCTAATCCTCACTTGGCCTATTTTGTCACATACACAGTTGAGTGGGAGATTTAAAAGAGGATTGGAAGGTTGTCCATTGCTTGTGTATATTCAGTTGCATGAAGAAGTCCTTATGATCAGTTTCTTATTACATCTTTGAAATATATTTGCCATTTTGAAAGTGTTTGATCATTCAGATAAACAAAAAAGTAAGATACTTAAGTCTTTTACCATTCTACATGTTAGACACATACCCAGTTCATTTGAGCTGTTGAATTCATTATTTGATGTGCTTTCTTCTATATATGAAGAATGCTTTTAATTACATATTAAGCCCAAATGTATACAAGTAGGTGGAGGAAATAATTAACATTTAAATATCTGCTCAGCTTGTGTTTTAATGTGCTTCACGAGATTAATTTTTTCAGTTGAACAAATAGAAATTTAAATGATCATATATTTTTTACCTAAGAAGCACTGATAAAAAAATGGTCGAGCGTTCTGATCTCTCAAGTTGAAAGAGTTCAGCTCTCATAAATTACTCTGGAAATGTGACCATGCATCAAGGTTGGTCCTCTTAATAAAAAATCAGTCAGTCAATTGCCATGCATGATACACACCTGAGCAATCATGTCTCTTTCAATCCATGACTTGACTAGGCAGATGATATTCTCCACAATAGGTTGCCATTACTTTCTGCAGTAGACCAGTTGCCTACCAAGGTTATAGAACCCAATCTGTTCTGCTATTCACCTCATAGCTGGGGGTAGAAGAGATGGATTAATACCTTTCCAAAGGGTATTTGTGTGCAAATGAATGAAACAAATTCAACTTGACACAGATACTTCTAGGAAATAGCTTTTATTTAATAAAAATATCTATCTAATAAGTTGTTTAAAAAAAGCCAAATTCAGTGTAAGTGTTTAAGTTATTCCTGGTTAGGTGATATTCAGTCTCTGTATTTTAAGAAAAGATTTCTGCCTTTTCTTTGCTCTTAAATCTAGTATATCTCGGTTGATAAGATAGCATATAAATCATCAAAAAACTACCCCATTCCCACAAACCTGAGGTCATTTTATCAGCCAAATGCAAAAGCCACTACCAATAACCACCACCAAAGTGTGTGGATAGCAAAGTGACAGGTAAATTCCACTAAGATTTTAAGAACTTACCAAAAATCAAGTAATTATAACAATCTAATATACTTAATATTTCTTTTCTTAATGAATTTATTATATTAATCCTACAATTACAAAATTTCTATAAAATGTCATTTGGACACTAAAAAAATCATTTAAAGGTATTTTCTTGGAGGAATTAATTTAAAATTTAACTGAAAACTTCAACAGGATGTAAAATTTTACCTGAATTGAAAAATAAAAATTGTATTAAAACTGATTTTATTTGGAAAGTTTGCACTGGTTTCTTTCTTTCTTTCTTTCTTTTTTCAAGATATATTGTAAACTTTAAGGAAAATAGTCACTGAAATTTTTGTATTTTTAATTTTATGAATTTTTTCTAATGTCTTAAAATTCTTTATTCTTCTACTTCAATACATTTGAAATATTATTCACTAATCAAAATACAAGTTTGTTCAACACCACACTTACATAAACAAATCTATCATCAACTTTGGTTAAACTACTGCATATAAGTTAAATACCATTTATAGACTATCATCTTACAGATGATAGTCTATAAATGGTATTTAACTTATATGCTTCACTGATTGACTACTGACAGTTCTGATCATTTTGCAGGTGCACCACAAGTAACCTTGTGTGATCACTTAGTAGGTTAATAAGTTTTTAACAGTCAATGATGATATGAAAAATGCATAAATAATAGGTTAAATGTGTATTATTGACTTTGTATTACACAAGTTCTGCTAATCTGGCAAAATGGATTATCCAGCATGGTTCAGGAACCAAGAGTGCCAGAAAATTGGTGGTGTGCCTGTACTGCATTGATATTACCTTATTACTGATAAAAAAGTTAAAACTATTTCAACATATTTAATCATATTTAATATATCACTGTATCAGTTGTTTGGTATGATTTGTTTGTTTAGGTGTCCTTTTATACCACTGATATTAACTAAAACAATGAAATTCAAAACCTTTTACATGAAAGATATGTAGTTCACAGATATGTGGTAATACTTTCATTTTTCTTTATATATCTCTATTTCTTTTATCTCTGAAGCCACTACTAAGTGCTATAGACCTGAAATACAAAAACTGTACAGTCTGAATAATTTTTTTAAAGAATCTTTTGTTTTACATTTAATGGGAATTTTTGAGAATTCTGAAACTTTGAGAAATATTGACATTTGTTATCTGCAGCCATGAACCTGAGACGTTCTAACAGCTGGTCTGATTCCTATGAGGGCTACAAATTCAATGAGACAGGAAAAGAACAGAAAGTGATGGAACAAGATGAACACACTAAAAGTTGTTGGTAAGATTTTTTTCATATCAATTTGGCATAATTTTATCATTTTTATGTTATATCTCATCAGATATTGAGAGCTTCCACATTGTATAATCATTAATGTGATACTTCAGACTATGATGACTTTGATCTGCTATATTGCTCTATGAACATGATTTTCAACAAAGTTTATCTTTCTCTATTTATCTACATATCAAAATTATTGTTGCTGAATTATATACACGTGGGTTCTTCAGTCAGGTGGCATAGCAGTTGATGTTTTTTTCTACAAGTTACCTTTTTTTTTTTGTTTTGCTTTTTGCATTACAGATAGCAATTGAGTGACTGTCTGGCAAATTAGCATCTGACATGAAAGGGCATACAGATCAGAGTTATATCATTGAATTCCACTACGTGGGAAAAATGACACCTATTGACACTGGCTGAATGTTTACAAAAATCAAACAGTGGGTATGAGCACAGTTAGGCAATAGAGAATGTTTCAGCAATATTTGTATAACAAGCCACATTCTGGACTGCTCTACACAGATGTCAACCAACAAAATGTTTGTCATTGGCAAAAAACACTGCTAATAGCCATATATATATATATATATATATATATATATATATATATACAGTTTTGTAACTGAAAACTTGTGCTATCCAATAGTTTTGTTATACTCACTGTATCTGTTATAGTTTCTATGGAAATAAGAGGCATTACTTTCAGAGCACCTGTATGTGTTATAAGTGTTCTGTCAGAGTATCCCGTGTAAAACATTAGATCACTTTAACAAATTCTCCTATATTATTTAATACTTCATCTATAATTCTTGTAATATCATAATCTTAAGATAATTGCTTATTTTCAATAAAACCTTCATGCAAACTTTGAATAATCAAGATAATGCCATTTTTTCTTTTCTTTTTGGTATAATTTTAAAATTTTAGTTAAAAATTATTCCATTCTTCTATTTCATTCAAATGATTTTTGTCAATTAAGTAGTAGTCTGACAAAATAAATTTTTACTCATACTAAATAAATATGGTCTCTAGAGGATTACAGGCTATGTTAAGTAATTGAGAACAAATTATAATAGAAAAATATAATAGAAATAAAAATCAGTCTGTTTTCAAACGAAAAATTGAACACATATTCAACTTATAAATAAAAAATCAGGAAAAGATTATTCAACAAAACCACCCCTATGAACATCCCTGATGCATCATCAAAACAACTTTGTCTGGATGAGGTGGTTAACATTTTATGTTGTACATCATATCTTTAGTGGTGGCCTTTAAAGAATCTTTGGTATTGTGAAGTTGATGCTTGGTCTTCCAGTCATAGTAATCCAAGGAATTCAAATCAGGAGAACTAGGCAGCTAATATTTTTGAAATGATATGATTGTAAAATTTCTCAGCCATAAACACTTGGGCCAAATGAGAGAGAACAAAGTTCTGCTAGAATACATACATTTACCTCTTCAAACCAGAGTTTCAGGTTTGCATCCAGAACCATGATGTAAGGCAATAAGCATTAATGCTGAGACTTGTGAAATTATGTAAGGGGATATGATTCACCCTTCATTGGATGTTAAAACCTTATTAATTTTTCATTCATCGCCTGCTAAATATCTGATGCACATTGTATATAACATTTTACAGCAGAAATACAAAATCAAATATGTTAATATTCTCATTAAGACAGAACACTAAGTAGATTCTTCCACAAGTGACATCTTGTTATAATCATTAACTTTTTTTTTTCCAGTTTTCTTGATCCAAATTTTTCACGACAGTATGAAAATTTCAAAAAGTCATACTCAAATATATTACACAAATGGCAGTTGTTTAACAAATCTGCAGAAGTACAGAAGCATATGGCAGTCCTCCCAGAACCCAAAGAGGCTTTAGGTCAGCATACTATTCTTCATATTGTCTTTTTTCTTTCTTTTCTTTTTTTTCCATGATTTCATTTCCTTTTTAATCTTTTATTTATATTTACTATCTTTATTATTAGGTGTTATTTGTGCTTTTGATTTTAAACTGTTGTCTACATCCCAGTGTCTATATGAACACTTCATGCTATCAAAAATAACTGTCCAACACAATGACCTATGCTATGTCACTTGATATAATCTGTATTAAAAACATGGGTTAGAAAAATAATACTGATGCAAGTCCTCTAATCTGATTTCCATGAATCCAGAATCAGGCAGATTATCAAATGTCATAGGTCATTCATTGTATTAGATTATTTTGTAACTCAAGCCTCGGGAAATGGTATCCAGGCTATAGAAAGATAAGAGAGCTGGTCCTAGCCAGATATCATATAAGACAATTACATATCACCCACTAACACTTACTAAAAACAAAGAACCACCATGTTGCACATCATATTAGAAACTATACACTATTGTGCATTTATTGATAACCTGTAGCAAATTCCTCCAAACACAAGCCAATTACCACAGAGCAGGTAGTCTTAAAGAAATTTTTGAGAATACCAAACCAAGTGAAATTTTACAGTTTTTAAAGGAGATTGGTTTTCATAATAGAATAATACAATCTATGCTTGGAAAAGGCCTATAATCTCTTTTTAAGGAAATAATTTATTACAACTCATCTTTATACAAGTTGTATCTGGAAAATTGGTGTTACATAATTTATGCTTATTCCCTGAATTCAAAAAATTATTATTCTTAAACAATTCAAAATATAACTTGAAATAACCTAAAAGGGGTTGATAAATCTTAGAGCAAATTAATCAAACTGCAGTTTCTATTTACTTTAATATCTGAAAACTGTATTACCACAACTGTTTACCAACCAAGAGAACAATCTACCCATCTATTTTACTCATGGTTTGAAGAATAAGAGATGAGTTCATGCCTTTCCCAAATGAATTAATGCAAGAATCTGAGCTCAAATTCTGTTTTCCACTTAGCTGTTTGTCAATTCTCAAAAACAGTATGATTAAAAAGTATTAAATAAAATATATTATACTTTATGCTTTTTGTATGAAATTTCACTTTTTTAGCTTATCAACAACTAATACCTTTTCAATATCATGTTAAACAGCTTTTGCACAATTATCTTATTGTACAGTTTTTCAATGCTTCCATTTTATTTAAAATAGATATGGTGTTTATGCTTGATGCCACCCTTTCAACACTTAATTCTTTCTCTGAGGTCATAATTATGGACAAAAGTCAACAAAATAATCTAAGGTTCTAATTAGAAAATTTTGTTTAAATATTAAAATCATTTGCTAGATATGTGTAATGCTATCTCTCACTGTTCAGAATCATGATGCAGTGGTGGCAGAAATGTCAAATGTTTTCATAATTTTGAAAATAAGTTCAACTTCTGGGGATTGAACTATAGTGCATTGAGTTTGAAAAATTCTTATTAAAATTGTTTTCCTTTTATTATTTCAAAATTAATGTTACTGTTTTTAAATGAAGGCTTGCAAATATACTTGCTAGTTGATAAGATCCATGTTTAACAAAAGTAGTTTGGGGCCATGGAAGATGAAGGTATTTATTTTTCTGTATTTGCACCATTCTTACAGAGTTGTGTATAATACCATGTTTTTCAATCTAATTTTATCATTTATTCAAAATTGATTTTCCTTCTTTCCTAAAGTCAATACCCCAGTTTTTACAATATGGAATGAATATTAAAATATCAATATAAAAAATGAGTTAAAACTAATAAAGAATGAATAAAAATGCTACAATCCCTGGCAAAAATTAGGGTTTTTAGAACACCAAGAGAATGTTCACCTTGATTTTTTATTTAGTAGTAAATAATCTAATCTCAGATAAGAAACACATCATTATTTAATAGCTGAACTTTCTGGTTTTATCCAATAGACCTTAAACAAATTGGGTTGAATTATTTAAATTAATGAAATATTTTTTTTCAAAACCATGCAGTGGAAACTATTATGGTATAACCTAGTATTGAGGGGAAAAAAATATGGAATCAACAAAAAATATGAAAATTAATATTTAATTGCCTCTCCTCAAGCTTTTATAACAGCCTTAATTCTTTCAGACATGGATTTCCATAATTTAAAGCAGTATTCTTTATCAAAGTCATTCCAGCTTTTTTGCATGGTAGGTAATAAATCTTTTTTTGGTTGATGGAACCTTCTCTTAGATCATTCTTTTTTTATTTTCTCCATAAGTTTTGGATTTAGATTGTCTGTTGGATATGTCATCTTTTTAATGCTTTCCTAAAGAAAATCTTTAATCCCCTTTGCTTTGGTCACAAGATGTATTATCATCATTGCAGAATTTGGTTGGGCAAACATATCAGTCCTTTACTGTATGTAAATAGACTTTACCACCATTTTGAACTGTTGGTGAGTAGCAGAATGGAACACCCCAGTCTGTTATATAAAATAACAGACTGGGGTGTTCCATTCTGCTACTTGGGCAATCCTATTCTTTGGGTTCTGATTGGCTGCTGACTTTGGTATGGATTCTGTGATAAATAATTGTCCCTTATTCAGCCATGAACATTCCAAGTACATGGTCTGTAGTTGTTATGATGATTTGTTGACTTTGCAAACTGCGAGAACAATGTTTAACATTGTTTTGATATGTGTTTTGTTGTTGTATTATTGTTTGTTATTTATGTAGAATTCCCCCCCCCCCCCGGTTTAAATTTTTTTGTTCATTGAAAGCCGTTATGGTAAAGTCTTCCCAGCCATTTATTTCATTGGTTACACCTAAGCTGTTGGTGTGGAACAAGACTCCAGCAAAAAAGAACTCCATTTATTATGACCACATGAAGAAAGAATAAGGAAGACTATATAAATGAAAACAAGCTTTTGGCCATACCAGAAGTGGTGAATATCATTTTAGTGAGGACAATCTCCCTGTTGACATCCAATGTTAAAACCCCGAAGTTTATCAATGTCAGCAGGGAGAGTGTGGAGGAGGCTCTCAAAAGCCTCAACATTATGCCCAAGATATTAGCAAGATGGTCCTGGGCAATGTGGGAGGGGCTGCTAGGATCAGAGGAAGAGGCAAAAATGTTGGCGAGAAATACCATGACGACAAAGAGCATCAGGCTCCAAATAGAGTATATGGGAAATTGCTGAGAATTATTGTACATGGTGTACCAATAGAGATCTCCTGCGAACATGTAGGGGGATATTTTTGTGCAGTATGGCGCTGCAGAAGAAGTCTCTCGAGTGGTGAGTAAGGCCTGTGTCCCTATAGAAAATGTTTGGCTGCACATAACCCTGGATCGTCCAAATTATCTTTAAGTGCGTGACATTTTAATGTACCATGAAAAGAAGTTTGTCGTGGTGGAGGGCTAAAGAGCCATTGCTGGACTTATGGTGCAACAGGGCACTTAACAAAATTATGCCCCGGAAGAAATCTAGTGGTGAAACAAGTGACACCAATGTAAAAATCAAATGAAGTGGCAGAAAAGTTCGGCCAGACTACAAATCAAGGGGAATGGACTGAGGTTGTGAGGAGGGGAGGGGAAACAGCTTTACCTCCCACTCAGCAGCACATCCCTACAAGGAAGGCCTCATCTTCGGTGAGGAAGACATCACTCCCACAGCAGAATAATGTTCATCTGCAGTCACCAAAATCAACAGAAACACCAGATAAAGAAAATGAGAAAGAATGTGAAGAAATGTCTCCAACTCGTTCATCATCTTTAAAAAGAGGAAGAGGAGAAAATAGAAACAAGAAGCAGGAAAAATTTGAAAGCAGATCGAGACAAGGCAGAATGCACCCTGGTTGCTACCAAGACATAATTTGCCTCTGCTTTGCCTGTTGGTTAAAACTCATATATCGAAAGGAAGAAGTCATTCCTCTTCCCCTTCCAACTCCCCCACCAAATCCTCCTATGAACCAAAAAAACCTTTCCCCAAACAAGACAAACCACCCCCTAAACCAGATAAGCCCACTCCTAAACCACACCAGATAAAAAAGAACTAAAATACAAGACAGATAAAATTTGCCAGGTGGACAGACAAGCACTGTAAAGAGACCTCTCCTCGCAGAGAAAAGCTCTCTTAAGATTACTGTTTAAAATGTCTTCAGTGGATGGCAAATCTATTAAGTACCCTAATAACTTTCCCAATGCCCCCAGGGTACTGACTCTGATATGAAATATTGGAGGCAACCTGAGAGTCTGGGATTTTTTTTGAGGGGGCAGCAGAGTCGTTCCCCAAAATTAGAATGTCCCAAACAGAGATACCAGAAATAAAAAAACTTTCATTGCTTTGTGCTGGGAGGGTTCTGATTAATCCTCCGCCTCTTTTTATATAGGGCAATAAAACTTACATTCCCTACAGACGTCGGTGGTATTGTCTCGGATGGACACATTGCATTTGAGATTGGTACTGGAAGTCTGGGACAACCCATTGGGGTCCTGACTCTTGCAGATTTCCATCCAGTCTGTGTATAAAAAATTGAAAAATGTCTATCAAGCTAGCCAGCTTGAATGCAAGGGGCCTGAGAGAGCAAGGTAGGATTGCATGCGTGCTTTGTGACACATTGTGAAGTTGATGCTTGTGTGCTGTCTAGCGACTTTGTTATCTATTCAGCATACATGCTGGCCAAAGAAACACCTTGTTGATTAAACATACCCATCCGAGGGTGGACCTTGTCTATGTTGGCACGGGGGACCGGTTGATCATGGCCGATATTGCTGTGAATAGTAGTTCAACCAGGAAGAGCAAATCTCGTTTTTCTGTCAGCTGGGGCCATTCCTGATGGATTCTTCACACCTAGTCTTAGTGGGGGACTGGAATGCCATCCTGGACCCCAAGCTAGATTGAGGGTGGTGAACTCATTGAAGGTTGGGTAATCGTAGCCTGATTGTTCTGATCAATGAGGTCAGTCTCATCGATAGATACTGGGTTGAGGGGAAGATGTGAACATGGACACTTAATTGGCCATCTACCCAGGTAGTTAGCTACCCAGATAGAATGTTAGTGAAATGGGTCAATCTAGATTTGCTAGATTGTCCCATGTTTCACTGGTTAAGCTATTTAGACCACAAACTTGTTTGTGTCCAGATGGTGTTAGATGGTAGGCCTAAATTGGCTGGACACAAAGTTTGTGTCTTTGCTGGACAAGCAGAACTTCCAGCAACAGCTAACTAAACTAGTGCAGTAGGAATTAGTAGGGGCAGTTATTGGGAATAGGTGGTGGGAGAAGTTTAAAGATAGCATTATGTCTTTGAGCACAGACTATAGCTGTTGATTCACCCTAGCTAAGGCTAACAAGGTGAAGACACTTAAAGATAATCCATCCTAGGCAGGCCCTGGACTGTTGGGCTAGTAAGTGTTACCAGGGTTAGTTAATGAAGGATAGGTTAAACAAGATGTTGAGTGAAGACATGAGCATGGGTGCAAAATTGCACAAGGAAGAAATCCATCAAGGTGGTGATCAATATATTTGAAAGGTCTAAATCCCAGGCGTACTCTGAAGTTGGCCGACAATAAGTGCGAGTCATTTTGGTGGCATTTTGAGAGACGCTTTACCAAGGAGCCAGGTCTCTGTGAAAACAAGTTTCACAGCTATTTGGCTGACTTTCCTTGGCTTGCACTGACTGGAGCAGCTAGCTGCGAAGTTGAGATTATGATGGGCGAAGTACACTGTCAGCAGTGGCAAGTCTCCAGGGCTTAATGGTCTACCCTATGAATTGTAATTAAGGCTGTCGCACATCTTTGTACCGATTTTGATGGTAGTGTTCAACAACTGGTTCCGGCAGATGTTCATGCCTGACCCGATTTCTAGAAGTGTGATCATGCTGTTAAAAAAGGTCAAAGGTGTTGGGAGGGACCTACATGATTACAGGCCCATAACTCTGCCAAACACTGACGGAATGTTTGCAGTAAGTTGCCAAAATTCTGTTGGGACCTGAGCAGACTTGTTCTGTGAAGGACTGAACAATTCAGAGCAACCTGCATCTTATCCGCATGATTATAGAGAGTATAAAACATGAAGAGCAGGCCACACTGATCAGTTTAGATCAGTCAAAGGCATCTGATAGAGTGGACCATTGGTATTTGGCTGCTGCCCTGAAGACCACTGGATTTAAACCAATATCTGCAAGTGGATCAGCCTGCTGTATCACTTCCCCAGTGCAGTGGTACAGGTAAATGAAAAGCAGTTGGACACTTTTGCACTGTCTCAGTCAGTTCATCAGGGTTGCCTGCTGTTGCCCCTACTTTACACTTTGGCGTTGGAGCCCCTCTTTTGCTGGCTAAGGAATAGAGCATGCAGTTTGGCCTTACACAGAATCACTGTTCTTGATAAGGCTCAAGCCAGGGTTTCTGCATATGCTAATAACGTATCCATTTTTGTGTTGTTCCAGGATGACATTGAGGTGGTACAGAAAGCACTTGAGTAGTACGAAAAGGTGACAGGAGCTAAAATTAATTGCAACAAGTCTTCTGACTTGCAGCTAGGTACCTGGAAGTGGGTCATGCTTCTGGGATCCTTCAGTTGGACTGACAGACCCATCCCCATTCTTGGAGTGTGGTTTGAGCCAGATCTCCAGCTGGAGAAGAATAGGTCAAAGTAACTGGCAGAGGTCAGATCATCAGTCTAGACTTGGCTTTAACAGCAGTTGTCCGTGAAGAGGAAGGCTGAGGCATGTATTACATGTCTTTTTCTTCATTCTTTATTGGTTGTTGGTACTCCCTGTCTGTGATGACTGTCGGAAGGCGATTGATTAAACGCTTGTTGTCCGCTTTCTTGTGGAATGGACACAGGCATCAGGTCAATAGAGATGTCTGATCCCAAATGTCCATGTCATGGGGGCTGGTAATGCCACACGTGGTGAGTTACAGATACACCTCAAGGTTTGCTTTTCTATGCCACATGTTTGATTTTGGAGAGAAATGTTAGGGACGCCTTCTATGGCCTTATTATCAGTCCTCCCATTTCAAGGGCTGAGCACTGACATAAACCTCGAAATCATTCAAAATTCTTACTCGAGTGTCAAGATACCTTGCGGGTCATTCCTCGGAGGCACGTATCATTTATTTATGGAGGGGGTTGCAACGAAGAACCCTTTACGTGATTGGCTCTGCTTGTTGGCGGCTGAGTCATGCTCCTTTGTGTCTTGGGCACCAGCAGTAAATTACCTCAGTAACCCTGAGTTTTCACTTACCTAGTGATTGATTCGGAATGGACTATCTCTCAATGACGTGACCTTCAGATGGGGCAGGGCGGATTTGTCCAACTATCATCGGTGTGACCTTGGTTTAGAAGAAACAGCTGTGCACACCGTCTACTATTGTCAGGTGCATCCTTTCTGGGACCATGTCAGTGAGTTGATGGCTCATATCACTTCCAAACCCCTCAAGTCCATCAATCTCACATACACATACACGTGATAATTTGTCTTCCCTGTATTCTGTGGTGAAATGGATAGTGTTTCTCTTGTTGCTGGCTGTAGTACGAATGATGATTTGGACATTACAGATGGAGGGAATCTTGCGATATGAACGTTATTCTTATCCACATCTGATTAGATTCTTTGAGCATCAGCTCAAGATGATCAGATCTGATAGAAAGTGTTTATCGACAAATTTCAGCACAAGGTAGATAAATGTAGCAAGTCTGGTTTGCGTGAATGGGGCCAGTCTTGATTTTCTTTCTAAGTCCCTTATGGCACAACAGGGTGGTTTCCTGCAAACCCTTCCTCTGATTAGACCTCTTTTGTGTACTTAATGTGAGTAAATGTTGTTCCTAGCTTGTTCTTGGCTTTCTCTTTTGTTATGATCCATGTTGAGATTCCCAACCTCCCTAGTTTGTTTTTAGCCCCACTTTTCATCTTGACTGGGTTACTCTTTGATTTCCTATTCCATTATTTATTTTTTCCTTTCCCTCTCCCTTAGTGAGTGGGCTACTTGATTTCACCATTAGGCGGAATAAAGCAGCCACTCTGAATTTTTGTGGGGTGGATGTGTTGTACTAACACTTGTTTAATTTTAGTTTGAATATATGGATTGAGGAAATCATCCCAAGATTTCAATGTATAGAAGTGCATCCACTTGTCAATACACCATAAACGTTTTTTTTTCTAGCCCATTTCACCTCATTTTCTTATGTTTGTGTCTTACTACTGATTTTTTGTTTTATTTGTCTTTTTGTATGTGAATCTCATTTCATTCAGCTGATTTCTCACAGACATTGTCTCTTGTTTTGTCCTATTCTTTTATTTATTGTTATACATTTACTATTTTCAAGATCAGTTAATTGCCACATGTGATACATGCTTGAGCAATTATGTCTTTTTTGAGACATGAATGACTAGGCAGAAGATTTTCCTGTGATAGGTTGCCATTACTTTATAGAGGGTATCTCTTATTCCTTTTCTAGTTGTATTAGGATTCTGTAGCAGGTTAACAGGAATTTGGCCTTGTGGGAAGATAGCTCACTATAATTCATAAAATGATTATAAATTCAAGAAAGGCAATTAGAGTATAAAATAACATTATATATATATATATAGCAATTATGTTTTACAATTAAAACAATACTTGAAATAAAGGTCCAACGGAGGTAAAAGAGTTCGTGACAATTAATAATGAGCTGAAAGAGATAAAAGAATGTTCATTTAGGAGTTACCGATTCTCCAGGTCAGTGAGTCAGTACTTTGAGGAATGTCTTTGAAGAGGTCGGTTAGTACAAGGAGAAAGTAAAAGGTCAGAATAGTACTTATGAGACAGGGAAGGAAGAAAGAGGCAAGCATAGTAGCTGCTCGACTTAGGTCAAGGGGATCAGTTACACTCTTCTCCTTTGGTCTGTGCCTGTCTGTCTGGGTGCCTTTTTATATCAGCATTTTGGATCAAAACGCAGCTAGTTTTGATTTTCATCCTTGTATTTGATTCTGGGCTTTCCATTGGCTGGTAAATAAAATCCGGGAAGGGAAGGCTCGAGAAATGGTAATTTGATATCTGATTAATTTTTATTCATTTGCTTTTTAGTTGTGAGAGAGCACACATCCGGTTCATCGCTTTTGTTTAGTCGGTATCACAACTTTCTGCAGTAGATCAGTTGCCAATCAAAGTTATAGAACCTAATCTGTCTTGCTATTCAACCCATAATTGGAGAGAGAAGAGATGAATTAATAGTTTTCCCAAGGGTATTTCTGCATAAGTGAATGAAACAAATTCAACTAGAATTCAAACTCAGTTCTCCAACTTCTTGTTCCAAGTTGATATACAATATATCGGCTTGGAATTCCTTTATTAACCAGCTTATTTTTGTTATATTTACATCAAATTTTAGACAACTTCTGAGGAACATCTTTCATGACACTCTACTGTAAATTGTCTTAGATTTATGACCCTTTCTATTATTTCAATTGAAAGTTCTTTTATTGGAGCCATATTTCTTTTTAATTAAGAAAAGTTTGCAAGAACTCTTTTAACTAATTTGCATATTTAGGCTTCTGTTCTTTGTTCTAGGAATACAAATTACAAAATTATTCTAACATTATTTTCCTAAACACTGGTTTATTCCATAATATTTTCCCCTATATAACTCAAGGAAAAGAAATTATGCCATTAATTTAGATAATTTAATCTAGTTTGTTTAAAATATATTTTATGGAACCAGTCTGTTCAGCCATTAAATAAAAATATTTTATGTCTTATCAGTGATTAGTTTATTTACTGCTAAAGAAAAAAACTTAAACTTCCTCTTTATAATTTCTGCCTGGGTTTGTACAATTATAGACTAAATCTGTAATTTAATTTGGTGAAAATGTTCTGATACAAGTGAAGTGATATAGTTTTTTTTTTTTTACCAAACATTTCATATTATTTATTGTAATTGTATTTTGATGTAAGAATGTAACCCTGTTTTTATGTGTGTAATATGTTCTTATGTTTATTTGGAAGATGTAATGTTCTTTAACTAAATTAAGAAAAAAAACTTTTCTATTCTTGCTTCCTTAAATAAGATATAAATTTTTTTACTCTATATATTTTAGAGTTGTGTCAAATTTTCTTTAAGAGCTCTTTTAACATCGAAATGCAGAACACAGTAGCCTGTTGGTAAAGTTAACAAAACATGTCTACATTCTTCAGCACCAATGACTGGAGGAAAACACCCAACATACTCTCTCTCCTCTCCTTATGGATTTGTAATGTTTTTTTTCCAATCTGTAGTTTTAAAGTGTTGATAATCAGACTCTTTAAATTTAGTGCTACTGTAAAACATCAATGTTTAAGTACTTTGTGCACAGTACTTTTTGTCTCAGTAATATTTCACTCCTTGTAATAAAAAAAAATTAGCAGTGTCTTTTTCAATTCATGTAGCAATAAAAAATCTGGTCAGTACTAATAAACTGTATTCTCTTCTTATTAATTGAATCCATAATTTCAAAAGTATATTTGGAATATTTGTCTTTATCATATTGCTTTTCTTAATAGACTCCTCTTTCATAAATTACTTCTTGCTAACTTTTTCTGAACCTCGGTTTTAATTCAAAAGTAACCAGTTTAAAATGATATTTTTAATGGCCAACATAGATGGAATTTCAGTTTTTGCTTTTTACTTCGGGTTTTTTTTTTTTTTTTTATAAAATTATCACGTGTTTATAAAAAGCCTACAAAATAAGCAAGTTTTTATATTGGCTAACATAACCATTTGGCTCACTATACCAACAAAAACCATTTAAAATTCCTCAATGCCAAATACCCTATTGTCACTGAAATCTCAGGGAAACTTTTTGCATTATTATTTTTTTATTAATATACGCTGTCATGTTTAATCATATATCCAAGAGCTGTGAATTTCTTGAGTCAATCATTACAGCAAGGATGAATGGGGAATAAAAGTAAGGCATGTTTCTGCTCTAACACTTATCTCTCTACAGTCACTTGGTCAACGTTACATTGTTGTACTTATGTTTTTCAGGTCTTCCTTGCCAGTTACTTTTCAACAGAAGTAAACCATCGGTCAAAAAACCCTTTGAATTTGGTAGGACTGTTGTCCGTTTCTTGGTTTGGGTAATAGAACCCCATCTTCCCCAACAGCTCTACATATTTCTAGCCTCCTTTATTCACAGTAGTTATCTCTTTAGTCTCAATAATATTGTGAAACCATTGCCCAAAAATTACTTTAACTTACTTTGAAATTCTGACAAAATTACTACTACTACATAATAATAATATTATTAAAACATTTTGTGGTAATTAAGGACACACTCAATCTCTCACTTAAAAGCTGTTTTACTCAGCAATTTCACTTCTTTTTAATGCCATCTTACTTAGAAAATGTAGATCATTGTGACTATCCATTGATTTTTCTTATTTCTTCTTGGGAATGATAGTGGAGTAGTTTCCCATTGTCTTTACAGTTTTCTTTCTCTTAGGCTAGTTGTTACCCAAAAGGCCAATCACTTTTACTATTTAACCCCTAACCAAAGTGGAAAGAGGAGAGAATGAATTCATGCCTTTCCCAAAGGTATTTGAGTGAAAATGAACACGACGGACTAGCTCAGAATTTGAACTCTACTTACCAGTTCAGCTTCCAGAAATTGCTTATCACCTGCAATTAAGATTCACACATTATGAATATAGTTTTCTTCTATATTTCAAGGAAGTAAAATTATATTTGAGAATGTTCCACTTTAGGTTGAATAGATTTATGTACAGGAATCTATTTCAGTCTAAATTTGGGGTACAAATAAAAAAATGTAATTGCTCAAATATTATTCAAATCAATAACTTTTGTATTTGGTTACTAAAAAAGCTTTTTTTTAATTTTTTTTTTATTTAAACAAAAATAAATCCTTTTTCTTTTTTCAATTATTATTAGTAAAACAAAACAGTATTTTCTATCCTTCAGGCAGCAGTTGCTCTCTGTATCTTTTTGTAATCTTTCAATGAATTGAAATTTTGTTTTTATTAAGAGTTCTATGTAATATCCTAGAATAAATGTCAATCAAATAGTGCAATATTCAAGCCAAATACAGCAGAGAAGTTAAAACTTCTTTGCCAAGCTGATGCAAGTTTTGCCTGGCCATTAAAGAAATAGTAGTAGTAGTAGTAGTAGTAGTAGTAAGCATCCATTTATCTCACACTCTGTTTTGTCAAAATTTAGTCTTTTAGTGTTGAGAAAGAACTAACCTTTTCAGGCCACAGCCCTGGGGGTTAGTATACAGAGGTTGGGCACTGCTGAGAACACATAAAATACAGATCATTACATTTGGGACTAGCTTGACTGCAGGAGTTGCCAAAAGTTTTTTGCCAGCCCACTTCCTTCTAGGTTTCACTGCAGATATTGTCTGGATTTACTTCCATAAACTTTTCCAAGTTTGAATATGGTCATAAGGCAGCAGAGGTTTAAAATTAGGATTTCCCTTCCCCTAATTGGACTGCCTTCCAGGTCAGACTAGATCCATTTACCTGAAAGCAAAATCATGAGTTATCTTGATGGATTCCATGCAGATAATTTTTTGTTAACTGCCACCTTCAGTTTGATTGCTTAGTCAGATAAGTATTTCTAGCAATGTGGTTTTCCATGAGCCTCCTTCCATTCTCCCTACATACATAACATCTCCTTCTTTGGATGAAGACTGTCCTTTGATACAGTTTGTGATTGTTGAATTTTCTTAATCTTGGAATATATTGCATTTCACATTTTTATTAAGTATACACTTTTACATCGTCATCACAATTTGCTTTGATTAATGGTTAACATTATTTTAAATGGAATTTCTCATGTTAGAGGAGAATATATTTGGACAATTGGATACATTTTTGCCTTCAAAATTTTAAAGCTGAGGAACCAGCATTAAAATTTAGATTGGAAGGAGACATACCTGGTAGGTCAAAGGAGAAAAATACTATATTTCATTACAACAAAAAATATTATTGTGTTACTATCACAAAGATGCATTAAGTTATGCTTGAAACTTTGTCATCAAGAATGCTTTCAGTTCAAATAAAATATTTTCTATCAGCACATCAAACTTGGTCAGGAATCCATTGAAAGCAATTCAAATTTTGAAAGACTTCCAAAAAGTAGAATATCCAGAAATATTGAATGTATGTTGGCTGCAATGAAAATAAATTTGTAATTGACAATGCAAAAATTACAAGAACTGGGATTTTGTAGACTGTCCAGAAACTTTCTAGCTATTTTTTTTTAATTTTTACTACCCATTCTCCACATCTTATGCTGGTTTTTTAGAAAAGTTTATCAGCCCTTAGATGGAGGCACAGTGGAGTAGTGCATTATGGCTTGGATTGAGAAATCTGAGAGTTAAGTTCAAATTTCAGTTGAGTTCATTACATTCACTTACATGCTTGGAACCCTTGGAAAAGATATGAATCCATGTCTATCCATCTACAGGTGAATATCAGAATGGGCTAGGTTCTATAATCTTGGGTGGCAACCTGCCTGGATAGTGTTGGGCTCTGTCAGGTTATCTTGCCAAAGAAACACTACTTCTACTGCAGCACATTTAGTGCTCTTACAACCCTAGTAACTTATGGGACTTGTGTGTGATCAGCCTTTCAAAAGTTCAGATTTGTCAGCTTGTGAATTCTGGCTTTTTTCAAAGCTAAAAATGCTGTAAAAAAACCACATAGGAAATTAAAGGAAAAAAATAAGTAAATGCACAAAAACATAATATACTTATTAAAATCATTTTTTTTTATATTCTGTTTAAGTGGTGGATTGGAGTGTGCCATTTTTCTCAATAACTATGATTTATAACAAAGTAATTTTTAATTTTTTTTCTCTTAATAAACAATCATTTTCAACTAAAATTTGTTAATAGAAGAACAATTGTTGCTATGAATGTGACTCTAAAAAGATGAATAGTGGAAAAACTATTTTTAAAACTTATTTCCAATCTTTTCAGTCAAATTATCTTTTGCATTCATAGAAGCAATTTCTATTAATCTTTTTTGCATCTGTTAGCCTCTTTTCTTTCTTTCTTTCTCAGTAAAGTCTTAAGACCTATCTACACTTCTCTATATCATGTTTGCCATTACTACATTATCCATTTTTCGAGTCTGTGGTTTACACAGTTCTTTATTGGTTTTATCAATCTACACTTGAGTAATTTATTGTTTAGTGATTATTTACCACTATATTCTTTCTTTCCGTTTTTTTTTTTTTTTTTTTGTTGAGACAGTGTTTCTCTCTTTTCAACAGTTGTCTGTGTGTATGCTGTCCTCAATTGGTTTATCTATTTTCACTATTTTCTACACAATATATAAATCTATTCTGGCTTGTCATTTTATGTTTTTCTATTTTCACTTTATTTTTGTTCACTGTCTGTACTTATTTTCTTTTTGTTTGTTCCATTTTGTGCTTGCTATTTACACATTTCTCTGACTTCACATCTTTTTCATTCCATTCCAATTTTTGCATTTCAAGTGCATGAATCCACTTGTAGATCCTAATTATCACCTGTCATAAGCAATTTGATCATTCTTTTGACCATTCCTTCTTCTCTTCCAGTTAAACATTTCTTGTGATGGTTTTTGTATCTTTAATTTTCAGACATTGATAAATTTCATCTGTAGTAACTTATTTAAAAGACGACTTGTTATTGTACACGATATTTTAATGTATTGATGAAATTTTTCATTAGTGTTCACATTTATATAACAGATCTTTCAGAATTAGATTTTGTGGCTCAATTTCTCTTCATTCACAATGTTCAACTTGTTTGATTTGTAGCTTTATTTCTGTTGATATGGCATTTGATGTCAACTACAAAAAGACAAAATGAATTAAGTTAATATAATAAAAATATAATATAATAAAAAACAAAAAAACCTCAATCTTATACATGTCATCATCACTTCCCATCATTTTAACTTTTTTTTTTCTAGCTAATGACAGCATTAGACTAGAAGTCATAAAGGCCATATTTCAGTCTGATGAGCATAAATAATAAATCACTTTAAAGAAGAAAATTCAAATTTACAAAAGGATTAACATAATTTATTATATGCCTAAATTTGCACAGATACTAAAACCTAGAGATGATGGCTGTTTCTCTGCCATTGTGATCCTCTAACAACATGAACATGTTATAAGGTTGAAAAATAATCAAATATACTCTAATAAATCTTGGATTTAAGTAATGGCGTACAAGTGGAATTTTACTATTCCTTTGGGCAAAATTGCACTTGTCAAGAAATAATCTTAGCTATTTTAATTGAAGGATACTATAAGTTTTTTGCCAGATGCACTTCCCAAAATCTTACCAAATGACCAAGCATCAGAATTCTATTTTGTAATCCCTTCTTGCTTGTGCCAACAACTTTTCAGCACTCTCTCATGGTAGAAATTTAGTTCTTGATATAATACAAATATCCTTGTGTATAGTATATATTACTTAACCGTAACCCCCATTCCCGTTTAGTGTAGGTAATTCTTTTTTATTTAGGCTTATTCATTTTGAAGTGGTTTTGTGCTTTTTTTTTTCTCTCTTCATGACTCATGTTAGCTGAGATTGCAAATCTCCCATTAAAATGTATTTTTGTCTTTACTAACAAGTATTTCCTTTACCCTGTTAAAATGAAAGCTATTGTGCCTTAGCAATAATACTCATTTTTTTTTTCTTTAATGATATTAACAATTTTTAGTATTTAGATTTTTTTTAATGAAACAGATTTTTTAAATTTTTAATTTTAGAATGGTTTTGACTTTTTAAAAATTATTTATTGCATGATTCCATTGCTCTATGACAGTGGTTCTCAACCGGGGACGAAAATCAAATTTTGTAGGCAAAAAATGCAATATTTGATTAGCCATTGTGCTCACAAGCAAAACCAACTTTCTTTTCTCGATTCAAGCTTGATAACTATGCTCCTGTTGTGATGTAATTGATGCAAATTACATGTGTGAGAGATAGACGCTTGAGATGACAGTTGCATGTGCATGTTTATTTATTATACATGTGCATGCACTTGTCTAGTGCAAGTGGCTGCTGTGTTATCAGATGCTGCCTAGCTGCATTAATACATTTGATTGAGTCCTTTTATAATAACTCATTTATCACTTATATTTTTTTTTTTTTTTACTCTTCTTACTATGCCACTAGTCACCCGGCTTTGTGATTTATTAAATACATGGCACTCACTCGAATTTGACATTCTTTTTCTTAATCACGGATATAATACTCAGTTTGGTGTTTACTAATTTGCATTTACTTGCACCCACTTTTTATGGCAAGTTCAGTGAAAAAGAAGTGTCAACAGTATATCGATGGGTACTTACAATATGGTTTTATCAAGAAACCTACAGACCCAGAGCAGCTTTTTGTCTCATGTGTCATAAGTTTTCTTTCCAATGAATCCATGAAGGCCTCTTGACTCTGACCACATGAGAAGAAAACACTTTGAAAATTTTTAGCCTATAAAATATTTTGAGGAACTGAAACTGATTTTGAAAATCATAGTACTGTTGAATCATTATTTAGGAAGCAAACAAAAATTAATGATGGTGGACTTGATTGCTTCCTACAAAATTGCAGAAATAATTTCAAAAACAGTACATATACGATGGCTGGAAAGATTGTACCTGCAGTAGAAGCTGTAATATCAGAAGTTATGAATCAAGATTCTTCCATTATTAAAGCTTTACCGTTGAGTAATGATTCTTTCCTAGAAGTAATGAAATTTCCAGTCATATCGAAGACATAATGATTCAAAGATTGAAAATGAATTTTTCTATCCAAATTGACAAAATCACAGTTATAGACAATAAGACACTTTTAATGGGATAGCTACAATATTTTGATAGAAACTGTGCTTTACAAGATTTATTATTTTTAAAACTGTTGGAGACACAATGGGAGCTTCCATATTTTCTGCTGTTAAAATGCTTTTTGAAGAAAATGTCATTCTATATTGAAAATTAGTTTCATGTGCTACTGATGGCACAATGTCTATAAATTTTGTGTCAATGCTGACAAACAATATATAAGCCTTCTTTTGCATACTGTTGGCTATCTAAAGATAATTGCTTGGAAAGATTTGTAAACATTTCATACAATAGTTGTATTCTTACAAACAAAAGGACACTCGGACTTAGTCAACAAAATTCAAGCTCGAAAGAAGAATATACACTATCTTAGTTGGATTTTCCGTAAGCTGAATGGAGTTTCTCTCCTGCTGCAAGAACAAATGATAAAACTGATAAACTGTAAATGGGTTATGAGAGCTTTTGTTGAAAAACTCAATTTTTATAAAGTTAATTTAAAACTAAGACAGTTTCATAATATACGAAAATTAGCAGAAATTGAGTTCTGTGAAAATGATATTGGTATTTATTGCAACCATCTGTCTGCCTTGAAAAATGATTTAAAAATCAGATTTACCAATTTATTTAACTTCACTATCCAACCATGGATGACTGGCTCATTTGATTGATATCCTCACAGTGAAGTCATTGACATGAAATGTAATGATGAATTTCAAATTAAGTTATAAAAAAGAAAGATTGTCTGAATTTTGGCACTCAAACACTGCAAAATCACTATATCTTAATTTGCGGTCAGAAATGTTGAAAATCTTTTTGTGTTTCTTGACATATCTTGTTGAAACAGGATTTAGTCCTATTAATCACATTTTGTGGAAAGAAACAAACAGATTTGACATTACATTTTAATTTGTTTTTCTTTTGCATTTACATGTAAAAAATTTTTAGTGTTGATTAGTCACAATAATATTTATTCTCATTTTTGGTGGGGGATTATCAATTAGCTTACATCAAAAATAGCTTGGGTGGGGACGATGACCTAGAAAAAGTTGAGAACCACTGCTCTATGATACCCGTTTTTTATTTTGAGAATAATTATAGCATTATCTTTAGTGTATGACTTTTTTCTTGAGAGAATATAAAATAAAAATATCTATAAATATTTTTTCACTTTGTTTCATAAATTGTTTTGATATTAAATTATTTTTGTAAGCACACATACTTTCTAACTAAAAACTTAATTATTTTTCCCCCTCTACATTCTCAATTTTCTCTTTCAAATTGACTCAATTACATTATTCCCATAAGTGTATAAATATTCTAATTTTCTTTCAGACAATATATTTTTGAACTGGTTATATATGGTGTATGATAATTTTATTTACATTTTTAAATGACATGAAAAATGAAATATTGAACATTTTACCATTTATAAATTGCTTACCTCTTTTTTTAAACAAAAACAGGTGCTATACTTTGGTTTTTATCTAAATTAGATTTTGTATTTGCAAAGAGAATTAAAAAAAAAGTTTAAGACTGGATATTTTATTGAAAGTTCATAAGTTGTATACATGCATTTGTATGTAAAATCATTCAGATATAAAACAATTGAAATGTATATTAATCTCTTGAAGGTTGACTGCAAAAGTAAGAAATCAATTGAATTGGTGTCATAGTTAAACTATCCATAAAGTTGAAACTCCTTGCAATATCTCAGCACTGAAGCTTTTTGTGTCTACCTCAATATTTCATGCATATAAAGGTGTGCTCAACAACTTTGCTGTTTAAATGGCACTCTAGTGAAACACTTAAATCTGAAATAACTGTATCAGCATCCATTTACAAGTGTTCTAATGTCTTAACAAAATATATTTTCTTTATATAAGTGTTGTTCATCTTAAAGTAAATCACATAACTACTTTTCTTAATTTCCTACACAAAGTGGTATCAAAGTTTTCTGGCAAACTCTATAACTAATTTTAGCAGATTAATTTTCACAAAAATTTTGCCACATTTTTTTATATTTTTCTGGTAATTTGTTGTCCTGCATGTACATCTTGAATCAACACTTGATCAGCTGTGAAACACATGAAGCACTCAAAAATGTGTTCACCTTAAAGAATGATGAAGTAGTAGATTTTCCATACTTTGATATAGATATTCTGCTTGTAATTGTCAGCCATCATAAAAAAAAATAGATCAAATCCAACACATTATAAAACCTCATGTAATAATTGAACACAAGTAGATAGCATGAAATGGAGTCATGAAGTGTCAGCACTGTTCATGTGTTTCCAATGAATGATAAAATTACAGCACATGTATAGTCTGGGAACTTTCCATTATACCACAGATCTCCTAATTATTGTCATCTGGTAAGTATTGTGTTGTTATATACAGTATTACTTGGTTGAATAATAGTAGAATTTAAATTTTAAAATATTTACAGCTGTAATCCAGGTCTGATGTCAATGTCACTTGGCAATTCCTTTAATAGGATACCTATATTGACATGGTTAGTTGGTTAATTTTGTAAGCATTTTTTTGTGTAGTGAATTAAATGTTCACTAGCTATCCTCTCACATTGGCCTTATGCCAAACTATGCTAAGCATAGAAAATAAATGCTAAAACAAGCTAATTGCATATTTTCCACAGGCATGAGTGATAGGTTTTTAAGCCAATATAAAAATTTGAAGAGTGATGCAACATAATTCTCCTACTTTTATTTGGTTTTGTGCTGCACTTAAGCTTATATTTTTCTTATATCAATCTATTTTTATTTAAACATTTACATTATATTAAAGTTTTTATCAGCTTTTCAGTTACATATTTTTCCAGCTCTAATTTTCATCAATATTTCATTTTTACTGTATTGCAATATAACCTCCCCATTTATGATGATTCTAAGTATTAGTCATATTGACCATACATAGGCAGTTTATGTATATTGTCATGATAATTCCCAGTAGTGAATATGCTATTTCCAGTGAAAAGTTGATTTTAATGTTTTGTTTAATATGCATGATGATTCCAGCTAAAATTTAAAACATGTAATTTTGCATAAAATTTTTAAAAATGTATTTTATATCATTTCAGAATTTAAAGCAATCTGTCATTATTGTCAAAGAGAGACAAAAGGTCCACAATGTGATTGCTGTCATAAAATAGCCTTGTTGTGTGCAGTTTGTCAAATTGGGGTACGAGGTAAGCATTCTGCCAATGGTCATAAAATTGTTTTAACTTTGCTTTTATTCCAAATCAATGCATTCGTGATTTATCATTTCTTGATAGAAATATTTTTGTATAAATCAGCTAAATTCACTTTTCATAACTACACTGCTAGTTGCCTTTACATCGGTGGCTTTTATAAAGCATAAAATTGTTTACATTTGTAACAAAAAATAATGACTTGATGTATTTACAGGGCTAGATTTTGCTTATGGTTAATGTAAAATTCTCCAACTCTATCTTTACATAATGTTATTTGCAGAAATGTAATAATTTTACTGTATTTAACTGAAAATCAGAACTGAATTTTAATTGCAAATTTGAATATTTATTCTTAATGCTTAATTCGAATTCAAAGTGCAGCATTAACTCAGTGATGGATCACCAAAGTTTATTGTAATGATGCAGAAAGTGCAAGGTTAAGGTTTGTAAAGTTTAAAAGGATTTTGAGCTCAAGATGTCAACTGTAAAACTGATTTAGAAGTTTTAAAGAAAAAAATTCAACACAAAAAATATATAAGCTTGCCAAGAATTTAGAAATTAATCTTAATTTCCTTTTGTTTTTGAACAGGTTCTGCCAGTTTCTGTTTGGCTTGTGGACATGGAGGCCACACATTGCACATGGCAGAATGGTTCACATCCTACACACAATGTCCAAGTGGTTGTGGCTGTTCTTGTATTGATGATAATTCTTTACCTGAAGAATAATGAAAGGGGGAACATTATTTTTATAAGTTTCTTATGATGTACAAATTGTTGGTAAAATCTGTTAATAAATTTCTAGTTTCAAAAGTCTTTTCTTCCTTTACTTTGTTAAAATCTCAGACAGGAGAACTTGCCACCATAATTGTCATCATCATTTTGTTTTTGTTTTTTATAACACAAGTTTTGAATTTTACAGGTTTTAGCAATCAGCAATATTGGAGAATGGAAAAAGCAGATTTCTTTCTTGATGAGTTATGATAAAGCTTACTAAAATCAAATTGTTGAGTTGTGGGGTAACGGATAAGACTGTGTTAGGTCAATCTTCAAGGTAAGAAGTAACAAGCATTAGCATTTGAAACTCTAGACTATTATCTATGCTTCAGCCACTTGTACTGGTAGGAAATACACAACCAGCTCAGTTACAAATCAGGCTACAAATATATTGATCTAGGGGCAAATAGGAATGCAGATAGAAATTTTTTTTTTTCTTTAGAAATGTCAGTATTTTGAATCTTGGTTTTTACTTTTACATAGACTATAAATCAAAAGGTTGGACAAATAAGATGTGATAATTTGCTAAATCTAGCTAAGTATGTACAAGGACAAATGGTAAGCGCCATGATTAAAATATTGACCTTGGAAATTTTTTTTAATCTGGGCTTGAACACGGACATCAGATACACATCTAACCTATCAAACAAACCAGAAAGTTGGAATATTTACTCATGTTTTTTTGATATGGCACAAAACTAAAATGAAATCAATCTCGAAAGAAATAGAGAATAATTATCTTTGAAAATCAGCATTCAAAATTGTTTTTTTACTTGATTTTGATCACTTGCATTGTGTGGGGGGGATATAAATCTAACCACAAAGTATATCAAGATTTATACTTTCTCTCTTTTGATAAAATGTTCTTGAGTTTCTGACTCTTTTGATAATATTACTCTTTCTTAGAATCTTGGATGAGCTTCTAAGCAATCAAATTGTTAAATATGTTTTAATCATTTTACTTGAAACAAGTCACTAAGATGCAAGGGATTACTAAGTGAAAAAATTTATGTAAAAGAGAGCAATAAAAGAACTGGTAAAAGATAACAATTGACATTGCATTTAAATTTTTGAAGATTAAAGTTGACTGGAAAGCAAGAAGTTAGCAAGAAGCATAGATCTTATGGTTATATCTTGTCGTTTTTAACTGTAAAATGATGTGACTTAGTTGTCAATATATTAATGTGCTTAAATTCATAAAGTTTAGGTACTATAAAGCAGGGGTCAGCAACCTATGGCATGTGTGCCACACATGGCACACCAAGCAATAATATGATGATTTGTTGAACTAAAGAAGTCTCTGGAAGACAAAAATTTAGAAAACTCTACTGTTGAACATTCCTCCTGAGATCTTTCATCTGTTTGAAGAAAATTGCTTTTGCTGTTTTGTCTTTTGCTTCAACTTATTCCCGTGAACAAATTTTCTCTCACATGAAAGCAGTTTTAAGTCCACAATGAAGTTGCCTAACATTTAAAAAATATGTTGCTGATCTTGAGCAATTGGCTAAGACCATGCAAGGGCAAAGATTCCGTTAATAATAAAAACTAAAACAAAAAAATTTTTTTAAATGTTTATTTCTAGTGTGGTTTACATATTGAATATATTACTCTATAAAATATATTGTAAAACAGGTATATTGACGTTGACTTGTATAAAAATATGTATGCTCTTTGGTACACTGAGTGATTTTAAAACCCAAGTTGGCATATAGCAAAAGGTTACTGACCCATGCTATAGAGGAAAGCTTATCAGAACAATTACCATTTATAGAAAAAGCACAGGGAAGTTGCATTATAGCAATAGGAAAGTGACTTAAGCTGAGATGCCCAGATAAGACTGATAATATTGCAGATCCTGCTTTGAATTTTATCAATAACCTATAAATATTAATCAGAGGCATCAAACCAGATGTAAACATATTCAAGGTATGGATAAATGGTAAACTTATTAATGTGTAAGATAGATTCTGGTTATAAAAATTGTCTAGCACAACATAATGATCCAACTTTTCCTTGCAACAGATCTAGCAATTGATTCAATATAATCTTTCCCCTTCGCATTAGTGGAAAACATTAGCCCAAGAAGGGCTTTTAAATTTTAATCTTCTACATTTTTAGGTAAATAAAGTTAAAAAAAAATTTTTTTTTTCTCTGCTCATCTTATGTTATTGTACTGAAAATATGACACCAATGCTGGACTTTGTCAGTTACTGTCAATGAGTGAGTGTATTAAGGGCTTTTGCCAAAAGTGGATTTTACATTTTCATGAGTATGTAAGTTCCTTTTCAGCCCTGTTGAGAGGGTTCTTATATTGTCAACCAGTTTTTTGCCTGTGTGCATATCCTAGATAAAACTGTTTACATGTCAAGGACAGCCAATGAGATCTAATGAAAGTGCAAATTTACATTTGGTGGCTAAGGTGCCCTCTTTTGAGTTGCTAATGCATTTGGCATCTATGCTGCATCCATGTATCACTAAGTGCAAATTAAATTTTTGGTGTCATCTGGGGATAGTCACGTACTTATAAAATGACACATAATGAAGGGTTACAATTAACAATCATTTCCAATCTTTTTAAATTCTCAAATTGGTAATTTTCAAGTTCTGCTTCTTAAAACCATTACATAATATTATGCAAAAGATTTATACAAAATTTATGTCTGTAGATTAATATTCTCTAGAGTTCTTTCAGATTTTTTAATTAGAATTACTACTATTTTTTATTTTTTACTGTTATTTCTTTCATCTTAATTTTGATTTATTTTTATTACTATTATTTAAACCATCAGTCCATATACATTAGTAAACAGTGAATTTGAAATGAAGGATAAATTCTTATTGAGGCATGAAATTCTGCTGGTGGAATCCCATTTTTCAGTTAAGAGCTCTGACTAGAAAAAGATCAAATCTAACCTTTTTAAACCTATTCATATTTGTTTGTTTTTTTTTGGGGGGGGGGGTAGGAAGGGTCTTGATTTCCATATTTGTTACTGCTTTACTGGTAGTTTTGGTTATTGTGTTTGCTAGCGTTCTTTAGGTTTGTTGATCTTGATAATCTTCAGGGAATTTCAGACTGAACCCTTTATTTAATTGTTCTCATTCTGCTGCACATGTCTAGAAATATCTAATCTTGTTCTTATTTAGTACTGCTCACAATTACTATAACACCAAATTCACAATCACTCAATAGGCTATTGTTCTTCTGTAGGACAATCTGAAATGTAGAACTTGGAGCATTAAACTGAATGCTTATATCCTGACTGCTGCTGCTGCTGCTGCTGCTGTCATACTTGACTATATTCACGGTTTCTTCTCTTTGGACATCTGAAGAAAGCTGTAGGACGCAACACACAAAAAGTGATAATGACTACAATGAGGACAATAGTCTGAATGCAAATGTAATTATGATAACCCCTCATTCCAAGAATTCAGAGCTAGTTATACATATATTTCAATAATGAAGAAAAAAGAAATATATATTGATTAACAAACTAATGTTCTCCTTTTCAATGTTATCACAATGTTTAAGCTCTCTTGCCACCACCATAGTTTGTAACCTTTTGGGTATTTTGAACAAAACCCAATTCAAGGAGGTAGATTCTCATTCCACTCTCTATACCAGAGGATATTTCATTACTTAATTCTGTTTAGTTAATTTGTCCTTGTGATGTTACTTCTCTCTTCTACTATACCAGGATATATGACTTGAACTACCTAACCCAAGAACTGAACTCAAAGCTGACTCTGCTTAACCAGTACTATCATCCACTAGGACACTTGGCCATAAGACAAGGCTTACACTTAACATTGATAAGTGATGTTTTCTAGCCTCTCAGATATTGCCTTTATTATTCAGCAATGTCACTTCAAGATGCCGTTTCTGCTGAACCTATACGCAGTTCTGAAATATTATTTGATGTTCCACTTGTTCAGCATTGCATGAAATATCTCATCAATCATCTGCTATAGCAACTGCAGTTTCCAACTATATCTCCCTCCAAATTCAAACCATCATTCAGAACTACAGTCATTGTTAAATATGTCTTTCCTTGATAGTAGGTTACATTACTGTCTAGCCTTGTCCATTTTAGTTTTTATATGAACTGCAATTTATGTGGTCATGCACAGTCAAATCATGAGACTTGCTGCAATGTCTGATCACCCTTCAAATGGTCTCCCTTGTTATATTTACGTTAACTTTGCAGATCAGATACAAGTTTTTGTTGATACCAATGTAATGCAGGTGATGTAACTCTTGTTTGCCCTAAAGAGCATGATTATTCCTCTTCCTTCCAATACGTTCAGTTAGTTTTTCTTTGTGTTAAAAACTGTTTTTTTCCTCTCCAAATTCATTCACCAGTTCTAATGCTTCTTGACAATCAGCTTTGTCTAGGCTCTCTTAACTGTAATAGCAGAATTATCCAGCTTTGTACAATAGTTGAATTAGTACTGATTTCTGTCCTTCAATCCCCATTTAATGTAGCATCCAACTACAACACATTAATGACATAATCACTTCTCTTTCTCAACCAGGTCAGGTTTTCAATTTTAGCATCATTGATTCCTGCATTCACACCTGTGGTAACAATATTCACATCACTCCATACTATTCCTTTCATTGATTTTTGGAATGTGCCATTTCCTTTGAATTATGTTCTCTATTTTTTCCATTCACAATCTCCTGCATCCCAGTAATTGTCTTTCTAGCTTGTTCTTTCAGCTCTTCATTTTTGCTCCCTGCTCTGTTGGCAGCACTTCAGAATATGCTGACTGCACCTCTGCAGGGAATAAAAGTCACCTAAGAGGCTACCAGTCTACTGTGGATAGCAATTCATGATGCTTGAGGACCAGATACTGGTGGTTGAGGAATTTTAGGAATTGGGCTATACATATACTCCTAAACGTCAACATACCACTTTGACCTCTACTTGAGCTAGATAGATGGAGAGACCTGATCCAATCAATCATCTGGGCCCTAAATCAAACTGACAAAACAAACAAAATGTGCTCACATTTACCATATCAAACATAAGTGGTGACTATAGGGTCAATCAGACGAAACAAAAAATCTGACAAGGTTGTTTCAACCTCTGAGGAAAGCCATAGTTGGGTGCTTGATCCCAGATATAACAGGTCCTTTTAACTGTTCCTACTTTTCAGTATACCAGACATATAGCACTGGAAGAATATGGCAAATGGGATTTACCCCCTCTTCATCTCCCTCATATGGAGTTCCAAATTGGGTGGGGAGCATGGCTGTAATACAGAAAAATTAAAGATAAAATTTTCAAAATTCATAACAATAGAGCCAATAGAAGACAAGCTAATAAAAAAATTGTCACTTTTTATAATATAAAAAAATCTTAGCATCTCAGATAACTCCAAAAACAGTTTAAAAAAAAAAAAAAAAAAAAAATAATGACTGATAGAAGTCAAAGAAAAACATAACACAAACTCTGAGGATGACCAAATTTCATGATAGAAAGTTAAGGGTCTGCCCACAGTAATTTTTAAATTCCTCTAAAGGTGTGGTGAGGAGCACTGATCTCTCACTGTGTACACTAGAAGAAATTAGGAACAATAATTCTATCAAAATCAAAGCATTACAGAATATCTATATAAAAAAAAAAAGTATACAATTATAGATACCAACACTTGTATCATTACTTTTGATGCACCAGAACCACCACAGGAAATAAAAATTGAGTATACAGTTTCCAAAGTAGAAACATATATTCCAAACCTGTTAAGATGCTTCAATCGCCAAAGATATGGACACGGTTAGAATAAATCTACAAGGAAAATGGTATGCGGAAAATGTGGGGAGAATGATCTTAAGCATACAGATCACATGCCCAAATGAAACCCAATGGCCTAATTGCAAAAAAAAAAAAAAAAATCATAGGGAAACTTCCAAGGACTGTGAGACATTGAAAAAAGAAAACTTATATTAAAATTAAACACAAAAAAAATTCTCTACTCAGATGTAAGGAAAAGCATTGAAACAAACTCCAATACACTATAATATACAAGAATTACCCAAGCAGCATCAAGCTATACATATGTAAATCTAATTTCAAATAAACTATGAAACACAAGAACTAACATTTTTAATTCAAGAATCAAAATACATATTGAAAACATTAAAATAGGTACCTTCATGCAGTTGCTGAAAAAAAAACAGCATAGCATGATGTTAAAAGGGCTCAAACTTAATAAAAACAAAGTTTTATCATCAAAATGTTTATGCTATTATTAAGAGGAAAGATCACATTTTGTTATTTTTTTTTTTTTAATTTTTTAATCCTTTCTAACACATTCAAAATTTCAATTAAAATTTTTCTTTTTTGTGTTTTCTGTCAAGAAAATCACATCATGTTTATGTAATGTGACAAGGAAAACGTAATATTATGCAAGTTGCTTTTTGGCATTGAAAGACACATTAATTTAAAAATTCTTACAAAAATCAACAGTCTGATTTAAAATAAAGCTTACAGGACTTACTCACAAATGAATGAAATTATGCAATTATTATTTTTTTTTAAATCTTGGTAAAATTTTTTTTTTTCATCTGTTACACCCCACTTCAATTAATGGTATAAAACTTTTAAAAATACATTATCTATACCAATTTGTTTTATTAGTTAAATGCAGAACTCATTGGGGAATGTAAATCATGTAATTTTTTTAATTACAAGACTATTTTTTTCGAAAATCTGCTCCAAATACAAAAATCAAAGATACATTAAAACTAGGCTATTTTTAATGTAGATAAACTTTTGATTTTATAAATAATATAATTTTAGGATATCATATTCTGAAGAAGAAAAAAATTTCAATGAATAATGAATTTTTGTAAGAATTGTTTGCATTTTTTCTTTGTTTATTAAAGTTTCAAACATCTTTTAAATTTCTTCCAGTTACTCAGTGTCTTCGCTTATTAATTCATTAAAAATAGACTTTATTTACAAAACTAAAATTCAAAAGTTTAATACAAATCATTTAGAATTAAAATTTTAAAAATAATTTTTTTTTTTTATTATGTTAAACTGCACGTTTTCTTTTACTATGGAAACTTATAACAGACATATTAAAAGATCACATGTTTCAAGGGTTGTTCCCCTTACAAAATGTTAAATTGGGTTATGTCAATTTTTGGTCACCATACTTCCAAATTGATTAATAACAAGGGCTGTCATCGCCTACTTGAAAGGTCAACAAGTCAGACCTTTGTGATTAAGAAATACTTTTCAAATTTCATACTATAAACAAGTAATATTTGTTTCAAATCCGATAAATTTAACTTTAAATTTTCTAATTTTTCAAAAATAAGTGAGAGATGTATATTTTATTTTTGCAAGACTTTTAAAACTGAGAATTAACTTTTGTTTATACATGTGTTGATCACTCAAAAAATGGCTGAAAAATTGAAAAATTTTATAAAAATCTCAATTTTAGATTCCAATGAATATAATTTCTGTTTGAAATACATCAGAGTATCTTGCTTCCTGGAAATAGTAAATTTAATCATTCAATAAGCTAAAATTAAAGTTTCAAGAAAAAGTTTATTTTTAAAAATTCAATTTAAAACTTCGGTATCGAAAATGGAGTGGAGGTACCTACATTAAAATGAACTATAAACTTGAAAAGAACCTATACCAAAATAAAATTATCTACAAACAATGTGAATGCAACATAAAACTCACTGGCAGCAACCTATCAACTACAAAACTTTTCAAATGATAAATTCCACAAACAGAAAACTGAGAGAACAAAGAAAAAACAAACTTCAATACAAAACAAAACAAAATGCTTTACCTTGAAAGATTTATATAAATTTGTTTAAACAAGATATGAAAATAGATTCCGTTTTTCCAAAACAAAATTTGTTTGTAAGCATTTCTGCAAAAAATGAGCTAACCACCTCAATTCAGAATTAAAATTAAATGGATACTTAATTCCTGTAGTTCAACAAATAAAATATCTAGGAATCATACTAGATAGCAAACTTGACTACAAAGCACACATTGATTACTTTAAGCAAAAATGCCAAAAGGTTTTGAAGTTTCTAAAAGTAATATCAAAACTGCACCAGGATGCTGATCAAAAAATAATGCTCAAAATATATAGGACATGCATCTGATGCAAAAAACTGCAAACTATACAAAAACTATACAAAAAACTGCAAACTATACAAAACCAAGGACTGACATTAAGTCTCAAAGCCTTTCGAAACTCACACATACAAAGTCTCTATATAGAAGCCAATAAACCACTTGTATCTCTGAAATGGAAAGAAAGAATATCCTTCCAATATGCACTAAAACTACAATCCAAGCCAAATAACTTAGCATACCAAAAACATATGACTCTCAGTATATTTAACTCCATAGAAATAAACTAACTGCCATCCCTTCACATGAACTTCAAATTAATGAAGTACTAGAACAAATAAACAAAGATCCTGATAACGTAACACCAGTCAAAATAAACAAGGTAACTCTATGGTCAATCTCCAAACCTAACATTGACACAAAAAAAAAGAAACAATCAACAAAAGTATGTACAGAGAATTAAGAGACAAATATTGTGACTATACACCATTCTATACAGATATATAAATAAAATAAATAGAATAGGCATAGCAGTCACAAACAAATTCATAAACAAATCAGGCTAAGAAATAATGTTTCCATTTATACAGCTAAACTACAAACCATTAAAATTGTACTTACAATGATAGAAAATTCAAAAGATAAGTTTATAATATTCTCAGACTCTATTTAGTTTAACAACAATTAAAGAAAACACAAATCATCAAGAAATCCTAGAAATTTGTCATCAGTTCATAAAGCACAAAACAATATTATCCGGGATTCTTAGCCATATAGATATCAAGAAAAATTATGAAGTTGACACTCTGGCAAAAGAGGCAATGAAAATAACCAACATCAAACTCCCATATACAGATTGCAATAACAAAATTACAAAATGCATCAACAGAAAATGGCAAGCAATTTTGGGACATATTCTCAAACAAAAAACTATATGAACATCAAGTGACACTGAAAGGAGAATATAGAGCCACTGGCTGACCACAGACAAGACTTTGTGCTCAATAGAATAAAAATTACACACACATGTTCAAGACAGAAACTGCACCTCAGTGTACTCACTGCAACCAGTTTCTCACCATCAAGCATATCTTGGTAGAATGCAAGAAGTACAAAATCTTAATATGATCTTCAAAAATGTACCTATTGCCCAAATAATAAGATATCTGAAAAAAACAAAATGCTTTCAACTTCTATAGAAAATAGAGCTTTGCATAAAAAACATACCTGAATAAAAAAATCCAATTTCAGCATTAAATGACCCATAGGGATTGATATGCTGCTGAGACTAATAAACAATCAATCATTTTTGCTCCATCACCTTTTTATTTTTACTATCATTAACATGATTTTTGGTGCAACATTCAGCCATATCCCTAAACATGTTAGTATTCTATAATCTTCTTGCCACATATTTAGAGGTAACAAACATCAGGTCTACAACAGTGGAAGCTCCAATCATTTACCTTCATTTTTCCATGGTTTCTCTGCATATCCATTGCATCACTCACAATATAATGCATTACATGGCTATTCAATTCACAGAAGTTCAATACTGGCCTGACTGTTTTTATTGGCTGCATCACCACCATCAAATGCCATCAAAGTTATTAATGTAGTATTACACCTCTGTGTTGATAAGGGCCCTTGTCCTCTTTCTCTTTGCCAGTGGTCCAGGGTATGGCATTGCTGGACTAAAGGAGTGGCTATCAGTACAGCAGTTCTATAGCGGGTATCTTATCTATTCCTTTTTTGTTAGTAGTGGGAGTTCATCCTAGTGAAGGGTAGTTGTATACTGTTGCAGGTTAACGGAATTTGGCCTTGTGGTAGATAGCCCACTATAAGTCATAAAAATGATTATAAAATCAAGAAAAGCAATTTGAGTTGAAAATTAACATTTTTATATATACACATATCAATTAATGTTTTTACAATTAAAGTAATAACCTGAAGTATAGGTCCAACAGAGGTTAAAATGTTCATGGCAAATAATAAGCTGAAAGAGATTTAAGGCTTAGGAATTTGGGAGTGTCATGAGTAAGGAATGTCTTTGATGTAGTCGCTCCTTAGGTCAGTAAGTACTTTTGAGACAGGGAAGAAAGTAATGAGAGGTGAAGGGAGGCGAACATAGTAGCCGCTTGACTTAAGTCAAGGGGATATTGATTACACTCTTCTCCTTGGTGTCTGTCTGCTGGGTGCTTTCTGTCTCAGCTTTTTATATCTACTTTTTGGATCAAAAGCAGCTTGTTTGGGATTTCACACTTGAATTTGATTCTGGGCTTCCTATTGGCTGGTAAATAAAATTCACGTAGGCTCTCGAAATGAAAATTTAATATTGGATTAATTTTTATTTTTCAACTGAAACATCTGCGCAAACCCGGATGTGTAACGACGAGTTTTGGTCATTTGCTTTCTGGTCATTATAGAACAAACATCCGGTCTCTCACTTTTGTTCGGTCGGTATCACCACAGTTCCTCCTGTTAATTTCTTTGTCAACAGTATCTCATGATATACCTTGATTTACCACATCCAAAGCAAACTGTCCTGACAAGAACAAAATAAAATAAAAAAATTCTTCTGTTTGGTTATTTTTAAGAAGTGACTGAAAACTTTTCAGCAACCTCTCATTCATTCATATTTATAGTGTATTAGTAAATAGTACATTTTTGTTAAAAAAAAAAAAATTAATGACAATGAGAACTGAATAAATGTAAAATAATAATTTTATTTTTGTTAGAGTTGTTTGCTGATGAGTTCGTCACCTGCTTGTAGACATCAACAATTTGTTCGGGTGATTGAATACTTTACTAAAGGATGTCATATTTTTTAGAAATATTGTATTCTATGCTCTTTGCTTTATTTTCATAAGTCATAATTGGGATTTTCTCTGGCATCTTTAAGTCCTCTACTTTCTGTTTACCTACAAAGAAGGAAGGAAAATAAAGTATTTTTTGTCTTATCCTAATAAATAAGAAAAGAATAAAAGAGAATCAGTATTATAAACTTACAGCAATATAAAATAAACATTTCTATACACATTGTACAAACTGCTATTCTCATCTCCATTGATATATTTGCAAGGTTTCAGCCTTCATGTGATTAGAATTTCAAACTGAAACTTTATTTTAGAGTAGATTGTTCTAGTTCCACACATCTTCTGTATTAGTTATTTTGCTTTAACTCAACTCTCTAAGTTTTGTTTACTTCTGTAGAGATATTGAACTCAACTCTTTAGGTTAAGTCACTAGATTCAACTAATGCTGTTATCCACTGGGCCATGTGTCATTTAGGACATCAGTGTATAAATTTTTGAAACTTATAAACTTAATGTCTCAGTAACCATTTTTTTTTTTAACCAGAGCTCATATTACAATTTTATTATTATTGTTTTTCTCTATCACTACGTATTACTGGTTCCCATATTGTATTCATTTTTATGCTTGGCTGGCTTAGGAGATTAAAGTTTTCATATTTTCCAGTGATGTTTTCTGTCTATTATTTCAACCTCATTCCACAGGGAGCAATGACGTCTCTTTTCCCTCCATATGTGGTCTGCTACACCTGGTTTTTCTATTTACCTTCATGTTACAGTGTGGTGATACCGACCGAACAAAAGCGATGAACCGGATGTGTGCTCTCTCACAACTAAAAGGCAAATGAATAAAAATCATTGTGCACATCCGAGTTTGCGCAGATGTTCTGGTTGAAAAATAAAAATTAATCAAAGATCAAATTACCAATTTTATTTATCAGCCAATGAGAAGCCCGGATCCAAATACAAGAAAGAAATTCGAAACGAGCCAGTTGATCCAAAAATGCTGCTATAAAAAGCAGAGACTAAGCATCAAAAAACAGACAGGCACAGACAGAAGAGAAGATAGTAATTAGTTTCTTCCTTGACCTATGTCAAGCTGCTACTATGCTCACCTTCTTCTTCCTTCATCTTCCGCACCTGTTCTCAAAGTACTAACTGACCTTTTCTAAGACATTCCACACCAACCAACTCACTGACCTTAGAAACAGCAACTTGAAAATGAACATCCTTTCTTTCAGCTCACCATTACCTTCCATGAACTCTTTTACCTCCGTTGAACTTTTATTTCAAGCATTACTTATTTTGTCAAACATTAATTGAAATGTATATATGTATAAATGTTATTTTACATTCAAAAATTGCCTTTCTTGAATTTATGAATTATAATGGGCTATCTTCCCACAAGGCCAAATTCTGTTAACATGCTACGGAATCCTACTACCCCTCACTACAAATGAAATAAGAGAAGAGATACCTGCTATAACAGCTTTATGGTGTTCCTGCAGTTTTATCTAAGTGGGCAGCCTGTTTTACTTTCATATTTTTTTACTACATCTGCATGGGGTGGCGTACACACAGTTCTTAATCATGTTCTCCTCTATTGGAGATCTTACTTGATGATGACAGTTTGAATAATGTAAATAGTGTAAATAATTACAATGCCTTATCTCAAAAATATAGACAAAAACATTTCTATTTTCAAGCAAAAGCCTTTATTGAATCAATCTAAACAATTAGTGAATATTTCATTACACAAATTAAAATTTAGTAAACTTTCCATTACTTGAGATTAAACATTAATTATTTGTGAATATTGTAGGGGAGAATATAAACCCTTTTACATTTATACTCATAAAATATGAAATATCAAGACCTGAAACAGCAGAACAAGTATCATTTATTATCTAGTGTGGTGTTGGAGGCAAGAGCAATACTGGACTAAATTGTGGTTTTGGAGGTCAAATGTTGATCAAATACAGATCCAAATATGACAATAAGATAAGATAAAGAATAAGTAAAGTGTATACAGTATTTCTTGTATGTGCTCTTTTTTTTTTATAGATGTGTGTAATGAGTGTCCAGATAATTTGGCTGGAAATTACAAAAAGTGTCTAGGGTTTTCTTACCTCAAATTTTTGTTGAGTGTGTAGGGGATTTGGTAAGTGCTTGGTTGATGTGCTTCCGTATTTTACGGGTATTGCTCTCGAGATTAGTTCCCCCACAAATACAACACAATGTTTTACAATCGCGCAAAAGAAATGGAATAAGTCACAACGAACATTAAACAACAAACAATTTAATATGTATAAAATAAAATTAGCATGTGGAAACAAATAAAATACATGATGTGAAAATTGCCTTTTGGAAAATAAAGTTTGGCAAGAAGTTAAATTTGTTTAAAGGTGTGTGTAAGTTTATATTAACGGAGTCCGTAAATAAGTCGTTCTTACTTACATTAAGTTCATCTCGGGTGGCGACAGCATGTCGCGTTGATGAAAGAAAGTTTGTCGGGTTTTTCCTTTCACGGCCATCTGTAGCTAGGTCATGAACTTTGGTGTGGAAGAATGACTTGGCTGGACAAAGTATCGGTTACATGCTGACTTAATGGCTAGCTTGGTGACTGACCTCTTTTCTTCCTACTGTGTGTTATTTATATACCATAATAGTGGATCAAAGAATCTTCCTAACATTTAGGTGTGAAGACATTTATTGACCAATCAGATTTGTATTTTACTATTTTGTTTTGGGGCCTAAATATTTTTTGTTAATTGACTTCCGATCCTATTTTTCTAGAATGTTCTTATTCTATGTTTTTAGCTGATTGGTTGAGAAATATAAAAATGTAATTTAAATTCTAATGCCGTTTTGATCCAAAATTTCTATAATGTTTTTATGTATTTTCTTATTGCTTATTTTAATAGAAAAAAAATGTGTATCCCATAAGTGCTAAGAGATAAATGTTACTATTATAACCTGGAAAAGGAGCTGAAATTTTCATTGATGCACATGTTAACAATCTGTCTGTGTTGACTGCTTATCCAATAGTGAGAATGTTACCTGTTTGTGTGTAGAGGAGGAAAGGGTGATCAATTTTCATTGGTTTAGAATGAGTGAATTAATGATAATTATAATTGTTATAATTATTTTATTATAATTATTTTTGATACTGCAATTTTTTTATTTTTTTGATGGACACAATACAGTGATAGTATGATTCATTTTTTATTTGCATATTTCTTTATGGCCACAACAATATATTAGACTAAATAGTGTCTGAGCAAAACAAAGTCTCTTAATATATTTATCTCCCAATACAATGACAAAACAAACTACACTCACATTAAACAGATTATTTGAATATTATGAACTGATTTATTTGAATTGTTAATTGTTATTGGTTGTTATAGTCACATTTTGACTGCTGTACTCTCTGGCCTTTTTTAGGTGCCTGTTGTATTTGGTAATTAAAATTGAAAATTTTATCTAAGTGTAAAGGAATTAGGAAAAGCAAGGGAGAGAAAACAAGGGTACTAAAGAGAAAAGGTGGAAGATAGAATTAAATAAAAAATAAGAAAACCTGGTAAAAAGGAATATATAATCTCAACAGGTATATACAAGATTTTACACCTTATGTAAAACATAAACACTAACAAAAGTACTCAATGCTTTAAAGAAACATAACAATCTAAAATAAAGTAAAAATTAATTACAGTAACTCATCAGCTCATTCACTTTCATTTCTTGGTTAATCAGGATGAGTTGCTATGATTGATTTTTAACTCTATTTTATAAATAATCTTAAATAAAATCATATTAATGAATATACATATGAGAAGGGTGTACATATAGTATTATTCAGGTGTTAATAAAACAGTGCTCAATGTATGAACAGAGCTGTATTATATATAAATAAATATGCATATTATCCTACATCTATGGCATGACTCGGAGTTTCATTCATTATGCAATCATCAGGTGCATATTTCACAACTTTTGAAATATGCACCTGATGATTGCATAACACACAAAACTCTGAGTTGTGCAATAGACATAGGATAATATATATAAATTCAACCACAGCAGTGATTGAATGTATTCTTAAGTCCAACAGTCAGTGAATCTAGGCAGCTTTTAAGCTTCACCACTGATTCAGTCCTCAACAAAATGTCAAATAGTTTACAGAGTTAGAGACATACCTAAACTACATTTTGAAAAAAAAAATGAGAATTTTGGTTCAGCAGAAAAAAATTACATCAAAATACGTGAAGTCCAAAAAGGGAGACTAACTACATAAGTGAGTGAGTGACTAACACTTCTAATAATGAATCTTATTTTTAATAACTTTTTCTGTTTAATATTTTTGTATGCGGTTTACAACATTTAAATTCTGATGATATCTTTTATCATTTTTGTCAATCAAACTTTGCTTATCACTTATCATTTTATCAGAATTGATTATAAATAATCTTTTTTTTTTGTTAATCAATTGCATATAAAATTTTTTCTTTTTAATATTTTTGAATGCAGTTTTCAGCATTAAATTTATATTAAATTAATAGCAATGCTTGGAAAAAATCATGGATTACATGGACAAATGCACATGAAAAGTAATATTCTTAAGATTATATTAAACCTGAAAAAGTAAATGTCAAGATATTCTATTGAAGTAAAAGATAAATTTTTTACTTAAAATATTGCATTCAGATTTTATTTTTAGCTGCAATATATTAAGTAACAAATTTCTTATTTTTTACTTCACTAGAATATCTTGTCCTTTGCTTTTCCAGATTTAATATAATCTTAAGAATATTACTTTTCATGTGACCATTTTTCATGTGATATATATGCATATGTAAATATAAAAGTATATATATATATATATATATATATATATATATATATTTATTCATGGAGGGGAGTGGGGAGGAAGAGGGAATATGAAAGAAAAATAGACTGGTGTGCGAACCTACTTACACATGCATATATATACAAACACAAGATCACATGTATAATACTAAACAATCATTGGCTAAAAAGCTTGCTTGCTGATTGATTGGTTGGCATCAACCAGATTATTTGCACGTGAAGGATGATTTTTCCTGCGCAACTAATTGAGCCAATAGTCACCTATGTAAACAAGATTTATCCCCACCTTGTTAGTGAGACCACAACTGATAAATGAATCCATGACAGTTGGAACCACACACCAATCTTCTCACTCACACACACACACAACCACAATTACATGCTAATGATAATTTTTACACTTTCATTAAGAACTTCTTTCACTGCCACAATTCATTGGTGATCACACCATTCGAAGAAAAGCTTAATATGCAAAAAAAGCACCAACATTTCATTGTTACCCCCACATTTGATTGGTGACCCCAGTGTGATTAGAAACCTCAGACTCACAAACTGCTTTCTTATACTGGAATGCTTTGAAACACAATCTTTGTCTAAACTTGTTTTTCCCAGTCTTTCCAAAAAAGATGTGATGTAACTCAACGGTGATTCACTAACTTTTTTCAAAACTTTTTCTGAAAGTTCGATTTATTGATTCTGGAGACAGTAGAAACTCCAAGAAAAATCAACATATAAAAATCCAGATATCTTCTAATGTTCCCAAAAAACATTCTTCGACACCATTTCACCAGCAATCAACTCAACTTTGCAGACCAAAGTTTTCAATCACTGTCATCTTCGACTATTCTTTTTCAGAGCACACTATAACGATTTTGACTCACTAAAATTAACAGTGCTCTGATGAAAGTATTTCAGAGAAATACATTTTCAACAACTCACATCTCAGCTACATCATTAAGGAACAAGCAATTTCCAGTCCCTTTCATCGCCACATTTGATTGGTACATCACTCTCATTACCAGGTCAATTCCTGGACAGGAACACTACCATAGAGCCAACCTCTACCTTTATACTGTATATTCAACATAGAATGGCTGAACTATCATTCACTCCTACTTGACATATTAAAAAATTTGTTATAATTTCTTTAATCTCAGCTGGAGTGATGTGTGAACCTACTTATACATGCAAACAAAAGATCACATGTACAATGCTAAATGATCATTGGCTAAAAAGCTTGCTCATTGATTGGTTGATGCCAACCAATCAGATCATTTACATGTAAAGAAAGATTTTTACCGCACAGCGAATCCGAACCAATAATTGCCTATTTAAGCAAGATTTTTCCTCACCTCATTAGTGAGGCCCCAACTACTAAATGAATCTATGACAATTGGAACCATGCGCCAATCATCTCACTCACACATACACACACAACCACTTATGATAATTTTTATACCATCACTAGGAACGTCTTTCAACACAACAATACTTTTCAACAGTAATATTATGATCACGTGTATTTCCACACAACTACATTCACTCCTTGTACATATACACACGCAACAATCACATGATAATCTTGCTTTCCCGCTTTCTTATGGGATGTATATATAGCAGACATGTTGTACACCCAAAGACAGTTGCAGCTGAACCAGAGAACACAAAGCAAGGCGTTTCACAGCCGCCCCCAATAGCAGCATGCTATTGCAGGGTTCGCACTCTTCAATATCAAGCAATTCTCTCACACACCTGTACTAATTGCAGGATGCAAGTAGATGCCTTTTTATTTCTTTAAATAACACTTGTACAATTTTCCCCAATCTTCTAACAATATTATTCATAACACAACTTACATATGATACTGATAAATCTTCCAGTGACAAAGAACTTTACAACTTACCTCAATTGCTGTAACACAATCCTGTGCAGAGAATGAAAGACATTTTAATCAGACACATTCAACGTCTGTACAAAGTATGTAAATCTTGTTATTTGTTAATAGACTTTTATAAATACAAATAATGCTTTGACCATTTTATTCTATGTTCCATTTATTAATTTCATAAATGATTTCAACCATATAAAATAATTGTTGGAATGCAGGGATTTAGAAAGGAAGTTCTTTGGGAAATGGCCTTGTGCCATGTAAAATTAAAACCTAAATTTTTGTGCATATGAGGCCCCAACAATATCACAAGAATATTTAAGATGAAACATTCATGAACCTTTATTCAGTGAACTTTAAACCAAATAATTATATCCCACTGAATTTGCAATCTAAGAGAGGCAACTCTTGACTAATTCAACCTTTCTTATTTAAAGTCATGCCTTTTTTCACATTGTTGTTTGATTGTACATCTTGTTAATATGTATATTTTATGTAACAATGTCTTTGGTTATTCTTTTTACATGTGATGTTTTCTAATCAAAATTAAATTAACGTGGTGAAGTTCACCACACTGGTATGCTTATAACACCATGACCAGAGGAATTCTTAGATCCTTGAGATCTTGGTAGGGGCCACCAAATGTAACATTGTTTTGCCGACTAAAATCTAACATTATAGATGACAGATGGGCTCATATACTTGTCACTGATCTATCAACATTCAAAAGATTGGAAGACTTAGCTTAGTGTGGAAACAACACAAACTTGAACCAACCATGTCATGCAATACTAAAGTTGACTGATTCCCAAGATACTGACAACATATTAATAGGATTTTCTTTATTCTTGCTGTTTGAATGTATAAATGTTTCAAGCTAATGTCTTCTTTTCCCTAATGCTATTACTTATTTGTAACTATGATGATAGAATCATGGTAACATGTGTTTACTGCTCATCTTTATGTGAAAGAATTTTTAGCTTGCCTCATCTTGATCATTCATGATCTTGACTAGCTAAGTTTCACTTTTACTCTTCCTAGAGGCATTTTAGTAATATTATCTTTATAGAAATAACTTCTTTGATTTGTATATCCAGAACTTTTCATTTTGTATATGTTTTATTTTTAAAATGAATATTGAACAGAAGTATAAAATATTTTATTATGTAAAAATAAGATTTTTTCAAACTAACATTTAGAAGTTAAAAATGAAACCTCCCTTTCACTATTAACTTTTACTATAATACATGAAAAAGTTCAAGGCCAACGGAAATACTCAATAAACGTTTTAATTTCACTTTAAGATGAGTGTATTGACTGAATAATTTAAAGAATATGGAAAATTATTGGGTAATTATTGCGAAAAGCAGAGTTATGTGCCCCTTGAAGGCATAGAAGGCGCTTTCTTGCTAAAAACCAATCTGCTGCAACCACTTCAGTAATGTTGGGAATTCCAGTGACAAATTATAGAACTACTGTAAGTTACGATGAACTATACAGCCATCGAAACCAACTTAGTTGATCGACTGTCTGCTGTTCTAAAAAGACAAAACATAAAAGTACGTCTTTTTATTTTGAGCACTATGTTTATTGCTTAATGATGAAATTCCACGTTTTTACAAATATGCGTTTGCTTCCAATTGTTTTGTTTTTTTTTTTAATTTGTTCTTCTTTCTCGCTTAAATGGATTCATTACTTGTTTTATTTCTTTTCCTTTTTTATCATTAGCTGTTTTGTGAACATTCTTTTGGTTTCATATCATTTTTTTGCAGTTAATCATTAAAACACGTTTCCTGATTCTTTCTTTTTAAATCATCATTCGTTGTTTTTTGTGTTTAGTTTTTTTTTTATATATTGGAGACTAACTGTTCTTCTTATTGAGTCTGTTGTCATTCAAAGATTCATTCAACAAGTTACTTAAAATTTTTCATTTCATTTGTTTTTAATCGCAACTATTTATTCTGTATCGAGATACACCATCAGATTCAAATTGAAACTTAAACAATGATTTTCTTTTGTGTTGAAAAACACATCTTACCTTTTTGGAATCAAAAGCCCTCTGTCTGGTAATCAATAGATTTATTTCATCGAGTGCAAAAGCAAAACCGTATCGATAAATAAATTAAATTATAATTTGGGTATCAAAGTACTTCAACTGCCAAAATAATATTTATTCATTTTTACAATAACATTTTTTTTTATTTTATATAGTTTGTTAGTTAAACAACTCTAAGTGTCCCGTTTTTGTGTATAAAGAACGAGTTTTTTGGTTGGTTTTTTTTTTTTTTAACTTTGTGCTATAAAAAGACTACAAACACGACAAAAAAATGTTCACTTGCTTATTAAAAAAAATAAAATTGAAAAAATCTTTGGATAAATCAAGGTTTGCCGTCGCCTATTTTTCATGTAAAATAACACGACGACGGTAAATAAGGAAAAAAATCTACTTGGTCAATAACAAAACTAAAAGCAAATCTGCAGTAATTCAAATTTTCAAAATATAGCAATAATAATAAATCAAATATTTAATCTTCAACAATATATAGACCGTCAAACATCAAAATCAGTTTAATTTCACTGGTAATTAACGTATTTTTAATTGATCCAATAAAAAAAACTATTTAACTTAAATAAATTTAACTATAACAGTCTGAGTATTTTACACATGCGTCCACTTATTTTGGTTGTTGTTATAATGAATTTAATTAAAAGAATTAAACTAAAAATTTGCTAAATATTTGAAAAAGCAAATTCTTTATCATTATAGATTTTTAATTAATTGATCATAAATGATCATCGGTATTTTAACAATTAATAATTCAAGTTAGGAAAAAAATTCCAAGTGCTTAGTACTTAAACTTTAAAAAATACTCTTCCGGTATGTATCTATTATTGTTTTATTTAAAATTAAAAGGTAAATATACATTTTTATACAGGAGAAAAAACAAAACATACTTAATTTTTAAATAAACATTTCAGACAAACAATACAATATTGTTCAGCAAGATAAATTAAAATAAATTTGTTTTCATTTCATTGTGTTTTAACCATTAGTTTTCGTTAAGTTGTTACCGTGTAACTTTTTTTGTTTTTCATTAATTGGACTCCGGGTTAATGGAATTGTTTTAAAAATTGAAATTTCACTCTCCTAAGTTTTCTATGATGAAGAACTGAAGTCTCCACCTTTTGTCTTTTTAAAAGACAAAGGCGAGGGACTAAAAATTACTACACATTGGTAAGCGATGCCTGCATCATTTTTTCTTTTTTCAGTGGTTACTAAGCTTGAATTAGCCTTAGTACAAGAGTAAGACTTACAATCACAAATAAATAACACCCAGTGAGAAAGGAACTCACCTGACTTGCTAGACTAGCTTGTTTTAAACATTTACTTGCGTAATAATATGTGAATATGAACAAAAAACCTTAATTTGAAAATGACTGACTTTTAGTTCAGGTTAAAAAATAGATCTATTTTTATATTTCGTTTAAAAGCCACACCAAAACGTATTTTACGTTTTGATATATTGCTCTTTACATTTTTTTTTTTTTTTTTTTGATATAATTTGTTCCTTCGTTTTTACATTTTCTGAAGAAGAAAAAGTAAAAATGCTGATACCTGAACTTGAATCAGTCAGCGTAATTTTTTTTCCTAGTTAGACTATAGAAAATAGTTTTACTTTTTATTTCGTCTACTTTTACACAGTCGATAAATCGATCCATTCGTTCATTTCATTGTTTCAATTTTGTTGTGATAGTATTTTTTTTTAATTTGCTTGTAAAATGTAAATCTATTTTTGAAAATAATCACAAAGAGCAAACAAAAGGCTACATGTAACAAATTCAGATTTTTTTTTTCTTTTAAAAAAAAGGAAAATTTTGTTTACCTGTAAAATTCAGCAATGATTATTTCATAAAAAACAAAACAAAACAGAATCCGCACCTAAAGGTAAACGAAAAAACTAATGATTTCTTTTACTTACGACCTCAAAAATCTGATTTCTTTATGGCTTATAATTTTTGGAACATAATTTCTTCAAGTTTAGCTATTCTCATAATTGACTACTTTGTTTAATTAGTAACATCAGCTTGGGAACATGCACACAGCATACTAATTTTGTACTAGCAGAAAACAGGTTGGAATTTGCTCTGAGACAATTTCCATCACAACAAAACGACTAAAAAAAACAATATGGTCACACGGTCTCTTGCGTTTCTACAAAATATATTTTGTCCAAATAAAGACTCTACTTTATTTGGACTGACACTAGGTAATTTTTCTTAAAATCATTTTAGTTTTACCGTATTTACTTCAGCGAAGCTAAAATGCTCTGCTATATAGTCGCAATATGAAATGGGGTAAAAAAATATCCCATCTACAAGGTGTCAAAAGCTGTAATGTAGAGTAGAGACTTTAAAAACATGAAAAAATTACGTGTTGAAGATGTAGCTATTTTCACTGTGTTAGGACTTGGTAAAGAAATCTTTAAAACTTTAACAATCTTTTAATCTTTTATGTAGACATAATGAATGAATTTTATTTTTAATGGTATTAAAAAAGCAGACTAACTTTGAAAAAATCGTCAAGAGAAAACCTTTTCCTTCCTGCTTTTTTAGCAAAACAATACTTTTTTTTACTTTTTATGACTCAGGTGGTCACAACTCAGGTTCAATACCATTGCTAAAATATCGAGAAATGACCGGTTACAATGCTCTTATTTTTTCTGCAATTTATTGTAAAAAAATGTTTACGATTAAAAACTTTTATTCTTTGTTGTCTAATGCTTTTTTAAAAAGCTTCTTTTTTTTCCAGTGTGAGTCCTTAAAGGGCCCCTAATATCATTTATTTTCGCTAACAATAATACTCCGTGTTTTTAGTCACTATTATTGCCAAATACACATGACAACACATTTATTTAATAATTAAAAAAAAATATTTTGTAGTGGTAGAATTAGTAGTTACTAATTGTATATTTCTTTTTTTATGGTAGCAAAAATATGCAACGAGACTGTACACTACACTTACAGTCACTTATAGTCCTCCTTAAAAATTAACTACAAATGTAAGAATTTGACATGTTTCTTTTTCATGTGCCTCGTTCCATCAGGACGTAGGTGATCATGGCCTTTCACTTGGCTCTGTCTCTTGTCACTCTCAATATATTTTCTCTTGGTATCTTTTCCAAACCCCGCTTCGCCATCCATTTCCTCAGATCTATCAAGTAGGTCTCGTGCTGCTTTCTCCTATCTCGCTATCCGTCCTGTGAGTATTGAATTCTTCAGGCTCTCCTTCCTCATTACGTTCTCAGGAATCTCATCTGTTTCTTAAAATTGATCTTTTTTTTGATTACCTGTTTCTGAAATTCTGCCACACCTTTGAGGACTGGAAACCTTTTCTTTTAAGGAGACTAGTGTTTAAAAGTGATATGATTTCTTTCTTCAAATTAATTCAGCTACTCATATGGGATGTGCGTTGTGGTGCAGTGGAAATCGGGGAGCCGAGTTCGAATTCCAGCTGAATTCATTGCATTCACTTACGCGCAAATACCCTTGGGAAAAGTATTAACCCGTCTATTCCTTCCAGTTATGGGTTAGAAATAGCAGGACAGATTGGGTTCTATAGCCTTGGTCAGCAACCAGTCTACCGCAGAAAGCAATGGCAACCTACTGCAGGATAATCTTCTGCCCAGTCAGTCATGTCTCTTTTGCGACATGATCGCCCAAGCGTGTATTACGTATGGCACTTAAGTTAACTGACTGGCTCATATCAGGCATGCTCCAGATTTAACTTTCGTCCACAAAAAAAAAAAAAACGAAAAAAAAAACTTAAGTGTAACTAAATTGAATTGTCCTTTTTTTTTTTTTTTTATCTGAGACTGCAGTGCAGTGTTATCACTTCTCTAGTAACTTTCAAAGTAACAGTTACTCACTGTGACATTTATTTTAAAGATTTTGTTCATTTAAATTTTAATGGACATTTTTTTTTTTTCCAATTGAACACAGTACGTTAGTGGTCCACTTTGAAATATGTGACTCCATGGAAATGTGCGAAAATTCAAACACTCACAATATAGAGAATGAACAAACAACAAAAATGAAATTTATTATTGAAATGATCAATAAAGTGTTTTGGAAGTAACTCAGATAGAAACGTAACATAAGTATAATTTGATTAAGCAAACGACACTGAAAATCTTAGGTACCACCAGACAATGCGGTACCTAAGGTTTAAAAAGTAATCTTTTTAAGTTTTTAAATATAGTTTTATTTTCAAGCTAACAAATTGAATTTAATTATTTTCAATAAGCAAATACTTTGTTATATTAAAAAAAAACAACAAAAAAAAAAATTTAAATTAACTGGAAGTGGTTTTTTTTTTGGTGTTAAAATAGCTGACTGGCACCCCCATTATTTTTTTAGTCGTCTTTCTTCGCAATGTATTTCTCTTTATTAAAAATCTTCCAAAAATAAAATATATTTTCCCGAAACTTTATTTGAGGAATATTAGCTGATTTGACATTTAATTAATCTGATTTGAAACAAATATTATTTACTTTAAGTTTAAAATAATCGCAGAAATGCATTTTTTAACCGGCTAGCTGTTGACATGTTTGATGTTTAATAAACATTCATTAGAAAAACATTGTTTATCCAATAAATGTTGTTTTATAGGGGCTTTAGACGTATCAAAATAACAGAATATAAGCTCATTTTATATATATATATTTTTAAGTACACAGTCATATTAATAACAGAAAATATTCTCTATAATCTAATGTTTTATTGAGTTGTAGATACTTTCTGTCTTTAAATTTACTATATTGTTGTTCTCATTTGCTGATAATGTTGTGTATGAGCTGTAGGTATCTCTACTCATTTTTTGATAACTAACTTTTAAATATTTAAAAATAAAAAAGTTTTCTTGAAACTATTATTTTCGTTTTAATTGAAAGCTAAATGGTTAAATTTACTATTTCCAGTAAGGAAAATACTCTGGTGTATTTCAAACAGAAATTACATTGATTGGAATGTAAAATTTTTAGATTTTTAAAAATTTAAGAATTTTTTTGTTCAATTTTGACTTTGAGCAATCAACATATTTGTAAATAAGTTATTTCTCAGTTTTAAAAATCTTGCTAAAATAAAATATGCACCTGTGACATGTTATTTTTGGAAAATTATCAAATTTAAATTAATCTGATTTACACAAGTATTATTTATAGTGTGAAATTTAGACTAAAACTATTCCTTAATCATGGAGTGTTGATCTTTCTAACCTCCTAACCCATATGATTTGACAAATGATGATGATGACAACCAGATGTGAGATAACTAAGTGTCTATGGTGATCGGCATTGACAAAATTGTCCAAATCTTTTCCTGTAATGGGAAGAAACTGTAAAACACATGATCTTTTTAATGTACTCATAGAAATTACCATACAAAAATAAATTTCATATTTTAAGATTACAATGGCTCAACAATTTGTATTAAACTTTTGAATGTTCGATTAGTAAATATAGTCTTCACTTAATAACCTAACAGTTACAAGTCTTCGAAATATTTTTGAAACTTTATAAATTATTATAATTAAAGTAGAAAATGAAAACAGTTCTTTTAAAATTTCATTATTAAGTGAAAAAAAAATTTTCTTCATACTAAGATGTCCTAAAGCAATTAAAAGCTTATCTAATTAAATAATTATCTGTCATAGTTTTATTACATTTTTTTATTTTACTATCAGGAGCAAATTTTCAGAAAAAGAGCCAAATGGTTGAAAAAAATAATAAATTAGTTACATTCCCAATGAGTCCTGCATTTAACTAATAAAACTAATTTTGTCTACAAAATTTAATGTCTGTAAGTTTCATAAATTTACATGGAGGTGGAGTAACAGATCTAAAAAAAAAAATTAATTTCATTCATTTGTGAATAGGTCCTGAAAGTTTCACTAAAATCTGACAATTATTTGATTTTTGCAAGAATTTCCAAATGTGTTTTTCACCAGAAAAGTAACTGAGTTATGTAATATTACATTATCCATTGTAAACTCTTGTAACAATTTGATTAACTGCTAATGAAAATGAAAACGTTTTTTACCAAAATTTCAAATGTGTTAAAAAGTATTTAAAAATTAATTAAAATAACTTTGATTTTTTTTTTTTTTTTTTTTTTTTTTAAAAATAACAAGTATTTTGATGGAACATGTTCATTTTTATAAAATTTCGGATTTTTTTCTTTATACTATGCTGTTTTTCAGTAATTTAGTGGCGGTACCTATCTGTATCTACAAAAATTGGCATGTTTACACATAAAAAAAGAATGCAAGATTCTTTTTCAGATACTGGAATACTTCAAATTGTAATTAGCTTTTTAATTTATGATTAGCAAATATAGTTTTAGGGTGTGTGTTGGGGTGCAGTGGATATCGGTTCAGAACAAAAAATTGGAAAGCTGAGTTTGAATCTCATTTCTTTACATTCACTTATGTACAAATACTCTTGGGAAAGGTATTAATCTGTCTCTTCCCTCCAGCTATTTGCTTAAATAGCAGGACAGATTGGCTTCTTTAGCCTTGATTGGCAACCAGTTTACCACAAAAATTAATGGCAACCAACTGCAAGAAAATCTTCTGCCCAGTCAGTCATGGATTGAAAGAGACATTATCTCCCAAGCGTGTATCACATATGGCACTTAACTGAGTGACTGAAATATAATTTTACTTCATAACAATATTCCCTAACCGTTATATCATTGAAACTGAATTTTAAAAGCTTTAAAAACTTTATAAATTATTCTAATTAAAAAAGTTACTGAAAAAATGAAAACATATCTTGTAAAAAGTCATTTATTAAATTTTGACTAGCACATTCAAAATTTTGGTTACAAATTGTTTTTCTTTTGTCAGTGATGGGCCAAAGTTTAGTATGGGAAATCTAGTATCTGATTTGAAAATTGATGTAGTTTAATGAAATTTTACTTTCTTTTTTTTTTTAAATCTTGCAAATGTTCATATACGACCTTAACAGAAACTAAAATTGATTACTATAGTAAATTTAAAGCCAAAGTATCTAAAATACAATAAAACATTTAGATTAGGAAGAATATTTTCGTAGAATTTTAAGATTACTGAGTACTAAAATTTTATATATAAAAGGCACTCATGTTATTCAGATATTTTTTTACAGATAAAGCCCCCAAGAATAACAATAGCTAATTATCAATCTGTCGAGATTACTTCAGATTAAATAACTGCTACTATGTTAAAAAACATTTCAGCGATATTTTAAACGTAAAGTAAATCTATTTTTTTTTTTTTTTTTTTCTCAAATTAGATTAATTATACTTTAAATGAGGTAATATTCATAAAATAAAGTTTCAGAAATGTATAATTTATTTTTGGAAAATTTGTTTTAATAAAAGAAAATACATTCTGATGACTGGTGGGTGATAATGTCATAGAATGGTTCAGATTTTTTTCTTTCTTTTTTTTTTTTACCCAGAATAAGAATCTGTAAATCATTCTGACATTTGCCCTCTATGCCATCATAACAGATATATATAGTTATGAATTAATTGTACATTGCGACATGGAAATTTCTATGTCTCGAGATAGATTCTCATCATCAGTCAACTAATCAGTTAACTAATCAACTTTTTTCTCTTTTTTTTTCTCCCTCATCCTTGCTTTCTCTCCTTAATGGTCAAGATATTAACCTGCCTTTAACCATTTTCCCTTTTTTCCTCTGTTCTTCCTTTAGTTTTATTGCCTTTGATGTGATATTCTCATTTAGTAGGGAAGAAAAAAAGAAAAAGTTGGTTAGTATGTATTCTTTGGGGCCAAATCCTAAAATGAATCTTCATTCTCATTAGTCAAAAGAAACATACATGTAACTTTTATATCTTCCCATATACATACACAGCAAACCAAAGGTTTTTATTATTAGTAAATCATCTGCACAACTAGTATCAAGCCTTGCCTGATGATGAGAATCTATCTCGAGACATAGAAATTTCCATGTCGCAATATACTACTAATTCATAACTATGTAATTATATTAAGCTCTATAATACTTATTCTACTGAACACTGTTCATAATAAAATAAATTCTGGGGCACTCAAAATAGTAAAACCTTGAGTCTTCTTCACCTGGAAGTATCTCTCTCTCTCTCTCATATATATATATATATAAATAAACAAAACCACTAAAAACTAAATAGAAAATGACATAGACAAAGAAATTACCAACATGCCGATTATTAAACCCCACAAAAAGCAACATTTAGAAAATAAGTATACAAATTATATTAAAAATGCTCAAAACAAAGAAACATATTAAGCATAAATCAATAAACAACACACTAAATTTAGCAAAATGACAGATAAATGTTCCTAATGGAGGCATAAATATAATTAAACACTGCCAAAAATCAAAACTATATCATTATAACAAAATCTGGACAAAACCGTGATAATATACAGGGACAACAGCCTACTAATCCTAAGAAACTGTAACAGCAAAAGTACAGAAAAATAAAACAAATAATAAAAAACCTTCAAAACCCTAGAATTTACAATAGATACAAAATTCAATCAAAAGATAATAAATTTCCTAGATGTAACATTCAACCTAAGGAACAGAACCTACAAACTATACAGAAAATTAATCCAATATAAATTTTTAAAAAATTCCAATTACTCCACTAATCAGTATTTACATTATTCAGATTATTGTTCTCATCTTTGTTGCTATTTGTACAACGTTTCAGCCATTTTATGTCCCGGCCTTCTTCAGGTGCTAGGAATTTCAAACAGAGCCTTTATTACAATCACGGGGATATTTCATTCTCATGTTTTGCGTAGTAGTAATGCCACAATTGGAAGTCATGAGTTATCACCCTCCAACCCTGCAAGTTACTTGTTCACTACTGCTGTAGCCTGGTATTGAACCCATAACTCTTTGGATCAAGTCATAGGAACTAACCAACGTCTATATCCACAAAGATGACCTCAGACAATAGTCCAAATAATGTAAATACTACCTCATCCCAGAAATATAGGCAGATACTCCACTAATATATTCAATCAAATACCCATATCTGTAAATAACAGAATCTCAACTAATTCTTGCAGCCTAAAAATATTCATTGAAAACAATGTGAAACTGCACTAAGAAATAGCGGATATTTAAACAAATTATAATTTGAAAATGAAAACAAAAGAACATAAAAAGTAATATAATCTGGTTTACTGCCCTTCCACAAAAACACAATAAAATCAAAAATAGGAAAAATATTTTTCAAAATAATTGAAAAACACTTCCCTAAAAACAACAAACTATCAAAAATTTGTTACAGCTGCATGAATAATATGGAAGAAATTAATAACAAAACACAAAATACTCAACAAAACTAATAACAGCCAACAAAATATACCAATAAATGTAATTGCAAAAACAAAGAACTGTCCATTTAACAAATGTTTAACCAATAATATATTATACAAAGCTACTGTAACAAATAATACTAACACAAGGAAAAATTTATATAAGCACCATAGAAACAACTTTTTAAAGAAAGATACAACTACAAAGTATCATTCAAAACATAAAAATACACAAACAATATCAATAGTTAAAATTGCAAATTATGCTTAGAGGAAAAACTAGAAATAATTGGTTTTACCACTATTCACCACTGCTGTAGCCTGGTATTGAACTTGCAACTCTTTGAACACTGGAACTAACCAATGTCTGGGCCATGTGTTCTTGAGAACATCAGCATGTTAATTTCTGGGACTAATAAACCTAATGTCTCAGTAAACATATTTATTTTTTTTTACCAGAGTTCATATTGCAATCTCTGATGCTAATGATTTTCTCTAGCACCCTGTATTTTCTATGCATGGTCAGCTTAGGAAATTTTTGTAGCCTAGCATATGCGCTCATTCCTTAAGTTTACATAGTTTCTAGTGTGTTATCTATTATTTCTTTATTCCATAATGGGTGGTGATTTACTTTCTCCCTCCATATGTGGTCAGCTATGCCTGATTTTTATATTTTCCCTCATGTTATGGCCTTCCAATGTTCCTGTAGCTTTACCTTAAATCGGGGGGCTCGTTTCTCATTTATATTTCTTCCACAGCTACATGGAATGGCGTACAAACAGTCCTTCATCATATTTTTCTCTGTTGAGGATCTTATTTGGGAGAGGTACCTGCAAAGTGTAAAACCGCTTCTGAAGGTCATCCTGATGTTATATGAACCACAGATCCTTTGTATTTCCTCCAATAGCCTTTTCATATAGGGTAGACAGACTTTTTTCTGAGAGTTGTTATCCTCATGCACCCTCCCTTCCATGTTCATTAGAGCTGTTGTCATGTACCCTGGATAATTGTTACATTGTATGGTACTGTTTATACTGACCATTTCCTGTTTGTATATCTCTGGGTCGCCACTTATGACTTTTGCTTGATGTTGCAGGCAGCAGATGATCCTTTTCTTTACATTGTATGGGTGGTGGGTGTTAAAGTTTAAAAAAAAAAGATCCAACATGAGCTGGAAAAATTCTTCAGACAAGAATTCAATGCAGTCAAGGTATGCCAAGTACAGAAACTAAATAGATTAAAAAATATGAAGGTGACACATGAGGTCCATCACCTCACTGTGAAAGCGGTTGTCAACATGAGCTGAGTGATTTTGAAGAGTCAGTGCTGAACAAGGGTCTCGACTTTGCAACAACCATCAGGCCGATACCATACTTAGATGTCATTACCTATATCGAAAGACTCAGGCGAATGAATTCAATGGAAAGTCAGACAGACATTGGAGAAAGCCAAACTACCCAAACCAAATATCACAAATGAGGAGGGGCTAGCAGTCAGGACCTTACACAGAAATGAGAACATCATTATACTACAAGCTGACAAAGGCAATGTAACTATAGTGATGGACGAAACAGAATACACCAAGAAACTGGAAGACCTCATTAGAAGTGGTAGCTTTTGCAAGGTAAAGAAAGACCTCGCATTGAAAATGGAACTGTAGCTGTCTCAGATCCTAATCAAGTACAAGGATTACTTCCAGCCTAAGACATACAGGCAGTTGTCTCAATGCTACAGCAAGCTATCTCACATGTATGGTCTACTTAAGTATTACAAAGACAGTATTCCACTCAGGCCCATTTTTAGCAGCCAAGGCTTGGTGTGCTATCCTCCGAGTTGCTTCCTTGTAGATATAATTGACCCATTGATAGGAAAGTAACCATCATATGTTCAAAACTCCTCCCATTTGTGAAACTTATCAAAGATGCTTCCATCCAGTGCAACCTGATTGTGAGCCTGAATGTGGTGAGTCTGTTTACCAAGGTAACCACGGGGGAGACACTATCAGTAGTCAGAAATAGACTAGCCTCAAACTCATTCCTGAAAGAATATACCAGTATTCCACTAGATAACCTGATGGAGATGCTGACTTTCTGCACACAAACAACTCACTTTGGACTGGGATCAGACATATATTGACAGGATTAAGGCTTAGCAATGGGTTCGCCATTATGACCATCACTAGCTAACATTTACATGGAATACTTTGAAGAGATGGCATTAGAATCCACAGCTCTAAAGCCAACACTATGGCTGAGATATGCAGATGACACCTTCATAATCTGGCCACACCAGGAAGAGGTCCAGACACAACCAGACTATGTGAACTCAATGAAATCATTGATATATAGTTCATGACGGAAAAAGAGTAACAACAAACTAGCATTCCTGGATGTACTAATATCTTGAACAGAGAGGGTGTTCAAAACATCTGTATACTGCAAACCAACATTCACCAGACAGTACTTCAACTTCCACTACCCATACAATGTAAAGAAAGGGATCGTCCACTACCTGCAACATCGAACAAAAATCTTAAGTAGTGACCCAGAAACACGTGAACAAGAAATGGTCAGTATAAACAGTACTGAACAATATAACAATTATTTAAGGTACATGACAAAAGCTCCAATTAGTATGGAAGGGTGAGTGCATGAGGATAATAACTTAGTGTAGACAAACCAAGGCTGTTTTCTATGTGAAGGAGTTATTGGAGAAAATACAAAGGATCTGTGATCCATATAACATCAGGACAACCTTCAGAAGTGGTTCTACACTTTGCACTTACCTCTCCCAAGTAAGACCTCCAACAGAGGAGAACATGACTAAGGACTGTGTGTACGCCATTTCATGTAGCTGTGAAAAAGAAATATAAAGTAGAAATGGCTGCCCACCGTAAGGTAAGGCTGCAAGAATATTGCAAGGCCATAACAAGAGGGGAGATAGAAAAATTTGGAGTGGCTGACCCCATATGGAGAAAGGAGTTCACCGCCATCTATGGGATGAACTTAAAAAAATAGATAACGAACACCACTGGAAATTGATCCAAAGAGTTGTGAGGTCAATACTAGGCTACAGCAGTGGTGAACTAATAACCTACAAATCTGACAGACTTTTACTTATATTAATTCTCTCTTCGCATCTCTCTCATATGTGTGTGGGTGGGGGATTGTATGACAAATGGCTAAGTGTATAGCTAAAAGCACTTGAATAAATAAAAGATTCTGACAATTTTATGTAATTTATTTACTGAAAAGAAAATTTATATATTTGAAGTATTTATGATTGAAGTAGCTTCAGATTTTAAAATAATAAATTGTAGCTATGATTTTATAAGAAATGGATATGTGAGAAAGCATTTAGCATGAGGCTTTAGTGAAAATTTGATATGGGTACCAGAGTTTGCTACCAGCTTCTTGAGTCCTCCAAGTATTACGTCCACTGATTTCACCAGGAACTCTTGTAGTATGGAAGGCATAACTTCTTGTATTCACCCTTGAAGATCTTCCAAAGTCTTATTTAACCAAACTCAAAAATAAGTAACAAGTCAGGACTCTTGGCTAACCAATCATACATAAAACAGGATGTTACTTTTCATTCGCTCTCTACATGTATGTGTATGTTTGTGTGTGTCTCTCTCTCCCTGTGTGTGTGTGTGTGTGTGTATATATATATATATATATATATATATATATATATATATATATTGAAATCCTGAGAAAGTCTAAAGTTTCTAATTTGATAAATGGAAATGTCATGTGAGAGAAGAGATTTGATAATGCATTTCGCCATTTAAGGCTTCATCAGATCTAAAGTGAAAGAGAGAAAAGTATGTGTGTGTTTGTTAAATAAGTAATGAAACTTTTGCTAGGCTGGCATTTCTTATGAAAAAAGAATGAAAAACTTTGTCAGGATTTCAATATCCTATTTAGATATAACATTGTTGATATGGAAAAATGCATGGATAAAACACAAACAAATCTATTACTTTCAACCCACTTTGAAGGATTATGTAAAGATCTTTCTTTGTATTCATTTTGGAAAAGGCTTTCTAATTTTCTTATTTTTGGGCCATTCTGATAATGAAAAGAATTTAATTTTGATCTGGGGGAAAAAACTGAGAAAATTTAAACTTTTGATTTGAACTAAAAATGTATTAATGACTTTTCAAAAGTCACTCTTTTTCATTCAATTTTCACAAGAAACACCATCTTAGGTGGGGGGAAAAGTAATAAGTTTCATTATGTATTTAAATAAACAGAAATACAATTTAATATTTTTCAATTGTTAGTGTTGAATATGCAATATCCAAGGGGGCATGAGAATTCATAGACAACATTATTTTTACATTGGAGAGATTTATGAAGCCTGGTGGTGGTAGTGTTAATTATTAAGTTAGATGTTTTAAACTTTGTAGTAGATGACAAATCTTGGGTGTTTGTTTGGATCATAGTGATATGTACCGGTATACAAATGCTTTTTCATCCTGTTTATAATTAGGATTAGTTTGCTTATGATAAAATTAATTGTTGTTTTTTTTGTTTTTTTTATTTTTGTTTGTGTCAGGGATGGTCTTGTCATTTTTTTTTCTAAATTTCATTTGTTCATCCACAACGTAATTAGGGAAATTATTGTTGATTAGGATTTGTTTAATGTTGCTAAATTCCTTGTAGAATAATGTCGAAAGAGATTATTTTGACATGGTGAACATTCACTCTAGCTAGAGTAACAACTCTCGAATCCATGGACCAGTCTTTCATGTGCTTCCGTCTCTCACTTCTAAGCTTTGTTAGCTATCTCTTCTTCCTCTACTGCTCCCCCTCCTCCACTCACTGTTCGGTGCTTGACAGCATCTCTGACAATATCGACAAGGCCATTTCTTCGCACCCATCTGCCCATATTTTCGTGTTTGGTGACTTTAACACCCACCACACTAAGTGGCTGGAAAACTCTGTAACCGACCCTGCTGGTGTCCACACCTTTAATTTTTTTGATCTCCCAATCCCTTACACAAGTGGTGGACTTCTCCACGCATTTTTCCAATAGCCTAACGGAAGGGACTCGCTACTAGACCTCTGCTTCACTTCCATCCCAAATTCTTGCTCCACCAGACAGCTCTGCCCTCTCGGAAATTCTGACCACGCCATAGTTTCTGTCAACATCTTGTTCCACTCCACCCTTACCCAAGAAACTCAGAGCAACAGAATATCCTACTGCTATCAAAGAGCAGACTGGGATTCGTTCCGTGACTTCCTCTGTGACGTCCCTTGGAACAATGTTTTTAGTCTTCCCATCGAAGAATGTGCATCAGAGGTCTCCTCCTGGGTTAAGGCTGGCATCGATGCATTCATCCCTGCCAGGAAATTTCAGCTTAAATCCCATTCGTCTCCCTGGTTCACGTCTGCTTGCTTGGCCGCCATTGCCCACCAGAATCACTTCTTCCAGCTTTATCGTAGCCATGTGTCGGACTAAAACAGGCGCCTTTTCGCCTCAGCTCATAATAAGTGTAAAAAGACACTTAACGAAGCTAAGATGCTGTTTACTGCCAGGATGAAGTAGCGCATAGCATCCTCCAAGTTCGGTACCAAAGACTACTGGCGCCTCTGCAAACGCATGCTTAGCAAGAGTAAGTCCTCAATACCCCCACTAATAAACGAGTTTGAGGTCCTCACCTCCTCAGTGGACAAGGCTGAATGCTTTGCCCATAGATTCTTGACCAATTTGACTCTGGATTCGTCTGGAATCCATACACCCGATTTTCCATCTAGAACTGAGGCCCAATTGAATGACGTCCACATCACACCCTCGCTGATTTCTAGCATAATCTCAAAACTGGACCCTCACTAAGCGAGTGGTGGGGATGGAATCCCAGTCATAGTTTTGAAGAATTGTGCCCCTGACTCTCCTCTATCCTATCTTCCTCCTGCTTTCCTGCCTGTTGGAAGTCTTCTTCTGTGGTTCCAATATTCAAGAACACTGGTGAACCATCGGACCGCGCAAATTACCGCCCTATCAGCCTTCTTCTGATCTTCGGCAAAGTGTTCAAAGCCATTATCAATGCCGAGGTTGTTCAGCATCTCACAGCCCACAGGCTCCTCTTGGACAAACAGTATGGCTTCCGCTTCACAAGATCCACTGCTGACATGCTAACGACCATCACCGAGTATATATACCAGGCTCTTGACAAGAATGGTGAAGCCCGAATCGTCGCCTTGGATATCTCTAAAGCATTCGACAGAGTATGGCATGCCTGCCTTCTACGGAAACTGTGAAGCTATGGCATAACTGGACTTTTGTTGGACTTAATCCGGTCATTCCTCTCTAATCGCACACTGAAGGTGGTATTAAACGGACATGCCTCCCAGAACTACTCTACAAACGCGGGTGTACCCCAAGGCTCTATCCTAGGTCCTACGCTCTTTCTAATCTATATCAATGATCTCCCCGATACCATAAGATCACAAGTAGGCATGTACGCCGATGATACCACAGTTTACTCTCGCCTCGATCAAAAATCTGGTGTAGGTGACAAGGCGACCCTCGCTGCCGAGCTTGAGAAGGACCTCCAATCCATGGTGGATTAGGGTAAGAAATGGCTCGTTAAATTCATTTCTTCCAAAACGAAGCTGCTGTCAATTAACCACCACAGACAACCGCACCTCCCTCCCATTAGCATGGAACAGGTTTGCCTCCCAGAGAGTAAATCACTACACCTGCTTGACCTGACACTCTCAGCGGACCTCAAGTGGAATGACTGTCGAATCCATTGCTAAGTCTGCAGCTATGAAAGTCGGCTCTCTGTGCAGGGCCCGGAAATTCTTTCCGCCTGAATCTATCCTGCAGTTATATAAATCCACCATCTGCCCGTGTATTGAGTACTGCTGCCACATCTGGTCGGGTGCCCTTTCTATTCTCCTCGGGGTTCTTGACAAAATACAGCGAAGAATCTGTAATGTGATTGATACCGACTTGGCTGACCGCCTGCAGTATCTCTCTCACCAGCATGACGTGGCTTCCCTGTGCCTCTTCTATAAATACTTTCATGGCTTCTACTCTGACAAACTTAAATCACTGGTGCCCCCCCCCCCCCCAGATGTGAATTTGTACGAGATACTAGATTGGCAACTAGGTCCCACCCTTTTAGTGTGAAACTGATGAAATGTAACCGCAATTTCTACTCCAACAGCTTCTTTCCTCGCACTTCCCGCCTGTGGTATTCCCTACCGCATGCTTGCTTCCCCGACGGCTACAACCTCCAGGAGTTTAAATGTAAGGTCAATAGACACCTCCTAACACACTAACTCACACCTCTCTCTCCAACTCTTTCCCTATGTACATCCTAAGTCATCTATCACCCTCCTTCTGACATTTCCTATACCCAATCCCTCTATGTAACCCCCCTGCGCTATAGTGGCAGTGGAATGCCTTGCTTGGGGGTGACACGATTTAAAAAAAAAAAAAAATTTAAGTAAATATGTTTCTCTTCCTATGGGCTTTTTTTAGTGCTATGTGATGTGGATGTGAGCCTTGCTGAGAATCCATTATCATAGAAATATCATATGGTTCAATCCCCCATACAAATGAAACAAAAACAAACAGGAAAAGTATTCATTAAACTCCTACACAAACAGTTCCTCTCAAAGAAGGAACCGTGGACATAACAATTGTAAGCTTTAAATGGTGCATCGATCTGAAAGCACGTACGTATATGTTTACTACATGAACTAAGTAAAATAATTGATAGAAATGATGCAAGGCTCTACAGAGACAACTCTCTCATAATCTCTAGAAAAACAAGGATTTTAAAAAATATGGGATTCAGCATAAGCATAAAAACTAACCTAAATGAAATAGATTTTCTAGATCTCACATTCAACCTAAAAGATACATATAAACCATACAGAAAGTGATAAACGGCTCTGTATACACACATCTTCCAACTATCCATCTTCAATAATCAAGCAGACACCACAGTTAAATAACGACAGACTTTGATAATTCTTTTAAATAAACCATATTCACCGAAGTTAAGAAAGACTATGAAATAACCCTAAAAGATAGTGGATTCCTGGCAACACTCACATACACACCATAAAAAAAGTCAACAAAAAAAGAAACATGATATGGTTCAACTCACCATACAACAAAAATTGCAAAAACACACACAGGAAAAATATTCATCAAACTGATTCACAAGCACTTTCCTGCATCTAGCACTCTCTACAAGATATTTAACAAAACGCTGTAAAAATCAGCTACAGTTGCACCAAGAACATGACACAAATAATAAAAAAATGCACAACAAGAAAACAAACCCCCAAATTAAACCTACATGTAACTGCAGAACAAAAAAATGAATGTCCCTTAAATGGCAATTGCTTGCAGAACAATGTAATATACCAAGCCACTGTAAAATCAGCAGATAATAAAGAAAAAATATACATAATAGTAACTGAAGAACTCTAGAAGCAAAGAAAGTATGCATATAGAACATACTTTACAAACATAAATGCACAAATAGCACAATGCTTTCTAAACATACCAAAGAGATTAAAAACAAATGACGCCAAAAATATCACAGAAAATAAGACCTACAACAATCAATTCAAAAACTGTAAACTCTGCCTGGAAGAAAAATAGCTTACCTTCCCAGACCAAAACAAACTACTAAATCAGATCAGAACTCTTAAAATGTAGACATGAAAACAGTTTTACTAAATTAATGAAGAATTGAAAACTGAAAACATACAAGAATGAACAAAAATAAAATAAACAAAAACAAGTAAAATAAATTTAATCCAAACAAATAAACTAAGTAAATGATAAACAACATATGCACAGATAAACACAAAAAAATTCAGTAATAACCAGCAATAAAATAATGAAAAATTTAGCTAACGACTATAAATAACTGCAAAATTTCATGTGGATCCACAATAATACCTAATCAATAGCACCCAGAATAATTTAAAACTTAATGCCCACCAAAATAACTGTAAGAATAATACAATAGAATACCCACAATGCATCACTCATCAGTATATAAAAATAATTGAGCAAAAGCACAACACACACCCTAACAATTGCATTTAGTATGAAAGAGAGTGTGGCCTCTGAGTGTTGACTTCACTGTCAACTTTTATGTATAAACGTGTGTGTGTGTGTGTGTGGGTTTCATTAAAAATGAGATAAGATGTGAGAGTGAAGTTTTTATGTAATTTTTTATGTGATCGTATGATACATTTTTTTGATGGGGGACATAAATCATATAAAAATTGTACAAATATTTTGTTTATCTGAACACTTTCAGCTATACTTTTAGCCACCTCCGAGGATGAATGTTATTTTACATGTAACAGAATGTAAGTGGTGTTATGTATAATGTGGAGTAGTGGTATGTGTTATGTACCACACAGAGTAAGCATGTTGTTAGCGTGTTTGGAGTTGATGTTATTGAGTGTTGGCTTTTCGTTTTTATCAGTAAGGCCTCCATTATTTTTAGTCTTTTTTTGTATGTGGATGATGCTATGATATTTGTGTTGTCAACGAGTATGTTTGGGATAGGGTTTGGTAAGTCTCTGCTTGTGTTTAAATGAGATTGAATTGAAGCACTGTTGTGTGTCTTCAAGTCAGTTTCATAGTGGTAGGGCTGATAGAATTATTTACAAAATTAGTATCAAGAACACAGTTCTTCAAAGGACATGTGAATTTGTAAACAATGTTGGTTCATTGTAGTTTGGATCTCGTGGGTGAATTGTTTTTTATGATGAGGTTAGCTATTTTAAATTTAGTATGATAGATGATTAATTGATGGGAATTGCATATTTCAAAATGATGTTTCAAAGGGAAGATTCATCCTGTTTATAATTGCTATGAGTTTGGTTTTTGTAAAAAATATTAATGTTATTATTATCAGTTCGCTTACTGTTATTACACAGGTTTGAAAGAAAGTTTAATATGGTAGAGTTTGCTTTTTCTTTTTTAGAAAAAAGTCTAACACACACACACACACACACACACACGTGTGTGTGTGTATACATGCTTATATAGATAGGTGTGTGTATTTTGGTGGAGCCTCATGTGACTGAGCAGCTTTTCAGGATAGGGTATAGTTGGGAGGTGACTGGAAATTGTGTTTCAAACAAAGCTGCCTTAATCTGCTGGTCAGCTTCCTGTGGCTGATGGCTGTCCTTATCTGCAGGAACAGAAATATAGGAAGATCTGATGCAAAAAGACTCCCATTTCAGCTCTTCTACTGGAATGTGAGAATACTGATTGACAATGGGGAGAAAAATGATCTGAGCGTAAAACTGCTATCTTACCTAATGAACTGGCAAGATACAATGTGGACATTGTTTTTCTATCTGAAAATTGTTTTGCTGGAGAAGATAAGCTTATAGAGCCAGAGTCGGGTTATAGCATATTCTGGTCTGGTAAATCTGAGAAAGAGAGATGTGAGGCTGGTGTAGGTCTTGCAGTGACAAAAACATTAATAGACAAAACTGAACAGCCAGTAGGTGTCAATGAGTGTATAATAAGGCTGAGGATTCCTCTCAATGCTGACAGATACATGACTTTTCTCTCAGTTTATACACCAACACTTGTCTTTCTGAGGATGATATTGCTTCTTTTTATCATGCCCTCAGAACACTTATCACTTGCATTTCGAAAAATGAAAATGTGGTCACCCTTGTTGACTTCAATGCTCGTGTTGGCTCTGACAATGAAACATGGAGGCCTTTGGGACATTATGGGATTGATAACATTAACTTGAATGGTTTACTGCTGCTCCAGCTCAGCACAGAACTTAATCTGGTTATTACCAACACCTTTTACCAGGAGGAACACAAGGTGACTTGGTTCCATCCTCAGTCTAAGTATGGCCACTACTTGATTTTATAGTCTGTAGGCGCAGTGACCTTAGGAATTTTTGTAAGGTGTGGTGCAGAGTGTGACACAGATCATCTAATAGTTCGGGCTAAAGTCAAAATTTCTATTCGCCATAAGATTTGCTTCATTGGGGTCAGTCAGTTAAGTGTTATACATGATACATGCTTTTGGTGATCATGCCTTGAAAGAGACATGACTGACTGGGCAGAAGATTATCTCGCAGTAGGTTGCCATTGCTTTCTGCAGTAGACTGGTTGCCAGCCAAGGCTATAGAACCCAATCTGTCCTGTTATTTGACCCATAACTGGAGGGAAGAAATGGATTAATACCTTTCCCAAGAATATCTGCGTGTAAGTGAACGCAATGAATTCAACTGGAATTTGAACTCAGCTCCCTGATTTGTCATTCTGAGCTGATATCCACTGCACCACAACGCCCATCAATGGGTCAGGGCACCTAAATGCATTGATGTTTTCAAATTAAAGGATGTCACTTACATTACAAAGATGCTTTGAGATCTATGTTTGACCAAACAGATTTTTCAGGTTGTAGTTGGGAAGGTTTCAAAGAGCTTATTTTTGAGAAGGGAACTGACATTCTGGAAATGAGTGACCAATCATCGAGACTGGTTTAGTGATAACTGTGATGAAGTTAATGCTCTTCTTCATTAAAAGATAAGAGCCTGCAAAACTCAGCTCTTCATCTTCTAACAGGTTATATCAGGCTAACAATTTCACTAATGTCAAGAAAAGTGTTCAGCAGAGGTTGAGCCAAATTAAGAATAAGAGGTGGCCGGATCTATTTCTGCAAGTGCAGTTGGTCTTTAACAGGAAAGACAGGACATTCTATAGCTTCTCAAGCTTTGACCAAAGCCTTCCTTGATCAAACTCTCTTGGCCAAAGGTGGCACCACCTTACTAAAGATTTCTTGAGAAAATGAGTTGCTATAGTGGGTATCTCTTATCTTATTTTTTCTTTTTCTAGTTGTAGTAGGATTCTGTTCTAATGAAGGGTAATTGTATGCTGGTGCAGGTTAACGGAATTTGGCCTTGTGGAATATAGCCCACTATAAGTCATAAAATGATTATAAAATCAAGAAAGGCAATTTGAGTATAACATAACATTTATATATGCACACATGTCAATTAATGTTTTACAATTAAAGCAATACTTGAAACAAAGGTCCAACGGTGGTTAGAGTGTTCATGGCAATAATGCTGAAAAAGATAAAAGGCTTAGGAATGTGGAGAGCGGGGGAATGTTCATTTTGAAGTTGCCACTTCTAAGGTCCATAAGTCAGTAAGTTGGTTTGTGAGGAATGTCTTTGAAGAGGTCATTCCTGAGGTCAGTTTTAGTACTTTTGAGACAGGGAGGAAGAAAATTGGCCAGCATAGTAGTTGCTGGACTTAAGACTAGGGGATGCACTGGTTACTCTTGCATGTCTGTCCTTCTGTCTGTCTGACAATGCTTTTTGTCTCTGCTTTTTGGATCAAAAGCTCATTTTGAATTTCACGCTTTTATTTGATTCTGGGCTTCCCATTGGCTGGTAAATAAAATTTGCGTAGGCTCGCGAAATGGAAATTTGATATTTGATTAACTTTTATTTTTCAACCGGAACATGCGCACGACGAGTTTTGTTCATTTGCCTTTTTGTGAGAGAGCAAACATCCGGTTCATCACTTTTGTTCAGTCGGTATCACCACAATGCTAGTTTGAGCATTTCCTGGATATCTTTTATAATCATTCTGTTGTAGTTGATACTGCTGTGGATAGTGTTCCTCAGCAAGATTTTTATCCCAAGCTGGATATTGAGCCACCTCTCACAGAGGTTATTGGATGCATCAAGCAGATCAACACAGGCAAAACACCTGGCCTTTATGGCATTCCAGTTGAATTACTAGTTCATGGTGGTGTGAACATTTATGGGGTAGTACACTCTGTGATTATGTCTGTCTGGAACAATAATCCAATTACTCAGGACTGGATTGATGCCATTTTGGTTACAATGTACAAAGGTAAAGACAAAAAGACTCTTTGTGGTAGCCATCACGGAATCTCACTGCTTGAAGTCGTTGGAAAGGTGTTTGCGAGGTTGCTCTTGAATCAGAGAAATGTTTTCAACGGGGTTATTCCTGAGTGCCAGTCTGACTTCCGTGCTAGGTGTGGGACTGTTGAAATGATTGTGTGTGTATATATATATATTTATATATAAAATATAGTATACTTAGTATATTAGTCAGGTAAATTCCGATAGACAAACACAAAAGAACTCAATGTTAAATTTATTTAATTTAACAGTAATATAATTTAGAAAAAAATTTTAAATATTCTACAATTTCATGGGTAATATGTATTTCTCTGCTGACCTTGCAGTTTGTCAGACCCAAATGATACAACAGTTAATCTTCAAAATATTCCAGAAAATAATTACGCATAGACGCTTACGTGTCCATATTGAGAATAGACATTTGTAACAGTCATCTACAAAAAACAATTCCTCGCTCATTCAAAAAAAACCCCAAAGAGAAAAAGAAAAATATAAACAATTGATAAATGGAAAGAAGTGAAAGAGAACGAATAGTATACAGAGAAATTAATGTCATAGATTGACACCAGCGTCTACTGCAACCCATCTGCTTTCTTAGAAAAACAGGACATGGAAATTCAACATTAAAATTTAGTTTTAAATATAATGGAATATATTTGCGGTAAAAAATAAATTGTAAATCATAAATTTTAATACAAATTAAAATATAACCACTATTAGTATTAAATTATTAATAGTTAAAATAATTAAAACTTATAAAAGAAAACAAAAATTATAATTAAATATAGAAAAAAATGTTAAACGGAAAGAAGAGAAAGAAAAAAAGAAATAGGAGAATGAACAGTATCAATAGAAAGGAAGTTGAAATTAACGTCTTAGATTGACACTAGTGTCTATTACAATTATCTGCTTTCTTAGAAAAACATGACATGGAAATTTAACATTAAATTTAGTGATATCTACAATGGGATATATTTACCGTAAAAAATAAATTTTAAATCATACTTTCTAATAAAAATTAAAATATAACCATTATTAGTATTATATTATTAATACAGTTAAAATAATATATATCCCGTGATGGGATAATCAGGAAAAGAATAGTGCAAGAATCATACTTAACTCTGAAGATATATTAATGAGGATTTATTATACCACTGTACAATAAACCAATAGACAGTAAAAGAACACCAACGAATAATAACAGGTATAACAATCAAGTAGACACTGTTTCTGTCTAGGACGTATGCTCTCGTCTAGTGACGATGGCTCCATAGTTCACTCTAGTCACAGCCTTTTATAGACCGGACCATATCCATTCTGAGGTAGGACAGGATATTCCTCTACAACAACTCCTCCGGAACTAAATTCATGGAATTTTGCTCAATACTTCTTTCTTTTGGGGTCAGGGCATAGGTGTTTAGTCTTTTTTCTTTTTCTCTTGCTCTCTTGCTCCTTCTCCTAGAGTCCTTGATTTCAAGAGAATCCTTAGTTACCTCCATCGGTACATCCATGTTCAGGTGGTTTAATCTCGAATGTATCATACAGGACCTCCATTGGTATCTCAAATTCCTTATTTACGGTTTCTACGAATCTGGGCCTTAGCCTGTTTAGGTGTCCCTTACAGATAAATTTTGGTCCTTTCACTAAATAGATCGCCTTACCAATCATCCGAGTAATTATACCATCTTCTCACAAACATTTTCCTGCGCATAATTTTTGAAGAAGACTTTTTCACCTTTGTAAAATTTTGTCTCCGAGTTTTGTTTTCTTGAGGTCTTTTTCCTTTCCTTAGGTAATAGTCTATGGAAGATTGACCTAATCTTCCTTGCAAACATTACTTCTGCAGGAGATAAATTATCATTGATATTATGATTAGGTGTAATCCTATACACCATCAAAAAGGTTTGTATGTTTTTTTTCATCTGTGTCAATTCCATCTGCTTTCCTCATTACCCTTTTAAATGTATTGATGAATCTCACCGCCTGCCTATTTGACCTTGGATTATATGCAGGTGTCGTAACATGTTCTATAGCTAATGCCTCGCAATAATTCTTAAACTTGGCTCCAGTGAACATTGTCCCATTATCGCTTACGATTGTTTTGGGTACTCCCAGCTGGCTAAAAACTTCATTTAGAGCCTTAATCGTGTTTGCTGCTGTTGGTCGCTTGAATTTAAATACCTCAGGCCATTTTGAAAAACTACTTACCATAATTAGATAGTATTCACCTTTTATCGGTCCTGCATAATCTACATGAATTCTTGATCACGGCACATCAGTTTTAGGCCACAGCTGTGTTCTTACAGGCGGTGATTTAGCTGCTAGCTGACAGCCTTTACATTGTTTCACTGATTCTTCGATATCTTTGTCCATTCCAGGCCAGTACACGTAACTCCTCATCAAGGGGACTTCATTCGTGAAATGCCTGGATGACCTAGATGGAATTCTTAAAAATTTTTTTCTCAACACTCTTGGTATTACCACTCTATGAGCATACATCAATGTTTTGTTGCAAATGGAAAATGGTGAAACTTTTCCTCCTTTATTTTCTTTGACTTGCTTCATCATTCTAGCAATATATTCATTAGTTTTCGCCATTTTTTTCCATTTCTTCCCCGATGTTACTGGTAATATGCTAATGTGTTTACTAGTACATCCTTCAGTTCCTTTTCTTCTTTCAGCGCCACTATTACTGTTTCTTCTAGTAAGTAATTCAGGCTTTTTCGGAATCAGTCTTGATAGACAATCTGCATGCACTATTTCTTTTGATGGTATAAACTTCATTTTGAAATTATAATTCAATAAAATTACGGACCATTTTGAAGCCTCTTCGCTGAATGGGTCGGAACACCTTTTTTGGACCCAAATATTGACAATAACTGTTTATGGTCAGTTTACAACACAAACTCTCTACCATAAATAAATCTGTGGAACTTTTTAACCACATAAATTATGGCCAGTGCTTCTTTTTCTATTTGACTATAATTTTTTTTCTGCGGGTAGCAACACTCTCGAAGCATGAGCGATAGGTTTCGTTGTGCCATGTTCGAGTTTATGCAATAATACAGCTCCAATGCTGTATTTGCTTGTGTCCGTTGCCATGATTAATTCCTTCTTTGGATTGAAATGCACCAACACCTGATCTGACAGTAAGCACTTTTTTTTCAAAAGCCTCATCACATTCCTTCAACCAACACCACTTTTTATTCTTTTCCAGCAATTTATTTAAGGGTGCTCTGGGGTCATGCATCTTAGGAATGTAGATGTTGTAGTAGTTTGTGAAGCTTAGTTACATTATCTGGAATTGGCATATTCTTAATTGCTTCAGTTCGATTTGGATTTGGTTTTTCTACCTTTGTGATCGGTAATTTACCCTAAATACTCAATCCTGTCCAAACAAAACTCACATTTTTCAGGTCCTACTTTGAACCCGTAGTTCCTAAGTTGCTTAAACACTTCGGACGTTCGATTTATGCTCTTCAATGTTTTCGCTTTTGATTAAGATGTCATCTAGGTACGCCATTGCATAGTCAAGATCCGATAACAGTGTCCATTATTTGTTGGAATGCACTAGGTGCAATTTTTAAACAAAACGGTAGACATTTCAGTCTGTATAATCCTTTGTGTGTATTTAATGTCAAATACTTTGACCATTCTCCCGCAACTTTTACTTGTAAATATGCTTCTGATAGATCTGTCTTAGAGAAAATCTTTCCTCCATTTAATTTTGAAAAAATATCCTCTGGTGTGGGAAGGGGATATTTATGATCTTTCAAGCATTCATTTACTCCAGTTAAAAAATCTGCGCACACCCTGATCTTGTTATTTTTCTTCTTTACATAGATGGTAGGCGATGCCCAATCTGAATAATCCACTTTTTCAATAACTCCATTATTCTCTAACCTTTTCAATTCTTTATCTATGGCCTCCAATGATGCGAATGGAACTTTCCTTTTCGGCTTGAATACTGGTTTAATATTTTCCTTCATTTCAAATTTTACTTCCGTTTGAGTACAGCAACCCAATTCCTCCGAAAATACATCCGTGAACTCTTATTTTAATTCTTTTATGAATTTTTCAGTCTGACTTTCTTTCATTTGATGCCTTAATCTTTGTGTAGAACATATTCATGGGTTTTTCCCATAAATTAAATAACGCGATTAAATCTATACCAAATAGGTTTGTATTCCTACCTAACATCACGTAGACTTTTGTACTTTTCCGTCAAATGTTACTTTCGCCACAAATTCTCCTTTGAATTTTAGTTTATTTCCTGAAATACCTCTTGCAATCCTTTTGGTTTTCTTTAACTCTGGTTGACCAATTTTTTCCCAGGTATACTCATCTATTGCAGAGATATCACTTTTGGTATCCAATAAACAATTTACAGTTTTTCCATTTATTTTTATGTCCACATATTTTCTAGTACCGCAATCCTTTGTGACTTTCTTCATTACTAAAGTATTTACCTTTTTGGACTTCCGGTCCCTTTTTTTTCTACACATCACTGCTTTGTGTCCTTTCTTTGAACATTCAAAACATATTTTGTCTCTAAAATAACATTTCCTTGTGACGTGGTTATTTTTGCCACATGCTTCGCAGTATGGTTTTCCATTTTCGTAGGCCTGTTGTTTCGCTTTATGAATTTGAGCAATGCTTTTTTCTTCGATGCAAACATTATCTTTCTTAATGTTTAACAATTTATGGCATTCTTCTGTCACTTTCTGTAGCATTATTTCTACATCTTGATCCAACATTGTGAGAATTTTCGAACTTACATGTTTGTCTTTCTGTGCTGTTAATCCTTGTACAAAGATTAAACATTTGAACATGTCCTCTTTGATGTCTTTTATTTTAAATCGCTCGTATTGTGAATTAACCTTTCCAGCGTATGTAACAAAATCTTCATGTTCTTCCTTTACGATATTTAAACACTTATATTGTGTGTAGAACAAACTTTCCCTTTCTCCAAACATTTTCGTCAAATGATATGTCTTCAGGTCTTTTAGGTAAAATAAAATTTGTATATTTCATATTTTCCTGCGTTCATATCTTTTGTAATAGGAGCACTATTTTTTCATCATCTGACTATGCCTTGCACCATCTCGAAAAAATAGTTTCATATCTTTTATAATACAAATGAAAAGTAATACCTTCCTCAGGATTATATAAAAATTCTGTGAGCGAGTTTGCAATACCTTCTGCAGAGAAGACTTTAGAGCCTTCCTTTGGTTCGCCCTGCTTTATTACCAATTTTTTCAAAACCTCTTGTTGCAGTATCATTTGGGTTTAAAGATCCTCTTGAATTCTTTGTTGGCTTTTCTGTTGTTTTAATATTTGCTGTTGAAGCTCCAATTGTGCTTTTTATTGGCCTTCCTGTTGTTGCATTAACAGTTGGACGCACTCCTCCCAGCATCTTTGTTAACTTGGCTAATTGTTCCATTTTTTTTTTTTTTTTTTTTTTTTTTTTAATGTATAGCTGATGAATAAATTGTATTCACTGGTAAGAACAATAAACATAGTTTTTTTTTATTTTATTTTTTTTTTTTATATATATATATATATGTGGGGGTAAAAAAATACCTCTCACCTTCGCTTATTTTTCTTTTTGCGTCAACCTTCCAAATCTTGTTCACCAAACTGATATTTGGCGAGCTTCGCGTAAATGCCGAATCTTGTTTCCAATCAGGTCTTTTAGCGAATCCCATGTAAGTGCTAAATCTTCGTTGTCAATCTGTTATATTAGTGGATCCCATGTAAGTGCCAAATCTTTTGTCAATCTGTTTTATTGACGGGCCCCACGTAAGTGTGAAATCCTCGTCGCCAATTTGATATATCCCGTGATGGGATAATCAGGAAAAGAATAGTGCAAGAATTATACTTAACACTGAAGATATATTAATGGGGATTTATTATACCACTGTACAATAAACCAATAGACAATACAAGAACACCAACGAATAATAACAGTTATAACAATCAAGTAGACACTGTCTCTGCCAAGGACGTATGCATTCGTCTTGTGAAGAATGCTTCTGTCTAGTGATGTATGCTCTCGTCTAGTAACGATGGCTCCATAGTTCACTCTAATCACAGTCTTTTATAGATCAGACCATATCCATTCTGGGGTAGGACAGGATATTCCTCTACAACAAATAATTAAAACTTATAAAAGACAAAAATTATAATTAAATATAGAAAAAATAGAAAAATGATAAATGGAAAGAAGAGAAAGGAAAAAATGGGAGAACGAACACTATAGATAGAAAGGAAATTAAAATTAACATCTTAGATCGACAATAGCATCTATTACAATTATCTGCTTTCTTAGAAAAATATGACATGGAAATTTAACATTAAATTTTGTGATATCTACAATGGGATATATTTACCGTAAAAAATAAATTTTAAATCATACTTTCTAATACAAATTAAAATTATAACCACTAGTAGTAATATATTATAAATATAGTTAAAATAATTAACACTCAATAAGAAGATAAATAAAATATTAAAATACAATCTTAAAAAATATCTTAAATAATAGTAATAAATAACAAAAATAATAAATATATAAATCAAAAATTTAAACACTAATAATAATAATAATAATATTATTAGAAAAAAGAAAACATCCTAAATAATAGCAATAAAATAATATTATTAAAAAAATAACAAAAATAAAAAATATATAAACACTAATAATAATATTATTAAAAAAGAAAACATCTTCAATAATAGTAATAAAATAATAATCATAAACCTAAAAAAAAAACTAAACATACATACATATACACGCATATACATAAACATACATATACACACATACATAAAAATACATCTAAAAACAGAAATATACATATCCCATATATATTTTTCATTAATATATATATATATATATACACACACACATACATCCACATACCACACATGCAAACACATATATAAACATATATATATATATATATATATACACATATACACACACACACACACACACACACACACATACATGTATGCACATACCCACACATTCATATACACATACAATATTACAATCTAAAATATTATAAAAACAATACTATAATATAATTATAAACATAATAATTATAAAACAATATTTTGGGGTAAAATGTTTTCAACGGTAAATTTAAGATTTTTCTCCAAAAGAAACCACAATTTTAAATTAAATTAATTTAAAATAATTTAATTTAAATTAATTTAAATTACAATTTTGATCTAGCTAAATTATTTTATATTTATTATTCTGACAAGCTGCAAGGTAAGTGGTTGAAATATGTATTACCTATGAAATTGTAGAATACCTAAATTTTTCTAAATTATATATATATATATATAACCTAGGTTTCTACCATGTGGTGTTTTCAGGCGATTTGCAATACCTGATTTTACTGTCTACTTTTTTTTTTTTTTTTTTTTTTTTTAACGCTTATTTAATGGGGAATTTTTGAACATGCAATTTTTTAAATTACAAGAAATTATAATGTTGTATGGACCTAATAGATATTTTTTGGTATGGTTATACTTAGTCATAATTTCTGTTCTTTCATTCAATAATACATTTTTTTGGGGAAAGCATAATCCCTAACTTTTCTTCCTGGTACAATGTACATATTTTGCCATCGTTGTAAAGCTTGACTGTTTTCACTATACTCCACGTTGTCTGAGTCTTTTCCATATTTCAATTTCAATTTCCACACGTGGCTAGCCAATTTTGTACAATTTTCTATTTTAAATGTAGACTTGTATTTGAATCACGTGCTTTTAAAGGTGTCAAAACAAAATATATCATGTACTTTTGCCTTGTAAATGATTTCTTTTGTATTACAAATCCTTGAAGTGGGTATTTATTTTTGTCCCGGCAGTTGCATAGGAATACAAGCAAGCTAAGTTATAGCTGTTCTAGTAATTTAGATAGTTTCATAAAGAAACAAAATGCTAGAAACTTAAATAGCATTGTACCAAACAAAATCACAAATTAAGAATGCAACTGCAGGGACAAAAATAAATGCCCACTTCAAGGTCTTTGTAAATGACTTCTTTTGTATTACAAAGTGCTTGAAATGGGCATTCTTTATTAGATGATGATAGATGAAAACGTTATAATTTCTTAAAATTTAAAAAATTGCACATTCAAAAATTCCCCATTACGTGAGCGTTAAAAAAACCACCATTATGTGAGCATTTAAAAATCAGTTATTGCAAATCACCTGAAGACACCACATGGTAGAAACCTAGTTCACAGAATAACTCGTTTACAAATGAAGAATATTCTAAACTTCTACATTATAATTGAACATTTTTGATACAAAATGTGTGCTGGTCTAATTTTATTATGACCAAAAACTAACTAACTATATATATATATATATATATATATATACATATATATATATATATATATATATATAGTGTATTATTGTGTGTGTGTATATATATATAGTGTATTATTGTGTGTGTGTATATATATATATATATATAGTGTATTATTGTGTGTATATATATAGTGTATTATTGTGTGTGTATATATATATATATATATTATAGTGTATTATTGTTGTGTGTGTATAAATATAGTGTATTATTGTGTGTGTATGTATAAATATAGTGTATTATTGTGTATGTATAAATATAGTGTGTGTGTGTGTGTATGTATAAATATAGTGTGTTATTGTGTGTGTGTATGTATAAATATGTTGTTGTTATTGTGTGTGTATGTATAAATATAGTGTGTTATTGTGTGTGTATGTATAAATATAGTGTGTTATTGTGTGTGTATGTATAAATATAGTGTGTTATTGTGTGTGTATGTATAAATATAGTGTGTTATTGTGTGTGTATGTATAAATATAGTGTGTTATTGTGTGTGTATGTATAAATATAGTGTGTTATTGTGTGTGTATGTATAAATATAGTGTGTTATTGTGTGTGTATGTATAAATATAGTGTGTTATTGTGTGTGTATGTATAAATATAGTGTGTTATTGTGTGTGTATGTATAAATATAGTGTGTTATTGTGTGTGTATGTATAAATATAGTGTGTTATTGTGTGTGTATGTATAAATATAGTGTGTGTGTGTGTGTGTGTATAAATGTAGTGTGTTATTGTGTGTGTATGTATAAATGTAGTGTGTTATTGTGTGTGTATGTATAAATGTGGTGTGTTATTGTGTGTGTGTATGTATAAATGTGGTGTGTTATTGTGTGTATGTATAAATGTGGTGTGTTATTGTGTGTGTATGTATAAATGTGGTGTGTTATTGTGTGTGTATGTATAAATGTGGTGTGTTATTGTGTGTGTATGTATAAATGTGGTGTGTTATTGTGTGTGTATGTATAAATGTGGTGTGTTATTGTGTGTGTGTGTGTATAAATGTGGTGTGTTATTGTGTGTGTGTGTGTATAAATGTGGTGTGTTATTGTGTGTGTGTGTATAAATGTGGTGTGTTATTGTGTGTGTGTGTATAAATGTGGTGTGTTATTGTGTGTGTGTGTGTATAAATGTGGTGTGTTATTGTGTGTGTGTGTATAAATATGGGTGTGTGTGTGTGTGTGTGTATAAATGTGGTGTGTGTGTGTGTGTGTGTGTATAAATGTGGTGTGTTCTGTGTGTGTGTGTATAAATGTGGTGTGTTGTTGTGTGTGTGTGTGTGTGGTGTGTTATTGTGTGTGTGTGTATAAATGTGGTGTGTTATTGTGTGTGTGTATAAATGTGGTGTGTTATTGTGTGTGTGTGTATAAATGTGGTGTGTTATTGTGTGTGTGTGTGTGTATAAATGTGGTGTGTTATTGTGTGTATAAATGTGGTGTGTTATTGTGTGTATAAATGTGGTGTGTTATTGTGTGTATAAATGTGGTGTGTTATTGTGTGTATAAATGTGGTGTGTTATTGTGTGTGTATAAATGTGGTGTGTTATTGTGTGTATAAATGTGGTGTGTTATTGTGTGTATAAATGTGGTGTGTTATTGTGTGTATAAATGTGGTGTGTTATTGTGTGTGTATAAATATGGTGTGTTATTGTATAAATGTGGTGTGTGTGTGTGCTGTGTGTGTGTTGTGGGGTAATAAATGTGGTGTGTTATTGTGTGTATAAATGTGGTGTGTTATTGTATGTATAAATATGTGTATTGTGATATAAATGTGTTCTGTGTACAAATGTGGTGTATTGTGTGCAGTTCAAATGTGGTGGTGTTGGTTTGCCGTATGGGTGTAATAGGTGTGTGCTCATGTGATTGTTTATGGTGTGTGTGTGTGTGTGTGTGTGTGTGTGTGTGTGTGGTGTGTTATTACGTGTGTGTGTGTGTGGTGTGTTATCGTGTGTATGTGTATGTGGTGTGTTGTAGTGTGTGGTGTGTTATTGCGTGTGTGTGTGTGTGGTGTGTTATCGTGTGTGTATGTATATGTGTATGTGGGTGTGTTATCGTGGGTGAGGCATTGTGTGATGAAGATGTCCGCAACACATACACAGAATTATGAAATTATAATTTCATCAAACGAGGGTTTTCCTCTCAATCAGACGAACGTCTCCGTGCTTTTTGGATTTGCTTACAACTTATGACAGACAGGAGAAAGCAAATATATATGTATAAAAATTAAGACTTTATTAAAATGTACAAAATTGCTTAACACAGATGGGGATCTTAAGTTATAGAGGTTGGGATAAATCAAAGCAAAAAGAAAACAATGTTTCATAAAGAAAAGACTTGGGGATGGGTCTATCTGGTGAAGTAAATTAATATTGTCTTGGCAAACAATTTGAAATCCACTACTATGCATGCATTTACAGAAAAGGAGTGCACATACATACAACAAAAATACATCGAAAGATGAATGAGCAACTTATCTGTTAGCAGAACAAATATTTCTTTTCATTTGTTTTCACTGTCTTTGGGTTTTTTAAATTTCTTTCATACTTTTTATCTTTTCTTTTCCCCCTTTCTTCCTCTTGGCTTTTGTCACTTGAATGTTCTTTCTCTTTTCTTCTTTGTCTAGGGGTTGAGATGTGTTGGAATTTGGTTTCTTCGAACCAATCTCTTCTTCAAAACTTCATTCAGTTTCTACGGATTTTTATAGCGAAACTGATAGCTCACTATCTCGAGCTATCACGGACCTCCATATCAAGTCTGAAATGGAAACTGAACTTGAAAGCAGTTACTACTTTCATGCCAAGGTTTGGCACCTGATGTCGTATGTCCAAGTATGGAGTTCTATCCATGTGGGCAAAAACAGGTCACTGATTTTTTTTGTTCAAGTGTGTCAGGGTGTCTGGAAGTCATCTGGTCAGATCACTGTTCTATCACGTGATCCAGGAAGAAGAAAGCATGTTCTCTAGAAGTTGTCCATTCTTTATTGTACATGTACACAGCTGAAATCAAACCGTTTACTTGACCTTGTCATTTCTTTTTTTTTTTTTTTTTTTTTTTTTTAATGTTACTGCTGTGTTTTAGGGTGCTTCTAAAATATTTTATCTTTACCAATAATTCTGCTAGGGGTTCATAACACTTCCCCACCAAAATAAAGGAAAAGGCTATGGATTTATCCATTGCGTTTTTCTAATAGGAAAATAAAATAAAAAGGGGTATTCTTTATCTTTTCCTTATTCTATAGACCTGAATGAGCATCTGCACACGTGTTATCTATGCCTCGTACATGGCGTATGACCAAGTTGTATTCTTGGAGAGCTAGGCTCCAACATAACAATCTCCTATTCTTTTTTTTATATTTATTTATTTATTTTTTTTATTCATATTCTGCAAGAAAGTAAGTGGGTTATGGTCTGTGTGAGCCAGAATAGGTTGTCGAGATGAGGACACATAAATCTCGAAGTATCACAGGCTCATCAAGAGTGTCAATGTTTCCTTTTCTACAGTAAAGTAGTTTTTCTGATGAGCATTAAACTTTCTAGAGAAATAACTAACAGGGTGTTCAATACCATCTTGATCTACCTGCAATAATACTGCACCAATTCTGTGATCACTGGTGTCAACAGCTAAACTAAATGGATTTGTGAAATGAGGAGCTTTCAATATAGGATAAGAACACAGTAGGGCTTTGATTAGTGAAAAGCTTCTTTATAGTTTAAAGACCAAACTTTTGAACCTTCTTAAGAAGGAGAGATATATTGGAAAAATTCTGACGAAAATTTTTTGTAGTATCCGGCAATATCCCAAAATCTTAAAGATTTTATGCTAGTGGGGACTGGGTACTCGACAATGGTTTGGATTTTGACATCCAACAGGTTTATTTGTCCATGTCCTGCTGTATGTCCTAAATAAGTGACTTTGGCTCGGCAAAACTCGCTCTTCAACAAATTCATGGTGAGGTTAGCCTGCCTTAACCAGATGAATACTTCTTGGAGAATTTGTAAATGCTCGTCCCAAGAATTCTTGTAGACTATCATGTCGTCTATGTAAACCAATACATTTGCTTGGTTACCTAGGCAACAGTTCATCATCCATTGGAAAGTAGCTTGTAAATCTTTCATTCCGAACGGCATAACACAGTATTGATATAGGACATTGCTTGATCATGGGGGGTTGCATTACCTACCTCCACATCATGGGAATTTAAGTTTGTTTTCACAAGAATTAGGTCTCGGAAGTTTTCTATAAGTGTGGTCAGAGATTCCCTTCCCTCAGGGCTTGCATGTGCCAACTTCCCGTTTAAATCAGCTAATACTTCTGAATTTAGCAAAGCAGTGGGGTGTCTATCTATCAAGTTAATTTCTTCAGGAGTCTCATTTACCTTGTATCTGGAGTTTGAGGTATTAACTACAAGTATAGGACATTCTTTATTTTGGTCCTGATATGGCTTTAGCATGTTTATATGACACAACTGTGTCAGCTTTCAGTGGTCAGGCGTTTGCACAACAGAGTTGACATCACCTTTCTTACCCCCTATTTTATAAAATCCATGAAATTTGGGTTTGAGGGGGTTTCCAGGTGTTGATAAAAACACGAGGACTTGGTCACCACAGTCAGTTTTGTTCGACCGCCTTCCAGTCATATTTCCTCTTCATTTTTTATTGGGAAGATTTAAGGTTTTTTTTCTTGCTAACTCACATGCTTTTGTTAACCTCACACAGAAATGAGTGACATACTCTGATAGGCTTTTGATAGCTGTATTTTCTTTCAACCAGTCTTCTCTTAGAACTTTTAATGGACTGCAGACTAAATGTCCAGACACAAGCTCAAATGGGCTGAATCCAGTTGATTACTGTACGACCTCTCGAGCAGCAAACATTAAGAATGACACACCTTCATCCCAATCCTTCTGATTCTCAAAGCAAAAGGTCCTAATTATGCTTTTGAGCATAGTGAAATCACTCTAGCGCCCCCTGGAACTGTGGGTGGTATGCACACAAGCAAACAGATTTCACATTGAGTGTCTTCAGTAGTTGTTGGAATAACTTGGAGGTAAAATTGGTGCCCTGGACACCTAGGGCAGTCTGATCCTGAGGGGAAAAAACTGGATTAACGACTTGGCCACTTTCTTGGTCAAAATGGTTCAAATAGGTATAGCTTCAATGAATCTTGTGGAAGTACACATTATGGTCACCAAGTATTGGTTCCCCCCTTAGTCATTTTAGGCATTGGTCCTACACAATTCACTAGGACATGATGAAACTGTTCCTCAAATGCGGGAATGGGGTGTAATCTGGCTACAGGAACCTTTCGTTTTGGTTTACTGACTACTTGACATAAATTGCATTGGCAATATTTGGTCACATCCCATTTGATTCCTAGGGCTATGTTTAGGGCCTCCACAGACCCTGCAATTGCGGGGGAGAGGTGCAAGTTCCCTAGGGCCCCACAAGGCCCTGGAAAGCTGCAAGGCTCATTTTGGCCTCACAGATCTATTGTAATAAAAAAAAAAATATTAGGATTAACTTGTTGAAAATTATCATATTTGTATGTTGAAATATATATATCTATGAACCTGTCTTTCTCTATCATATATATATAATATTTGATAGAAGCCTGGGGGGTGGGGCAAAGAGGCTGCAAAGCATTTGTCATTTTTTTTTTTTTTTTTTTTAAATGAACTTGAGAGAGAAATAGATTATAGATATCTGTTTCAACATACAAGAACATAACTGGTATATTTTAACTTTCAGGATGTCATAAAACGTTTAAGAAAATTTAGCACAATTATAAACAACCGAATATGAATACTATGAAAACTCGATCAAAACACAATTAACTCCTATTCTGCGTTAAAAAAAAAAACTGATAACAAATTGGATCATGGTCCAGTGACAGACATTATCATTGGATGTAGACATCTTCAAAGGGGCAATATTGTCTCACTCAGCTTTTTATTTCATTCCTCCAACATGGACCCCTTCCCATGCTTATTCCTGCCAGTAATTTGCTAGAATCGTTCAAAATGAAATGGATGAAATTATGACTAGTACTCATAATTTCATCCATTTCACTTCTGTTTATTATTTCAATTCTGTTTTTGACGTTCTTTGAGGAAATCGAATTTTTGTTAGGTGTTTTTTTATTTTAGATTTTCTTTTGTTTTTCTGATTTCTCAATATTTATTTGTATTATGGTTTTAAATATTTAGGCTGATTGGAGTTTGCATGTGTACTGTAATTTTACTTAATTTTTCATTTCATTCAAGACATCCATCTAGTCTCTACATTTGACATTTTTTTTTAGTTGGCTCAACTTCTTTCAGACTAAAAAACTGAAAAACAAAATAAATTTGGCTTCAACATAATCGTAAGTGATTTTTCTTTTCTTAACTCTATATTTTAAAGAAATTTAAAATGTTTTAAAAACAAATGAAAGACTAAATACTGGAAGTAGACGTCCTTTTTGCCAATACGAAGCTTTTTCTTTTTATTGAACTGTTTATTTGAATCTTCAATGAAAATCTTTAGTCACATATACATTTGCTGTTTGAAACCCTATTTGCAACTTTATGCCCTGTTCCTGCATACACTTTTTGAAAAAAGTTTTTTGACACACATTATTACTGTTCTTTTTCACCTAGAGATTGGAATTTACATTTATTTCCGCTGTAAAAGTATGAGATAAATTTTATTAAAATAAAAAAAAAAACTTCACGCATTTTCTTTATAAGTTATCAAGTTTGTATTTATCACATCTTAGTGGGGGTGTAGGGGCCTTTTAGCACTTAATGATTTTCTCCTACATCGTGACATTTCAAAATGACTTGGTTACTTAATGTTGTTTTGATTTAATTCGTTTTTTCTCCCCCTACCATACCAACACTTTCTGACACCCCTCTCCATTTCTGAAATAAACTCCTGAAAGTCTAATTTTGGACAGTATGTTAAACTTTCTGTAGCAAAATAGTTTTGAAATTTAGGTTTAAATTGTTTGAAAATTCTTTGGAAAAACTTGTAGAAGATTGAGAGCCAAAACGCACTGAAATGGCTATAAAAATAGCTAGAAAATACCAAAAAGTAGCTAAAAGTTGTGATACTGTTAACTTCAAAACCCCAATTCTGCGATTTCTTCTGTTTTTTCATTAACATCGAATATCTGCGTTCCGAGAGTATGTTATTTTGTTTAAAGTACCATTTATTGTGGGTTCAGTATGTTGAGGGGGGTGGGCACAAGTTGAATTTTGTGGGTAAGGGCCGCAAAGTGCATTCTGCGGGGGGGGGGGGGGCATGTTCCTAAGCACAACACTGTTGATTCCTGGCCAACAAAAGAATTTACTGATTTTATTATGAGTTTTGGTGACACCTAGATGGCCGCCTAGAGGGATTTCATGAGCTGTCTTAAGCATTTCAGCCCTATATGGTCTTGGTAAAACTAACTGAATTATGGCCCACTCCTTAGGTGCAGGAATTTAAGGAGGTTGCCATTTTCACATTAGGATGTCACCTTGGAGGAAATATCTCATGAAGACTTTATCTAGTTCCTCCTTAGGTAAACATAACCAATTAGGGTTTGTATTTCGGGATCAAGTCTCTGCTCTGCAGCTAGAGTCTCCTTACTCACTGTGATATCGTTAATAAGATCATAATTCCTGTGTTCGATTAGGTTCATGGGTCCTGGGGAATTGTCATGGTTTCAGACGAGTCAAGAGGGTCATCCTCTACTTTGTCCTTATTTGCGAGATTATGATATCGTCTCAGATAGATCTACAGTTATCGATTTTTTTTTGCCAGTATCTTTCCCCTCATTTCCCTGCTCTCTTCATTTTCTAACTTGTACACGGGTTACTGCACTTAAAGGGAAAACATCTAGGTTCTCCTGCTCACCAATTTCTATAGTTTCGGGGATGACCAGTGTTGGGTTTACTTTAGGGTTTGGGATCACTCTCCCACCTGCTAAATGGTTTCCTAATATCATTCCTATCCCTCTCATTAGTAGATGTTGTACTACTCTGACTTTTATAGGTCCATTCCCTAAATCTGTGGAAATGTTGACCCAGTGGAAGGGAATCATAACTTCTGTTCGCGCTGTGGATTATCATGTATTCACTTGTGGCTGAATCAGTCCCTCGTGGGATAAAATCTTTCAAAATTAGGGATTGAGTGGCTCCCATGCATCTGAAGACTTTCAAGAATACCTCTCTTTACAGATCTTCCACCAGAGATACAAACACATCTGACACGAATGGCTTATACTCCTCTCTTATAATTTCTTTACAGGGCCTTAAGCTATTTTGGAGGAAACGTTTGTTGACTGTTACCAACTATTCAGGTTTTCTGCCCTTTGCATTCTTAGTTTCCCAATTCTTTCAGGTCCAACAGTCTGCCATTAGATGTCTTGTCTTGTGGCAGTAATAACAAGTAGGTGAATTCTTTCTTTTCCTGTCCAATAACCGATGTCCAGATGATGAACTACTGATCTTCTACGAATCAGGTACTTTTGCATTAGACACATCTAACCACCTAATTCCATCTCTTGTTTCGGGCAGGGGACCATATGCTGTCTGGTTTGTGGGTCCACCACTCAGCTTTCCTCTCTTATGCATCAGAGTGAATCTATCCGCTAACATGGTCATTTTATACCCATTATCAACAACCTTTTCATCTAGGAAAACCTTAATATTGTTTGGAATGCAGCGCTTAAATTTTTCTGCTAATGCCAACTGTTTCGGTTTCTCATAATTAGATTTTTGGAAAATCTCTGTCTATTGAAAAATTCAACTTTCTGTCAAAAGAAAGCCGCCCAACCAAAAGCTCACCATGTGAACTGTTATGAACGGGGCGTTGTCTCATAACTAAAATGCCTTAATTTACAGTATGATTCATGGGCTGTGGACGAGTGTGTGTGTGTGTGTGTGTGTGTGTGTGTGTGTGTGGCACATGGAGAAAATGCATGGAACAAAAGAAAAGTAGATGTCTACTCACGGTTGACTGAAAGATACATTTATTTTACATGGAGAACATTACAAAATATGTACATGCTGAATCAGTTCCAAGTTATCAGGTTGTGTGTCACAACCATTAGGGCAAAAGAACATACATGCATTCTTTAACCATTGACGACCGTGTCCCACGTCTGAATGTTGTTGATCACATGACTCGTGTGTACCCACCAGAGGTGAAAAGGGAGGTACTATTTGAGAACAGGAAAGGGTTAATTCCCGTGGAATATATTTTATTCATCCTAACATCTCCCCTTTTAAATTTGTCGCTTGTACAACTTCAGGTGAGGATCAACCTGCAAGTGCTGTGCTGGATGGCGAGTGTGAATTGACTTCTGGATGTTTGGATCCTGTGTTTCAGCTTCGGTGTTCTGTGGAGTTGTTGGTGTTTGCTGTGGCAAGTCAAAGGTGTCCAACAAGATGTTCAATGGAATGGTAGTCTTGTTGTATTCCTGCTGGAAGATGTGATGGTCTCAGTTGATTGGAATGTCAAACCCAAATGGAATTTTGGACATTTACATCGTAAGTGACGTTACCAGTTTGGCATACAATCTGTCCTTGAGTCCATGTTTCTGTGTTCCGGTAGTCTCTTGTCAAGACTTGTTGACTGGGTAAGAATTGTCTTTGAACAGAACCATAGTAGTGATTCTACTGCCATTCCATTTTTGTGTTTCTCCTGATGGAGTGTTGTGGTTTTGGATGTAAGACATTGATGTGTAATTGGATTTTCTTATTCATTAAGGATTCGGCAGGTGAGCTACCATTTGGTGTGTACGGGTTTGGTGTTGCCCTATAGCTTGTCAAAAATGTTTCCAGTATTTCTGACATTGTCCCCTCTCTACAGAGTTTTAAGAGGGCTCTTTTGAAGGTATCCACAAGACATTCAACCAGACCATTTGACTGTGGATGAAATGGTGGTGTACGAATGTGGTTGATACCATTTTCCTTGCAGAAGGTGGACAATTTGGCTGAAGTAAATGTGGTGCCATTGTCAGAGACCAAAGTCTCAGGAATGCTGAATTTGCTAAAAATTTTCTGAAGTTTGGAAATTGTTTCTTCAGAAGTGATGCGGGACATTGGAAAAATCACAGGCCATTTGCTGTAGGCATCTACAACAACGAGAAAGGATTGTCCATTGGTGGGTCCTGCAAAATTTATGTGGAGGCGTGACCAGGGGGAATCTGGAACAGGCCATGAAGAAAATGTAGATTTCTGAGGAGATTTAGCTGGTATTTGGTGCAAGTGCGTGCGAGGTCTTCTAGCTGCTTATCCATATTTGGCCAGTAGACGTAACCACATGCTAAAGCCTTTATATGACTGACGCCTTGAAATTGTTTGATAATCCTGCCTTGTAAAGATGAAGGAACGATAACCCGTTCAGCAAAATGAAGTACACCATCAACCTCGGATAAGGAAGATTTTTGTTGGAAGAATGGTAGTAATTGTTTATTTGGGGATACTGTTGGCCACTTGGTACGGTGGTAGCAAATGACTTCCTGTAGTAGAGGGCCAGAAGCTGTGGCTTCTTTAATCATGTGGGAAGTAACTGGCAGTTCCCTTACTGTAGCTGTGAGCATTGAAGAGATTTCTGGCTCCAAGGATATTGCTGCAACAACTGAATCTTCAGGCAGTTTTTGGTGCCTGTTAATGAGTCTCGATAAGGCATCTGCATGTCCAATTGAATTGGTTGAAAGGTACTTGATCGAGAAATCATAGTTCAGGAGTGTGGTAGCCCATCATTGTGACTGATTGGTGGTATACACTGGAATTCCTTTCTTGGACCCAAAAATGCTTATCAGAGGTTTATGGTCTGTGACCAAGGTGAAATGGCATCCGTAAATTATTTTGTGAAATTTCTTTATGGCATATATTATTGCCAAAGCTTCTTTCTCGATTTGGCTATAGTTTCTTTCTGCAGGTGTCAATGACCTAGACGCGTACGCAATAGCTTTCTGACTGCCATCAGGAAAGATGTGAGAGATCACAGTGTCAACGCCATAGTCAGAAGCATCGGAAACTACAACAATGTCCAAGGATGGATTGAAGTGTGTCAGAAGAAAATTTGAAGAAAGTGAAGCTTTAATTTTGGCAAAGGCAGCTTTGCATTCTGGTGACCAGTTCCATGTAACCTCTTTTTTTAGAAGGTGATTCAGAGGAGACTGGATTCGATGTAACTCTGGCAAAAATGAGCTGTAGTGGCTTACTAACCCAAGAAAAGAATGTAGAGTTTTGATGTTTGTTGGAGCTGGCCATGTTTTTGATGGCTGAAATGTTCTCAGGGTCTGGTCATCGGCCTGCTTTGTCAAAAATAAATCCAAGATATTTTATTGACGTCCGGTAAAATTGACATTTTTCCGCTTGTACATGAAAACCATATTGTTGACTATGTTCGAATGCAGAGATTAGTCATTGTAAAAGTTCATCCTGGGATGTGCCTGTGATGATGTCATCGATAAATGCTGTGGCTCCGGTTATACTTGTGAGCATGGCATCCATTGTCTGCTGGAATATAGCTGGTGCTGTTTTGACTCCAAATGGAAGACGGTTATATCTAAATAAACCCTTGTGGGTGTTGATTGTAAGGAGCTCCTTGGAGTCCTCATCAACTTCCATTGACAGAAATGCATCTGAAAAATCAATTTTTGCAAAACAGATTCCACCATTTAACTTGGCAAAAAGGTCTTCAGATATTGGCAGGAGATATTGGTGTGTATCTAGCGCATTATTTAATCCTGTGGAATAATCAGCACAGATGCAGACCTTGCCATTTGCTTTCCTGACTACAACAATAGGAGCTGCCCATCTGGAGTAGTTTGTTGGCTCAATGACTCCAGCTTCTTGGAGGCATTTCAATTCCTTTTCAACTATGTTGAGAGCTGCGTAAGAGACAGGGTAATTTGGGCCTAAATATTGGCTTGCTATCTGCTTTCAACTTGAGAGTGGCTTGGAGTTTTGTGCAACACCCAAGATCCTCTCAAAAAACATCACTAAACTTAGACTTGAGTGTCTGAGCAAAATATTTTTCAATGTCTTGAACTGACTTTAGAGAAAGTGTGTTGAAAACAGATTTCAATGGAACAGTGAAGAGATCAAGTTCTTCAATCCAGTCCAAACTGATCAGATTTAGATCTGTGTCTGTCACTTAGCATGTTCCAGTGAATTGTTTATCATGGAAAGAAACAGAACAATGTAGTTCACCAGTGAGTTGAATGTCATTTCCTGATGTGCTGTGGGCAATGTGGTTTGTATTCAGTAGGTCAGGTTTGCCAATTTTTGTCCACGTGTTCCGTGAGATAAGAGTGATGTGTTCATATATATATATATACATAGGTTTGTGTATATATGTGTTCATATATATATATATACATAGGTTTGTGTATATATGTGTTCATATATATATACATAGGTTTGTGTATATATGTGTTCATATATATATACATAAGTTTGTGTATATATGTGTTCATATATATATACATAAGTTTGTGTATATATGTGTTCATATATATATACATAAGTTTGTGTATATATGTGTTCATATATATATATAAATAGATTTGTGTATATATGTATTCATATATATATATACATAGGTTTGTGTATATATGTGTTCATATATATATATACATAGGTTTGTGTATATATGTGTTCATATATATATATATACACTTGATTTGTGTATATATGTGTTCATATATATATATACATAGGTTTGTATGTACATATTTCATATATATATATACATAGGTTTGTGTATATATGTGTTCTATATATATATACATAGGTTTGTGTATATATGTGTTCATATATATATATATACATAGGTTTGTGTATATATGTGTTCGCATATATATATACATATAGGTTTGTGTATATATGTATTTCATATATATATATACATAGGTTTGTGTATATATGTATTCATATATATATATATACATAGGTTTGTGTGTATATATGTGTTCATATATATATATACATAGGTTTGTGTATATATGTGTTCATATATATATATACATAGGTTTGTGTATATATGTATTCATATATATATATACATAGGTTTGTGTATATATGTGTTTATATATATATATACATAAGTTTGTGTATATATGTATTCATATATATATATACATGGTTGTGTATATATGTATTCATATATATATATACATAGGTTTATTATATATGTGTTCATATATATATATATACATAGGTTTGTGTATATATGTATTCATATATATATATACATAGGTTTGTGTATATATGTGTTCATATATATATATACATGGGTTTGTGTATATATGTGTTCATATATATATATACATAGGTTTGTGTATGTATGTGTTCATATATATATACACAGGTTTGTGTATATATGTGTTCATATATATATATACATAGGTTTGTGTATATATGTGTTCATATATATATATACATGAGTTTGTGTATATATGTGTTCATATATATATATACATGGTTGTGTATATATGTGTTCATATATATATATACATAGGTTTGTGTATATATGTATTTCTACATATATATATATACATAGGTTTGTGTATATATGTGTTCATATATATATACATAGGTTTGTGTATGTATATGTGTTCATATATATATATACAGGTTTGTGTATATATGTGTGGATACATATGTGTGTATGTATATATGTATACATATACATGTGGTTGTGTGTGTATATATATATACATATGGTTGTTTGTATATATGTTTGTGTTTCTATATATATATATATACATATGGCTGTGTGTGTGTGTGTGTGTGTGTGTGTGTGTGTGTGTGTGTGTGTGTGTGTGTGTGTGTATATATACATATAGTTGTGCGTGTGTATATATGTGTGTGTGTGTATATATATATATATATATATATATATACATATGTTGTGCGTGTGTGTGTGTGTGTGTGTGTGTGTGTGTGTATATATATATATATATATATATATATACACATATGGTTGTGTGTATATATATTATGTCTATTCCTTTCAATGTGGGCCGTTCGGGTGCCTCTGATGAATTTCCGACATTTTTATGGGCTGCTAATTCTTCCGGCTCCATTAGGTTGGAGTTTATAACACTAACCAAGTAATTTCTATCATCTATATCTACTGGAGAAGCAATATGGTCTTCGTTCACATCAACAGCGCGTGATAAGAGATCCGCGTAAACATTATCCTTACCCTTAAGATACTGTATGCTGCAATTGTAGCCAGACATGCTCAGAGCCCAAGTCTGTATCTTCTTATTTTGTATGGGCGAATTAAGTAAGTGCTCTAGGGGCCTATGATCAGTGTATATTGTGAATGTTGCGCCATGCAGGTAGTGATTCAGTTTTTGAAGAGCATAGTGTATGGCATAAGCCTCTTTCTCTATAGTTGACCACCTCGTTTGTGTGTCACTTAATTTATGGGACAATAAATAAATTGGTTTTTCTACATCCTTCCTATTTTCCTTATCGTACACCACCTGGGATAGGCATGCGCCAATCGATTGATCGGATGCGTCAGTATATAACCTATACGCCTTATTTGGGTTGGGATAGGCTAGTGTTACCATCTCCACGAGCTTCGTTTTTAGTGTATCGAAAGCGGTTTGGCGAGCATCGTCCCATTGGAATCGTGCATATTTCCTTGTCAAATTGACCAGCGGTTCGGCTATATCAGAGAAATTTCTAATAAAGCGGCGATAGTATGAGGTCATCCCGATAAAAGCTCTTACTTGCCTAACAGTGGTTGGAGTAGAAACTGACTTTATAGCCTTGACTTTATTGAGGTCTGGTTGTATTCCCTCTTCACTTATCTTGAACCCCAGGTATTGGGTCTCTTTCTTAAAGAACTCACACTTAGCTGGCTTCAGTTTAAGGTTGTGCTTACGTAGACTACTCAAGACTGTGTCTATATGTTTTAAATGATCTTCAACCGTATTTGAAAATATCAGAATATCATCTAAATATGCCAGAGCAAAATCTTCCCGTCCCTGTAAAACAACTGACATTAATTCCTGGAAGATGCCGGGTGCGTTTGCAAGTCCAAATGGCATAACATTAAAATGAAACAGACCCTTGTGGCAGGTGAATGCACTTTTTTCTTTGTCATCATCATGAAGCTTAACTTGCCAGTACCCTGATTTTAAATCAAGCTTCGAAAAGTACATTGCCGAACCAAGTGATGCCAGTATATCATCGATGACAGGAAGAGGTCGAGCATATTTCTTTGTAATCTTATTAAGTGCTCTAAAGTCTACACAAAATCTCTTACCACCGTCTTTCTTCTCTACTAAAACTACTGGAAAACCCCATGGGCTATTGGATCTCTCAATTACACCTGCCTGCATCATTTCGTCGATTGCTGAATCCATTGTCTTTCTATGTTTGAGGGGTGTGCGATATGGGCGTTTTCTTATGGGCTCATGTGTTCCAGTATCGATACGCATCTCCACAGTATCGGTTCTGCCCAGGTTTTTGTCGTCACTAACGAACATGTCCCTATTTCTTTTTAGCAATTTGTTAATTTCAGGCTTGAATTCCTCCGGTACATGTACCTGTTCCAAATCTACATCAGGACTTTTATTATTTTGTTTATCGGGCATAGTAATTTCAGTAATATTACCTGCCCTTTCCAATTTAGCCAGCGGACACCCCCGTCTCAGTGATTGTCTGGTTAGTGTTATTCATTATCAGCAACTGAAACTTACTTGACTTTGGCATTTTTACAACTGCATTGGCTACTGATATACCACATAAGTTGCTAACATATCCACTACTCAGCTGTTCGATTTCATATTCTTTGCCACGTCCATTTCTCAGCCTGGTTAATCCCAGACAAGCATGCAGGTGTTGAGGTCTTAATGTTACTTTTTGAGCTAACCTAACAATAGAGGAAATATGAACATCCTCCTCTAATGCCACGTATTCTTCACCAATCTTCAATGCCCCCAAATCGAAATACATTCTCACCCCGTTCTGCATCAGCCAATCTCGGCCAAGTATAACGTTTCTATTGAGATTTTTCACGACTAAAAAATCATGGGGTATGGACTTACTTCCTATCCGGACCTGTAGACGACAAAGGCCTTCAACGTATAACGGGGATCCATTCGCAGTTCGAAGTTTCATGTCCCTCTTTTGCAGTTCAAGTCCCAGTCGCAATTTTTTAAATACCCTACAGCTTATAACCGATACCTCTGCTCCTGTATCTACCAATGCCCTATAAGGTCTACGTTCTATTCTAATAAAGATGGAATTTGGCACGCCCATATTACCAACTATGTGCGTTGGTACCGTCTTGTTCCGTTCGTTGGGCGTCGCACGAACAGACCTCTGCCGTTTCCCGGGGCGCATCTACAAAATTTCGCTATGTGGCCTTCTTTCCCACAATTCCAACACCTAACAACGCTCTCGTTCCTCTCCCGCTCGCGAGTCTTGTATTCAGTTCCCCTATTACCACCTTTTCTATTGTTCTTATTCCTATTATTATTATTATTATTATTAGATTTAGCAGGGCTTACGGCTTCTATCGGTACCCGTCTCCAAGAGTGGCAAATTTCCATAGGCTCCTCTTCGTATTCAGAGTTTGCATCGAGTCGAATTTTCCATCTCAACTCAGATAACGCTTTCTGATAGGCAGCCTCTAGTGTTTGTGGCTCATCCTTCATAACTGCCATCTTTGTCCCGATCCCTTAGACCTTTTATGAAAAATCCTAGAATTTGTTTTATCACAACTTCATTCCTCCCGTCAACCCCAACATATGCGCTCTCCGCTAGGCGTACTACTCTCTGCATGTAGTCCTGCACCCCCTCTGTTCTACCCTGCTTAATGTTCACTAATTCAACTAACCGTGCGTCGGGGTCTAAAACCAATCCGTAGTATTCCTTTAAAGAAGTTTTGAACTCCTTCCATGTGAGTTGTGGGTTATTAGAGATTAGTCTATATACATAGTGTCCAACAGCTCCTCTTGTTGTGAGAAGAGCTGCCTGACACTTGTCTTCTTCTGCCACACGCACAACTTTAAAATACCTCTCCATATCCTCCAACCAAGCACTATAACCACCATCTTCTTTGCACGCTAATGGCTGTATATTCTTTAAAAAAGATTCTCCCCTTAAAGTGTTCGACACCGAACAAGCCACATTTCTCAATTCTAGGGTCAGACCTTGAACAAAATCGGCAAAAGTATGCTGTTCCATTTTTTTTTTTTTTTTTTTTTTTTTAAATTAGACTTATTATAAACTTATTATGAACAAGAGCAGAACACACACAAGATCGAATCAAAAGTCACCTACCTTTCGTTGATGTCGTCTATGGTCGTCCGGTTGCTTTCTATTTTCGTCTTCTTTTTTCTTTTTCTTCCTCTATCTAGTGGTTTTAATTTCGTAGAATTTCAAATTGTCGCCGTGGTAACCAAGTTCGCATCTATCTGTTTTGTTGTTGTTGTCTTAAAAACAGCAAGTCACTATGCACCAAATTGTGTATGTTATATATCACTGTACGACGACAAACAACGAGAATACGCGTATATAAAAATATAAGATTATATTTCTATTCCTGATGATGAGCCTGTGTGGAACAGAGAATGGAAGAGTGAGAGCGCACATAGAATGAGTCACCGGGAGTGTAAGTCTTGCCTGTGGTGTCTCTCTGTTTCCACTGGCCGTTCTCTGCTGGCGAATCTGTGTGTCGATTTCTTTTTATAGTCTTCTAGAACCGGGACTTTTCCTTCCGGTTTTGTCTCGCCTATGCAACGCCCACGTAATTCCAAGAGACACCTGTTTTGTTTACTTCCGTAGTCATTTCCGCCGCTGTCGGAAATAAGGTCAAACGAGCTCGACTCATAACCCTGCGACATCCGCTCCAGACGCCGACAGGATGTATTTCTCAAACACCTGTCTTGTCGTTCGCTGACCCCTTCATCGACGGGAAATATCATCGATTGCATCAACCTTCTTCGGGTGGGGGCTAGATTGCTATATTACATTTGGTTGTTCATAAGAACTGTAACATACTGTCAGTTTTATAATGATTGTAAGTAACATTAGTGTGATTACTTAACACTTTGCTTTTCATACTGTTTGCTAGTATTCTTGTCACTTATTATGGCAGAAAAATGATGTAGTTTAAATTTTCCAAACATGTAACAAGTTTATTGTAACCAAGAAACTGCATTAATTCTATTTATCATTGCTTTCCCATTTAGTAATTTAAAGTTTTTTTTAATGTTCTAACAGATTGCTTTCTTTTTCTTTCAGTTCATATCCTGATTTATATTAATAAAAGGCAAAATGAACTCAAGGTAAGTAATGTAACATAATCTTTTTTTTTTTTTTTTTTTTGTGTCAGTGTACTTAATGTACAGCTTATCTCATAGATGAATATTATATAGTGAATATTTCAGTTTAAAATTCATTTAATGCCTGCATCAAGCTATGGATTTATTTGCATGTGTATCTGTGAGCATGCATATACAAACAAGCTTACAGATTTGATAAACAATTTATGAGAAACTAGCTGTATAGCCCAGTGTTGTTCGGGGTATTTTGTGGTTATGTTAAAATGGTAGAACTATATTATATAGTGAATATTTCAGTTGTTGTGGTTATGTTGAAATAGTAAGGCCAAGTGCTTATTCAAAAAGCACAGGTATGAGGTTGCCATAACGTGTAAGTTAAAAAAATGCATAGTAAATATTGGTTTTTGTAAGATGGGATTGATGGTTGGTCGATTTTGCCAATAAATGGGAATGATGTATGTACAATTGGAAGAGCAACAGCAGGCATTACAGGAGCCTGTGATGTGATTTCATTGGGATGCAGAAGAAGTGTATGCATTGTCCCTGCAAATTTAGAGGGATTGGCACCTTGTAGAAAACGTAAAATTGTTATGGCATATGATAAGGTAGAAGTTACTAAAAAGACTTGATTTTTGTTGGAATACAACTAAGCGTTTCGGAGAAATAAACAATCACAAAAAGCAACATTTTCAATTAATTTTTGCTGTACTCTGTGTGTCAATTGAAATTTTTGTTCACATATCGAGTCATCAGACCTTGACCTACCAGTGACTTGATCTTAGGGAATGCATAAAATGCGCAAAAGACCACCTGTAATTATTTGTCATTGATTTTTGTATATTGATTCACAAAATTTTTTCAAAGGTTCAGACCTTGATCTACAAGTTGCCTGATTTTAGTTAAATTTGCATAAGGCATCTTGGAGGAGAAGAGTGTTTCAGGGATTTCTAATGTACACTGTAAATCAATTCCAAAAATTTTTGTGTACATCAAAGACTCATGTCATTATTGACAAGTGACCCAATTTTGGTTGAAATCAGACCAAGGGTTTCAGAGGAGTAGGGCTTGTTAGAATGGGGACACACACACACACACACACACATATCCATTTTCTTTTTTTTCAGTCTGTGTCATGATCATACTAAAATATGAAAAAAAATTTTTTTAATACTTTAATGAGAAACAAATTAAGTTTCTTATTTGTTAATCAAATATAGGTTACTTTACTGTCATCTTTTTACAATAATCTGATAGATAAAACCAGTCAAATAAGATAAACATGAAAAAGACTTTTAAATATCTAAAAAAGAAAAAAATACAACCATTGCATTATATCAACAAGACAAGGAGCTTAAAGCTAATTTTTGGTATGAAGACTCACAAGTCTAGGTTAGTGAGATTGATCACAAAGATCATTCAAGACCATCAGAGGTCATCGAAAAGTACAGCAGGCCAAATAAATACATATTGTACAAACATGACTTCACAAAGGTGAGATGTACAGGATCAAATTCCACCTCCAGGATTATTTTGCAATTTTCATGATATGTACTGCTGTAAAATAAACATAAATTTAATATTGTAAATAACAAAAAAATAATAGTACATGTGGTGTTGGTCTCCAAGGTCATGAAAGGGCAATTTTAACTGAAATAGCTTCTTGCAGTTAAAAATAAGAATTTTAAAAAAACTAAAAACTATTTTTTCCCCCCCAATTATTTTAAATGTAAAAAAAAACAAAAAACTAAAAACTACAGAAATTAACAATGACTCTGTAAGTAAGGCATTCTTCATCAAAGTCACTTCAAAGCTGAGATCCTGAGGAGTTTAGACTGTACAAATTAAATGAGTTTATTCAGAACCCAATCAAGTTTCTCTTGAGCTCTCAGGTGTTCTACAATCTTCAACTAAAAGTTGGAACACCCATTGTGCTTCTTAGAAATCTTGACCATCCAAAGTTATGCAGTCAAACTTTCGTAGCTTTTAAGTAGCTTCGCCTACATGCCATTAAAGCAATTATTCTAACTGGAATAGGCAACAAGGAGAATCCCTATATTTTGCTCTCTGAATTTAAATCTCTTCAAAGACACAAGGTCAATCTCAAGATTGTAGACGTAAACCATACTTGTCTATACTTTTTCACATAGCCAGCTCTATTTTAGTTGTTTTTGGGTTGGATTTCCAAATAACCTTATACTGATGTCCAATGTGAGAAGCAGAAGCATACCCAGAACACTCAAGTCTATTTTCTTTTGTGCATCAGGATATTTTTTTATAAATATTTTCTCATAACACATCACTCAATAAATTCCAGGCCTAACTAATAAAACAACTTTTAGGCAAAATTCGACTTTATTCATCAACATAGTCTCCTAGGGTGATACACTGATTCCAATACTTCTCTAACAGTTCGATGCCTTTTTTTGTAGAACAATTTGTTTTTGGCCTCAAAATACAGCTCAGTTTTCAACATTACTTCGTCATTGGAGCCAAATCTCTTTCCCTGGAGCATTCTTTTGAGGTCTGCAAACAGCCAGTAGTCACTGGGGGTCAGATCTGGAGAATAGGGTGGATGCAGAAGCAATTTGAAGTGCAATTCATGTAGTTTTGTCATCGTTGTGATCAATTTGTGAAACGGTGCATTGTCTTGGTGAAAGATCACTTTTTTTTTCTTCAATTGTGGCCATTTTTTTGATGATTTCTTCCTTCAAACATATCAATAATGCTATATAATATACGCTATTGGCGATTCTTCCTTTCTCAAGGTAATTGATGAACAAAATACCAAAATATGGAGGCCAAAACCTTACCTGCTGATGATTGTTTCTTAGGTTGCTTTGGACAGCTTTCACCTGCTGCTGTTCATTCAGCTGACTACCGATTCGACTCCAGAGTGAAGTGGTGGATTCATGTTTCATCCATTGTCACATATTTATGCAAAAACTTCTTGTTGCTTTGAAACAGTTGCAAACAACGCTCTGAATTGTCAACGTGTTGTTGTTTTTGATCTACTGTTAGCAAACACAGCACCCACTTTGAATATAGCTATCTCATTGACAAATGCTCATGGTGCCTTCTGATATCTTCAACTTTTCTGCTATCTCATGCAACTTCAATTTACGATTGGCCAAAATGAGTTTGTGGATTTTTTGGTGTTTTCTGAGACAACTGCTAATTTGGGGTGACTTGAGCATTCAGCATCACTTGTCTATATGACTGCGTTTAAAGTCAGCATACTACCTCTTAACCATTGTTTCCAATGGATCAAAGTCCAAATAACACTTATCAAGCCATTACTTTGCTTGAACAGTATTTTTTTTTTTTTTTTTTTCATCGGAAAGCAATGCTTTATCAACACACGAAATTCAGTTTTTTTTACTGTTTTGAAAATTTGAAGTAGTAGCTTCACATATATAACTGTAATTTGTAAATTAATAATCCAAATTTTGTCCTGTGCCATTTGAAGGTTAGTAGTTCATAAAAATCATATGGATTTTTTATTAGTGGCACCATCTATTTGTCAGGCTCGGGACATATTGAGTGATGTGTTTCATAAACTTTTTTTGTTTTCCCTGTACTGTTATATTTATAGCTTATTGCCAAGCAATGCCAGGTACTTCTGCTCGTTACTTTTGTCATTTGTACAATTATTTAAAATAATCATTATATCTGACAAATATGAACTGCACATTTCTTTCTCAAAAAATTGTAGAAAAATATATAAATTTTTTAAAACTTGAGATATTTGGTAGGCTAATATCTACTCAGATTCTGTATGCTACCAGTACTTGTACTATGCCTAATTCCTTAATACTGTAAATGGAGAGGAAGTGTTGTGGAATAAATAACACACCCTGAGTGACAAAATGAACTAGTCTAAAGACTTAAATAAAGAACTCCAAGTAGTCTTAATATACAATTAGTCACTCTTTTCTCTTCTTGTTCTTTTGCAACTGTGTGTATTTTCAACTTGTTCAACCTTTTGTGCTGATATCATGAGTTTTTTCCATTGTATATTTGACTTTTTTTTGTGTGTGTGTTGTGTGGAGGTAACAACCATCATGGCTAAGTCTTTTCGGCCAACTAGTACACCGATCATGTCTCTATCACCGTTGGTTTGGTCTAAATCAATGAAGAAAAAAGATTCGGCATATTATAACAGAATGCATCCAGGGCACTAAGAATTTAGTAATGAAAACAAACTTATTAACCTACTTGAAGCTCTTGATGTTATTTCTGCAAAAAGCAATCTCCTTGCTGACATCAGACATGAAAATGCATAAAATAATTGGTGTCAGCAGGGACAATATGGAGGAGGCGATAAAAAGCCTCAAAATCATGGCTAAAATTTTAACAAGGCAGTCAAGATCATTGTGGGATATATTGCTTGCAACAAAAGAGTAAGCAAAGTTACTAGTGGACAGTATTTTGACAACATAGAACTTAAGACTGCAGACTGAATATATGGGTATACACTGTATGCAAATTGTTGTACACCTTGTGCCTTTGGAAATAACTAGCGACCATGTAGGCAGATGTTTTGTTTAGTTTGGCTCTGTGGAAGAAGTGTCATGTTTGGCCAGCATGTCGGGGAGGGGTTACCTACTGAAGAAATAATTTGTGAAGTTGATGCTCATGTGCTGTCTAGTGACTTTGTTGTCTATTCAGCGTATGGAGACCAGAGGTGTTTCCTTATTGGTTAAATGAACCCTGGTGTGAGGATGGATCTTGTTCATGTCGGTGCAGAGGGCTGGTTGATCGTGACCAATATTGCTGTGAACAATAGTTTTGGATTGTTGCAGTTTATGCACCCAACAACTGACTTGTTTTTCCATCAGTTGAGGATGTGCCTAGTAGATTTTTCATGCCTAGTCTTAGTGGGGGACTGGAATGCCATCCTGGACCCCAATCTAGATAGGGGCTGGGAGCTAGCAGAAGTTTGGGTGATTGTAGCTTAGATGATCTGATCAGCAAGTTTGGTCTTGTTGATAGATACTGAGTCGATCACCCTAGGGGAGAAGATTAGGGCCTTTAATTGGCCATCTATCCAGGTAGTTAGCTATCCGGATAGAATGTGAGAGAGAAGAGTCAATCTAGATTTGCTAGCTTGTCCCAAGTTCCACTGGTTAGGCTATTAGGACCATAAACTTGTTTGTGCCTGGATGGCATTAGATCGTAGATTGGCTGGACACTGGAAGTTTGTGTTTTTACTGGATAAGCTGAACTTCCGGCAACAACTAACTAAACTAGTGCAGCAAGAATTAGTGGAGGCAGTTTTTAGGAATAGATGGTTCACCGACTGAAGCAGCTAGCTGTGAGGGTGAGATTATGGAGGGTGAAGTTCACTTGGCATTGAAGAGGGTGGGTAGTGGCACGTCTCTGTGACTTGATGGTCTACCCTATGAATTGTACTTGAGGTTGTCACGCATCTTTGTACTGATTTTAACAGTGGTGTTCAACAAATAGTTCTGGCAAATCTCTAAGATTCAACTAGATCTCCAAGGGTGTGATCATGCTGTTAAAAAACTTCAAGGGTGTGGGAAGGGACTTAGATGATTACAGGCCCATAACTCTGCTAATTTAAAGATTTTGACCAAGATTTTAATGAAGCGTTTGCAGTCAGTTGCCGAGATTCTGTTGGGACCCAAGCAGATTTTGTGAAAGGCTGAACAATTCAGAGTTACCTGCATCTGATTTACATGATCATATATTTGATTTTGACAGATTTCAGCAAAAGGTGGGCAACTGTAGCAAGTCTGATTCATGTGAAAGGGGCCAGTGTTGATTTTCCTTTTGCAAGTCTCTTGTGTCACAGTGAGGCATTTTCCTGAAAACCCTCCCCTGGTTAAGTTAGACTTTTGTGTACCTAGTTAATGTGAGTAAATGTTTTTACTAGCTTGTTCCCAGCTTTCTCTTTTGCTATGATTCAAGTCAAAATTTCCAACCTCTTCAGTTTAATTTTGGCCCCACTTTTCATCTTGACTGGGTCAGTTTTTAACTTTCCCATTCCAGTATTTATTTTTATCCTTTCCCTTTCTGTTGGCGAGTCTTCTACTTGATTTTGCTGTTTGGCGGAATACAGCAGTCTCTCTGAATTTTTGTTGGGGGAATAGGTCTTACTAACATTTTATTTTAGTTTAAATATTTTGTTATATTTTAGTTTGTTAGTCACCCCTTCCCTTCTCATTTTCCTTATCAGTATATTTTTATGTATATTTTATAAAATTGTGTCTAAATTAATTTTTATCTCGTGGGGTTTTGTACTTCCTTTTTTAGGTCTCCCTGCAAACGTAATGGTATATGTAAGACTGTAAGATGTTGAACGAGTTTTTGTGGCAAATGAACAAATTGTAATGAATGAGTTGTGAATGAGATTAGCTAGGTATAGGATAGACAATGCTGACCAGCCTCAACCCACTCCCCTTTCGAGCTTGTGCCAAATTTATCATAATTCAGTAATGAATAACCCATTGGAGTCACTCTTCAGACTATTTATTACAGATACTACAAGTACCTAAGTAAAATTAAATCGGTGTTTAACAAGTTGTTATCAAGTTAAAGAATAAGAAAGGATAATAACAAGGACACCAAATTTTTCAAGATTGGTAAAAGTGTTTTTTTTTCAGAGTGTGTAAAAATGGAAAACAAATGTGGGAAGATAGTATAATATCATGGAAAGATGCTATACATGGTAAAAGGGAAAAAATTGGAGCATAAAAGACATTATAATCAGCTAAAGAAAAGGTTTATCAAAGAAAAATTCAAAAGAATAGAAGAACCTTTAAAAGTACTGTATGATGTTTTTGATGTTCACCCCAAGAATTCATTAAGTGTACTAGTATGATTTCTGGAAAAAAGGAAAGTTGCAGAAAAAGTAGAGGTTGATCTGAAATAAAAAAAAAAAAAAAAATTTACAAAGTTAACCCTTTGTTGCATATTAGTTACAATTGTAACCTTTCTCTAAAATAATTTATTATTATTCTTTATTATTTTAGAGAAAGGTTACAATTGTAACCAATATGCAACAAAGGGTTAAATACTGTGGCAAACTTTTAATAAATAAAAGTAAACATTTATTAATAAAAGAATTCTCAAAAATGAGAATGTTGTGGAGTAAATAACACATCCCTGGTGACACAATGAACTAGTCTAGATGCTTAAATAAAGAAGTCTAAAATACTGTTGGAATCAATCAATCTTCAAAGTATTTCTTACAGACATTACAGCAAGTACCTAAGCAAGACTAAACATAATAATTGATGGAAACTGAGTTATAACAAATTCTTATGTGTTATTAAATATAGTAACTTGAAAATGTACATGTGGAAAGCAGTTTATGAATATGGTGATAGATTTTAAAATTTTTGTATTTAAGTAACAGTTTATGTAATATGACATCATAGTTAGAATTTATTAAACAAATAAATCAAAACTTGCAGACTAATGATTACATTATGACAGCAAATTCTAGTAAAGGAAGGAGGGAATGAAACACTATTGCAATTCATGATGTGTATGGAAAAGGGAAAAAATGATAGTGTGTATGATTAAATAAATATTGACAGAATAGGATTATTATATGTATTCTGATTCTTTTGACAACATATTAGAAGTATGAATAAAATAGATATATTTTGATTATTTATCCTCTTTCTTTAATGTAATCTTGAAAATATTAAGGATTTAGTAAATACTATGAAAATCTCTAGTTTATAAATTATAATGTGGGTTTTTACAATAGTTTAATGGCTTTGTAGTTTATGAGAGAAAAATTAAATTCACTTAATAAAATATGTATAACCAACCAATATTTGTATTATTTATTTGCAGACAGCAGCAGGAAATACTTGAAATCCGTCAGTGCATTAGCAAAACAGTTGATATCAGTAAAGGCAAGGAAAACTTTGCAGATATAGCCAAACCTATTCTAAAAGTGGAAATTGGCTTGAATAAAAAGTTTAAGATACTTGATTTTCAAAGTTTGCTTGCTAACAATGGAAAGGTAAAGTTTTTGTTTTTCTATTATTTAAAATGTAAAGCTGTTGATATTAAACTTTTATTAAAAAAAATGTCTGTTATATTTGTCTTGTGTAAAAAAAAAAAAAAATATTATGTAATCTACTCTCTTAATGTATGTCGTGGTACAGTGGAAATCGGCTTGGAATGACAAATCGGGAAGCTGAGTTTGAATTCCAATTGAATTACCTGCATTTACTTACGTGCAAATACCCTTGGGAAAGGTATTAATCCATCTCTTCCCTCCAGTTATGGGTTAAATAACAGGACAGATTGGGTTTTATAGCATTGGCTAGCAACCAGTCTACCGCATTTAAATTTTTAGAGATTGTAGTCGGAATGGAGTTCCATGGGTGAGAAGTGCAAGAAAGGAAGCAAGCATTCTTCAACCCACCCTCATATAATGTGATTAGCATTCTCCATGTTTCACATAAGATTTTTGCAGAACTCTTTTTTTTTTTTTTTTTTTTTTTTTTTCCCCAAAAAAATTCTGGATAGCAAATTGTGTGTGAATATGAGAGACTGTAATTTTCAGGTTTAGTTGTAGATAGCAATCCCTGCTTACACTTTAAAAGTAAAAATACTATCACCTTTCTCCTATCATTTACTCTCTTGGGAAAATCACCTTAAGTTATAGGCTTCTTAAACCCCCCACACACACCCTATTCATAACATTAAATTCAATTTTCTAGCTCATAAAATCCATTAAAAAGAATTGAAAGATAGCAAAAGGCTTTTTGGGTAATATCTAATTTCATTAATTTAATTAAATTTGATTTAAATATATAATCTATTTTCATGTTTGCTTAATTCTTGATTTTGTTTGACTTGTGAAATTTTCTTATAAAAGTTTCAAATTTTTAGAGAAATTTTTAAAAACATTTTGATATTAAAGCAAGATATAATATATACTCTGTTTTGCTAAGGCCTCGCTATGATAAAATATTTAAAGAAAATCTGTTGTTTTTTACTATGTTATCCTTTAAATAGTTTTTCCTTTATTAGATTTTATGACAATAGGATGTGCGTTGTGGATATCAACTTGGAATGACAAATTGGGAAGCCGAGCTCAAATTCCAATTGAATTCTTCACATTCACTTATGCACAAATACCCTTGGAAAAGGTATTAATCCGTCTCTTCCCTCCAGTTATGGGTTAAATAATACGACAGATTGGGTTCTATAACCTTGGCTGGCAACCAGTCTATGGCAGAAAGCAATGGCAACCTACTGCGAGATAATCTTCTGCCCAGTCAGTCATGTCTTTTTCAAGACATGATTGCCTAAAGCATGTATCACGTATGGCACTTAACTGACTCACTACTGTTGATTAGTTTTTCAGAATTTCTGTGACCTATTTAGTTTTTGATAGTCTGTAAGATGCATGTCTTACAAGAATATATTTTAATTACTGCTTATCATTATCCTGATCCCTTAACTATATCACTCAAGCCTTCCATGCCATAATACCATTTCTTAAAAATAAAATTGTATGTTTTAGCCTAGCAAATACAGTCATGTTTTTCTTATAAGCACAATTGATATAAATTTATTGTCTGTAAACTTGAGAAAAATGTGTAACATTCTAAATTTTGTTCAAATTTGGAATGATTTATATTAGACATTTTCACATACTGTTTACTTTGCTGTGTCCATTTATTTACTTATTAAATCTCCTTAGAAAATCTCCTTAGAAATTAATTTGTGAAAAAATATCAAAGAAATCAAAATTTGATCAAATAAAAAGACGAAATGTTCATTTTTTGGTGTGTGGAGGAGGTACAAAATGTAATACAGTGTTTAAAGATGGACTTTTGAAAGGTATAGATAAATATATATGCAAATATATTGAAACAAAATATTATTACTAAAGTAGTGGCTTGAAAAATAAACAAAAAGGGGTTATTGCCACTTTTCTGTTTTATTTTTATTATATATTTTTAATTTGCCCACTGTAGACTGAGCAATAATTTATTTTCCTTGTTCTTCTTTCCTCTCCATTTTAATATTTTTTTTAAAGCCTTAATATATTTAATTATATATATTAACATCCCCTACATGATTTAGAAGTAAACAGTATTTAAAAGCAAGATGAGGAAGGGTGTTAAAATAATAAATTAATAGAAGTAAATAAGATTATTTATAGCTAATAAGGTAAATTTGCAATTCTGGATATTTCAAGATGAAACTTGCAACTCTTAGAGAAAATGATTACAATGTTTTGAGGTGTAATTTTTTTGTGCAGGATATATTTTTATCCATGATTTGTCTGGGCAGCTGAACTCACTTTATGGCTGAAGTGTTGTGCCAACATTTCAGTTAATCCATTCTACAGTCTTCTTAAAGTGTATAATCTCAATCTTCTCATTGTTTTGCTTTGTTTTTTTAAATAACACTTTAGAATGCTCCAGAACTCTAGAATGGATCATCTGAAATAACAGCATCCACAACACAAATTCAATTTTCTGAACAAATTCTGAAATTTTAGACTAACATTGTCAATGTTACAGACAATATAATGTTAGTTTTTTACTCTGTTAATTTGTTTTGTTTCTTCTACAGAATATCCAAACCCTTTCATCACTGTGTGAATTCTTAGCAGGAGTTGAAGCTATTTGTGTGAATTTTAAGAAATGCTTGCCTCAGTGTAATTTTATTCCAGTTACACATCCAATTTACCAGAATATGCTAGAAATCAAGGTAAAAATCATTTTACTTTGTTGTAATTAAATTTGTAAATAACATAAATTATAAATAAATTACGTCAATAAATGCATGTTGCAAAACAATAGAATACTTTTTTGAAACACATCACCATCATAAACTATTACTTTCTTCTGAGGCTAATAAATTGCTTCCTGCAACAACCAAAATCTGAGTTATATTCTGATTTTCTTGGTGATAAAACCATCAAAATACAATTATAACTCAATTTTCGGATTGTTAAGTTCTCACTACATAGAAATTTGTTTATAGAGAAACTTTGAACAATATTGAAAGTTTTCTCTTTACTCATCCTCTGATTATTTTAACCAGATGTAGAGGTTACCTGGGTGATAATGCTTCCTTCTCTTGAGCAGTGCTACAATTTAGTCTGTATTCCTTGGTGATTTAATTTTTACTGTTTCCAAATGTCAGCCTCTCATTGCTACTTTCTCACAATTGCTATAGCATTTTGACATCATACAACTGTCATACAGCTTTCCTTAGCTAAGCCATGCCACTTAATAATAGACAAACCTATTGCTTTTATTAAAAATATTATTTAATAGAATTCCAAAGGCATTAAGCTATTTTTTGTGATGGTGTTTAAACTCTTTTTTTTTTTCTTTTTTTATATTAAATATCATATAAGTGAATTTGTCTTTGCCTGTGTTTGTGTTCTTTAAAAAAAAAAAAAACACAAACGTTTTTATTTTTTAGGGGGGTAAAGAACTCTTTCAATTGATTGGTTACACTGAAGTAGATCATAGAGGACTTGAAAGACTCGATGAAAATATTTCTGACTTAATGGAGTTATTGGTGGATATCATCATTGCTCATTGTGAACTTACAGAATATTTGCTGAATGATCACCCACATCCACGCTACATTCTTCATACTATAAAAGAGGTAAGCATTTTTCTCTCTCTCTCTCTAATATCATCATTGTTTTTAGTTAGAATTATTGTTATATATCGCCGTACGACAACAAAACAACAAACACGCATATATAAAAATATAAGGTTATATTTTTATTAATGACGACGAACCGTGTGGAATAGAGAACGGAAGGGTGAGAGCGCACATAGAATGGGTTGACGGGAGTGTAGTCTTGCCTGTGGTGTTTCTCTGCTTCCACTGGCCGTTCTCTGCTGGCGAATTCGTGTGTCGAGGTCTTTATATAGTCTTCTAGAACCGGGACTTTCCTTCCGGTTTTGCCTCGCCCACGCAACGCCCACGTAATTCCCAGAGACACCTGTTCTGTTTGCCTCCGTAGTCATTTCCGCCGCTGTCGGAAATAAGGTCAAACGACATCTGCTCCGGCCTCGACAGGATGTATTTCACAAACACCTGTCTTGTCGTTTTGCCGCCCCCTTCACCGACGGGAAACACCATCGCTTACATCACTTCCTCGGGTGGGGCCAGATTGTTATATTACATTATTACCATCATTATAGAATGCCTACTATAGCCAAAAAGCTAGCTAGCTTATTTTGTACACTATTTGATAGTGTATCAAATTCACTACCCTACCATTGTAGACTTGTGAAAAAAATATTAAGGGTCTACATTATGCCTGGGATAGTTGTGTATTTATGACTGGTATCAAAGGCTGGTTTAAATAAAACCAAGAATTCAAACATTGATTTTCAAGGTCAGCAAATAGGTTCTTACCACTTGCAACATAATTTGACAAAATCTGATCCTGTGTCATATTTGCTGTTGTTGAGAGGCAAATAAATACTAGCAACTTTTCTATCAGCTGTGCTTTGTTTTTATACTATAAAACTCAAGCTACTTAAGATAGTGTTACTAAATGAATCTGTTGTATGGACATAAGAGGAGCAAGTAAGAAGAGCAGATCATGAGGATATGAAAAATAAATAATGGAAGATTCTAAAATTGTACTCATCAAGGAATTATCCTCTCAAGAGCTGCTCTTCAGAAGATGTCTAAATGAAACTTCCTTCTTATGAAGGAAATGAGGAAGATTTGACCCTATGTACATGGCATGATGGGTCTTAACTTTAAAGTTCTTAACTGGTGGAACTAGGAAATTTAGCTTGTCAAAACAGTTGTCATGAAAATAGTAATAGAGGCTTGCAATGATTCATTTTCTTTTTTTTTTTTTTTTTTTTTTTTTAATCAATTCATCCCAAGCAAGGAAATAATGCCACTAAGACATAAAGGGGCTATTTGGAGTGAAAGAGAATGAGAAGCTTAGAAGGAAACCCAATCCTAAATAGGAAATAAGGGATAAACTTTTACTCCTGTTCAAAAATCTGGGGTATGAGTGTGAACTGTAAAATAAGCAAGCCTATCTACTCTTACCAAGGAAAAAAATCTGTAGAAAAGGAGTTGTAGGGTGAAAAATAAGTCATTACCCACAAGACCACATAGATACTTTCAAACTTGAAAGTGAAGATTTGGCAGCTCCATCTCAGATGGGAGTTTATGTTAATAGTTAAGCTTATGAGGGTCATGTTGAATTTCAAAAAGGCAGTAATATAACACAAAGAAGAATATTTGTGCCGTGTACTTAGCATTTATGCACAGTTACTCTACCTATCAATGGTTTAGGAAATTTAAAAAGAGTGACTCTGATCTTTCTAATAAGGACCAATCAGGAATAAGTAGTCCTACAACCAAATTTTCTTCATTAGATTGTTACAAGCGATGATGAATTGTGTGAGAGAATATTGGAAAGTTCTCAGCCAGACCAAGAAGTCCTTTCATAAAAAAAATTCTTAATATTTTATTCATTAGCTCAGATTTCGGGAATTAGATTGGGTTGATATCTTTTAAGCATACCATTAACCACCACATTTCTATTATTTTACATATTTTTTATTTTAAACTGATCTGACATTATAACCAGGATTTCATTTGTAGGTTTGGCTATACATATGATACATGACAAATATGATCCACTACAGATTACTGGATTTTGAAGAAAACATCACTTGAGGTTTAACGCATCATTGATATGCTTCAGTTGCCAACAACAAATGTTGGCAACTGAAGCATATCAATGATGCATTTAACCAGAAATAAAATAGGCTGTTAGTCTTCAGGTGAATGTTACAATGCTTTATGCAACAAAACAAATCCAGGAGAAAATAGTGATTAGAATGGAAAGGTCTTTATATTTACCAGATCATGATCCTTCAGATTATCATTTTCGACACAAGAATATTTTTTAGTGCCAACAATTTCTGAAATAGGGAATATGTCAATTCAGGTTACCAAGTATTTTCTTTTGATTTGTTGTGTTGCTTGGTTTTGTATAATTAGAAGATAACACAAACTTGAATTAATGTCATTTATTTTTTTTATATAAAACTTTAAGTTTTTACATCAAGTTAACAACCGTTAATTTTTGTGTGTGGATACAGGAGCAGACTAGCTGAATTCTCTTCACTCTGGGAGGATAGTAGTAAACACGCCTCTTCCTTCTGGACTCTAGTTGTCAACTGACAGCGTCTTCCTTTTTTCATATCTCCTACCAAACTACTGTCCTTCACTCCTACTTACTCCTACTTTGTACTCCTACTTCTTACTCCTACTCCTACCAAAAGAAACTGTTAACTTGTTTAACAGTTTTGCCGCCCAATTTTAAATTCTTGGCATCAGTGTGTCTACCTTTTTTCTACTTTTAGCACACTCGCCATTTTATAAACCATAACAGAAGTTCCCCCTTTAGAACAGAGTGTACTAATAATAATAGTACTCGTTATATTTCTTCCAGGAAACTTTTCGACCTGAACGAGATTTTGTATTTATCATTGGAGAATCTTCTTTTTTATTTCTTGTATTTATTTCTTGTTCTGAATCGCGTTTTGTTTTTATTCATATTTTCTTCTACTTGTTTCTCTACTATTTGTTTTTGTACTTCTATGAATGGTTTCAACCTGTCCACAGAAACTTGAGTATCCATATCATTATTTATCTTAACCAGAAAATATTTAGGTGTTTGCTGAAGGACTGTGTAGGGACCTGAATAGGGTGCCTCCAATGGTCTTTGAACACGATCCACTCTAATCCAAACTTTATCACAAGTTTTAAGTTTTTCTGGGACATAAGATTTTGCGGACTTATTAACTCTTTTGGTCTAAAGTCTCATATCAATTTGTGACATGGTTTTATGTAAATCTCTTGTGAACTTTTGAGTTATAGCCTCCTTACTTGTGCTATCTATTAGTAGCTGTGGTAGCAAACATTGTATGCCTGTAACAGCATAAAAAGGAGAAAAATCAGAGCTATTGGGCATACTGCGAATCCCAAGAAGTACTATTGAAAGAGTTGAGAGCCAGGACTCTTTTCGTGCTATAATATCAGTTTTAATGGTCCTGTGCATTCTCTCGATCAAACCATTACATTGAGGATGATAAGCTGTCGTACGTAGTCTATAAAAACCAATTATTTTTGCTACTTCACGAAACAACTCACTTTCAAATTGTCGGCCTCTGTCGGTTATAACATGCAGCGGGACACCCCAATGTGTAACCCACTTGTTTATAAAAGCCTCAGCTACACTAGCTGCAGTGATTTTGCTGATGGGTTGTGCTTCAACCCAACGAGTTGCACGATCAATACATGTGAGGATATATCTATATGGGCTGATGTAATTGCTATTTGGGCTTTTTGCTGGTGGGTGTGGTCCTACTATATCTATGTGGACTGTATGAAATCTAGCTGATGGTATCTGTAATGTCTGTATAGGTGATTTTGTATGCTTGTAGACCTTTGCTTGCTGGCAGGCTGTGCATGATGCACAAAATTCTTTGATTGATTTATCCATGTTTGCCCAGTAATATCTAGCTTTAATCATCTTAATGGATGATTTAATGCCAGGGTGATTTATGGAATGGATACTATAGAATATGGACTCACACAATTTAGATGGAACAAAAGGTCTGAGGTAAAACGTTGATAAGTCACACCATATAAATTGGTTGTCTCCAGGTATGGTGAATTTTTTTAAGTCCTGAAAAGATTGAATTTCTGTATCAGATGCCTGTGCTTCTGCAAGTGCAGGTAAATCACACGCATCAATTTATACAGCAAGAGTTGGTCGGGATAGACAATCAGCAACTATATTCTGACTACCCTTTACGTGTTCAATATCTGAAATAAATTCTGTCAGGATAGCTAATTGTCGTCGTTGTCTGTCTGATTTAGCGGGGTTTAAACTATAAAATGCACCACACAATGGCTTATGGTCAGTTAAAAGTAGCACTTGGCGACCTTCTATTAGGTAACGGAAGTGCAGCATTGACAAATAAGCTGCTAAAAGTTCGATCGAATGTAGAATATCTCGTTTGTGTTAATTTTTTAGAGAAAAATCCGATCGGTATTGGATTTCCTTCCACCATTTAGTGCAATGTCACACCGACAGCATAACTACTGTCAGTGATTAATTGATAACTTGTACAGTTAGGTTCAGGGTGAGCTAATGCGGATGTATCATTAAGTTCCTTAATTACAAAATTGAAAGATTGTCATTCAGATTCATCTAATGTGAACAAGCCTTTAGGGGATAACCTCATTCTCTCAGCTCGGGGCAAGACTATCTCTGAAAATTTTGGTATTAAAGATCTATCTATTGCTCGGTTCACACCCCACCCATGTCTATTTAACAGGTTAAGAGGCTCATCCCTTGTTCCCTGTTTAGGATGTGGTTTCTGGCTTTATCTTTTCCAATCTTTTCACTATAACATAGCCCCCTGCACAGCAGTGGCATTACCGCCTTGCTCGGGGTGATAAGATTAAAAAAAAAATTTTTTCTATAAAATCCTACCATTCCAAGAAATCTGCATAGTCATTTTGCATCCTTAGGGTAAGGAAGAGATTTTAATTCTTCAATTTTACTAGTTGTAGGTTTAATGCCATCTGCGCTAATATGAAAGCCCTAAGAAATCTAGGGAAGTCACATTAAAAACACATTTTGTGGCTGAAATTTTTAAATTGTGTTCATTTAAAACATTAAAAACAGTTTCAATGTCTTTTTTATGAGAAGTCTCCTCATTGCTGAAAATTAAAATGTCATCAATATATATAAAAACACAATCAATGTCTTCAAAAATTTTGTCTATATACCGTTGAAATGTAGCTGACGCATTTTTTAATCCAAACGGCATATAATTATATTCATAAAGACCAAATGGGGTAGTGAGAGCAGTTTTTGCTACATCATCCGGATGCATTTTAATTTGGTGGTAAGCTGAAATCAAATCAATTTTGGAGAATCGTCGTTTGTTCGCAAGTTTTGCTGAAAAAGAATTTGTTTGGTATAGGATACCTGTCACTCTTGGTTATGCTATTGAGAGAATGATAGTCTCCACAACATCTAAATCCTTCGCTTTGTTTAGATACTATATGTAGTGGGCTAGACCACTCACTTTTGGAAAGGGAGATCACTCCGTCTTTTTGTAGGGTTTTAAATTCGCTACGCACAGCTTCCAGTTTTTCTACATTAAGCCACCTGGGTTTTGCAAATACTGGTGTATGGCTTCCTGTGTCAATTCTGTGGTAGACACCGCAGTATTTTTTTGTTACTGTTCTTATGTGGTGTGATTAGGTTCGGATATTTTTCTTTAATCATGCTCTGTATGAATGACGGGAGCTCCGTTTCATTTACGACTAGATTCACCGTTGATGCAGATATTTTAAAAATCTTTCTCTGGGTTGTTGTAGGATCGTAAATAGTTTTGTTACTGCAGTCTACTATTAGACCAAACTTGTTGAGGAAATCCAGTCCAAGGAGTGGGTTGGTGATATCAGCGATCACGAATGACCAAGTAAAAGATTTCCTTAAACTGGGTATTCCAATTTCCAAACACGCTTGTCCGTAGCGTTTTATTTTCTCTCCATTTGCAGTGGATAGTGATATGGGAGTCGGTTTTAATGTAATACCATTTACTGCAGAAGTTGGTAATATTGAGATACTTGTGCCAGTATCTACAATAAATTTTAATTTGGTAGCCCCTAATTTTGCAGTAATTTCTAATAGCGGCGAACCTCGTGGGACTGAACTTGTTCACCCTATTAGTTTTCCGAATCACTTCCTGTAGGTGTTGCTGGTCGGGAACTAGTCAACATTTGTAGATTGTTCTTTTTGGGCCATTTACACCAAAGTTTAAATGTTCTTGCTTCATTGGCGAAATAAATATGCGCTCTGCAAATTTTTGTCCGTTGGTTATTCCGATACGGCCTGACATTTAGTGGCACTGAAGTGTCTTGGCTGTATTTTCCTTTATAATTTGTTTAGCAGATAAGGGTCTCTGAACAACAAATGCCTTATTGTTATTCAATAATGGCATCAGTTCATCTGCTAACCTGCCAAGTTGGGTATGGTTTAAATCTTTTTACGAGGCTATTACTGGAGCTATTGTTAACCGTAATGCCTGCAGGAATTTGTGTCTCACAATGTCGTCGCTAATACCTATTCGTTTAGCTACGGATATCATTTCGTGCAAATATGTTGACGGTCATCCTGAAATAGTTGTAGCCAACATTAATTTTTCTAGAAGCTCCGATTTTGTTTCTTCATGAGTTTCTATCAGTCCGTTTTAATTCCTCGTAGTCTTGTGATGTGAGGGTAGCATTTGGTAGTTTACCCACTTCTTCGGCTGGTAACAACGATATCACTGTGTAAAATTTATTTTTTCGACACTATCACATTTCGCAAGTGAAACTGGGCTTCTAATATCGTAAACCATCGCAGTTTCCATGAATTATGGTGCCTTGATATTGACTTGATGTGTCATTTCCTCTCCTGTCTGCTGCATTTATCCTTTTATATGTGTATATATTTTTTTTTGTATGAGGTTGCTTTCTGTTCGTATGTCATGGTCACCACTGTTATGTTGCTTGGTTTTGTATAATTAGAAGATAACACAAACTTGAATTAATGTCTTTTTTTTTTTTTTTTTTTTTTTTTATAAAATTTTAAGTTTTTACATCAAGTTAACAACTGTTAATTTTTGTGTGTAGATACAGGAGCAGACTAGCTGAATTCTCTTCACTCTGGGAGGATAGTAGTAAACGCACATATCCCTTCTGGACTCTAGTTGTCAACTGACATTGTCTTCCTCTTTTCATATCTCCTACCAAACTACTGTCCTTCACTCCTACTTCTAACTCCTACTTCTACCAAAAGAAATCGTTAACTTGTTTAACGGTTTTGCCGCCCAATTTTAAATTCAGTGTGTCTACCTTTTTCTATTTTTAGCACACTCGCCATTTTATAAACCATAACAGATTCAAAATCCTAGAATTGTTTTGGTGGGCAATGAAAACAATTACCTTTTATATTAGATGACTGTAATTGTTAATGTGAGATGATTAATGTCAATGATTGATCACATTTTAATTTAATGACATCTGCATTCATTTTATTACTGTTATGGTGCCCTCCTATAAGGAATGGACTCTTCCTCTTATTATATATAATTTCACCCAATGACAAGACACTACCTCCACTTTTGATGCTAACCTTTTGGTTCCATGTCTTACTTTTGGTACAAACTGGTCACTACAACTTTGTGGCGAAGTTTCTCAACAAATTGGCAACAAAGATCCACAACAATCTCCTTGAAAAAAGTTATAACTTGTTGAACAACTTTGTGTACAGTGGTTAGCAAAATTATTTATAATCAGACTAATACCCTTATTTTTGTCTTTACTATTACCATCTTTTGATCATTTTGTCTTTCAGCTTTCAATAGGTGTCTTTCATAACCTTTGGGGTTTTCAAATAAAACCCTTTATTTAATTTGCTAACGTAGATTGTTCTCATTCTACTATTCATATCTACGGATATCTTGTCGTTGTTAATTATTCTTTTAATAATGCTAAGTTACTGCTAGTTCTATTTCCACTGTATTGCCCAATCTAGAGATTGAAATCACAAATATTATGCAACTAAATGTTTACGTTAGCAAGCTTGTCTTGTAGACTAATTTAATAATGTTTCTGATCCTAACTGGGTGCTTCATTCATGAGTCTTTGGATCTGACTAAGCTAAGCTTGTATACAAGCACATTTTTCATAAAGTAATTTCTGAAAGTGGACTGGTCATATATCAGTTTATATAACTTATAATTTTCTGCTATGCCAGATAATAGCACTTCATATCTGATTGTTAATTTCTAAAAAAATATTTATAGATACAGAAATATAAACTTTGAGCAGTGCTAAATTTTTTATAATTGATCTCAGATTTAGCTTCCATTTTCAAGTATTCATGGACAAAGTATTCTAACAAGCTAAGGAACAACATGATGAAAATTAATTCAAATTAAAACTATTTATTTACAATATGATATTTGAATCCTGAGGTGTTTTTACTGCTATAAATATGAAATAGACAATTATTCACTATTGGTGAAGTTACTAAAATTAAAAAAAATCAATAATATTGAACAAATACAGTTGATATTTTAGTTTGGTTTGTATTTACTATGCTAGTAGCATTATTTTAATACCACTCATGGTCAATAATATTAATTTACAACATTAATATTTAGTGAATGATAATTTAAGCTTATGTTTTTTTTTTTGTTGTTTTTTTTTTTCACATAAAGTTTCTAAAATATACTCAATTTTTATCTTTCAGTTTGCTGATTCTGACCATTGTAAGTAATTATTTGTTCTTTTATTTGATATTAGAGTATTTGTTTGTTTTTTTTTTGTTTTGTTTTTTTAAAGAATTTCCTCATCAATTTCATATTAATTAAAATTAGACTGCTGTACATAGAATGGTTTGCTGCCCCTTTCCCTGTTCACATGCAGAAATAAACAGTTGTATGATGTGTGTGGGCTAATAGGTAAGGTGGTAATATAGTTGTGGCAGCCATAGAATGTAGACAAAATTTAATATTATTTGATCATGAAATGATTTTTGGTGCTACACAGATTGGAATACTATCTCCAAGGTGGCAGTTATTTTAGGTTTGTTTTTTACAGACAACAAAAGCATGGGTATATCAGTATACTGATAATTACCTGCTCTTGATAGAGGGAAGAGGTTTATCTCTCTTGGTTTATAACACTCTCAGCTATTATGTAAAAAAAGAAAAAAAATTGTCTCTTCACACTTATTTTTCAATAAATATTTTCATATTTTTCAGTAGTTCAATTAACCTCTCTTTACAATAGTTATATAGAAGAGCTATTCTGAGCACACAACATATCAGATCTTGAGACATATGGGCTACAGCAACAGTAGACTATGACAGGTGTAACTCTTGTTGGATAAAAACGAGAAACTACAATTTTCTATGGAACACAAAAATTGGATAACAGAAGATTAGAAAAAGCATTGCCTGGTGCCCTGAGTCTTGATTTCTGCTGTGATATTTGGATAGTAGAGTTAGAATTTGGTGCTAATGGCATGAATTAATCTTGCTTTGTGTCAACAGTTCTGACTGGTAGTGGTATTGATTTAATGGTATAGGAAATATTTTCTTGGCATACATTAGTACTAATAAAAGATCATTTAAATGTTGCAAACTTCTTAGCTATTGTAGCTGACCATGTGTCTCAATTTATGTATATTGTTCAACTATGCTCTGTTGGCCACTTCCAGCAAGCAAGATAACACACCATGTCCCAAATAGTGATAAATTGGTTGACAGTTTTTTTTATGTTAAAGTGGCCTTCACAGTCACTGGATGTCAAACTGAGAGAGTACTTAATATTGGGACTGTTTTACTACCATTTTGTGAATGGGTTCTGGACTGTGCAGTAGTCTCCAGTGAGGCCTCTCAATGTCATTAGGGAGGATACTGTTGTATCTTTGGACAATTTAATACAGGTTATTCATGAATGCATTTCCTGGGGATGTGTTTATCTCATGACCTGCTACATTCCACTCTTTAATTCAATTAAAATGATTGTCCTGGGTATGACAAGAAACTACATCTGCAGCATGACCTCTGATAGAAAGGTTTTGAGGTGTGGAACCACCTCTTAATTGCTGTTATTTTCAGATCTACCCTGAGCCAAATTGGTAGCACCTGTCAAAGCTATGAGCAAACAACAAACAAAAATCAACAGATTTTTATAATAAAATGACTAACAATACATTTTTATAACAAAATGACAATCAATGCAACACTAAAAATATATAAAAATAATAAAATTACCAACAATACATCTTTTGATCTACAAAGTATGTATTTAAAACCATACCTTTACTCTGAAAGTATAAAATTATGTACAAAATATCTGTAGTTGAAAGTATAAAATCATGTATAGAATATTTAGATTTCAGCATAGACTCATAGAGATTGATATGGTACCAAACAAAATCAAAAAACCAACATGAAAGAACTCTTTCATGGTATTAGTCTATATAATATTTTATAATTTCTTACAGAAATCAAACTATTCCAAAATATAACTTCAACAAAACTACAACATAAAACACACATATCACCACCTCTAGTAATTATGTTCATGCAAACATGTACATGCACAAAAGCTGAGTATCATCTACTATATATTCATATGGGAAAGCTGAATAATATACATCACATTTTTATTATTTCAAAGCTCTCAAGAAAATTAAATTTTGGCATTAAATGACCAATAAGGAGTTGATTGTCATTAAACAAATAAATCAATCAATTAAAATGTACAAAATTAGCAATCCCAACCTGAAAAAAAATGTAGACCCCAGATATACCATTTCCTACACCAATGTGAAGGGTTTACATTCCAACTTTCCATAAATGGAATCTTGAGGCCAAACCCAACGACCTATTTCTGTCTGAAACAAGTATCAAAACAGGTGCTTGCAATCCCAGACTACTACCACCTAGTAGTCAAACGCAACCATTTAAACTGCTACACTGAATTTACATTAAAGATGGGTTTCCTTGTGGCCAGGATGCAAAGTATCCATAGAATCACATTCAGTCTCACTCTACATCATTCTCAAGACAATGGAGTACTATATTTTGATTGAATATCTAAGAGATTGATAATATCCTCACAATTTTCCTTCAGTATTCACCACAAAGAGTGGTTAGTCCATGTGAACAAAACCAATGAAGAAGGCAGATATTGTAGAGACCACTCCATCACCTATGACCTAGGTCAGATCATTGACAAACCCACCTGTGTTCCTGACACAACAGGGCATCTGGCAAAATTCTTCAAACTATTCCTCACATCCTGCCCTGAAAAATACTTATTAACATTTTTACCTACCTGCTAAGCATGTTAAACTATTCTCCAATTAGTGCCCAAACTGATGCCAAACCAAAAGCATCCCCTGATTTGCTATTCCATAGAACAATCTTTCACTAAATGAAGATAGACTGATATGGCGTTAGATCATATGGTAGAAGCTCTTCTCTCAACTTCTTCAAGCATGATGCCTCCAAAATTGCTGCCCTTGTCTTAGAATGGATCCTTTCTGGAATGGAGAGTTTTATACCTCACAGAAAACTTTTGCAAAAAACCAAACTGCCAACCCTGGTTCACCCCTGAATGTGCTGCAGCCATAGCTCATTGTGATCACTACTTCAATATCTATTGCAAGGTATGATGAAGCTAGACCCTTACTGCATTCAGAACTGCTCATAATTGCTGCAAGAGAGTTCTGGAAAATACAAAGTATAACTGCACAAGTGGTCAAGGCCAAGGTTGAAAAAAAAAACAAATTGGATCCCAAGAGTTCTAGATCACCAACCAAATCATGAATAGAGGCAAAGCATCTGGAGCCAGTATTATAAATGGCTCTGAGGTCATATCTTCCTTGACAGATAAGGCAAAGCTCTTTGCCTCCAACTCAACATTGGACATCCCTTTCCTAACCACCCCCTGTTTCACCAAGCACAATCTCAATAGTAGTTTTATTACATCCTTGGAGGTTTAGAGACTTATCTAAAGCCTTGAGTCTGAAAAAGCCACTAACCCAGTCAAAATCCCGGTGGTTTTCTTTAAGAATATCAACCCAGAAATATCCTGATCTAAGCAAAGTTATTTAACCATTCAGATCAGGATAATTCTGAGGAGATATATTTCCCAAGTCTGTGGAATGTGTCACACATATGCCCAGTTTTCAAGAATGTTGGCAAGTTTTGTCATTAGCAAGCTTTTTGATAAGCTACAAGCAGGTTACTGAGCACTTAAATAAGAACTCTTGGGTGACTAGCAGTATAGGTTTCAATTGGCCTGACACACTGCTGATGTTCTAATTACCATTACTCATAGAATCAATGAGGCATTGGGCAACAAACACATCTCAAGGATCATAGCATTAGATTTTTCAAACACCTTTGACAAGATGTAACAGGATTCTTGCTCAACTCTCTCTTTCTGGAATCACTAGAAACATCTTAATAATAAAATCATTCCTAACAAGTAGTCCCTGAAGGTAGTTGTTAATGGCCAGTCCTCTGGGGCCCTAGCAATCAACACAGGGGTCACTTGGACCAACACACTCTCTATTTACTTTACCTAAAAGTATACTCCACTAATTTGTGAATATCTATGCTGATGATACGATATATGGATCCACCTCCAAAACTTGTGATCACCAGAGATTGGCAGCTGATCTCTCCTCTGATCTAGATCTAACATCTCAGTGGGGGAAAACTGACTGGTTATATTCAATGCCTCAAAAACCAAACTAGTTACATTCCATCATTGCTAATCAAACCCAGAACTACCACCAGTTCGTGTGACTGGACGTTTTCTTGAGACAATTGGGCCTAAACCTTAACACTGGCCTCAAGTGGAACTTATACATACAATCCATCACTAAAAATGCAAGAAAATGGTCAATTCCCTGTACTGCTACAGCAAGTACCTGATTCCTTGTACTATCTTCTACCTTTACAAGAGACAGATCATGCCTAAAATGGAGGACTGCTGTCATATTTTAGCAGAAGCTGCCCAGTCCTCACTTTCCAGTTTTGATAGTCTAAAAGTGTATCCACCTCTTTGTGAGGGACAAATTTCTACCCTGCAGCCCCTCTCTCACAGACAAGATGTAGCAAGCTTTATAATAGAATATATTCCATTCTATATTTCACTCAGTTTCTTCTCACAAACCTCTACTCTGGAACCAACTCTCAAGAGTATGTTTTGTAAGTGAAATTGTATAGATAAAATTGTTTAGATAGTTGTGATAAACCTAGACTGAGGGTTCAAGAACCTTACTTCAACTACTGGTCATGTCCAATTATGAGCTCTCTGTCAGTAACTAAGATCTGCTCTGCATAGATGCAGTATAAACCACAGTGAATTGTGCTTCCATGTTAACCAAATAAAAAAACATAAAATATGCAAAACATTTTATCATCCATTTTGTGTGTATATATTTTCTAACAAATGATTTTTTTTGTACTTCTAGCTTGCAGCATCTGTGGTATACAACAGTCAATTGTGATCTGCAATATTTGTTCATTGAAAAGCCTCTGTGAAAAATGTGATGTTACATGGCACTCCCATCCAAAGCGTGTTTCTCATTATCGAAAAAAGCGAAATCCTGTGAGTCAAAGGTAAACTACAAACTCCTTTCAAGTACCCATGGAACTGGAAGTTGCAAGACACTTTCTCTAGCAAATAGTTAAACTTTTGCTTTTGTTATTATTATATAATTGTTAATAAGTTATCATTTTATTACTTTAATTCTACAGAATATTTAAAAAAATCATTGTTTAATATCATGTAAAATCTTTTTCCAGCAAAGAAAGAAAATATAGTTCTTAAATATTTTGATAAAGAAATTTTAATATTTACATCTTTAATATTAGTCTTGATGCTTATTAAACTTGACCAAACTAGAAAAGTAGTGAAGGAAATTGTTTAATGCCAATCTTTTAACAGGGAAGGCCTGTCTGTCTTAAAAATTAGTTCTTTAAATCCTGGTATTCTGATGTGACAGTTTAGGAAATATGTGACTATTTCAACCACAAAAACCTAATATTAGCCTTGACATGTTCAATATTTTTGAGAGAGCATAATATAAGATTGAAGTTTTTCAAATATTGCAAATCTTTTCAGGTCTCTTTATATATAATATAGGTTTTTAAAAAATATACTGTTGTTTCAAGTAATATTTTCAGCATGACTTGACCACATCTGTATTCAAAAGGATGGGTTGTTGGTAATAGAAGGTAATGATTGAAGAATAATTGAGTAAATATTAAAGAAATTGTTCAAGATCCTCAATGGACTCGGTTTTATGATAAAACCATTTTTTTTTGTAATCATTTCACCCCAAGCAAGTCAGTTTTACTGCCACTGTTGCACAGTGGGTTATGTAGGGAAAATTGATGAGAAAGAGGGGTTAGTTATAGGGGATGTCAGGAGGAGGGTAATAGACATTTTATTGGTTTCACTGTAAAAGAGTGGGACCTAGTTGCTAGTCTAGTAGCTTGTGTAAATTCATACATGGGGGCACCAGTGAGCTAAGTTCATTGGAGCAGAAGTCGTGAAAGTATTTGTAGAAGAGGCACAGGGAAGTCACGTCATGCCAGTCAGAAAGCAACTGCAGCCGAACTACCAAATCGGTATCAATCACATTACAGATTCTCCGTTGGATTTTGTCAAGAACCCCAAGGTGAATAGCAGGGGCACCCGACCAGATGTGGCAGCAGTATTCAATATATGGGTGGATGGTAGATTTATATATGTGCAGGATGGATCCAAACTTCTTGGCCCTGCACAGTGAACTGACCTTCTTAGCAGCTAATTTAGCTATGGATTCGATATAGTCATTCCACTGGTGGTCCACTGAGAGTGTTGGGCCAAGGAGGCATAGTGTTTTGCTCTCAGGGAGGCTAGCCTGATTCATGCTAATGGTGGGTAGGTAGTCTCCGATGGTTAATAGATAGCAGCTTCGTTTTGGAAGCATTAAAATTTATGAGCCATTTTTTACCCCAGTCCACCACAGATTGGAGGTCCTTCTCAAGCTTGGCAGCAAGGTTAGCTTTGTCAGCCTCAGCAGATTTTTGATTGAGGCAAGAGTAAACGGTGGTGTAGTCAGCGTATATGCCTACTTGGGATTTTATTACATTGGGGAGATCGTTAATGTAGATCAGGAAAAGTGTAGGACCTAGAATAAAGCCTTGAGGGACACCTGTATTTGTATGGTAGTATTGGGAGGCATGTCCGTTCAATATTACCTTCATTGTATGATTTGAGAGGAATGACTGGATTAGGTTAAACAATTGTCCAGTTATACCATAGCCCTGCAGCTTGCGTAGAAGGCCAGCATGCCAGACTCTGTCAAACACTTTGGAAATATCCAGGGCAACAGTTTGAGCTTCACCATTCTTGTCGAGAGCCTGGTATATATACTGTGGTGATCGTTAGCATATCATCAGTAGACCCGGTGAAGTGGAAACCATGCTGTTTATCCAAGAAGAGTCTGTGGGCTGTGAGATGCTGAACCACCTCAGCATTGATAATGGCTTCAAACACTTTAAAAAAAAATCATGAAATACCTTAACGTGAGATTGAACTTCAGTGCAATTGTTATGACACAATTTAAGAAGTTGAACAGTAAGTTGAATAATATTAATACAACTTCCAGCCACCCCCATTTCAAATGGCACTGAGCATAGACTGTTCACAAATTTCTATACTCATGATGATCCTCATTGTGTACAGAAGGACTTTAAACCAGGAGGTCTACATGGTCCAGTATAGAGAACCAACTCCATATTTGATGGAGAGGGAAGGAGAAAGAAAAAAAATACAAAAAATAAAAATAAATTTTTACAAAAGGAGCAGAAACATTTAATCTAAAGCTGTAAACCAAAATGAGTCATTCCATTTCAATTCAACCAACAGCCACAGGTGACTCTCACAGAAAAATCTTTGAAAAATTCACAGGTGTTCTTTGATATAATTTATTGATAAATTCCAAGTATTAGATCTGTATCTTTTTAATCGTTTAAAAATTGAAGCATCTTGGAATTTCATTGCATTATTTGTTTTGCTAAGTAAGGCTTTCAACAAAATTTTTATATCATTCCAAGGATATGGCAAGTACAGGTTTGAAACCTCAGTTAATGCTCATTGTAGATTACAAAAGTATAAACAGCTTAAGTGTGTCTTATGTACTTAGATTTTATAATGTATGAAATACTAAAATGCAAAATAATGCTGTTCAATTTGAGAGCTTTTCTATTAACAAAGCATGTTAGATACAGCATCTAAATTACTTATGTCATTTATAACATAATAAATTAAGTAACCATATTTATTCTTGCTGTATTACTGTTTGAAAATTGATCAGTTTTTAACATTGTTAAAATTTGTGATATCAGAGACCAGTTACAGTTTTAAAATTTTTCAACATTTTTACAATATTCTTACATATCTGAAGATCATAGGACAAAATTATGTCTATTTTTTTTTTTTCTGTCATGTCAAAATCATACTTTTGTTGATGTTGGAATCTTAATAATTTGATATTTAAGAAAATATAAAGATGAAAGTTGGTACCCTGATAATTTCCTATGTAAATAAATACTTTTTGGCTTCATTTTACCTTTGTTTAAAATAGTTTAGATGCAAATTCTCCCAGATTTTTCTGAGAGTCACCCATAGTCATTGGTTTATTTGAGATGGAATGACCCAAATAGATTTTTTTTAAAAAACATTTCCTCAAACCAATGTTACATAAAATACTTAACAGAACCAGCATAAACAAATCATGAGACATAATAGTAATGTACTAAATAACTAAAAAAATAAGATTGAATACAAGTGTATTGGACAACTGCTTTCTTAATGGTAGCTATCAGGCAAACAACGTTATCTATATGGCAGTGGTTAAATGTAAAAGAAACCTGGATAAAGTCTGCATCAGTACCACAGAAAGTCCTTATATAACCATAAAACACCATTTCAATTAGTGAGGTATAGAATAGATCTGTGAAGGTATGTATGACAAAAGAAAATATATCCACCTACCTTGAATGGGACATATTAAGAAAAACAAACATCTATGGAATCAGGGGCTTTATTTTGTTCATTATGCCAGTAGGAAGTGGCTTTTTATATTTACTTTTCGCAATCAGCAATATCTATTGAAATATATATATTTATATATTTTGTCAGCATGCATACATGGCATGAAATGAAATATGTCTGGCGTACCTAACTGATGAAGGGAATGCAAACTGAATGGATTCCTAAATGTATAGGAAGGCTTATGACTGAAGGTTATTTTAATGTTTGTGTCTCACCTGATTTAATTGGATGAAACTTAATTATTGAGTTTGTAAATATAGTATTTTTTGACTTTAATTCAATGTGGTTTGAGATAAACATACAGATAAAAACAATAACATTAACATCTACTATAAAACCCAAATACATGTTAACTGTAAGCAAGAAAAAGTTTCTCTTAAATAAAGAAATACACAGCCCTAATCGACCAGAACAAGAAAATTATATTATCTACTATAAAAAATTGAAAACAGCTAACCTAATCAACAATAACAACATACCTGCAAAATCTAAATTACAGTGAACTAATATTATTTAAGAGTTCTCGTGACCTTTAAGGAACTGTGTTCCTGATCAAATCAAACTCATAAATAATTATATTGGTCATATTACTACATGCCTATCTGGACATCTCGTGTTACACCTGACTAGCTCAATTAGGGCTTACTTAAACATATGCAGAAACCTAGCAAACTTCATCCACAATATACTAGTAGAAAATACAAGTATAATAGCCTCATTCATATGTAAAAAGAAAAATTTAAAATAATGGCAGTACTAATAATAAAAAAAGAAAAGCCAACACTTTATAACATTAACTATGAACACAGCCAAAATCTGCTGACCGTGTTTCGAAAATAAAACATTCTTATATATATATACATATCTATATATATATATATATATATATATATATATATATGGATGTAAATAAGTATACATATGTATATATTTTTGGTTTTTACAAAACAACGAAAACCCATTAACTGGGGAATCATCATGAAATCTAGATCTTGTAATGGAATAGGAAATAGATGTAACTTAGCCTTTTAGAAAAACTTATCTTAAATCAACTTAGTGATCCTTATTTATTAAACAAAAGAAGTGAATTTTTGACCACATGCATACATAGAAATAAATATCTGCTTAAATATTTAGACCCTGACATAACTATAGAGTCCCAACTTTTCTTTTTACTTCATTCATCTATTTATTCCTTAACAATCTTCATTCACTTTTCTTTTTAATTACTTATTTATTTTCGGATATTTTTTATTTATCAATTTATCGTATCATTTAATTAAAAAAAACTTTAAATTACTTTTATATAAAAGATATATGAACGCTAATGTCTCCAAAATTTTTTTTTGATGAATAATGAATTTTTACCAGAATTATTTTCATTTTTAATGATAATAATTCATAGTTTTATTTCTTTCAAAAATCTATATTAATGTATAGTTGTTAGGTGATATTGATATTAAGTAAAAACTATATTTAGTAATCATAAATGGAAAAGCTTTCTACAATTCAGTAAACTATCCCAGTATTTTAAAAAGAATTTTAAATTTTTTTGTGTTTGTATAAACTTACAAATATTTGTAAAAATGGACATCCATAAACATTATCAGAAAAATAGTAACTACAGTAAATTTCAAATTCATTGTTAATTTTCTAACATTTTCTCAACAAATGTCTATGTACCTAAAATTCAATAAAATATTAAATTACAATATTTTCCTAAATTCTTAAGATTACTGAGTAATTAAAAAATTATATTAAAAAAAAAGAACTTGCTTTATATTCATCAAGCACTTTTTACAGTTATTTTCTCCATAGAAAAAAAATCCCACATACATCAGTCAGTTGAGATAGTTGCCAACACCTCATAAAAACACCTACTTCTGTATTATTTTTTAACTGAAAGTAATATTTGTTTTGAATCAAATTAATGAAATCTAAGGTTTCTAAAATAAATATTTAGAAAATTATGCTTTATTTTTTAATGATTTTTTTAATAAAGAGAACCTATGTTGACAGGTTCATTCCTATGGTTGATTTTTATCAATTTTAATGATATCAAACAAAAATAATTTAAACTAATTTAAATAAATTTGGACTGAGTTAGAACGAAGGGTAATTTCCTATTTTACATGCATAAAATTGAATTTGTTTGAATCATATCTAATTTTGGATTTCTTTAAAATTCATTCCACTACCATAAAAATTCCTCATCCTGCTGCTGCTTGTTTCATTGTAAATCCAAATGAAATACATATTGCACTGTTGGTAAACAATGAAGAAAGTATATGTTCAATACATTGGCTCAATGCCAGATTCATGTATTGTGTTCCCGTTTTGAATTGATTAAAACTCTTACTTACAGGGTTCAAGAGATAAATTATCACTATTATATATTATTTTTGCACATGCGCATTATTTGTTTTTGATTTTGTTGACTGCACAGTATAGTAGGTTTGCTGTTTACTGAAGAGTCCCTCAATCCCTCGAACGCTTTCCATTTATACTCGCGCTGACATCACATCTGCTTCTTCCTTTGTACTCAGATTGTTTCCCCTCTTCTTCCAAACAGCTGCCTGCATATCTTCGGGGTTTTCTTGTATGGCGTTTTGTTCGTCTTAGGGCTATAAGGATATCTGCTTCTTCTTTCTCCTCATCCTCTCTCTCTCTCTCTCTCTCTCATATGCTCTATATCTTTCTCCCTAACCTCCCCCCCCCCCCCGCCAAGGTCGTCGTTAAAAGGGAAGTCATCATCCCTTGATTGTTGGCGAGTCCTGTCTTCGGGAATTCTTTTCATTTGTGATGTATGTCGTAAAATAAGTTTGTCACCTTAGGTTATAATTGCAGATTCGCCACTGCGTTCTTTTACTCTCCATGGTGTTGGGTCGTAAACTGGTGTTAGCTTGCTGTGTTTATTTTGTTTAAGTAGTATGACATCTTCGGGTTTTATGTTAGTTTGTTTAGCTTTATTTTTTTTTTTGACCTGTGCGATTTTTCAATCTGTCATTTCCTTTTTTTGTCTTTTTGCTGTGCTATTCTCCAAGCTTGGTTTTCAGGCCTCTTTTGTAATCCTGGTATGTTGATGTTTACTTTACTACCCATGAGTAGCTTAGCTGGAGTTTCTCCTGTCATAGCATGTGGACTATTTTGGTAATACATTAGGAATTTTCCTAGATGTTTTCTCCAGTCCTTTCTTTCTGTGTTCATTGCTCGAATGGCTTTTAACATGGTTGCGAAGAACTGCTCGATCTCTCCATTAGCTTGGGGATGATAAGGGGTTACCTTTCGGTGTTGGATACCCCATTCTTTGCAGAAGTGTTTAAACTCTGAGGAAATGAATTGGGGTCCATTATCTGAAACGATAATGGCTGGAATGCCATGTGTATAGAAACACTTTTGGATTGTCAATATGATTGTATCAGCTCTGGTGGATTTAGTACTGAATGCCTCAGGCCATCTTGATCCCGCATTGATCATTCTGATTACTTAATCCCCACTAGGAAAAGGCCCACAAATGTCTATGTGGAGTATTTCTCAGAGGCCTTTCATTTCAGCCATATGCACTGGACGGTGGTTTTCTTTCGGGTCTAATGTTCCTTCTTTACGTGTTTAAAGGGTTCTGTTAACTTATGGGTTCAGTTGTTTTGTTGTATTGTGTTTTTCACTGCTGTGACGGTTGGATCCTGCTGAGATTCCTCCATTATTTCTGACAAGATGATTGATTTTGGAATGCTGTTAGCTACAACCGTGTTGATAAATACTTTGGCAATCTCTTCAGGTGAGACTAATTTTTGATACTCCATAGGTTGTCGAGAGAGTATGTCCGCCAGGTTATCTTTACCGCTAATGTGTTTTATTGTATAATCATTGTGCTGTAGACGTGAAATTCATCACAAAATTTGCATGGAGGGGTTACCTTTAGGATTGAAGATAGTTGTTAATGCTTGATGGTCAGTCATTATAAGAAATAATAAAGGTAAAAGTGGAATTTTTTGCAAGCACATACAATTGCTAGGGCTTCTTTTTCTAATTGACACTACCAGTGTTTGCCTGTAGTTAGAATTCTGGATGCGTAGCTGATGGCGATGAGTATCCCTTGTTTGTTTTGGCAAAGTATTGTTCCTAGTCCCACAGGACTGGCATCTACTATAATAGGTGTTTGCAGTTTTGGATCAAAGTGCATGAGTGGTTTGCTCTGAATGATTGCATTCTTCAGCTTGAGAAAACAAGATTCTTCTTCCTCTGTCCGATGCCATTCCATGTTTGCTTGTGTTAACTTTTTTAATGGTTCACTGAGTGTTGCCAGTCAAGGAATAAACTATGTGTATCCTGGACGTTTTCAGGGTTTTTAAAATTTCTAATTGCTTTTATTTTTGTGTCAGTTGATCTAATCCCTGTATAGGACACTATAAAACCATAGAATTCAATTTCTTCACTATGAAATATACTTTTGTGTTTTTCAATTGTGAGATTGTTTTCTTTCAAGGTGCTTAATACCATATCTAGTGTCCTTTTATGTTCTCTTGTGTCTTTACCCCAGATTAGAATGTCATCTGCTCCATTGTAGCAGTTAGGGATTTTCTGATGGATTTGTTGAAGCAATCGTTGCCCTTCTTTGGCTGCTGATATAATGCCCATAACCAGTACCTTATATTAGTAGATTCCAGATTTGCATGAAAAGGTAGTGATGTTCCAAGATTCAGGATCCAGTTCTATTTGGTGGTAATAAGAGTTTAGGTCGATTTTTGAGAAAACGTTTGCATTGCCAATTTCACTCAGTAACTGTTCAACTGTTGGTATTTGATAGCGGGTGCGTTTCACTGCTTTATTTGCCACGCGTAAGTCTGCACATATTCTAATTTCTCCGTTTGGTTTCAGTACTGTTACTAACAGTGAGACCTACAGTGGGTCCTTCCACTCTTTCAATGATATCATTTTCTAGCATTTCATTGATTTCTTTTTTTTTCCTCTACTGCTTGTTGGATATGAAATGGTGTCCGTCTTGGCGGTTGTGCAACAGGTATAACCTTGTCGTCTAGTCTAACTTTAAGTTGGAAGTTTTTCATTCTTACTAATCCTTCCAACGAGGGTAGGTGTCGATCTAGAATTTCTTTTGTTGATGTCCGGATACTTTTTGTCATAACTGATTTCACCTGTGGGGTGGTGATAAATCCTAGTTCAATGCTGGCCCACATACTTAATGTTACCACCTTGATATGCCTTTGTTACGAATACTTCTGGGACCATTTGTCAGCATTGCGAAAAATTCCCCTCTTAATGGTATTGGAATATTCCCATAGGCTTTTGTTTTACAGATTGTTTCTTTTAATGTTAAGTTTGGCCGTACTTTAAGAATCTCTTTAAATGTTTTGCCGTCGATAAGGTTGATGTCTGCTCCAGAATCTATTAATATTTTGACTGATACGTCATCAATATGGACAATTTCGTTATCTGCTGAATGAATAGTTTTCACCTGAAAAACGACTGCCTGGCTGTCTGAATTATTCAGATTCAGTGATACTGATTGTGTCCCTCTAACCTCTTCGTTTTCCCTTTATTACCAATCCTTTTTTTAAGCATGTTTTTTCAAAGTGATTTATTACTCCACAGTAATTACATTTTTTCCCCCAAATACAGGGCATTTTGTTTGACCATGTGTGTGGTCGGAGCCATCACACCCATAGCATTTTGTAACTGTTTTTAATGGGTTGTTGTCCCTGAACAGTTTCCTACCTGCACTGTTATCTCGTTGTTGTTGTTGCTGCTTGTAATTGGTTGTAATTTTGTGGATATCTGAGTGCTCTCTTTCATTCTCTTCTATTTGTTTAGCTTGTGTTTCAGTGGATTCAAATATGAATACTCTTTGAAGTGCTTCCTCTACTATTAAATCAGTTTTTTCCAAATATGCTTGGCGTAATTTGCTTGATGAGCATTTTTCTATAAATTGGTCTACTATAGCCTTGTCCAGGTTGTATTCGCCAAAGTTGCATTTTGCTCCTTGTAAGCGTAGACGGGTGACATAGTCGTGTGTTGACTCCCCAATTTCTTGACTAATCATCCTGAATTTATGTCTTTCAAAGACTTTGTTTTTTGAATGAAATATTCGTCCAGTGCTATTTTTGATGTTTTGTATGTAGGCTCTACTTGATTTGGTGTTATCTCCGGTGTTAAGGTTTTGAGGATATCTTTCAGTTTCTTTCCTCCGTAAAATCGAAAGAGTGATAGTTGTCGTTTATCATCTGTTATATCAAACGCTGTAAATGCGTCTTCAATATGTTCACTCCATTCTCTCCATGCTTGCTCCTGGTTGGAGTTTTCCCAATCTAGGGTCTCTATTGTTGGCATAGAGAGAGCCATTTCTTTCAAAATAATTTATTTTCAAAGCTTGTTACCTATGTTGTTGTTGTTGGATTCGATTATTTTTTTTTTTTGTTTGTTTTTGCTGTCAATTCAAAGTTTGAAGTTTTACTAATGTTGTTGTTAATTCAAAGTTTTACTCATGTCATTGTCGAATTCAAGTATATATTTTTTCCTTTTTTTTTTTTTCTTGTTGAGGAGGTAATATTTCGTTAATTCAAGATTTACTTGTGTTGTTGTTGAGGGGGTAATGTTTCGTTCACTCGAAGCTTGTCAAATTATCTCATCCTTGTCGCCAGTTTTGCTGTTTACTGAAGAGTCCCTCAATCCCTTGAGTGCGTTCCATTTATACTCGCACTGACATCACAGTAGGGTCAGTTGGTTAACCTCTGTGAGAAAAAGAGCACCATAACACAATTCACTTTGCCAGAAAATTTGAAATCACATGTTGTATTGCTTGGCATTCACACTGGAAGCTCCAATATGAACATTTCAGTGTGTTTGGCATGATTACTTGCGATGACAACATTATGCCTCCATTCATTTTCCCACAGGGCCTCAGCCTCAGCACAGAAGCCAACATCAAGTGTCATGAGAAGGTAGTGCTTTCCTGGGTTAATAAGGCCACTGCTCTGCACCATGACACAGAGACAGTTGGATCCAGATATGGTTGTCAGACAATTTCTGCAACCACATCACACCTTACATCTGCCCATCTAACTCCCCAGGCTGCAACCACTTTGATTATTATATGTGAGGTGCAGTTGAGTGGGAGACCAACAACGCCTTGTAACACCAAAAATGACTTAAAAACAAGGATTATAACAGCATTCGCTAACTTAAGGAGACTGTCTAGAAAAGATGCAGGGGATTCCAAAGTTGTCTGGAGGCCTTGGTTGAAGCCAATGGTAATTTTTATTGAATGAATTAAAAATATTTTTGTATAAATTTTGGTAAATATATCTGTTAAAATGAGATGTCAGTGTAATTTTCATTTTTGTGTAATTTAGACAATTTATCCATCACACCCTGTCTGTTTGAAATGGTTATTAACAATGGTAAAATCTGTGAGATTCTCTGACAATTTGGAACAAACGATGCACTTTTTCTCCTGCTACCTTCACAAGTTTGGCGAAACTCAATTTACAAATGTCAGACATCCTTCTTCATTGTTTGCAGTGTGTACTACTTCTAATTTTGTGAACATGTTTGATTTTTTTTTTTTTTTAAATAAACTTTTTAGTTTACTTTCATGTAAAATAAGAAATTACCCAGCAAAGTATTTTGCTTACTGGAATTTTTAAATTTGAATAGGTTGAAATGAAAAAAAAATTTTTCAAGAAAGATTTTTCATTTTTAAAAATGCACTTTTGAATGCACAATGTATGTGTATTTATGTTTAATGATAATGAGAAGGGGATTTTACCTTTTTAATAAAAAAAAAGAAAAATTTAAAAACTTTCAATTTGAAGTAAGAATTGTAAAACTAATGTAAGAATTATTAATGACTTTTAAAAAAAAGTCACTTTTTCTTTCTTTTTTCACAAGAAATTCTAACTTAAGTTTTGCCTAAGTTGGTGTTTCTTGTAAAAAAAGAAAAAAGAAAAAAAGAAAGAATACTCATTATTTATTTAAACAAAATTAAATACACATACATACACTTCACTACTTTGTTTTTAGATTTGATGTAGCCTTGAATGGCGAAATGCGTTATTGATTTTATCGAATCCCTTTTCATTTAACATTTCCACTTATCAAATTTGAAATATATGTGTGCGTCTATATGTGTGCGTCTATCTTGCATAATATACCAAGCTACTAAAAGATGCAAGGGAAACCTTCCAAAATAAATATGAGAATATAGGAATAACAGAAGGTCCATTGGTGGTGAGAAACAACTCACACAAAGCTTCATTTACAAATAGCATATATAGCTAATCAAAAGAACAAAACAAAACTCACTAAAAATACCATAGAAAATAAGAAAAAGTACCATTTTACTACAACACTTCAAAACAATGTAACTTTTGCCAAGAGAAGATAGAAATAATCACCTTCCTAAAAAAGATACACATCTAAACAAAACAGGAATTAGAGCTCATTTCCAAGTGCAGGCACATAAACAAATTCCTACAAAATTACCAACAACCACAGTCAGTTAAGTGCCATACGTGATACACGCTTTGGGTGATCATGTCTTGAAAGAGACATGACTGACTGGGCAGAAGATTATCCCGCAGTAGGTTGCCATTGCTTTCTGCAGTAGACTGGTTGCCAGCCAAGGCTATAGAACCCAATCTGTCCTGTTATTTAACCCATAACTGGAGGGAAGAGACAGATTAATACCTTTTCCAAGGGCATTTGAGCATAAGTGAATGCAAGGAATTCAACTGGAATTCAAACTCTGCTCCCTGATTTGTCATTCTGAATCGATATCCACTGCACCACAATGCACATACATAACCAAAAAGACTAAAATCTAATAAACTTTATTTGAAATGTCAAAATATAAAACCAAAGGAAATATACAAAACAAATGAATGAAATATATTAATAAAATTAAAATAATTTGATATTCGTACATGTATGTGTACACACACATATATATGAGCATGGTAGTCTAATAGATAGGGGTTTAGAATGAGAAATCAAGGAGCTATTTTCAAATTCCAGTAGAGTTTGTTACATTCACTTCCATACAAATACCCTTAGGAAATGTATGAATCCATCTCTTCTCCTACACCAGCTATGAGTAAATAACAAGACAGACTGTGTACTATGGTCTTGGTTAACAACCAGTCTAGAAGGACTACTTTGAATTCAAAACCTGACTAATATCATTTGAAAACCTTGTGGTACACTACATGAACCAGTTCTCTCTATTCAGTTTTTCAAAAAGTGTGCCTGGTCCTGCACAAGCTTTCACCATCGAATCATTTGTTCAAAAGGTTTGGCTGTTCAGATCTATTAACTGAGACACTGGTCCCTCATAAACAGAAAACACTTAACACAAATATAAAATTTTATTTTTTAATCATTTCACCCCAAACAAGACAAAGCCACTAGACTGCAAGGAGGGGTGTGTATGAGAGTGAAAGAAACAAAGTACAATACAAGAACAGGGTTCAAGTAGACAGGAGATGATGACTGACATTGCATTAATTTTTAAAAATTGTGTTTGATAAGAAAGAAGAAAGCAAGAAATGCAAAAGAAACTTAGCTTAGAACTGATAGTTCTAAAATTAAATGAATTTTGGTTATAATAAAAGGATATAATGATATTCTATGGATGCATAATTAGGATTTGTAAAAATATTGTTGATTTCGTTTGTAATGAACATTATATTACAAAGTAAATAAAGTAACTTAGTTGAAATAGTGTTTACTACTTTAACAGAAAAATGTATTTTAATATGAATGAATTTGGATGCATATTATCATTACAATTTGTTCTTGTTATGAAAATAGGTACAACATGGAGTTGAAGCCAAGAACATTTAAAGAACGTCAGAAGTATGTAAAAGGACTACAGTCCTTTGATTTTTTTTTTTTTTTTTTTTTTTACTATTTGAGCCTATGGTGGAGGTTTAGCTTTTTTTTTTTTTCCTATAAAACTTCTTTAAAAATTTAACATCTTATTATTTTATCATCATCATTTTTTCAGTGTGTGTATAAGCTTGTTTGGTTGAATAATCTAGACATATTATGTCTATTTATTTTAATCCTCTTGAATTCATGGATTAATTTCTTAATGTTTTAATTAAACTCATTAAAGAAGGTGCTGTAATTTTTCTCATTTCTTTTATTTTCCAAAGTACTTTAAATCTTATCCCAGATCATCTTCATGGGTGAATTGCTTAGACAAAAATTTAATGCAGTTGATAGTTGTGAATTTTTTTGGTGCATGTGCATGAAATGCACTCTTTTAATTAAAAAAAAATTACCAGTATATGAGGTAGATATTTGTAAAAAAAAAATTCAAAAAGTCGCAATTGACATATTTTAAAACATTTTGTTATAATTGTAATTTTTTGAAAATTACAATTTACATATTTTAAAACTTTGTTATACTCATTAATCTTATTTAGTGTTGGTTGTATTTTTTATTTTTTTTATTTAGTGATCTTCAAGAATTTGAAGATTTTTTTTTATTTTTGTGGTGTAGTATGCTCGGTTAATATTTCTCTAAGCCATGAATGTTGACAGGAATTTTCCTTTAAATGTTGTAATATGTCTAGATTATTCAACCCAACATGCTTAAATGAAAATATGCTGCTTATATATATATATATATATATATATAATGTGTGTGTGTGTGTATGCATTGCTACTTATTATTTAAATTGAGCTCTCTTCAAATTACTCTTTTGCTGGATTGCCCTGTCGGCTGGGTCTGTAGAATATACTGACTGTACCTTTACAGAGGGGTAAGCCCCCATCCCCACCCCCAAATGAGGCTATCTGTTGGAGCTAGGACAGAATCCTAGTGGTTGAGCTTACACAGAAAATAAATTCTTGAAATTTATAGCCATAGAATTAATGTAGGATACACCTCTAAGTAAATTATCACCCTTTCTCATTGAAAGGATAACTAGCAGGGTGAATCCGAAACCAGTTAGAAAAATTAGAAATAGAAATCTATTGGTAGAAGTAACTGAAAAAAAAACATGCTGAAAATCTACTAAAAATGGAAAAGTTCCATAAATATATATGCATGGCTTACCTGCATGAGAAGTTGAACTTTTATAAGGGAGTTATAAAGTCAACGATTGAGCTTAGCAATAGAAGAAAAAATAAAAATGGCACTGCAAAGACAGGGTGTCACTTATTGCAAAAGAATTAGCATTAAGAGGAATGGTGAGAGTATATTAACCAACATACATATACTCATGTTCGACTCACCCACTATCCCTAGGGAAGTTAAAATAGGTTTCATGGTTGAAAGAGTGGCACTCTATGTACCAGCACCCTTGTGGTGTTTAAAGTGCCAGAGATTTGTAGACACCACAAAGACATATGCTGAGGACAACATGTCTGACAAATGTGCAGAAAAGAACCTAGTCCATAGAGAAGAGAAATGCCAAAGAGAAAGGAGATGTGCAAATTGTCATGAGAACCACCCTGCGTTTTCTAGAGACTGAAGTTTATAGAAAAGAAAAAGAGGTGGTGCAAATTAAACACAAAAGAAATGTGTTCTTTCCAGAGGCTAGAAGGATTGCCGACTCCTATATGGGAGCACAGTCATATGCCTATGTAAAATAAATATCAATGAAACTTAAGAAAACAAGTACCATAAACTAATAGACAAATTACTGCATTTGACTACAAATGAGTGGCCAAATTTTCAAGAATGCCTTAGAAAGACTGATGAGGAAGTAGAATCACAAGAACCGGAAACAAATGGTGAAATGAAAGATAAAAACATACCAAGTTCTTCTGTTAAGATTACATTTTAACCAAAACACCAAAGACCTCCCATCCGTCCCCCAATATGTGAGGTGAACAATACCTCCCCAAACAGGAATACATCCACAGAGAAAATGTTGGGCCAGTCAAAGAACTCAGTGGCTCCAGTGGAGCTTAAAAACAAGCATAATCTATTGGAAAAAATGGAGGTTGAGGAGCCTTTACTCACAAAAGTAAAAACTAAGAAATCACAAAAAAATGCAACTCCAAAACTTAAAATTATATGGACTATAAAATTATCCAATGGTATCAGAGGAGCAAGAGTCAATCACTATGAATTATTGCTGCTTCTAACAAAACACTGCCCATCAATCATATGCCTTCAAGAGACTCATCTAAAAAACAATACCATCAACATTAAAATTTATCAATTGTACAACTATATTAAGCAGCATGCTGATAGACCTTGTGGCAGATCATCAGTACTCATTAACAATAATATCCCACACAGTGAAATCACATTAAATACCAATATGCAAGCAGTTGCTATATCAGCAACCCTCAACAAAACAATAAGCATGTTCACTATATATTCTCTCAAGTGAAGAACTCAAAGAATTGGAGCTAAACAATTTGATATCACAACTACCAAAACTCTTTATTATAATGGGGGACTTCAACAACCATAATGAGATTTGGGGAAGCAAGAAATTGGACAAAAAGAGCAAAATAATAGAATCGATATTAAACAAACATCAGTTATGCATGTATAACAATGAATCAAACACATACCTACACCTAGCAACAGGCACATATTCAGCAATAGATATAACTATATGTGACCCTAACCTTTTCTTGGATTATAATTGGAAAGTACATGATGACACTTGAAAGTGACCACTTCATGATTCTAATAGAAAATGCCACCAAGAAGCTAAATAAAAAAAAAACTCTAAGCTGGAATTCAGACAAGGCTAATTGGGAGGGATTTAAAACTTCATGCTTAGTCAAACTAACCACAGAAGCCAATAAAAACAAGGAAGAAGGCATCCTATATTTTACCAATGCACTGTTAAAAATAGCCGAAAAACATATGCCAAAAATCTCCACCTCTTCAAAATACAGTAGGACATGGCCCAATAAGGAATGCAAAAAAAGCAGTCAGATTACACAGAGCAACACTAAAGAAATTTTAAAATAAACCAACACGAGAAAATTTAAACACCTATAAAAACGGCAGAACCAAAGCCTGAAAAATCATCAAAGAACCCAAAAGAAATACATGGAAAAATTATATTGCCAAAATAAATAACACAAAACCAAAAAAAGTATGGCAGATGATTCAGAAAATAACTGGCAAAAATAGCAGTACCCCTACCAAACATCTTACCCGTGATAACTAAAAGATTACCAACAAGAAACATATAGAAAACCATCTTGTCAAAACTTTCTTGCAAAATTCGTCCACAGAAAACCAAAGCAAAGATTTTAAGACCATCTAAACAAAAGCAGAAAAAGTAAAAATTAGAGAAAAATTAGTTGTAGCTTTCAGTATTTTTGTTTTGAAATCTACTACAGAACTGACGGAATCCCTCAACAAAGCCCACAATACAGCAGTCAGACCAGACAAAATTCACTATCAATTTCTGAAAGAATTACCCAAACCATCCAGGATTTACCTCCTACAAATCTACAACAGTATATGGAAGAGAGGTAACATCACTAAAATATGGAGACAAACTACAGTTATGCCAATACCTAAACCTATGATAGACAATACAAATGCAAAAAACTACTGACCCATTGCTCTTATCAGTTGTTTGCAAAACACTGGAGAGAATGATAAATGCCAGATTGATCTTGTATTTAGAAAATAACAAATTAATAACTGAATATCAATCTGGCTTTATAAGTCAAAGGAGCTCTATGGATTATCTGATCCACTTAGAAACATTTATCAGAGGCTTTTATTAAAAAAAAAGAGCATCAAGTGGCAGTTCTTTTGATCTTGAAAAGGCATATGACAACATGGAAGTACGGCATAGTAAAAGACCATAAAAAAACTTGGGTTAAAAGGTTGAATGCTAATATTTATCAAAAAAGTAAAACTTTCCAACCACAATACACAGAACTTATCCAGCAAAAAGAAAAATCCATCAAACCTTTCAGTTTATGCATTAAAAACGTCATAGGAGAAAATCTGATAGATACAACACAAATTCGGAAATCAATTATTTCATCTACACCCCCTTGGATCATAAACCAACCTAAAATAATCTTAGACCTTACAAGATATCCAAAATTCAAAGCAAACCCTGTTGTATACCACTCTGAAATACTGAATATTAAAAATAATCACTCAGACCATCTTTTTATACATATACACACACACACACACACGCACAGAGAGAGTAAAATGCAAAAATGGAGTAGGATGTGCTGCCATACTAAAACAGAATAAGCAATGCAAAAGAATTACAAACATAACTTCAATGTATACTGCTGAAATAATTGCTATTAATTTAGCACTTGACATAATAACTACAATGACCCACAATAGATTAATAATTTTCAAAGACATTTTATCTGCACTTACTGCATTAAAACATAAAAATGTCAGTGACCCTTTAACCATACAAGTACTAAACAGAATCTATGACTTGTTTTAAAATTAAGAAATAATCTTTTGTTGGATCTCAAGCCATTTTGGAATATCGGGAAATGACAGGGTACATTCGGAGGCAAAAAAAGCCTTGAAGGATGCAATAACAAACACAAAGGTTCCATACTTTGATTATAAGACTGTTGTAAAGAAAATTATCATTAAAAAATGGCAACATTATTGGTATACATTCATTAATAACAAACTCCAAAATATTAAACCTGCTATTGGAGAATGGAACTCAGAATACAAAAATAGAAGAGAACAAGTCATGATGACCTGCCTGCACATAGGCAACATCTGCATTACTCACCTTTATTTACTAGAGGGCACAGAATCTCCAATGTGCACTACATGCCAAGAGAAATTTACAGTAAGACATATATTGTTATAGTGTGTAGATTTTAATCTAATATGAACAAAATATTAGCAAGTGAGTAATTTAAGAAAACTTTTTATGAAAATAAAACCAAGATTGTAAATTTTCTAAAAGTTGGATTGTACTAAAAAATATGAGTAATTGAAAAATGGTCCAAATGTAAACATGAACACTTTTTTACCAAACTATCACAATGAATTTATTTAAAAATTTAGTTGGCATTAAATGACCCACTGAGGTTGATATGCCATAAAACAAACCAACCAACCAACTCCTTATTAGAAACTCCACTGATATGGATTTATAATAACAATGGAAAAGTTTTCACTGGAATATTCTCTGAAGAATATCCAATATTTGTATTATTCTGACTATTAGCCTCATCTATGTTACCATTTGTATGATGTTTTGGCTGTTGTATGCTTTGGCCTTCTTCAAGTGCTAGAAACTTCAAACCAAACCATTTATTACGATCACTGTGGTATATCATTCTTAGCAATGCCTCTTTTGGTAGTCATGAGTTATCTTCTTCTAACCAGACTTTCTAAAATTACTTGTTCACCACTGCTGTAGCCTGGTATTGCTCACAACTCTTTGGGTCAAGTCACTGAAACTAACCAACATCTATATCCACTCATCCTTGCAGGCTTGGCACCAAGACTTGCCGACTGGTCACAGAAAAAGCAGGACATGCCCTGGTCCGAGAACGTATCCAGTACAATCAATGGATGAAACAAAAATTACATTCTGATATCTCCCAGAGGCTCAAAGTATTCTTCAGCATTATTATTGATGAAGACTACTGAAAGTTGGACAAATCCTTCAGGCAAGAATTCGATGCAGTCAAGGTCTGCCAAGTATGGAAACTAAATAGATTAAAAGATCTGAAGGGACACATGAGGTCCATCACCCACCTGTGAAGGCAGTTGTCAACATCAGTTGAGTGCTTCTGAAGCGTCAGTGCTGAACAAGGGTTTCAACTTTGGAATAACTATCAGGTGGATATCATACTTAGACATCATTGCCCAGATCAACGAAACATTTTTGAAATAGGAGTGTCAAAAATTGCAATATGAGCTCTGGTAAAAAATACTGGAGAAAAACCATTAGCATCAAAAATTGCTATATGAACTCTGGTAAAAAATGGTTACTGAACATTAACTTTATAAGTCCCAGAAATTCAGTTGTTCTTGTTCACATGGCCCAGTGGATATAGATGTTTGTTAGTTCCAGTGACTTGACCCAGAGAGTTGTGAGTTCAATACCAGTCTACAGCAGTGGTGAACAAGTAACTTAGAGATTTTGGTTAGAGGGAGATAACCCATGACTACCAAGAGAAGCATCGTGCAAGGAATGAGGATGATATACCCCAGTGATTGTGATAAAGGGTTCGGTTCAAAACTCATGTCACCTGAAGAAGGCCAGAGCATCTAATGGCCAAAACCTCATACAAATGGCAACAAAGATGAGAACAATAGTCCAAATAGTGTAAATATTACCTCATCTCAGAAATATAGACAAATTCCATATTCGTCTTTGAACTCTTTTACCAGATTGATCATGGAGAACCTTATTTATTTTTTTTAGTGAGACTATGCTTGAATACCCATTCCCACCTGAATCTTTTCTGTATTCCTTGCGACCCTAAAAATAACTTTAATTTAAAATCTCAAAAGACACCTCTAAACCGTAAACTATTAGATCCTTTTAAAGTGGATTTGTTGAAATTCATAAAAAAATTGGCTTTAAAAGACCTTCCAATAAATTTTTACTTGAGGTGAATTGTGATACAGATAAAATTTTAAAAAATTACATGATTTATGGATCAAGGTTGATAAATCTAAAATATTTATAAATTGATCCTTCCTGTTATCAGAAACTTGTTATTAAAAATCTTACCAACAATTATAAAATCAAAAATGACCAAGGAACTGTCTCAAAAATTAACCTAGATACCGCTGAGTTTGCTAGTAAATTTAATGTTATTAATAGAATGGGTAAAATCCACTTTAGAAATGCTTATATATTCTTAAAAGACAATAAACTTCACTTTGTTGATAAACTTCAAACTAGATTAAGTAACCACTCAAAAACTGAAATAGGGCTTATTTCTGAAAATATCAAAAATGTAATTACTATTATCCAAAGATCTTCCTTTAATAATCTTGTGGAAAGATTCATCCAATACTATTAAATAGTTTAATAACATTATACATAAAGATAAGCCATCTTCATTCCATTCAACATTATAGATTTCTACTTTCCTGTTTCTAAGGATCTATTGTTGGATAGTCTGAAGTTCGCTAAACAATATGTAGATATTACTGAAGATGGTTATAAAATTATCTTAGCATTTAGAATATCGGTATTATTTAATAATAACTCTACTTGAATAAAAAGTAACTGTGACAATTTTGATGTCCCTATATGTGTTTAATTCAACTCAAATTGCAGATTTAGTGGGCATCTATATTTTGTATATTCTTAGGATAGTTGAACCAAAAAAAAATTGGATTATATAGAGATGATGTCATACCTAGTAGTAATGGCCTTTATCCTCTAAAATCCAAAAGAAAGTACTTTTAAATTTCTTGGTTTTAAAATATATATTTTTTCAATTCTTAAAATAGTTAATTTTCTGGATATTGCCTTAAACCTCTCTAATAATACTTTCAAGCCATATCATAAAAATAGTGAGCCTCCTACATATATTAATGTTAGTTCTAACTATCCCCATCAAGTGATTAAACAAATTCCCACTTCAGTTAACACTAGGATAAATAAACTAGCCTCCAATAGCAAAATATTTAATGGTAATAAAAATCCTGTATAATAATGCCCTCAAAAAAAAAAAAAAATGGGTACAAACAAAAGTTATTCTAAAAAAAACAAACAAACCAAAAAACACAATGAAACTGGTATTAATGATTTTAAAAATAAGAAAAGGAGTTTTATGGTTCATCCCCATCCATTTTTGCCAATTTATCTAACATTAATATCAGTCAACATTTTCTGAAATTGATCAATAAACATTTTAATGTTAACAATTTACTAAGTAAGATCTTTAATAGAAAAACATTAAAAATTAGTTTTCCTGTACTAGCAATATCCGCAGCATCATGAATTCTCATAATAAAATACTTGACAATTTTTATAATCATCATCAAATATAAATCCCTCTCTGTTATTGTAAAATTAAGGATAACTGTCCAGTTGGAGGTATATGCATGTCTGAAGTCATATTCCAAGCTACTATTTTCTCTAAGGAATATGATAAAGAAAGAAAAATATAATTTGGAGTTTCTGTTGAACCTTAGAAATCATAAATATTTTTTCTCTAGGCCCAATCTTAAATCCCAGACAGATCTATTTAAATATTTCTGGGAATTAAAAGATAGAGGACTCTCTCTACAAACTGAATAGAAGATAACTGGTAAATCTCAAACTCTGATTAGCTTTAGAAATAGATGTAATCTATGCTTAGATGAAAAAAAAAAAATAAAATTTTGTGGTAAATATCAGCTTTTGAACCAATGAAATGAAATGGATTTTAAATGTCATTATAAGTATAAATTTAAACTATTGGAATTGTAGGATTAATATAATTTTATGGTAATTCCAACTGCTATTTATTTCCCCATTGTGATTCTGCTCCAGTTTTATATATATATATAAACACATCACTCAATAAGTCTCAGACCTGACATATAGATGGTGCCACTAATAAAAAAACCCATATGAGTTTTGTGAAGTACTAATCTTTAAATGGCACTTGACAAAATTTGGGCTCAATCGGATTATTAGTTTACAAGTTACAATTATTTAAGTGAAGTTACTGTTGCAAATTTTCAAAACAATAGAAAAATTTGAATTTTGTGTGTTGATAATGCATTGTTTTCTGATGGTGAAAAATTACTGCTCAAGCAAAGCAATGGCATGATAAGTGTTATTCGGACTCTGCTCCACTGGAAACAATGGTTAAGAGGTGGTATACTGACTTTAAACACAGTCATATAGACACAAATGAGGCTGAACGCTCAGGTCGTCCTAAATCAGCAGTTGTCCCGGAAAACACCAAAAAAATCCACAAACCCATTTTAGTCAATCTTAAAGTTGCATGAGATAGCAGAAGAGTTGAATATATCAGAAGGTAGTGTATTCATCATTTTGCATGAACATTTGTCAATGAGAAAGCTGTGTTCAAAGTGGGTGCCACATTTGGTCACAGTCAATCAAAAACATTTTGATGATTCAGAGTTGTTTGCAACTGTTTCAATGCAACAAGAAGTTTTTGCCTAAATATGTGACAATGGATGAAACATGGATCCACCACTTCATTCTGGAGTCAATTTGGCAGTCAACTGAGTAGACAGTAGCAGGTGAAAGCCATCCAAAGCGACCAAAGACGCAAACATCAGCAGGCAAGGTTTTTGCTTCAGTATTTTGGGATGTGCAAGGTATTTTGTTCATCTATTACCTTGTGAAAGGAAGTACCATCAATAGCAAAAATTATATAGCATTATCGGTTCATTTGAAGGAAAAAATCACCAAAAAATGGCCACAAATAAAGAAGAAAAAAGTGATCTTTCACCAATACAATGCTCCATGTCACAATGGCAAAAATTACATGCATTGCACTTAAAATTGCTTCCGCATCCATCCTATTTTCCAGATCTGAACACCAGCGACTACTGGCTGTTTACAGATCTCAAAAGAATGCTTCAGGTAAAGAGATTTGGCTTCATTGAAGAAGTGATATCAGAAACAGGTGTATTTTGAGGTCAAAGGCAAATTGTTCTACAAAATAGGCATTGAATTGTTAGAGAAGTGTTGAAATCAGTGTATCACCCTAAAAAGAGATGAACCAAGTCTAATTTTGCCTAAAAGTTGTTGTTTTATTAGTTAGGCTTGGAATTTATTGAGTGATGTGTTATATAAATATATATATATATATATATATATATATATATATATAATTGTTTTTTTCCCCACTTTATTTTTTTGTATTTAAATTGGTTGAAAATTGACTTTTTGTAATGTTAAACACTTGTATATTGTGTTTTTTTACTACATTGGCTCCTTTGCCATTATCTGAATTATTGTATTTAATTTTCTGCATAATATTTCTTTTAAAGGGTTTTTTTTTTAATTTTTATTTTATATAAAAAATGTTTTTTTAAAAAAAAAATGAAGTAAAATAAAATTTTAAAAAAATACTGTGAAACCAATAAGATGTAAACACAAATTCTACTCCAGCAGCTTCTTTTCTCACACTTCCCACCTGTGGAATTCCCTTCCATTTGCTTGCTTTCCTGACAGCTAAAATCTCAAAGAATTTAAATGTAAAGTCAATAGTCATCTCCTCACTAACCTGCATCTTCTCTCTCATGCTCCTTTCTCCGTCTATTCCACTCTCATCAGTATTCTCATCCATCTCTTATCCACTTCCTGACACCCCTCTAACTTGTCACTTTTTCTCATAACTTTCCTTCTATGTAATCCCCTGCAAATCAGTGGCAGTAAAATGCCTTACTTGGGGCGATATGATTATTTTTTTTAAAAAAAAGTCCTTTTGGTAAAGATTTTTTATAAATTTATGTTTAAAATTTTACTGTCAGCTAATATTTGTGAATGTAAGTGTAAGATCTATCCCTAATTCTTTTTTTTTTTAATTCATTCATATACTGATTTATTTTTCCCTTTCATTCTCCCCATCTCCATTCTTTATGAAGATTTTGTCTGTGTTCATATTGTATATGTATATCTTTTATATTTCTGGTTCAAAAGATATAATGTTCATTTCCCTTGTTAAAAATTATTTTTAGAATAGTGTAAGTGAATTTAACTTTTACTTTTATTTTTTTTAATGTCTAAATGGAGGAAAATAATTTTGATAAAAATTTTGTAAAAAAAAATTCTATTTTCTAGAAGTTTTTGTGTTGGCTAAAATTTGTGTTTGTATGGGTTTCTGTTTCCTTTCTCTTTCTTTTTTTCCTTCTTTTTCTTTTTCACTTGTTTAAATCTGTGTGTTAATTCCTACACCTTTTTGTGAATGTACACATTCCTTCCTAAATAATTTTGTGTGATTAATTCTGTCTGTGCATATATATCCCATCCTTTTTGCGTTTTTATAATTTCTTGTTTATTGTTTTATGTATGTGTTATTTAATTCCTCATTCTGTATTGTATTATGTGTGTGATTTGATGTATCTATTTTGAATTCATTTCCAGTTGAAAAATCCCTCTATTATAAACCTTTTTTTTTTTTTTTTTTTTTTTAATATTCTGAGTGAAATTGACTTTTATTTTGTCCATCTCTGATCTGAATGAGGCAATTGTAAAAAAATTTCTTTACAGACCTGAAATAAATTCTGGATTTATAACCATTTAATTATATGCTAAGTTTTCTTTTCAATATATATAATGTGTGTGTGTAACACTATTGGGTTAAAACAAAATAAAATAACTTTAAGTGGGACAGTAAGGCTGTAATAAACCAAATTCAAGTGTACTTAGTCTATGAGGTTAGATCCGTAAGTCTGTAGCCTGACACATAGATTGAGTTTTGGCCTGAAATTTTTACTGTATTTCATCACTGAATTAAGTGCATTGACAAGAAAGGAAGTTATGTTGAAAAATAAATATTCATTGTATAAAAAGCTTCTTTTTTGTTATTATTTGGATACAAACTTACTGATGTGCCTACATCAATATTTTTTCTTCTAATTAAGCTTCAATAGCTGCACACTACTCAACCATCAAACAACAAAAAACACCATAGCAAGTTGATACTTGCTACGGTTTGTTTGTTTGCTTGCAAAATAATTTGTCAGGTAGATGATGACCTTTTTATTATTTAAAAATTTAATTGAATTCTACTCCTAGATCTTTTTACATTGGGATTAGTGTTATATTGATTCTTACATTCTTATATCAAGGGGGACATTAAATTATCCTTTAATGCAAGTTTAGTATGGTGTGTAATTCTTACTGTCTTGTCAGGTAATTTAAAAAAAGAAAATGTCAATTAGAAATCATTAAGTCAAGAATTAAGTTACAATTAAATATAGATTTCTTATTTTGATGTTTTCTATTTCTTATCAGTGTGAAAGTTATGAAGAGATTTAAACTTAGGTGGATTTAAGCTCCAGGAATCTTTTGGTCTGCTTGTAAAATTCCTTAGCTTCAAGAAGACATCTAAATCTTTCATATTAGCTTTTGAACTGCTAAAAATATATTTTAAATATCTTTTCTAGTTTATTCCTTCGTTTTAGATTTCACCTCTTGATTCGACTTCTACTTTAACATAAACAGATATCAAATTCTGATTGTTTTTTTTTTTTTTTTTTTTTTTAGTCATTACTTCAGATTAATGTATAGTATCTGTGCTCTTCACAGAGACCAACTTTTAAGACAAACTAAAACATGAGACTGACCAAATGTTTAATGTCTTTAAGACCGCACCTTACATTTCTAGCACTTGTCACTTTGACAATAACAGGCCAATACAAAACAGACATTGTTTTTTACTTTTTATAGTTTCTAACTGACTTTATTTGATGTTGGCTTACCTTAATATATTTCATATTCACATTGTACTAAAAAGCATGATGATGTAACTATATAAAGAGTATGATCGAACTTGACATAAATAAAATATCTGCAACATATATATTTATCTATAGCTGATGTATTTATTATCAAAGAACTAAATTTTATATTCTATAATCAAATTTTTATATTAATCTAATTTGATTTACACACACACATATATATTTTCTGATTAATATTTGTTACAATATTATGCGTGTGATAGGTCATTTCTCTGCATAATACGAAACATAATAATTATTCACGTCTTTAATATGTACTTTGAAAAAAATGTCAATGGTACCTTAGTACTAATTGCAAGTATCAGGAAATACTCTCATCCTCTCTAAGTGAAATTAGAGGTGCTGTTTTAGAGATGAATCTTCTATACTCAAGTAAATCACCATTGTGAAAACTGAATTTCCAAAAAATGATGTCCTCAGAATTTGTGTCTGATTATTCTTTTTTTCTTTTTATGTCTTATTTTTTTGTTGTAAAATTAGTAATTCAAGAAAGTAAAAAATAATTTGTGATTTCTTATTTAAAATCAATCTTTAAGAGATTTTAGAAGCTTTGTCCTTTTTCATGGCAGAAAGTGAGTATTATAGAAATGCTGATGGCAATTTTTTTTTTCTTATATCAATTCACTTATTCTACAATCTCTTAGTATCCTCTTGTTACTTCTAGTTTGTTGTTCTTTATAAAGTATCATTTGTTGAGATTGGCTAAAATATTTGCTTAACTCATGTCCACTGTAAAATTTGATGTTATAAATTTATAAAAATCTGGTATTATAGGTTTCTATAACCTATTAATACTCACTGTGCAAAAAAAAAAAAATGGATTAATTCATCTTTATTTTACATTTGCGTTATTTTTTGACTTTTCAGAGATCTTTTCAATTGTTAAAAATGAATTTTAACTGTATAGTAACTATTATTTTACAATTGCTGATCAATCTACTTTTTTTCTGCTAAATTTTTTATATATCTAAATTTATTAATGTCAGTATTTTTATTTTTATTTCATAGCAGTTACATTTCTTCATCAAATTCTGTTGAAAACCATCAGGTAATATTTTTTTCTCTCAAGAAAATATTTTTATTTTTTTATATACTCACACCTGTCAACGTTCTTCACATTTAAATTTTATTATCCTTATAAAAAGATTTAAATTTCTTTTTTTTTTTTTAGATTAAAAAGCATTCTATATGTTCCGCACACATCATTATCCTTATTGCATAATTCAAAATGTTTTAAGATATAATGTTCATCCTTTAAATTATTTGAAAAATATGTGGATTCAGAATTTCATATCAGTTTTCCTTTTTTAAATAAATTTGAATTTTATTAGTAACAAGTTTTATTATAAACTATTGAATTAAAGTTTTTTTGTTTTTTTTTAACTAAATTTATTATAAGTTGACTGGTTGATATATATGATGAAATGTATGATTTGACAAGATATTGTAATTGCATGTTAACATTATACTTTTGATATGCATGATAATTATGTATTCAAATGTATATACATAATACTGTATGTGTTTGTATGTGCACCCTTGCATGGCACAGTGGGTTCTCATACAATTGGTTTAGAAATGCACAAAGTCAATTGAGCTCAAAATGATTTTATCTAGACCTGAAAATCTTTTTGACTGCATAGACAAGTGAAACCTTTAAATCAATCACCCACTGTCCACAAGTACGAGAAAAATAAATTAAATAAATGAAAATTTTCAAGACCAAGTGTTACTTGACCAGAAGATACAGAATTCCAGTTGCACATCACATATTGGAATGAGCTGTCAGAAAGAAACAATTTATAGGTGTTAAGCCACATGTCATGATGATGTAATGGGCAGTGGTGAAGTAGGAGATAATGGCCAGTGATAGTGATTGTAGGAATCAGAGTAAGAATTCATCAGTAGAGATGGAAGCAATCAAAGTGACAAGATAGATGCATAGTTAGTGGGGGTCAGTTCTCACTGGATGATCTGGTCCATTAGTCTGTCATGAGAGAAGGCAAAATTCAGTAGCAGTGGAGATGTTAGAAGTGTCAACTACCTGCCAGGTGAATCAGTGAAGAACCCAATATATCAGTATTTCCACTCTCTCTCTATCTCCTGTGTGCCTTCACTTTCTATCAGCATTTCTATTCTCTCTTCATCTATCTGCTTCCACTTTCCGTTCATCAATATATCTATTTTCTCTCCATCTTCTACCTTCACTTCCTATCAATCAGTATTTTCACTTTATTCTCATCTCTCTATACTCTCTTCCTGTCAATCTAGTTCTCTTATCTGCTTTATTCTACTAGTAATCCTTATCTTAATTCTTAATTACTAACAACCACTTTTTCTAATTCACAACCTATTCAAAAACATAGCTTGACATCCGAATATATTGACTAATTACTGTATCTTGATTTAAATAAATATGACAGTGGATCAATAAGTCATCTTTATTATCTAAATATTTATCTGAAATTTTCACTGTAAAATATTCAAAATACATAATTAATATTGACCCCTGAATTTAGGATATTGATAAAAAAAAAAGAGTTCAAAAACACATCTTTTTCATGTAAAATACATGTTTGTTTTCATCATTACTCTGCAGACTTATTGATAGACATTTTTTTGTTTTGAGTGTATCTTGCATGCATTAATATCACAAAGAAACAAAATGCTTTTATACTTTTACTATTGCAGGCAAGTAGTAATATTACAGAACAACAAAAACAAGACCCTCATATTTCTGAGCAAGAATATCTTGAGGCTTCTGAAATGTCCATCCAAAACCTGAAATTAGTGTTAATTGAATTATGCCATAATATCAATACAACAGAGAAATTTGAACAGAAGCAAACATTAAGAAGGAAATGGGATGAATTCTTGAACATATTTAACAAAAAGATTGATGATAATATACTTAAATTGACTGAGCACATTAAATCAGTTGAACGACACATCCAGATCCTTGTCATGAAGGACTCGGACTTTTATCGTCGGGAACGTTACAGCCAGTTAAATGAAGACAAAAATTACACACAAAAGAAGATATCTGAAATGCGCAATTTACAAGAACACTATTCAAATTTAACCAGTCCTGAAGAGTTCTGGTTAAATTATGCGCAAATGTCAGATGTACAACAAGATGAAAATAAAGGCTACTACACTGTTCCATTCTCTGGTTCTGCCTACAATTCAGACAGTGATCTCTATGCTAAAAAGTCTCCTCAGAAACACCATTCATTTACATCGACACCTGAACACTTAGAAAAGCTGACAAAGTATCACCCATTATTGCTGAGTGATGATGTTGCACCACCACCAGCTATAGAATATCAATGCACATTATTGCAACAGTGTATGGACAAAGATTTTCCAATTTTGTCACACCTCTCATTAAAGCCTGATCCACCCCAATCAACCTTTGACATTGGTGAACATAAGGGTTCCAACACTTTATCAGACATTTCCCGGCCACAAAGTGCAAACACACTGCTGGATTCACAAAACTGGGTATGTAAACGCCGGAATGGTTCTCAGGAAGAGAGTTCCTTGGTCTCTCCTTCAAAGAGAGAGATGCCATTTGTCTTCAAAGAGAACTTGTCTCAAGAGCAGGAAAGGGTAAGCATTGAATTTAATTTTGCATCAACTCATTCAGCTTTTTGGGTAATCTTGGAAAATCCTTTATTGTATAATATTTCTAAAATTTACTTTTTTAAGACTTTAGAAATAAGTTAATTGAAAAATGTTTGTCAAAGTAAGATGATGTCTTATCACGTTCTCATTGCCAAAATCATACAGTTATTAGCTGTTATTAAGTACCTTAACCAAAGCTGTGACATACTTAATCACATATGATGTTATTATTGTGTTTTGAAATGGTGTTTGGTGACTCCAGGGTTATTGTTCTATAGTGGGCTTATGTCAGCTATGTCACCATGTTAGTTTCCATGGATCTCTTCATGCCAATACGCCAAAGTTATACCATTTCTGTTTTTTACATAAAATTAAATCATGTTTTTTCATCAGGGAGAAATCCTAGCAATTGCTAGTTCACCTGTTTTTATTGTGACAAAAATTATCCCGAAAGAATTTTGGAGCAAGAAATCTTGCTTATTGCTGATTCATCAATTTATGGGCCAATGAAAAGACACCATGTCCTTCTCCTCCCACTTTTTTTTTTTGCAAGACTTATGATTATAAACTAACCCTACCAAATATATAGCATTTCAGAAATACAATTTATTTTCAGTAACCTGTGCGGCTGGTTTTAGTTAGATTTTTTTTCTTCCCAATCCTTAATTCTAACTTATTTTCCTCTATTTTACCCATACAATGTTACAATAGCCAGCCAAATACTCAAATGTTGTCATGTGCTAAATATGCTGTAGTAAAAGAAAGTAGTATTTAGGGAATGATTGATGGCAGTATTCCGCTTACAGTAATCAAATACAGATTTGTGAATTGTTATAAGGTTTTATGTATGAGGATTGAAATAATAGTCATGGCAACATTAATAATTCAGCTTCTGAATTTCATCTTCAGCAGGTAGATACAAGCAAACAGGTTAACATTAATTACATTTGGACTAATGTCTTCATTTTATTAGCATAATATTTTAAACTTTGTGTCCTCCATTCTTCTTCAGGTGCCTGGATAACTTTCAGTGAACTTTAAACTAAATTTTTTGCATTTAATCTATGGGAGTTGTTCTTGATTAAACAGGAGAATAAAATGTTTGCAAAAATTAGCACATATGTTAGGCTATAAGGGGTCTCCTTTGTAGGCCTAACAATGAAATACCATGTTTGAGCCATTGATAAAAAGATATGACAGTAAGGTTTTAGCAGCAGTCAAGCAGCAATACACAGAAATGCAGACAGACCAGAAATATTGAAAGCCAAAGTGAAAGCAGCACTGGCTAAATTGAACAAAGCAGCAGGGCCCTACAGTATTGTAATAAAGATACTGATGTCCTTAGATGACTTTGGCATAAACAGGATCACAGAAATAATTACTGAAATCTACAACAGTGGTAATATATTGGAGGACCTAAACAGATCAATTTTCATAGCCCTACCTAAGAAGTCAGGTGCAAAGAAATGTGAACTCCACCAAACAATCAGCTTAATGCAGCAAATTTGGCCTAGAGATAGGACAAGAACAGTGCAGCTTTGTTAAATATACCAGAATAAGGAATGCTCAAAATGCTATCTGAAAAAGCAATATAAATTCAGAAGGGCCTTCATCTGTGAAAGGCATTTGACAAAGTATGCCACAAAGACTTGTTTGTGATGATCACCAACCTCAACATTTTCGGAAAAGACATTAGGATAATGAAGAACCTATACTGACAGCAAACCACTTGCAGACAGATAGGAAATAAATTCAGCAAGTATACAAAAATAGAAAGAAGCATAAGACAAGGATCTGTTTTCTTACTGTATCTATTCAACTTATACAGCGAAACAATTTGGATTCATTATTGGCGGCCACAATCTCAACAATGTAAGATACGTGGATGACACAGTGCTGATAGCAGACACAGAAAAGAAAATGCAGAACCTTCTACAGAAGGTAGCAAGAGAAAGCGAGAAAAAAGGACTGAGCATAAACTTAATTTCAAAAGCTAAACAGTACTGAGAGATAGGAAAATCTCATTGGAAACAGAGAAGAGAGTGCTGAACTGTTATGATATTTGTTCTTCTGTATGGCAGTGAATGTTGGGCAATTTTCTCAAGGATGAAGGATAGGCTAGAGGCACCAGAAATGTGGTTCTACAGAAGGATGCTGCAGATACCATGAACTGAGCACATGAGTAATGACAAGGTGTTGGAGAGGATGCGAATTAGAAGAAAAATCATACTTAACATCAGGAAGAGACAGCTGAGGTTCCTGGGACACGTAATAAGGAAAGAGGGCTTAGAGAATCTAATACTCACAGGACAGAAGGAAAGAGAGACAGGGGAAATCAGTGTGAGAGATATTTGATAGGCTGGATAGTGGAGTGGGGTTTGGGAGAGATACCAAGAGGAAATATTGAGAACAAGACAAGACCAAGTGGAAATCCATGATTGCCTACATTCTGAAGAGACATGGCACATGATGAAGTAGTAACAAAGAGATGCAGTATTGAATATGATCAAGCATGACATCAGTAGCAACAAAGAAAAAAGGAAAAACATGAGGTTTAATGCTTCCATAGCTTTGGGTTGTGAAATTGGTGACTTAGTACTTGTGAGTTTAATCTATGAGCCATTTAATACAAACTTAAAACCTGCAGTACTAAATAAGAACAAGATTTTCTTAGACATGGATAGCAGAACAAGATAAGTCTAATCCCATAGATTAAATGAAAGGAATCAGTTTAGAATTACCTGAATGTAAATAATAAGTCTTCCCAGAAATTCAGACAGAAAACAAGTTAACATTTAACAAAAGAAATTATTTATTCTAAATTAATTTCTCATTTTTGTTGTCATTATGATTTGGCTGTTAGGCTCTCTGGGTTTCTTCAGATGTCTGTCAATACAAGTAACCTTTTAAGGAATTTAGAACAGAATCATTTTAATCCACTTGGTTTTCATCCCATGAAACAATAGCATAGTGAATTGTTTGTTTGTGAATTTGGTGACATAATGTAGTAGGTAAGATTGCTTCAGTTGCATTATAAGTGCAATGTATTAATTAGAACTTGCAATTTTTTAGCAAACAGAAGTATATATGATCTTTATGTATGCTATGTATAACATTGAGGTATAACATCTTCAGCTAGCAAGTGAATACTTCATCTTGTATGCATATATCTGAGGACTTTGGTGATCAGGAGAAATGTCTGCTTTTTCATGTCAAATTATTGTTTCTATAACTCCATGACATCAAGGACATTTTTACTAAATTTAATTTTTATACACCACATGAGTTTTTCAGATAATTCATAATCAAAAGAAGTCAGATGATGCACTGATTCTAAGATTATGATAAGAGGTAAAAATAGTGTTGAATGATGAACCAAATCTGCTGGTGAAAATAGTGAACATTACCTTTTCTGAGAGAAGGTCCAGGTAATTGGGTCCTGGGCATGACGGTAAACTGCATCTAGCAGCAAGGCCTCTGATTGAGAGGTTGTGAGAAGCATGGAACCACCTCTTAATTGCTGTTGTTTCCAGGTCCACCTTGACCAAGAGTGGTAGCACCTGTGAAGATCCCAGCTATAGGCAAATAGTTAACCGCAAAACTGGGGTCAAAACGCTATGAAAGCATGAAAATAGACTTTCATAGAAAAATATACATTTTTGAAGGAAAAATATTACCAACAATATATTTTTGAAGGAAAAAAATAAAATTATTGCCATTATACATTTTGGAAGGAAAATATTATTACCAATAATACATTTTTTAATATAAAACTAGAAGACATCTTCAGTCATCTAAAATGAAAAAAAAATTGTTCATCAAAATCTGACTAAATCAACCATCTCACTATAACTGAACATTAAAAAAATACTTTAAAACCTCACCTTTTTGGTATTGAATAACTCACAGAGGTTGCTATGTCGTTAAACAAAACTCAAACTCCAGGTAATTGACAAAAAATTCCACTGGAAATTAAAAATAGTAGCTGTGTCTAGTATAGCTTTATACATGGATTGGTTTCCTTTGCTCATCAAAGAAGTTACGGTATTCTCTGTGTATAAATTAAGTGACTGAGTTACATAGGTGAGGGTGAATGGTATTGTTTGTATATTTTGTATTGCTGAAATCATCTGATCTAATTGGCAGATTATCAACCATTTTCTGTCACTGTTTGGAATATTAAAAAAAATGTTGACCTCTCTCTCTTTCCTTATGATTTATAATATGAAGAGGTTTTTAGAATGGATCAGCCATATGATAGCATCAACAAGACAAAAGAGAAGTTTAGTAGTTAGAAAAGGCTTGAAAAGTTATAAATAGAATTAAAGTATTTTTCTTACATACTTAAGGTGGTCCCAGATGAAAAGAATTTTTGTTGCAATGCAAGCACATTTAAAAGAAATTAACCTGTTTTATTTTTTGTTTATTTTTGTTTTCTGTTAATACAGTCACTGATAACTTTGAATTTTGAATGCTTAGACAAAAAGGATGTGCGTTGTGGTGCATTGGATATCGGCTCGGAACTAGAAATCGGGGAGCCAAGTTCAAATTCCAGCTGAATTCACTGCATTCACTTACACGCAAATACCCTTGGGAAAGGTATTAATCCATCTATTCCTTTCAGTTATGAGTTAAATAACAGGACAGATTGGGTTCTATAGCCTTGGTTGGCAACCAGTCTACCGCAGAAAGCAATGGCAACCTACTGTGGGATAATCTTCTGCCCAGTCAGTCATGTCTCTTTCAAGACATGATTACCCAAGCGTGTATCACATATGGCATTTAACTGACTGATACAAAAAGTGCTGAAAAGTTCTCAGCCTGATCAACTCAAAATCTGATCAATTGATCAAATAAAGTATTTTTAAAGGGTTTCTTCGCCATGCCAAGAACTTTATCACAATTGCTCATTTAATATCATCTATGGTTTTGTTAGTTATCATTAGCAATATATTTATTTTGGTAAATAAGATTAAATTTATTAAACTATTAACAGTTACATTATAGTGCATTCTTAGCACTTTGTTTTTCCATAGTGCCACGTATGTGGGCTATAGTCATTTTTATTGTTTTAAAAATAGATCCATAAATAAAAGTACTAAAAAAAAGTGTGTGTGTGTATATATATATATATATATATATATATATATATATATGTATGATTTAGTGAAATAATGGAACCAGGCAAAATAAATCCTTTTAATCTCAAGCCTTAGAATAAATACACACATGCAACATGATAAAAGTCACTCATGTGAATCATGTGGCAGTATATGTATTTATTCATTATAACAAGATAGATTGCATTAAACTTTTACTGACTTAATTCAATGGAAGCAAAGTTATTTCTGGAATTAATTATTTGGATTAACATCTTTTTTCTCCTTGCAGAATTACTATTATCCAACTTCAAATAGTGTTGTATAAAATGACTTAACTAATACTAATCAAAAAACTTAAAATCTTACTAGCCATAAAAAAATATTATTTTATTTTCCTACAGATATATAGAATAAACAAAGAGACGCAGATGCTTTGTCAGGAAAAATTGCAAAAAACTGAACCTGCTTGTTTATCAAAAGAGTCTTCTGTCAATCCTGTCTATGAAAAAATTTTGCTTAATCAAGCTGCAGCTGCAGCTCCTTTGTCACCAGTACATGATGCATTTAAATTAGACCCCTCCATAAGAGAGTCATCATTTTCTTCTCGGAATGCCTATTCACTTGGAAAGGATACCAAGAAACAGTCTTTGGCTGAAACAATGAACGAATTAAATGAGAAAAAAATGCTTGTTGAAATGCAAACAAATGCAGGAGAAGTTGTCCGACAGTTACGGGTAAGTACAACAAATGTGTGTGTATGATACAGATTTAGGTTTATTTAGGCAGCAATTTTTCATTACACAAGTTTGGTTAAAAATCAATAAAAGTTCTTTGTTTAAAAATTTTTTTCGTTTTAATTTTTCTATGATTCAGATCATTTTTTAAAATAGCCAGAAGTTCTATTTAATAAAGACTAATAACACAATAAAAACTGTTATAAAATTGTATCTACAGGTGTGACAAGTGATCCTCGGGTATTATTTACAACATAATATTCCCAGTCACACATTTCATTTTGAGTCTGAGGCCCTGTGGGAAGATGAATTGAGGTATAACATTGCCATCACTAGAACTACCTTTGTAATCACCATTAGACTCTTCCAACTCTTTCCAAATCCTCTGCACTATCCTCAGATTGATACCCAAATGCTCTGAAATGTTCATATTGGAGCTTCAAATGCAAATACCAAGCAGTACAACATACTGTTTCTAATTGTTTGGCAGAGTGAATTGCATCATCATGCTCTTTTTCTCACAGACAATGCCCAACTAACCCTACTATACTGTGCAGTCAACAAAATCAAAAAGTGCGCATGCACGAAATTAAAAATATAAATTGGGGACAATTTACTCATAGCACCTTGTACTTACACAAAAAATCAATCTCGGATAAATAATAGGAGCATCCCAATTAGCACATAAATTAACTACATCAAACTTGGTATAAAAATAAGAAAAAAAAGCAATCAATTGCTGAAACCTGAAGAGTAGACTAAACAATTACAGAAACTTTTCTCTTCGGAATTCTGGAATCAATCTGCTTAATATAACATCATAATAATCATTTTGTCCACTTGTCAGGCGGCTTATCCAATTTCAAGTTGTCTTTAATATGTAACCCATTGGAATCACAATGGATGTTAGCTCAGATTGAGGAATCGAAGAGCCAAGTTCAAATTCTTGTCAACTTCATTACATACATGTAAATACACTTTTTCACCCTTAGCTATGGCTAAAATGTGGGACAGACTGGTTCCTATAGCTTTGGATAACAACCAGTCTAGGAGAAATATACCTGAATTCAAAACTCAAATGGTCAGCAAATAAAACTACTTCTCCCACCATTCTGTTGAGTATGTAAAATCCCATCAGCAAAAAAAACAAAACAAAACAAAACAGGCTGTTAAAGGGCAAATGGACTCCTCAGAATCAAGTCATCAACCCTAACTATATATATATATATGTGTGAGTGGGTGTGAAAATATTGACCAATTACTGTTTCAACTGAATTTAAATATTGAAAGAGTAATTTGAAATCATCAAAAGATTAATGAGTCTATTTATAAACAACCAACTTTGTCATTTTTTAGTAAATCCTATTGGCTTTAATATATAGTAATCTACACCTGGCTTGTACAAAGAAAAAGTTTCTTACTTTTTCTTTCTATGTATTCATGTGTTGTGTTGATCATAGAAAGTTCAAGGTACATGCTTTACTCAATGCCACTAGAATGAAGTGCATACATTTACTGTTTTGTCTCAAATTGCTGATTGTTTCTTTATTTTTCCAGCTTGCTGAAGTAAATGACTATGAAGCTGATATAATGTTGATAGCTCTAGAAAAGCATGAAGAGCATGGAATGGAACCTCTTGAGTGGATCAAAAATAAGTGGCCAGATTATATTTCTACTGTAAGAGCTTTGGCTGTTAATAAAAACGTTTATGGACTCCTAGAAAATGATGTTGTGAATGCCCTCAAGAAGCACCGGGGCAATGTGGAGAAAGCCCTGGATACAGCTATCAAGTTGCATAAAAAACGGGTGATTATATCTACCTTGTTTCTTACTCTGAATTATTTGGCTTTAGTTATAATAGTAGGTATTCCAAACCAAACTTTTATTTTCATTATATCTAAAAACTTTTCATATAGGCATATAGATTTTTGCAAAACAATGATACAAAATTTATTTTGGAACCTCAATTAGCTATCGAGTTCAAAGTTTGTTGGAAATTAGAAAATTTGCTGTCTTATGTGCTATTGGTCTAGAAGCCAATTTTAACAGCATATAATTGAAAATGCAGGTTTCACATAAGTGAAAAATCCTTACAAATGTAATGTCATCATGTTATAAATGAAAATTAATACTAATGGAAGCAATAATTGATAGATCATACCAGCCTAAACATTAGACAAATCCCATTATCAGCCTCCAAAAAAGTGCAAAAATGGCGCAAAAAGGGTAAACTTGACTGTTCATATAAGTTTCATTTTAACAGCTAATGCATTGAATCTTCTTAATATGATTCATAGCAAATTAGAGATCAAGTTAAACATTACTTTTAATAATGAATCAATAAAAAAAAACTCTTATTTGAACCATGTAAAAATGGACAGAAACACAATTTGATAATAGGGCAAAAAAGGGTTAAAAAAAAAAGTATCAAAATTACATGTTACTAAACTTAATGTCAAAAAGTATTCATTGGAGGTACAAACTAGAAACTTTGCGATGTTAGTAATTTTTGAATGAGGAATTCAAAAAAATATTTGTCTTCTCTGTAATATCAAAGCTTTTTGTCATAGACATATTTTAACTTGGGTGAAATTATTCAGTTTTCAATTTGATTAAAAAGGCCAAACAACAAAAAAATTTAGAAATTTGTTATACAAAATCATAATTTATTTCTTTTTTTTTTTTGTATAGTTTTAAACTTCAAAATTTGAAATGAGCAAAAAATATTTTTAACATATTTTCTAGGCAGATTTAATGGTCCTCCTGCAGTCCTACCTCCTTAGTGATTTGTAGTCAGAATTTTTTTATGGGCTTCTACTATAGTAACTATATCCATAACATTCCAAATCCTGCCTTGATTTGAAATTGGTTTTACATTAAAAAATCTCATTTATAAACAAATGTTGACTCCACCTATGCAATATCATTTGACAAAGGTCATTGGAAATAATCATTTCTAACTTTATTTGGTGCTAAAAATTTTATTACGGCACTGAATAGAGATGTAACATCAAGAACTTAGTCAATGTAAAAGTTGGTGTCATAATACATAGCAGCTCACTCCTTGGTGCTTGTAAGTGAAAATAATTTGAGTTGGTTTTTATCACAACTGCTGGAGTTATTTGAATACTCAGCAGATTCATTGAGTGACTTTTCTGTTGCTTTAGAGTTGGAGATGAATCGACTGGTTTTATTCTTGTCAAGTAGTCAGAGAGCAGCTTCCAGCTGAACTTTATTTCCACTATGGTTGATCTTGACACCTAAGACAACCTTGAGATATCTCAGTTAGTCTTTCAGTATTTCCAAGCCAATTCCTGAAACCAGTTGTATTTCTTTAATGGAATTCACTGGACCACCATGCTTGATACAGTTGATGATTTTCTGTTTCTCAGCAGGAGCTTGACACTTTTTTCCTTCTTTTGCATTTTCTGTAATTCTTTCACAAGAACTTCTTCCAGTGCCTTCACTTGTGAAGCAGATGGGTAATCAGTAGTAACTGATTCGTCTGAAGATTTGTCTCAGGAAGGTAGGCTATCTCACTCTTGCAAGGGTGAAGTCAAAAACTGTTGCAGTTCTTGGAGGCCTTCTTCCCTTTTTTTAACATTTTGATTTATTTTCTTGTACCAGTTTTTTTATTGTTGAGGATAAATGCTTTTCACTGTAATTAGAAGACAGAAGTTGATTTATCCATATGACCATCTTACTGAACTTGAGATTATTTTTTGTTAAATAATGCTGGAGCTGAAGAACTGCTTCATTGGTCAACTCATTTGTTCCTTTGGCAGATAAAAGAATCTTTAAATATAAGGGTATAATTCTTGTATCACAAAAGAAACAGAAAAAGATTTTAAGAATATTTCTTAATATTCTTAAAATATATGGCAGCAGTATTCAGTATGCATTGAATACTGCTGCCATATCTGGTCGGGTGCCCCTGCTATCCACCTAGGGATCCTTGACAAAATCCGGCAGAGAATCTGTAATATGATCGATCCCAACTTAGCAGTTCAGATACAGCCACTTTCTCACTGGCACAATGTGGCTTCCCTGTGTCTCTTCTACAAATACTTTCACAGCTTCTGCTTCGATGAACTTAGCTCTCTGGTGCCCCTTATGTATGAATTTACTCAACCCACAAGATTAGCAACTAGGTTCCACCCCTTTTACTGTGAAACCAATAAAATGTAACTGCAAATTCTATTGACCATGTTCACCATAGTTTATGGATATAAAATACAGCGCAGTATGTAATCTGCTTAATGAAACAACGTCAAAGATTCTGATTCACAAGTCAGACACTCTTCTAAATCGGATATGATTGCGAATACTCTGGGAAAATATGGCCACCTTTTATACATATCACATTGGATATTTTGAGCCTTCTGATTGGTTAACCCTTCTATTGGTGAACTATAAAATGAGTCAGTCTATTGTTGGCTCACTAGTATGCACAGCTACCCAAAACATTCAACAACCATCACCCACCATTTTGGGTACATTATGGAATCTTCTTGCAAAATATTAGTAAAGTCAATATTCATATGGAACAAATACTTTAGTATTCATAAAATATATCTTTTTGTTTTGTGATTAGAGAAAAAAATTTTTTTTTCATAATATATCTTTTCATTTTGTTATTAGAAAAAAAAATTTTTTTTTAAATTAATATCCACAAAAAATTTGTTATATTATTTTGTTCACTGTTAAGTATTTCAGGTTAATAAATATTAATTACAATATTATAAATGTAGGTTGTGATCACAATCAAAAAAGTGGAAAAAGTTCTTTTACCCATAGCTGGGACCCATTAAAATAGGCAATATCACTCCGGGTCAGAGTGATTCTTAGTGTCATTCATAGGAGGTTTGGGCTAAAAGTAGGATTATTTATGTTTATACCCCAAAATTAAGGACTCGCATTCATATCGAAAACTAATGTCTTTAAATAACTAAGGGATGCAGTTTTACATCTTACTCAGGACTAATAAGAATCTTATAGGTCAGTACCAAATATGACAGGAATGAAAGACCCCAATTTTGATTTTGTAATTGGCTTTGTAAACAAATGTGACACGTTATTTTCCAATTAAACATACTCAATTTGCACTATCTTCTTTTGTACCTGATTCCTAACAAATTGATATTTAATATCAATATGCTTTGATCTTTGATGTATTATTGGATTTTTAGACAAAGCAATACTGGCCTGATTGTCACAGTAAATAGTTATAGGCTTGCTTATTATCAGTGTTGTAATTGTTTTCATTAGTAATTTAAGAAAAATAGCCTCTTGCATTTTTTGCGATAATGCAATATATTCTGCCTCACATGTTGAAAGTGAAATCATTCCCTGCTTCTTAGATTTCCAGGCAATTATTGGATTATCTTTTGCCAATCTAAAGCAATAACCTGTGATACTTTTACGATCTGGTGAATTTGCACAATCAGCATAACAAAATCCAGTTGTAGTGGATTTTTTTATTGTCGAAATACTAGGCACTGATAGCAAAACTGAATAGAAACAAAGCAGCTGGACCAGACAGCATAGTCATTGAGCTGCTGATAGCCCAGGAAGAATTTGGTATAGAGAAAATTACTGAAATAATAAATGAAATTTATAATAGTGGTGTAATAACTCCACAGAACCATCAGTTTAATGAGCCATATAACAAAACTTATCATCTGAATTCTGATGAATAAAGTGAGAAGCAGAATCAGGCCAGTGATAGGACAAGAACACTGGAATAAGGAACGCCATATTTATGATTAGGATGCTCTCTGAAAGGGCAATACAAATGAAGGACTTATACTTGTGCTTTATTGACTATGCGAAGGCGTTTGACAAAATATGACACAAAGAATTGAGGGAGATGCTCAGCAGCCTTGACATATTTGGAATGAATTCAACAGATATACAAAGATAGAAAGGTACGTAAGACAAGGATATATCTTTTCACCGGATCTGTTCAACTTGTACAGCGAGAATGTTTTGAGAACCCTAGAAGTTATGCCTGGATTTGTCATCGGAGGCCACAATTTAAACAACCTAAGGTACGCAGATGAGACAGTGCTGATAGCAGACACAGAAAGGAAATTACAAGACCTCCTACAGAAGGTAGCTGAAGAGTGACAAGAAAGGACTATAAATAAACTGCAAGAAAACCGAATGCATTGTCATCAGTAAAAAGAGCAGCCCAATATGCCAAATACAGGTCGGGGATACTAAAATCAAGCAAGTACAAAAATTTAAATACCTGGGAAGTGTTATAACAGAAGACTGAAAGTGCGACATAGAGATCCAAAGGCGATTTGGCATGGTGAAGGAAGCATTCCAGAAGTCGAGTAAAGTATTAAGAAACAGGACAATTTCGCTAGAAACAAAGAAGAGTACTGGATTGCTATGTGATGTTAGTTCATCAATATGGCAGTGAATGCTGGACAATATCACTGAAGATGAAGGAAAAACTTGAAGCAACTGAAATGTGGTTCTACAGAAGGATGTTGTAAATATCATGGATCAAGCAATGATGAGGTTTTGGAAATGATGGAAACAAAAAGGAAATTAATACTTAGTATCAGGAAGAGACAGCTGAAGTTCCTGAGACATGCAATGAGGAAAGAGGGCTTGGAGAACCTGATACTAACAGGTCAGATAGTGAAAAAAGACAAGGGAAAGCAGCGGATAACATATTTGAAGGACCTAATCAGGTGGATGATGGAACGAGGGTTGCATGGTGTAACAGGAGAAGGCGTGCTAAGAGCCACCAGGGATAGGGAGACATGGAAAGCCAGATATTACATTGACCCATTCCAAAATAGTTTGCTTTTCTATTTCTGGTTGGATAATGTGGAATTTGCCTCTCCTCTTCGGTTATATCTTTTAACTCAAGGTCTGCGTCTGATTTTTCATCGCCTATATCATCTGGTATAACACCTTCCTTTAATTGTGAATTTTGAACAGGTTTTTTATTTATAGGCCATATCTCATAATTAAGGCCATACTAGTTTGTGTTGTACCAGTCCCTTATTAATGTTTTTTTCTTCAGGATCCTCCACTTCTTCAAAGGAATCTATAAATCTGACACATCTGCTATTCCTTATTATTTACTTTGTGGTAAATATATCATATAGGCCGGACTTGTTTTGTCATAGCCAATGAAGATGCCTCTTTCACTTTTTGGATCTAGTTTTGCCCTGTGGTTGACATGTGTAGCAAATTATGCCAAAAATATGCATGCCACTTACGTTGGGTTTGTAGTTCATATAATCCTCGTAAGGAGTCTTTTTAATGTTACTATTATAGCAATGGTTTCTTATATACACAGCTGTATTTAATGCGTAGACCCACAGATTTGGGGGTAACTTAGATTCTATTAGCAAACATTTAGCCATTTTGAAAAGAGTCCACCAACTATGTTCAGCAATTCCATTTTGGTGTGGGGAATAAGGACAGGTTTTCTCATGTTTAATGCCTTCATTTATTAGGAAGTTTTAGTAATCATCAGAAGTAAATTCTCCACCATTATCTGTTCCAATTATTTTCACTTTTCTGTAAGGTGAAATATCAGATAAATACATTCTTGTAGCTTGTGGGGTATCAGATTTGTTTTTCAGAAAATATATCATATGTCCTGAATATTCGTCAACAAAGTTTAATACATATGAATAGATGCCTTTGCCCATTGGAAGTCGCAATAAACTCTGAACAAGATGTCTGTTGTTTTTGGGATTTGATCCCTATTTCTAAATTTCACCATTTCCCCTTTAATACATGTGCCACAATGTTGCAAGCCCTTGGGAGATGTAATTTTCATTCCAGTGATGTGTTCTTGCAATCTTTTAACATCCGAATTATTACAATGGCCTAATATTCTATGCCAAGTCCTTAAGTCGTGGGTGGCGGTTTTTACAAATTTAATACTTTTTAAATAATACAAACATCCATTCTGTTGTATATTAAATTCAGTTCCGTCTGGGTATATTAACTTTGAATTGTCTTGGTGAAAATTAACTTTAACACCAATTTTAACAGCAGACTGAACCGAGAAAATATTTTATTTAAATTTAGGGATATATAAAGCCCCTTTTAATAAACATTTAAAAATATTTCCTTTAGTATCACAAATAAAAACAGCATCACCTCTTCTTAAAACTAAATTATTAGCCCTGGTACCATAAGCCAACTCAATAAAGTGGGAATCTGGCTGGAAGTTGGAGTCAAAATTAATAAATTTTTTCATCTTTAATTACATGATTTGTCGCACCCGCGTCGACTCGGTAAGAATTATAACTATTGGGTATAGTATCCAACCCAAACGAAAAAGCATATGTTTGCTCATTCAAAAAAGCTTTTACATTTTTATAATAATCACTCCTTGTATGAAATTAACATTTCGCCCATACATGTCTGGCTCTTCCACAATGAAAACATAATATTTGATTTTCTATTATTATTGTTCCTGTTGTTATTGTAATAGTTGTTTTTAAGCCCATTGCTTGGTCTGGTAGGTTTGAGGGACTAGTTTTTTAAATGACGTTCTCAGTTGCATTACGTTATTTCCTTGATTTGGAGGATCACACATTTTTTTCAGATTCTTCATAACTACGTAACACATTTTTAAACTCAGTGAAAGTTAATTTTTTTTCTTTTTGGGTTATGACTGTCGTAAATGGTTTAAATGTTGCTGGTAATCCCTTTAAAACCATGGCTATTAGCAGCCCATGAGATGGTCTCACCTGCCGTTTTTAAGGCATTTGTGACATTTTCAGCTCGTATAATATAATCTGTTACAGATTCATTTTCTTGTCTCCTTAACAAAGTTAACTCAGTATATAAAGCAATAATTGTGGGTTTACCTTTTGACAAGAAATGTTCATGCAATATTCTTAAAGCTCTCATTATTAAAGACAAGCTCCTGTCATCCAGGCATTGTATTAATTCGGCAAACACGGTTGAATTTCTTGAAATCATCTCCTTTCTAGTCCTCTTGGCAAAGAATGATGTCCTGAAGTTTTCACATTCTAAGGTAGCCTAGGAATTTTACTTCCCACAATTCATATTTTGACTCATCTCTGTCAAAATACAGTCGTATACTGGGCCCGTAACTTTTGGTAACCTTTTTTTCTCGCTCTTCTCACCTGTGGAATTCTCTTCCATTTACTTGCTTCCCCAACAGCTACAGTCTCCAGGAGTTTAAATGTAAATTCAATAGTCATTTCTTATCTCACTGACTTGCATCCTCTCTCTCATGCTCCTTTCTCCGTCCACTCTCGTCAGTATTTTCATCCTACTCTTACCCACTTTCTGATACCCTCTGTAACCTGTCACTCTTTCTCATAACTTTCCTCCTATGTAACCCCCTGCACACCTGTGGCAGTAAACTGCCTTGCTTGGGATGATATGATTATATAAAAAAAATAACAATGACGACTTCTGTGAAATGACATTTTTTGTTTGATTGTCCAAGGGACCAGAAATTTCCGATTATTCTGTAGCTGCTTTTACAGTGAGAATAATGAAAAGAAAAGGGTAAATCGTAAATCATATTATTAAGCAATAAAGGTTAAATTTATGCTAATTTAATACATTTTAATGAAAGCCAAGGTAGGGTTCCTGATTTTATTGTTAAATTCTTAAGGTGTTATGTTATAGTTATTAAAAGTGAAATATTTTTGAATAATAAAAAAGTAAACAATACTTTACCTAAAAAAAAAAAAAAAAAAAAGAAAGAGTAATGTATATTTGTGCACATTTTAAATTTTTATTGACACAAAAATTTAACTAAAAAATATATTCTCTCGGGTATTTATTATATGTTGTACCTAGTCTAATTAAAGAAAATAAATCTTAATGTTCAAGTTAATAATATCTACTAACCTCTAGGTCCCAAGAATAATTAAATAAAGAAAAAACTGATACACACTTATCATTTATTTATGATTATTATTTTTTTTTTTATCTGTGAGCACATGACTGGTTGCAACTGAAAATGTATTGTATTCTTTCTTCTAGTTTATTTTTTTATGAAATGTACCCAGTCTAATTAAAACAATAAAAATTAAACATTCAAGTTAACAATTCCTGTTAGAACCAATAGACACCAAGAGTTTAAACAAGAAATTGATAACACTTTTATATTTTTTTTTTAATTGACTAACAAATATTTAACTAAAAATATAGGATTCTCCAATTTGTTATTTCTAACAATAAGGTACTTTATACAACTTTTAAATAAACAAAGGAAATATAAAAAGAATTTAAACTCACCTAAGAACTGCAGTATATCCACCCATAGTGAAACAAGTGGTTTGTTGAAGTTTTCATTACTTAAAGGATCTTAAACCTTTAAGTAACTTCTAATTTTGAAAATTGTGCATTCATAAAAAAATTTCTTACAGGAGTATTTTAAAAAAAACAGTAAAATCAGTTATTGTAAATCACTGGAAGACAATGAAATGTAGAAACCAGGGCTGCACAATAACTCATTTACAAATGAAAAATATTCAAAAGTTCTACAATTTCTGTTTCACCAGGTCCACGGCCAACATGCTAATGACCATCACGGAGTACATGTTCCAGGCCTTTAAGTCCAGCGAGGCTCGTGCTGTTGCCCTGGACATCTCCAAGACTTTTGACAGGGTTTGGCATGCTGGCCTTCTATGCAAGCTATGAAGTTACAGTATTACCAGACGCTTGCTTGATCTGATCCAATCTTTTCTATATAACTGCATAATGTCGGTTGTCTTGAATGGGCATACCTCCACATTCTACTGTACAAACTCTGGTGTCCCTCAGGGTTCTATCCTAGGCTCGACGATCTTCCAGATGTGATCAAGTGCCAAGTAGGCATCTACGCAGATGACACCACAATTTAGAAGAACAATGTCTCATCTGGTAATTAATAATACCATCATTATTAACTACCTGATGAGACATTGTTCTTTCAATGTTGAAACAAAATGTACAATTTTGTAGTAGTTTGTACATGTTCTAAAGTATAATAATAAATATTAATTCGTCTATTTTTATATTGAGCACTGTTTTAAATTAACATTTTGAATGTTGCAACTAATTTCTTTGTTCCTTATTCATTTAGATATATATATATATATATATATATAGGAGTTGAATATAAAGATCAAAATATGACAAGATGAGTAGTATAAGTAAAGAACATGTAAATTGTTACATTAATTATAGAATATGTATTACGATCATTTTTAACTACCTGATATAACATTGCTCTTTCAGTGTCAAAACAAAATGTACAATTTTGTAGTAGTTTGTAGTTCTCACAAGTTCTAACATAGTAATAAATATTCATTGCTCTATTGAGAACTGTTTTAAATTAACGTTTTGAAAATTGCAATTATTTTCTTCATTCTTATTCATTTGGACACACATATATATATATATATATATATGTGTGTGTGTGTGTGTACATATATATATATATATATATATGTATATATGGATCAAAATCTTAATCTTACAAGATGAAGAGAAAAGTAAAGAATATGGAGGAAAAAAGTGTCTTTAATCTATCTCACTTTAACGGGTTTCTTCAGTTTTTTTTAAGGACAAATGATTCAAGTAACTTTTTAAAAATTTAAAAAAAAATCTTTTAAAAATCCACAGAGCCAGTATGTTAAAGCATGATTTCAATGGTCAGGGTCCAGGGTATGACAGTAAACCGCATCTGGCAGCAAGGCCTCTAATTGAGAGGTTGTGAGGAGCATGGAATCACCTCTTAATTGCTATTGTTCCCAGGTCCACCCTGACCCGGAGAGGTAGCACCTGTTAAGGGTTCCAGCTATGAGCAAATAGTTCACCCCCAAACTGGGGTCAAAACATTACAAAAGTATAAAAATACACTTTTATAGGAAAATAGACATTTTTGAAGGAAACATTACCAACAATACATTTTTGAAGAAAAAAATTATTCTCAGCAAAACATTTATTGAATACAAAACTAGAAGACATTTTCAGTTTTCTAAAATAAAAAAGAATAAAAACAAAAAAATTTTCATTAAAATCTAACTAAATCAACCTTCTCACTATAGCTGAACATTAAAAAAAAACCTTAAAACCCTACCTTTTTGGCATTAAATAACCCACAGAGGTTGATGTGCTGTTAAACAAAACTTAACCTCAATGGTCAGATAGATACATGTCATATATAATAAAGCAGTGGATGTGGATGAATATTTTGAAGGTAGTGGAAAAACTTATTTCTGTTAAAGTGTGTGTGCCAAGTATAAAAAAAAAACACTAGATCTTTATTATGAATATAAGTATATGTAAGCAAAATTAATTTGTGTCAAGCATATTTAAACTATAGACAAATTAAGTTTGTGTATATGTCAGTAACATTAGTATGTGTGTGAATGACAACAACAAAACATATATACTGTCATCCACATACAAGCATGTTTTCCTATATCGCAGAGTATCAGTATGGCTTGATGTCCAATTGCTTCCAGCTGGGATCAAAACTCAGCCGATTTGACACCAGTCAGAGATTCTATACCTATGTTATTGTTGTACAGCTGAAGTGAAGGAGATTTTCACATGTTATATATGCAGTGTATACACATGCTATCAGCCAAGAGAACTAAATTCATGATTAAAAAGTAATTTTAAAATTTTCCCCTCTAGTGAGCTCAGTTGGCAAGCCTGTTTTGCTGTATCACAGCTCATCAGTGTGACTAGACATCTGATTGCTTACAGCCAGGATAAAAAAAATCAGCTAATTTGGCATCAATCAGAGATTCTATCCCTAAGCTATTGGCGCACAATATATAGTCTTTAATTGTGATAATGGTTAGCACTAAGGTTATCGTTTTGTAGTGGCTTTACTGATAAAAATGTATTTTGGCAAGCAGGTATGTCACACATAAAAATGTGTGTCAAAAGAATAAATTGAAGAAAATACATGTTATGCATGTGGAGAAGTAAAGAACGTTTTTCATTGCAAAAGAGAAAGACATAAGAAAACTCACAGTAAGAAAAAAAAAAAAATGAGTGAATAATTATATTAAAGTTACTAACATAAATGAATCTGCTGTTCAGAATATAAGATAATTTGTGCAGGTAAAAGTCCTTAACAAAAATATTAAATTACAATTGGATAGCTGATCTGACTTAAGTATAATAAATGTATATACATGGAAGAAAATTGGAAAACCAACGTTAATGGTTACTAAAACATCGCTCGCTGTGTTACAGGACAGAAAATAAAATTTAAAGGGGAATTTATTACAAATGTGACGTTAAAAGAAAAAAAACGTTGAAATTAAGACAGTTTATAATGAAAAATACAAATAATTTTTTGGGGTGAATTGGAGGGAACAGTTTAAGCTGGGGAACAGTCTGATCAGTTCATTTTACCAGAAAGTTAAAAGTTTTACCAATGATGCAGAAAGTTTAAAGAAAGAATTGAAAATTAAATTCCCCAGAGATATTTTCTAGTAGTCAGATGCAATAAAATGAAAGCTAAATTTGAGCTAAAGCTACCTTTTACATCATTAAAATAGATCAATGACAGTCTAAAAAAAAAAAAAATGGGTATTTTATCTAAAGTAGGCTATAGCAATTGGGCTTCACCAATGGTATACATAAAGAAAATGTTTTAAGAGATACATGTCTCTGTGGATTTCTCCACAGGCCTAAAAGATGCCCTCAAAATTACCCACTTACATGGCCAGAAGAGGTTTTGGCACAACTTAGAGGAATTGGATATTTTCAAAAATTGACCTAAGCAATGTGTATCTGCAGACTGTGGTGAACAACAAATGTTCCAAATTACTTACAATAAACACACACCAAGAAATGTATAAATTCATTCATTTTGCTTTCAATATAAAGGTCACCCCAGCTATTTTTCAGCAAGTAATGGATATGTTGCTGAACAGACTTGACTTTGCAAAATATTTTTATAGTTTAAAATTGTGTCACTAATATTAGTTATAGTAATCAGTTGTAAATATTTATAAAATAAAATTTTCATTTGTTTGCATTTGAAGTTCAGTTTTTAATGTAATTATGTTGCATTTCAGTTGGAACAAATCAAGTCATTTGGAGTTTTTTCTGAAGACGAAATTATTCATGCATTTCAACAACACAAAGGAAGCACTGGTTCTATTCTGGAAGAATTATTTGCACCAAGGTTGGCAGAATTTCATGAGAGAATCTGGCAACCAGATGAAGAAATGAATGAATCATCCCTTCCACAGCAGCTGGTAAATTTATTGATGAACAAGGATGAAGATCCAGAGGTATGTAGCAATGTTTTCTTTCTTTTTTTGTTTTCATTTTTATCTTAAAAAACATCTTTTTTTCTTAAAATATCACTGTGTAAGATGTACTTTATGTGTACATTAGTTCCTCTAAGAAATCACTTAAACTGTTACCTCAGATGTCTCAGGATTTTGAGGAATGTGTTTGGTTACATAATAAATGTACTTAGAATGAGGAACAGTATTATACAATAGTAAAGAAATTGTTCAGTACTAAAAAAATGCATTTGCATTTTAATTTTTTTAAAAATAATTAAAATTCCCATTTTTTTCTTCCTTAAATAATTTTGTTTAAATAGTATTTACTCATTTGTTTTGAGAAAATACTACTATTTTGATTTCTAAAAGATTTGCTGCAAAGCTATTTTGAACTCATTACATGATGTAAAATCTAAATACCAATTAACATGAGACAGTAAGTAATTTTATTTGTATTAAATATTGTTTAAATATGTTAATAACATTTGGAACATTAACTGTTACAAATATTTACTTTGCTAGTCATGAAAACTTACTATGATACAAGATTACAAATATTGGGCAAAAAATTCATATCGTGTTTCTCATTACTAAAATGATCACAGTTAATTATATTGCAGTATTTATAAAATATGTTGATAATGATCAGAAAGGTATTCATTTACACCAAATAAATTAGCAACACAATGCAGTTTTATATGCATTAGCAGTAGTAATAATAATATTATCAAATGTGATTATGCACTAACATTAAATGTGTGATCATGAAAGGTAAGTTCATTTTGTAAATTTTGCAAATAAGAAAAGCAGTAACAGAAAAACATTTCTACACATTTTATTCTTGCCCTTCAGTAGATTTTGCAGCATTTGTAATGTCTGACTAGCTCACATCTTTGTTTGCTTCACATTGAAATCTAAGAATATCAGCCTATTTATTTTTCTGGCTTAAGCAAGAGGTAACAATGTCACTGAACACACTTTGAGTTGTCATGCTGATTGTAGGGATGCATAAAAGCTTCTTAGTAAGGTAAAGCTGTTGTAATGCATGGTCCCTCCACCACAGAAGTGGATCACCTGCTGGAATGAGAGTATTGACAGGAAGACCTTGATCTCTTCTTTCACAATTTTTGTGCTTCTAGGAATCTGTCTGGCCCTCTTCAACTCTCTACTTCCTTTTGGAGTAATCTTAGCAACTCAGGAACCTCCTTGGGGTTGACATTAGCTACTGAGGGAGCTTTCTGATCTTTCCTTTACTTAAGCAGGTACCATCTTCAGGGCTTCCTGAACATGACTGTCAACTGATGCAGTAGGTTCAAGATCATCTTTCTAAAACATGGGTCACTGAAGTAGGCTGTGGACATGACACTCTACCTTCTTTGTGTACCTCTTTTTAAGATCTTCTCTTACCATTTTCTTCCTTGATCAGGTATGGCTCTCTATTTTTTTTCCACTAAAACATCATGAGTAATGTAGTCCAGGACAGGCACTAAGGCAAGTGTGTCAGAGGTTCAAGGAATTGACTCACTGAATTTCCTAAACGGATAGAAAAAAATTAAAAGAACATGTTTAAAATCATCCATTCAGTAAAAATAAACATTAAGGAAAGTTATCAGTTTTAACCCTTTGTTGCATATTGGTTACAATTGTAACCAATATGCAACAAAGGGTTAACTAAGATTTTCATTTCACCAATTAACCCACTCAAACAAAACTGATGAAGGCAGATACTGTATAAATTTCTTCATCACCTACAAACACATTGAAGAACCAATCTGTGATCTGTGATTCTGATGCAACAGGACAACAGGTGAATTTCTTTGGTCTTTTCCTTACATATTACCCTGAAAAATGTGTTGCTGAAGGTTTACACATCAGATCATACACTAGTCTGTGTCAAAATTGACACCAAACCAAAGGCATACCTTAATATTCCTATAGAACAATTTTTTCAGTACATTCCTTGAGCTCTTATTGGGACTTAAACTCAGCCCAGACCTCAAGTCATACATGTGATCTATCACTGAAGATGCTGGAAAAATGATCTTTTCCCTGTACTGTTTTTGTAAGTTGTTAACACTTCCTGCTATCCTCTAAATTTATAAGAAACAGATCAAGCCAAAAATGGAGTACTGCTGTCATATATGGGTAGGAGCTATCCAGTCTTCACTCTCAGTCTTGATAGAGTTCACAAGCATTTCCATGTCTTTGTGGTTGACAAATTATTTTCTGCCCTGTAATCTCTTTGTCACAGACAAAACATCACAAGCCTATCACTATTTCTAGAGAAAGTGTTCAGATGAGCTATATTCCACCAGTTCTGACTTCCAGAGCTAAGGTCCACCATGACATGCACACTGTAGCAAACCACACTCATTTCTTTTGTGTTCCATGGGTAGAATGTAAGTTTCATTTCAGCAGCTTCTTCCCCCAAAATGCTACTTTATGGAACTTCTAAAAGGATGCTTCTCTGATCAATACAGGTCCTGTGTATGACAGTAAACTGCATCTGGCAGCAAGGCCCCTGATTGGGAGGTTGGAGGAGCATGGAACCACTTCTTAATTGCTGTTGTTCCCAGGTCTACTTTGACCCGGTGTGGTAGTACCTGTTAAGGTCCCAGCTATGGGCAAAGAGTTAACCCCCAAACTGGGGTTAAGTGCCCTGTTGGTTAGGGCAATAGAATATGCCAACTGCACCTCTGTAGAGGGGTAAGGCTCCCACCCCCCAATGAGGCCACCTGTTGGCCATGGGTGGCGACCCGTAATGCTTGGAAATGGGATCCTGATGGCTGAGCAATCCATGACCTGGGGAAAAGTGGCCATGGCACTGCAACACTCCACTTGGGTTAAACAGGCAGTCGGTTGGTCCTGACATGCCCTAGCACACACATTTATTTTATCCCAATTATGTTATACAGTCTGCTCATGTAGAACTATAAATATGCTCTTGCAGAACTATTCCCAACTCTCTATTATATATACTGACGGCGGGGGTTAAGGGCCAATCATGTTGAGAAATGTGATTTTTGACCAATATTAGATTGTTGTGTGTTTGATATAGGCTCAGAATCATGCTCTTGGTATGAGCATACTGTTTTGTATCCCCATCTCAGCCAAAGCGAATGGGTTTTATTTCCAACATAAGTTGGACTCCGTGGTGGGTGGAGGAGCATGGGAAAAACATAAAAACACTCATGGCTTCTCTTACAAACAAAAGACTTAAACACAACTACATAGAATCTTCAGATAGTGAAGCGAAATCACCCTTTCTGAGATTTATTATAGAGTCATGCAGCTCACCGATTACAGATTTATCTTCCTTTATAATAGAAAAGGTGATATCAGGCAATTTAACACCTGTATCTGTCAAGAAATTGAAAAATGAGACACTGCTTGTTGAAGTGGAAAAAGAAGAAACATGCAGATTTTCTACTGAAAATGACTGTTCCACAACGTTCCAGTAAAAACATACCCTCACAACTCTCTGAACAGGAGTAAGGGGGTTGTGAGAAGTAAAGAACTATCTCTATGAACAACAGAAGAAATTAAGAAAGAGTTGAAAAAACAAGGTGTCATAGATGTTAAACGAATTTCAATAAAAAAAGAAGGTAAAATAATAGAAATAAACACCTATATAATAACATTTAATACATTGAAAATACCAGGGGAAAATTGAAGTAGGCTATACTATAGAGAGGGTCAAGCAGTTTGTGCCTAACCCTTTAAGATGTTATAAATGTCAAGAATATGGACATCATGAAGATACTTGTAGAGGACAAGAAGTGTGGGAAATGTGGCCAAAAAGATCCTGACCATCACATGAATAAATGTGAATTTCCCAATAAATGTGCTGTGGTGGTGACCATCCGGTCTAAGCAAGATCTTGCAACAGTTGGGGAAAAGGAAATTCTTTCAATAAAGTACAAAAATAACATTTCTTACCAAGAAGCATGAAAGATGGTAGTAGGGTCTAACACTACTACCTATTCCCAAGCAGTTCAACAGGAAAAAAAAAACAGAACAAATATGAAGAGTTTGTCAAAACACTAATTCAACTGGATTTGGGTGACTGGGAGAGTTTTATTAATAAGATAAAAGCCTTGTTTGAACTTGACAAAATAATACAACTACAGCTTCAGAAACACTAACTACCCAAAGTAATCTTGCAGACGAAAAAAAAAATCCTTCACTAAAACAACTACAAAAACCACAGTGCAGACACAAACCACTTCTCCTAAGAAACAAGTCGCAGGATCATCAAGCCATCCTCCTACTTCTAGAAAAATCAAACATCAAACCCCAAACAAAATATTATATTATATGGATCTTCTGTCTATATTCTTTCTATCGAGCTAAATCTATTTTTGGTGTCAACCTTTGATGTTTATAGTTCTGTAGATTGGCTTGTTAAATTTGACAACTTTAAATGTTCCTGTGAGGATGAAGTTGGAATATTGTATTTTTTGGATTGTGAGGAATGTTCTGCCTTAGAAAGCTACAAAGATGACAAGCTAAAATGTAACGAGAGAAGCTTCAAGCTGACCCAGACATTTGTCCTCTTTCTCTTTCTGCTGATTTCTTTTACTTCTACTTCTCTTTCTCCATCCAAAGACATTCCGACTGAATGCATACATACATACGTACACATATACTCTTTCAATAATTACTACTATGAACATTTTCTACAAGCCTTGATACCCATAACCTTATCATTGAACACGAACTCTACCCTTAACTTCTTAATACTGTTTCTAATCACACATTAACTTCTACAACTGATATTATTCATTTCCTTTTAATAAATTTCTATTTTAAAATGCAAAATGTATATTTCATTCTTACATTATTCCACACAACTCCACATATTCCAACCTGCTGATAAACAACCTTCTGATGAAAATTCTTGGATAAAACTTGTAAGCTGTAGGGAGTTCGGGTAAGTATGACACAAGGCTGAATCAAAGAAAAATTAACCAGCTCCCTATGGCTTCAATTTCACCACATAATCCCATTAATAATATTAAATTTAACAAGTTAATAAAACAAATCTCTAAACCCCACCTACTATTAGGTGACCTTAACAGTCATAATGCCATATGGGGATATCTGAAAACTAACTGAAAGGGTAAGGATTTGGAAAAAATAGTCAATAGCAGTAACCTCTGCATCTTGAATGATAAATCTCCAACACATCTCAATCCATATAACGGCTCCTATTCTGCTATCAACATCACTCTATCTGATCCTTCAAGCTACATGGATTATACATGAAAGGTTCATGATGATCCTTGTGGCAGTGACCATTTCCCCATTATAATAGAAATTAATCAACCTATCAGTGATAATAACAGACCTTCCTGCTGGAAAACAAATAAGGCCGACTGGCAACTATTTAAAACATTGTGCAATACAAGACTGGTCCAAAATTCAAAAAATTTAGACCCAATAAAACACTTTACACAAACACTAATTGCAAAAGCAAATGAAACCATACCAAAAAATTCTCTATCAAACAGACGCAATGCACTCTGGTTTAATAATGAATGTAAAATAACAATCCGACTGCAAAATGCTGCCCTCTGTAAATTCAATAAAGAACCCTCTTCCAGTAACCTAAACTCATTCAAATTGTTCAGAGCAAAGACCTGGAAAACAATTAAGCTGGCCAAAAAGACTAGTTAGCAAAGTTATGTGAATCAAATTAATTCCTCTACCAAAACTACCACAGTATGGAAAAGGATCTAAAAAATTGCTGAGAAAAATTAACCTACTATGATCAAATACCTCATTAAAAAATAATGAAGAGGTCACAAATGTTAAAGATATTGCTGATACACTGGCTGAGACCTTCTTGGCAAATTCCTCCTCTGACAACACAGAATTTTACAACTACAAAGGCAAAACAGAAAAACAGAAGCTAAATTTCAATTCAGACAACACTGAAAACTATAATGGATTCTTCACATTAACAGAACTAAAAAAAAAAGCCATACAAAAATCTCATAACACTGCAGTTGGCCCAGATGAAATCCATTACAAATTTCTTAAGCAACTCCAAAATCACTAGACTACCTATTAAATACATTTAATTACATCTGGAAAAATAGTAATATCCCAGAATCATGGAAACTCATCACCAACATCCCCTTACATAAACCCGGAAAAATCAATCTCTATCCAACAAATTATCATCCAATAGCACTGACCAGTTGTCTGTGCAAAATTATGGAACGTATGGTGAATAAAAGGTTAATTTGGTACATTGAATTGAATAATCTTTTCACTAACTCCCAATGCAGCTTCAGAAACCAAAGATCTACAATAGATCATGTGGTCAGGTTGGAAACCTCCATAAGAGAGGCAAACGTTTAAAAGTAACACCTTCTAACCATTTTTTTGATCTGGAAAAGACATACGAGACCATTTAGAGGTATGGGATCATGGAAGAGATACATGACATGGGATTGAAAGGCAGACTACCAAACTTCATAAAATCTTTTCTTTCAGACAGGAAATTCCGAGTACAATTTGGTTCAACCCTGTCAGACATTCAAAATCAAGAAGAGGGTGTCCCTCAGGGGAGTATACTGTCAGTAACCCTCTTCAACATCAAAATTAATAGCATTACCAATTGCCTGAATCCTGGAGTTGATAACTATTTGTATATTGATGACTTCTGTATTACCTTCACATCCCGATATATACGTGCAGCAGAGTATCAACTACAACAGGGCATCAACAAAATAAACAAATGGGCTTCAAGATCTCTAAAACAAAAACACAATGCATGCATTTTTGTCAATTAAGGAAAATGTCTAACAACCCAATACTGAAGCTAGACAGAACTGAAATTCCGGTAGTTGACCAGTATAAATTCCTGGGAGTCATTTTTGACAAAAAACTAACTTTCATTCAACACTTACAATATCTGAAAGAGAAATGCAACAAAACCCTAAATCCCTTCGTGTAATAGCCCGCAAAGATTGGGGTGCAGATCAGCAAACCCTATTAAAACTATATAGAACATTAATCCAATCAAAACTTGATTATGGTTGTTACGTATATGGGGCAACCAGAAAATTCTACCTGAAAACACTAAATACAGTCCACTATGAAGGTTAATAGTTGTCTTAGGGGCATTTCGCACATCCTCAGTAGTTTTTATTCTGAATCCTACGAACCACCACTAAAACTTAGATTCCAAAAATTAGGTCTGCAGTACTACAGTAAAATCAAATTGCAACCAACCAATCCAGTATTTTTAATTCCAAACAACAAAAACTATTTGATCAAAAAGAAAAGGCCATAAAACCTTTTGGTCTCCGTATGAAACCCATAGTGGAAGACACGGATATTTCAATCACAAACATCCATGATTTTATTCAACTAAACCCACCACCCTGGCTACTTAAGCAGCCTATGATTATTCTTGATTTAAACAAGCATCCTAAAAATAAAACCCACCCATTAATCTACCAAGAAAAACTATTCAATATTCAGGAAAAATACCTAAACTACTTGCACATTTACACAGATGGCTCCAAAGACAGCAATAGAACTGGATATGAAGCAGTTTTCAATAAGAAAATGATGAAAAAATGCCTTCCAAAGGAAGCCTCCATATTTACTGCAGAAATCTATGCAATAAAATTAGCATTTAAGATAGTTTGCACAAGCAACTTAAAAAAGTTCATCATTCATATTGACTCATCTCTGTCCTACAATCTATAAAAAAATACAAAATTGGATAACCCTTTAATTGTCAAAATTTTAAACAAAATCAACTCCATAAAACATAAAAAGGTGATATTTTGCTGGATCCCAAGTAATATCGAAATTCAGGGAAATAAGAAAGCTGATTCCTTAGCAAAAAGCTTCACTTAACATGACATCCAACCAAAACTCCAAAATCTCATATACTAACCTAAATCATAAATTCAAGAAAATGATACAAAAATGTTGCAAAAAGAGGAAGAAAAAAAATTGTGTTGATAAAAAGCAACCACAGGAAAGTATTCCAAACAGGCACACCAAATTTACACATCTTATCTTGATCTCCAAAACGCTATTCTCACGCAAATGACAGCTCGAATAACAACGACCCCCCCTCAAAATGAGCATACCACATTTTATGCACTTGACCTGGTTACCACTCGGCCAATGAGCACTTAGCACAGTAAATATAAACTGCTACAAGCGGCACCCATTCTGTTTACCACGAAATGCTGTCCGATTCTCCATCTGACCAACGCTTGCCAATTCACCGTCTCCACACTCCCTTACAAAACATACTCGACTCTGGCTCGTTTGGGTTGCTGAGGCAAGTCGCTGCTACGAAAAATGGCAACAACTATGGGACAAAAATACCCACAACAAGCTCTACCAAATAGAACCAACTGTAAAAGAAAGGAAACTGAATCTTAATAATACAAGAAGAGAAGAAACCACTCTTGCTCAGTTACGCATTGGTCTGACTCACTCCTTCATACTAGAAGAGAAGCCTCCTCTTAAATATCCCTGTGGAAACCAATACACAGTAAAACATTAAAGGGGCTTGCAATATTCATTTATTTTTCATAAATGGTTTCCTAGCATATTTTTTATATTTTATAAATACCTCAAAATATTTAAGGTTTATACTGGCTTCTGGCTTATAAAATCATCTTAAATGATTTGCTGAAATTATGTTCACTTCCCGACAATAATAGAGGAGTGTATTGTACATAAGTAAAAGTTGTTGATACCCCATCTGAAAAGAACAATAGAAAAAAAATTTTATGAATACATATATTACATTGTAAACATTTTAAAGTGTGTTTCAGTAGACATCTCTGTTTTCTTTTTTCTTCTTAAAACAGTAAAATTAATATCTACTAGCCTAAATGATTGAAAGTTTTATTAAAGAAAAGATATTTCCTTTTTCCTGGGGCTTTTTAACCAACTGTGCCTTTATTGTTGCTTTTATAGTTTGTAAAGAAAAAGTACACAGTGATGTCTGATCATACATGTGATAAGAAATAATGTCAGAATAAAAAAATTCTATTGTTTAAACACACACCCACACAAACACATATATAAACAGACATTGAAGTCAACACCAAGAGGTAACAGTTTGTTTTATGCTAAATGAAATTGTCAGACCCTGTTGCATTTAGCATGAAACTAACTGTTCCTTCTGGGTGTTGACTTCAAGGTCAACTTCTATATTTACATACACTCTAGCCCTGATATTGAGCACTTTAACCCATAAATATAGCATACCTTAAAACTATATTTTATATAATTGTGTATTTAGGCAACAATCGCGCTTTTATACATGTTTTGTTAAAGAAAACTGACAAGATATAGTGATGAAGGTTTTTAATACTAGTGCTTTCTTTTCTGGACATAGTATGTAAAAACTGTTCAAAAGTTCTGCATATCCAAGTATGTTCATTTATTCTTTTAACCATTATCAAGAACGATGTAGATGGGGCTATTATACTTGTATTTTCTACTAGTATGGAATAGTTTTGGATGGAATCTGGTACATTCTTGTGTATACTTAAATGAGTCCTAATGGGGGTACAGGTAATGTGAGACATCTAAATAGACATGTAGTAGTGTAAACAGTGTAATTATTAATGAGTTTGGTTTGATCAGGAATGCAGTTCCTTAATGGGCATTTGAACTTGTAAATAATCTTGGTTCTTTGTAGTTTTGCCTTTGTGGGTGTGTTTTTATTTTTTATGATAGTGCTAGCTGTTTTAGATTTTTTGTATTAGATAATTTAATTTTCTTGTTCAGGTTTACTGAGATTGTATATTTTTTTTATTTCTGAGTGAAAATTTTTGTTTCTAGTTGGCATGTATTTGGCTTTTGTAGAAGATGTTAATGTTATTATCTGTATGTTCAGTTTCATTATTAGTTACTTTAGAAAGAAATAGTGGTTTATGAGGTAGTTAGAAAAACCACTAACTAATGTCTGTTTTATATTATGGAGTTTTTTATGTCTAAGTGGGCATTCACTGTGGCCTCCCTTTGTCTGTTCTATAAATACTTTCATGGCTTCTGCTCAGACGAACTTAAGTCACTGATGCCTCCTCAACAGGTGTTTACTCGCGCAACCAGACTGGCAACTGGGTCCCACCCATTCACAGTCAGGTTAGCCAAATGCAGATGACAATTCTACTCCTGCAGCTTCTTCTCTTGCACTTCCCACCTGTGGAACTCGCTCCCGTATTCTGGCTTTCCTGATGGCTACAACCTCCAGAAATTTAAATGCAAAGTCAATACTCATCTACTAACCACTGGACTCTAGCGCTGTCCCCACCCCGTATAACCTTCCCTTTCTCTCCACCTATGTATCTGTCATCGCACCTGCTTTCTCAGCTTTCTATTGTTCCTTTCTAACTAGTTTGTACTCCTCACTCTTTTCTAATTAATCTTTTTACATTTATGTAGCCCCCTGCACATCAATGGCGTTTCCGCCTTGCTCGGGGTGAAATGATTAAAAAAAAAAAACTCTTAAAATTAAGATGGCAAGAGTTTTGGCTCATGGGTTTTCTTGTGTAATGAAGTGGTGAATGTTTTAGGAGAATGTTTAAGAATGGGAGTTTATTTTCTTGACTAAATTCATAGGTAAAGTTAAGAATAGAGTTTGTTTTTTTTTGTTGTTTTTTTTTTTCAAATTATCAGTTATTTGTTTTTCATTAAAATAAAAATGTTGTCTATATAGTGGAGATATGTTTTGGGTTTAGTGACTTTTTAAAATCTTGTGTTTTCCACACATGACATGTAGTAGTTGGAAAAGAACAGTTTGAGATTTCCCATACTAAAAAGTTTGGGTATAGATATTCTCATTATGCATCTATATTTCTGAGATGAAGTATTGTAATTATTTACATTATTTGCATTGTTCAGACTGTTGTTCTCATCTTTGTTGCCATATTCATAATATTTCAGCCATTCTTTGGGTGACTGAACCAAGTTCTTTAATTTGTTCACAGTAATAGATTGTTATAGTCCCATGATTCATGATGATACCTGAAAAAGGCATGACTCATGGAACTAGAACAATCCATTCTAAAGAGTTCAGTTAAAAATCCCAAGCACCTGAAGAAGGGCAGAGTGTATAATGACTGAAAAGATGAGGACAACAATCAGAACAGTGTAAATAATGTAAATAATTACCATTATGGTCATAGAAAGAGACTTTGGTTATGAGGGAATGCAATAATTTTTTGAGGATGTTTAGCTTGATGGATGGGGCGAAATGGAATTATGTCTATACATCGAGTTAAGAATTATGTCTATACATCGAGTTAAGAATTATGTCTATACATCGAGTTAAGAATTATGTCTATACATCGAGTTAAGAATTATGTCTATACATCGAGTTAAGAATTATGTCTATACATCGAGTTAAGAATTATGTCTATACATCGAGTTAAGAATTATGTCTATACATCGAGTTAAGAATTATGTCTATACATCGTTAGTTATGTCTACACTTAAGAATTATGTCTATACATCGAGTTAAGAATTATGTCTATACATCGAGTTAAGAATTATGTCTATACATCGAGTTAAGAATTATGTCTATACATCGAGTTAAGAATTATGTCTATACATCGAGTTAAGAATTATGTCTATACATCGAGTTAAGAATTATGTGGACGTTTTGATTGACTGGGACGTTTGTAAATAAATTTTCAATGTCAAGTGATGCTAAAATACTTTGGGAAGGTTGTATAGTTTTTAGAATTTGAAGGAATTCATGGGTTGATGTGATGCTGTAATTAATAGGTAGGTAAGGGATAATGATATCATTAAGGAATTTTGATAGTTTGTAGACAGGAGTTGGGATATGAGAAATGATGGGTCATAGTAGGTATCCAGTTTTATGTATTTTATATTTCCATATAGGTACTGCGGTTGGTATGGTAGTCTCTGGTAAGTTTTATTTTTGGACAGTTTTTACACACTTTATGTCCAGAAAAGAAAACACATGTACGAACACAAGAAAAATTAAATAAAAAGCTTAATCTTCATACCTTGTCAGTTTTTTTGTCTGCAATATTTAATTGCATATATATATATATATATATGCAGTTAAATATTGCAGACAAGAAAGAAGTTAGGAAGTACAGAAATTTTCCATAATTTCTCAATATGTTGATTTACAAAAAATACATAACCTCAATAAGAAAAACACATACAACAAATCATCAACATATTTTACTGCAACCAGATGCACAATAATTATAAGCAGGACAAATTCACTATACAAAGAGTCATTAAACATCATATTTCTGCTGTAATTCCTGAAAAACATGTAAAATTTATAATTTATTACAGAAAATAGAAAACCACAAACCTTGTTGTCACTAATCAAAATTACCCCATCAAGTCTAAACTAGTGATGACCAATGTAGTGCATGAATTTCACTGTCCAGTACAAGACTGTTTTTTTGTCACAGATCAATTACCTATATTGGATATGCTACCAGGTCCTTGACTATACGTTTCATGTGTTACTTGTTACATCAAAGTGCTATAATAAAAACATTCAACCCACAATTTACAAAAACCTATACGAAGAATTCTGGTTAAAAAATTAAAATTCTATATAAATGACATCACTAGAAACATCTCACTATTACAGAGGCCCTGTTTATCAAATACTTCTCTCTCTTATTTAATATGGAAACAGAGTATTAAATGTTTTTAAAAAATAGGAAATGCTCACCTGAATTCCAGCTGGGCTCAACATGCAAAGGCTCAAAATGAACATTCCTATTTAAAACAACACAAAAATAAAATAGAACTTAAACAGTCAAAAACATGAGGAAAAAGTAACAACACCAAAATAAAAAAAATTCCTATACTCCCTTACATTCTCAAAACAAAAAAATAAGAATGCTGGAAAAATTAAATAAAAACTAATTTAATCTTTCTTGTCTACAGTATTTAATGAAAGATGTTTTAAAAGAAAAAGGTTGCTACTCACAAACACACACACACACACACACACACATATATATTTCATTTGGAAATTAGTTATTTTGCAACTTAGGTTTCAACCTTTCGGTATCTTCAAGTAATTCATAATAGCTAATTTTTCCATTTTTCAAATGTATGAACAGGGATTTTTTACAAACATGCAACTCTGATTTTTTAAACTACCGAAAATGTTCAAAATTAGGGAGGAGTTAAAGATCTTAAAATACTTTTATCCATGTTTGTATGATCCTAGTATGTATTTATAGATGTGATTACATCTGGACATAACTTCTGATCTTTCATTTAGTAATTTTTTTTTTTGTTCTGGGAATAATATAATGGCTAACTTTTCCTCCTGGCACAATCTGCATGCATTGCTACTGTTGTATGTTTTAGCTATTTTCACTATACTCCAAGTTATAGCAGGTTCTTTTCCATTTTTCAATTTTAATTTCCACATGTGGCTAGCCAGTTTGGTACAATTTTTGAGGTTTTCCAGTTTAAATGTAGATTTATGATTGTTCCATCTACTTTTAAAAATGCCTTTAGTAGACTCATGTACCTCTGCTTTGTAAATAAGCCCTTCAGTTTTACAAGTGAGCATTTGTTTTTGTTCCTACAGTTACATTCCTTTTTAATGATGTTATTTTGTACATTATTCTTTAGGTTTCCAGTGTTTTGTTTTTTATATAGTTTTATAATTTCCTAGTACAGCCATAACTTAATTTGATTGAATTCCTATTGAAAATTTTGTTTAATTCTGAGTCTTTTGGGAAGTGTTTATTAATTAATTTAAAAAATATTTGCTCTATTTTAGATTTTGCTTCTAAGTTAAACGGTTGGTTATACCAAGTCATGTTTCCATTTCTATTATTATTTTTCATTTGTTTGGTTGAGGTTTGTATTCTAAATTGTTCTTATGGTCAGATACCTTTAAAATTTTGAAAATTTTTGATTGGTTAAAAAATCAAGTCATGCATTCATAACAAAAAATACTGTTTGTATGTTTGAAAAATGAAAAAATCAGTTATTATAAATCGCCTGAAGATAAAGGTTGAAACCTACATTGCTGAAATAACTCATTTCTAAATGAAAACTATTCAAAAGTTCGAAAATATAAATGTATTGAACACTTTTTAATACAGCTGTATACTGCTTTGATTTAATTATGACCAAAAACTAATTATCTATCTATCTATCTATCTATCTATATATATATATATATATATGAACAACTTTTTTTTATAAATATATTTTTTTGTTTTACAGAGACGAGTACGAGCAGCTTTTGCTGAGATTCCATTTAAAGGTTGGCGGAGAGCTGAATATGTGATTCAAATTCTAGACAACCACCTGGAAAATGTAGACAACTGTGAAGTTATAGATGTTGTAGATGTTGTGCAAAATTCCAACAGCTTTGAAAATGCTGTTGAACAGCTTACAATTGTGTGTAACTTGTGCCTGAATCAGTTTCCACAGGGAAAGGTGAGTAAAGCAGTATAAATACCATTTTCTGCTTGAATCACTGAAAAATTCTAAAATTAGTAGATTAGCTGAATAGTAGGAAATGAAAACAATGTAATTTAGGCTGGTTAATTTACATTTTATCTAAGAACTTATTAATCATGTTAAAGTGGGTAAATAATACCATATGTTGGGTAAATGACATAGTCACCAATATAATGGGAGAGAGCTATGGAAGAAATGTCTGTTCTGTTATAGGCATTATTATATAACATGATATTTCACAAATGGAACAGAATGACTGAAAGGAAAAAGCATGACAAACAGGCTTTGTTCTCAGAGAGACTTTTATGCCACTATGACATACACAAATATATACATATTTACATGTGTTACACGCAGATAAAAGTATAACATACATCTAAGCAACCAGAGTGTAAGGAGAACGAAAATATAGGGCCTTACATATAATGTTTCTGGAGAAGCAATACTTAGAACTACAGATTCATCTACTATGTCCCAGGTGAGGATATATTCCACAAACAAGAAACGACAAGTCTTTGGTTTTCCAAAATTGAGGACTGCTATCTTTCTATATCTATATTCTATATCTGGGGAAGATATATTCCCAAAATTAAATAGTGTTGTGTGCTTATAAGTTGTTGTAGGAGGAAGATTTAGCTTCATCTTGGGCCTCTTGGTACAACCCAAATGAACAACTATTTCATTTAGCACCTGTAAACGAACTGTATGACTTATAATGGGAGATAATTGTCTCTAGTATCTTTACTATATCAGGCGGTTAATAGACTAAACGGGGATTGAGAGAATTTTAGTAATACTAATTTTATTCAATTCTGTTATGTTGAAACAATATTTAGTCCTTGATTTTGTTTTCACTATTCATTTATGGTTTCTAATTAAAATTCTTACTTGGTTCTTTCTCTCATTGATGTGGTAAGTCAACCGGGATTCAGTCCATTTTTCAGCCTGTTTTTCTGTAATTTTTGGAAATTTTTTTATAAGTTTTTTGTTCGTCTTTGTTTTGTTTTTTTTTTTTTTTTTTTTTTTGTCAGTTTGTGTAAATTATTTTGCAATTCAAGGTTATTTTTGACTTAAGATAAATAGTATCACGTTTCAATTATTTCCATTAGTTTTGTCTTGTAGAAGAGTTAAATTTCTGTCTTCGAGACATTCAATTCGTAACGGTTGGCCAGCGAACACATGCCACTTAACTGGACTATATTCTGTAAAAAATGGTTTAATTTCTATTTTTGTCTTCAGAAATTTAATTAAATCAACTTTACAGTGTTAGCTGCTTGTGGTAAGTCAACCGGGATTCAGTCCATTTTTCAGTCTGTTTTTCTGTAATTTTTGGAAATTTTTTCTTTTTTTTTTGTTTTTTTGTTCGTCTTTGATTTTTTTTTTTTTTTTTTGTCAGTTTGTGTAAATTATTTTGCAATTCAAGGTTATTTTTGACTTATACAAAGTTAAAACTTTGTAAACCTCAGTCACTTTTTTTTTCTTCCTTTTTTTTTTTTAAAATTGGAGTAGATAGTTCCTACTATCTCCCGGTCTCACACTCTACCCCCTTTTTTTGAATAAGTTTAGAGGTGATCGCCTTGTTTCTTGTTTAGGAAGGGGTTCCCGGTTCATCCCCCTTCTCCGGTCTTAGTGTTAGTTCAGCTGGAAGCTCTTTGCAGTTACGGAGTATGGTGGCAACATCTTTACATTCTGAGGGTACCGGGTTGGCAGTTTCCTGGTTGCTGCTTCCGACTGGTAGTTAGGAGCCCGAACTCTTGCATAGTGTCTTGAGAGGCTGCTCTGATCAACAGTTGAATAATACCGGGGTTCTTGTAGTGCCATATCGCGCATGGACGGGCGCCCCTGCATGAACATTCGGTGGGCAACCCCGAGGCCACATTATGTTGTAGGCCGCGCCAGTCTCCATCCTTCACAAGTTGCAAATGATTGACCGACTGATTCTATTCTAAGACCTCTCCATAAGCGAATCACTATGGAGAAAAGCAAACATAATAGCAAAACTAAACCAGCTCATTTGAAAACGCCCAAACCTGTCTGCATCTCTTTCACTAACACACGCGGCATCCGCACCAACTTCCTCAGCATAGATTCATTCCTCCATAATAACTCACCTGATATATTAGCCTTATGTGAAACTAATCTTAACCCTTCTATCCTCTCATCTGAGTTCTGCGTTCCTGGCTACCTTCCCCACTCAGGAAGGACTCCAATGTTCATATGCATGGGCTTGGTGTCTATGTCAGCGAACACCTTCCCTTAGCTAGGGTGTCATCTTTTGAATCCCCAGATCATTCTTTCATGTGCTTCCGCCTCTCACTTCTCAGCTCGATTAGCTATCTCTTCTTTCTCTACCGCTCTCCTTCCTCCCCTGACTGTTCGTTACTTGTCATCATTTCTGACAATATCGACAAAGCCATTTCTTCCCATCCCTCTGCCCATGTATTCGTGTTTGGTGACTTTAACGCCCACCACACCAAGTGGCTGAAGAACGCTGTCACCGACCCTGCTGGTGTCCACACCATGAACTTTTCAATCACCCAATCCCTTACGCAAGTAGTGGACTTCCCCACGCGTTTCTCCAACAACCCTAACGGAAGACACTCACTTCTAGACCTCTGCTTCACTTCCATCCCAGACTCTTGTACTACCAGACAACTCTGACCACACTGTAGTGTCTGTCAGTATTTCATTCCACTCCCGCCTGACCCATGATACCCAGACAAGTAGAATATCCTACTGCTATCAAAGAGCAGACTGGGATTCGTTCCGAGACTTCCTCTGTGACATCCCTTGGAACAACGTTTTTAGTCTTCCCATCGAAGAATGTGCATCCGAGGTCTCCTCTTGGGTTAAGGCTGGCATCGATGCCTTCATCCCTGCTAGGAAATTCCAGCTTAAATCTCATTCGTCTCCATGGTTCTCACCCACTTGCTCGGCTGCCATTGCCCACCGGAATCATTTCTTTCGACTCTATCGTAAATACGCATCAGACCAAAACAGGCGCCTTTTCACTTCAGCTCGTAATAAGTGTAAAAGGATACTTAACGAAACTAAGATGTTGTTTGCTGCCAGAATGAAGCAACGCATAGCATGCTCTAAATTCGGTGCTAAAGACTACTGGCGACTCTGTAAAAGAGTACTTAACAAAAGCAAGTCCACAATACCCCCGCTAATCAACAAATTTGAGGTCCTCACCTTCCCAGCAGATAAGGCTGAATGCTTTGCCCGCAGATTCTTGAACAATTCGAGTCTGGACTCATCTGGAGTTTTTACACCCGACTTCTCACCTAGAACCGAAGCACAACAGAATGATGTCCACATTACACCTTCGCTTGTCTCTAAGATAATCTTAAAACTTGACCCTCACAAAGCGAGCGGTGGTGACGGAATCCCAACCATAGTCTTAAAGAAATGTGCCCCTGAATTCTCCTCTGTCTAAGCTCTACAACCTCTGCCTATCTGCTTCCTGCTTTCCTGCCTGTTGGAAATCTTCCTCTGTAGTTACTATATTTAAAAACACTGGAGAACCCTCTGACCCTGCAAATTACCGCCCTATCAGCCTTCTTCCGATCTTTGGCAAAGTGTTCGAAGCCATTATCAACGCCGAGGTGTTTCAGCATCTCAATGCACACAGGCTCCTCTCGGACAAGCAATATGGTTTCCGCTTCACCAGGTCTACTGCTGATATGCTAATGACCATCACCGAGTACATATACCAGGCACTCGACAGGAATGGCGAAGCCTGAAACGTTGCATTGGATATATCTAAGGCGTTCGACAGAGTTTGGCATGCTGGCCTTCTATGTAAGCTGCGGAGCTATGGTATAACTGGACATTTGTTTGAACTAATCCAGTCATTCCTCTCTAACCGCACAATGAAGGTGGTATTAAACGGACATGCTTCCCAGAACTACCATATAAACGCAGGTGTCCCCCAAGGCTCCATCTTAGGTCCTACACTCTTCCTGATATACATTAATGATCTCCCTGATTCCATAAGAGCCCAAGTAGGTTTGTACGCCGATGACACCACAATTTACTCTCACCTCCTACAAAAATCTGGTGTAGGCATCAAAGCTAACCTCGCAGCCGAGATTGAAAAAGACCTTCAATCCATATTGAAACTGGGGTAAGAAATGGCTAGTAAATTTTAATGCTTCTAAAACGAAGCTACTCTCAATTAACCATCATCGACAATCTCACCTACCTCTCATTAGCATGGACCAGGCTTGCCTCCCAGAGAGTAAAACACTACGCCTCCTTGGTCTCACACTTTCAGCGGACCTGAAATGGAATGACTATATCGAATCCATTGCTAAATCCGCTGCTATGAAAGTCGGTTCTCTGTGTAGGGCCCGGAAGTTTTTTCCGTCTAAATCTATCCTGCACATATATAAATCTACCATTCGCTCGTGCATTGAATACTGCTGCCATATCTGGTCGGGTGCCCCTGCTATTTTCCTCAGGCTTCTCGATAAGGTTCAGAGGAGGGTCTGTAATGTGATAGATACCGACTTGGCAGACCGCCTGCAGTCTCTCTCCCACAGGCACGACGTGGCTTCCCTGTGTCTCTTCTATAAATACTTTCACGGCTTCTGCTCCGATGAACTTAGATCACTGGTGCCCCCTAAATACGAATTTGCAAGAGATACTAGATTGGCAACTAGATCCCACCCTTTTACAGTGAAACCGATAAAATGCAACCGCAACTTCTACTCCAACAGTTTCTTTCCTCGCACTTCCCGACTGTGGAATTCCCTTCCACATGATTGCTTCCCCGACGGATACAATCTCCAGGAGTTTAAATGTAAGGTCAATAGACACCACCTAACACACTAACCTGCTCCCATTCCTCCTGACATTCCCTATGTCTAACCACTCCTTCTCTTTACCTTCCCCTATGTAACCCCATGCGCAATAGTGGCAGTGGAATGCCTTGCTTGGGGTTAGATGATAAAAAAAAAATCTCTTTTTGGTCTGATCTTTCATGATTTTTCTCATTTGCTTTAATTCTTTCTGATGCTGCAAGCCTCTGAAATGGTATTTTCATGCACAAACGGGGACCTACCCAGTTACATAAATAAAAAAAATATATATAAATTCATTTATTCATCACTAATCTAATTTTCAAAGAATCTTGAAATATCTTTGGCTAATAATAACTGAAAACTTATCTTCATGTATTTTTTTTTATTAATTTTTTAATATTTTATGATTTCATTTTCTTTGTACATCAATCCATTGATTGAAGAACCAATAAAACTTTCAAAAACTGTAAAAAATACATTATGAACTCTTATAACAATCATATACTTACACATGATATACTTAAAAATAGATTACTTTATCCTGTATTGAAGATAACATCTCTTCATAGAATTGTTGGCAATGTCATTTTCTATTGTTTTCTTTTTTTCTCCCACCAACAGATTATGACACTGAGCTTCTGCAACTGTAAATTCTGTCAAGAATGTTTTCTTCAAAACTTTAAAATCAAAATCCGAGAAGAACCTGTTCGAAGATGGACCTGCCCCACTTGTAGCCTTCCAGAACTAAATGATGAAGAAACAGTAACAAATTATTTTGCATTTCTGAATTTACAGGTAAGGTTCTATATATATATATATATATATATATATATACACACACACACATATATTATTTTACACATATATAATTATAAGAAAGTGAAAAGATTGGAGGGTGATTGGAATTTTTGTTGAAATATATAGGGTTGTTGTTTTCTTTTCTGTAAGGTTTGTATGTGCTGTTTAGGTTGAGTGCTATATATAGGAAATTGACTATTTTTAGATTTGTTTTTATCTCTATTGTGAATCCAAGAGTGTTGAAGATTTTTATTTGTTTATGTTTTGTGTAGTTTTACTCTTAAAGTTTCTCTATTAAAGAGATAAATGCTTTGTATCTATCTATCTCTCTATCTATCTATACATATATATATATATATATATATATATTGTGTGTATTTTGGCAGCATTTTTTCATTAATACAGGTTTCATTGAATAATATAGACAAGTTCTGTCTATTTATTTTGTGTAAGATCCTTTCATATGATCTGATTAGCTTGATAGTGTTGTCATGAAAAGACGAAAAGAAATCGCAGTAATTGTTGATTTTTTTATCAGGTCTGAGCTTTCGGCTTACATAAGCCATTATCAAAGGATGAACATTTAATATACAGTGAACATAGAACATTTAAATTATTAACAGAGTGGAGTTATACAGAGAAAATTAAACAGGTCCATTTTTTTGTGATGCACATGGCCGCAGGCCGAGAAGGAATGGTGGTAGTGGGTTTTTGGTCAAATGAGAGTATAGTGGCATGAGGGGATTGGTCTGGGAACTGCTACTACTATGGATGTAGGGGGTAAGTATAATAACTATGGCCTCTCCTGTTGATTATAGGCATTGAAGTATGTTAGTGGAGGTGTCGAAATTTATTTTATTTAGGCTAGGTTTAAACTGTTTGATGTAGATAGCTTCTGAATTTTATGTTTTCCTTTATTATTTTCTTGTCTAAGTATATATGTATTTTCAACGAGTGTTTTCCTAAGAAGTATGTGTTGATAGCCTTGGTGTTTTAAATGTCGGAATATGTTAGAATTTTCATTTAAGTGTAATGTAAGCCTCCGCGAAAGCGAGTTAGTAGTATGTCCAATGTAGGTATTATTTAGTTTGTTAGTGATACATTCTCGAAAGGAGCATTTGAATTTATATACTACATTGTTTTTTTGCAAATTGCTAACGGTGGGGGAGGAGTCGTTGCGGACGATTGAGTTGGATGTTGTGGATTTAGTGTAATATATGATAAATTTAATTCTTTTGTTGGGGTCTGTCGGAGAGATATTAGTGTTTGAGTTTTTTAGGATATTTTCATCTAATTGGTAGTTGGAGTGCATTTGGCTACAATATAAGAGAGTGATATGTTTGGGATTGTCCTATTTGTTCATCAACTATGTAATTAGGAAAATTATTGCTGATGAGTGTCTGTTTTATGTTTTTTAGTTCACTGTGGAAGATGTGTTTTGTAGACAAATTGGTTTTTGCATGATGTAATAGATTTTTTATGATTGCTAATTTGTAATTCACTAATATAATTAAGTGTGGAGGGATTTTTGTTAGTGGGTTTTTTATATGGTGAGATAGTGAACTTATTGCCATTAGTGTTGATTAGTATATCGAGGAAAGGAATTTTGTTGTCATTGCTGAGTTCATAGGTGAAATTTAGGACTGAGTTATCCTGAAACTGTTTCTGAAGTTGTAGGATTTCGTCGGTATTTTTAATTAATAGTAGGATATCATCAACGTATCTAAGGTATATTGATGGTTTTTTGAATTTTGTAAAGGTACTATTCTTGAGGTTTGACATCCACAACATCCAACTCAATCGGCCGCAATGACTCCTCCCCCAACGTTAGCAATTTGCAAAAAAACAATGTAGTATATAAATTCAAATGCTCCTTTCGAGAATGTATCTCTAACAAACTAAATAATACCTATATTGGACATACTACTAACTCGCTTACACTTAAATGAAAATTCTAACATATTCCGACATTTAAAACACCAAGGCTATCAACACACACTTCTTAGGAAAACACTCGTTGAAAATACATATATACTTAGACAAGAAAATAATAAAGGAAAACATAAAATTCAGAAGCTATCTACATCAAACAGTTTAAACCTAGCCTAAATAAAATAAATTTCGACACCTCCACTAACATACTTCAATGCCTATAATCAACAGGAGAGGCCATAGTTATTATACTTACCCCCTACATCCATAGTAGTAGCAGTTCCCAGACCAATCCCCTCATGCCACTATACTCTCATTTGACCAAAAACCCACTACCACCATTCCTTCTCGGCCTGCGGCCATGTGCATCACAAAAAAATGGACCTGTTTAATTTTCTCTGTATAACTCCACTCTGTTAATAATTTAAATGTTCTATGTTCACTGTATATTAAATGTTCATCCTTTGATAATGGCTTATGTAAGCCGAAAGCTCAGACCTGATAAAAAAATCAACAATTACTGCGATTTCTTTTCGTCTTTTCATGACAACACTATCAAGCTAATCAGATCATATGAAAGGATCTTACACAAAATAAATAGACAGAACTTGTCTATATTATTCAATGAAACCTTTATTTATTTATATATATATATATATATATACAATATTTATTTAGGTACTTCCATGAATTCACTGAAAAAACAGCATAGTATGTAAGAAAAAAGGCTCCAAATTAAATAAAAAGTTTCATCATCAAAATGTTAATCTTATTATCCAGAGGATAGATCTATTTTTTAAACTTTTTTAATTCTTTCTAACATGCACAAAATTTTTTGGTATAAAATTTTGTTTTTCTTTCGTGAGTGATGCAATTTTTACAAGGGTTTATTACGGCAAGCGTAATATTACGCAAGTCCCTTTTTTTTTAATTTAGAAATATTTACAAAAATCAAATAATGGTCGGATTTTGATGAAAATTTCAGAACTTATTCATAAATGACTAAAATTATTTTTGAAATAATTATTTTTAGAAAATCTTGATAAAAATATATTTTTTTTATATATATTACTATTTCCCCCAATTAATTTCTTGAAATGTCTAAAAATTCACAAAAGTTTGCCCATATACCTAATATTAATTAAATTTTGGAGTCATTGGGGAATGCTGGTCAATTATCTTTCTTCTTTTTTTTTTTTTTTTTTTTTTTTTTTCTAAACTAGCCCTTTTTCAGAAAATCTGCTTCAAATTGTGAAAACAAAACTGCAATAAAACTATTCCATTTTTTTATTTAGATAAACTTTTAATTGGTTTTATAAACAATATATATACTAAAGATGTCAATCTGAAAAGAAAAAAATTTACAAGAATTGTTATCATTTTTATTATTTTTTATTATGATAATTTATAAAGTTTCAAAAATCTTTTAAAATTTCCTCCTTTATTATCTGTTAGGTTGTTAAATTAATACATGATGACTATATTTACTAATTGAAAATTGAAAAGCTTCATGCAAGTAATTGAACCATTTGATTTTTAAAATAATTAAAACATTTTGTGTACACACTGATGTTTTCTTTTCATGGGTGGCTGTACATGATATATATCATTAAAAGGTAGCGCGTTTCAAAAGTTGCACTCCTAACGGGGGGGGGGGACTATATAAACATTTTGGCAGGGTACGATGCTTTCATCTCACTTCCATGTTTTTTTATGCTCTATGTTTCAACATTTAATGAGCTTTGCAAATCATCCCTTCAAAATTTAAAGCAAGTTTTATATTTTAATTCCTAGTTTCCTAATTTTATTAAAAAAAGTACTAAATTCTCATAAATTATTGAGTTACCTCTGTCGTGTTATATAATTTCATTGTTATCATATTGTAAAATTTTTTTAAAAGAATGTTTTTTGTTATTTTAATTTTTATTTTTTATAAAACATCTTCAAATGTAAATCTATAAAGCTGAACTAACTAAAATTCTATAAAATATTAGATAATTGCTAAAAATCTGTTAAATTTTAAATTTTACTATGTATTTAAAAATCAGAAAATGAAGTGTATGATTAAGCTACACAAAATTATCAAATTCATCTTCCATAGTTAGCATTTTTTGACAGCTTCCATCTGTCGTCACTTATTGTTTTTGATAACACACTGATAACAAGGATAACATAATTAAGAAACGCTTTTATAGTACGTTTTAGGCAGTAAGCAAATAATACTTGTTTCAAATCAGATTAAGGTAAGTTTAAATTTACTAATTTGAAGAAAATAATGTGTCAATGAGGTATATTTTATTTTTGCAAAATTTTTTAAAACTGAGAATTGGCTTCTGTTTAAAAAATGTCACTTGATGAAAAATGGCCGAAAAATTTTAGATTCCAATCAATATAATATTGGTTTGAAATGCACCAGAGTATTTTTCTTACTGAAATTAGTAAATTTAATCTCTTGGCATTCAATTAAAGCTTGAAGAAAACTTTTTTGTTTTTAAAAATTCAATTTAATTTTAGATATCAAAAATGAGTAAAGGTACCTATATTTATTTCTCTACTGAATAACTCACAGTGAATTTACAGATTTCTGAAAAGTAAGAATAATTAAACATTCTTTCAAACTTGTAAACTGATAACCTGCAAGAGGAAATCGCTAATATAAACATTGAACAAATCATCAAACTTTGACATAAGTTACTATCTGCAAATAAAAAGTCAGCCATCATCAAAAATCACTCAAGTGTAAAACTTCCCACTACAGAACAAAAATCCCTGTTTACGAGACAAACTGATCAAGAAAAAAATGGCAAATAATAAAAAATTACAGGCAACATGACACTGACGTTGACAAGAGCTTTATGCAATAGATTATAAGCACCAATTTAAACACAGCAACAAATGAAACATTACCAAAAAGATGTGTAAATACACTAAAACATATCTAAAAAGTAAAATTTATCTATCACTTCCTTCAATTAAGGTGATGGAGTTATGATTATGGGTGCTTGTGCTTACAATGGAAAAATAGAATCTCTTAAATGATACTAATTTTTATGAAGAAATTGAAGAGCATAAAATGAGATACAGAATTCAACCATTCAATAAAAAAAAAACTAATAAAATATGAAGACAAAACCTAGTTACAATTAAAACAAACATAATCCAAAGATACCTAGTTTCTATGGCTTACCAAAAAACCACACATTCAGCATTCCAATTTAATCTATTATCTTTGGTATAAAGAGCATTTCTCACAAATTAGCAAAGCCTTATCAAAAATTTCAATGCCACTTTTAGGAACAACCAGCCATGCACACCTAAAAATTCTGACAATCTTAGCAACAAATTGAAAAACACATGAAAACTAAAGTCATGGCTAGCTTAAATATTAAGTCCTTATATATTAATACACCCGTTGACAAATACTTAAATTTTCTGTCAATTTTGTACAAAGCAATGTTTTTCACATTCAATTACTAACAAAAATTTCCCCAGGTTTTCCTATTAGTGTTTTTTAGGCAGACTTTTATAATTCTTAGAATCTAGCTTATTTGTAAAAAATCTTACCAAAAATGCTAAATATTTTCACTTTATAGATGACACCTAACATATCCATACAATACTAAATTTACTAGATCTCATAAATAAACTAAAAAAATTGAACCAACAATTAAAATCACATAAAATAACACCTTTTCTTGGTATTCTGTTAAATCAAAATAATACTAACTTAAAATTAAACATTTACTCAGTCAACAAATAAAAATGACCTCATCTATTTTTACTCGCATCACAAGATCTAGAATAATTATAGGTTTTTATTTAAGAGCCCTTACAATTTGCAGCCCTGAATATCTACTTGAAGAAGAAAAATACATGGAATGTATTTTTTAAGTCCTCTATTCTAGTTATTTTCTATACAATGCCAAAAGAAAAGCATACAAAAGCCACAAAACAGAAAAAAAAGTATTAAATGATGACATGAAAATAAGCTCTTTAAATTATCTAAAAACTCCATAATTAATGGAGTTGAATGAAATTTAACTAATCTCAATATAAAAATTATCACAAACTTAAAAAAAGTTTTAATCAATAGAATTTAATTTTAATCAATTAAATTTTATATCAGAGGCAAGAGTCTACTAAATAGAATGCAAACAAGCCTCACCATACATCAAGTCATTATAAAATTTAAAGAAAAGAATGTACAAGCACAAAAGAACTTAAAATTAAACACACTCAAAGCATTTGTTTGCTATCAAAACATTCCTGATGCTAATTCTGATCTAGAAAATGTGGATTATAAAAAATAAATACAATTTATTCAAAGATGCATTGAAAATGCCATGATCTACATGTCCATTATAATTAATATATAACTGAGCTATTTCAGCTTATTTGAAGTGAATGTTAAGTTAAAAAAAAGAAAAAAAGTTGAAATTGTTTAAAATCTAAATTCTATTATGTTACGCTTGAAGTAAAAATCAAGTTTTTAGCTACTTAAAATCATTTGTTTTATCTTGCTAATGTAGATTTTTTTGTGATAAGATGATGCCAGTTCATTGGTGAAACATAACAAATTGAAGTTTTCCAATTTGTCAGAGAAATATGAAGCATAAGGTTTTTCTATAATATGCAAATCAAGATAGTTATAAAATTTTCTCTTCAACTCAATTTATCAAGAAAATTTGATATTCTTGAAAATGGCAGATGTTTAGAAGAATGAGTTTTCCTATATTTATAATTTTATGCAGAATTTATCGAGCAACATGAAATAGTTCAGTTGTGTATTTTATTTTTTTTTAACTCAGTTGTGTAATTTTATTTTTGAAGCAACTAAAAAAAACTGAGAATTGGTAAGCATTAGACTTCTAAAATTGTTTTTGTATAAGAAAAAAATGAATCCTATTTTCCTGTTAAAGAATTAAGATCCATTTTTCAAGCCTAGAATTAACTAACATTTTTTCTTGTTTTAGTTAAAACAAGTCATTGATGAAGACACATTCAATCTTTATGAAACAAAATTAAGAGATTGGCATCTGCATAAAGACCCTAATTTCCGTTGGTGTCCTTCAGTAAGTTCTTTTTAAAACCCTTTTTATATTACATTATTTTATTTTCTGTTACACACTTATTCAAAACTTCAATCCATTTTCATTCTCTCATTTTGTTTTTGTTGTTCTTTCATTCCATCCTTCACTGTTTTAACTCTTTTTTTTTTTTTCCAAACATCCAGAATGTTAAATTTTTCTTAAATCTTCATTTATACTTCTTTCAGTCTTGATTTTACAATGTATGTTTTCTAGTTCATGTTTCCATCTATTAACATAATAAATATTGTGTAAGGTTCTAAATGTGACAGATCTAATCTTGTAGAGATATCTCTCTTAGAATTATTTTTTAATCTGATGACAGCAAAAATAGCATTATTTCACTATAAATTGATTATATCTATTCATACATATACAAAATAAAAAAAAGATTTATAAATTTGGTCACAGTTGCTTCATTTGATACTAACTCTGTTAGTACCATAAGTTTTTTGAACATGTCACAAAAGGTTTTTTCTTAATATTTAGTAAATGGTAAGTCAAGTAGCTTTTTAAATAACTCTAAATAATTTCTAAATAATAAGTTTCTGGTTTTAGTCATATTATGTGAATTACAAACATTTTTATTTGTTTACTGAAAATAAATTCAAACATATTTTTGCATGTTTGAACTTTTGAAATTTATAAATTCACTTTTATATTCTTAGTTTTTTAATTTGGTTATTAAAATAAAAAAAAAACTTTTTTGTTTTTATTTACCTTATAAAAATCAGAAAAGACACTCAAAACAATATGTAATAAAAAAATTAAGAACTAAATGATATATCAATATTTTAAATGGGATGTTTGAAGCCCCACTCCAATGCTGTGATAATACCCCAGAGTCCTAATGGAGTGTTAATTAATTGAACACCTGAATGTCTCCCCACTCACATCTCCTCATCTTTTATTACAAAATAGAAAATTATTAGATTTAAAAGCTTAATAGACTTTAATAAATTAACTGCCTGCATGATGATCAGCAGGAGGATTATTAATGAAAGAAAAACTTTCAACTGAAGTCATGAGACATTTTCTGGGTGGTTCAAACAAATGTCCTGTTGACAAAATTCTCATGGTGAAATTATTTTCTTTTTATATTTCTTTAAAATGTTGCATTTAAAAAAAGCTTAATATTTCCTTTTATTAGCTGAATTATTTTATTCTCTTTCAGTGTGAAAATGGTTTCCTCTACCATGCCGATGGATTAAAGATGAACTGCCCACATTGTAACAGGGCTACATGTTTTAAATGCATGAAACCGGTAAGTAAAAGATTGACACAACTTAAGGGACAGATTCAATTATATAGATTCAAAGTTTTTAAAATATTTCTTACTTATTAGCTGTTTCTATTTTTTTTTTTTTTTTTTTTTTTAAGGATGTAGTTTAACATGTTTCAAATGCATGAAACTGGTAAGTAAAAGACTGTCAACAGCTTTAAAGATATAGTTTAACCAAAATGTGAAATAGTGATACTCATCAAATGGGAATATAGTACAAATATTAAATCTATTAAATTTTCATTAACTATAATTAAAAGATTAAATCTGATGGGGGACTTCAACAGACAAACACTGGAGGACATAAGTTATATAAACAACTGAGTAGTTAGGGGCCAAGTGCATTTTTGTTTTTGTATCTCATTGGCATGAGAATAAAGTAATCCAAAATTACTACTACCATTGTTATTGTGGTGTTTTTTTACATGGCACTGGGATCAGGATCTAGTGAATATGTTGAACTATCTTAGCAAAATATGATATGGCATCTGCAACAAGTGAAACCCTCTATTTGTTTACTTGACTCATGTGATAAATGATAGAGCTATGATGGGAAACTATCCATCTTCAGAGGGATGGAACCCTTAATGCAATGCAAACATCCAACACAATATTGTCCTGTCATTGAACCCAACTCAACAGACAACTATTTTTTTTTTTTACCTTATAGAGGCTGAAACCTTAAATTTGACTACAGAGGAAAGGCTTTTGTCACACATTCAATTCATTTTGGTGAAAGGCTTAAACAAGGAAGTTCACCGGCACACCTTTCATTCCACTTGTCAGGTGGAAGGTGAGTCAATCACTCATTTTTTAGCAAGGCTACAAACTCAAGCCAAATTTTGCTCATTCAAAATTGATTATCCCAACACAGAAGGCTGTGGTCAGCAAGTCAACTACTGGGTAGATGATTTCAGGACTTGTCAACAAGGAGCAACATAGTTTAGTTTTGGCTAAGGTTGCCAGCCTCTCCACACTCAAGCAAAAGTTTGACTGACTCACCAGTTTGGTAATAATAGACAAGTAAGCTACATGGTTATTTAATGATGTTAGCCCATCAACCTCATCTTACCTACATTTATCTGGTCATGAGTGCTCTGCAGTTCAAAAACTCGAAGAACTAATGTACCTACTAAATAAGAATCCGTGTGTGAGCTGTAAGAAAACATTCCACTCCAGTGGATCAATTAGTAGGAGAGATTGCCCAACAGCAAAACTGGTATGCCATAATTGTGGGATTAGGGGTCACATAAAAAAGAACATGCCAGAAATCTACTAAAATTGAAATTGAAACCACCAACAGATCAACCAGTTCTCGAGACAGAATCTGATTCCATCACTTTCTCAAACACTAGTCTCAACCCACACCATCTGCTATACAGGTAGGTCAAAACAGCGCCATAAAACTGTTTTGACCCCCTCCCAGTGTGGTGCCTCATCTTGTGTGGAATGGAAAGCAATTTAAAGGAAGTGTCCCAGATTCACCACCATCACTGACTATAATGTATCAAACCAACACTTCATTTGGATGCACCCAGACTGGCCCAATTAACCATGTAATCATTGCATCCACATGTTCACAGATACAGTGGCTCAAACTTGTTCAAGCAGAGATATTAAAACTACTCAGGTGTCATTGAATATGTGCCATCACAGACAACCAACTCCATATAAAGAGTATGTTTTTCATGCCTATAAAAAGGTAAACATGGCAGGTATTATGTGTCAAACAACACATCTGTTTTTATTTTTGTTTTTTTTACCAGAATCTGCTCTGAATGATCTACATCTATTTCATTTGATTTCTCAGCTCAGATATCACAGCTCAACTCGTTGAAAGATGCAAAGGAAAATGCCCTGTGCACATGCCCATTCCAGCAATGCCTAGTACCATCCCATTCCATCCAGCAGAAACACACAGACACCTACTGAAATGATAGATATGAGGCCATTTCAAGTCCAGCATATTTAATAAATGTCGATACCAATCCTTACAGACCATGACAGGAAAGCCACTGAACATTACCTTCATCTCTGATGTGATGCCATCAGAGGTCCACACACTGATCCCTGTCCCTCCCCATTGGAAGAAGAGAGTGAAATAAGACCTCAATCAAGACCACATATGAGGTATGATTGAACTAGTGCCAGTGTACACTCCTATAACTTGGTGCTTAAGGATGGTAGCTGCATCCAAAAAAGATGGCTCCTTCAGATGCGTGGTGGACTTAGAAAAACTGAGGGCTGTCTCCTTGAGAGAAACCTATCAAACTCTGTCTCCATTTAATCAGGTCTCCATTGTACCAGCAAAGACAAGGAAAGTAGTTATGGATGCATGGAATGTTTCTATTTTTCACAGCTTACTACCTTCACCAGCTGCACAAGATGCCACTATATTTATTACTGAATGGGGCTGGCGCAGATATCTTTGTGCTCTCCAGGGATTTCACATGTCTGGAGACAGGTATAACTGTCAGTACGATGATATTTATTGTATTCCTACATGTTCCTATTCTCTTATATATGTAGACCCTACTGGAGAGTAGGGTAGAGTAATTATATTGACTAGCAGTTACTAGCAGTATATGTACTTCACGCCATGTGCAAGTCTTGTATTTGTGATATGCTATTATTCCCAACCTCTATTTTGATGATTATTCATGCAGTAACTTTTTAGGGTTACAGCAATGGCAACAAAGATCGTGCAGTTGACCAAAATACAACATTGATGTTAAAGATTGTGCTATTGCTAAAAATACAACGTTGGCATCTAGGATTACGGCTTTGGTCAAATTCAGCATTTTGGTAACAAAGTTTGTGACATTCACTAATACAACATTTTGGTGATAAAAATTTTGGCCGACTATAAGAAAAGAAAAATTCACTAACACAATATATTTGCGACAAATTTTTGGGCCGTACTCAATTAAACGTTTGTTCCATAGTATTGGCATAAAACATACAGAAAAAAGTTACTCAGTCAAACAAAGGTTTTCACATAAAATGCACCAAAGAACATTTGTAAAGGAAGATCAAAAGTACAAAAATAAAATGCAAAGCATTTTTGTTTTTTTTTTTGTCTACAAGATTTTCAAGGGTTATGTGATCTAAACCAGTTGTGTAAAACACAATATTCAAAAGTTTGTTTATATATATATATATATATATATATATATATACACACACACACACACACACACCTCTGAAAGCAAAAATGAAGGAGTTTAAAAAAGTGTTGTTAGAAAATGTAAAGCACAACTGGAACAACAAAATCAGCTAGAACAAAGGCTCGAAAAATTCAAGGAATTGTTTATGAAAAAGCAGAATGTTTTCAAGTAACATAAATGATAATTTGAGTGTATTTTCTCAGGAAGCTATCATGAAAGTGATGACAGAGTTTAACTACAGGCCTGAGGAAAACATAACTTTTACATCGTGTTACTGTAAATGCAAAGAATTTACAAGACAGACTGCATAAATTAGTCAGACCAGAAAATGATCACTGATTTTACAAAAATTAGGTGATGTTGAACATATGAAGTTCATGAAAGACAAGTGTTCAATGAAACTGTTATGTTACTTCTGAAGATTTTCAGCCTGGAAACATCATTATTCCATAAGAGATGGAAGTATATGAATTTACTGAAAAATGACAAGGAAAATTTAACTATGTTCACAAGTACTGTGAATAATGTGTGAGGAATTCAAATTGGTAAAACTAAGCCCTGACAATTTCAAATGTTTAATATTTGCAAAAGGTTTAGTGTCAGCTAAAGACACAGAAATGAGGGGGAAGGTTCTAAATAAACTCAAGAACGAATCCGACTTAGACCTGGTGGAAGATTTTCATAGGTGCATAAATGTTCGGCAAAATGCTAAAAATATAGAAATAAGAGCCAAAATAAGGTTCATCGTAAAAATAAAACCATAAAAACGAAAGAGCTCCTGCTATGCTTGTGGAAGACTACATTTCTATAATGTTTGTGGAAGACTACATGCTGGTGGAAGGCTACATTTCTATAATGTTTGTTCATTTAAAAACAAGGTATGTTTTCATTGTGACAGAAAAGGACATAAAAATCTCACTGTGTGACAAAAATGAAAAAGCGAGTTTAAAATTTTATTCGAGTGACAAACAATAAGAAATCTTCAAGTCAGAATATGAAAAAGTTTCTACAGGTGAAAATCCTGAACAAAAATATTAAGTTAAAACTTGATAGTGGTTTTGATTTAAGCATAATAAACTTGGAGGAAAATAGGAAAACCAACATTGATGATTTTTAAAAAAATAGCTCATATACTGTAACAGGTGAGAAAATTAAATTCATAGTTGAATTTCTTGCGAATGTTACGGTAAATAAAAAAACCCATTAAAGTTAAAATTATTCCTAATGAAAAGCATGAATAATCTTTTTGGTACAGATTGAATAGAAAAATTCAAATTATGTAACTGTCCAATTTAATTTATTTTGCCAAAAAGTGAGTTCTACCAATGAAGCAGAAGCTCTGAAAAGAGAATTCAAAAATAAATTCCTAGAGATATTTTCTGGTGCGCTTGGCAGGTGTAACAAGTTAAAAACAACATTTGACCTAAAGGAAAGTGTACAACTAATTTTCAAAAAGAAAAAATGTACCATTTGTGTAGATCAAACAAATAAATGATGAGCTTGATAGACTTGAAAAAAATCAGTGTTTTATCCAAAGTCAAGCAAAGCAAATGGGCTTCACCAATGATATCTATAAAAGTCGAAGGAGATGCACCTATGCGGGGATTTTTTCAGCAGGCTTAAACAATGCTCTTAAAAGTTATCATTACCCACTTCCAGATCTGGAAGAGGCTTTTGTGCAGCTTAACAGAGGTAAAAAATTTTTTCAAAAATAGACCTTAGTGACGCATATATTCAGATTCAAATTGATAAAGAATGTTCAAAATTTTTTATCATAAATGCTCACAGGGGATTATGTCTCCAGCTATCTTCCAGCAAGTCATGCACATGATGCTAAGTGGTCTCAACTTTGGAGTTGCATTCTTTGATGATATTTTGCTGAGAAGTGAGAATGTGGAGGAACATAAATATGTTTTCAAAGTGTTTAAAAGAATTCAAGCTAAGGGACAAAAAATGTGAATTCTTTATGGACAAGATTAAATACTTGGGAGAAATTATTGACAAAGATGGCAGAAGACCTGAAGATCCAGTGCATGCTAGTGCTATTAAGGATATGCTTGCTCCAGAAAATATCAGCTTCCTACGGAGTTTTCCAGGACTAGCTAGCTACTACAATGTTTTTGTGAAAAACATGTATGTTTATGCTGCTAGATAAAATTGTGAAGAAAGACTCAAAATGGGTCTGGATGTCAGAGTGCCAGAAAGCATTTAAAAAAAAAATATATATATATTAACTTCGGATTTGTTTTTGGCACACTGTGATCCTAAAAAGAACTGATTGTGGCAAGTAACACAAGTGCTTATGGTATCGAAGCTTGTATTATATGTAAATTCATCCAGGGCACTTCTTTCAGTGGAAAAAATTACTCAGTGATAGAGAAGGAAAGTTTAGGGATTTTTTTGCTCTCAAAAAGTTTGATTTACAGGAGAAAATTTATATTGCAGACTGATCATTGACTGCTGTTAGTGATTTACGGATCGAAAAAGATTACCCACTCATACGGCTAACAGATTGCAATGATGGGGAACCATTCTTCTAAATTATGACTTTAGAATGGAGTTTTTGACGTCAACTAAGTAAAGTCATGCAGATGGATTGTCCAGACTAATTCCAAGAAATAATGAACTCTTCAAGGACACAGTCATTGCTGCTCTACAATCAGAGGTAGAGATTAAAATTATTTTGTGCAATACTGCCTGTAACATTGGAGGATATAAAAAAGAAAGCACTGGATGACAAATCCATTATTGAAATAAAAATTAATTAAAAGACAAAAATAAAACAGACTCTAAAGCTAAAGTTTATTCAATATGTGATGACATTCTCATGCACAGCAAAAGAGTAGTGGTACTTCTAGCACTACAAAAAAAAGATCTTGAAGGAATTACATGCAAAACACCCTGGTATATTTAGTATGAAAAGCATAATAAGAAGCTATATTCACTAGTGTAGCATGAATAGAGACCTTGAAACTTTGGTAAAGTTGTGAAAAGGCTGTGCTTTGGCAGTTAACGCACCACCAATAAAGTTTAATCCATGGCTAGAAACTGACTGCCCTTGGCCATGTTTCCATATTGATTTTGCTGGTCCAATGCAGGGATCATGCTATCTTATTGTTGGAGACAGCTTTTCAAAATGGCAAGAGATTTTCCGATGTAAGAGTTCAATACACAAGTAATGATATAGTTTTTAAACAAACTGTTTGTGAGGTTTGGAGTTTCTGATTCAATTGTTTTTAAAAATGGTATGCATTTTACATCTAGAGAGTTCAAGAAATTTTGCAAGATGTTTGTATTAAATCACATTGCAATTGCCCTTTACCATTCAAAAAGCTACGGTCAGACATAGCGTTTCATGGATACATTAAAAAAAACTTTTAAAAAAGCCAACAGTGGATCCACATGTAGCATTACAGCAATTTCTGCAGGTGTATAGAATTACACTGAATTGAAAACACGCCTTCAGCCAAGACTTCAGCAGGGATAATATTTGCATGTAATATAAGTTCAGATCATATAAACTGATTCCTAATAGGAAAAAAATATGTATATATGAAAAAAAAACCTGGGAATGACTTTTACAATATTGGTCAGAAGGTTTTTTGCTGTATGTATTGGTTAAATAAGACCTATTAGGAAGAATAAGAAAAATTATACATCTGGTTAAGGGACCAGAATTAGTGCATAAAAGGCACTAAAACTAAATAGGCATGAAGTTTAAAAGAACAACACGGCACATTAGGTGGAATCTATGGATATCCTCTTTGATACATGGTTGAAATCATGTACTGAGCTGAGCAAGTCATGGCAAAGAACAGTAAAAGAAAATTTGAAGAGAACTCAAGAAATTGAAAGATGATGTGGCTCTAGATAATTATCAGGAAAAGTTCAGTGAATTTGGCTTCCAAAATCTCCAATTCTTGTATCAATGAAAGATGATGATAAACCAGATAGTCGGTGAGTATACAATGCAATCCCTTTTTACTATAACAGGAAAGTGTGAAATGATCAGTTTTTCACTTTGCATAATGTTGTATAGTGAAATGTACTCATTGGATGCTGGTGTTATATAAAGCATAGGTTCCACACCAACTACTTGAAATATGCATCTATAAATAAAGGCCTGTAACACAGATATCCAGTTGCTTGTCTTCCTTTTTTGAATGAAATAGTTCCATTGCAAAATATGGAATTATGACACATAACAAATCTGATATTTAAAAGCCAGTTTAAATCCAAGACTTGTTGCTAAGGATGATTGAAAAAAAAAAAGAAAAATTACTATCAGCCACATACACACAGTGGCCACTCAGGAGAAATAAATTAATGTTTATTTCTCCATGCAAAATACAGTAAATTATACAAGGTAGCCATTTATGATAGGAACTGTTTCACAGTGGAACTACTGTATCTATTGTATGTTAGATTTTTATTGATACAATTAAACAAAATTGCTAAGAAATTCCAATCATATAATAGGAATCTCAGTTTCATTCTAATACAGAATTTCTTGCATTAAACATGAATAAATATGGTAAATAAAATTTACAAATGTTAAAAATGTTTGGTGCATTCTTTATATTTTTTCTGACTTCACTTGAGCTCATAGTCTACAACCTACACTGCAATTAATTTTATCTCCATAATCTTTTCAATGGCTATATAGTATGTATATTAATATGTATAGCAGGCAACATACTCTATTTAACCCATAAATAGTGGGAGAGGAGGGGAACTCATACCTTTTCCAAGGGTGTTTGTGCGAAAGTGAATGTAATAAAGTTGGATTGAATTCAAACAACTTGCTGATGTCTTTTTTTGATCCATTATCTATTACACCATCCACACTTAGTTATCTCTTAATAAATAAACTGTGAATGGAAGAAATTTATCTTATTACTGTTTAATAGCTGAACTATGAATGTGAGAAATTTCTGCCACAATATTTGTAGTAGTTATATTAAAATAACTGAAAAATGATTCATATAATTGTTAACTATGCTGACTCTTGTGGCCTTACCAATGATTGAATTCACCATCCTTTACTAACAGATTTCTGAAGATATTAAACTCTCACTCCTCAGCTTAATGGATGTGCTCTAAGCAGTGGCAGTAACAGGCTTATCTCCTTTCCTGCCAAAGTGGATAGAAGACTTATTTGATTAAATGTGATGTCACCACAATTAGTATAAGTTGAAGGGAAGCTGCTGAAAATGAATGACTGTAGACTTTTTTCAAGTATAAAATTCTTTTTACATTACAATTTAAAAAAAAAAAAAAAAAAAAGAAACCAGTGTTCGAATTTCATGTTAGAATTTTATTCAATATCAATTTATAAAAATAAAGAAAAAACAAGCTAACAGTATTATTATAAAAATGTTTTATTCCCTAAAATTACGATACTGACAATTGAAATTGTCAGAATAATTTTTCATATTAGATGAAGAAAAGCAAACCAGGGTTCGAAATAAAGAACAAACAATAAATAGATTAGAAATCTGTTTTTATTGTAATGATTATTTCATAAAGTCTACTGACATAAAATATTTTTTTATATAAGAAAATTAAAGTTTTACATTTATTACTATGTTAAAGTAAGTAGTGTACAATTCATAATTGAATTTGTAAAATTCTTTCTCCTTGTTTTAAATGCGTAAAATTATTTGAAAACTTTAAAATAAAAAAATTGATATATTTTTAATTCGCATCTTTTATTTTAATTATTCTGCAGTAGTAAAGTTACAATATTGACATTTTTGCTGTCTAAAAAAATAAAAGACAAATTTTAAATTGGAGAAAAAAATGTTAGATGTATGGGAAATTTAGCTGAAGGTTTGAAGTTTTCTTTTTTGGTTAACTTGTTTCTAGTAATATTTTCCCTCACACACAAAAAAAAATTATTCAAAAGAATATTTGAAAATTCCAGACAAGATTTTTTTACATTATTTACACTGTTCGGACTGTTGTCTTCATCTTTATTGCTATATTTAAGACATTTCAGCCTTTGTATGCTCCGGCTTTCTTCAGGTGCTAGGAAGAAGGCCAGAGTATACGATGGCTGAAATGTCATAAACATGGTAATAAAGATGAGGACAACAGTATGAACTGTGTAAATAATGTAAAACTACCTCATCTCAGACGTATAAACAAATACTGAAGCATTTTTTCTAATATTTCAATACTGTGACCTTCAAGAGTCCATATGAAAGAGATAATCATTATCTGTCAAAACCTTCAAGGTTATGGTTTAATTTCCTTTGATTTACTGAATGAAAGAAAGAAGAATTTTTTTTGTCAATTTATCAATAATTATGTAATGATAGAGAACATTGTTTGTAGTAGTACCATTAGGATGCAGCAGTGAACCTCTATTAATCCCCTGAAAATAACATTTTATTGCAGATATTTTGCCCTCATTATCACTTCCAGATATTAAATTCTTGAAATTTCATTTTCTTACAAACTGAATAATGATAACCTGCTACATATAATATGACAGGAACGACAACTATGTAAAATTTATAAATATCTAAATGTTGTTCCCTTGCCACTTCATCCCAATTAGTTTTTAAATTCTTCAAATCAATACTTTGGTTAAGTGGTAGGCTGGCTCAATTTTAAAGTTGACATCATACTGATTTTTTTCACACTCTAACACTTGAGATATTACATTGATCCTCACCAATTGCAGGAATGCTATTCCAAGATTCTAACCAGTTGCAGAATACATCAAGAAATATATAATTGTCATCATTTACTTTAAGTGGATTAGCTTATTTATTAAGCCTCTAATTTTTATATGATGTTGTACATTCAGTATTGTCCGCCAAGTATAGAATATGTTTATGCATTCTGCAACTTCTACAAAGTTAAGAAAACATTTCTATTTCTCTAAGATCAGTAATTCCTGAAGAGGGAATTGGGTAAAAATTTGCAAAACTAATTAAACATTTTGCCTTTCAAGACTAGTGGGAGAAAGAGCCTTTTGAGGTCAACTTATAGCAATATTTAAAAATTGACTGAGATTCACTGTTGTTGCCAGCTTTATAATCAAAATAAGGTTTTAGGTGAATTTCATCTATAAATAAAGATACTGCAATGTATTTTTCCACTAGTAACTTAAATTTATTTTTAATTCACATAAGAAAATTATGATGCTCAACTGTAAAATTCATATAGGCCAATAAGTTTAGTCCTCTGATGACTGAATAACTGGGTAAAACTATATTTTGGTGTTTCTTAACAGCCTATAACTTCTAGGGAAACACTTATACAACATTAACAATGAAGAAACATCATCATTTCTGCTGAATAATCAAACTTACTCTGGGTCATTAATTTTAGCTGCTCGTATATGAATTTAACTGCATAAAACTATCTAAATGACATGTCTTACACCAATAACAGAAAAGACATTAAATGTAACACAACACACATTTGACATTCTTCTATGTCCTTTTTTTTTTTTTTTTTTCATGTTTTTAATCAGAATTTTCAAAATATTTGTATCACTTACCTGATCAGGAACCTCATATTCTCCTATAGTAATATTTCCTCATCACCACAGAACACATGTACTGAAAAATAAGGTGCAATTATAACAAATTGACTGATTTTTGGATATGAACACTTGATGATGCAGCATATAAGAGTCTCTGGCTGCCTCACTATATTCCAGTAATTTCTATTGAGAAAATTTAATTCTCCCTCTATATCATTAATTTCCTCTGCTGTTTGTATTCCAAGTCATCAGCAATACTTTAATCCAAAGCTCTCCAATTTAATTTTTCTAAACTCTGGTGACTTTCTCAAAGGGGTTAATAAAAATAAATATGAGGGATTGCATCTACATGACAAATTGCTTTTTTAAGGCAAACAGTAATTGTGGTACCAGTTTTCTTATCAAATGATGATGTTTCTTGCCTAATTTCTTCAGGTTGAAAATGCAGTTCACATAACCAAAAAAGAAAAAAAATTTTTTTTAATAAATAAAAGCATTAAATTGAATTAAATAGGGTGTAATTTTTATTACACCCTATTTTAAAACATTTGTCAAAATCTAAGATAATAAAAACAAATTACAATGACACATTCCAAATGTATTGGGGGAAACTTTCATTTAAAAAAAATGTTGTCCATATTTTTATCAAAAATTTCATTAAATTGATAAAATAATGAGTTTTATAGGTGTTCTAAAATTCAGCAACAAAATTCTAAATCCCTCATTACTTTGTTTCAATGTATCGAGAATTATAAAGTCATAAAATTAATTTAATTCTTAAGTTTTCATGCTTTTTACAAATAACATAAAAAGAAAATAACATAAGAGAAATTACTCACTTTACTATTTTTGTTCGTTTTTTTTTTTCCCTTTTGATAGCACATATTCATGCTGATAAAAACTTATCTTTTGGAAATAAAAATACATTCAGTTTTTGGTTCATTTTTATAATTTCTTTTGCATTTTAGGACAGCACAATCACTGGGCTTTTTTTTTTTTTTTTTGTAAATTACTTCAGTGAAAACATTTACAAAATAAATAAATCAAGCCAAGTCAAGAAAACTTGATTAGTAAAAAAAAAATAATTATTTCTCCTAGTTTATCCTACATATAGTGACATCAGCACATAAGCCTCACCCATTAAACAGGCCTTTTATCTCTGTAGGATTGATTTAACTGTTAGGCATTATTTAAGTTTATTGAAATTTCTCCTCAGATAATGATTTATGTTGTCTGGTAAAGTGCTGTCACTCAGTTTATTGAGTGTTTTATCAATAATGTTAAGCAAATAGTAATTTATTTTTCTAAACCAGAAAGATTTGGACTTTTGTTTTAATTTATTTTTACAGTGGCAAGATCAACACCAAAGGCTTTCATGTGAAAAGTTCAATGAATGGTTGATTGCAAATGATCCAAATAATCAAGCTTTTGGCCTTAAATTGATCCTTAAGAAAAATGGAATTGGTAAGCTTGTACGATTAATAAAGGCATAATTTCACTATTATATTTCTAGTTTTCTCTCTCTTATTGTTACTTTGTATCAAAATACTCCGTGTCTATAAACTCTTCACCCACTAGAACTATCAGCAACAAAAAATGATGAAATAAAATTAGCAATGAATAAGTTAAAATAGTAATATATTTCTGTGACCCAACAGAAATATGATTGACACCAAAAACAGAACCGACAGAAGTGTGGCTGAGTCGAAGGTAGTAATTATAAATAGGACCAACAGAAGTGTGATTGCATCAAAGGCAACCAGTAAAAATGATTAACAGATGTGCCTGGTCATAGATAATGCAACTGAGCAAAAAAAACAAAAAGGCAAAAATACATGGAAATTTTAGCTTATATAAGTTCAGAGTTTTTCAGGCTGAGACAAGATCAAGAGAACAGTGAAGAAGAAAAAACAACTCCTGCTAGTCAACAACAACTGACAACTTCCTCATATGTGCATGATTCCCTCTGACTATCACTCCACACAACTGTTGCTGACAACAAATAAAAATATAAAAGTTTATATTTTTTATATATACTCATTGTTTTTCATTATCCAAAAAGACAATTGTTGTTTCCAAAATCAACAGCAGCAGTATATAATAATGATTCACATACAAAATAAATAAAAATTATTAGGTCACCAATACTGCAATTAGAACTAAATTCTTTGTAGAAGGTTAAATGTTACTTCATACATTGATAGCATTTTAGACAAGTTTACTAGCCATTTTTCTATCTGATCACTAGCTTGTTTAGTGAGTTTAATCTTCACTATTATGGTCCTATGCAATAATAAGCTTAGTAATTATTGATTGATTGATTAATATATATAGAGATTTGTAATTTACATTTTCTATTTTCAGTTTGTCCTGAATGCCAGACCCAATACTTTCTTGCCAAAGGTGGCTGTATTCACTTTACTTGCAAAAATTGTCAGCATGAATTTTGTGCTGGGTGCCAAAAAAAATTTTATCAGAAAGAGGTGAGTTGCTCAATGAAACCATCATAAAAAATTTATTGTGAACTTATCACTTTGTAAGAGTTTCAAAATACTTGAATAGAAAAAAGGCAATTTTTTTTTTTTTTTTTTTTTCTTACTGAAAAATTGAATTGTCAGTAACAGGCATGATTTAATTTTTTATAAAATTAAATTTTTTTTTTAAATTTTGAAATTAATGAAATGACTAATGAAAAATATATTTACTTTAGTTATTATTTGTAATTATATTTTAATTCATCATTTCTGTATTTGATGGGATATAAGAATTCTTTTTTTTTTTTTTTTTTCTCCTAAAATTTTCTAAAGCATTATATCGTATATGTGAAGTTGTGGTATTTGGTAAGCTAATGTTTAACCTGATGCTGTAACTGATTCATACTTGCACCATGCCTAACTCCATAATAATGCAAATATGGGAACCCCTTGGAAATGTGTAATGAGAAATTTCTCTGTCTTCAATAAGAGGGAAAAAATGCAAAGAAAAAAAGTCCCTGTCTCAACTGGTTAACATTCACAAAGCCAAAGATGAAATTGGTTGTTCTTTGTATGAACCTATTTTTATAATTCACACTTAAAAATAAAAAGTTATCAGAGAAAGCTTTTAAATAGCAAAAATGTGCAAAAACAACATTTTACCAAATTATTAAATCATGGACATATTTTTGTTCAAAAAGTTATCCCAGTAAACAATAATTTGTGTAGAACTGTGAATTGCCAAAAATTAAAATATACTTCATGAGAACATTTTGTATAAATCCCTGTACTTCTGTAGTCTTTTTACAAGAAATATAATTTGGCTTATCTCCATTGTGTTAGCATGTAATCTAATTTTTATGTCATCAGTAAATTTTATCTTTTTCTTATACCAGCTTGAAAAAATTGAACATTTATAAATAAAAATGCTGACATAAGGAAGGTTGATGTGTGAAAAAAAATACTTGTTTTTAATAACTTAGATTTCATTATTAGAATCTTTTTTTAGTATATAGGTTAAATTTTTTTAAATTCTTGTTGTTTAAATCCTTCTTCTAAATTTTATCATTTAAATCTCTTTTACTCAACGTACATTATTTTTTATTTTCTCCAGAAATGTCGCAAGTTCAACGATTGTCCAACCAAAGGAATACATGCACATCATCCAAGGGATTGCCTCTATTATTTGCGAGATGAAGATGTGAAAACATTACAGAAACTTCTCAAAGTATGCTTACAATTTCATTTGCATTTAGAATGCAGTAGTAAATTTGCTTACTTGAGAATCTAATTTAAAATGTATTTCGGACTTTAGTGACTCATGTGTAATAACTGACAAGAAAGTGTCATGCTGATGATAATGATTCATGTTCTTGTTACTGATTTTGTCAGTAGAATTCTTTCCTGTAGAATGTTTTTGTTTCTTTCATATTAAACATGAAGTAGCAGAAAATACTCTGACCTCTGCAGAAAGATGTAATTATTATAACAATTTTTCCCACATTGGTTTGAACTCAGACATTACTTGTTTCATCTATTCAGACACCCAGTTGTGTTCTTTTGTTAATCTTTAATTCTCTTTTTGTCTTGAAGGCAGTTTATTCAAGAAACAGGCAAGAAATCATACTGAAGGATTATTTGCATGCATTCATTTGAAAAATCAGTTTTAGCTACAGCTGCATTCAAATTTAGTTTTTCTTTTTTCTTTCTTAGTTTTCATTATTATGCATAATCATGAATGCATTTTCAATTCTACAACATTTTTTTTATTCATTTCACTCCATGCAAGGCAATAAAGCCACTAAAATGCAGAGTTACTGAGTGTGAGAGAATATTAAAAAACATTGAGAGAGAGAGAACAAACAATAAAAGGGCAGGAATTAAGAAGACAGAAGATAACAACAACTGACAGTGCATTTAAATTTTTGTTGACTGGGAAGCAAGAACCTGAAAGAGAGTTCTATAAGTGATAAGAGAAGGAATGTGTGTGGTCTTGATCTTTCAATGGGAGAAATATCAATTTAATCATCTAATGTGTTTTGGCTAAGAACTCTGCAAAGCCTATGCTTAAAGTGACTTCTAGTTTCTTCAGATCATTAGTTAGCACAACTCTTTAATTCTTATTGCTCATAAAGCTCTTTGACTATCTATTATACACACACACACACACACACACACACACAAATATATTAATCAACTGTTGACAGCTGGACTAAGCCTAACATAGGAAGTATGTAAAAAGCAAAATCAGTCTGTGAAATCTCCCCGACTTTTCCTAACTTAAGAACTCTTAATACATGTCAAAAAGGGCAATAAAATTGATTTTTAGCATCTGCTTTCTTCTTGCCCACATTGATCTATTTTATTACTCTGTAAAACCTTGACTTTTGTTATCTTTAGATTTTACTTAGCTTATAGCCTGATTTATATTGTTTAATAAAAGTCAATTGATTTTGACATCCTATATATATTTTTGAACATCAGTTAGGATATTTTTCCCTAAGTAATATGTGTATATCTAGATAAAAGATAGATATGGAAAATATTTCCATGTCCAACTTTTCTTTTTTAGTTATTTCACCCTAAGCAAGGCAATAAAGTAACTAATATGCAAGAGATTACTGAAGTGAGAGAATATGAAAAAAAAATTTTTCAAGATCGAGAACAATAAAAGAACAATAATTAAGAAGATAATGATTGGTATTGCATATAAATTTTTGAGAAACAAAGTTGACCAGAAAGCAAGAAGCTCGAAGAGAGTTTTATAGGTGAGAAGTGTAAGAGAAGAAACTGATAGCATAGAAGTTACAGTTACAATTGGACATTTCAACTGTAAAATGATGAGACTTTGTTGCCAATCTAGTAGTATTCTTAAATTTGTAATGTCCTTTGTACCAAAGAGAAAAACTAATCAAAACAATTACCATGATAATATTTATAGAAAAAGCACAAGGAAGCTATGTTGGTGTGAAAGTGACTGAAGCTGAGATAACATTGCAAATTCTTCTTATATTTTATCAAGAATCTGAAAGTATATAACATAAGCACCAGACCAGATGTAGCAGCAATATTCACTGCATGAATGAATGATAAATTTATAAATAATTATAGCCTAATTCACCAATGTACAACAGTTTTTCTACTGCTAACTTATAAAACCCTAGCTACCATTTCCTATCAGGATATAGTTAATTGCACAAATTCTGTGAATTGCCATCTTAAATAATGAAGTGATTTCCTGTTGCCTTTTTCAAATTTGAATTCAGAGTACTCCTTCTCCAAAGCTGGTTGCTACCCAGAGCTATTTAACTCATGGATGGGGTTGAAAGAGATGGATTTATACCTTTCCCAGAGATACAATTGCAAAAATAAATGCAACAGATTAAACCAGAATTTGAACTTGGTTTGCCATTTTCACTAATAATACCACTAACCACACATTCTTATAAAATATAAAGACTGTTTTATAGTGATTTATATTGAAATTAAAGAGATTAAATATCTAGGAAGTATTTTAACTGAGGACAGAAAACATAGCAATACAATCTGAAAGCATATTGGAATAGCAAGATTCCTTCAAAAAGCTAAGCAATGTATTAAGAAACAGAAAACTCATTAGAAACAAAGAAAAGACTACTTAACTGTTATGTAATATTAGTCTTTCTATATGGTAGTGATTGCTGGAATATCTCATGATAGCTGAAAAAGAGACTTGAGGTAACAGGAATGTGGTTCTACATAAGATGCTAAGAATATCATGGACTGAACATCTCAACAACGACAAAATTTTAGAGAAAATGGAAACAAAAAGGATACTTATACATAGAATCAGAAAGAGACATTGAAAATTTCTAAGATACATAATGAGGAAAGAAGGTTTTGAAAATTTAACACTGACAGAACATATTGAAGACAAGAGACAGGAAAGCAGCACATAACCTAATTAACTCATGTAAATGGTTGGTAGAACAGAGATTAGGGAAGATAACGAAAGACAAAATGTACTAAGAGAAGATCGTACAAGTAAAATTAGCTTTAAAATGAGTGTGGCTAATTACAGAGTAGTCTTCCCTTATTTATTTCTAATTATAATATAAATTCTATAAAGAGACTTTTAGGTGAGATTTTAAAAATGATTTTATTTTGTTTATGATAATCAATGATGAATTATATATTGTGTAGTTTAGGTAGTTGTAATTTCTCTAAAATTACAAAATTATTTACTTATTTAAGTTTAAAGTCTATATTGCTTAACAAAACCCATCTTGTATAAAAGGAATAACATTATATACTAATGAATATTTCCATCAGCAAAGTCCCTTTATTTTCTTACCTTTTCTGATGCTTTTACTTCATTGTCAAATGTGAGGGATTTCTTTTTTATCTTCTTATCCATTATAGAGCAAGAATGTGCATTATGATGTTCAACCACAAACAACCCAAGAAGATCCACAACACTGCTTTATCATGGTGCAGAAAGAAATTAATGGTAATACACTAAGAGATGAGAAATGTGGAAGTGACGTCCCTAATGGTTATGCAGGTTTATGTTCGTAAGTAGCTGTTAGATTTTAATGTTCACCTTGTTTCCAATTTGAAAAATGAATATATCAGATTGAGACTCAGCTTCTCTCTTTTAACTGCTCTACTAAAATTGACTTTCATTAGTGTATTTTTTTTGACTCTTGCAAATTTCCATAAATCACAAAATAATTAATGTCAGAAATATTTCTTAAAAATCTTTGTAAATTGTAGAAATAATATTTTTGTAATCTTTTCAATTAGATAAAATGTTGCTGCAAAGATACTTGAATAAGCAAGTAGTTATCTTTCTTGAGAAGGCAGAGGATTCAACAGTAGATAGTATAGGGAACTTTTGGCTATGATGGAGAACAAATGCTAAATTCTTTCTTCAGAAAAATTATATAATAAAAATGATATTGCAGATGAAATCAGATTTGGTATTAAAGTTGAAGCATGATTAAAATGTTTTACTGCTACTACTAGAATAAGAAAGTTGTATAATGGTAAAAATATGGCAGCCTACAAGAGATAATGTCTTTATTTCTGTCTAAAGCTGGATCAATTCAAATAAAAAAAATTGTTAGAACAATTACAATTAAGAAATATTTCATAAATTTCATAATACCAACTGATAACATCTTTTGATAATGTTGATATTTTTAATGGAATAGAATCCAAAAACTTATCACCTAAATAAAATAACTTTCTAAAAGCAAATTCTTTGGATATGAACATGCATTTATTAAAAGAAAATAGGAAGGTGACATTAATTCCCAAGAACTTTTGGTTATGTATTATTTGAGCTCATGTTTTCAAAAGCAATCTAAATTCTTGACAATTTGAGAGATTTATTATTAAAAAGAATTGGGTATGTTTGAAGGCACTCTGCCTGGGAACAGACACAATATAGGAAATTACATCAATTGTTGATTGTAAAAGAAAAAAAATTCTTAATGATGCATTAAATATTATTAATACAAAATGAATCATTTTCTACCTGATATTGAAGAAAAAAGTATGGTAAAGAATAAAATGTTCATCATTTATATTTTGAATTCTGTAAGCTGTCCATTCATATTTCTCTATTAGTAAAATTATTTTTAAAAAAATATGACAGATAAATACATATCAAAATATGTTCCACCAGGACATAACAAATGAACATTGTTTATTGTCATATTACATAGACCAAAAGATGTACATATTTGTGGTGTTAATTTATTAGTTATTCAGATTCGTATTAAAACCTCCTAATATTAAATTTATTTTCCATGTATTAGCTGGAATTAAATATTTTGTGAAATTTGACCAAATGGTGCATAACACCAAATTCTTATAGATGATGATTTCAAAGGAAGCACTACCATTAATACACTCATTTTTGGCTTTCTGAGACAGACATGAATGGCTTGTAACATAAAAATAGTAAGTGCTATTTTTCAATACACTATAGAATTTTGGGAAACAATATAGAAAATATAATAGTCTATATGTTTAGGTATAACTACCAAAGAAGAAATTAACTTTATTAAAGCAACTGGCAGATGTAATGACCATATTTGATTTTGAAGGAAGGTGTTTCTTCAAATTATCATTTGCACCAAAATATATTAGATGTACTTCTGTTTACTAATAAAAATTAGATTTTCTTTTTAGAATTCTTTATGGCTGCTGCTTGCTGAAATAACTGAGCCATTTGCAAAGTTATATAAAGATGCTACTGCTTTGATATGGACAGTAGGTCATAATTGATCAATAATTTCAAAAGTGCATTTGTTGAAAACCTTTTGTGGGGATTATTTTACACTAATAACTAAGTTAGATTGGCAATTAATGTATTTTGTTTCAAGAATGTTGTTACAGGATAATAACTTTGTACTATATCAAGGAAGTTAAATGATGCTGAAAATAATTCTAATATTGAAAGGGGAGCTGTAACATCTGTATGACTCATAAACAATGCCTGTCATTTCCTGTTGCTTAAAAAAATCCCTACTGAAATTTGGAATTTATTTTTAACTCTCACTAGGAACTACAAAAAGTTACGTATTCCATCCATGTGATGCTAGTACAATTTTCAAGGAAACCACAAAATAACATTGTAATCATTAAATTATATTTTATTTAAGCTTGTTTACAATAAAACTATCTCTAAAACTGCTTTGTCATAAAAAATAGCATACAATTATTGATTTAAATAAATGATAAAAAGTGGACATAGGTATCTGAAAAGAAAAAATAGTCTGTTTGAAGCAATTAGAATATTTCTGATATGTCTATAATTTTAAGAGTTGTTATGATCTCAAGAGTTAACAAGAAGAATAACATAAAAGAAGTAGTCCAAGCACCAATGATTTGTTCATGTTAGACATTAAGTGATGAGTGATTTACCACTTAAACCTGTCTTTCCGATTTTTACTTCTTATCAGTTCATTGTGTTACCAAAAAGTATCAGTCTGTATTATTTGCCTTAATATGCTTGTAAAATCTGCCCGAAAAGCATGAATATCAAAGTTGTGTAGTTAATTTTAAAGAAAAGGTCTGTTAACAAAAATGAAAAAAGTATGGTCATAGGTTTTTAATGTTTCTGTTGCTGAATTTGTTTTAAGTTTTACTTGGTAAAGAACAAAGCCAAATAGTAAAAAATTAGAAAGATTATATTTATATTAAGATATCAAATGGCAAAGATCTGTCTTGAAAATCAATTTTCAATATTTTGGCTTTTGTCTGGACTAGCATCAGTCAAAAATATCATAACTATCTCAACCATGAAGTGAAGCAGGTCACCACAAGAAATAATTGAGAATTGAGCTCTACTTTAGTAAAATGTTGTGTGAGATGAATTTGCTAGCAAACATGCAATAGTGCACAGCTCATAATACTATTCTTGGTAAGAAAATATTATCATGGGTATTGTAATTTGGACTTAAATTTACACAAGTTAAAAGCATTTGTGTACATTAATAAGAAGATAGAACAAGGCTAAGTTGCTGTTCTCTGATAGAATGAGACACTGTATAGCCTCTTACAAGTTTGGTTTTTGTGATTAATGGTGGCTCTGTAAGATTGTGTTAAACAAGGGTAAATCCTGAATCCCTCCTCTCTTCAATCAATTTGAAGTGCTGTCTTCTACAGCTGATAAAGCAGAATGCTTGGTGTGTAAATTCTCTTCCAATTTCACTTTTGATTTATTTACAGTATCTTTGCCTGATCTTCCACCTAAGACTAAGTGATATAAATATCTTCATTCATGGTTTCCACTCTTATCTCCAAACTAGATTCCCACAAGGCATGTGGACATGATGGTATCCCTGCAATTCTAAAAATGCACTCCTGAACTGGCTGCTGTTCTTTCTAAACTATACTCTGAATTGGTTAAGCATCTTACTTCTCGCTGCTTTTTTTCTTTTGTGGATATACAATATAGCTTTTATTTTTCTAGGACAACTGCCAATATGTTCACAGTTATCACAAAAGAGCCTGTCAAGCTTTAGATAAACTCAGTCTGTGGCTTTATGTATCTCAAAGGTATTTTCAGTGTTTGACATGTCAGTCTTCACAAGCTGAAGGGCTATGTTGTCTCGTGCTAAATTTTTTATTTCATTCAATCTTAACAAATTTTGTCATGAATGTCATGTTGAATGGTTAGTTTTCTAGTTTCTTTCAGTTCCTCTATCCTTAGACCAACACTTATCTTCATCAGTGACCGTTCTAATGTCAGTAGTCTTCAACTCAATATTTATGCTGATTAAACAACTATTTACTCCTGTCTTAGTAAGTAAAATCAGTAAGACTGATAAAATAAAACTGGCAACTGCCCTCAAAGATGACCTTCAATCAGTTGTGTTATTTAAGGCTTCTTCCTTCCAGGTCACCTACAGTCTTCATTTTAAAAAAAAAACCTGTTCTTTTATTGTCCTTTCTCCTCATCAACATCTTTCTCCTTTTCTTTCACCATCAGTAACCTTTTGTGCTTTAGTGCCACTATAGCTTTGCATGGGCGGAAACAATTTAAAAAAAAGCATTTACTGTTACTGTGTGTTTAGAATGTAGTCCTAAATTCTTATTTGGCTCAAAATATTTGTTGACCAAATAAACATATTTTATGAGGGGTGCTGAAAAATTCTTAGCGTGACTGATTTTGCAAAATATGAGTAAATGGCCAAACACAATTTTAGGTCTTAAAAAAGTCCTTGCCATTTTTTTTAAGTTATGTGGAAAGAAGTGATCACAGATGTGCAAGTGAATGCATCACATACAAGAAAAGGGTTGGGGAATTGCCCTTGGTCAATGCAGATACATTGCTTACACATGTCAGTCATGTCTCAAGCAGTAGCGAGGAAACCTGGGAATGTTGTCGCAGTTTATGGTTATCTGCTTTATGACTTTAAGGTGAGCTTGTCCGCAGCCACATCAAGTCGCCAAATACATCAATCCTAATGCTGTGAGTGAACACACCACCAAACATTGCTTCCAGGAGTTTGAGCTGTCCATTTGTGATGATTCCCACAATGGCTGGCCACAGGTCCTGGTTGATGATACCCTGAAAGTGGCCATATAGAAGGACAAATGGTTGAACTTCACTTGCACTGCATAGAGAAGGTATACAAGTTAAGCAAGTGAGTACCCCACACAGTGGTGAAAGCTAACAAGCAACAATGAGTGATAGTCTGTTTTTCATTGCTTTCTCAGCACTGTAATGTACCCATATTTCATAAGTATTCACCAGTGCCAAAATGTATGATATTCTCATGATGCTATACACAAAACCATCCTACACCTATGCATGATCATGCTCAGTATCTGCTGGACACGTCAACAAGTGGTGTATCATAAGCTCCTACCAACAGGCCAAACCATTACTGCAGACTTGTACTCACAGCAGTTAGAACATGTGCAACAGGCAGTGAAGCAGAAGAAGTCAACATTAGTTAAGGACAAGAGTGTACTGTTCCTCCATGACAAAGACAGGTGTGGATGGCCAGCAGGGATGCCAAATAGCAATTTGACTGGAAGACACTGTGTGATCTACATTTCTCCTTGGACCTTGTGCCAACAGATTACCACCTCTTCCATTAACTGGATAACTACCTTCATTGGAAATCCTTTGCAAATGAGAAAGGCTTGTGGTAGACTTCGTCGCATTCAAGACACCTGATTGTAACCACCAGAGCATTGTGCATCCAAAGGTTCTGGATGCCAGTAGGGATTACTTTGAGGACTAATAGTATGCCAAAATTGTGGGATACGTTTTTTTTTTTTTTTTCAAAAATAAAAAATAAGGACTTTTTTGTTTATCTTGTACATTAGGACTAATGTCCTCATCTTTCTTGTTATTATCACAATAGTAACAATTTAAATGATAACTTCTCATTCTAGAAATTAAAACAGAAAATAGATAACATAATCTTTTTTCCCAAAAGCTTCCATACTTTAAAATGATAAACAAAAAAAAAAAAGAACCAAGTCATTATCTTTACTTGGACTCTTGAATTCATTCTTTTTTTGTTGCAGGCAATTGTTATGACATTTCAGCCAATCTATTTGCTTGGCCATGAAAATTTTCTTTTTCCTATACAGATTGTAAACTTGAAGATGTAAAAAAAATGTTGTACAAATTATAAAACTTGTAAATTTTGTAGTTTCTACTCCCAATTTTCCATACAAATGACATGAAAAAATTATAGAATGTATTAACTTAAATGTTATAGCAGTAGAAGTGAAAAAAAGAATGCATTTTGAACAACTCTTAGAGTTAAAAAAATTGATAACTTTGTTATCAAAGTTATTGTTGCAAAGTTATTTGCTATTTCCATGTCATCACAAAGTATTGCTAGTAATAAATACTACTGGGATGAAAAGTTCTCAACCTGATCAAGAAAACCCTTCCAAAATAATTCTGATGTTTGGTCAGATTTTGGGTAGTGAGTTCCCACTAAGAATTTTTCAGTTCTCTCTTATATATATATGTTTTGATATTGTTAACATTACTGGAATATGATGTTAGCTGAAATAGATGTTATTTTTACTGCTACATTTGTATGATATTGTTCTTGGCATTTCTGTGTTTAATTAGATCTCTTTTTAGATTCTTATTATAAAATTACTTATTTTCAATAATATTTTAAGACATAAGTAGCAATATGAACAAACAACCATATGTAAATCTGATATTTCAATTTCAAGTTTTTATAGTTGGCTTTTGTGTATCATTCTCGAAAGCAATGTGCTGTAGCTTAAGAAAACTGCAAAACTTAAACTTGAATTAGGATAATATTGTAAGATTCCTTATAGATTTTTAAAATTTTTGTTGTTGTGTTGCAAACTTTATAATATGAAGTGTAAATTCACTTTTAGAATTTGAGAGAAATCTAATTTGAAAAAGTACATGCAATCTCTTCAAATTATTTTTATCTCTTTGATACTGAGTCAGAATCACTGCAGACTAGGTAATTTTTTCTTTGTTCATGGACACTGGAAAAATTTTAAATTATAAATTTAATTTTTCAAAAATCATATGAAAGGCAATCTAAACAAATTTCAAATTGAATATTTTTAAGACCTTTAGCACACTTCATTCACAACTGTTACTTCCCCTTCCAGTGTATATAGATGGCTTCCTCTCTGAATTTGCTTAATGCTCAAATTAAGTAAGCAATTTTAGATTTTGCCATAGCAGCTTGATAACTATGAAATTCCAACAGATTATTATTTAGTTGTCAGTCACATTTTACTTGGCAAATAAAGTCACCTATAAAAGATCAACTGCTAAACCACTTTCAAGTTATGCAAAATGTTATGCAATATTCTCCTTATTAATTTTTTTCAAGATGAGATACAAAGTCTAAACTATTATTGTCTTCTTTTTAATGTTCTTTCTCCATAATTTTAACAGTTTAGAATTACCACTATTTTTCTTTTTTATTTATTTAATCTTTCTTTCTTTCATGTTTCCTATCATTGCTTCTTCTATCAAACTCTACCATCAAGTAATTTTTATATGTTTTATCTTGGTTTACATTAAATCTAACCCTCATCCAGAACTTTCTGTAATTTCTTCTTTTTTAGGATCCACTACAAAGAATATCTTGTCAGTTTGATTAACCAAAACAAGTTGGACCCTGTCTTAATTTTCAGTATTGACTGTTTAAAACAAATTCTCAGCCGTAATGATAGAAACATACCAGAAAAAGGAAGAGGTATTTCTGATAAAGAATATCGACGCAATTTAGAAGAAGTAAGTACTGTAAGAATAAATATGTATACTTTTTGCTTCGTGTTTGATAAGTCATACTGCAACTGGCTATAACAACTATTATATAATTCTCTGATAAAGATGTGACAGCATTGTAATAAGGAGATCTGCCCTAAAAACTTTGTTAATTCTATATTCATTTATTATTATTTTATTTCTTTAAAAAACATTGTTTTTCTCAAATGATAGAAGACTATAAATTGTTTCTTTTAAAATGAACAAGGTGGTCATTGGTCACCAATTCCTTTAAAAGCAATTTGACTTGTTACATTGGGAAAGAAAATGACAAAATATTAGTTTGCCCTATTTTTGGTTTATTGCTAAGGCTTGTATTTATTGCTAACCACCAAAAATTGTTTTTATCCTGATTTTCTATGCACAACATACAGATTTGGTGCACAAATCAATTTTAGGTGAAAAATTATTGGTTGAAATCATCAAATTTCACTTTTAAAAAACTAATGTTGCTGTAGTGATTTTCATTTATTCATAGCTTGATTTATAACTTTCCCTTTTTTATCCCATGATCAACATGAATCAAGAATGGATTCTTACTAATTCTAAGAAAGGAAGTAAAACATACCCTTTACACTCTGTAGGCATGTTTGTAATATTAATGTTTATATAAGTTTTTTACTGCCCTGTTGGTGAGGCTTCAGATTACACCGACTGCCCCCCTGCAGAGAGTAAAAGTTCCTCAATGGGGCCACCTGTAGGATATGGATGGCCACCTGTGATGCCTGGGGACGGGATCCTGGTGGTTGAGCAGGTCATAACCCAGGTATAAAGTGGTCACAACCCTGCAACACACTACTTCGGCCCTTACCTGGGCTAGACGAGCGGTCAGAGAGGCCCAGTCCAATCAATCAACACCATGTCAAGCCCCATTACATATATTCCACCCCAAATCTATAACTCATACTTCCCTTCCAAACCAAAACTAACACCTATCCCTAAATATATGATGGAAGGCGATGGCTGAGGATCAATCAATTTGGGAGAAGTAAAGGACTTGACAAAACTGTAAAATCTTGACAAGCTACTTGGATAACAGAAATAAAGGAACACGTGCTCAAAGACTCTTCCTAAAGTGAGTATACCTTTTACATAGCCCCAACATGGCAAGGCGAATGGGTTTTCCCCTAGCCATGTCCCAATCCTGGACTCTGTGGTGAGTAGGGAGCGTGAATGGTGAATTAAAAAAAAAAAATCCTTGGCACTTAAAAAAATCTTCCAAGAGACCACGCAGGGATACTGATTCTGAGACAGAGTATGATAGTGAAAACTTCCCACATTTTATTGTCCATGAAGCAATAAATAACAAGTCATTAACTGAAATGTTTCCATTCAAAATTCAGAAAGCAATATCAAACTTAATCTCACCAAAAAATGTAAAGAAATTACAAAACAGAACACTACTAGTGGAAGTAGATGAAAAAAACAATATGCAGAAATATTACTACGACAAAGAAAACTACAAGAAACAGATATAAAATCCTACCCACACTAAACTTTAAATTTTTCAAAATTTGTGGTAAGGAACAAAGAACTTTCCTTCTGCACTCTAGAAGAAATGAAATTAGAACTTAAAACTTAAGGAGTCACGTTGTCAGAATTACAATAAAGAAAAATGGAGCAGAAGTACAAACTACCATCTATATCCTAACATTCAACTCTCCCCACCCCAAATTCCGAAAACAATAAAAATAGGATACAAAATAATAAGAGTAGAACAATACTTACCAAATCTTCTTCAATGTTACAAATGCCATAAATTTGGACATCATAATGACTCCTGTTGTAACAGACAAACATGTGGCAAATGCAGGGAAAAAGATCGAGAACATAAAGAAGAGAATTGTTCAAATGAGAGCTTATGTTCAAACTGCTTGGGGAACCACTCTGCACTTTCAGCAGAATGGTTCCCCAAGCACAACTAACAAGCAAAAAAAAGAAATAATCATGATAAAATACCAAAAAAATATATCCTTCCCAGAAGTGCGAAAAGAAGTAAAAAATAACACTAAAGAAAATGCCATGCCACCATGGTACAAAAAAAACAAATAAAATAAACAATGAAGACAAAACAAAAGACCTAACAGAAATAATAAATCTGTTTTAAGGAATTAAAAACCTTTCTAGAGGAATTAAAAACCTTCCTAACAGCTCAAATCAGACTAAAATAAAAAAGCCCAACAACCCAAATCAAATTAAATAAAACCAGAAGGAAGCAAAAAATCCTGGAAAGAAAACAGAACAAAATTTCAATGAACCTTCCTTTTTCCAAACCCAAACCAAGAAGGAAAAAAAAAAAAAGAAAATAAACAAAAAGACAAAAAAAAACATCAATGGAACAAGAAAACAATCAGTCTAGTTCAAAATCAAGACCCAATATATTAAACAAAAATAAATTTGAAGCTCTAGAATTTATGGAAGTAGAAGAGAGTGAAAGTAAGCAAACTCCAAAACAAAATCAGAAATCTGATCGAAGGACACTACAAGGAGCTGAAACTAAAGACAAAGATTCAAAAAACCTAAGAACTGGAAGTAAAACATAAAAAACAAGAAACCCTATTCAAAACAGATTCGAGGCAATAGAAATAGAAGACCAAAAACCAGACACACATGACCAACAAAATTTTACAGTGGAGTATTAGAGGTTTAAAAGCTAACTTAAACGAATTATTATTAATGCTGATCATTTGCCCTGTAGTATATAGTAAAGTTTTGTAATTTGCTTGAAGCATTGCGTAAAATAGTTGTATGTGTTATGTCTTGAAGGCTGTCACAATGCATTGAATGAAGTAAAGGAAGGTCGGGAGGTGTTTGTATGACCTGTTTAATATTTTGAGACTATAATCTCATCATCAGAATGGCAGAGAAATCCTTAGAATGACCGTGCTTTTAGCTGCCCATCTATGAATGGCTGGCTTTATCCACTGCTGCTGTGTGTGTGTGTGTGTGTGTGTATATGTGCGCGAGTGTGCATCTGTGTGTGTTCTAGTTGGGTTTTTTTTTTATGGTTTTTATGGTGTATGTGTGTGTATTCAAGTTGGGGTTTTTATTGGTCTGATGGAATCAGTTCGTAGGAGTTGATGTGACTTTAACCGGGTCAAAGAATATCAGTTACATTGCTGTTGTCTTATCTGTCTGATTTATCTGGTGGTGTTTGCTCGTTGTGTGTGCTGTAATTGAATCTACTTTTATGTGTGTGTGTGTGTGTGTGTGTGTTCTGTCCTGGTATGTGGTTTGTTATGGGCACCTCTGCTACTAAAGCCCGGGTGGGGGAGAAAATGTGTTAGCTGGTTATTGTAACTATTTTTTTATTTTTCTGTGTGTAAAGGCTATGTGTAGTATTGTAATTAAATCTACCCTATTTAATTTATCTGTGTGTGTGTGTGTGCATGTGTGCTTTAGCCTGGTTAGCGGTTTGTTATAAGGGAGGAAGAAGTGTGTGTGTGGTTATTGTTATTGATTGCGTGTGTGTGTGACCTTTGTTGTTGTGTTGTGTGCATCTTGGTGTTGTCTATACTGTTATGTAATCTAGGTTTAATTCTTGGCGACTATTAATTGGCGGCTGTAATTTAGATATTATTAGGGACTCTTTAATGCGTAGGTTACCTATGTTGCGTTCCTTAGCCAAGATATTAAGTTATGGTTTTGTCCTTATTTTTGCATTTATTTTCATGTTCTTGGAATGACAATGTTTGCGTGTGTAGATGTTCTTTTATTCTAATGTGTAGATGTCTTGTAGTGCTGCCGACATAGAATGCATCGCATTTGGCGCATTGTATGCAGTATACAATATATACCTGGTGACATATGCCGGAGCCTGCAATAGGGCAGTTGGTTAATGTGCATGTGGTGTTGTTGTTGTTTGTTCTGTGGTTGGGGTTGAGGTGTCTGCGAAGAGTGGGGCCATAGTGTGCCAGCTGTATGTCTAATCCCTCTCTACGGATAGCTCGACGTATTTTTGATGTTATACATTCGCTGAAGTGTGGTAACCTCAGGAAGCAGGTGTTAGATAGAGTGTGGCACCTTGGGCCCCTACTACCCATCCGTTCTAGGCGATCCACAAAGGAATGTGGGTAACCGTTAATCACTAGTGTTTTCTTGACGAATGCAGTGTGGGTGTTAATGTGTTCGTCTTTGCTGCATTTTTTTCGGATATGTGCGAGTTCGTTATTGATGTAGTGCTGAGAGGGAGGGCTGATTGGTAGTGGACAAACATGTCCCTGCTGGCAGGCTTTTTGTAGAAATCTGTGTGGACTTCACCTCCAACCAATATTTTAAGCTTGAAGTCCAGCAGTGATAGGCATCCACTGGCATCGGGGTGCTCAATCGTAAAATTAATTTTACCGTCCATTCTGTTGAACGTCACTGCCATTCTGCTTGCCTCATCGCATGAAGAAGCAAGGATGAGTATATCATCAATATATCTCGTAAAGAAGGCGTATGAATGGCAGGTGCTGAGTGCGTGACGCTCCAGTTGGTTCAAATATGCGACGGCAAGTAGTCCCGATAAGCTGGACCCCATCGGCAGGCCAGTGGTCTGTTTGTAGGTGCGTCCTTGGAATGTGAAGTAGGTGTTGTCTACTATAGTTCTCAGGAACAAGCATATATCATTTGGGGTGAAGTAGTAGCAGTGTATGCTTGAGGTGTTGATGTATTCTGTTAATAAGTCCACCGCTGGGTGGGCTGGTACTGACATATATAGTGAGACGACGTCAAGGCTAAATGCATATAGGTTATGTTGCAGCTTGTTTTGGTGAGTACCGTGTAGTCTGTGGATGACTTCGTCGGAACTTTTGACATGTCCGGGGAAGGTGGAGAGTATGGATTTAACAAACAAACACCTCCCGACCTTCCTTTACTTCATTCAACGCATTGTGACAGCCTTCAAGACATAACACATAAACACACACACATATATATATATATATATATATATATATATATATATATACATACCACCAAAGGACACAATAAACAAAATTCGAATTTGGGCACCTAATTAATCAACTTCCAAAACCACTCATATTATTAGATTTCAACAGTCACAATATAATATGGGGAAGTAGGGAAACAAACAAGAAAGGCGAAAAAATAGAAAACATAATAAACAAAAACAACCTATGTATATTTAACAACCAAAACCACACATACTTACACTCAGCAACAGGCACATTTTCAGTAATCGACCTTACATTATGTGACCCCAGCATATACCTAGACTATAACTGGAAAACATATGAAGACTCATGTGGAAGTGATCATTTACCAATTATATTAGAAAACACTGGACCCAATAATGAAGAGAAATTACCACGTTGGAATCTCCAAAAAGCCAACTGGGAAGATTTTCAGAAACAATGTCAAAGCCTCCTAATACCTGAAGCTAAAGAAGATCACATTACCTACTTCACTAAAACGCTCATAACTATTACAAACAATAATATCCCAAAATCAACAAATAAAGTTAAGCATAACAAACCCTGGTTTAACAATGAATGCAGAGAATGAGTCCAACAACTGAAAACTTAAACTATTTTAAAAATAAAAATGCCATAGCACAACGCACCATAAAAGAACAAAAACAAATCACTTGGAGGAACTATGTATCCAAAATAAACTTAAATACAAAAACCCAAAATGTATGGAATATGAGAAGGATAAAAGGGAAAAACAACAACCAACCTATACCACACCTCACTAAAGATGGTAAGAAAATTACCAATCAAAGTGACATTGCGAATATTTTAGCAGACAATTTTTCAAAAAAACTTATCATCAGAGAAACAAACTAAAAACTTTCAAAAAATTAGATCAACAGAAGAAAGAAAAAAAGTTAACTTGAAATCCTAAAACACTGAAAGTTACAACCAAACCTTCTCCATATCCAAATTAAAGGAAGCCCTTGCCAAAACCCATGATACATCAGCAGGGCCTGATGAAATCCTGAAAAAACTCCCTGAAATATCACTGAAATACTGACTCGAAATATACAACCAAATATGGATCAGTGGAAATGTACCTATTTTCTGGAAGGAATCTACAATAATACTAATTCCCAAATTTAATACAGTAGACAAGAATCACACACAAACAAAAGACCCATCAGATCCAGCAAATTTCCAATCAATCTCCCTAACAAGTTGCATAAGTAACACAATAGAAAGAATAGACTAAACTGGTATCTAGAATCAGAACAACTCATAACAAACTTCCAAACTGGTTTCAGAAAGGGTAGAAGTACAATAGATCATCTCATCTGCCTGGAAACTTTCATGCTAAAAAAAAAAAGAACACTTGACAGCAATTTTCTTTGACATCCAAAAAGCCTATGATACAGTATGAAAGTATGGCGTCACAAAGGACTTAAAAGAACTTGGATTGAAAGGTAGAATGCCAATCTTCATTACAAACTTCCTTCAGGGTAGGAGTAGGTACAACCCTTTCAGATCTGAAGGAACAAGAAAACAGAGTCCCACAGGGAAGCGTCCTGTTGATAACACTTTTTAGTATTAAGATTAACAATATAATAAAAAATATTAATCCAGGAATAGACTGCTGCCTCTACATGGATGACTTTTTGATTTTTGATATGCTGTAAATCTAAATACATTCCAACAATAGAACGCAAACTTCAGTTCTGTATAAATAAAATAACAAAATGGATAGAGGAAAATGGTTTCACCCTATCACAAACAAAAACTAAATGTACGCACTTTTACAGAATCTGAAATATGCACAACAACCCCAAACTAATACTGAATGGAAGCCAAATACCAGTTGTCCAGGAACACAAATTCCTAGGCATTATATTTGATAGTAAACTTACTTTTATTCTACATATTAAACACTTGAAGAAAAAAATTAACAAAGTTATAAACCTACTGAAAGTAGTAGCCTACACTGATTGGGGAGCAGACAGAAGAACCCTCCTCAAAATATACCAATCACTTGTGTGCTTAAAACTTGACTATGGCTTTTTTATATATGGATCAACCCAAACATATAAAAAATGCTTGACCCCATTCACCATACAAGACTAAGATTGGCTTTAGGAGCCTACAAAACATCTCCTATTGACATAGAAACCAATGAAGCCCTGCTAAAACTGAGATGAAAAAAGCTAGCCTTACAATATTATCTAAATCTAAAGTCATACTCTAATAACCCAGCATACCAATGTACTTTCAACCCTAAACATGAAAACCTGTTTAACATGAAAGAAAAAAAAAACCATAAAAACATTTGGGTTACAGATGAAGAAACTCTCCAATGAAGCTCAAATAGATACAACCTCAATACATAGCAATATCCTCTCAAAGACACCTCCCTGGCTCCTAACTCAACCAAAGGTATTACTCAATTTAACAAAATACCCTAAAAACAAAACTAACCCAATCACCTTCCAAGAAGAAACCCTTATCCAAAACAACTTCTCAGAATATGCATACATATACACAGACGGGTATTGGCAACAAGATGGGCTGTGCAGCTATCACAAATAAAACTGAACACTTAATTGCCTACCAAATAGAGCATCCATATACACAGCAGAAATTTCTGCAATTGACTTGGCTCTAGATAGAATCTGTGAACATAATGAATTTGTTTCAGTTGTTTCAATTATGTCCTCGCTCATATCATTGAGAAACAGACACAACCAACATCCTAGTCAAGAAGCTCTTAAACAAAATCAATGCAATAAACAAAAACATCATCTTCTGCAAAGAATGTGTTAAAATTAAAGCTATCAAATGATAAAATCCGCTTTACTGACCTGAAACCAACAACCAGCAAATATATTACGAATAAGTGGCAATCCCTATGGAACACTCTTACAAACTGATACAATAAAAGAACAGGTAGGGGAAAGTTACAACATTGAAATGTCTAGAAAAGAAGAAGTAATAATAACAAGACTCCGAATAGGTCATTCTCACATTACCCATTCTTAGCTCCTTAAAAAGGAAGAACTACCATATTGCATACCATGCCAGGAGCCATTCACAATAAGACACATATTAACAAACTGCTTTGACCTACAAAAAATTCACCAAATGTATTATAAGGAGACAAACCTGAAAGACATTTTTCTCCAAACAAACAAAGGCAAAATATTTGAATATCTGAAAGAAGCTGGCATATATAACAAAATTTAATACACTACCCTGAAATGAAAATAACCCTTTTAACCATTCTCTAATCTTACATATTACGATTTCTATCCCTACACATCTAAATAAACCATTCACAATAAAAGCTCAATAAAAACTCTTTCCATCAGTAAATAACCAGAAAGGTTGATCGGCCGTAAAATCAATCAATCAAACATAAATTTTCTTGTTCAGTGCAGATAAGAATTAAATAACATTTCTTCAAATTAAATATTCACAATATCATACACTAAATATACTATAAAACTTTGCGTATCTGCTTACTTTTTATGCTTTTAATATATGTAATTCATAGAGTGAATAAAAGGTTTGACATATTAATTCTGCTTGTAATATTGTTTACATAAGCAACTAGTAATTTATGATACTGTAGAAATGTTACTGATCATAATTTTTCTTATATTCTCTTCTTCAGTCCACTTATATATAAAACACAGCATAACTTAAACATTTAAGAGAGGAAAATTTAATTTTTTAGTAAAATTTGAGAGTTGATATGCAAAGTTTTAAGATTAAAAAATAGAAAAACAATTACTAGGAATTCATGTAAATATGCAGCATTTTTCTATTTTATTATACAAAATAATTGTGTGGTAATTCTGTGTTATTTTATTTCTCTCTGCAGTTGGTGAAACAAACAGAACATTTGGCCTTTGGAGATTGAAAAGAATGCATGACAAAACAAGACTCAGCAAGGCAATTCCAATGTGATATGTGGTATATTGAACAGATGTCTCATGCTTCTTTGTTTGGGTTCAGATCGTGCTTGATACAAGTTTAGGAAAAAAGCATATCTCATCCAGTGGTTAAATACTTTAGATCTTTTGATTTTGACAACAAAAGAGGAAGGCAGATATAAATTATATGACCATATCAATTAAGTTATGATTTTATTTTTTAAAAAATATGAGCATTATGAATTTCGACTCTATATTTATCTATACCATGTGTATTTTTCTGCCTCTTTCTCTATCCACTTTTTTTGTATTAGTAAAATATATCAAAAGAATCAACACCATAAAAATATTCCATGATATTTTAAAATGTTTTCAAGAAAAACATTTCCATTCATGAAGATAATCTCTGAGACAGCTGGCTTTTAGGGAATTTTTTTTATTGGTTTTGTTTTGTTTTTAAGAGGATTCATTTGTCTCTTTCCATAAAACATTGCAGACATTAAAGAAAAAAATAATGAAATGAGAAAGATCTGAATCTCATTTTTTAAAGTAACAATGTAAACAATATTTTATATACACACACACAATATTGACATCTGCATAAATATTTATGTACATGTGAAGTTGTGTGTGTAATATATACCACTTGTAAGTTCATAATTTTTTACAAGGTTTATCTCTTTCTGCAAGAAATCTTTCACTATTGATTTTATTTTCATTTTTAATTTTACTTTTTCTTTCTCCTGGATTTCTATTTTTATGAATCCTATAAGCATTTTAAAAGCACCAATAAAAAAGCGTGACAAAGAATGCATAAAAGGAAGCATATACTTTTGATATTATGAATATAATAAAACAACTAAGCACTCACCAAATCCATTTTTCACTTTAATACTCATTGTATCTATAAAAGGAACTTCAGGAGAATTCTCAGATGGGTTTTACATTTGGTCTCATTCTAAGAAACAGCATTATTCTTGATAATGACTTTCTACTCATCTGTACTGAACACAGATCTCTTCTTTTTGAATGTCTTTTATAAAGAGCTGAAGTGTTTTTATTTTTTATCTTTTTCCTTAGTTCATATTAGTTGACTATGATCACTTCTAAAAGTGTTAATAGCATCTACCAAGAACAAAATTACCCTCAAACAACAGGCATATCTACATCCACTTACCCTTTTTCCAATTAAAGTTACCACTGATCATTTCTGCCAACAACCATCACAAATCGGGGCCATTGGGACGTTCTTATATAAAACATAGCAGCCATTTCTTATTTCTTGTACTTAGCAATTGTTGGGATGAATTGATGCTAGATGCTCTTCAGCCATATTCATAATGTATTCCAAATTTTCATTTTTGCTTTTTGATTCATATCTTTCTTGGTCAATCTATTCAAATTATCGATCATTCTAATGAAGTAATGACTCTTACATCTAGACATTTTTGTATCACCAATTTTTGATTATGGCCCCTATATCTTTTACACCCTTTTTTCAAAATGTCTATTTGGTCTTTGCTTGGAATATCATAACTGTAACTCCTGTTCCTTTCGCCTTACCAAATTGTGAGGCTTATTATTTTAAGACAACTTTCAGAGCCAATATACTTCAGTGTACATATGCTGGTGAATGATTAGAATCATAAGCAATTAGAAAATTTGTTAAAACAAAAAACTGAATAATTGAAAAAAAAAATCTCCTTGAAATGTTGGAATAATTCAAAAATTAAAAAATATTTTATGGGAAGTCTTAGAAGATCAATCTTGGTTTCAGCTGCCACACACACACACACATATATATATATATATATATATATCTCCAAATGAAAAGAATGAATAACAAAATTGCAATATTCAAAACATTAATTTAAAACAGTGCTCAATATAAAAATAGAGCAATGAATATCTATTATTAATTATGTTAAAACATGTGAAAAACTATTACAAAATTGTACATATTGTTTTGACATTGAAAGAACAATATCTCATCAGGTACTTAACAATGATGGTAATAAACATTTAGTACCATCATTGTTTTTTTTTGTTTTTTTTATAATCGTGTCACCCCAAGCAAGGCATTTTACTGCCACTGTTGAGCAGGGGGTTACATAGGAGGTAAGTTATGAGAAAGAGTGACAGGTTTCAGGGGGTGTCATGAAGGGGGTAGGAGAAGGATGAGAGTGAACAAAGAAAGGAGCATGAGAGAGAAAGAGGATGCAAGTTTGTAAGATAGATGACTATTCTGTTTCACTAACTTGCATTCTCTCTCTCTCATATGCTCCTTTCTTCATCCACTCTCATCAGTGACTACCTAATGAGACATTGTTCTTTCAATATCGAAACAATATGAAAACAAAATCTTGTCTGTGCAGTAATTCTTCTTCAGAAGCAGTTAGCAAAGAAACTGATGTTAACTGTGTGATAATTTGTATGTGAACTCATGCATTCATTTTTTTTCTATTAATATAGATATATAGTAAACTAATAAAATTAGTGTAACAGCTTTAAAAAAATTAGGTCTTTATATTTTAGGGATGGCTAGATTAAAACAAATAGATTTTTTAAAACAATTTCTCTAAATAGAAATGACATTTATTATTTAGAAATGACATTCATGCTTTAGTGAAAGTAAATTTTATATGGCTTAAAATCAGTTGATCCCAGCTTCCCAACAGCTGTGTTCAATTTTATATTGCTTTTAATTTCAAAATTTTTGTTGCAATAAATCATTTGGCAGTTTTTGTTTTTTGTTAGAAGAGCTGTGGACAAGTAAAACAATAAAATTTTAATAATTATTTCTATGAGTATTCTTCATCCTGTTTCTTTTATATATATATATGTGTGTGTGTGTGCGCGTATTTGGGAAGCAATCCTTCTCATACAAGTTTCATTAAAGGCAACTGACAAGGTGAAAAATTTGAAAACCTTTAAATCAGCACTTTATCAGTCATCCTTAATGAAACTTGTGTGTGTATGTATTTTGTAAACATAAAAGGTTACTTTGTGAGTAATCACCAAAACAGAGGTTGGGAATAATAGTATATCAACAAGATTTGCACACTGTGTGAAGTAGATACATTGGTAGTCAGTATAATCATTCTACTCTACTCTAATAGTGTCCATGTATTTAAAAGGATAGAAACCTTCCTTTCCTGTATATAGGTGGTTATACAGCAATATATATATATATATATATATATATATAAGAAAAATTAATTTGTGTAAAATCCTTTGTACAATAAAGATAGAAGCTGATGATGGTTCGCCTGAACTAGGCCATACTTCCGATTTACCATGAAATAACGTGTCTGCCTTAATTTTTCTTATATTTGCTCTATATGTATTTATATACATATATATTTAGAGCTCTCTTAGAGAGTTATCCTACCACTGTATGTACAGGATACTCCTTTGGATTCTTCTATACCCACACCGCATGCTAATATATATAATAAAAAGTGTGAGAGGCTGTGAACATTTTGTTTAAAGTGTATATTTATTGTTATTATACAATAATATACATTGTGTCCATAATGGTATTTGTGACGCTACATGTATTTTAAGTCTAAAGTTAACTCTCTTCAGGCGGATAAACTTGTGACTTTACATATTGAGTTCCTTTTGTTTCTGTTTGCCAAGGTGTCGTTTATAAATAAGTATTTTTGGGGGATTAGTTGTTTTTTATATCAGCATGTGTATAAGTGGATAAACAGATAAATAAATAAATGAATGAAATGCTGACCACCAAGTTGAAATGGTTTTGGGGTAGGGTTTTCCCATTAGCACATTAAGAATATCTTAGAAACACCTTATGTTATCTAGGAATTTTTTATTGACTTGCAAAATTGATCTGTAATTGTAGTCTATCAATCATCTGGTTTTTTATATATTGTTTTTGCAATACTTTTTGAATTGTGTGTGTGTGTGTGTGTAATTATGTGTGTGTAAGAGTGTTTTTGATTTCATCTTTATGCTTTAGAATTGTTTTTTATGGGTCATCTGGTTCTTTTTATTGTTTAGGGTTACCATTTGAATTTGGGGGGGTGTATGTGTGTAAGTTTAAGTTTTTCATGTTTTGTTGAGCGAAGGCTTGTATTTTTTTATGAATCTTTTTTCCTGCATTATTAGTGTGTCATAATCTGCATTTTGTTAGATAGATACTATTTTGAATTTACCCCCACTGCATTCATGCAAATGTTGGGAGATATACAATTTCCTGTTAATTGCCATTTTGATATTACTTTTATGAAGGGATATTCTATTATTCAAGCATTCTGTAGCCCCAATTTATATTTTTTGCGTATTAATCGCATTTTAGAAAAACTACATTTTTCAGGTTGCAGCTCAAGTCCGATTTCATTTTGGATGTGGATGTGTTTTCGAACTTGAAGTGTTTTCCTTCTATTATTATATAGCATATTCCACATCTTTTTTGTTGCATTTTGTGACCCTCCTGTGTTGTGTGCTGTTCAAATTTTGATGAGATTAGGATGTCTTTTAAGTTTTGGGGCTGGCATTTGCTATTAATTATTTTAGTTGTCTTTAAGATTTCCTTTATTTTATCATTATACTTGAATAATTCCATGTGTGCTTTGATCTTTGTGAATATTTCTGTGTGTGTGTGTGTAATTATGTGTGTGTGTCAAAATGTATGCTAGAATGTTTTCTTCTTTTTCATGTTTTCCTTCTTTTTTTTTTCTTTTTTTTTTTTTTAATCCAGAGGGATTCTAATGGTATTTTTTCTGCTAGTTGGAAACCCTTGTTTATTAGTAGAGTGGGGTATCCTTTTATTTGTAATGTTTTTCGTAGTTCTTCTCGGCATATTTTATGAAGAGTTTCGTCAGCTACTATTGTGCAAATTCATCATGCTAGGGAATAGGGGATGGATTTTAAACAGCTTTTAGGATGGTGACTCTTGAAGTGGAGGTATTGTTAGGTGTCTGTGGGTTTGTGGTAAATGTCTGTGATGAGGTAATTGTTTTTGTTTTTTATGAGGATGTCTAGGAATGGTAATTCTTTACAACTATATTCTAGCATGAACTTGATTTTGGGGTGCAAGTGTTGTAATATATTGTGTAGTTTATTTATGTCTCCTCATGTTGATTTCCAAAAGATAAAACAGTCATCTAGGAATCTCTTCCATGATTTAGTGATGTGTGTGTGTGTGTGTGTGTGTGTGTGTATATATATATATATATATATATACACACACACACACACACGAGTATAGGGTATGTATAGATGGATTTATATTCCTTGTCCAAAAAAATATTATTCTTAAAAAAGTGCTCAATACAAAGTAGAACTAATATTTATTCAGAAATTATAACATGGATATGTTATAATATCACTACAAAAGTAGCTATTTTGTTTCGACACTTCTTGTGTATTGTCAAGTGATGTGGTTTATTTTAAATTGAATGGTTTAAAACCATTCAATTTAAAATAAACCACATCACTTGACAATACACAAGAAGTGTCGAAACAAAATAGCTACTTTTGTAGTGATATTATAACATATCCATGTTATAATTTCTGAATATATATATATATATATAATATGGCTTATTTGAATATATATATATATATATAATATGGCTTTTTATTTGAATATATATATATAATCTGGCTTATTTGAATATATATATATATATATATATATATATATAATATGGCTTATTTGAATATATATATATAATCTGGCTTATTTGATATATATATATATATATATATATAATCTGGCTTATTTGAATATATATATATATATATATATATATAATCTGGCTTATTTGAATATATATATATATATATATATAATATGGCTTATTTGAACAATGTTTATGGTGTGGTCTTATTTGTAATGCATTGCCATGGTCTGACCCCCAAGGTTAATGAATAAAAGTTCTAATCTGACCAGAAGTGTATTCATTACTTCCAATCTGAGAGTTACATAAGAATCCAGCAGAATTGTGATGAAATGAAAATTAATCAAAAGTGAATAATAATTGACAATGATTTAAATAAAAAGGAGGCAAATCATTAAATTCAAGTTGTATATATTGTGTGACATCTGTCTATCCTGAGAGACTATGGATCTGCACCTGGGTACTTTTCATGCAGCTGATGGTGATAGTGCAGCATCTATTTTAGTTGTACAGATCCAAAGAGAAGTAAGTCTCAGTTGCAGTGTATGCACTTGACACTCTCCTCTCTTGTTGCTGCCTTTTCTTCAAATGCACTTTTCCTCAGTAGCAATTCTCAGTTTCTCTTCTCCTTACTTCAGCTTTCAGTAAGAACATTATTTACAATGTCTTCTCATCCTTCAACATCCAGGTCTAATAGCTTCATGTCTCTTTTACAGGTATCTTTGAAATGAAAATGTGATATCCTTGTGTCCACTTTCTGCTGGCCAGATCCCTAACAAAGACATCAGAAAACTGTTTAATAAATTTATTCAAATGTCCTTGTCACTTGCAGCTTTACTGAAATTATGTTAACAGTTTTTATCAAATTATAGATAAACTGAGCAGTCTAGTCAGTTTTGCTGAACATTAGAATTTTATGCTCATGAAATATAAATAGGTTATGGCAGAGTTTGCAGGTGGGAGTCTATTTATTTGTATGAATTAACTTCAGTTTTAAAAATATGGGAATGATTCTTTTTTGTAAAATATTGTATAATCTGTCCTTTAACTTTGTAAATTAAGTTTTTTTATTTGTTTTTATTTTCTGTGCATGACAAAAGTTTTTCCAGTATAATAATCTATTTTTTTTTATTTATCTATTCTATAATAAAACCATATGAATTTTTATTGTCATGTAGCCTGATCTCCTCTATTCATGAGACATTATTTAACTTCTTTAAGCAAATGTTTCATTTTTACCTTAAAAATGGAATATCTCTTAAGTAGTGAAAACAGATTGTTAATACATTGTTTTTTTTTTTATTATTATTATTAGCTTTCTTTGGCTATTTTTACTTTTAATTAATTCAATAGCAGCATTTTTTTAATATGTTAGAGTAGAGTTGAATGGATAAAATATTTAGAATATTCCTACAGAAAATCTAAACAATGCAATTGCAAAATTACTTAAATCTGGCAATCATTTTTATGGTACTAATAAAGTAATAATAAATAAAATACATTTTAAAATAGCATTCTTATGTAGAAAAATATCTTGTACCATAACATTATCAAATTTTAATTTTAACTTCTAAAACTTACTTTAAAAAGCTGCAAAGTGTGTGTGTGTGTGTGTGTGTGTGTGTGTGTGTAATACAGCCACTTACAAAAAAAGAATACAAAACTCTGGCCAGCCAATTTTATGTTCACAAATGTAAATTTGTTGGCTCATTGTATTCTCATGTACCTAACTTTTATATGAGACATCATATCATACACTAGTTATTATTATTAAGATAAATAAAAGTTCAAAAAACATCTTTTAACTTCATTTCATAGATGCATTACTTAAGATAAAATAAATCTATTGCATTCATTAACAAATGATAATGATAGTATTTTCAAATAATATAATCATCTGCTTGCATTTAGAAATGTTAACAATGAATTTAGTTCAAGCAAACAAAAAATGAAATTTAACAAAATAGAAATAGTTGAATTACTTAAAAATTTCTCTCCCACTTCATAAAAATATTTTGTGATCTTGCCTCCATCCCTCTTTTATAAAATTTGATGCTCTTCATGAATAATCAAGTTGCTTTTTCATTGTGGCTGTCATAAGCTGAATATGTGTATTACAGATTATTTTTAGAAGTTTTGTTCTTTGTTTTTCCTCTTAAATTTTTATTTAAAAAGATTTTTAAAATTAATATTGAGTGTATTTTCTCATGTTAAATATTTTTTATATATATAATTCTATGGCTATGAAGTCATTATTATCATAATGTTATTATTGTTACTACTACTAGGCCTACATCTTTTCTTAAAATGGAAAATATCTTTAGCATGATGTATTTGTCAATATAGAATTGCTCTATTTTGTTAATTTTGATAGATCACTTTATAATATCTTTGCATAATTCCATGTATTTATATAAATATTAATCTTTTATTTTTATTAAGCATGCACACACACTGATCAATCCCATATTTTTTCTTTTAACTCAACTCAAATTTTATCTTAACTGTTGTTATTAATTTCAGTATTATTATAACTTGTAAATTTCTTTTCTTCTTTAGAAGAGGTAAAATTAATAAAGTAAATAGTGAAGATATTTTATTATCAATCTTAGAAATCTGTACCAGAATAAGAAATTTTTCAAATCCATTTCAACATCTTCAAATGTTAAAATAATTTTCTATTTTGCTGCTGAAAATACCTACAATGACTGATGTAGATGTCATACTGTTTCTTATGTTAGGTCACTGTTGTGATTTCAGAACTTTTCATGTATTTTCATATAATTTAAACTTTCACTTTTTATCATTGTTTCAGTTTATTATTCTTCTTTTGTTTTAGATAGAAAGTTCTAGATGTATAACTATGATTCCTTAAATGAATTTTTGTTCTTAAGTTGACAACAAATTTCTCTTCTGAACTTTATAATATTTTATTCTTTTCTAACAATTACTGGTGTTTAATTTATGCTACCTGTTGAAGATAGGAAATTGCTGAGTGAATGCTTCCAAAATTTAACATTTAACTCTAACATTGTCAGTTCCTATATGAAATGCTGTATTTCACCTGTTTATCAAAGATTTAATTTTTGGTACGCCATTGTAAATTCACTGTACCAAAGAATGTCTTATCACAAATTTACTATTCAGAATATGAAAGTAGGTAGAGAAGTATCATATAAAATCATTACCTCTCTTATATACTAAATTTATTTTTATTGTGCTAGCTAATATATACTTATGGTCTTCAACTTATATTCTTTTTAACATCAGAAAGTCTTGGGTACAATGTGATAAGAAATAGTAGCTAGTATTACAAATATGCAAAACAACAAAAGTAGTCGACTGTTGAGTTTTGAATTCACCACTATACCAACTAATCTAGAGGGTGCGATGGATAAATTGTCGTCTCAATTAAACTAAAATGAAAATAACACTGACATCTCATTTTAACAGATATATTTACCAAAATTACAAAAAATATCTTGAAATACTAAAGAGTAAATTTATTCAATAAAATCACCATTGGTTTCAACCACAGTCTCTAGATAGCATTGGAATCTCTTTGTCTCTTGTTTAAGTTGGTGAATGCTATCATAATCCTTGCCTTCAGTTCATCTTTAGTGTTACAAGAGGTTTTATTGGTCTCTCACTCAACTTTGCCCTAGACACAATAATCAAGGGGCTTGTAGTCTAGGGAGTTAGGTGGCTAGATGTAAGGGGTGATGTGGTCGCAGAAAATGTCTGGCAGCCATGACTGCTTGTGTGGCATGGTGCAGAGTCTTGTTTCTAGATATAGGGTCTTTCAGCAATCATCCCCTTGACTCAGAGCAGCACTACCTCCTCAAGGAAACTTGATGTAGGCCTCCATGTTGAGTATACTCTGAATGAAGGCACCATGTTACCATCACTAGTGATCACTCCAAACACCTTCATAATCAATATTAGACTCCTCCAACTCTTTCCGAATCCTCTGCACTGTTCTCAAATGTACACCAAAACACTCTAAAATGTTCATATTGAAGCTTCCAGCACAAATGCCAAGCTGTACAGCATACCATTTCTAAATTTCTGGCAGAGTGAATTGTATCAAGGTACTCCTATTTTTGCAGCTGACCCTACTATACTGTACAGTCTACAAAATCAAAAGCAGTATGCATGCATGAAATTAAAGATATAAAATGGCGACAATCTAATTCTACCCTGTATAATTGATTAGATATGATTTAAAATACCTTAGTAAATCCATTAGAATGTTTTTGTTAGTATTAGATTTTGAAATTCCAAAAATATCAGTATAAATGTGATAAAATTTTAGCAGCAGTATTGCAAAAAATAAAATTCCTTTGAAACACTTTTAAGAAGAGAAAACAAAAGAACATTAATTAAAAAGACAGAAGATAATGATTGACATTGAATTTAATGTTTTGAAGATCAAAGTTGTCTGGAAAGTAAGAAGACAAAAGAGTTCTACAAGTGAGAAGTGTGAGAGAAGTAATAGTTAGCCTAGAAATTACCATTACATCTAGCCATTTCAACTGTAAAATGTGGAAACCTAGCTACCATCTGTACTATATCTAGTACTATTCTCAAATTTGTAAATTCAATGTGTCAATAAGGATGGCTCATCAGAACAATTACAATGAACATTTTTGTAGAAAAGGCACATCTAGCCATTCTAACTGTAAAATATAGAAACTTAGCTACCATCTATACTGTATCTAGTATTGTGCTTAAATTTGTGAAGACAACATTTCAAAGAAGAAAACTCATTAGAATAATTACAATAAATGTATTTGTAGAAAAGGCACAGCAAAGCTACGTTACAGTGGTGGGAATATGACTGAAGCTGAGATGTCAGGCCAGTGAATTTTGAAAATTCTTCTTTTGATTTTATCAAGAATCCTTAAATTCATAGCAGAAGCACCAGACCTATATATAAAATATATGAATTTTGATGCATAAAATATTGATAGAACACAGATTTGGAAGATTATAGCAACATATTTTTCAATCTAGGCTTCCTGAATTCATATGTGAAACATCATTTAAAAAACAATGTTAATGTTTTCATGTTTCCTAAATGTTCTTTATATTCCAAAGTAATATCTTTCCACTGTCTTTATTATAAATAAAACCATATTAAAACATTATTAGAAATAAATTAATAATAATATATTTTCTAATTATCATTATATATTGAAATTTATTAAAAATAAAACTTATTTTATCTCTCACTGACACGGTTTTGCATTTCAGTTTAATTTTTCCTTTTTATACATGCTTTTTTTCTCTCAAGTTTAAACAAAATTCTTTCATTCATTGAACTTGAAAAGAATAACAAAGCCTTACATATTAGTAAAATAAAATTGTTCATATGAACAATTTCATATTAGGCATTTGTTGCTTGAAGAATTGATTTATTGTGATACAGGCAATTCTGAAATTGTGAAATTTGAGAATGTTTCAGCAGTAGTGTATCTGTAAATGGTCAAGATTCAATGGAATTAAATCAGTTAAGCATTCTATAGATAGTTTGAGACTGTTTTATTTTATTAATATTTTAACCTCTTTCAAATTGTTAAATTTTTACTGTTTTCTCTGTTTAGAAATTATAAAATTACTCTGAATTTTAAGTTTTTACTGGAATTTATTTAAAAGCAAGTTCAAATTTTCATAAAATGTTTCAAAATTATTTTTTGCAATATTGTAATTTTTTATTTTTATTCTTCATAATGTTTGTATGTTTGCATCATACAAAATACTTGCAGTCCTTTTGGGGATTTTCTCATTGTACATCATAGAAGAAATGCTTTAGTAGTCAGTAGAGATTGAAGGATTTTTCATTTGTCCAGATCATATTCTGAAGTTCAGCTTACTTGCATCTGGCTTCTTTTATACAAACATGATTTCAGCTTAGCGTGCACCAATAATATATGAAAATTACTGTCCAGAATTTTGTGAAATCCACAAAAAGTTTGAGATCACAATGATAGACTGAAATTTTCCTAAATTGTATATAAGGAGGTGTTTCATCTTGGTGTATCATCATCATCATCTAGTTTTCCACCCACCCTCACTCTAAGTAAGAATGCTTTTGGCTCTAACACAAGCAAGGAATCTTTCAAAATTTTTAGAGACTCTTTTTAAAGAACTCATTAGTTTTAGAACTATAGAAAAACATCAAATTCACAAGTATTTCTTATAGTTGCTGGACAAAAAGAAATGAGCTCCCATTACAAAATGGAACTCCTTTGACTATTAATTATGGAATAAAAAAAGCAGTAAATTTGCAGTTCATTTACAATTAGGCTAGATTCTATTGAATACAAAACCTTCAAATGATTTCAACAAGAAATCGGTTATATTCATGGTGGTCTTCTAATTTCTGGATGGAATGTATATTCTGCATGTTCATTTCCCACTCCAATTTTTTTAACCGTTACACTGCCGCATGCAACTTTGCAAAAATTTCCCAGCAAACTGCCATCTCTACTTAAATCAGCTGGCTGCCATATTTTATTACACTGAAATAAAAAAAAATATCCCCATTATTTTGTTTACTCTGACAATAGGGACATCCAAGCTGTTGACAGTGTGGCAGTGAGAGGACTAAAGATATATAGCATCAATGAATTGATGATATAATGGAAAATATTGAATCCATCTCAAGTATCTTTGAATTTGTTGTGCCTAAGAAAAAATTTACTAAATATAGGTCTTCCTTTATATTTTCATTTTCTTTGCTTCATCCCCTCCTCAACAAAGTAGAGCTGATCATTTTTAAGTAAGAACTTTACTAAATTCATAAAAAAAAATGCTACTTGTCATTTTCTGTTTTCATTTCACTTTTTGGCAGTCTGCTTAAAAATATTTTGCTATGTCTTGATGATGAAAGAAAGAGATGTACTGGCTTTTCAAAATTAGTCATAATGTATAAAAATCTTATTTTCAACTTTTTAGAAAAAAGTTTGCTTGATAAACGTTTCACTGTAGAAACTTGTTTTAATCAGAGCAAAAAAAAAAGTGGAATCAGTGCTATTGGAAAAAGTATTATTATTGAATTTGATAGGATGTGTGTTTGAGCATCACAGCTGAAATGTATATAATTTTAATATTGCTGTGTACTTAGTTTTAACTCAGGAAGAAGCACTTTTGGAAATGAATGCCACTCTGAGCAAAAAAATAATGATTAGTTTTGTCTGCTAAAGGTCAGGGTTCAAATGCAAGTAAAAACCCAAATTTTCAGCTGATGATTTTCTAGGCAGGCATGAATGCTTCACTTGAAAGATTAGTATCATGCATACATTGCTTCTTTCATCCACCCTTCTGGCTTTGTGCTTGAGCTTAATTCATATTGATAATTATAAATAAATAGGATTAAATCTTTCTGACTTTAACATAAACAATTGTCATATGTTTTATATTATTGAGTTCATGAGATCTTCATTAAGCCCAACTTGTTAAATCCATTGTGGTTTGTTTACTTTTTTCATTTAAAGTATTATGTAACAGATAGTTGGGATTATTTCCAGAAATTAACATCTGGTATTAACATATATTTTGGGGGGATGAAAGGATTAAATTCAATTGCCATCCACGAAATGAGATGACAAAATTTTCATGATGAAAACATTTTACATTTATTTGAATTAACATTCAAACAAAGATGGGTTCATTGCTACTTAAGAGAATTTGAAAAAAAAAAAATAGATTCAAATTGCATGTTGAAATGAAATTATTCATTTCTTGAGAATTATAATGATTTAATTTGAATGTTAAGTTTCCTTGTTAATTTGTTTTCAATTTTGTCATTAATGAAAGTTTCAGCTTCAAAAATGAGTTTTGAATTTCCTGTGTCACACTGAGCTGTTTGCTGTACAAAAGGTGAATGATTTATTTATTCAGTTACTGTTTTCTGCAAATTGTTTCTTGTCATTGTGCAATTATTCACTATATAACCAAAAAAGGAAAAATCTGACATCATTAATAGTAGTTTTGAACTTAAGGTGTAGCTTAAAAATCATATTGCCCATGATTAAAGTACAGTGTCATCTTTTGGTACTTTTAAAACAGTTATTTTCAAAACCTAATCCATTCTGTTTTCAGTCATAGAAAGCATATTTAACAAAAATTAACGAAATTGGTTATAAACAACTGACAATTTGAAATCATTTGTTTGAACATTATTTTTGATTGATACTTATTTAAGTAGATAATATTTTTTTTTATTATAATCAAACAGTATATATATATATTTATTTCTACTGGCCTGATTATTTATGATAAATTTTCAAATTGTCAGTTGTTTATAACCAAGATTGTTAATCTTCGTTAGTTTCTGTAACATGTTTACATTTGTTGACATTGCAATACATTCCAGAGTAAATATGGTTATTTGCGTGAATCGAAAATTGTGTTATATAGGCTTCATTTGACTTCATTTAGACTGTTGGTCATTCGTGGTCGAGAGGTCTAAGATCCTCTATGTGAATAGGGGTTGCAGGTTCGAATCCTGCCGAATGACACAAAATTTCGTAAGAAAAGTTTATTGTAAATAATCAGGCCGGTAGAAATAAATATATATACTGTTTGATTACAAAAAAAAGAAAAAACTACTTAAATACGAGTATCGATCAAAAATAATGTTCGAACAAATAATTTCAAAGCATATTTACTTTTCTTCTGAGACAAACAAGATATGATACATGGTCACTGTAGCTGATCAAAAGTTGCTAAGTTCCATCAGTCTCTGAAATGATGAGGTGCTGCTCAGAAGATGAATCCTTAGGAGCTAACCACTGATTAATTTTTTTCTACCTTAACTGAAAACAAAGCCAGTGATGAATCACCAGGACTGAGAACAGCTAAAAAAATGTTTAAACATGTTCCTGTAAGAGTGGGATTCAGCACATGGCTTCTTTTTTATGTGTGAATCAACAACATTTATGTGTGAATGGATACAAAAATTGCATAGCACCATTGGCATTGATGGCAGTCATCAATGGAGTGGCATTGCTTGAGAAATGGATCTGCAACAAGTTGGCAAAAGTGAAAAATGTCCTGTTTCTTTTGATTGCAGATGAGACAAAACTGCCTGTTTTGCTTCAAAATTAGATACCAGAATTGAGTTAATTATACCCATTTTATTTTTTTTTAATTATGTGAGATCACTTGACTTTCTTTTGTTGAAATTGGTTCTGTAAAGAAAAAAGTTGCTATTACATTCACAGAATGACATAAAAATTTATATAAAAGAAACAATGTTTAGAAAGAAGATATTTTTGACAAAGTCAAAGATACTATTAATGTTATTGTGATTTTTCAAAAAGAAGGGATGCTTCCACAAAGTGATATAAACCAATTCTTATTAAAGATTTATACTTCTCTCTTTTTTGTGTGTGTGTTGGAACCTGATGAAACATAATCTGATAAAATCATTGACATTTTATTTATTTTATTATTATTAATATTGTTGATGTCATTATTTCTAAGAATGGAAAATTACTTTTTTTTTTTTTTTTTTTTTAGCTTAAGGTTAATCCTAAGGACAGTCATCATGGATAACCCTAAGCAATTTTTGTTTTTCACTCTAAGTTTTGTTTTGTTTTTTGAATTTGTAAAATCCTTAATAACCAAAATATGTAACTATATTTATTTTATTCCTTTAAATATATTTTGATTTCTGAACTTTGTTTTTCTAATACTTCAACTTTGTACATATCTCCCAGTAAATTGTAAAATTAATTTGTCTGTATTTTGGTGTATATACATAAGTGTTATATATATATATATATATATATATATATATATATATATATATACCGATGTGTAAATTTCCATTCTTGCTCAGCTCCCCTACTGCCACCCACTTTCCCTTTGAAAAAAAAATCATATAACCAAATATACAGAAGAAAAGGGGATTTTTAAAAATCCCTAATATCGATTAATAATGTTAGCAGATTTTGGAATTAAAATTAGAGTTAAAAAAAATAGACATAGCTGTGATAGATAACCCTGGGTAACAAAAAATAATTTAGTTTGTTATCTAAAATGATTCTATAGCAGAATGAGGAGATTCACTTCAAATCTATATTCAGAATTGTCTTATGTCAGGTTTTATTAATAGTATATTAGTACTGTATATTGATAAATTGTACATCTTTCAGGAAAATGTAGATGATGATTGGAAATAGTTAAATAAATCTATCAAATACTTTATTTTTGATATCTTTAGAAATGTTTGAGATAATAACTTTTGTGCATGTAGCTGGTCTCCTGTTGTAGGGATTAGTAGCTGTGACCCATCATGCCCTGGTTGAATTGGCCTTGATTTCATCTCTGATACATTCTGGTGGAACCTCTCGCCTTGGCCCATTGCTTATGATATCTAGATCCAGTGAGGAAATATCAAGATGAGAATGCAAAAATTGCATTTTAAAAAACATTCCAATATACAGTTCTTTGATATACTGTTAGCATTTCATTTATTAAATCAGCTCAATTTTCAGCTTTGAGACTTAAGAAAGCTCTGTACAACTAATACGAATGAATCCCATATATACTATTAATATAATATCTATCTTGAATACAAATATACTAAAAGAAATTGATGAGTTTGTACAATTGTGATTACAAATTCAGATGTCAGCAGAATTCATTTAGTCTCGTGCAGCATCATCATCATAAACTTGAGTAGCAGAAATATATTCTTGCTACCCAGTGTGATAAATATAAGAGAAAATCTCCCCAATTATGCTTATACACATACAAATTTTCTAATCTACTAGAATAATGGATTTTGAATAAGTAAGTTGGATTTAATCTAAAACACACTTTTATTCAAGTAGCAAAATTTTTGCTACCCATGCTACCCAGTGTAATTTATATAATTTCATTTTAAAAAATGCCCCATTAGTTGTGTGTGTTTTTTTTTGTTTTTTAAGCAATGCTTAAAAAATATCTTCATGGTACACTAATAATAAGATTCAAAACAATAATGAATGCATATTTAACAAAAATCCCATCCAGTGATACTAGATTTTTAGATTTTAAGTAATTTAACAACATTTTAATCGTGAATTAAATCAATTTTGGGTGTGATTAATGGTGTAATATCAAAACACTTTATTTGATTTAGTTTTTTAATTAAAGTCACTTCTCATGTGTTTAATTTCATTACATTTTAAATTTTCTGCTTTGAGAAAAGTGCAGTCTATTGTACAGATGCAAATAGAAATTGATTATAATGGCTGCAAAATAACAACAAATCTGTACTGAGATCTCTTTTGCTCAATAACATCTTTTTTTTAAATTTTGCTATTTTCTACTCAAATTTCACAAGTTAATGGAGAAAAGAAACACAGCCAACTACTTTATAAGCCACTGTTTTATAATTTACCATGTTACTCCCTATTTTCAGCTGATAAATTTTTATACTTTTACTATAATTTTTTATTTTTACTTTTTGAACTGGGCTACATGGGTGGCCTAATCGTTAAAACTGATCATATTTTTGCTAGGCACTGAAAAAAAATTGATTCTAGCATATTGAGTTATTTCTTGCAACTTTAAGAAAAGCATTAATTCTAAAACTCTTGTCCAGGTAAACAGATTAAGTAGAAAATTTTATACTAATTCCACTAAGAAAAGCCTCCATTTGAAAAAAAAAAGTTAAAAAAAAGCGGATGGGGGGGGGGGCTTCATGATTGTAAAATTATCCAGAAATTTTTTATGGATGCCATAACAAAAAGGATTTGATGTAGTGAATATCTATGGGAATAATGAATATTAAATTACAAAGCCAATTCATGTTATCAAAAACAAGCAAAATGGAAACAAAAATTATTTTAATGTATTTACAAATTTCTTTCCAGATAAAGAATGCCTAATGAAGAACATTAAATGAATTTTAAATGCTATAATTAATAAAAGAATCATTTATTTTATAGCTGACACACACACACACACACACACACACACACAATAAGACCTATGATTGCAAATACATTACCTATATTTGTACCTGTGACAAAAATTGTCATTTTACATCTTTTCCAGTCTTGAACTATATATGTATATGCCTGCAATTTTTGTGTATGTCTATTCATGACTAGAATACTATCATATCCTAAAACGTGATATTTTCATCAAGACACATTCATTTTCAATCAGTATTTGTTAGTCATGTGATTTGCACATGAAGAGACAGGCACTGAATGTATAGTATGTAGATGGATGCTGGCTTCAATTTCTCATGATCTTTTCAATTAACACTTGATAGAAAATTGATTTCTTTTTGCTTATTCCCTTCCCTTTAGGGATTTTGTCAAAAATGTCTTCAAAAAAAATTTTGAGGCTTTTTTTTTTTTTTTAATATTTGTTTCTGACCCTAAAATATTTGCTCAGATTTTAAAAAGTGACAGAGAATATGCAGAAGTTGAAGAATCCAAATTATAAAGGCTGTGAATACACATGATATCTGAATATTTTGGTTTGTCTCTTGGAATTTGTAAGATTTTTAACATTTCCAATACAACACTGAAATCTCCAGTAAAAGATTGTAAATATTTTATTTCTACTGTCTTACCTTATAAATTTTCATTTACTATGCTTTATTAGTGTTATCTATATTATATTAATTATGAAGTAAGTGTTTTATATTATATATATTTCTGAAATACATGATTAAGCTCAAAACTTAATGTTAGCTCATTACATTATATTTTTAAAATGATATTAAATAAAACAGGAATTTAAAAATGTAATAAGTTAATATTTAAGATTTTGAGCCTAATCATGTATTTCAAATATATTAATTACTTATAAAAATAAATCCAATTTTTTTAAAATCAAATGGCCATTTCAATGAGTAAAGTTAACATCTATTTCATCATTCATTATGGGGAAAAAATTAATTTGTTTTCATGTGTGTGTTAAACAAAAAAACGGAAGTAAAGGTAAGAAAATAGGTGAGGGAGATCCTTGCTATCAGAAAGTGTAAGTCTGCCACCTTGGTGACAGAAGCAAAAAAAGATGCAATAAAAATAAATTAAAAATGAAAATAAGGAAGAAATAAGTCAGACAAAATAACGGCTTTACAAGGTCACTGTTAAAGGGTTACGAATAATGTTAACATCAAAATAAACTGGTTAAACATAATTTATATATATATATATATATATATATATAATACTTACTAAATAAATTTTACTGTTGTCATGGGAACTTAACTCGGTGATCAAACACAAGATTGAAATACTCTAGAATTAAGACTTAAACTCTACTTCCCTCTCATTTCTTTTCTCTGTGTGTGTGTGTGTGTGCATTATGGTACCCTAAATGACACACTCAAATGAGGCTCTTTCATGGACATTGACACTGTAGCTCATGCAATATGTTTCAATACATGACAGTGGAGATCAGGTGTTAAAGTGAAAATTTATTTATGCTTTTGCCTCAGAAAAATGATTAAGGAGTTTATACATAGTTGCATACATAGGAGTTGGTATTGTCTTGTTGTTGGAGAGAAGGATCACATGTATAAGCTTTATCACATATTACAAGCATAAGTTTTGGCTATTGCTGTTAATATCAGACTTATGGCGTCTCTTTAGCTGTCTTAAGTCATTGGCATCAGACTTCAGTGGGTAGGTGCCCAGACAAAATATGCAAGAGACAGGTAAATGATTATGGTAGCTCAAATGATTTTTCTACTATTGAGTTAATTTGATAGTGGTTTAAATAGTGTTGGAATAGATCTTTTCTGATTGGTCAGAAAATAGTTTTGACTTTAAAAAATCTTTTTTTGTTTTTGTCACAGAAGTGGATTTGTGGAGCTGGCCTCAAATTAAGCCAGTTTCTGTCCTTTGAATAGTGGCTGTTAAGCTGAGCTGATTTTTGTTGAGTGGTAGTTCTAATAGACTATGACAGTTATTTCAGAGTCATTAATCATATCACAACTGAGAAAAATGTTACAATTTTAAACAAAGATGTAAAGTAATTGTAAAATTACTCAAATGACAAGTATAGCAATAAACAATAGCTGCACACAACAAATAGAGAAAACCTCGCTGTAGTTAATCTTTTAAACAGAAATATTTTTATTTAATTAATATGAATTTGTTATCTAAGGATACATCTAATATCATTTTTTTTTTTATATTTTAGTAAAAATCCCATATTTAGTTCCTATTCTCTTTAGTAATTGATTTAGAGTTTCAACTATTTTTCATCTTTTTGAAACCATTGCATAATTTAACTTATATCCATTTAGTTAAAGAAATGTTTTTTTTTTCTTTGTTTGAGGTGAAGAGTAACTAACTAGACTTTGGGCAATTCTACACATTCAAGAATATCTATCCTTGCAAAGTGCTTAGATTGCTGGTTATATAAACTATTAATGAATTCAATCCATACTGAAGGTTCAGTAAAAAAGGATTTTGTTTAACTACTGAGGCATTTTTATAAATTGGTTCAGTTTTTCTGTAGAAACAATCTCCAACCTCAGCTTATAGTTTTTTAGCCAAACAATATGGAAGGGAGAGTTAAAAATGATGTTAATTTCATAAAAATTAAAAAAAAGTAAATGTTTTTTTTTTTTTTACATTTTAGGAACTATCAGGAAAATGTCACTGATTAGAAAACAAAGAGCAAATTTTAAAGCTGGCTATCATGCCAGCTAAAAATACTATGTTCATTTATTTATCATGCCAGCTAAAAATACTATGTTCATTTATTTATTTATTTGTTTTTTTTTTTGTTTTTTTGTTTTGTGGAAAATATTTTTTCCAATTTTTAAAATTTTTTGTGAAGCAATGTTTTAATTTGCGCTGTGAAAGAAATGGCTACTTTTGACTCTCTTCTCATTTTGTATTTTTTTTTTTTTCAAGTTATTTGAGCTTTTTAAGGGTAATACAAACAATCAGTAAAAATATTTAAAATGTTTTAGTTCCACTCATTCCATTAAAAGTTCACTATAGTCCATAATATAACCACAATGTTATGGAATGTAAATTAATATGGTGTTGTATTATTGATATTAATTACTCAAAATATTTCAACTGCTCTTTATATAAATTACATCTCTTTCGCTCCCACTATTATCATGTTTTCTATTACTTAACTCCATCTCACTTTTATCCTTATCACTCCGTTTATTTTCTATAACTAGCTCCCTATTTTTATTCCCATTATTAATTCTTCATCTCATTTCTATTTTCTTTTATTTAAATGTTACTTCTGTTATTTTCACTTCTACTCTCACATTTTCTCTTTATATAACTTTTACTCTCTTTTTATTTTATATTTATTATCATCATAATCATCACTATTGCTTAACTTTTTATTCATCTGCTAATTTTAACTTTACCATTCTTTATTTCTTCCTATACCTTCTTCTTTTCATCAGATTAATTATTGGCATGTTTTACTTCAAGACACTCATCCATGTTTTACTTTTCTCAAACTTACCCATTTATTATCATTCACATCTCTAAATGAAAACCATTTCCTCTGATTATTTAATAGTGAAAGTGGCTCACAAACATTTATATATATATATATATATATATATATAAATAAATTTTATAAAACTGGAAATTTCAAACTTATGAGACAGCTGTTCACTGCAAGAAAGGTTTCAATTATCTTTCATATCTTTTGAAATGGTCTACAACACTCTTGTGGAAATATTTAATATAATACTCTCTCACCACCTTATTTATTTATTTAGAGGATACTGTTCTCTATTCATGACTGACAGAACAGCAATAAATAATAAAATATTACTATAAATTATACAATTTTTAAATTTCAGTGAATTTATGATACCAAAAATTAAGATAGTTTTTTTTAAAAACTTCTTGTACTCTGGAATAAAATTGTCCAAATTTTAAAATGCCAAGCTCTCTATAATTAATTTAAGCAGAAAAGAAATTCTGTATTTTCATTTTTTTTTTTAACTACATTTTATACATTATGGTCAAGTTGTAAATGTTACAGAGTGTATCTATTAGTTCAGACTTCAGACTAGATATGAAACAAATCAACATTATATTAATTGCAATAAGGAAGATTTAAAAAGTGAGATAATCAACATTAATTTGTTTATACATTAAATATGTCCTACAAGTACAGATACTTTATCATTATAGAATTGATTGAAGAGCTCTAAAAAGTGTATTCAAATTTATTTGTACTCTGAAAAAATATTAAAACATTTGTTTCTGTTTGATTACTGTAGTTAAGCAACACTGGTTATTAACAAGCTAACAAATATTCAAAAAAATTTTAAAAATCAAAGATTTATTGACTTCAAATAAAATAATTTAGATAACTAAATTCTTTCCCTTTCTTCTAATGTTTGAAATGGAAATATCAGTAAAAATGATGTAGAAACTTAATTCTGAAAATGATGAAACTAAAAAAAAGACATAATTGAAGTTTTCAGATTCTATTTAAATAAGTGTACAGTGGTTAACATTCTTGGTTACAAGAACAAAGTAGCTGTTTATATTGGTTTACATAATGGTAATTAACATTTGTTTTCATGTAATTTTTATTTCAAAGTAAGTTTACTCATCATTTTTTGTCAATGTGTTGTAAATAGAGGGAACAAGTTAGCAAAGAATATATATATATATATATATATATATATATATATATATATATATATTGATGAAGAGTATTTTAAAAATATTATTTAGAAATACTTTTGAGCAATATAAAAGCTGAAAATGGCTTCTAGAGCCTCATGATCTGTATAAAAACAAAAAAGGTGGCTCAGCAAAGTTGTGAGAAATTTTTTGGGGTATTTGATTTATAATTGTACAGAGTGCTTCCATTACAGAAAGATTTGGGGATGAATCAGCTTTTTAAGAGAGCAAAAAGCTAAAATACAGTATTTCATTGTACAAAGTAATTTTTTCTTTCTTGTGTTTCACCATGTCTCTTAGTAATTTTATTGAACAGTAGATATCTCATCTCTTGATATATGGTTCTGAAATTAGTTTAATATGAAGAGATTGATTGAATCCATTACCACCAGTTCACTCTAATATGACCTTTCTCTTTCTCTCAACACAGATTACATGAACAAATCTGGAATTGTAGTATTAACTGACATAAAGATTTTTTGCTCTTGTTCCAGCTCAAAAGGAATCACCCTTGAATGTGAAGAAGAGAAATGTTTTTTTTAATCTAATTCCAGAGATATTTCAGACAATCTGGCTGAATCTTTATTATTTCTTTTTACTTGAGCTTTCAAATTGGGATATCTTGGAGCAGCCTGAAATATCCCATTTATTTTGCTATCTTCTGTCAGCTGCAGTTTCTGAGTGTGAGACCTTCAATAAATGTAGTGTCTCATCCCTAACATCAAGCCACAGTGCTTCCACCTAAAAACACCCCCACCTCACCTCTTATAAAGCTGAGAGACTCAAGTTAAAAGCAATTAATTTATTCTCTCATTTGGCCTTAGCCACCACCCGACTCTACAATTTAAAACAAATAAGCACAAATGAAATGTGATTTAAAACATGTCACTATTGACCATTGTTGTGATTGCAAAGATCAAAGTGGATCCTGTGCAACTTTTTGCCCCAATATATAACTATTCAAACTCATTGTACAGGTTTCCTTCCATTTGGGGATTCATTGCTTCCATCAAAAGTTTATGATCTACCACCAATGATTTGGGGAAAAGTTAGAGGAGTAGGTGGTTTGCGTTTAAAGATTTTTAAGTTCTATCAGTTGTTTTCTCAAATGATAAAAAAAAGGGACTAATATTGAGATTAATTATATCTTTAATTTTAGATTTGTTCTATGAGTATAAATAATTTTTCCCAATAAGAATCAAAATAGTTTTTTGATCAGTAGTTGTGGATATTTGTTCTTGTAAATTTAGTTTAATTTTTATTTACTATAATTCAGTTTGTAAATTTCTAAAAATCCAGAAAAAGTTTCAAACTCTGTCTCTTTTTTTTTTTTTTTTTTTTTTTTTTTTTTTTTTTTTTTTTTTTTTTTTTCTTTTTTTTTTTTTTTTTTTTTTTACAAAAACAAAAAAGTTTCATGCTACTATTACATTATATCTACTGATATGTTTATACATTAGTATGAATTCTATTTTTCTAAAATAGAATATTATATTAAAAGATCAGTCTAAGCTAAATATTGATCAATGATTATGCCATGAACAAATTCTTGCATATAGTTAAAAATACAGAGAACCCATTATATGGTGATAGTTAATATTCATTGCTAATGTGTTCTTTAATTACTGGGTGTTCAATAAATGTAGTCTTGTACTAGAATTGGCTTCTAAAAACAATTTAAATTTCAACATGAGCATCTTTCATAGAGCAAGTATGTGCATCAATCTCACACGTGGTCTTGGACTAAAGTTGGCTTTCTCTTAGAAATTTCAATGAATAGATTATTTTTATATCAGTTGGGAATGCAAGACAAGATAAAGGATATAGATTTTTCTTTATTCACTTAAGTATCTATTTCACTATACTCAGTTAAGCTGAGTAAATGCCAATAAACAAATATCAGTGTATTCTTTTAGGATATTATGAGTTACAGTGAGAAACTAAGTTGTATTTGAGAATTGATGTATCTCCCAACATCCATTATATCTATTGGGTTTAAATATAATTCATTAGGTAACAGTCCAAGGCAAATAACTAAGATTTATTTTAATTTTGATTAATGTTTACTTTAAATCGAAGACAATAGGTTAAAGATAACTAAATTTGTCATAATGTTCTATCAGATCAATGAGTCCAGAAGATGGATTGTGTGTTTGGGGAGGGTGTCTTTCTAAATTTCACAAATTTCTGTCATCTCTTAGTTGCATTAGTAAATTATGTTAGACAGTCTAGGAAGGAGAATTTAGGCCATAGAGAAAGCAACATGAGATCCTTTTATAATGTAGGAAAAGAAAGGCAGTTATGGTAATTTACTGATAAGAAAAAGGAAGGTGTGGAAAGCCATGATTGTCTAAATTCTGAAAGGATGTGGCATTTTTTTTTTTTTTTTAATAGTATGTTAAATTTATATATTGAAACTTGATAAATCTGTTAGAAATAATGTTTTGTGTTGTTTCTAGATGAAATTGAATGAATTACAAATGCTAAAAAAATTAAAAGCTTTTAACATTCATTTATCAACAATGCATAAAATAATGATGATAGGGGATATAAATATATCTTAATTGAAATGTTAGAGTTTCTCTAGTACAAAGTAATTGTTCTTTAAACTAGTTAAGCCTACACTTTTAAAAATTGTATTTCACATCTTATACCCACCACTGTCAGTTTTGTAAAATTGACTTTCCTAATAGTGTAATTTTTATCCTTTTTTTTTTTTTTTTTTTTTTTTTAAACTAGTAATGCAAATATTAATTTCTTTTTAAAAAACATTGAATCTTTTCATTTATTTTTTAAAATTTCTTATAAAAGTTAATCTTAACTGATTCTTCTTTGGGAGGCACTTTTAGCTTGGAAACAATATAATACTTAATGCCTAACATATCGAAAACATTTTTTTTACTTGACTAATTTAAGCAACATTGTGCCTGGTCAATCACATGTGACTAATAGAATCCTTCCTAACTAAATCCATTTCAATCTATTTGCAATTAACTGCCCTAAAACATCTGAGGAATTCAACAAAATCCTTTTCTCTAACTATGAAATACTTTGAAGTTTACCACTTAAGTGACTTTATTATGAAATAATAGAAGAGAAGGAAGTTTGTGGTGGGAGATCTTCTTGAATTCTATAAAATCTTTTCTTTTTTGTCAAATATTTAGATTCTCACTCTTGCCTTCCCACTTCAAGTGATTCTTTTTCTGCTATTTTATTTATATTTTTCTTATTTTTTCTCATTTCTTTTACATTCAATTTTATATTTTATTCTTTCCCTTCTAATTTAGCTTTCCTTTTTGTTAAGTTAAACCAAATTGAATGAATTACAAAAGCTACAAAGAAAAGTCCATTATTTTCTTCATTTGTTTTTTTTTATATTCTAACTTGACAAATTATTAAAGTTCAAAATTTACAGATTTAAAGATATTGACTTTATTATTTAATTTAATAAATTAAATTCTATTTTAAATTAAAGTAAATCTTACAAATTTTAAATCCCATTTATCAAATTATATTCTTAAAAAAAAGAAACATCTCATTTTGAATATGACGAAAGCTTTTTTTTCTCACTCTATTAAAATATTTCACTTTGTTTAACAATCATTTCCAACAATAAAAATCTTTATTAAAATAAATAAATAAAAATGAAAAAAAATTTGTATTTCAACTCTTTATAAAAGACTGGTTCATGTCCATTCTAACTAGTAACCCCTTCCCCCAATGCCGCCAAATAAACAAAAAGAAATCTTTAAATTGCTACTCCCCAAATCAAGCGTCCATTATAGTCACCTGAAATCATTGGAGATCTCTGAGCCGAAACGTTCCAATTGCCAATATGAGTAAATCTTTGTTGTAAATCAGCCAGAAACAGTTTGAAAAAGGTTCCTGATTCTGTCCATGTAACCCTGCCGCCCCTCTCCTCCACCTCTTAGTATGTGAATAAAGTTAGACAATAATTTTGGGTCAATTTTTTTTTTTTTCTAACCATACCTCATACTGAGGATGTGTCTTATTGAAAAGTTTTTCATCATTAATAGTCTTTTTGATTGAATTGAAAACAAATATCAAAACACATAAAATTTTCATGCTCAGTTACTTGTGGACATAGATTTGAAGTTAAAACATAAAATTCAAGTCAAAAAGTAAATTTTTTATTTTTTATGTTTTTTTATAGGTAAGTTTTTGATACTTGTTACCAATTATCCAAATGAGGGAAGGAAAACTTCTGATTTTTCAAAATAATGTTAATATATTGAGACTATGTGTGTGTGCATATATATAGATATATATATATATATATATACACACACACGCACACACTCACAATGTATTATTTCAATAAAAAGTAAAATGTTTTGAAATAAATTTAAGTTAGAAAATGTTTTTTGTTTTTTTGGTTAGTTACATGGTCAGATGAATATTATAATCCATATTGAAAACAAGGAGAAACAACTTTCTCTGGTCATTTTTATATTCTTACTATTGCAGTTCATTTGCGCATGTGTTTTTTATACTTGTTTTCTAAAACCTGGAAAAGACTGTTAATGTGGTTGAAAGGATTTAGAGCTTATTTGCAATATGAAGCAAGGTAAAAAAAATTGACCCATTTTTTTTCCTCTTCCTGTTCCCAAATAAGCAGCCACTTTTGTGTCACTGTCAAACATTGTGATCTGTTGAATTAAAAAAAAAATTCAGTCAAAAGAAAAAAAATTTGCATTTAAATGCAAAATAATTATACTGTTGATGTAAATACCTCATTTTTCTTTGTAAAAGCTGAGGAATAAATAAATTTGTTTCATAATTTTTTACAAATGTTTTACATTGCTTATTTATTATTGAAAATTTAATCCAAATTTGTACTTGAAAAAGAAATTGTTCAAAAAGTTCTTCAGGTCAGCTTTTTTTCTTTTATTATTTATACACATGTAATTGGTAACTGCATACGACCATATCATGTTGAAACACACGTTTCATCATTGAAGTTAAGCAACATTGAGCCTGGTCAGTACCAAGAATAGATGATTGCTTGGGAGTGCAGGTGGTGTAGTGTATATAAAATCTTGGAATAAGAAATTGAAGAGCTGAGTTCATTGCATTCACTTATGCTTGGAAAAGGTATGAATCCATCTCTTCTCCTCTCAGATATGGATTAAATAAGACACACTGGGTTCTATAGTCATGGTTTGCAGAAAGTAATGGCAGCCTACCGCAGGAATTCTTCTGCTAAGTCAATCATAAATTGAAAAGAATAAACTAAACAAAATTTTCATATTACTAATACAATTCAATTCACAAATGTTATTGATATATTTTTAAAAATTATAATCTGATAGATTTTAATATTTATATGAATTCTATTTTTTTAATTATTATTCAAATTTTTGTTCATATCACAGAGAATATGAACAAATAGAATTGTTCATATTCTATTTGAATACAATTATCATATAGATAATTGTATTCATATATGCATACATAAAATTGTACACACGCATATGTTCACAGTTGTATTCATACATGCAAATTCAGTTGCATTCATTCAAATACATATACGATTTCATACCTACAAATACAATTGCAATAATCAACAGACTGAGTAACTTTGAAAGTTCAGCAGCATTACATTTTATATTTTGCTATTGGAGATTTTGGTGGGAGCTACACATAAAATAAACCTTGCTAAATTGGGCTATAAATTATTATTAGCTTTCAAATGTAGTACAGATCATGACTTGGAGCCCAATCTGGTAGTTCTGATCCACACACAATTGCATTCATATATACACATGACCATAAATTGCTCTCCTAAGTGTAGAAATACACAGGGGGGCAAAGGCAGGTATTTTGAGGGATGGAGATGTGGAGGAGAAATGCTGGGAACTAAGATAATAGAAGACGAAAAGAAAACCAGGTGAAAGGTGTGTGTATGTATATATATATATATATATATATATATATATAGATACACATACACACCTTATCTATATATATATATAAAGAAAGTGAAAGAACAGATAGATTAAAACCTACTGTTCAAGCATTTACTTTTATAAAAAGTACTTGATCTAAGGGAGGGAAATAAAAGATGGGATTTCTGTTTAAATATCAACAGACAATAAGCAAAACTTGACAACTGGAAAAGCATAAAAAATTGCAATCTTATAACTCTTAGCATAATTAGTGAGGGGGAGCAAAAGAGAAGATGCAGTAGAAAATATTAATGCATTCTTCACTCCTTTTTAACATATTAAACTAACACATGCTTATATAACAGATAAAAATATGGATGAGAAATAACGTTTAGAAGAGATAAGCAAAACTCGAGAAGAAAAAGGGGTTTGAAATAATGGATAATCAAAGTTGTCAACAACCTTGGAAATTCCAAGGGTCCAGCTAGTTATCTATTCTGAGAATCATTTTGAAAAAGAATTTTCAACTGAAATTTTCTCTCATTTTATACAAAATCTAAGAATGCTGAGCACAAATCATACATTTAGTGTTAACAAAGCAAGTATAAAACTTATTTCACTGTTACTTTTTTTCAACTGAATTTTATTTCATATGCACTTTGTGGTAAAATCTTTTGCTGATTATCACCCTGTCCTGAAAACATTAATTAAAATTTAATTACTTTGAAATGCAATAACATTTAGACACAATGTTACAATATTTTTTGTCTCTAAATATTTATTGCCAAATTATGTTATATGCCAATGCCTTTTATATGGTGGGAAATAAAGCAGGTAGATTTTCCCAAAATTTCAAAAGACTGCAATTCTATGAATAAGAAATGTTCATTTGACACTTTTTTTTATTAAATCCTTGCACCATAATAAGATGTACTTTGTTTTTGTGTAATGTAAAAGTGAATATCTTTCTTCACTTACCTGGCTGAAAGATGTTCAGTTATGTTGATTACTACTGAAAAAACCTTAACTATTGACAATGTATTTAAGATTGAATGCAAGGATGACAGCATGTGATCAAGAAGCTGATCAATTGCTTATTGACACCATGTCAGATTTCATCATGTAAAATCAATGGTTACACAATGAAATTGATATTAAACAACTGATGTTGGATCTGTTTGAAAATAGCTATGTGGGTGCTTTGATGAAGTGTTTATATAAATAAGGGTATACTTCTTTCTTTATTGACCTTGTACACATTTCTGAAGCTAAAAATGATATTGAAGTGGTTCATCTTTTTCAAATTACTCTTAATATCAATGTCAAAGCCCAGTTCTTCTTTCTAATATTATCCATACACCTGCTTTTACAATTCTTGAGAACCATTGTGTCATTATCACAATATAAACCTTGATCTCACTTAGCAACCATTTTTGTTAATGTTGATACATCTGAACCATTTCACACTGTTACTCTATTGAAACTCCTCATGGTGTTATGAAAACTACCACAATTGATTTTTCTCCATCCACACAGCTTCGTTGCAAAATAGTACCAATTGTCAGCAGTGCTCATTGATTTCTATCTGTCAATCATTTGTGTACAATTTGGGCATATTTATTGTTTTATTGAATGAATACATACATACATACATTTTATTAATGAATTTTTCTAAATGACTTTCAATAGTGTTTAAGAGCCTTTCACTTTAAAATTTACTTTGTGATTTTTAGTGATATAAATGTAGGTAGTTTCATGACACAGATAACATAGTTATCCACTTTCAGTTTAGCAATTATGTTTGTGGTCCCAATTTGGTTCTATGTTCCATATTATTTGGTAGATTTCTGTAAATTTTAGTACCCCCTCCCTTACATACACACACACACATTAATAAGTTTGTTGTAGTTTTACAAATCTGATCTGATATATAAATATTAAAATACTGTCATGGGTCTGCAAAAACTGTAAAATATGTTGATAATAATTATGCCCATAATCTTTAGAGTACTAGGAATTGCAAGGAGATTAGATCATTAATCTTTAAACTATTCTAATATTCTCGTAGTTGAACAAGTATGGAAGATATTAGTTGGAATAGTTTCAGGATTTGTGATAATGGGTCATCTAAAAAGTTGGATTTGAGATTAGTGGGCAGGGGTATGAAGTTACAGAGCATGGCTGAAGAAAAATCTTCAGATTTAAAGAAAACTGCTATCTCAACAATTCTCTTCAAATCTGAAGACTTTTTTTCAGCTGTCAGAAACTGATGGTGTAAAGATACAAGTTAATAAGAACAATATTCTAATTTATACTTTAATTTATTCAAACTTTCATTGGCATCTTGATTATTATAGATGCTATTATATTGTATTAATAACTTTTAGAAATAGGCAAGAGTTAATGCTCAGTTTTAAAAATCTTGCAAAAATAAAATATACATCTGTAACATGCTATTTTTTAAAAATTAGCAAATTTAATGTTAAATTAATCTGATTTACACAAGTATTATTTATAGCATGAAATTTAGACTAAAACTATTTCTTTTCAGGGAATGTTGATCTTTTTGACCTTTTTTTGGACAGATGCAAGATAAGCTAAGTGTCTGTGGTGATCACAAGTAACATTTATCCAAAATTTTTCCCTGTAAGTGAAAAAAAGACCATGACCTTTTAATGTACACAACAAAAATTAACATACAAACAAAAAACTTCAAATACACAAAAAAGAAATTAAAAATTATTTTAAAAATTTGATGACTTGATTATTTATATTAAACTTTTCAATTTTTAATTAGTATATACAGTCTTCACTTAACTTAACATCTATAAGTTTTTGAAATATTTAAAAAATATTTTTGAAACTTTATAAATTGTTATAACTAAAAAAAATGAAAACAATTCTTTTAAAATTTCATTAATAAAAAAAATATTTTCTTCAGACTATAATGTTCTTAATTTATAATATTTATTAAAGCAATTAAAAGCTTATCTAATTAAATAATTTCATAGTTTTATTGCATTTTTTATTTTACTTTTGGGAACAGATTTTCAGAAAAAGGGCCAAATGATTAAAAAAAAAATAAAAGATTTACATTCGCCAATGAGTACTGTGTTTAACTAATAAAACCAATTTTGCTTACAAAATTTAATTTCTTGAAACTTCATGAATTTACGTTGAGCGGGGATAACAGATGTAAAAATATTTTTACCAAGATTTTTTTCAAATAATAATTTAAAAAATAATTTCATTCATTTGTGAATAAGTCCTGAAAGTTGCATTAAAATCTGATTTTTACAAAAATTTTCAAATTGATGTTTTTCACCACAAAAAAAAGGAAAGAAAAAAAAGTTACATAATATTACATTTCCCATTGTAAACTCTCGTAACAATTTAAATGAATGAAAATCAAAACAAGATTTTTTACCAAAATTCCGAACGTTATAAAGGATAAAAATTTTTTAAATAATTTTAAAAAATACTTTAATCATTGCTCTTAATAATAACAAAAACATTTTGATAGAAAAGTTTGTTTTTATTAAGTTTGGGGCCTTTTTTCTTCATACTATGCTGCTGTTTTTTCAGTGATTTAGTGGAGGTACCTAAAAGAGAAACTAAGTTCATTTTTCTTTTTTGTTACCAAATATTTTAATATGCTTTTGGTTATAAAAGGAAAAAGACATTTTTTATTACTCTGACTGCTGGTACTTTTAGCTGATACTTTGTGAATGATGACTGATTATTTTTGTGATTGACATTTTATTGCTCTCTTTGATTGCTAAATGAAAAAGAAAACAAAAAGGGAAAAGTGCTGAAGACCAAATCTTATCAAAATCAGAGACTAATCAATTTCATAAACTTTTGAAGATTATAAAAGTGTGTGGGTGGGTGGGGGGCATGCCTCTTCTGACCACCACCCATAGAATCGCCACTGCCTATCTTCCATATTAATCTTCAAATTCCTTAAGACTATCATAATTACCATCTAGCTGACTCCTCACTTATTAACATGTGGCTTATTTGTCACTGGTATAGTGATAGTGGGCACAGTTCCACTTGGCTGGCATTTCTGTTCATGACATTCACTCCTCTGCCAAGTGCTTTTTGATCTCAGACAGTGAGAAGATCACTGATGAAGCAAACTGAAGTGAAGACAGTTTGGAAGCTACACTATAAGAATCCTTTGAAATAAAGAATTATCTTATGTTAAAAATGTAACAACAATTTGGTTTATGTATGATTTGTTGTTTACAGCCTTGCCACTTACTGTTATAAACAAATGATACTGGGATCCCCTTTGGAGTTTACAGCTTGTGTTAGAAGTAACTTAAATTTCTAAGTTCTGGTCTTCAGGGCTGGCACATGGTCTTGGTCAAGAGGTCTCAGCAAATGATATGGATTCCAGTAGCAGTAGTGTGGGGACTGTGAGTGGGAGTGTACCAGCTTATATGGAGTCCTGCATCTGGCAGAGGTGGGTTTGTCTTCTAGCATCAACCTTTTTCTAAAATTCCATATTCTCAAAATATATTTACTCAAGTGGTTTTCCAAATTTGGAGTTGTTCAGTCCCCTTTTAAGAGTAGTCAGATACAAATTTCAACAATTATCATCCAGTTAGTAGTTTTCCTCTTTTTGTTTGATCAACCTCTGGCAACCTAGTATCACAGAATGTTAACTTTATTCTTGTAATAAATGTTTTATAAAATACTCTCCTCAAAGAAGTGTAATAAACAAACCCTGTCTATTTTATTATTTCTTTAGCCTTTAATTATTTTTCAATTCTCTTCCAACTCTACTCTCAACACATCTAGAATATTTCTGCCTGATTTTCCCCTTAGAACAGAGTTGCTACTGAGTGATATGCACATAACTCCATGTTTGTTGCTATCATTTTAAAACTTGTGGATTTGAAGGTACCCCTGCAATTAAAAAGTGCACTCCTCAACTAGCTCCTGTTCTCTCCGAACTTTACAATAATTACCTTGGTGCTTCTTGCTACCTCTGTAGTTCCTGTTTTTAAGGACTAAGCAACCTTTCGACCTCGCGAGTCATTGCCCTATTAATCTCATGCCTCTTTTTTGGCAAAGTACTTGAGGCTCTAATCAATGCCAGATTGGTTAAGCATCTTACTTTATATGACCTCCTTCCAAATAAACAATATGGCTTCCATTTTACCAAGTCTACTGCTGGTGTTAACCCATCACTGTGTGACACTATTTTGGTTGCTGGTAAGTAATAAATTTTATTACTTAGATATATGGATAAACTACACTTGTCATGGAAAGAGTTAACCAGTAAAAAAATATTCCCAGGGATTGAAACTTTGTTACAAGTTGGATGTCTGGCTGAAGACAAATCTAATCTAGGTGTTGACAGTTGGCCAATGGAAGAAAATGTAAAAACCCAGTGCCAGTGAGAAAAAGTTACTCAAAAAGAAATCAGATGTTCAGGATCTGAAACCATGAGAAGGAATTTAGCTGGTAAAATTTATTTTAGCTAAAACAATTCACCAGTGTTGAATGATTTGCCTGGGAAAGGAAACCAGAAAATTTTTTTTTTTTTGTAAACAATACAGAGGAGGGGGACCTGCTTGCAACCATTACTTGAGAGAGGGGAAGACAACCAAGTTGGAAATATTCCCCAACCCCCGCCTCTGCGCTAGTTTAGGGCTGATACCAATAAAAGTGAATGCACAAAGGGACAGAGAGATCCAATATTCGGGCTGAGAGGATCGATGAAGATTGACCACATGTGACTACTGCCTAAGCGTAACTCCGACACATCAGCCTTGCGCCAAAAAATTGCCAAAAATCAACTGAACAAACTCCATTAACTATACTCCAGCCAACCATTACCAGTTTAACCAAGTGTCACATTCGATGACAACCCTGCATGTACACTACTAACAAAGTCATTGTATAATATATTTTTTTAATTATTCATCATTCTTCTCTCAATATTTATTTAACTTTTTTTATTACCTTCACTCTGTTTGGATCAAACCAAGATGGGATATTGATGACAAATCTCAGTGCGTCTGTGATCAATTAATCACAAGGTCAGCAGAACATACCAAGGGCTAAAAAATCAATTCATCGATCAACCAGTGTTGAATGTTTTGGTTGACTGATAGAATATACTGATAGAAGAGGGCATTACAGCTTGGTGCTGGTAACCAACAGATTGACCCTAGGTTGACTAGGGTCAGGCCAAGAAGCCAGTCAACAGAAAGAAGTGAGAACAAATGGACTTTGGTCATTTAGACCATACAATTCTAGACACTCCAATTTTTTTTCCTTCTTCTGACAGCAAAAACCTGAACTGAAAACAATTCGGGAACAAGTGACAACAGAGCTAAACTGCGAGAAAAATTTGGGAACAAGTGACAGATAGAACGTTTTTAGTTTTTTGTTTCCTGAAATTTCTTATTTTCTGTTGTTAGGTCTCACCAAGACGATTTACTACTTTTTTTTTCGATTTTTCCAATTTCTCTCGTTTAATGGTCACTCATGCTAATTAATCAATTTAATCAGAGAAGTCTGAGATGGTAGAGGTTGGGGACAAGGCAGTGGGGCAGCATCCTTCAAGCAGCCTAAGAGGGTCCAGAGCAAGAAGCACCAAAGGAGTTGAAAGACTGGCTTTTATCAGTTAAAAAAGTGAAAATTGTTTGTGGTCTCTCAGTCAGAGAGACTATGTATGTGCCATAGAATGCCACAATTAAAAAGGCATTGTAATTCATTGGTCGGATGGCTTGGGAAGGATCAGAAGAACAAATTACATGGGAGTTTGCTAATAAAGGGACGATGATAGAGGCCATGAGGGCTGCATTAAAATTAGTACAGTTGAAGGATGAAATCCACGAGGAGTTGGGGATAAGGGTGGAGAAACTGACTAGTTTGGCATTCCTGGAAGAGGTAAGGGCCAATGCTGTGATGCAGGCCAAGTTGTCTGATTTGTACGTGGAGGTGCTCAGTGAGGAATGCATATGCCACAATATCCTGAAAGAAGGGCCCTTGAAGTTATCAACAGTGGTAGCTCTGGCCAAAGAAAGCTCAGGGGTCTGGGAAAAGGCAAGAAAGAGGAGTCAGATACAAAGGCTGAGTCAGAAGTAGGCAGGTAGGGAAAGGAGGGATGAAGATCTCCTGTCGAAGGTAGAAAAATTAAACAAGAGAAGGAAGAAGGGGAAGAGGTTCCTGGTAGATACAGCTTGGTCTGTTGAACCTGTGACCACAAAGGCCACAGGGCAGTGAATTGTCTAACAAAGAGGGGTCTACCCCTCAAATTTTTATATTCCTAAGTGCACCGGGTGTGGTCATCAAGGGTATGAGGTAAAGTGGTGTGGGCTCAGAAAAAGGCCCCCACAGACTACTGTTAAAGAAACCAGGCCCTGGAAAATAGAACCAGAGGAATGCCACAGAGCCACCCCAGAAGTAAGAGGGAGAGTGGCTCAAGTAAGAAGGAAAGGAATGAGGTGTTGGCCATGTGGCCATAGGGACCACTTTACAGCAAATTGCCCAATGAGAAGGTGCTGGTTCTGTGGAAAGCCAGGCCACCTAAAAAGAAACTGTATTTAGCAATGAAGGACGAAAGAGACAAACGGAACCCGCACACGAACACCCAGAGATAAAAGGCCAAGAGGAACAGAGAACCCAGATCCCAGGAGAGAAAAGTGGCAGGGAAATCAGTGGTGAAAGCCCTAATAGATACTGAGGCATCAGTCTCACTACTTATAGAAAAAGAATATGAGTGCTTGAGGAGTAGGGGTTTGTATGAGGAGGGCAGACACAGAAATCATCCAAGCAGACAGGACCATTATGAATATAAAGGATATGGTGAATTTCCCAGTGAAAATAGAAGGGACGAGAAGTGTCCAGAGGTTTTATGTAACCCCAAATCTGTACACAGAGTGATCTTGGGGAGGGGAGACTGGTTTTATCGCCATGGAGCCAGCATAGAATTTAACCCCACTGTGCTGATAGTCAATAGCTAAAGGATGCCATTGATGGGGGAAACCTGAGCATTCTGGATCATCAGTAATAGAGAAAGATATCAAATTACCCCCTAAAACTGCAGTGTCAGGAAGGGGCATGCTGGTGACAGGGAAGAAGATAAAAGGAGAGATTCTTCAGTTGATCCCTATAGAAGAAAATGGCTGTGAAGAAAGTGAGGTAGTACTGTGTGAAGAGGTCGTGGAGGCTGCAGAGATAGTGCCCATACTGTTAGTAAATCAGGCCAGTAAAACTATGAAAATGAAGAAGGGAGAAGAGGTAAGAAGGGCCCTTTCTTTGATGACCTTACAAAGGGTGAGGATGAATAAAAAGGAGAAATATTTAAAGCGGTTAAAGGAGGTGGAAAACAAGGAGATAGTAGCCTTTGATAGGTTTAAGGCCAGAGTAAAGGCACAACTAAGAGCTAACCAGAACATAGTAGCTAGATCAAATAAAGAGTTGGGCTAGACTAGCACAGTTAAGATGCAAAGTGATATGAGTACACCCCCCTCAATTAAGCTGAGACCCTATAGAACACCCATATGCAAGAGGTCACAGGTAGAAGAGGCAGTTAAGGACATGTTGGAAGTGGAGATGATAGAAAGGTCAGAATCCCCCTGGAGCTTCCCCATAGTGGTAGTAGGTAAGAAAGATGGTGGGAATCATTCCTGTGTGGACTTTTGAAAGCTGAACGCAGTTTCCAGACCATTGGTGGTGTTTCTGCCATTCATAGACAATATACTGGCTTTATTGGGAAAGGCTAAGTACTTCTCCACCTTAGATCTAAAATCAGAGTACTGGCAAGTAGTCCTGGAGGAAGCAGACAAAGAAAGGCAGCATTTGCACGGCACCTAGGACTGTTCCAGTCCAGAGTTATGCTGTTTGGGTTGGCTAATGCTCCGGGTATCTTTCAGCAACTGATGTTAGTAGTGTTGGAAGGACTGCAGAACTTTGCAGCGGCCTATCTGGACAACCTTCTGGTGTTCTCAGAAATGCCAGAACAACATTTCAACCACCTGGAACAGGAATTGGGTCAATTAAGAGTGCATGGGTTAAAGTTGAACCTGTCAAAATGCCAATTTCTGAGGGAAGAGACAAAGTACTTGGGCTTTGTAATAAGCAGTGAGAGGATCAAGTCTGATTTAGACAAAGTCAATGTGATCAGCAAAATGCTTGAGCCCAAGACGGAAAGACAGGTGAGAGGATTTATAGGGGTCATAGGATACATATGGCCAGAATAGCCACACCTCTGATAGCCTTAACTAAGAAATATGCCAGACTTAAATGAACAGAGGACTGCCAGAGGGCATGTGACACATTGAAGCAACAGCTGATTGCTGTGCCCTTGCTGACCTATCAAGATCTCAGAAAGCCCATGATCCTATACACAGATGCCAGTGAGTGGCGTATAGGGGCAGTTCTCACTATGCTATGTCCTGAAAAGGATGGCCCAGTGCAAGATATACCAAAGAAAGTATCAATATACTTCCTATCAGACAAACTCAAAGACCCATTAGGGAGGTGTTTGCTATCATGTATGCCCTCCAGCAATTATAATACTATTTTAAAGGTGCTAGGTTTACCATAAAAACTTATCATAGGCCTTTCCAGTATTTACTGGATGCAGAGTAGACAAACAAGAAAATACAACAGTTGTATGTGCCAAAGGATTTAAGGCTAAAGATATTAGAGAAATGTCACAAGAAGCTGAGGCCACATGGGGATCAATAAAATGTATGACCTGATAGGAAAGACTTATTACCGACCCAAATTGTACAGTGAGGTCAGTAACTATGTTCAACAATGTGTGGTGTCTCAGGTGCAAAGTAGGAGGTAGAGAATTGCATCATTAAAAGGGACAGATGTTCTGAGTTTTCCCTTCAAAAAGATAAGTATGGATGTGTTGGGGCCATACAGGGAGGCCCCTAGATGTAAGAATTATATCATAAGCTTTGTGGATTGGCTGATGAATTAGCCAGAAGCCTTCGCTGTGTCAGATAAAAGAGTTAGCTGATCTGGTGGTGGGTGAAACTTTACCCAGGTATGGTGCCCCCGTGCAGTTAGTTACAGACAATGAACCAGAAAACGTGAATAATATAGGTCCTGACTAGTCTAAATGTGGAGCACATAATGACATCTCTCTATCACCCCCAAAGTAACGCTAAGGTGGAAAGGTTGCATAAAACCTTAAGAGATGTATTGGCTAAATTAGTAAGGGTCAATACTGAGAACTGGGACCTGTACATGACATAGGCTTTGGCAACCACAAGGTTCTCAAACAACTAAACCTCCAGATTCTCGCCATATTACATGCTGTTTGGCAGAGATGTGGTCTTGCCAATGGACAATTTGTTGAAGCCTTGCAGGAAGTATATGGGTGATGACCATCATCAGTTAATAATAGAACAGCAGCATAAATTATTTGTACAGGCCAAAAGGAGAATACAGAGGGCACAAAAGAAGAGGAACGAGAAGGTGAATAAGGGCAGAAATGAAGTAAAACTCAGGGTTGGAGACCCTGTGTACTACAAAATTCACCTGAGGAAAGGAAAGTTGGATCAGAGGTGGAAACCATATTATAAGATAGTAGAACAGATAGGTCCTATGTCATTTTTATATCTGGGATCAGATGGAAGGACAAACAAGAAGGGCTCATGCCAATAACCTAAAATTAGCTGACTGGGAGTAAGCGAGCCTAAAAAGAAAAAAACCAAGACAAGGAAAGCAACCCTTGTGGAGCTAGAAGATATGGAGACAGACAAAGACTCTGAGAAGGAAGAAGATAGAGGAATATACAGCCAGTAGAATCTGGTCATAGCCAAACAGGTGGGGCAATTCGGGTGCCATCACAGATCTCATTAGTGGCAGCCAGCAGCGTTCATTCATTCTGTGTCATTGTGTGAATGGCCATAGGGTGTCACCACTCTGCTCCCACAGCCCCATAAGGCAATGAATAGGAAACTAAAAGCAAAGAACCTTGGTGATGAAGTTCAGGGTTTTGACTTGAAACTCCTTGAGTTGGAAGAGGAATCAAGTGAGTGGGAGGAGGAAGATGAAATATCACTCTCCCAGTGCCAAGAAGGTGGAAGAATGAGAAAGGGTCAGAGGTTGAGTGAGAACTACCCCTTATCATACAAGAAGCAAGTAATAATAATAATAATAATAACAACAATAAATCTACACTTTAAAGAAAATGTTCACGGCTTCTTGCACTTTTTATTCTATACCAATTTCTCATTGGAACAACTCTATTTCTGTTTTTAATATATATATATGTATATATATGTATATATATATATATATATATATACACACAGAGAGAGAGTTGCCAGAAGCAAAACAGATGCTTGTACATAAATATTAGCTTTAGATTCACAAAAGAAGAATTTTACATAACCTAGAAAATTCTTTAGTATTGCTGTCAGCTGATCTTGAAACAGCATAAACCACAAGTAAACATCTGTCTTAAAAGTTTGGCATATACGGATCTTGATACAAACTATTTGAACCTCTTTATGTTTGCCAGGTTTTCCAGTAGGAATCGTTTGTTTCAGGACTCTTTTCCAATCTTTTCACTCTTATGTAGCTCCCTGCACTTCAGTGGCGTTACCGCCTTGCTTGGGGTGATATGATTTAAAAAAAAAAAAAAGATCAGAGAAAAAATAAAATGATATCATCCATAAGTGAGACAAAATTGGTTGCTGGAACATTTAGCTGATTCCAGGTACTTTATTAGCCTCTGCACTCTACAGAATTAAACCTCGTTGAGCAAGTAACAGACTACATTAAATTCCCTGCAGCCACAGCTAGCAAACAAAACTCATTTATGAACAATCTTGAAAGAAGATGTCCAGATAGATACTCTCATATAACAAACTACAACACCGCACAATCTCCCTGCCACACAAACCAGTCAATGCTTTTTGTGATTGCTTGATTTTTTTTACAGCTTATCAACTATTTGCAGGTTATTTAAATCCCCAAAATATTTTTAGATTGTAAGAATTTTTTTTTTGATATTAACATATGGCAAGAATAGAGGTAGAACAGTTGGATTTATATCTTCCCACAGGGTATTTATATATAAGTAAATATGTAAATTTATATATAAGTAAATATAACAAACCCAACAGAAATTGGAACCTGGCCTTCCAATTTCCAATTATCCAGTACACTATTTACACTTCCAAGCTTACAGCACTAGTATTTCCAAGGATGACACATGTAAGTACTGACTAGAACCAGTGTTTCAAATGTGATATGGCCATAAGTCCCCGCTACTTTCTTTACAGTTTGTATATCTAAGGAAGGCTGTAGAATGGTTCTAACAAAATGTGTTAAAGATGGAAAAAATAGGAAGAGAGAGAGAAAAAAGCAAAAAAAAAAAAAAAAAAAAAAAAAAGAATATTGTCAAAATAACTTTTGGAATATTATATTACAGAAAATATATTACACAAAATGCAGTTAGCAGCAGTCAATTTTTTGTTGTTGATTTTTTTATTTTCCAATTCTAAATAAAACATTTCCCCCTAATCCTGTAGAATCTGTAACTTAAAACTTATCTCAGAAATAATAAGTAACCAATTTAAACAGCAAAATATTAGAGTTGGTTTGCTAATATTATAATGATTCTGGTAATTAAAATCCATTTTGTAATTGTTTAAGTTTGAGAGAAAAGATTAACTGAAAACATTAGGGAAAAATAACCAAAGATTACCAGAATAGTAGTTAAATTCAAGGACCACATGCACACACACACACACACACACACATATATATAATGAGGTGCTGTGTTTATAGGAATTATTACTGAAAGATAATGTATGTTGATACCAGCGAGTTTTAAACGAGTTCTTAGTCGAACTGATATAAAATTTTATATTACTAGGATTTTCAATTGTGGAGACGGTACAAATATAAACTATGGAGCTAACTAGACAGTTATTATGTAAAGGGCAATCTTTAGGATTTCTACAATTACAATTGCTTTGTCTCTGGTACGATCACTTTGAGAATTGTGATTTACAATGCTTTTAGTATCATAATACTTTTTGAGGACTTTGTTGTTATGTTTTTTAATAATTTTTTCTAGATTATCCGTGCAACTGTAGCTTAACTTGAGAGTATTATTGTTAAATATTTTACTAAGAGGATTAGTTTTTGGAAAGTGTTTGTTAATTAATTTTAAGAATTTATTTCCTACTTTAGTTTTAACCAACAAATTGTAGGGAGGGGTAAACCATATGATTTTTCTAGATCTTTTCTTCTTGCTATTATCATAGTTAGTAGGGTTTTTGTATTTAAAATCAGCGGCCTTATAACCGCTGTTTCTGAGTGCAGAATTATAAAATTTACTATGTCTATCAAAAATTACTTTACTAAAAGAGTTGTTGCTCAGTCTAGATTCGATAGAAGAAGGTATATGTTTAATGACTGATGGGGGATGGTTGGAATGAGGATTAATGTATATAGGATTAGAGTTAGCCTTCATGTAAGGTTGGAAAGAATTATTATTAAGGTCCAGAGTAATATCTAAAAAGTCTACTTGTTTAATGTTAGTCGTGATTTCTACTTTAAGCCCTAAACTCTTTAATTCTCTATGTATTATCTTCCTAATACGATCTACCTTAATTTTAGTGGAATCTCTAACAATCAGTAAACCATCATCTCTATATAAACCTATACTATCCGTATTTATATCCTCGTAAGCTGTTAAATTATAGAGAATGAATAATCCCACAAGTTCAGAGGCTTCAGCCGAGGCCGTCGCTATATTACCAGGCCTATTCTATGATTAAAGTTGACTTGCTGACGTCACACTTAGTAGTGTTGTTTTACTACCCGGCGTCCGTTAGCGTTAACTTATTTTCAGAACCAAATTGCAAAGGGGAATATAAAAATACACCGAAAGTTCATTGTTTTTCGTTTCCAAAAAATAAGCATTTATTTGATAAATGGAAACATGCCATTAAAAGGGAGAATTTTACCCCAAGTCCATTTAGCAAAGTGAGTAGTTAAAATTTTATCACCATTTATTTCAACAGTCGCTAAAATCAAAATTTGCTAAAAAATTAGTTTTGCCATAGCACAAGAAAGAAAGCACTTTGTTTATAATATATCTTTTAAATTAATATAATAAAATAAGATATTATTTTTATTTCTTTGAATAAAATTGAAATAAAAATTATCTTAAAAAATATCTGAATTAAAAAAAATAAAATTTATGGCTATTCGTTCGTAAGTTTTTTTTTTTTCGAAATGTTTTAAAACTTAAACTGAAGCCAAAAAAAGTTGTTAAACATTATATTTTCTAAGAATATTTGAATTAATATTTTATTGATATTTTATTTCAGAAAATAATGTTTTCTTTTCAATGAGATGTTTAAAAAAATTCTTAGGAATAGAAAGTAAAATCTTACTTAACTTTTCTATACTTGCAACTTTATGAATTGTTTTTAAACATGAAAAAATATTCCTGAATTAAATTTTTTTATTCTTTTTTCTGTATTAACAAAAACTACAAAATTTATTTTTTAGTCAATTTTAAAAGAATTTGTTTTATTTTTAAGGCTTTTTATTTGAAAACTCCGTGAAATTATTTCTTGCAAAAGTCAAGAAATCACTATTACCGAAAATTAAAACATGAAAATGATGTTTTAAACTTTGTTTAAAACTATTATTTCTGAATAATTTTTGAATTTATTTGAAACATACAGGCCTAAATCACACCACACTTGAATTTTAAAACCTAATTTTTAAAATATTTAATTTTTAGAAAATATTTAGCACAAAATGAACACCCTCAAAAAATATTTTCTAAACATTTTTTTTCCTATTTGTGATAATTTGAAGTTAATTATCGATATTAATCCATAGAAAAAATTGGAAATAAAAAAATTAGAATTTTAACTGAAGAATAAATCTTTTATAGTTGGTTCAGGGATTTTTAATCCTTAAAAAAATTAATTAATAAGTAAAACATTAACCAAAAAAGAGTTTTGCAAAAAAATGATTTTTTTTATAAACAGTTTAACATCATAAATGAAATAGAAACATTAATTTTTACTTTTTTTTTCATTTTTTACAATTAAAATATTTTAAAAATGTAATTGAATTACCAAATATCCTAGGATTTTTAGGTGTATTTTTTTTAAAGGTAAAAATTTATCTTTTTATTTCATCCAGTAGGATTAACAATGGATTCAATCAAAATATTTCAAAATATTATTTTAAAATTCGAACTCCGTTGTTTTTTAGCAGAATTTCCCTAAAGACAATTTGTTGATATTAATAAATCTATTGGATTAAAAGTTCTCAAGACGTTTTTAAAAATCTATTTCAGATTTAGCTATCCTATCGTTAATTCGTTCGATTCATAATTATTTATTGCTGTTATGCCGTTAAAAAAAATGAAATGTTATAGTTGTAAAAGTTTAGTATCAGGAAGAGTTGATATGCTTCCTGATATAAACAGTTATTTTCAAGGAATTAATAGAGGTTCTCTCTCTGTTATATCCCAATGATGTAACAACAAATTTAGTACTATACAATTATATTGTTATTAATAAACTTGTAAAGAATCCTTCTTTTCTTCATTCAATGAATCAAAGAAAATTGTCTATGTACATAACATTGGATGTTTTGGCTAATGATGAACTTCTTTTTCATGTTGACTCATGTGGTGAAGGTCACAGCATTGAAAAAATGATTATCTGAACCTCTTTTAATGCATTATTAAATATTTTTTGTAGCAAGGAAAATAATATTACTTGTAAGAAGTTAAGTAAAAAAAGAAAACTTCAAACATTCAACTGAATTTTGAGACATAAAAAAACTTTTATAAGCTTGATTTTTAAAAAAACAGTAACTTAAACTTATTTAGTTTGAATTAATTTGCTTGAATTTAAATTGTTGCATTTTTTAATATTTTTAATTAATTTGCTTATTTATTGTTGCTTCTTGTTTGTTCCTAAATTCTAATGGTTGCTTGATTGCTATATTTGAGTGATTCTGATTTAAAAATTCTTGCAATTAAAACAAGTGATTGTGATTTTTCATAAATTAAAAATATGAAAATTTAAGCAGTGTTTATTAAATTTTTAGAATTTAGGCGAATAAACGAAAAGTTTTGTCTTTAAAACTGTGTTTATTTACAAACACGACTGACAGTCAGTAGTCAACAATAATGTTTATATTTTCTTATTAATTATTGTTCTTCTTAATTTTAATTAAAATTCATAAAACCAGCATAAATAAAAAACATGTGACTTTCTTTTTTTTTCTGTTACATTTTAAAAAGTTTTAAAATCTTTATTAAAAAAAACGACTTTGTGATTATCAATATTATCATGAAGTGAGAGACATGGCTGCTACGCTAATTCATGACTCTACTACCGTGACATCACATTTCATCGCTTCGGCCTTGGTAATATATAGCGACGGCCTTGCTTCAGCCGAATCTAGTGAACCCATAGCAATGTCAAAGTATTCCTCTGAGGTTTTTTTAGTCCATTGTTCATCGTTATAGATTAGAACAGAACTTCTACATTTTAATATGATATCCATTTCGCTAGTAGAAATATCAGAAATATCAGAGTACTCCTTAGCGAATTCCAGAGCCAAGGTAAATCGGTCCTTAGAAATGGATGGATAAAATTCCATAATGTCAAATTGGATAAAGGTACAATTACCTTTATTCTGGATGTTCTTAAACCAGTTGATGACATCCGTGGTATTAATCCATTGCATGAGTCCGATGGTGCATTTAATAGAGCGGTTGATCCTTTCCAAAATAGCTTTGCTAATTTTGCCAACTTCCGTTCTTGTAGGATTAATCAGACGTGTAGCTGGTTTTGCTCTGAAGTCTGGTTTATGGTCCTTTAATAAAACATATGCTTCTTTAGTTTGTAGTTTACTAACACGGTCACTAATGTGTATTTTTTCTGTAATTAATTTGCCAACTTGGTTAATGTTATTAACCAGACTAAAATTAGTAGTGTCTATTTTCTTATATATATATAAACTTATAGCTTTTATGTAAGTTAATATTTCTACATTAAAATTGGTAATAAAATTTTCAGTATATATTTATATGAGCAATATATAAATGATACAAGTTTTAGCTTGCAATATTAGTATTTTATTGCAAAAGTAACTATTATTATTGATACAATCACTACATTTTTTTATTACAGTATACCTACTTCTGCACCTATTGTATTGATAATTTTGTTTTGAGAATGTCAGTCTATGCAAACAAATTAGATACAACAGAAATTTTTATTAATGAAATGATAGGCTATGAGAAATATACTTAATTACCAAATATACCATAGACTGAATAAATTATTACATATGTTAATATCGATTCCTTGACATCCTATAACCTTCAGCACTTACCACATGATATCTATCAATATTTAAATAGTATATTTGGGGAGTGTCAGGTCTACTTATATGTCCTATATTTTTGTCCAACAAATTACAAAAATTATTTACATTTATTTTGATATTCTGAAGCAAACTATAATTTATAATGTCTACAGTCCCAGCTCTAACCAGAACTGCATCTATTGTCTTCTCGGTTGTGCTAGTTGACTATAAATAACAGACCCAAACTTTAGGCCAGACATCAAGTTCATCTAATATACCTTTATATTCATTATTAAACATTACTATTGTGAAATCAGTTTTCATGTACTTCTTCATCCAACTTAGAATCATCAGCAACGGTCAATACCAAACAAAGCAATCTTCTGACCTATTCTATTTTTATATTAGCTATAAGTCCTAAAGATTTCACCTAGAGACAATGAGTTATTATAAAAGAACTCAAATTGACAAATGTTCAATGAATTCTATCAATGATTATTCTGGTTATAAACCCAGCAATAATTATACTTTAATAACCATAATAGATAATAATAATTATTTCAACAATTCTGATAAACTTTACTTCATATCATTTTAAAATTCTATTTTTCTTTGCACCATTATAGACCAACAACTGTAAAGTTGCAATATATTAGATATCAGAAGTATGCTGATATTAATTATAAAAAGTAACATAAAATATGTTCAAGAAATGAATTATTCTGCATTCATATTTACCATTCTCACAAATGACATTGAATGTCTATTTATTATTCATTAGGTTCAGAATGGAGTAATAGTTATACAAATGGAAAGTTGAGGCAATATTACTAATGTTTACTAATACCCTTGTAAAAGGCATAAATTTACCTTTTTCCTGTCCCCTATCTCATTGTCAGAACCTCTTTATCAATGAAACATCATGATTGTTGAGGAGATAAAGAGTTAGTGAAATAGTATTTTGGTAAACCATATTTCCTATAACAATCTAACCTGCCCAAAAAGTTTTTTAAATTCAAAACTGTAAGGATTCAATCAATGTGAGTGGAACCAGTGCTAAGTTAAAGGTTTTATGTATTGATTACACAGCCATGATTATAACTATAGGCTATAAATGGATAAGTGAAATTTATTTTTAAAAACATACTGCATTTTTATTCATTTAAAATTAATGGATTTGACACAAGCATCAGATTTTCTATACATTAACAAAACCAAAACATCCGAGGGTGGGATGGTGAATGAGATTGGTTGCTTATTTTCTGATTGATTAAAAGTCTAAAGTACATTTTCTAAGGCAAATCAAGAGAAAATGTTAAACACTTTAAAAAGAGACAGAACATGATGCACTATGTCTTTTTAGAGGAAGACACTGAAAATGCCTGCAGTTGCTAAGTTACCACTTGTAGCATTATATGCTTGATGATGCTAACTGGATCTATAATACATATAAAAGAATAGTTTAAAACTTGCTAGGATGTATTACAGCCCTAATTTTTTAACCAGTTCTTGTATAGATCTTGTTTGTATTATATATCAGTTCATATTAAAAATTCAAAGCTCAGGCAATATTTACAAGGAAGCATCAATAAGTCCCAAAATTGGCAGTTATGAGTTGAATTTTGAGCTGATATTTTCACTGCATATATAATGATCAATATTCACCACTGATTGAAGTACATTGATAAGGAAGATTATGTAGAAAAATAAATGTTTTTAAAATAAAGCCTTAATCCATCTTCAGGTTATGAAATTACTGACTTACATATATTAAATCCAGTCAAATACAGAAGGCATCAATAATTGTCAACCTTTTAAAGATAAAAATCTTTATTTTTAATAATCAGTTTTAATTTATGTTTTCACTTCATTCTTTGGCTTGAAAAGGTCAAAATCAATGGCATCATCTGGTTGATCATTCTGGAAAATATGAATAGCAATATAAAATGTTAATTTTTTTGTAGGGGTTGAGTACAAAATTTTATTAGGGCTTAAAAACGCCCATAGAAAAAGACATTTTAAAAGCATATATTCATATAATATATACAAATATATTAAAAATAAGTGGGAGGAAGAGCAAGAAAAACAAACAAAATTATTACTCATTGTAAAATAGGAAATTGAAAAAAAAAAAAAAAAATAAGTGGTGAGGTGAACCATTTTGCTATTCAAGGCTCAGTTGAAAATGCATTCTGAGAAAAGAACTCCTGAATTTGTTGCTAAGATCCAAGCCATGATTGACAATGATCCAAGTCAATCAAGTCCATAGCCAGGTATACAGGAGTGCCTGAGTTTCTCATCACACAAATAATGAATGAAGACATTCAGTATTTCTCTTACAAGATGAGAAAGAACCAATTTTTATCCCAAGCCATGAAGGACAAGAGGAAAGACTGTGACACAAAGCTTTTCAACAAAATTCAAGTATCTCTCCAACCGAACATGCTTTGGATTTTAATCAAGAAAATTTTCTGCCAGGATAAGATGGTGAACACAGAGAACAACTGATGACTTGCAATGTCCCCAAAAGATGTACTGAAAATGATGAAAATATAGTCAAAATCATGCTGTGTGGAGTGATCACTATTGTGCCTCCATTCATCTTTCCACAGGCCCTCAGGCTCAATACAGAAGCCTACATCAAGTGCTTTGAGGAGGTAGTGGTTGGTGGAAGACCCTATATCTGGCAACAGGACTGCACTATGCCATACAAGCAGGACAATTCTGTCATGCTGTCAGACAATTTCTGTGACCACATCACCCCTTAAATCTCGCCACCTAACTCCTCAGACTGCAAACTCCTTGATCATTATGTCTGGGCCCAGTTGAGTGAGATACCCAACAAATCTCCTTGCAACACAGAAGATGAACTGAAGGCAATTATTATGGCAGCATTTACCAATTTAAACAAAGAGACCATCCAAAAGAGTTGCAAGAGATTCTGAAGTCCTCTGGAGCTTGTGGTTGAAGCCAATGATGATTTTGTTGAATAAATTTACTCTTTAATATTTCAAGATATTCTCATGTAATTTTAGTAAATGTATCTGTTAAAATTAGATATCAGTGTTATTTTTATTTTTGTCTAATTTAGACAATTTATCTATCATACCCGTTTGATAGTAACACTATTTCTGGTGCCGAGAGAAGAAGAGATATTAATTGAATATTTTTTCTTTCTTTTTCATCTGCTAGAAGCTAGGTGAAAGATATTCTAAGAAGACCACTCAAGAAAAATAGAAAAATAAAATTATGGCCACCAAAAAAAAAAAAATAACAACTCGAGAAATTCTATCAGAAGGATAAAAATTCTGTATGATTTCTTGTCACAAAATTCAGAATAGCTATTATTGCAAAAAAGTGAGTCTCTAGATTATTGTGAAAATTCAACGACCATTGATAAAATGACAGCCATCTAATACTTGATTTGAAACAGAACTTTTCCCTTGCATGGAAACTATTGAAAGAATTTTATGAACCGTAAAGGTGGCCACCCTTGGTCAGAAAGAGAGATGAAATTCTCAGAAATAAAGTTTCTTTGTTTTTGAAGAATTTTGTGATGCTGATAATTAAAAGGGAAACATATCATGGTTTTTCTTTTCAACTGAAGCTAGATAATTTCTTATGATAACTGTGTACAAAGCGAGAAAGCCTAAAAACATCTCAGGTTAAGAGATTGAAAAGATAAGATACAGATGTGAAAAACAACCACACACCAAAGGTTCATTAAGAAAGAAATTTTGGAGTGATAATTAAAATTTGGCTATTTAGGCTGGACTATGCTCCGCAGATGGTTATGGCGAGAGGCACCCACACAAAGCAGGAAGGAGACTGGGTTGATCAGATAACCAATGAGAAAAAGGCTCTGGTGGGATTTCAGAAAAGTCAGAGAATCTTTCCACGTCCCTTAAGAGGCACTCACACAGGAGAGAAGGAGAAGAGATTGACTAGGTAACCAAAAGGAGAATCCTCGATTGATCATTTAGAAATGCTAGTGTAGCCTAAGTGTGTCACGTCCGTTCCCGTTGGATGTGAGGCTCAATATAAGCAAGAATCATGGTTTTCAGACAATTAAGTAGTGAAGTTTGAGTTGACAAGCTACACTGAGAGATTCAGTGCAGGCTCAACTGGTGTTTGTTGTCTCCCAGGTCTGAGGCAATCATCTTCTGCTAGAAATTCAATGTGAAGAGAAAAAATCCACAGACATGAAGAGACACAGACCAGAGAAATCTGGTAAAGAAGCAGTCAAGACAGAAACTGGTGCAGACCAGAAGGAAGTGTGTACAGACAGGAGAGACCCAGCAGAGAAGACAGAGACTGACGCAAACCAGAAGATATTGTGTGCAGACTGGACAGACCCAACAAAGACATGACACATAAGACAGATTCAACACAGAGTAAAGTTGGTTTGACAGTTTGAAAGTGAGAGTTGAGTTTTGAGTTGGACCAATACAGATTGAGTTAACATGAGAGATGTGTTATCATGTGACTGCCTGCCTTAAAAGGACCTCTGACCTTAGCCTGGTGCCAGACCAACCAACTTAGATAAAGTGTTACTTGTCTGCATTCAAGAGTGATAAAATCAAACCAAATACTGTACCAAACAGAATATATAAACATCATATTGTTAATTTCACAATTATTTTTCTTATCATGGCTCCCAGCTCTGTCTGGATCATTGATGGAGTGGATTTCACTGACGTTCAATCCAAACCAGCTTTGTGACCAATCAAACACAACATGAGACCGAGCTGAGTTTCAAACAAAGTGATCGACTATCGCTCAGTCACAGTGATTTTGAGTGCTGACATGAAGGGCCAGTGGGGGTTCACATAATAATTATTGAGCCGGCATAACAATGATAATTCATCATAAATAGAATATATAACTTTTTTTAGCATGTTCAGTTCAAGGAAGACATTTGACAAAAGATTTAGACAAATCAACAATGAAAAGATATTGCAATAAATTATAAAAATGAAAATAAATCCGAGAGAGAAAAGTACTTACACTATTGAGACAGTCATGCTCATTTTCTTTGGATTCTGATGATATTTTTGATTTTTTTCTAACCTCACTGGGATCTGAAAAAATATATTTATACACAATTATGCAAAACATGTTCAGTTTAAATACAGATGTATTCTATTTATTATGTGATTAATAATTTTTACTCTAATTTTCAATGCAACAGATATGCCTATAGAAATTAAACTAAAATTTGTCTGTTGTATGTACTCATGTATAAGTTGACTTCATGTATAGTGCAGCCCCAAACTTTTTGCTATCAATTTCAACCCCTCCAGATAAAAATGCATGATTTTTAATCTTTTCAAAAACTTATTTTTTGTGTAAAACTGATCATAAACACTCGCACTATACTAGAGTATATACAATAAACAAATTTCGATCAGTACACATTTTATGATTTTTGACAGATTACTTGTTCTATGAAATATGATATTAAAAGAACAAAAAAGTATGTTAAATCCCATTTTCATAACATTCTTAAAGCCAGGTTTTTTCTTGTTCTCTGATCAACTTCTTTAGTTTCCAATGTTGTATTCCCATCACTGAAAACCTTTACAATATGTTCTCTCTTGAGATTGTATCTTTTATATAATCTTTCATATAATCATACACCCTTGTGAAAATTAAAACATTGGAACAACTGCTTAAGTTTCCTTTCTTTCACCATACAGTCAGTTTTAGAACCACTGCAGCGACAGGGTGTGATCGATTTCTATTTTTCCCCCAGGTTAGGACATTGCAGTGGTGTGCACTAATATGAATCTATTTTTGGGCGTATGATGAAATTTATTTGGCCTTGAAAAATATTGCATCATCAGTGATTACATCAGATTTTTATTATGCCCAGACACTATCAGTTTTTTTTAATCATTTCACCCAAAGCAAAGCAATAAAGCCACTAAGATGCAAGGGGTTACCAAGTGTTGGAGAATATGAGAAAAAATATTAAAGAGAGAAAACTATAAAAGAACAAAATTGAAGAAGATAATAATTGACATTGCATCTAAATTTTTGAAGATCAAAGTTGATTCGGAAGAAGAAGCTGTGAGAAGTACAATAGAAGAAACTGTTAGCACAGAACTTATGGTTACCTATAGCCATAAAGGTATTTCTAGAAAAAAGCACAGGGAAGCTACATTACAGTGGTGGGAAAGTGGCTGAATCCAAGATGTCAGATCAAGATCAATAACATTGCAGATTCTTCCTTGGATTTTATCAAGAATTTCTAAATAAATAGCAAGAGAATCAAACAATGTGGTAGCAATATTCAAAGTATGGAATAGAAGATTCAAAAAAGAAAAACTCACCTAATATGGTTTGAAACATTTTACGTTTTTTGGTTAAAGCTGCTTGTGATGTCTGCCATTGCTGGCAGTTATGATGGTAAGTACCTAGAGCAAGGCTTGAGTAGACATAGATGCCATATTTATTCTTTCTAATCTTTTTTAAATTTTTGCACAGTTCTTCAGCAACGATTGTCTTCTGGTTGATGCTTAAATAATTCCATATGTCCTGCCATGAATGGCTGCCAATTTTGTCACAGGCAATGTTACTGTAACTACCCTGTAACAAAGATTTGAACAACAAAATGAACAGATATACAAGTGAATTTTCTGCTTTTATCTAATCCAATACATAGAAACTTTACTTATCTATTAATTAAAGAAAATGATTAACAGTTTTCAGAAACTTAATTTTAACTTCAATGTTATTCTTTCAATGTTTTAATAACAAAAAATAAAATCAATGGAAATATATAATTTTATCTAAATTTTAAATAAAACCTAAAAAAATAGTCTTCAGTTGGCATCGATGTATTTTCTAAACTCACCAATCATTTATTCCCGGCAAAATAATCCAGATTTCCCATTCAAAAGATATATTCTAAATATCTTAAAACAACATTACAAACCTGTTTTGTATATCAATAAAAGAAAATTAAATTAATTTTTTTATAAGGATGATCTTAAGGATAAATATTTAAAATATACTTTAAGATATTTTTTATCTATAAAATCTTACATCTAAATAAACTTTATTTTATATTATTTACAATCAGACTATCATTTTTGTTGTTATTATCCCAACTAAAGAAAGTTGGATGGCACAACAGCTAAAATGTGATAACAACAAGAAAGATGAAGATATAAGTACAACTGTCAATGATAATTCCTCATCTTAGAAAATCAGATGAAAATTAATTAGTCCATTATTAATTCAGACATTTATAGAATGTAATTATATTTTACAGCAAATATGAATAAACATACCCGCAAATAGACAGAGTGTCAAAAGGACGATTTTTCTCATGATGCCACTTTTTTAAACAACCTTCAATCTTTGACAATGTTTATATATTTAGCGTTTTAAAAAGTGAGGATTAGAATTTTCATAAAACCTAAAGATATGACGAAAGTTAATTTATACATTTTCTTTGTTCTTGGGAATTGACAACAAAATAATAAACACTATTAGATTGTTTACTGACAAGAATAATTTTATATTCTAAAAACTAATACAATTAGAATTAATGCAATATTTATCATTTACCAATTTACAAAGAAATAAATGTAAACATTTTTTATTCAGAAATTTATAAAATTTACTCAATTCTCAAGAACAAAAAAAAAGTATAAATTCACTTTCATCATTTATTCCACTTCTAATCATTGCTTTTTAAAAGAATATAAACACTGCCAAAGCTTAAAGGCAGTTAAAAAAGTGGTGTCTTGGGAAAAACCATCTTTTTGACAATGTCTTATTTATCCATATTTGCCTATTTTACTACAGCTTTAGAAAGGACTATGTAACTTTACTCACTGATATCTTTTGCAAGACAGCATCCTTACTTTTCTCTCCAATTGTTGAACTCTTGAAATATTCTTTTATCATAAAATTGCCATAAAAGTTACACATCACCAAAACCATTTGTTTGCGAGTTAGATGAAGGAAACTGTCTACAAAGAGTTTGGGATTTCCAAAATTGAAAAGTGTCTGTAGAATCATAGAGCCATGAATGTTAATCTCTAATCTGGCAAGCTTCTTTGGTTTTTGTACCTGGAAAAAAATAATAATAATGATAAAAATAAACAGTAAAAGAAATTTAAAAAACATATATAATTTCATTCATGAATAATCTCTTCTTAGTTCTCTTCTAAAAGAAAATAAAAATGCATTTATAAAAGATATTTATTATGAAAATATATTAAGATCTGGGAAAGCTCATGGCAAGTTCTATAGCAATAAAATATCTGTAGAAATTCCCCTATCACACTGTTAAATATTTGAGCTTAACAACTTTAACAAAATATAATGCTAATCGTTATTTTAAGAGGTGGGTACAAATGAAAAGATTTGAAATTGTCAATTTTTCCATTCACTGAAACAGCTGTTAAACATGTTTTATCTTTCATTTTCTCAGTGAATTTCTAGCAGATGATTACCTCAGATCCGGGAGACAACAAACACCAGTTGAGCCTGCACTGAATATCAGTGTAGCTGGTCAACTCAAACTTCACTACTTAATTGTTGTTTCTCTCTTTTTATGCAATCAAAACAGAATAGTAATGGCAGGACATAAGGATATAATAGTCATGTAAACTAACCAAAGAAGAACCAAACAATTATTATAAAGATTGATAAAATTTTCATGTCTCTGTATAAAATGTAGAAAAAGTATATTAGAGATGCTCTTTTTCAAATACTCAATGCAAAGATTAAAGGATCAATGAGTCAACAGGTAATGCTGTCTATATTCCTCAATGTTAATAAGTTATCACCACAAAGAGAAAGAAACAGGACCAATTCAGACAATTTGCTATCAACACATGTAGGAAGACAGTTGGAAACATTGCTGCATTTTCAGTTAAGTGTTATTGAAAAGCTATCACATAATGATTTATTCAGGTAACTTGTGGTAAAGTCAAATTGAGTATGATACAAATAAATCGAACCAAACTTTATAATTAAAAAAAGAACACTACTGTATCTGTTCAATAGTGTCATATCAACATCATTTCAAAGTAGTAAAGAGCTTTTATCAGCCTAAAATTACTTAAAATCTACATACAGTGAAAGAAGCCAATGTCAGCACAAAGGTTTCAGATACAAATACCTACAAAAGCGATGACAGATTTTAAAAGAAAGATTGTCTTTCTAATGCAACTAACAACATTACCCAGCACTACTGAGTTAAATAAATTATAAAAATCATCAGAAACCTTTGTTTGATATTTAATCTTTCACAGAAGAGAAATGACAAAAAACAATAGATAGGTTTGCACAAGAACCAAAAAAGGTAGACAAGTACAGTTTGCACAAGAGTTAAAAAGATAGATATAGTAATGACAAACTGATGACCTTGTTTGGGGGGGGGGCTTTTCCCCTTTGCTTGGCTGCAGTTAGCAGTCATTGGGGCAAAATTCTCAAAATAGACATTGTATACTGTTGGTAAGAAAATTTATCAAGGATTAATTAATCTGTTAGGACAGAGGAGACTAAAATGTATAGTTTTTGTGATGTCTTCAATTGAGTGGACTACTTTTAGAGATAAAAATGTGATAGACATGATTCTACGTAATCCTCTATTTAGTGATATAGATCAACATTTTTTTTACAAGCTTTAAAGCATTACTTCTATTTAAGTGGATTTTTCACAATAAATTTGCCATTGATTCAATTTAATTCAGTTTAAAGTTGAGCAACTTTTTCAATACAAATATCAATATCTTAAAAACAGCACATGTCAAATAAAATGCTTTGAAGACTTTAATGTAAAATTTAGTGAAAATATTCAGACATTTTCTTTCTTTTTAATATAAGTATGTATATATATATATATATATATATATATATATATATATAAACACATACATGGTTGTTATTATTGGCCTCTGTCATGATTAACTATGGAAATAATAGCTTTTTGTTAATAGTTTAAGCAGATGACTCATGGAAGAGTGGTTTGCCTGAATATTCAGTCATCTATTTGCTCCTCTGCTAACCATCATGGGTTCTGCCAGTGATATTCTGCCAAGATATCTAATAGGACAGTACAGGGAGAAATGAATTCATGCCTTACCCAAAGGTATTATTGTAAAGAGAATATATGTATATACAAAATTCTAAAGAAAATAATAAAGGTAAAATTTTCAACAAAACTTTTATATGAGCCAAACATCATTTTAAGGCTGAAATATCATTCCTCTGAAATACTTCATAATATGACCAAGCTTTGTTGATTTCTTGTCACATGCAAATGTAGCTTCTGTTTCGTTTGGAAATTTAATATATTTCTTTTGGCAATGAGTTAAGTTCAATTGTCAATAAATCCTTAACAAATTGTCTTTTTGTCATCTCTTCTAAATACTGTTTTTCTAACCATTTTACACAAGTTCATTAGGTAAGTCATGTAAGGTTTTTTTCTGTCTTTTTGCATTCAATATATCCTGTAAGTACCAAATTTTATAAGCACTCTTTCCTCATTATGTACCCTAAATTAAGTTTTCTTGAATTTCAAAATCATAATATATTCCATTCAGAATTGGCATTCAAACATATGTATAGGCAATTTTTGTACACACTGGAACACAAAATACATTCAATATCAGAATGTATTTCTGAATAAACGTAGAGATCATTAGTATGTGCTGTCATAGAAATAAACATAAATTGCAATAATTGTCTTATTCTTCCATTTAGTCACAATAAGGTTGTTTTTTTAAATTTGGCTAAGCAGTTACTTTTCCCCCCTACCTATCACTACTAACTCAAAGGTCAAGCCATATACCTCCCACTACCATAGAAGAAATTACTACTAAGATTCCTCTAGCTTCTTTTACTAGACCAAGCCTCATTAGAATATTTCCTCATTCTTTGTTTAAATGGGCTTGACAAAGCATGTTTTAAAATGACATGTTGAAAATGGCTATTCCTCTCTAAATTTTATCTGAGTCAAATTTTTTTTTTTAAATCATATCACCCTGAGCAAGGCGGTAATGCCACTGAAGCGCAGGGAGCTATGTAGGAGTGAAAACATTGGAAAAGAGAAAGCCGGAGACCACATCCTAAACAAGGAACAAGGGATGAGCCTCTTCACCTGTTCAATAGACGTGGGTGGAGTGTGAACCGGGCGATACCGTAGTCTATCTACTCCAATTGAAAAAAAACGAAAAGAGTGAAAAGATTGGAAAAGAGAAAGCTGGAAACCCCATCCTAAACACAGAACAAGGGATGAGCCTCTTCACCTGTTCAATAGACGTGGGTGGAGTGTGAACCGGGCGATAGCTTAGTCTATCTACTCCAATAACATATTACATTGCATTTGACTATATGGTTTTGTTGTCATTTCGCGCTATCACGCGGTGTGACGTCATAAAACCGCATCACAAATTTAAGAACTGCGTTTATTACTTTTGGTAACAATTGTCGTTGCCAAGCGGAGTTTTATGTCAACACAAAATAAAATCGTTGGTGATGGTGGATGTTATAATTTTTCAGTCTAAACAACATCTCTGAAGATGGCTCATGTGAGCCGAAAGCTTAGAAGAAAATCAATAAATAATTATCCAAATGTTGGAGAATTTTTGTCTTTATTTTCAACTGAAATTAAAGCAAAAATACGACGTTTAGAACGGCTCATGATTAAACATAATAGACATTCATTGTCTCTTATATTTAACAGCATATGTTTAGAAAATTACTTGCTGCCTCAATACACTAAATATATATATATATATATATATGTGTGTGTGTATGTATGTATGTGTATATATATATATATATATAAAATACAGGAAAACTATGATTTGCTATTTTAAATTATTTATAAACACAGTATTTTACACCTTCTGAAAGCCTCTTCATATACAATGAAATTTATTCAAAGTATCAGTGGAAAACTTTAAATAACCCTCCTCTCATATATTCCTTGTAAAAGTAATACATATATATATATGTGTGTGTGTGTGTGTATATATATATATATATATATATATATATATATATATATATATTATATATAATAAACAGGTAGATTAAGGAGTCCAGAGCCGTAATGCACTAGTAGAAATGTTTCTCACAACTTTTTATTTAAACTAGAAACTAATACCCTGGCTATAAACAGGAATGGAGTGTACACTGTGAAATGTTAAAAAAAATACAAATATGAGAAAATTAGTTTGAAGAGAATCACAGACAATGATTTAAAAACATATCTAGCAAAATTCAAAGAGCTTTTTTTTTTAAAAGTTGAAAATACTAGAAACTTTTACACACACCTAATAGTTATTAGCTATTAAATATATACAAAGGAAACTGTTGAAAATTTTGGTTATAACCTGACTAAGAATGTCCTGTGTAATCATTTAGTAAAAATTTAGGAAATAAGTTAGATTGAAAACTTTTCAGCACCCCATTATAATATATCTTTTATATGTATGTATTAAATATATACATTACCTTATCATCAAATGTGATATTTTCCATATAAACTTCATAAGTTTTCATAACCATTAATAAAGGTACAATAAAGATTTTTTTATCTTCTTCTAAACAGTGAAAAGCATCAAGTAACTTCTGAAATAAAAAAATAACTTATGAATCAAATTGTTACTTTAGACAGTCAAACAACTTAAATACTAAACAATCATGTTAAAAATCAAAGAATTAAAAACCAAGAGCACTGAAGTGTGACTTTACAATATTGCCAATACACATTTATCAATTTTATAAAAGTTTAATTTTCTTCTAAGCCAAACATACCAGATTTTATCATTTTAGTACAATCAAAATGATTAAACATTATTCATTATAATATTGAAACTATTACTAAGACTAAGACTGTAATTCAAAATTAAATAACATGTATATGGATAATACAGAGCAAAACATTATATATATTTTAAAACAAAACCACCAGTTGACTAGTTTCGTGCCCTCTCATCAGATCTGCAAACGGGAAAAAAATTATGAAAAGAAAATCTGTCATGGATGACATGAATGAACAGAAAGTGAAAAAAATAAAAGTTACTCCATCTAATTGATCCATTGTGGATCATTTGATAAATAGTCCGAGTTGTGCTGCAGATTTTAGTGTGAACTGGTTTTCTGTTTTGGCCAGAGCACACTCGTTGTTCTATCTGAAGGTGTTGGAGATGCTGTTTATCAGGTCCAAGCGACCCTCTCTTTGTAAACAAAGGGATTGTTTGCTTGGGCTTGCTCTGCTGGGTCTCTAGCATCTACAGATGTAATAACTTTTTTTTTTCCCTTTTCATTTATTCATGTCATCCAAGACAGATTTTCTTTTCATAATTTCTTCCCATTTACAGTTTTGACAAGAGGGAACAAAACTAGTCAACTGGTATTTTTGTTTTAAAATTTTTGCTTTAAAATGTAAAAGTAAAAACTTTCTTGTCTTTAACGCCATAATACAATTTTGTACACACACACATATATATATATATATATAAAAACATTATTATTACTACTTTTTCTTTCATCTTATTCTTTATATCTCATATCTTTTGCTTAACAGTTGTAAAATTTTTAAAATATCTGAATTTTGATGAAAGTACAAGTAAAAAAAATTTAATAATTATGACACTGCTTCAACAAATAAATTCAGATAAGAATATAATAAAAGGAATTTTTCTGTTAGCAAACAAGGCTATTTCTTTGTATTTAAAACATGTGATATATACTCAAAGTTATATACTTTTCATGCATTAATACATAAAACTCGTATAAGTAAAATGTATCTTCGTTAGAAGAAAAAGTTAAGGAATAACTTTATATTAACACTAACTCTAAAATAAAGTTTAAAACCCATAAAAAGAAAAGCTTTCTGCCATTTTTTTTATATTACAGACCAATTTTTACAAATTGAAATATATTGGTACAATAATTATTATTTAAAAAGCTTTGCCAAGATTTCCTATGATTATAGCATTTGTTATGTTGCAGAAGCTTTCACCACAAAGTTTTGAAAGATAGAAAAGTCTTGTTATTTTGTTATTAAACAAATAGTTTGGTTCATTTTAATGATGAGACAGAACATTTAATTCATTACTATTCCATGTAATATATGATTCTACTTTACATATGCCATATCTTAACGACTCTTCACAGTTATATATAATAAAAAGACTTACTTTGACAATTTTTTTCTGTTTTGTTCCTAGTGTCAAGCATTTTTGAATAAGACTCTTGACCACACCCATGTGCTTCATGGATAGCATATCTTCAAGATAAGGAGTGATTTCATCAAATATAGAAGTAAACTGAATAAACAAAAAGAAAAAAACTATTTAAAATAGAAAGTTTGTTGACACTTTATATTAAAGAAATATAAAAAGTTAATGTTGAACAAGAAATTGTGTTATCTGCAATTATTCTCTTATTTCTCTGGAAATTCCATAGTTCCACCAGTTTTAACCTTCACTGCTAAAACCCACCATACATTGTAGTGAACCACCCTCATTCCCTTCACATTCCACTGATGAGATGTTAATTTCATTCAAGCAGCTTTTTCCCATGAAGTGCTGCTTTGTGGAACCCCCCCCCCCCCCAGCGGATACTTCCTAATCACTATATTCTTAACCTGTTCAAGTCTAGGGTTAACTGTTATCCTCCCCACATATCCCCTGTTACTGTCATCCTCTCTTCTTGGCACTTGTACTGAGTGAATATTATTGTAAAACAAAAAAATAGATAGATTAATTAAATTTCCAATTCCGCCATCACAAAGAGATTAGTGCGGTTTCATTTTGTTCAAAGTACAAAGGAGTAAATTAATTTTTTTATCTCTTATAAAAGTCTATTGTGACTATGATTATGCTTTCAAATAGAGTAGCCTAATCAATTTGTTGTGGATCTTCATTGCCAATTTGTTGTGGCAAATCCAAACACATAGTATTAGTATAACAAGAACATATGTACAAGGTAAGTGTTAATAATCAGTAAATAGAAATATGTAAGTCCGAATGGTACAGTTACACTGCATATTGCCTGACTAGTAGCTGGCTTTAACTGCACACTTAACTGCTGTACTTAACTGCCTTCCTGCAGGTAATTATATAGGAAGAGGAAGAGTCCATTCCTTGTAGGAGGGCATCATAACACAATCTTATCTAAATTGACAATACCTATGACACTGAGCGAAGTTTAGGTTGACAAACAGTTACAAGTGTTACTCAACCAAATTGTAGATAATAAATATAGAAAATTCCAATATATAATATCCTCAAGGATTCTACTTTTTCACTTATTTAGAAATAATGACCAGGCAAAATAGTGCTTAATTTTTATAAAAAATACTTTTTTTAGTACATTATTACCCATATGGGTCATATAGTGTCAAATATCATTTCTTTTTAAAGTTGAAAATGTATAATTAACAAAGCTATTCTTTTCTTTTTACTTATGAAATTGATTTTACTTATGAAATGGATTTAATGAAAAAGAAAATTATATAAAAACAGAGGAATAGAACAATATATCTTAGTTAATTGGTAGCTATAAGAAGATATGTATGTTTAGTTTGTTGGCTTGTGTTTCTGTCTGGTTATGGCCATGTCAAATGTTTAGTATTCAGTCAGAGCATTCCCCACACTGGCTAAACAAACAATGTGAAAATGGATGGATCAGGTTCATTCATGAGACAAGCAAGCTGGCTACCTTGATTGCAGATGTATAGATAGATATCTTACAGCTGGTGGACAAGCCATTTTTCATGTTAAATTTAACTTTACTAGACATGGTCTGCATGTATCTTCAGTGAGGACCTTATTTGTAACTTAGAAGTTTTCATTTTGTTTTTATTCACACATATAGAGAGGAAGAATGCTCTGAATGTAATGCTTCCTATTTTTATAGGAAGTACAACAGATACAAAAAGGACAATACTACTACTGGATGGAGCAAGTGAGTTTTCAGCTACAAATTACTATTACTGAAATGCATTACCACTGCCTAATTGTGATTATATCTGTAGTTTTGGCCCCAGAAATGTTCAGCCACCATGTGTGAATGTCAATGTGCAATTTTTTTCCCTTATGGAGGAATTCAACAAAACAGCTCTACTTCATGTGCAGTTTCATGTAAAACATCTTTTTTGCAAGATAGCTGCTCAGTCACTATCTGTAACATAGTTTATTAGTGGAAAGATTCAACCACCACTGTCATACCACCAACATAAAATCAAAGGTACTACTTTCAGAGGACCCTTCTCCTATTCTCTTTCTCATATGTTTGTGTGTGTGTGATTATTTGTGTTTGAGCAGTAATCCTTCTCTAATACATGTTTCGCTGAAACAAAGTACCAACAAAGTACTTTTATTAAGCTTTTTATTGTATTTTTCCTGTATGCAAACATTTTTTTCTTTTTAAGACATAACATATAAAGAACACTTTCAGCTAATCTATTAGACATTTTCAAGGATTTTTGGTTGTGCTATTGTAAATGGTGTATAGGTTTCTGATATGAAGACATGTTCTTAATTCTCGAACATGGCCAGTACATTATGTCCATGCCATGTCCGTAATTGATGTTGTTGAGGGTTGTTTTTTTATGATTCTATTATTTTTAGTCATTTTCTGCACTTAAAGATCTGTATTATGTTTGTGTTTACAAGTATTTTACATTTTAATGTTGATATATTTTTGTGTTTAGTTGGTATGAAATAAAGTGCAAAAGATTTGAGGCAACTACTTAAGAATGTATAGTTTTGTCAGAGGCAGATGTTAGTAATATGGTGTACAAATTGAACCTGTCTTTTGGTTCGTTACTGATAGCAGATGAACAGCAGTCTGGCAAATGACATCTGACAAGAAAGTGTATATGAATACCTCTATGCAGAAAAAACTACATATTTACTGACACTTGCTAAACATTAACAGAGACCAAACATTGGATGTGAACACAGACCATAAGTAACATTTCTGCAGTGGAAAAAGTGCTATCTGCAACAATGTTTACAAGTGTAGTGTTTACAAGTATCTGTTGTAATTTCTGTGGAAATGAATAGATGATATTATTTTTGAAGTATCTCTTAAACAACATTAAATAAAAATGTACTAAAGAGAACAATACTTTTTAGAAAAAAAATGTTTTTGCAAATTTTTTATTTATCAATACTAGTCGATTCCCAAACAGTAGAGATCTTCACTACTCTTTGAAAATTTTATGCCATTTTTCTTATAAAATACCTACCTTGATACAGCCCCCTCACCACCTCCACCACCACCATCCTCTACTATATACAAGAAACAATTATCATTAGTTTATATGGGAAAAAATTTCTAGGCCCCAAAAACAAACTTTTATATCTGTCTGCCACGAAGTTGAAGTTTTATCTTCTGTCATAAATGATGTGGAAAAGTTGAAGTATAACAATATGCTTGCAAGGCCACACATGTCCTATCAAACAATTCTTTATAGGCATTGAAAACAGTCTGCAAAGATGCCTTTAATTTTGAAAAGGCACATAAATTTAAGTCATACTTTGCTGTAATGACTGCACCAATGTCAGGTGTAGTAAAATGCTTGCACAAGATTATTTTTTAGTCTGGGATTGCTCAAAAGATTTTCCTATATAAACCACTGATAATCACTATTTTGCTTTTTAACTATTTCAGCTTACAATTGATTGTTAGTTTTTACATCATTTCAATTCTTTGTGGTTTATTTAAAGCTGGAACATACTTTGGATTGTAGGAGGTTGTCAGCTTACAATGTTTCGAAGGTGTTTTTTTGGGGGGCTGTGAATGCTCAGAATTTTTTCTGATAAATTTTTGGAAATTGCTTCTTTGTTGCATACCATTTCAATTTACAGAAAACTTTCTCATGAATGCTCCTGAATGAATTGAGATCAAATATATATTAAATATGGATTAGAATCCAACAGAATTATAAGATGAGGAACAAATAGAAAAACGTTTATAAATTTATTTAAGCCTCATCCTACAGAAATCATTGATAATTCCTTCTTTGCTTGATACTATAACAGCTTAAGATAGAATGTTTTTACATCATATCTTTTGGGGTCATTTAAAGCTGGAATATACTTTTGTACTGCAGAATGTTATCAGCTTACAAACCTTCATATAAATGCTCAGCTTTCATATGGTAGGAGAAACTACGGTTTACTTGATGACACTATGGTTTATTCTTGTCTCAATTAAAAATCTGCTGAGGCTGACAAAGCAAACCTTGCTGCTGAGCTTGAAAAGGACCTCCAATCCATGGTGGACTGAGGTAAGAAATGGCTCGTAAATTTTAATGCTTCCGAAATGAAGCTGCTATCTATTAATCATCACAGACAGTTGTTCCTCCTGCCCATTAGCATGGATCAGGCTAGTCTCCCTGAAAGTAAAACACTGCACCTCCTCAGGTTAACTCTCACATCAGACCTCAAGTGGAATAACTGTAATGAATCCATAGCTAAATACGCTGCTAAGAAGGTCGGTTCTCTGTGCAGGGCCAGGAAGTTTTTCCCATCTGAAACAATCCTGCACATATACAAATCTACGATCCGCCCATGCATTGAATATTGCTACCATATTTGGTCGGGTGCTCCTGCTATCCACCTAGGTGTTCTTGACAAAATCCAACGAAAAATCTGTAATGTGATCAATCCCAACTTGGCAGCTCAGATACAGTCACTTTCTCACCGGCGCAATGTGGCTTCCCTGTGTCTCTTCTACAAATACTTTCTCGGCTTCTGCTCCGATGAACTTAGCTCACTGGTGTCCCTATATGTGAATTTACTCAAGCCACAAGATTAGCAACTAGGTCTCACCCTTTTAGTGTGAAACCAATAAAATGTAAACACAAATTCTACTCTATCTGCTTCTTTTCTCGCACTTCTTGCCTGTGGAATTCCCTTCCGTTTACTTGCTTTCCCAACAGCTACAATCTTCAAGAATTCAAATGTAAAGTCAATAGTCATCTCCTGTCTCACTAACTTACATACTCTCTCTCTCATGCTATTTTCTCCATCCACCTCACTCTCATCAGTATTCTCATCCTTCTCACACCCTCTTCCTGACACCCCCTGTAACCTGTCACTCTTTCTCATAACATTCATCCTATGTAACCCCCTGAACAACAGTGACAGTAAAATGCCTTGCTTGGAGTCACAGTTATATAAAAAAAAAAAGAAAGAAAGAAATAAAATAAAAACTTGGCTAAATTCACTTCTGATGTAGCTTCATTGTAATCATTTTTTAAAAAAATCCTCCTTTGGTCGTATATATATATATATATATATATATAAAAAATACTATAATTCCACCAACATTTCTACCAAATGTTTTTTCCTCTTAACTCACTAGAAGTTATTATAATGAAAGTAAAAGAAAAATATGAAAAAAAACATAAAAAATAAAATGAACATGACAATAATTTTGCACAAAACTTTTTGATTCAACATGCACCTGTGGAAGACAGTGGAAGATTGAAGCAAAAAAACAGCAAAGATACTAGTTTTAATATTTTATAGAAAGAAATAATTTGCTGAATAAATCATACCATTTCTTTACTGGAGCATCTATCAATGACCTTTTGTAGGACATAGTTTGATTGTTCATGGACTGCATAAGCAATTAATCTGTCCTTAAATGAACTTTCATACCAAGCCAAAAATTGTTTTTCCGAACAATGTTGAAGCAACAGCTGAACTAAATAAGTTGCATAAACATCCATCATCAAAACAGGCAATCTGGAAAATAAAGGAAAACATTAAGCTATTTATTATAAAGAATTTAACATGATTTCTTGTTATGTTATTAACTATGTGAACATAAGAAATGTCTTTGTCCTGGAATGGATGATAAGATATTTCACTAATATATTGTTACATGTTGATAAATCCTCTAACTACAACTGTTGCATTGAAAATAGTACATTTTTTCTACATTAGTACTAAACTGTGTGTTGTGGTGCATTGGATATCGGCTCGGAACGAGAAATCGGGGAGCCGAGTTCGAATTCCAGCTGAATTCATTGCATTCACTTACGCGCAAATACCCTTGGGAAAGGTATTAATCTGTCTATTCCTTCCAGTTATAGGTTAAATAACAGGACAGATTGGGTTCTATAGCCTTGGTCGGCAACCAGTCTACTGCAGAAAGCAATGGCAACCTACTGCGGGATAATCTTCTGCCCAGTCAGTCATGTCTCTTTCAAGACATGATCGCCCAAGCATGTATCACGTATGGCACTTAACTGACTGACTAAACTCTAGCTCTATATATTTTTACAAGATGGCTACCCTCAGTATATGTGATTTAGACAGCAGCTAGTAAACAACATTTCGTGCATACGTTAGTGGGTATCTAGCAATGAATCAAACAGCGATGAAAACAATGATTATCTTAGTATGGCTGATATCAGACAGTGACATCAATGGTATATAGGAACTACAAAAAAAGGGGAGGCAAAAAGAGTAAATAGACAATTACCTATGCTGATGGCACAGCTATTTACTCCTGAATTAATAGTAAGACTAATAGGTTTAATAAGATCAAATATGCAGCTGATCTCAAAAATGACCTACAATCTGTTGTTAACTAGTGCAAGAAATGGCTTGTTAATTTCAATGTCTCCAAACTAGAACTCCTCTCTTTTAAGAAGAATGATATAAGAGGTAAAAGATAAATTTATGAAAATTTGCTTTATTTTTTGATCTCATCATATCTGAAGGTCCTTTTACACCTTATATATATATATATATATATATATATATATATATATAGTCATCCGCAGACAGATCTGTTTCGCTGTATCACAGCTCATCAGTACGGTTAGACTCCGATTGCTCCCTAACCCAGGCTTGAAACCCGACCGAATTGGCGTCAGTCGGCGACTCTACCTCTGGGCCATAGGGCGTTTGGTGGAAGAAGGCAGTCTTTTTAGTGCATATCATATTACGTGCCCAATAGCTAGAGTGCTCTAATTCATTTTACTGAATGAGCGATGCGTACATGCTAGAGTAGCTATAAGATGATCACCACTTCTCCATAGAATATGACCACCTCTTTTTACTTATGAAGATTTGTTTGATGAGTAAGAATAGAATATGGTTTTTAAAAAAGAAACAAACTATCTTTATTATTATTATTATATCTGCTGCAAATAGTACATTTATGCTGGAAAACTAGAGACAACAACTTAGCATCACCTTTCCTTAAAGCCTGTTTCACTTATGCATGCTCAAATCTTTTCTCTTCAAAACTTTTATAACCTTTATAAACAAGTTTCCACCAGTTAGATATATTGTTATATAACCTGGAAAACAACAATGACGATTGCCTTGACATCAACTACAGTGACACTGGTGTGGAGTAGGAGGGTAGCCAGAGAGACACCATTCACACACAGGAGCTGTCAGAAAATCGTTAACCAGTGGGAGTTCTCTATTCTCCACCTTTCTGTGTTCTAACATCTCTTATCTTTGGCCAGAAATCTCAGACTTACATAACCCAAAATTTCTACACATTTTTGCTTTTTTGGGTTGTTGCTTAATTGACATCAATCATATCTTTGTCAGATATTGCCTTTCAAGCCTTTGTTGTTACACTCTGCCACCACCATCCATAGCTAGGATAAAATTTTTGCTTGGTCACGGTAATGTATTACACTCCTCAAGATCTTATTTTTCAAAATGTTCACATATGAACATTTTAAGTGCATCTCTCCTCTACCCTAATCACTCTCACACAAGCCTCTGTTGTTACTCTGCTGCCACCATTCACAGCTGGAATATATTTTTGTCAGTGAAGATACTTATGCAAGATTCTAACATTCCAAAGGCCTTACTTGCTTTTTGTGCACAATGACTTATTTCGGCATCTAGTGAGACATCTCTTGAACTGCCAACATAATGTCCATTAACAAAGATTATGATAAGGCTGAGAAGGGGATAGTGTATACATGATCTTTTTCTTTAAGCTTATATTAAGACCAAAAGACAAGCATGCCTTAGAGAACATGTCCATAACAGCCTTTGAGACACCAGGTCAGCATCATCTGCCTAGAATAGCTCTTTGAGTACAACATCAAAACATTTAGATTTTCTATTGAATCAAAAATCTTTCCAGATGTCCTGAAGCATATGTAGACACCAACATCCCAAATTTGAAAAGCATATGAAAGTGTCACAGCAAAATAAATGGAAAACAAGGTAGGAGCAGGAATAGCTCCTGGCATACACCATTATCAATTGCAAAAGGCTTCAATAAAATACTGTTGAAATTCAAACTACCCTTCATGTTCCGATGCGAATCATGAAATATGATCAAAAGTCGTGTGAATTTGGCTGGAAAGTCTAGACCACTATTCATTCTTCATGTGACGAAGATTACATTGCAAAACAGACTTTGCATTTTTAAAAGATTGCAACAGGTATTACTTATCTTTGTCAGATGAGTTTCATTTTGCCTTTTTAGCAGTTCATTAATTGGTGCATTACTTTTGTCAAACCAATCCTGGTGTTTGTGTTTCCTCAATCCTAATATTCGGGCACTGTTATTATAAGTGTTTAAATTGATTCCATGTATCATTAAATATAGAATTCTCAAAAGCATTCTGTAAATCTTCACTCAAATCTGGTTCACATAACTTAGAAACATTTATGTTTTGATACAGATACCCCATTTGCTCTCATTTTTAGTTGAATGCATAATTTTAATTTTCCCCCTAACCATCATATGATCACTACCACACTCAGCCCCATGAATTACTCTGATGTTACAAACATCTTGTAGGTCATATTTACAACAAATAACAGTCAAGAATATGAGCATGTTTTGAGCGAGGATATATCCAAGTGACTTCAATCTGTGCTAAAAGAAAATATTGCCAATTGCAAGTTCAAATTCAGTACATAACTGAAGAAGACAACAAAAACCATTGCTGTTCATTTTACTATCTTTACCTACATTGGCACTAAAATCACCAAGCAAGACAATCTTAACAGCCCTTGGAATTTTTGTGAACACATGTCTGAGATCTTGATAAGAAAGCCATCACAGTTTCTTCAGTATTTGGGAGAGTGAGCGCATAGATGAAGGTGACTGTCATAAAATGTTTATGAGGCAAAGCAAGCCTCAACACTATGATACAGTCACTAATACCTTAGGACTGCTTCAGGTACTTTGTTAAATCAAATCTGATAGAAAATGTAACACCTGCCTCATGCTTTATACCCTCAGCTTTCCCTTCCAGAAGAAAATGTATCCAGCACCTTTTTCAATCAGATAGTCTTCCTTACTTAAGCGGGTTTCAGAAAGAGTAGCAATATCTATTTCATAATGAGCTAACTCCTTAGCAATAAGAATAGAGCACCTTTCAGGACAATTTGAATTGTGAAAATCAAAAAGTGTTCCTACATTCCAAGTTTCATATTAAATATATCTTTCTGGATTTTTCTCTCTGTTTATGGATTTGGCATCATTACCTATACATGAAATATAGAAATTGTCACTTAGCTGATCAGCATCACTTCTGCCAATCAGTTAAGTGACAATTTTCCTCTATATTATATTAATGCTCTATCACCATCTCTGATATCAAGATTTTTATTGCAAAACATACCTTTATGTCAGTAAACCACAAAGTCAGCAGTTTTGGCTTCAAACAGTCATCCAACCTAACACTTTATATATATATATATATATATATATATATGTGTGTGTGTGTGTGTGTGTGTGCAACTAATAAATGGCCACTAATATATTCATAAATAAACTATCAATTAGTTTTAACTACTTAAGTTTCAAGTGACACAAAAAGATTTTATAAAACCAAATAAAATTTCACATTTCTAAATAGTACCATTTTTGAATTGGAGCAGGAGTTAAAAGGCCATGGTATTTCCAGATAAATTTTTGAACTAATTCAGTCTTTATCAAATCACAAAGTGAAAGTTGTCCTGAAAGGCTATTTTTTGAGATCTTTTTGTACAAATGCAGGTTGCCTAGGGCTCTATCCTTGAGCCTACTTTGTTCTTAATTTTCACCAGTGACTTTCCTGACGATATCAGTTCGCTACTTGATAACAACCATTTACTCGTCTTGATTGTATGTCTGATCAGTTTGATAAGTTTAAATTGGCAGCTGATTTAAAAAATTGCCTACATTCTGTTGTTTCCTTTCAGCATGGCTGATGCTAACCTTTATGAGTGACCCACTGCACCTTGCTGGGCCAACATAAAGTAAAAAGAATCCATTATTAGGTCTGCTGCTAAGGAATTTGGTTCACTGTATCGTGCTAGACAATTCTTCTCCTCTGAATCTAGCTTACATATTTATATATCTACCACTTATACTTGCTTTGAATATTGCTGCCACATATGGTCCAGTGCTCCTACTGTATATTTAGAAATTCTTGATAAAATCCAAAGTAGAATCAGGATCTTACCTTCAGTCATAATGTAGTTTTCCAATGCTTTGTTTTATAAATACTTTCATGGCAATTTTTTGGATGAACACTCCGATGTGGCACCTAATATACTGGTGAATTTAAGAACAGTACTAGACTGACAGTAAGATCTCATCAATTCACAGTTGAATTGGCTAAATGCAACCGTAATTTGTTCTATGCTAATAATTATTTTTCTCGCATTTCTTGCTTCTGGAACTCCCTTCCAGTTCCATGCTTTCTAGCCAACTTTGATCTTCAGAAATTTAAATACTTATCTATTGTCTTTTAGATTGCTCTTTGTTCTTGCTCTATAATAATGTCTTCATTTTCTTATTCTTTCCCACTCAGTAACCCCTTGTGTCTTAGTGGCTTCACTGCCTTGCATAGAATGATATGATTAAAAAAATAAAATAATTTTATATACTAGCATATAGTGGAAAATCAAATTGTAATAAATTGAAAGTCAAGAAATAGTTAAAATTTCTGGAGCAAAATTTTGTAAAGAGGGTTTGGAGAATGTAGCACTCACAAAGGAGAAACTCAAGTGACCTACTTAATGAGTTTGTGTGAATGCATATCAAAACAAGAATAAAGAGAGGTAGTAAAAGAGCTACAAAAGACGGAAAATTGTGAACAGCCATAACACATAACGAAAAATGATATTTTCAGTGACTTTTTGTTTCCCCACAGGGAACTAGAGGTTGTTGATTAGTTAAACTTCCATAACTTAGTATGCTAAGTGTTCATTTTGTTACAACCTTTTTGTTATTCAAATCAGGAATAGGAATTATCAACTCTTATAGAATTTATTACGACCAGAAAAACCTATGAAAATTTCCTGGTTTTCTTATTTTAATATACTGATGTATCTTAATTCTTAACAATTGAATAAGCTCATGGTGAGTTCTATGATAATAAAATATCTATAGAAATTCCCCTATCACATAGTTAAATACTAGAGCTAACAAAATATTGCAATAACAATCATAAATATGAATGATCATAGTCAATATTTTAAGAAGTATTTTGTACCAGTGAAAAGATTTGAAATTGACAAATTTTTTCTATTTCACTGAAACAGCTGTGTTATATAGGAAGAAAGGGTCAATACTGACCACAGATCTCCAGGCAACAAATATATCCATTGAATGGATTGTGCTACTGGGATCAAGTGACTATAAATATTAATATATAAAGCACTCAGACAGAAGTGTGAGTGGGTTTCAGTATGATCCTGTGTATTCTGTATTCCAGTGTTCTACAGCATTCAGAGAACATTATTGTGTATTACTCGAAAGCTCTGTTAGTACATTGACTTTACATGAATATTATACAAATACTGAATATTTTAATTGCAAATAGCGAGTTATCAAAGGTTTCGATCAGATTAACATTATGAAAACCAACATTATAGAAGTGGTGACAAAAATAAAGTTCATGTTAACATTATAACAAGCTTTTTGTCTATATTTACATTGTTCGGACTATTGTCATCATCTTTACGATGTTTCAGCCATTGTATGCTCCGGACTTGTTCAGGTGCTAGGAATTTCAAACAAATCTCTTTATTATGGTCACTGGGGTTTATTATTCTCATTCCATGTGTGATGCCACTTCTGGTAGCCATGTAGTTATCTCCCTTTCAATTAACTCTCTAAGTTATTTGTTCACCACTGCTGTAGCCTGGTATTGAACTCACAACTGAAACTAACCAATATCTATATCCACTGGGCTATGTGTCCTTGAATTTCTTGGATTTATAAACCTAATATTTCAGTAACCATTTTTTACTAGAACTCTTCGAGTCAAGTCACTAGAACTAACCAATGTCTATATCCACTGCACCATGTGTCCTTGAAGACAACAACAACTGAATTTCCGAGACTTATAAACCTGTCTCAGTAACCAATATTTTTTTGTCTGGTAAATGATAAACCCCAGTGATCATAAAATTCTTAGCACCTTTTTTTTTTTTTTTTTTTTTAAATCATATCACCCCAAGCAAGGTGGTAACACCACCGATGTGCAGGGGGCTACGTAAGAGTAAGAAGATTGGAAAAGAGAAAACCGGAAACCACATCCTAAACAGGGAACAAGGGATGAGCCTCTACACCTGTTCAATAGACGTGGATGGAGTGTGAACCAGGCAATAGTTTAGTCTATCTACTCCAATTGAAAAAAAAAAGAAGGTGTAAAGGAATGGAAAAGTGTAAAGGAATGGAAAAGAGTAAAAGAATGGAAAAGAGAAAACCAGAAACCACATCCTAAACAGGGAACAAGGGATGAGCCTCTTCACCTGTTCAATAGACGTAGGTGGAGTGTGAACCGGGCGATAGTTTAGTCTATCTACTCCAATTGAAAAAAGAAAGCCAGAGAATACAACAGCCAAAACATCATAAACATGGTAATAAAGATGAGAACAATAGTCTGAACAATATAAACAGAGTTATAACAACTTGTTAAATACTTCTATCTTCCCTCCTTTTTTTCATTCATTTTCCCACTGAAACTAAGTAGTCTCGGATATGTTTTGTTTTTCCATGTGACCAAAACAAACTAGTCCATTATTTATGAAGTACTGGCAGGAAGACATTAATCTCTTCTATCTTCCCTTCATTTTTTCATTGAAACCAAGTAGTGTATTTTTCCTCTCATTCTATAAGATCAAAACAGAATAATGAGCTACTAGCAGGGTGCAATGGTCGTATTAACTAAGGAGCTAATGAATGGAGGGACAAGCAGAATTATAATAGGATTAATGTTTCTTTAAAAATGCAAGAGTGAATAAACATTAAAAACAAAAAACACAAAGTACTTTAAAATAAATAAAACAGAATTTATCAAAATACCTATTATGATCTGTAAGAGGGGTTTCAGGGTCAACTGCAGGAACATCAAAAAAACCGCATAAACGGATCAATTTTTTACAGAGTTTCTCTCCTTTAGGTTGTTTCAATTGACATGTGATATGTAGTATCAGTTGCAAAACAGGATTTGCAGCTCTGTCAGAAACATAGTCTGAAATTGATAATGAAAAACACCATAAAAGATTATGGCCATAGAAATGTGTTAATAAATGTCTAAGGATCTCTTGTCATTGTCTTTCACAAGAGTTACCAGAAAAGCTTATTTTCATAAAAGCTTTTAATATCCAAAAAATAATTTACAAGGTTTAGGTAAATCAAATTCAAGATTGTTTGACTTTTATTGGTTAATCATGCTTTAAATGCATTCATCATTTTAAACCAATGTAATTTGTGGCATTCAAATGAAAATCAAACAAAAATGAAAAAATATCAAAATTTCTTTCTCTTTTTCTCCATATCCCATTCTCTAATGAAGATTTAATAAAAGTGAATTCATAAAAGTTTCCAGTTTGTTATTTGTTGTGGTGCATTGGATATCGGCGCGGAGTGAGAAATCAGGGAGCCGAGTTCGAATTCCAGCTGAATTCATTGCATTCACTTACACACAAATACCCTTGGGAAAGGTATTAATCTGTCTATTCCTTCCAGTTATGGGTTAAATAGCAGGACAGATTGGGTTCTATAGCCTTGGTCAGCAACCAGTCTACTGCAGAAAGCAATGGCAACCTACTGCGGGATAATCTTCTGCTCAGTCAGTCATGTCTCTTTCGAGACATGATCACCCAAAGCGTGTATCACATATGGCACTTAACTAACTGTGGGAAAACACTCTGCCCAGTCAGGCATGTCTTGAAAGAGACAGGATTTCCCAAGTGTGTATCACATATAGCACTTAACTGATAGATATGTAATATACAATATATACACACACACATACTCACAATATAAAACTACAATGAATCAGTATTATTTATGAATTTACATGTCCTTTGAAGAACTGTGTTCCTGACCAATTCAATTTTGTAAGTAATTATATCGGACACATGACTATGAAGATGATACAAAGATTCATGTTGCATCTCTCACACAAGAGTTCAATCTCATTTAAACATACAGAGACATACCAAACCCTATCCATAACATACTTGTTGATAATATAAATATCCTAACATCATCCACATGCAAAAAAGGGTAGAAATAATGGAAGCATTATTAATAAAGAAAAAAATCCCAACACTTAATAATATCAACTATATACATGCTAACAACGTGCTTACCATGTTTGGAACAAAAAGCATATACAGAGCTCTACAAACATACATAATACTACATATATTCAGTTACACATAAAATAAAACCCATTCTCAATAATGGCTAAAAGTATAGCTGAAAGTGCCCAGAAAAACAAAGCATTTGGACAATTTTTATATAATTTATGTCCTGAAAGAAAAAAAAAACATGACATGAAAATTTTTTTTATAAAAACTTAACCATAATACCTTGGGTATCATTTTAAATGAAACCTGTATAAATAAAAGACACACACACACATTTCATACACAATCATTTGAACATGAAAATGAAGAAAAAAAAAGTATACTCACGTGTGAAGTGAGAAGAATTGACAATTAACTTTGATATTTTAAAAAACTGTTCATGAAATGTTTCATCTGAATTTGTTTCATAGAGCTTTTCTTTATCGGCTGCATTGAAACAAAAAAAAATTCAAAGTGTTATGCTTTACTGTTTCATCCTACAATTAAAAATATTGATGGAATCATATTTTATATATTGTTTACATTTAATCTTACTTTTCATTTTGTATATTTTCATAAATAAAATACACATTTTTAATAATTTATAGTATTGTCAGACTAAGTAATACAAAAACTTTGAGGAAAGAAATATTTACAATGAGATTTAAATAAATAAATACACAACTAGACAAACTACTTCTTGATATAAGGATATAGTATTAGTTCATTACAGGAAATCTCAAGGCATTCATTGATTTCATTTTAAGAAAAAAATTGACACCAGTAAGCAAGAGAAAAATTTAAAAAAGGACATTTTTACTTATTAAAAATATTTTTATCTATATAGTGCCACCAGCTCAAACAGGACTTAGATCTGCCTTGTCACATCCACAGTGTTGAATCACCATCATTCTCTACACAATCATTTGTTAAGAAGAGTGTTCTACTCTGTAAGCTTTTTTCCTCAAGAATTGCTACTCTGTGGAACAGATTCCTATGTGGAAGCTTCCTTGTGGTCTAGAATCTTCAAGCCTAGGATTAATTAATTTTCATCTATCCCTATATTCACATACTCTTCACTTCCTTTTATAAGTTCATATTATACAGCTCTCATTCAGCAACCCCTACTTTAGTTCTTTGGACTTGAATGAACTACAATAAAAACACTACCCTGAATCAAATTAAAATTTGTTCAAGCTGTTTTATGAAGGCAGGAAACAAAGGCAGATTAATTTGAACTATAAATATCTGCGAAAATTTTACAGTTTTTCTATTTTAATTTTCTGATGAATCTTAATTCTTAAGTTAATGACTAAATAAGCTCAAGGCAAGTTCTATGCCAATAAAATATCCACAGAAATTCCCCTATTATATTGCTAAATATTTGAGCTTGACAACTTTAACAAAATGTTGCAATGTGAATGCTGGTTGTTATTTTAAGAAGTGGTACAAATGAAAAGATTTGAAATTGACAACTTTTCTATTTCACTGAAACAGCCAATAAACACTTATATCTTTGTCTCTTTCATTCATTTTCTCACTGAAGCCAAATAGCATCTGATATATTTTGTTTTCCTGTGCAATCAAAATGGAATAATCCATTATTTATGAGTTATTGGCAGGAGATATTAAACACTTCTATTTTCCCTTCTTTCTTTCATTTTCTCATTGAAACCAAATAGTTTTCCCATGAGATCAAAATGAAATAGTAACATTATTAATGAGTTATTGGCAAGGTGTAATAGTCATGCAAACTAATGAAGGGTGGAACCAGTACAATTATAATAGGATTGTCAACATAAGATGCAAAGAAGTTGAGTTACATGATTACCTTCTTTGCTTCTGATTCATGTATCAGATTCAAGTCATGACTTAATTTAATTTTAAAGATTAAGAAACAGAAAAATTTTGTCAAAAACTAAGAAAACAGTACTGAACTGTTATGTAATGTCAGTCATTCTACATGGCAGTAAATGCTAAACAATCTCCTTACAGATGAGGAAGAGATTTGAAGCAACAGAAGTATGGTTGTACAGGCCATAAAGTCACCAAGATGCAAGGGGTTAATGAGTTTTAGAGAATATGAGAAAAATAAAAAACCTGTTAAGGAAAGAGAACAATAAAAGAACAGGAATTAAGAAGATATAAGATAATGATTGACATTCCATTTAAATTTTTGAAGATCAAAGTTGACTGGAAAGCAAGAAGCCAGAAGATAGTTCCACTAGTGAGAGAAGAAACTGATAGCTGTGATGAATGTAAGCCAATAATAGACACCCACCCCCTTCCCACATCATGCATAAAGTATAAACACGTAGGCAAATGTTAGGATAAGAACAGCAGGAGAAGCAGATGAAAGAAACAATGTGATTGGCCAAGGAGAACCAATCAGCGAGCAAGAAATTCTGACACCAAAAGAAGAGGCACACGAGGTAATATTTGAAAAGTCAGTAGCTGGCCATATCTTGAAGGAAGAAGTTTATGTTAACTGCAACTCCAAGAAACGAGCTGAGACCACACATTCCCTGAGGTAGAAAAACGAACCGTATTGTTCCCGATACCGAGAGTGTGAAAGATATTGTCCATCGCAGAGCAGGCCATAGCACTCAAGCCAGAAATCCCGAAGAAAGAAAAAAGAAATCTGACGTGAGACCAGAAGAAAAAGATATGAAGCAAGATTGAAAATATAATCCCTGATTGTCAGAGAAGAAAGATAATAAAATGAAGCTGTTCAATAAAATAAAATAAAAAAGAGAACTACCAGTTATTGCACCCCATTCCCTACTTTAGTCTCAGCTTACAGCCACAAATATTATGTTCATGCAGACACCATCACACATGTACAAATAGATTATATTAATATGATCCCTATTATCTATGTTGGATTCTTTTTGTTTTGCATTGCCACCACACATTTCCTGATTTTTGAATGAGGACAATGTTTTACATATCCCCCACCCATTATTGTCATTCGTCCCTTTCTATTTCTTAAATTGTTATTGTTATATATATTTTGTTCATTCTTGGTCCACGGTCAATTGAATGTGTCATTTAGGGAATCCGGGAAACATTAGGTTCAATTAACTCCAATTGAACCAACTTTTCTTTTTATAAAATTTTATCTATTCTGCTGATAAGCCGTCAATACAAGGGAGGTAACCCTGACCATCCTCAGAAGTTTTTAATGGCATATTAATACTGAAAAAGGAATTTATCGTAGCAGAATATATGGTTCTAACTAAACGGTGATTACTCATGCTGGGCAACGCTCTGGGGAGGATCTATGATATAGCATATATCTAGCAATTTCAACTGTAAAATGATGATACCTTGAAACTAATCTAGTAATGTGTTTAAATTCATAAAGCCTCGGTACCATGGAGGAAAGTTCACCAGAACAATTACCATGAAAATACTTATAAAAAAGGCACAGAAAAGCCATGTTACAATAGTGCAAAAGTGACTGAAGTCAAGATACTAGGTCAGAACCAATAACATTGCAGATTCTTCTTTGGATTTTATCAAGAATCTCTAAATATGTAGCAGGAGCACCAGAGTAGATGTGACAGCAATAGTCAAATCAAGGATGAATGATAGACTTATATGTAAAATTGATTCTGGTCTTGCATAACAAAATTAAGGAACTTTCCTTGAAGGAGACCTAGTAATTGAATTAATATAATCTTTCCACTTCATGTCAGTGGAAAATGTTAGCCTGAGGAGGTGCAATGAGTTATTCTCCTAGAGGTTAGCATCAGTCATACTGATGAAAGTTAAAAAGGGTTTTCTCAGACAATTAAAAGAGAGTAGTTCAAAATTCTGTAAGGCAACAGATTTCAAAATTTGTAAATATAGCAACAATTTATGTAGCATCACCTCATAATATTCTAACAAACCATAAGGCCTTATAGAATACATGTGTAACACACGTAAACCATTTTTAATTTTCCCATAATCATGAGGTCCCAAATCTAGCAGCCAGTAGACAGTCAATTGTTCTGGTTAACTGCAGCCATTGAAGAGAAAGAATAAAATTTAAAAGAAGGAATAAAAAAACAGTGAAGACCAAAAGAAATTACCAGGTACAGAGCTTACATTATCACTTTACTAACAAAATTATTTAAATAGAAAGTTTAAATTTTGATTTTAAAAGAACAATACTATTTGAGATATTTTCTTTACATAGTTGGAGCAATTTTCAATGCAGACTAAAAATCCTGGTTATCTGTAGAGATGGATAAACACAAAGTTAGATAACTCAATAATGATAACAAGATGGATGATGCAGCCATCTCCCAAATTTCACTAAAATATTTAGCATTTACAATAATAAGCTATGAAAAAACAAGCTTACAGTCTGTTTTCTTGTTAGTTGGTACAGCTGTGATATTATTAGCCACTGGTACATTTCCAAGAACTTGTAACGCTGCACGCACTATATGTGTGGCATAAGTATTTGTTATCAATTCCTCAAAATTCTCCTTGAGGAAGGAACAGAATTCTAAAAACATTTTACGTGTAGATATCATTTGATCACCCTCCTTTACTTGTTCTGTATCAGTCTTGTTCTTTTTCAAGTCCTTGCTTGATTCTTCCATCATATCATCATTATATTCTTGATTTACTGTGAGAACATTGGCATCTATATCAAAAGTCACAGGAAAACGTAGAATCAAACTGTGAAACACATGACTGGCATAAGCATCTGTACAGACCATTGTCCAGTTTGGAGTGAAGGCTTTCCAAAGCATATAAAGATGTTTTGGTTGAGCTGATTTCAGCATCTCTTCAATATTGAAACTAAGTAATTTATGCTGGCAAACAACAAGAGCCTCATTTTCAAGTTGTCGGAACACATTAGTAAAAAATATATCTGGAAGAAAAAAGAAAAAGACAAAGTTAATATAACAGACTAAAAAGATACACTTGTGTTGAGAGAAAATAGCTATCACGAAGGCCAACCACAGTCAGGATCAGAGTTATTGTGGGAGTGCAAATTACATGAGGCCTTATTCTTGGTTTGGTTATTTCTTAGCTGGGATTGTATCATCTGTCCACAACATATTAAATTTACATCTGTGTGCAATATTAAAAGAAAACATGAAATGGAATATGAACAGTTTTTCGTGTGCATGTCAGAAGATATAACATATTCATTAAAGGATTGATTTTTGATTAAACATACAATTGCTTACATAAATGATCCATATTCACAGAACATATACAGGTAAATCATTGCCATTTTATATTTTTAATTTCGCATATGCATGTTGTTTAATTTTGGTTTTGTCAACTGCACAGTATAGTAGAGTCAGTTGGGCACTGTCTGTAAGAAAAAGAGCACCATGAAGCAATTCACTCCAACAGAAATTTGGAAATGGCATGCTGTACTGCTTGATATTCATGCTTGAAGCTTGATACAAACATTTCAGAGTGTTTGGGTGTCAATTTGAGGACAGTGTAGAGGATTTGGAAAGAGCTGGACAAGTTTGATGATGATTATAAAAGTGTTTGGCATGATCATTAGTGATGGCAACATTATGCCTCCATTCAGGACATTAGATTCAACACAGAGGTTTTGAGGAGGTAGTGCTGCCCTGGGTTAAAAAGATGGCTGCTTGAAGACCCTATGTCTGGCAACAGAACTCTGCAACATGTCATACAATTAGGAGAACCCAGTCATGGCTGCCAGACAATTTCTGTGACCACATCACCCCTTACATCTGACCAACTAACTCCCCAGACTGCAACTATCTTGATGTTTATTTGTTCATGCACTGAAATATGACTGTGTCTATAGTGACCTTGCAAATTCAATCTTACATGTATCCAATGTAGCCTTTACAGATGCTTTCCAAACCTTTAAAATTTAACAGATAAATTAATACGTCAATAAAAACAAAATTTTAAAATTTGTGTATGTATATAATTCCAGGTGAAGAGGACTCAAGATGTGCGTATATTCATTTATACACGTGTTTGTATATCAATATATGTTCGTACTTGTCTAATTGTCCATATGTGGATGTCTATAGATTTGAATGTGTGTGCGTCTATGTCTTTTAATATCTAGATAATTTTATAATTTAAATCTAATGCTTTGTTAAAGTTAGAATTTAAAATTCGCAATAAAAATAAAATAAAGTAATAGTTGATGAATAATGCTGATCTCTTAATCAAATATTTAATGTCCTAATAAATTGTTTTTAGAGTCTGTTCTCATATTCTTCAAGTTAGAAATTACTTTATTTTGATTTATCCACTCTGTCTATGTAACAATGCCTTCCTGAATTAAGAAGGTTTATCTAGCCTTGAATCTTTTAAAACTCTTCAACTTGAAATAAACCTCATCACTTGATAAGACACAGATCAGCTACTTTTGTAGTGATATATAACATATTTATGTTATAAATTCTAAATAAATATTATTTGCGGTAACAGATGTAAAAAAAAAAATTACCAACATTTTTTTTTAAATAATTTTATTTATTTGTGAATAAGTCTTGAAAATTTCATTAAAATCCGACAATTATTCAATTTTTGCTAGAATTACCAAATTAATGTTTGTCACCAGAAAAAAAATCGGGTTATTGAATATTTACATTTTCAATAGTAAACTCTCGTCACGATCGGATTTGGTTACCTGCTAAAATCAAAATAACAATTTTTAACCCAAATTTCGAACATGTTAGAAGAGATTACATTTTTTTTTTAAAGATAATTAAAAAATACTTCGATCTTTCCTAAATCATTTCGATGGATAAAGTTCGCTTTTTAAGAAGTTTAGGGCCTTTTTTCTTCATATGTTGTTTGTCTTTTCAGCGATTCAGTAAAAAAAAATACCTATAGATATGTATTAATGCAAGGAAAAATGGTTTTCTATATGAAAAGACATGTTTCTTGCAAGCTCATTTAAGAAGGAAATATGACTTTCTGGTTCAACAGCTAATGAAAACTTTTTAGTAATTAGATTTTGATTTTTGTTTCTCTTCCTTTTACTAGAACCTAACAAAGCAGGGGATTCAACTCCTGCTTTTTAGTTATGAATAACTACAAAGTCGTTCTCCTGGAATACATAGTTTTTTAAATTAATTTAAAGTTGTCTTTCTGGACTGGATGCTTTATTTAACCCATAGTTAAAGGGAGAGATGGATTCCCAAAGGATATTTGCACATGTGAATGTAACGAACTTGACTTGGAATTTAAACTCGGCACCCTGATTCATTTTACTTACACCAACAGCACATCACCGAAGCTCTGAGAAATCTGATCAACTTTACTTTTCTGAAATAAAATATTTTCAAGACATTTATTGAGATTAGTTATTAATATTTAGTCAAATTTTTTAAGTTAACTATCCTCAATTTTCCATAAATCATATTTTTAAACATCCGCTAACAGATCACCAACAACAGGCTTTTAAGCTAAACACTGGGCAGAAATTCCACTTAGCAATAATTTCTTTAGTGACAGCACATCAAATTTATAAACTAAATAACAAAAAATACACGGGGAAACCGACTTTTATTAAAATAAAATAAAAAAGTGAAAAATCTGTGTACAAAACATTTATTGAATTTTAAATCCATACGTTAACTGCTAAAAGTTACAAAATCCTTTCTTATAAGAATCTTAAGAATCTTAATTGCTTAGAGATCAGACTCTCTCTAGGGGTTGCAAAGACATTTTTTTTTTTAATGACTATGTTGGGATTGCAATAGGGAGAGAGAAAGAGAGTGTGTGATTTTACTCACTCACTAGTCAGTTGTAATTGATCCTTGGAGAGATAAACTTTAATGTTTAATTACACCACGTCGAAGTGCTCTCTACATCCGCTTATACGAAATTAAACTGTTGACTGTTCAAGTCTTATTTTCTTTCCTACTATCATCGTTTTGTTTTGTTTTTAGTAATTAAGTGAACAATCATAACGGTAGAATGCCTGATAAATGAAATGCATTGAAAATATAAACTGTTGAACGAAAATGACAGAGCAGAGCAGTAATTATATATTATGTACAAAAAATCTAAAGTGGGTAATCATCCAATGTAACATTTGTGTACAATTCGAGAATGTTTCAGCAGTGTCATCATCGATGGCATCATAAGTAGCACGCGTGGAGCATCACACACACCATTTTTAAGGAAAAAAAATCTTTTAACATGTGTCATATACACACATGCACATATCAAACAAGAAACTATAAAACATGCACATACACACACAGTTGTTTGTTTTATGTACACTCGTACACTACAAAGATACTTTATGCAATGTTGTTGAGAAAATATGCTGTTGGTCTGTTTGTCTCAAACTGGATGTTTCAATAGAACTATTCCTAATTAATAAAATAAAATTTTCTTGTCCCACACCTCACTACGCGGAAGTGAGAGAGAAGGTGATAAAAACAAAAAATAGTAAAGAAAGTTTACGCGTTTCATTTTTATGATTTTTATATCAAAATTATTTTACCTTGATCGATTCCAGTAGGATCCTTAAAACTTTCGTGAACTCTTTTGTAATAATTAAACGTTTCATCGGAAATCAAAGTTTTCCTTTCGGCTTCTTCTGATCTTTTTTTTTCTTTCATTGTTACAGCATAAAAAGTAGTCTAACTCAAAATAACTTTTTTTCTGTTTCCCTTATCGACGAAGAAAATTTACGATACACATGTGCTACTTTAGAAATTAAACAAATTAGAGCTAGCCACCAATTCGGAATACTTGATTTGCGAATTTAGAAACAAGATTTTGTAAATAATTTAGAGTTTTTAATTAAAATTGAAAGCGTTAAAGATTTCGAAATGTACTGTTTTTATTTAATATTAGTCAAAATATACTAAATAGTTTTTCAAAAAGTTATACGTATTTAACTAACTGGCTATGATGTTGAACAGAACCGATGTGATCCATTCAAAAAAAGAAAAAGGGATGCGCTGTAATTTTTTGAAAGATAAAAACTTTATGAATTATTCTAATTATTTTTTTCTATTCAAGAAAAATAAAAACAGTGTAATTATTCATCGAAAAATTTAATTTAATTAGAATAATTTACAAAGTTTTCAAATCTTTTAAAAATTTCAGCGCATACCTATTTTTTTAAAACAAAAAAGCTTTTCTAATTAAATAATATTTATTGCGTTTTTTTTATTTAAGATTCAGAGCAGATCTTCAGTAAGAAGGGGTCGATTTTACAAAAAAAAAAAAAAATTGATGATTTAAAAATTTAAATTCTTCAATGAATTCTCTCTTTTTTAGTCACTAAAAAATCTCGTTAATTAATTTTTTGAGTTTTCATAAAATTAAATGAGGGTATGACACGTAAAAATATTATTTTTACTAATATTTTCTAAAGAAGCCATTTATAAAATAATTTAATTCATTTTTTAATAAGTCCTGAAAGTTTCATTAAAATCTGACAATTATTTTTGCAAGAATTTTTAAATAAATGTCTTTTTCATTGCCAAAAAAGACATTAAAATTTAACTTTTAAATCTATCGGCTGACGCAAGACAAACAAGAATTTTAAACCAATATTTGAATGTTTAAAAAAGTTAAGTATTTAAAAAATAATATCATTAACAAATAATTCAAGAATACTTTGGTCTTTTCTCATTAATAACAACAAAGTTTTTGGGTTGGCAATAAAAAATATAAAACTTTGTGATCAAGTTTGGGACATTTTTTTTATTTTTGCCATAGTATTTTTTTCTTCTAGACATTAAAAAAATATCTAAAAAGTGTGTGTGTGTGCGTGCGTGCGTGCGTGCGTGCGTGCGTGTGTGTGTGTGTGTGTGTGTGTGTGTACACGCGCATGCCCGCAAGTGCGTGCGTACGCATGTGCGTGAGAGAGAGATTTACGATTTTACAATGTCCGGACTGTTGTCCATCTTTGTTGCCATATTCACGATGTTTCAGCCGTTGTACGCTCCGACCTTCTTCAGGTGATTGGAACGCCGTGAATAGGAAAACAAAGATGAGGACAAAAGTCCGAACAATGTAAAAAACTACTACAAAATTTACATAAACCAGTAAAAATTTAACGGTTTTCTTTTTTTAATTTTTTTTTTTTATTAACCAATCTTATTCTTAAATGATTGCATAAGCGCTTGGCAAATTCTATGACAATTATAAAATAACCGTAGAAATTCCGTTATTGCATCATTTTAATTATTTGAACTTAACAGCTTTAACAAAATATTGCAATACACTTAAAGACTACGACTAAAGACTATAGTCACTAAGACCTGTGACTTGACCCCAAAAAAACTTGTGAGTTCAGTACCTGGCTACAACAAAGGTGAAAAAAAAATTGGAGAGTTAAGATAAAGAGAGATAATTGATATTGAGATACCCGGAAGTAGCATGGCACGAGGAACTAGAACAATCTACCCAAGGGTTCAGTTTGAAATTCCAATCACCTGAAAAAGGCCGGAGAGTACAATAGCCGAAATATCATGAATATGTCAACGAAAAAGAATAGCGTAAGTGTAAATTACCTCATCTCAGAAATATAGACAAAAAAAAAGGAGAATGTAGGTTGCACAAAGACTAACTACTAAAAGAAGAGCAAGTAAGATAGTTACTGTGGCTAAACCTTTTTCCGATCCTTCTTGATATTTTTGTACTACTACTACTACAGTTACATTTAACTTTTTGTGCGAATAAATAAATTGCGTTCAAGATATGAAGAATCTGTTTAACTTCTATGTGCATTCGTTCAACCTAATAACCAGTTAAGAATATTTTGAACAAAAATTATACGAAACTAAGAACAAACTATTACCTCGGCATTACTCCGTTCGTGTCGGTTCTCCGGCATGGCTTGTTGTTAAATTACTGAGTTCAGAAGTGTGCAGAAAGAAGTGAAAACCAACATTATTACAAGTCCACACGACAAGGGACATCCTCATAAATATGCTGTTCTCTTATGTACGCTTGTCAGCTTACCAGGGACAGTCTTTGATAGCTAAAAACATGGTTTCACATCATAATACCTACAAGGTCAGTTGAGTCAATGCCTAAGAAAAACTTACGTAAAAAAATTAAAAGGTTTTCTCGGTTAGCACAAGAAATTTAAATGGCATTCTGCACATGTTTTATTCTAATTATTGCCCAATTTGATTTGTATCGCTTTTGATTATCTATTCTATTCTATTTACGTCCTATTCGTCCAATATTTTTTGTTTGGTCTAAGATAGCTTTTGATTTTGTTTAAAAAAAAAAAAAAAAAAAAAAAAGAAGGAAGCATTACCTTAAAAGTTAAATCTTCGCTGAAACTTTTAGTTTTCATTTAAGCATGGAAAATTGATTTTAAATACGTTTGGTTAAAAAGAAGAGGTAAAATTTTTAATAAGGCAGATGTTGAATTTTTATTTTTTTAAATTAGAACAATTTCTGTTCAAGAAACTGATATATTTTTCTTTCAGCAATATTTTGTGTTGATTACCTACCGACCACAATTAAAAAAAAAAAAAAACGACCGAACTTATGAAATTGGTTCGTTCTTTCCCCCACCCCGTTCTTTTTGTAACAAAATTTGTTCACTCTTTAAATAAAAAAATAAAAGATCTTTCTTCATATCCTCTAGAATTCTTTATGGATCATCTTAAATTTAGGACCTGTTGGTTAATTTGAATGCTTGATAGGGTTCAACTAAAAATTTACTTAAATATTTGCAAATGTACAGGCACGTAACAAATTTAAATGGTATTCTGTACAATAAATGTTTTCTAATTGTTGCCCAATTTATTTGTATTGCTTTTTATCGTTGATTACATCCTATTCGTCCAATAGGAGTCCAATACCTTTCATTTTGGTGTTGATGTGGGATATTATTGGAGTGCAAGGATTAACCTTTGCAACTCAATTTGATTTGATCAACAACTATTTTTAGATGAAAATTTTCTATTTTTATGCGAAACCCTTACAATTTAATTTTTTGTTTGTTTGTTAAACATCAAAATTTTTTCTGTTCTGTTTGATGATGCAATATTTTAACTTTGAATACTATGCGATCACCAATGTCGAACATGATCAGTACCTAGGTGACCACTTAGGAATACCAGGTGATGTAATCTTGGATGTGTAATGGATAATGCCTCCGAATTGTTGATCAGAGAGTCGAGTTCAAAATAATTATTCATTTATTTTAGTTTACCTTGGGGAAGGTATGGATCCATATCTTCTCTTCACAGCTCAAGGGTTATTGTTAAAAAAATCCTTGTTATCTTAAAAAATTATTACAATCCTTTTCTGGCTTTTTTTTTTTTTTTAATAACTGCAAATGCAAACGGTTGATAAAACAAAAATCAATCTTTATGGGGCAAGATGACTGTGCCTGTTTTGCAAGCTAATGTTTCATTCTTATTGATAGCTAATTTGTTCATACCCAGAAACTAAAGAATTAGAGACTAAGTTCATGAAAAAAGTTTGTTATTGTCTATACAGAAATAAAATAATTAACAATATTTGCATATTGTGCACTTTTGTTAAAATCAGTTGATTAAATTTAGTATTTTAATTTTTCAGTTTTTTAGAAATTTACATTTGTTCACTAAGCATATAGCTCCCCAACCTCGAAGCTGGAGAACTTTTTTGAAAGATTGGGTTCTTTTACGAGAAAATGTGCCTAAAGGATTTGAAAAGTATTTTCCTGGAGGTAAAAAGAAACCACCCAAAGATGCTCCCACTGGACAAAAGAAAACTCCATCAAGTGGTAAACTACTTTTGTTACATATTTTGTTTGTCTCTTTTGTGTATTTCAAACAGAAATTATTGATTGAAATCTAAAATTTTTCTTTTTTTTAATCTTTCAGTTTTTCGGCCATTTTTAAGCGATTGACACATTTGTAAACAAAAGTTAATTCTTGATTTTAAAAATATTACAAAAATAAAATATACAAGTGTGACACATCATTTTTGGAAAATTAGCAAATTTAATGTTAAATTAATCTGATTTACACAAGTATTATGTATAGCATGAAATTTAGAATAAGACTATTTCTTAAACACGAGTTCAACTTTCTAAACCTTCCACTGTATGTATTGACAGATATGTGATAAGAAAAGTGTATGTTGATCACAAGTGACATAACTGTACAAGTTTTTTCGTTTAAGGGGAAAAAACTCTGAAATACATGACATTTTGATTTACACATACAAATTATCATACACACAAAAAAAATTAAAATTATTTAACAAATAGAAAGGCACGATGATTTGTATTAAACTTTTAAATTTTTGATTAGTAGATATAATCTTCGCTTAATAAGTTTATAAACTAACCCCAACAAATTTTTGAAGTATTTTATAAATTATTATAATAAAAAAAAAATGAAAACAATTCTCTTAAAATTTCGTTATTTACCAAAAATTTTTTCTTCAGACTATAATGTCTTTAATTTATATTTATTAAAGCAAGCAAAAGCTTATCAAATTAAATAATGTCATAGTTATATTGAATTTTTTATTTTACTATTCAGAGCAGATTTTCGAAAATAGAGGCAAAATATTTTTAAAAAAATAATAGTTGATTTACATTCCCCAATGAGTCCTGCATTTAACTAATAAAACCGATTTTCTCAACAAAATTTAATTTCTTAAAACATCATGAATTTATGTGGAGTAGTGGGTAACAGATGTTAAAAAAATATATTTTTAGAAAGAATTTTTCAAAAAATAATAATTTCAAAATAAGTCCTGAAAGTTTCATTAAAATCCAACAATTATTTGATTTTTGCAAAAATTTCCAGATTCATGTATGTCACCAGAAAAAAAAAAAGAGTTATGTAATACATTTTCTATTGTAATCTTGTAATGATTTGGTTACTCACTAAAATCAAAACAAGATTCTTTACCAAAATTTCAAACATGATAAAAGGGATTGAAAAATTTGTAAAAATACTTAAAATATACTTTGATCTTTCCTCTTGATAACAACAAACATTTTGATCAAAAAAATTTTTTTTTCTGCGATTTAGCGTAGGTACTTACTCCAAGGATGTGCGTTGTGGCGCAGTGGATATCGGCTCGGAAGGAGAAATCGGGGAACCGAGTTCGAATTCCAGTTGAATTCCTTGCATTCACTTACGCGCAAATACCCTTGGGAAAGGTATTAATCCGTCTCTTCCCTCCAGTTATGGGTTAAATAACAGGACAGATTGGGTTCTATAGCCTTGGTCAGCAACCAGTCTACCGCAGAAAGCAATGGCAACCTACTGCGGGATAATCTTCTGCCCAGTCAGTCATGTCTCTTTCGAGACATGATCGCCCAAGCGTGCATTGCGCATGGCACTTAACTGACTGACTTACTCCACTCATTTTTGATACCTAAGTTTTAAATTGAATTTTTAAAATGTTTTTGAAATGTTTCCTTGAAGCTTTAATTTTAGCTTAATTGGACGCTAAATGATTGTATTTATTTTACTATTTCCAGTAAACAAAATACTCTGGTAGATTTTAAACAGAAATTATATTGATTGGAATCTAAACTAAAATCAACTTCCACTAAATCAATTTAAAAAAAAAAAACAGCATAGCAAAAAAAAAGGTCCTGAACTTAATAAAAACAAACTTTTTCAATCAAAATGTTTCTTATTAAAAGAATGATCAAAGTTTTTGAGTAATCAAAACATTTGCAAACAAAAGTTAATTATCGATTTTAAAAATCTTGCAAAAATAAAACATACATCTTTGTTGGTACCTTCTGTTTTATTTTCATATTTATTGAATAACACTAACAGTTTGGAATTTTAAACTCATATAGATTTCTTAAACAGTTGTTTATTTTAAAATATAATACGTAGTTAGAGGTGCTCATTTTAAAAGTCAGTAATTAAGTAACCAATTTTCTGCATGTTTCCAAGTCTCTATATCAACTAATTTTAGAAATATATTTCATGGTCTTTTTATATTGTTTCCTAATGGCAGCTGTAAAATATTTTTACATTTTTCTATCTAATCAAAGTTTTCATTTAGGAGGACAAATAGTGGCTTCATAGATAGCTTTTTTTATTTTCAATGTTAAATTTGACATGTATGTTAATATCATATTACAGCTAAATTTTCCAGGTCAGGTTAATATCAGTTTACAGCTAAAGCTTATTATATTTTTTTATAATTATAGATATTTTTGTAATTTCTTTTGTTTTCTTTTGTGATAGAATGAATAATATTATTATTATTATTAGTAGTAGTAGTAGTATTTTTAATTATTTTTATTTTCATTATAATTATTACATCTGAGAAAAATTGTTTGCTACATACATGTATATATAAATGCATATGTATGTAAATACATATATATATATATATATGTGTGTGTGTGGGTATATGTTTCTATACATATATTTGTTATCTCTTTATTGTTTTATTTATTATTATTATTTTTTATATTATTATCTATCAATCCTTTGTAACTTTCTAAGAATGAATTATATACGTCAGTTTCGACCTATCAGGTTTTTATTTTTTTAATTAATTTAAAATTGTTCTATTTTTCTTTCCTTCTTTTTGTATATCCCCCCACCCCGCTTCTGTTCGGTTTATCAAATTTTTCCTGTTTCTATATTTATATTTTTTAAATTAGCATTAATTTTTAAAATAATAGTAGTTATTTTCTCAAATTATATCAGAATTATGATGTACAATTTTTTTTTGTACCATAAAGATATCCTGGTATATTTGAAATTAAATTTCATAGTTAAATTTTTCTGTGTTTTTTCTAAGAGAACAGTTAGGTGGTTTGAAACGCTATTATGAGAAATGGTATCAACATTTATTTCTTGTGATACTGTATTTCCTGTTATTATATCTCTTTGTCCTTTCTTTTTCTCTTCCTGTTTTCTATTCAGTTTTTTCTGTTTCCCCTTTTTTCTTTTTTTTCAACTTTTTTTTTCTCTTCTTTGCATTAATCAATCGTCTATCTTTTCTTTATCCTTGCTTTCCTCTTTCTTTGGGATTCTTTTTCAAATGAGTGAGAAATTTTCGTAAATAACCGTTACAAATGTTTGTTCTAATATGGACATGTGAGCGTAGATGTAAAATTAAATAAAAGAAAAGGAATTTTTTGGTGGGAGGGGTGATATTTTGACGACCAACTGTCGTACCATTTGGGTCTGACAAGCCACGATAACATCAAAACGCGGTGAAATATGTATTACCCATTGTAATGACCTAAAATCTTTTATAAATTATATTACTCTGTTAAATTAAATAAATGAATTTAACATTGAGTTTGTCTATATTGAAATTTACCTGGATTGCATACCAAGTGTACTATGTTATCTATATATATATATATATATATATAATTATTTGTTGTAACAAGTTTTGTATAGTAGATAAGGAAATTGAACATAGAATAGACTGCTAGAGTTAGTTTTACTAAACCACACAAGCTGCTACAAAACTAAAACCTGAAAACTAGTGTCAAGTCCATAAATAGCCTCATCAGATTTAGATTTTCATATGGATGTCATGCATGGCCCTAAATAATAAAATGAAAGATGAAAGTTGACGTTCAATCAGATACCTGTTTTTAATGATAAATTTACTTTCATAATTTTACTAAAATAACAAAAAAATTTGTGAAACATTTACTTATGTTTTTTTTTATTTGGTCAGAATATATTGTCACATAAATTTGTCTCTTTTTCATTTTATTAACTTTCTAAATTTTTTTTGTTAATCAGTCTCCAAATGATCAAAACATGTTTGTGATCCAAATTTTTTTTCTGTATTTGGTAGATGCTCAAAAAGGATCTCCACCATTCAGAAGTCAAGGAAGTGATAAAAAAATAGAATTTTCATTCAGTTTTGGGAAGTAAGTTGAAGAATATTCATGTTGTCATTTATAAGCAGGGACTTGATCATAAATGTAGATTAAAATCTAATATTTTACATTTTTTTCTCTTATGATCAAGAGAAATTATTGAAGTGCCACACAGGGCTGGGCTGTCAGTCTGATATCATACTTTTGATATCATTTTGGTGGGTAAATGGTATCGCATGCTGTTCAGTTTTCTCTCAAAGTATCATGCAGCAAATATTATTGGGTTACATAGTATAACAGAAAACTATCTACAATCCAATGTATGATCTGACTGTAAACTACTATTGCTATTGACAAATAATGATCAACATAACTAACAATGAGATATAGAAAGTTGGTTTCATCTGTTTCCTGAAGGCATTGATTAAAAAGTCAGTATCTAAATTTGATTTATTAGTAGGTATCCTAAACTGACCTAGTTTAGGGTGCAAAAACTGATATAGTGAAATTCCTTTTAATTTTAACTTACAATATCTTGTTTATTTTTGGGGTTATTTTGATAAAATTTAATATTTTCTCTTTTTATAAAGATACAATTCTTTCACTTGTGTTATTAATAATTTTTTTTTTGGCCACTTCAAGTTAGGTCACTATCTATTTTTGTTAATGATTGCTTTATATTTTACATGTAAAAAAAAAATGTTGGTGTTTTTCAAATTTTTTTTGTGTGCAATATTGTGTACCACTATACATATAAAAATGATACCATTTTAAAGGAAAATATATATATATATACACACACACACACTATTTGAGCATTTTCTATTATAAGGTGTCCATACACTTTGCAGTAAAAATAAACTTTATAAGAGATTGCTGAATATTTCTCATTATCTTTTTAAAATTTTTCTTTGAAAAATATCAAACTTTTCTTTTACAAATTCCCATTAGTTTTCTGGGTCTATATTTAGTCATGTGTTTTAAACATAATACTACATAAAATTTTAAAGTATAATATTTACTGGTACTTTGAATTATATTCCCCTTTTTCTTTTCACTGTAACAACTTCATTAAAATTTAATGTTTAAACTAAGAATCAATTATCACTTAAAATTAAAAGATAGGCAAAATAAAAAGTAACAATCTATGTGAATAGATTCATTTACATAGATTTTACACTGATTGTTACAGAAGAACCATACTTTTCTCTTGAATTTCATGTTGTATAAATTCCAGTCTGTCAAATCTTTTAACTTTCTATTTAACTAAGAAAACTACAGAAGTGAAAAGATGAGGACATCAGTCTGAACAATGTAAATATTTATACTATATTAGCAGTCTAGTAAACTGACCAATGACAGCCTTTTTTTAATAAATTAAGCCCCAAAGTATTTTACACTCACACTCAAATTGATAAACTTCAAATTGAACACTAATGTTTCACATTTCCTGTTTAGAATATTAATGAATTCTCATGGATTTTATGCAGTAAGATAAATAAAAATGTTTGAAATCTAAATCTTTGATTCTATTACAAAATGTAACTTGACCAATATAAAATTATAGTTAAAAAATATTGCTCTTCTGCAGGTGTTATTTCATAACTTGTGAAATATGATCTGCTAACCTACACCAGAAATAATTGGAGGCTTAACATAATAGATGAGCTTATTCTTAAGAGCGTTTGTTTCCTTTCTTTTAATTGTGAATTTCATTCCTCATTTCAGAGGTAGCCGAGGACCTTTCCTTGATCCAAATGATCCAAACAGCAAAGTGCTACTAGGAATATTGACTGGTATTGGATTGGTAGGCTTGGTTGGACTCTACCAAACTCAGTACAGAGAAATCACATGGAAAGAATTTCTCTCACTCTACTTGACAAGAAATACTGTAAATAACTCTATATGCAGGTTTTTTCTTATGAATTTTATTTGTTCTCTAATTTGTTGGATTTTTTTTTTATGTGTGTGTTGTTTTAAGGACTCAATACATTTTGTATGTATTTTTTATTGCAGGTGGAGAAATTAGAAGTAATAAATAAGAAATGGGTACGAGTCAAATTGTTGTCAGGTTCACAGGTAGACAGTTCAGTAAGTCATCACTTCATTCTGAAACCTCTTGAAAATAATTCATTTTAATTACGCAAACAAAATGGTTAATTTACTTTCTTTTACAAATTTCCAACTGGTTGTTACATAAGAATTCTGAAGATTCCTTCAGTAAAATCTGTGCTTAATTCTACTTTGAAAGGCTGTTTCAGAATAGAGAATAATTTCATTCCTTTCTTGTATCATAATTCAATAAACACCAGGCATTAATTCCTTGCCAGTTATACTACTTATCAAAGTAAAACACTGAAAAATCAAAAAACTTTATCACTCATCCAGTAAGAGGGGAAACACAAAAATATTGAAATGTGAAAAAAAAATTTCAATTTTTTTCTGATTTTAAATATACAAACAAAGACATTATAGTAACATACATCTAAATATTTTTGTTAATTTAATAATGTCAATTTTTACACTTATAGAAAGTATCAATCTTTCAGTTTTGTTTTATTGTTGGACTGACCACTTCTTTCAGATATTAATTCTTAAAAAACTCCCAGGCTTATCTATAAATGTAATGTTTAAAAGATGAAACAAACGTTAAGAAATAAAAACCTACATTGTCTCTTGTGATTGTTGATTCTCATTAAAATATTATCATTAATATCATTCAATATTCATCTGCTTAAAAATGAGATGACTTAATAAAAATGCCTTTATTATTTTTTGTTGCAGCTTTTTTGTTTGTTGTTTCTATTTTCATCTCTATATTCTCTATAGTTTTTTTATTATTATTTCTGATGAGTTCCTTGTGGTCATAATATTCTAAGAATAATGTGAATGAACATAAAATATTAATCTAATTAGCCAAATATAGATTACCTATAAATATCTTTTTCAAAATTAATTTACACTTTTTGTTTTAAGATTGTCTGGACAAGATTTTTAGATTGTGCGTTGCTCCAAATCAGCACAGTTGTTATTTTTAGTGTTTAAACTCTCTGTGGTACCCTATGCAAATGGAGCCGAGTTGTATTTAAGTGCTAAGCCAATAACTGTTTGGGGCCCATTATGTCACACATAACAGTATACCACATATTGAGTACTGAAACTGTAAGACATACCAGGCATAACAAATGGCATTGCCGATAGGATGCTTGGGTCCTATGGATGATCATGAATACGTTAAAATTTGGAGAAAAGCCTTTGCAACTACAACAAAATTGCATAATCTCAAAGGCTCAAGAATGGAAAGCAGATAGAACCAAATTATGAACTGCGGGGTGCAAGGCACTAAAAATTCTCCAGAATGGCATAGCCACAGGAATTAGAACAGATGTCTTTTGTTTTTGTTTTTTTAAAGAAATTGTCAGCATAATAAAAAGAAGCATTAGGCTGTAAAAAAAAATTTGTTAATCGCTGAAAGGATGAAATTTTTAGAGTGGCCGGGGGAATCTGTTATGCAGTACATACACACTTAAGGGACAGGAGAAGCATTGCGAATTTGAAAAGCTAGGGGCTCAAGACATGTCAACTGAAGATGAGCTGATTCTATTAAGAACAACTGAAGGACTTAGTGACCCACATCATAAACAAAAAGTACTGGCAACCGAACAAGATCCAGTATTGAGCAAAATAAGTGAAACAGTTATTCAATTGTAGAGTGGTCATTTAAGGAGATACAGCATAAGTTAACGATTCAAAATAAAATTATATGCAGTGTAGTGGTGATAGTAGCTCTGCAAACATTAAAGACAGACATATTGAGAGGAGTACACTATGACGTACATTGTGGCATCACTGCAACGCACATGATTAAAATTACAATCATGGTGGCCAGGTTATGCAAAAGATATTAAAAAATGTATTAATAAATGTCCAGAATGCAATGAAATGAGAAGATTCAGGCAAAAAGAGCTTCATTTATAGCCTACAGAGGCACAACTATGGCTCAGAGAACATATACACCACGCACACGTCAGTAGCATAAGATCATGTCTTAATGGTGAATGAGTACTCTGATTGGCCAGAAGTAATCAAAGTTATAGACTGGATAGAGTGCACAGGTTTCAAGAGACGTATTTGCAAGGTATGAAGTATCTCAAACGTTAGTATCAGATAATGCTTCTGAATTTTGGGACGAAAATTTGAGTACATGGTTGAGGCAAATAAGCTGCATACCATCCTCAATTCAATGGAATCAGAAAGCAGATGTTACAGACAGTTGAAATGACATTGAAAGCATTCTCACCCATCACGGAAAATATTGAGGCATTTCTAGTAAAAATGCTCTTCAGTTATAGGTCAATACCATACGCAGAGAGGAAGTTGAGCCTATCGGCCCTTATGGATAGACAGATTATAGCTCTCATTACTGTGTCTTTCATCATAAGGAAGAGAGTATGGTACAAAGAAGACAAAAGTGCAAATCCCAAAGTGAATTTCCTTTTGCAGAGAGGCAGTAATACAGCTCTGATTGAGAAGGGACAGTATCTTTTAGCTCAGGTGGATCAATTTAGAAAAAGGATTGTGTCGGGCAATGTGGAGATGAGACCAAAGTTGGGAGGAGGAAGGTAACTACAATGAGGACGCAGAACAGAAACACAGAAGCAAGGAGAGAGAGAAAATTATGGTGATGAGGATGAACAAGAAATGGACATAAGTGGAAAAGAAAAAACTGACGAGGATGAAGAAAGACCAAGGTCACCAATAAAATGGAGAAGAGAGGAGCAAAAAGCAAGAACTACATAAATCAGGAGTAGTTAAACGTAGCAAAAGGAAAAACAAGGATATATGACCACTCCAGTTCAGGAAGGGTGTAGTATCCTATACAAATGAGCCAAGTTGTATTTAAATGCCAACCCTTTAACTGTTTGGACCCCATTACGCCATGTGTAATGGTGTACTACATATTGAGTATTGAAACTGCAAAATATACCAGATGTAACACTCATTGTTTTCAGATATTGAATTGCATTCATTAACTAAAAATTGTTTGAATCTACATGTAAAAAAAATTATTCATTTATGATACATTTGTTGGTTATTTCACAGTTTCTTTACTTAATACTTTAAATTGTTTGTAAAATACAATAACCAGGTTACAGATAGCATTAAAAGTTTGTTACTGGTTATATGTTAGATAAATTTTCTTATGGTAAGAGGAGAAAAAATTTTGCTTGAATTTGGATTTTAAAATGTTTTAATATTTACACGAATTACGACTGGTAGATTTAAAACATCTCAGATTTCATGTTGACGCTTTACATTGATTTTTTTTATTTTTATTTTTGCTAGAGTATAATTTGGTTTAACATTGGAAGTGTTGAGGCCTTTGAAAGAAACTTGGAAAATGCCCAGCTTGAAATGCACATTGAACCAGCAAATTTTGTCAATGTTGTCTACAAATCAGAAACAGAATTGTAAGTTCTACATTTTAAACATTTGTTCTCTTTTCATGAGGCATAGAAATATGGAATAAGTTTACAACATTGATTACATGATATTGTTAGATGCTGTGAGGTTTCAAAGAAAGGGGCGTGGAGTGCATTCATTTATTTATTTATTTGGAATTTTCATTTTCTATATTAAGATATATTGTATGTAAACACTTGTAATTTGTACATCAAAAACAATTGTCAGTTTCAAAATTTTTGCATTGTTTTATACTATTAAATGTTAGTGTGTTTATATTTTGGTTATTTGATTGAAATTGTACATAGTTTTGTTTTTAATTGATTTAAAGTTAGTATGCGTGAATGATATATATATTTTAATTTATTTGTTTGAACATTATTTTTAATAGATACTCGGTTTTTAATTAAACAGTATATTTATATGTATCTACCAGCCTGAATATTTTAGAGAAATAATTTCAGTCTAAACAAAGCCAAATCAAGCTTTATAAACAAATTTCCGATTTCTCATAATATTCATTCCTGCTCTGAAAGTGTATCTTAATGTAAACAAACGTAAACAATGTTATGGAAAGTATTTGAGTAGATACATTGTTTTTAATTAAGCAGTTTATTTATATATATATCTACCAGCCTGAATGTTTTTGAGAAATTTCTCAAAAATATTCAGGTTGGCAGATGTATATAAATATTTTGTTTAATTAAAAACAAAGTACTTACTGAAATACGAGTATCTTTTAAAAAAAAAAAAAATTAGAATACGTCAGTTGTTAATCCATTTTTGTAAATCTATTATATTGTAGAGCTCAAAATTACAAATCAAAATATCTATATATATATATATATATATATATTAAAGCAATGGATTATTTTTATATATCTGTGTGGGAAATATTTTGGACAGTAAAGTGTGACAGATACACACATACACATGCATTAACTAACATACACATACACGATTATTCACTTTACCATCCAAAATATTCCACGCACATGCGTTTAAAAATTATCTAGCAATCCAGCAGTTCGTCATATTTTAACTTTTTCCTTTTGTGGGCTTCTGCGTTTTCTTCCCAGTGGACTGTCAGTTTCCACAAAACTATGTCTGGGCGAAGTTTTGTGGTGGCAATTTGCTCTGGGAATTTCAATCTCAGCCTGAAGAGCATTGTAAAATGATTTACATCAGACAGAATGCAGCTCTTTGTAAGTGAGCATTGGGTATTCCAGCAGTTTCTGTATGTATCTTATTTTGGTTGCTCGTTTGAGACTAGCACGTAATAAAACAGATCAGTCAGTATGTACTGATGCTCTTTGAGATCTGCTATTAACTCTGCTGCTTGAGATGTGTACAAGGCCAGGGAGTGAGCAACACAGTGCACATTTATGGGGGGGGGGGTGGACCTAAGCAGTATGCCTGTGTAGGCTTTCTTCTATTCATTATGGCAGTTTCATCCAATCCCATGCTCATCACTTTTGTTAATGGGATTTCTAATTTTAGTATGACTTCTTGGATGGATTTTGGAATTCCTACACCTGTTGTATTATAACACTTTATTTGCAACAAAATGGGTGCTTGGTTGAAAGATCACAGGGTCAATAATTTGGACATATACAACAAGGCGTTTGTGGTTGTTTATGTCAGTAGATTCATCTATGAGCGCAGTAACAAATGGAGATTTAGTCACCTTTGTTTTTAAAGGTGCCTGTATGGTATCTTCCATACTAGATAGCAATTCCTTACCTGCATATTGTGGTCTGTATGCTACTGCTTTTTGCTGATCATAGAGAAAGGGGAGATAGAATTCACTTTTATTCCCCCTCTTCAAAGATAGTCAACCATTTCTATTGATGCTATCAACTTTGAAATGTACATTTAAATTTTCCTTACAAGGTATTGCTGTTTTTAATTGACTTTTAATTAAGTTGAAGTTACAGCTTACATTATGGTGTTGCCTTTTTTATTTTCAGTTTCCATCAAATTTCGATTCTCTACCTTTTCTTTTAATAATTGACAGTAAAAATGAATTGCTATCATGCACTTCTTCCTTCATAAATTCCTAGCAGTCAAAGATTGACCAACAAAATAGCTATATTGACCATGTGTGTCCGTCAGTACCTGGAGTATCTTTGGTCTCTTAAACACTTTCTTGTAACTATGGGTTACAAGTAATCATTGAGAAATGCTCTTCACATTGATCTGCTCAGAATACACCACAAACATACCTACATCATTTGATATTTCCTAACAATACATACTTTCCACAGTTTTCGTTAAGTTTCATTGTTGTGCTAAATGTTTTATAGTGTTTTGGTTAATTTTCTCATCACTTAAAATCAAATTTGATTTAATTATTTTCAGACTACAAGATCTTGGCGACAGTTTATAGACTGTCAAAGTGATGAGAATGTTTTGTTCATGTACTAAAATCAGCATCCTTAGTCTTATTAATTTATTTTGGTGATACAGACCCCATTTTGTATTTATTTGAATTTGTAAAATATTTTATTCGCTTGACATATACTTCCCTATTTTATTTGATAATTTATTTCATTGTTATTTATGTTATTACAGAAAAATATTTTCTTTGAATTTTGTATCCTACAGAAAGTTGGGAGTATCACTGATTAATTTTGGCCCCATTTTTCTAAGCTGATTCAAGAGAAGTTACTTAAATTTTATTATAGGAAAGTTCACCTAATCTAATTTAATTTTTTTTTTTTTTATATGAGTCAACACAGCCAATTTATTAATATAATTTCCAAAAACGAAAAACTTGTTCTGTCATAATTCTCAAAAAATATAGTTTCTCAATTGAACTGTGATTAAATGTAAATACTGTTTTTGTTTTAAATATAAGAATTTAATTTAGAAAAAGACTTTTGTTCTGTCAGTTTAAGTTCCGCAATGATTAAAATTGTTTTTCAGGATGATGGTAATAGTCATCAGCAAAAAAAAAAAAATACATGTGGGGGATATTAAAATCAAGCAGGTACAAAAATTTAAATACTTGGGAAGTGTTCTAACAGAAGATGAAAAGTGCAACACAGAGACCCGAAGGCGAATTGGCATGGTAAAGGACACATTCCAGAAGCTGAGTAAAATATTAAGACACAGGAAACTTTCACTAGAAACAAAGAAGAGAGTACCAGATTGCTATGTGATGTCAGTTCTTCAATATAGCAGTGAATGTTGGACAATATCAACTAAGATGAAGAAAAAACTTGAAGCAGCTGAAATGTGGTTCTACAGAAGGATGCTGCAGATATCATGGACTGAGCATGTGAGCAATGATGAGGTGTTGGAAAGAATGGAAACGAAAAGGAAATTAATATTGAGCATCAGGAAGAGGCAACTGAAGTTCCTAGGACATGCAATGAGGAAGGAGGGCTTTAAGATCCTGATACTAACAGGCCAGATAGAGGGAAAAAGAGACAGAGGCAAGCAGCGGATAACATATTTGAAGGGCTTGAGCAGGTGGATGACAGAACGGGGGCTGCAAGATGTTACAGAAGAAAGTGTGCTAAGAGCCACCAGGGATAGAGAGATGTGGAAGGCCATGATCGCCTACATCCTGAAAAGACAAGGCACATAGTAAAAAAAAAACTTAGTCTGGAACCCTGTAAAAAAAAAATAACTTAGTCTGGAGCCCTGCAGTTTAACACCGCAATTTATTAAGATTTTCCTGGTGACCCATTCAAATCAAATCCATGGGTCCTGGGACCCATTAAATTAAAAAGCTATCGGCATCACTGTACCAGTATACTGTATCTTTTTTTTTCTCTGTCTCGAAAGAAGCTTTGATAAAAGAAAAACCTGTTAAATTGATATGTTTCCTATTTCTTACTTTTTTTGTTATATATACACACATATGTATGCATGTATGTCTGAAGATTGCGTTGAAGAATGAAACAGTCTGACCTCTGACCACTTATTTACATACCATCTCTATCAATTTTATCCATAAATATAGTATATTTAAAAATCATATTTTTATATATAATATATTTTCCAATTATAATTTATCCATATCTTCTGACCCCCACTTTTTTATTTTTTTATATCTCTATCTTTTGCATTTTTGATGAACAGTCTGCTATTGTCATGGTGTTACCTGGTAATAACAATTATAGACAAAAATATACAAATACACTTAGTTTATAGTAAGATATAGTTAGATATAACAATATACCAAAAATAAACATCATAAATATCTGCTTTAAACTTTTTTTTTTCTACCTATCTTATAGTCATTTGATGGTCAGTAAACACAAATATTCATTTCTAAACCTTGTTATTTAGGAGTCATTTTGAATAAACATTAAACTGTTTCTAATAGTAATTTTACCATTTTAGTGTACACTAAAATGGCAAAATTGTAACATTAGTTACCTACTTACTAATAAAATACTGTACAAAATGTGTTCCTTTGTGACAATTTTTCAATCTGTACGATTTCATTCTTGAGTTTTAGAATCCTTATAATTCAACTAAAATGCTTTTTTTTTTTCCCAAAAGTTTTTTGAATTTATTTAATTTTTTTTTTTTTTTGTAATAAATTTTTCTTTGAAAAAAATATCAAATATGATAAATTCTTTTCAACATTAATAATATATTTTAATAATCTAAGATAAAGTGTAGTCAAAACTTTTTCTGTCTGAATTTGAGATATGGAGTTATTTACAATATTTACCTGATTGAAAAATGATTTATTCCTTCTTCCTACTTCTTGTGGGCCTACTAAACTATATTGTCTAACAGATCCCGGACTAATCTTATTCTTCCATTTCAAGTACTTGTAAATATGCTTCTTGTGTTGATCTGCAAAAAAAATGGCAGGATCTCCAAAACTCTTCTGCACCATTCTCAATAATACTTTCTACAATTTTTAATTTGGACATTTTTTTTTTTACTTTTACCTTACATGACTAAAAATTAAATTGACCTCATCTGTGATACTCTAAAAATTTACTCTTTATCTGTTCTTTCTTCATTTCTATAGATTTTATTTAAACATTTAACATTTGTGATTAAAAATATTTTTGTATTCAAGGTGATTTCAATGCCAGAATTTGTTAAAAATGGATAAATAGTAATGTAATTAATGTCAGAAATCAAAAATCTAAAACAGCATTCAGAAACCTGAAATAAACATAAACAACATCATCATTAGTAATCATTCCTTCTTTAAAAGATTTTTGTTTATAGTTCAGAATACCTTAAAATGTAAATGACTTGCTGAAAATAAGGAGAATTGCTGCCAAAACAAACAGCAGTTTTATATCATCAAATTTTCCAATACTAAATAAGTAAATTATTTGAAAAGGATTTGATTTGAAACCAATTATTTTAAATATTGTTTTTCATTTGTTTTATTTCAGAGCATCTGTTGCATATTCTGCCATTAATATCATCTTGCCCATAGCAATACTTGTGTGGATTATTCGTAGATCTTCCAATATGCTACAGGTACTCTCATTTTAATATTAACTCTTTTTATATATATATATATAAAATTCACATCAGCTAAAATTATGTCTGACAAATTGACATATCTCAGCAAACATACAGAGAAATTGAAAATTTATAAAATAAAAACAGTTTTAAATTTTCATTCTATAAAATAATGGCAACATAGATTGCAGAAATTTATTCTTCTTAATTTTGCCTTTGATCAAATTACTCTTGATGAGGTTCTCTCAACCATGGAAATCAGTTAAAAATCTTCTGATAATAGAAAACTTCACTATGCTAAAGTTATGCTGACCTCATTAAACCTAAGAGTGATAAACCAATTTAAAAAATGTAAGGAATGATTCAAATCATCCAAATTTATATTAATGTAAAATATGTATACACTACCAATCCTACTGTAAAAAAAAAATAAAAAATAAAAAACGAAATTGGAAATTCTTTACATTAAATGACAGCAACCATCAATAAAATTTGTTTTTGCTATTGACACAAATATGTTAAAATGCCTTATAATGATTTAGTTACATGATACTATAATATATATATATATATATATATATATATATATATATATATATATATTCCAGCACTATTGCATGTAAACTCACATTCATTTCAAAGTTTGGACTATTAATGGCATAAATGCTTTATCTGGTTGAAATGTGGTCAAAAGTACTCAGAACCTTACGCATAATTTTAGGAAGTCTCATGCAACATAATATAGCTTATTTAACACCAAGAGAAACTTGCCAAAATGCTTAAGACATTCTTTGTTCTGTTTAGTAAAACCTGTTTCAACTAAGTTTTGCTATCTAAATATACTATATTTAAATTTTAGATATTAAAATCACTGATTTAAAAAAAATTCTCACATAGTTGTTTTAAAAACTAATTTTAAGCTGAATTATAAATGAAAATATGACTTATCCTAAATAATGTAACAAAATTCTTTTAATTTGTATTTTTTTTATATATTGTGATACTTTTGTTATATTCTAAAGAGCAGCTTAATTTGATACATGTCAGAAATTCATATATGTATATATTTGTTTTTATTTTTATATAGTGTTATATCCATTTCTTTTTATCTCTAACATGTAAGAAGCAGGGATTTGATATGGATATCTATTACATTTCTTACATATCTACTCTACTAGGATAATAGTTAGCTATAAGTCCATTTTTTCTAAAGAAAACAAAACTATACTGATTATAGTATAAGGACTTAGCCTAGTTTTTTAATTTATAATAATTATTGGTTTCAACTAAATTTGTTTCAGTGTTCTCTTAAATATGAAAGTTTTTTTAAAGTGCAACTGATATTAAAGCAAAATTCTAATGGTAATTTCAGATTTTACTATTGTTTATTTACCACAACTGTGCTGAATTTATCATTTTACTATTTTACACTATTTGAAAAATTGAAATCTCAAAAACAAAATAACAAGGATTTAAAATTGTTAAAAAAATTTTTTTAATATTTATACCACGGTAACTGGCTATTTACTATTTGCAGTTTTCAATGTTACATTGTCAGAAATTAATTTTAACAGCATTTAAAGTTTTTTCTCATTTCAACTTCATAGGATTAAAATAACTGAAGTTACTGTTAACAGGAATTAAGTTGTAAGCCTTTTATATTATATTTTAATACCCCCCCCCCCCCGATTCTAATAGCAAACTTGTTTAATATGTTTTAACACTCATTTTCATGTAGATGACTAACTTTTATGACACCTTAATAATTTTTTGCAGGGTGGACGCCCTGGTGGTCGTGGTGGTGGGGGTGGCATGTTTGGCTTTGGACAAACCACAGCAAAGATCATGAAAGATGACATTGGAGTGGAGTTCAAGTGAGTATTTCTGTGTCTCATATATATCAACTGTATAGCTTCTTTCTGAATTTCTGGGATAAGGAATTATCATACTATTTACATACAGGCAACAAAGATAAGAACAATAGTGTAAGTGACTGTATAACTTATAATGAAAAAAATTTGAACTTCCTTCACCAGTAGAAGTTTGTGTCCGAGTAAAATATTCTTTGCTGTTGTCTCTTCTTCACCCACCCTGACAAATGTTCAAGCCATGTTTATTTTATTCATGGTTCAGCAAATTCATACAATTGTCAGTTTTCAAGTTGCTACTTGAGTCACATGTTGACATGAAGACTATTTTAAAATGACTGGTTGTCATTTCAAATTATATATATATATATATATATATATATATATATATATATATGATATAAGTTAGCAAAATATTTTTAGTTTGTTTTTGCAATTAAAATTTGGAGGTTCAGTTTCAATCAACAAGTTGGTTGATAGAATTAATTTTTACAAATTATATAAAATAGACATAATTACTATAAGTTTTTCTGTCTTATTACAGAATGAAGTGTGAAATTTTACTTTTCCTCATTGGATTTTATTCATTTTCAAATTTTAAATAAAATATAGGAAACCTCTTCTTGACAGTATTTTTTTTTTCTTTCTTTTATATATACTATATTGTATTTTCTATTGGTTTAATGCAGGGAATGGCTCACTGGGATTGTGTCCATATGGAATATATCATTACTCTTGAATAATAACTTTTATAGAGTTGCAATATAAACCACAAGTGGGCTCTGCAACAGGGATTGACTAGCCACCCTAATAGATGGGTATGCTCGGAAAATGAAAATGAGAACAGTCCTTATGTATATGTGAAAAGTTTTACTTTGAATTTGTTTTAGCTTGTAAGTTAAAAAAAAAAAGAAAGTATCCTCCCCCACCACAAAGTTTCTTGACTATCTGCAATTTACAACTTTGAAATAAAACTTTGCATAAAACCTTTACATCGGTAATTGTCAAGCCTTCAAAATCTGCATGAACCTGTTAAAGTGATAAATTCCTTGCCTTAAATCTATCAACACTCGCACATTATGATAAAAAAACTTGCTTGCCAAAATACTTTTTTATCAGTAAAACTACTGAAAAAAAACAATCTTAGTGCTAACCATTATTGCAATTCAACTCACAAATATTTTACAAAAATCGTGTCTTTTGAACTATATTCATTCTGCTATCATATTCTGATTTCTTTACAAATTAGTCTTAAGTTAAAATAATTTAAGTTCCACAGTATTACTTATTAGCAAATTTGTAATTAAATGATACTTCATTTTCTTATTTTTTCTTTATTTTTTTATTTTTTAAAGAGATGTTGCTGGATGTGAAGAGGCTAAAGTAGAAATTATGGAATTTGTAAATTTCTTAAAAAACCCCCAGCAATACATTGATTTAGGAGCTAAAATTCCAAAAGGTGCTATCCTGACTGGGCCTCCTGGAACTGGAAAAACTTTACTTGCCAAAGCAACTGCTGGAGAAGCACACGTTCCATTTATTACTGTTTCTGGTTCAGAATTCCTTGAAATGTTTGTTGGTGTGGGGCCATCTCGAGTAAGTATTTAATTTCTCAAGATATTTTGACACTACTCAACACAATATCTAAAAATTGTCAATTTCACTTAAGATTATATTTTCTACCCTCTTTTGAACAACCCAATTAATAAAACTTTAAAAAATATCTGGTTACAATTTTTAAAATTAATTTTATTTAAATCCCTATTATCTTTCTTTGAAACATTTTTAGCTAGAAAAAATAATTTATGTATTTTTAATTTTTATGATATTCTCTTTGTCTGTTATTTTATTTTATCTGCTATGCTTGAAAATCTGATAAAACCATTAGCCTTAGAAGATTTTGGCATAGAGAAATTTATGAAAATAATAAATGAAATCTGCAACAGTGGTGTAATGCCAAATGACCTAAGCAAATCAATTTTCATAGCTCTGCCTAAGAAGCAAGGTGCAATCGAATGCAAACTCCACCAAACAATCAGTTTGAGCCACATAACAAAACTTGTTGTCCAAATCTTGATGAATAGAGCTCAAAGCAATATGTGACCAGAAATAGAACAAGAACAGTGTAGAACAAGGAATGTGATATTTATGCTTAGAATACTATCAGAAAGGGTGATACAAATGAAAAAAAGTTTACCTGTGTTTTGAAGACTATGCTAAGGCGTTCGACAAAGTATGCCACAAAGAATTGAAAGAAATGCTCAGCAACCTTGACATATTTGGCAAAGACATCAGAGTAATTAAGAACCTCTACTGGCGGCAAACCACCTGCATACGAACTGGCGGCAAACCACCTGCATACGGACTGGTGGCAAACCACCTGCATACGGACAGGAAATGAATTCAGCAGATATACAAAGATAGAAAGGGGTGTAAGACAAGGATGTGTCTTTTCACCAGATCTATTCAACTTGCACAGCGAGACTATTCTGAGAACCCTAGAAGTTATGCCAAGATTTGTCATTGGTGGTCACAATTTGAACAACATAAGATATGTAGATGATACAATGCTGATAGCTGACAGGAAAGAAAACTACAAGACCTCCTAAAAAAGATAGATGATGAAAGTTAAAAGAAAAAACTACAAATAAATTACAAGAAAACCGAATGTATGATCATCAGCAAATGAAAGAGCCCAAAATGCCAAATACAGGTTGGGGATATTAAAATCAAGCAAGTAAATAATTTTAAGTACCTGGGAAGTGTTTTAACGAAAGATAAAAAGTGGAACACTGAGATCCAAATGCGAATTGGGATGGCCAAGGATGCATTTCAGAAGCTGAAAGAGACAGGAAGATTTTGTTAGAAACAAAGAAGAGAGTTCTGGATTGCTATGTGATGTCTGTCCTTCAATATGGCAATGAATGCTGGACAATAATCATCAAAATGAAGGAAAAACTTGAAGCAACTGAAATCTGGTTCTACAGAAGGATGCTGTGAATATCATGGATTAAGCATGAGAACAATGATGAGGTTTTAGAAAGGATGGAAATGATAAGGAAATTAATACTGAGCATCAGGAAAAGGATGACGAAGGAAGGTTTGGAGAATCTGATACTCACAGGTCAGATAAAAGGAAAAAAGAGACAGGGAAAGCAGCGGATAACATATTTGAAGGGCCTGAGCAGGTGAATGGCAGATCAGGATTTGGGTGGGGTAACAGGTGAAAGCATGCTAAGAACTACCAGGGATAGGAAGGCATGAAAAGCCATGATTGCCTATGTCCTGAAGGGACATGGCACATAGAAGAAGAATATGCAACCTGCAATATAACATGCTAATTCTTATCCATGTTAGCAATTCCATTGTTTTTTTTGGGCTTTTTTTTTCTCTTTATAGGTAAGAGATATGTTTTCACTTGCACGGAAAAATGCTCCTTGTATCTTATTTATTGATGAAATTGATGCTGTTGGGCGGAAACGAGGTGGCCGTAGCTTCGGAGGTCACAGTGAACAAGAAAACACATTAAATCAACTTCTAGTAGAAATGGATGGTGAGTACCTCTCCCGCCCCCTTTTTTTTTTTTCATAATATTTTTTTTTTCAAACCATTTCCTTCTGTATTGATATAAAAAGTTGATGGCTCAAAGACTAAATAAAAACACTGACTTGTGAAATTCAGTGCAACTATATATGCTATCAGATACACAAATCTAAACCAGTGCCCAATCTTGTAGTGATACATATTAAAGCTAGAAAAACTGAAAAACCCATTAAAATTTTTGATTTAATCTTTCCATTTAGACTAGTAGACACATCACAAGTATACCAATATAGAGGAGTTTACTACTCTGAATGAAAAGGAATAAAAAAATTACAATTCCTTGTCTAAAAATTCTAAGATAAAAATTCTTACACTAATCACTTCACTAAAGTTTGTGTTAATAGTCTAATTGGACATTGAGTTTTTATAATGAGTAATAAGTAGTTTGTTTTTCTTAATGCATTTTTATTGTTAACTTTAGTATATCTTTAAGTATAAAGTAAAAAATTTGCCTTCTACTCTAAAAAGGCATCAGGCTTGCTTTATTTGTCTTATCTAAGTGTGTATATATGTGTATATATATATATATATATATAATAGGGTGTATCAAAAATACTTTTACTTACTTTGGGGGCGGGTTCCTCAAACTAAACATGGACAAAAGTTCATATAAATATGTTTGCAAATCGTTCATTTTTAGGTTAAGTTTAAAGTTTACGATAGACGCTGTTAAATGTACAATCCAAAACAAAATCCATAAGTATTTTTACAAACTTTATGGGATGGTTCCTGACATCAAAACAAATTAAAATGTCCTTATAAACTTGATTCAAAAACAATTTGCAGAAATGTTTATGAAGTTTTGTCCTTGTTTTGGTGTGAAGAATTTCTCCATCAAAGTTTGTAAAAGAAATTTTGATATAGTGTTTGTATGTGTGTTGTGAGAGAAAGATTTTTTAGACTTTACTGGCTTCTCAGTCAATGAATGCTGAATGTCTCCTTGTTGGGAAATGGCTAATATTACCATATAACATTTTAAAATTTTAATATAAAATTTTAATTCATTTAAACTAATATATATAAAACATACTGATGTTGTTAATTTCTCTATCATGTCAGGTTTCAATACTCAAAGTGGTGTAGTTGTATTAGCTGCTACAAATCGTGTGGACATCCTTGACCCAGCCCTCCTCCGTCCAGGTAGATTTGACAGACAGATATTTGTACCAGCTCCAGATATAAAAGGCAGGTAAGTCACAAATACAATTTATTCTTATTCACTTCTTTGTCTCTGCTATCACTTTGCACATTTCATGTTTACATATTTTTCTCTCATTATTTTTATTTGGTTTCTGATACTCTTTTCCTTGATATATTGACTTCCGGTAGTGAACCTGATGTCTATGGAAACAGGAAGCAATCTATAGTAGAAGGTCTATTAGTTTTACAATTGAGAGTGAGCTTTGGCCTTGCCAAGTTTTGCAAAAATAGCATATTTATCATTTACAAGATCACCCGCAAATCAATTGGGTTCCTTTTTAAAAGCAGTTCATGAGACAAAACTATGAGGTAACAATATTGTCAATTACATATATTTTAATTTGTATTTGCAATACCAGTTATTGTAATAATTATTACTGACCTTTTATGCAATATTATTTAAATCAAATGCAATAAAACATTAATAAACAGAAAGGCTTTAAGAATTTGTGAAAAATTCACTGCTTTACATTTCCTTAATAAAATACAGTTTGAAATTTAATGATAGATATTATCAAACACTTTCAAAACAAACAATAAATTAACATTACCAGAATGACATAGGCCCATCATTGTTCAGGATTATAACCTTACTTTAATTTAAACATCCCTTTATAGAAAAATTACCCTGCAGGAAAAGGTCTACATTTTTTTAGAATGGAATTACAAACTGATAGTAACCTTGGAATAACAATTTATATGGATTTTAGTATTTACCATATTTTTCAAAGTGAAGGTCATTAAAAAACAAACAGCAATCATCTGCTTAGGGGTTTTTTTTATTTTTTTTATTTATTGAAACAACATGGATGTCCCCTTTTTGTGCACTTAGTTTCATTTTTCTTTTACATACCTGCCTCACATTTATTTCAAAATATGTAATGGTGGCAAACCAACATGTATTTGTTTATTTACCATCAAGTGTTGTGACAATTTTTCAGCCATAAAGATTAATTTTTACAATGATCACACCAACATATGTGGTACTATATCTTCACGATACCGGGTTGGCCGATGGTTTCGTGATTACCACATGTTCCAGACTGGATGTTCTCTGATCCCTTCTGCGCTCACGTTGTTTCTTAAGATCCGTGAAAGGGGGGATGGATACAATTCAGTCGATGGAGTGTTGAATTTGGCGTCGGAGTAGAAGAATAGTTGCCACACCATCAAAGAAATGAAGAAAAGCGTTTGTTATAAACAGTAACAAACATTTATTTACACTGGTATACAATAATTTCTTATCAAGTTAAAACTAACACCGTGAAGTGAGGGGTGAATGTAGTTGACTGTCGGAAAAAGTTTCTTTAACTTGAAGAAATCTTAACTGTAATTAGGCAGTGTCATTGATGGAGTATGCAGTGGCAATGGATTCGGTTCTGGGTAGTGAAGAATGACCGACTCTATTTTTTTGCTCTGGGTGTTCTCTATTTATGGGCCCGAATCCCAAATAATTAGCTCCTGATTAGTCAGCCAATAGGGATCACCGGCCAATGGCTATCGTCGTAACAATCCCCCCTGGGTTGCATCCGATTGGTTTAGATAATCAGCCAATTAGTCGCAGTCATTGGGGTGGGCTAACAAGAAGCAGGCCCTGTGGTTGGTTGATCAATGATTTATTACCTTGTGCCATACTTGCACTCAATCCCCGGGTGAAGCAACCCCCACTGTTTGCCACGCTCAAAATATGTTTATATTTTGAAATTGAAGTAATTTTTGACATGCCATTACACCTGCAGAGTGTTTTGTTTTAGCGACAGTTTATAGGTCAGCGTTCCGCTTGGGTCTAGATATCTTTATACTTAATGACCTTGGTTTACTGCACCTGGTTCTTAAAAATGTTGAATATCCAGAATTAACTTATTTTCATAATGGTTTAATAAAATAATTATTATAATGATTTAATTAATTATTATTTAATTAATTTTCATTTAATTAATTTCGCCAGTCAACTTTTTGACACTTGAATGAAAGTGTCATATTCCTCTCCCACTTACCAGACATTTAGCCCTTGGTTAAATGTCGTTAAAATATTTTAACAGTAATATACACAACATATGTATAAGGATTGATTATATAGTTCAGTGTTTATATGTCCAAAAAAAAAAATGTCCATCCTGAAAAAAAAAAAAGAAGACATTCATCTGTTTTTCTTTTACTCTTTTTTTCAATTTTATAAGAATGTTTAATGTTTTTTTGTTGTTGTTTTTTTTTTTATGATAATAATAATGAAAAATGTCCATTGCAGAGTCATTCATATTTTTTTTTTTTTTTTTTTTTCATGCATTTATAAACAATTGTTCCAAATAATTCAGATTATTATACTGGAAGTATCTCCACCGATGGCAATCGCAATGATTCTTTCGGGGTAATTGTGGCCTGCTGAGTTGATATGTTGCCTGTTGGTTTCAATTCAGTTTGTTGTTCTGGTCTCTCCTGTTGATCAGTGACAACCGTTCCTGAGTACCCAACATTCTTGTGCAGTTGGTTTATTTTTCTTAAGCTTACTTAAACAATGGCGTATTATGAGGGTTAATGTTGACGAAACTGATACAATTATTAAGCTGATGGCTATTATCAAAATTATCCAAGTAGAACTAACCCCCAGTTTACTTTCTGTTGGGGAATTTTTCTCTCGAAGTACATTGAGTTCGTGCATTAATTCCCTTAGATTCATTTTCCTTAGAGGGCTTAAGACATTCGGGATTGCTTATGGCGTTATGTTTGGGAATCTTTTTTATCAGAGGTTCCCATAGGCTCAATTTACTGGTAAGTGTAGCATTAATCAATGGTAAAAAGGAGTCACTTGTCTCAAATTTTTCTTCAGCTTGGTAATAGGGCGGAAGGGTTATAGTGCCGCCATAATCCCACAGCCTACTGAGACCTGCAGAGTGGTCAATAACGGAGATATTTTGATTGTTTTATGGAAGTCTCCCGGTACATACGAGAGATAATTCCGACTCATCTCTCGAGGCTATTGCCCATGCCCCATCGGTTATCCTTAACACCTAATTCTTTTCAATCTCTAATTCTGACTCTGAATCAGTCTCCGAGAGGTCTTCAATCCACCTCGTTCGTCTGATTCGTGGATTTTTTTTTTCTTTTTACTTTTTCTTTCGGAATTTCCCATTCTTCTAATCCCGCTAATTTGAAATCATTGGCATGAGTATTTTTTACTTTTCCATTTATTTGGTCCCATACAATAAAAGTTACTGGGCCTGTTTGATCTATTACCCTATAATAAGGAGACCATTTGTTATCAAGCTTTCCTTGTCGCAGATGCTTCTTATGATACACAGGGTTTTCTACTTTAAGGGTTACCTCTTTTCTTCCTGGGTTTACCCTTTCATTTCGTTTCTTCTGGGCATGTTTTATTCTTTGCCTAGCCTGAGTTGTTTTGCTGGCAGCTGGTTTAGCGCCTTGTTTACCTGTGGCAGGTTTGGCAGTGCCAGGTCTAGTTACCCTGTCTTTACTGACTACTGGTTTGGTTTGTTTTGGGGGTACTTTTTGGGGTTGCTTGTTTAGGCACCTTAGGTTGAGGTTGTTGTTTGCCTCCTGCACCTTTAGATCCTTTGCCCAAAACTTTGGCTGAAGTGGCCTTGGCAGTTTCAGCTTTTGTAGCAAGTTTAAGTTTGCCCTGTGCTTGCTGGGCCCCCTTGGCTCCCTTAATTGGACATTTCTTAACTTGCTTACGAATTCTTATTGGTGCTACCCTTTCCAGATTTTCACCTTTGGGGACATTTACCGTTTTATTACCCAAATTTGGTAACATAACTAGAATTTTCCCTTTCTCACTTGCTTTTACTATCAATTCCACTAACACTATTTCTCCCTCCTCTGGGATCACCTGGTATAGGTTTTCTTCATTTGGCTCTGAAGGGATTAGTTTGGCTGCGCAGGAAATAGCAGTTCGTGGGGGTAATTTTACACTGTCCACAGAGTAGATTTTAATTTCCCCGCTGGTTTTACTACCCAAGGGAATTTCTACCCCTCCTATCGTTAGTCGATTTGGATTAAAACATAATTGTGCTTTATTTATTTTGAACCAATCCTCCCCTAAAATCATGGTTTGGTTCAAGTCAGGTGCAATGTATAATTTTGAACCTGTCTTAATCTTTCCGATTTTGATAGGTAGGTAGATCATACCACTTAGTTTCATTTTTTGCCCATTTGCTTGGGTTACTGTTAAGTATGAATCTTTCAATTTCATTTTGCTATTTTTTTAAGTCTTCAAAAATTGAGGACTTTAAAAGCGAGACTTCTGATCCGGAGTCTATCAATGCTTCCACCTGCTTGCCCATGATACCTACCCTACATATCATGTCTGAGCCTTGTTTGAATACTTCATATTCTTCAGCTCCTTTTGTATTGTGACTATTAACCATTTCCCATTTCGAGAAGGAATTCTTTTGATTTGTTTTTATTTTAGAAGCTAAAATATTCCTATTCTCTCCTTTTTTTTTAATGACTGAATATGGTTAGTTTTGCAACTTTTAGTTTTTTCCGGTGTTTTCGTTTTTCATTTTTCTGAAGTCGAGTAAGTTACATTCCCGCCTTCACACTTTGGACACTTTTGTTTGTCACAATTCCAGCGTTCCTGCTGGTTTAAAGTAATCCCTTTCTTTTTTGGTACTGGTTGTCTACAGCTGTAACAACCATGACACTCTCCAGCCCATTTTCTATGGTACCCTTCCTTTTTTGATCCCTTAGAGATACTGTATGAGAGCCTATTCCCTCCTGTCACCAATAATTCCTACCTGAAAATTTATTATTAAATTTTTCTTTTTCCCGACAGCCCCAAAGTCGCTCATAGAGCCATTCACTTTCTCTAGCTGATGACAAAGCCTCGACAGTGTCTTCAGTTTAGCTCTTGCCACATCTTCTTTAATGAAAGGATTGTTTATCCCATCGATGAAGAATTCGGCCAGCTGTACTTATATAGCTGACCCTTCCCTCAGCTCAATCCCTATAAGTCAACCTTGCAAGACTTGACATTCTACTAGTTAATTCCGCAAGCAATTCATTTTTTTTCTTGCATCACCCTAATCATTGCTCGAGCAGCATCAGCAGGGTTTATAAACTCCCCATACTGTGCTGTGATCTCATCGAATAAGGTTTTACTGGAAGTGTCTGGATGGTCGTCAAGATAGCTTCCAATCCATTCGGATACGACTCCATCTGAATAGTCATAGGCCAAGTTAATTAATTCGGGGTCCGTTAGATCATGGACCCTTTGTTTTTTTTTTTGTTTTTTTTTTTTTCAATGCCATTCCTATTAAAAATGGCATAAGAACAGAAAAACTCTTTTAGCTCAAGAACCTCTTGTCTAACTTTAATTAAATTTGGCACTGCACTTGGCAGGGGTTTAATGTACAACATGCTCCTAAATTGGTTGGGGTATTATCTATTGTTTAAGCTGTATCTTGGAAACAAACATATATACATACAAGATTAGTTTTAGTATTATATAAAGATGTTAAAACTTTAAGCTTAAATGTTTATTATTTGTAGTAGTGTTGGTAGAAATTAGAGAAAAGTTTATAAATACTATCTTTTCTCTATCTCAAATGTTTCAATAATATATCAAATGAAGAACTGATATAAAATTTCTTCATTTAATATATTATTGAAGCATTTGTGATTTAATATCTACTTTAAGTGTGAGTAATACTATATTTGTAAAAGATTCCTAAACTTTGTAATTTTTAATATGTTTTATTTATGCTTTGATATATACTGACTGCTGTTGGGATATTCTAAATTTTTTTCAATCAGGATCAAATTACCTTGAAAAGTGTTGGTAATTTCTTACCTTATTCAAACTTCTTTTACACGATTTTAGAGCTTCAATATTCAAGGTGCATTTGAAAAATCTCAAGACTGACCTTGATAAGGAGGGAGTGTCAAGAAAAATGGCTTCATTAACACCAGGATTTTCAGGTGAGTTCCATTATATGTACTGTTTTGAATGTGATTGCTATTTTTAGAGATGAGAAAGCTGTCAATTTCTTAAAGTGCATAATCAAGAAATAATTTTACAGAGTTGAACATTGAATAAGTCGTAAAAAATTCCTTCAGCATCCTAGCTCTAGGGTTTCATAGATGGACCCTCAAGCATTCACTCTGTTTACTCATCAGGGGATATGAGCAATTGACTTGTTTTCTCTTTTCTTTTATATTGTGTTGAAAAATAATTTATGCCATAGAGAACAGTAGCTGATAGTCACATTTTGTATACAAGCTTAACTCTAAATGTCTTATCACATAAGTTTGCATTCCAATGATAATAAATCTAACTGCAAAAGTAAAAGGATATACTTTATAGTTTACTGCATAAAAATGAATGCCATGCTTCATATAAAAATTACTGTCTACATTGATAAAATTGCAGCTGGTTTACTTGTATGCCATTGAAATTCTTCCGTTAAATTCTACCTTTTATGATTTCAGGTGCAGACATTGCCAATGTTTGTAATGAAGCAGCCTTAATTGCTGCCAGAGATTTAAATGTTTCGATTTTATGGAAACATTTTGAACAAGCCATTGAACGGGTCATTGCAGGTAAATTATGCTGTACTGTATTCTATACTGTGGGGAATGTGGGTTCTGAAAAAAAATCTTTTGAATCTATAGTTTCTTTATTTACTATAAAGAAAATTAAAATATAACTGCTTCTTTTTCTTTTTGATCTCCTTTATTTTTTGTTTTTCTTCTCTCTCCCTCTCTGTGGCCCTCTCATTATCTATTGCCTTTTACTTTCATTTATTCAAACTCTTATGTCTTTTATTTATTAAGTCTTTAGTCTTCTTCTCTTACAGGCATGGAAAAGAAAACACAAGTCTTGCAACCTGAAGAGAAAAAAACTGTAGCTTATCATGAAGCAGGTCATGCAATTGCTGGCTGGTACCTTGAACATGCTGATCCCATATTAAAGGTAAATTCTATAGCAACAGTGTGTGTATTGCAGGTGTTGGAAATGGGTGGAAAGGCTTGACTGAAATGTCTTTATGCCTCTCATGTAAATTACTTCACTACATATAAACTGGAACTGTCAGGCACTAGACTTTCGGTCTCTGTTACAAGCTTGCTCGCAAAAGGCACTTGATAATTGATAGTTCATAATGGTTCTTGTGTTGGTCGGTGTTCCAAAATGCAAAGACAATGGTTTACATGGTCAGAATGTTTTGGTGCAGCTTTGCAGCCTGTAATAACATTAATATTACAAGAAAAAAATCATTAGATAATTATAATGAAAATAAATATAAATATATTGGAGGGCAAAATATAAAAAATTGACACTTATTTTGAAAGAAAAAAATAATGTATCCTAAGAATAAAAATGATTAAAACTAGAATGTAATTACAAAGAAAAATTGAATACAGTTGTACTTATAAGTTCAAAAGAAAAAAAAACAGCATTGACAATCCTATCTACAATGCAGAAATAAATGTATGAGTTAAGCAGTGTATAGTGAACATCCAAACAATAACCAAATTTTGGTTCAAAGAACTTCCATGAGACTTGTAGACTTGGAAAGCCCAGAAAGAAACAAGAATCAAATAGACTATTTAACTTTCACCAAAGCTTTAGAAATGCAGTTTTGCACTCAAAAACATAAAACCAAGTGCTGACGGCAAGAGTGCTTGCCTTATAATTATATACAAACTAAGATTGCAAAAAATTAAATTCCAAGCATGAATATGAAAAGTTCCATTTTGCTATACTATTACCCTCTGGAACGTAGGCACATCAGTATCACATTCGCACCCTCCATTCACCTGTTAAGATCTGAAAGTTGTGACAGCAAAATCTGGAAGTATTGTCCATCAATATTTTGACTGGTAGAACATGCTTACAGAAGTCAGATTTCAATTGTTGTATGATGGTCGATACATCTTGGCATGTCAGTAGGTGCCATACGATGAAATGTGTTAGGCCGCTATCTGTCAATTAAAAAAAAAATGACCACCATTGTAATGGATTATGTCCATACCCAAATGGAACCAATCGCAACCCACTTCAAGCTTTCCTCTGCCAATAATAGACCAAGGTTGAGTCTATCATCTGGCACTCTTCGCAAGCTTGTAGGGCTGACTTAATGACCACTTTTATAGCTGAGGGACACACTCTTTGAACAAAATAGGTTGTATGCCAAATGCCAGAATATCCACTTTGTTGATGTATGGCTCAGATACAATCAGGTGCCAGTTGATCAATTACAAAACTGCACGATAGCAGCAGGGGATCAGATCCTTGTTAGATCAAGCCACCTCTTCAGCACTCTAGTTAGTTCATTGGCCAATTTTGCTCTGACGGAATCAAGTTGACGTCAACCCTGAAGCTGTATTCTGCAATCAGCCACTTTAAAATCAACAATCTCATCTGCACTAACACTTCAGTTGCAGCTATGGTCTTTACTCTGGATTTATCCATCAGGGTGTTGGTCAACCAGTGGTGTATACACACACACACACACACAGTTTGTGTAGAGATGCACCACTTTAGCTTTGCCACTGCAGCACATGATTAAGGCCTTTCAGCGTGGTTTCAAGTTCTGCCAAATTTATATGCTGAGCCTCTTTTTTCAGACAGACAGAATGCATCTTCTAGAATAGCACCATGTTCTTCCAACACACACACTTTCATCTAACCATGTGTTGAATTCTCCTCCGGCCTTGCACCAGTCACCTCGGGCAGGGTCATCCTGCCTGGTACACTTTGATCACTACTTCAGCCATCATCCACTTGAGAGGAACGTCATTCACTGTCGTCCTATTTTTTCATGACCATCCTTGCTCATCTCTTCATTACTCTGGTTGCTGCACAGAGCCACCTGCAGAGAGGAAAGTGTCTTAACTTCCCACAAATAAAAAATACGGTACATCTCATAATTGTAACTGGGTGTTCTTGGCATGGCACTCCCTAGCTTCCACCTCAGGATGTTGTGCTCCCAACAAACTTCAAGACTTAACACTAAAGCTCCATCCTTTAGACATTTAGGGTTCTTGCTGGTCAAACTGAAGACCTTGCTGGTCTTGACCTTATCTGCAGACATTATGTCCTCATTTACATATGTCATCAACATAGGTTGATTAGGGCTCTCATCATTGATTCCTCTTGTGTCAACACTGTCTTGACAATGGTTTTCATAATTAGCGGTGCCACATTGAGGCCAAACCCTAAGCGTTTCAAGCAATATTTTTCTTCTTTGACATTCACAGTTTGAAATGCACACAGTGACTCATGAACATGTATCTGCAGATAGGCCCTCCTCATATCAAGCAGGGCTACTTTAAACCCCTGCTGAGGCCACTTCTGCAATTTGGTGGCACACATGTCTGCATCTGCATTGAAGGCATCCACATGTTGGTTTAGTTCTCTGTAATCCATCACCAGCCATACTTTTTGCTGGGCTGTATGACAGCCATTAGCAAGATCAAACTGTTGGGGTGTCCAGGCTGCTTCTCTGGATACAGTATCAATTAACTGTTAGCAATCCACGTCTCTAACTTCACCTCGTATGCAGCTCTAATTTTATTGGACGCTGAATACTCTGGAATTGCATTGCACAGCTGATCTGGCTTCATATCATGCCTTGGAGGTGCCATTGATTATCATGATGTCTACATCACGCTTACTCCATGCCTGGCAGCAGTTCAAGCTATCAATTGGGAATATCTTGTGTCCATGAATGCTAAACACTTCAGGCTGTCTACTTGGATGCTAACAACCGGCAACGCTGTATTTATGGACTGAAAGTGGGCAAGGGTGACGACAATATCTTGCATCTTTAATTTGTTCTTTATTGATTTTGTTTAACCAACCTTATTTACGAAATTTACATCAGTTACATGTAAACTTTGATTTAAAATCAATTTAAGCACTTTAGAAAGACATGTTTTTGTTATCATGTGGCAATTAGGCAGCCATGGCAATTGAGGGTTTAAAATGTAAAATAACATGCCTACAATGGACAGTTTCAAGTATGCTTAGTAACTTATCACCTGCCAGTGTTTTCTAAGGCTATTGCAACTGGTGTAAACAGTACTTAAGGAACTAGCAATTACATAAATGTATTGTTATTTTTATGTATAGATAGTTTTTTTTTCTTCCAGCTAATTGTAACATCTTAGCTGATTTTGTTTTAGAAAATGAATTATCTTTAGACTAATGTAATGAAAAAATCAATTCTCTTGAGAATAACTGGAGTGTGCAATGAAATACAAAAAAATGTTATTTCTCTTATGAGAAAAGTTAACTAGAAAACATTTTTCATATGAATGTTCTGAGACTTCTTCAGTAATTTCAGAACTTTGGATTTTTTCAAAAAAATTATATCACTAAATGCGCTTCTCACAAAAAACTTGTGTAATACATTTTTTGTGTGAAATCTCAAAAAAATATCTTGTTTCATATTGACTGTAAATGCCATAAATTCTAGATTTAACATTTTGAAAAAAAAATTCTTTTTTTTCTTAGGTTTCTATCATTCCTAGAGGTAAAGGACTTGGATATGCCCAGTACCTTCCCAGGGAACAATATCTTTACAGTAAAGAACAGGTTTGTTTAATTTTATCATACCTATCTGGATTTATGAAAATTTTATACTAAATATTTTACCCATTTGCAAATTTATATCTACTTGATAAAGTCTTTTTTATTTATTTATTTATTTATTTATATTTTTAATAAAATTCATTTAAAATATTTTGTTAAAAAAATTGGCTTTTTGCTTTACTTTATTATTTCATCATTAGTATTCTCTGTCCAAATTGTGTAATATGCAAGTTAATCTTCTTTGTGATTGTATACATTTTTGTTTTTACTTGTTGACTGTTTGGTGTTGGGCTTTATGCATATTCATTAAAATGTAGTTTTTCTTCTTTCCTATCCTTGTAAAATCATTTAACAAATTCAAAGCTAGGAAGAGAATTTTGTGACAGCTAATATTTTGAAAGTGTGTTACACACACACACACACACACACACACACCACTGTTAAATACAATGACATTAATGCATAATTTATTTTTATTGACTTTTCTTTGCAGATAAGTTATCAACAGTTATAAATACATTCTTAATATATGATTACTGTAGTTGAACAGATTGTTACTGGAGATTATTGTGTTCCCTAGTTCAGCCGTCCTGTTGGTCAGTATTAAATCTGTCAAATGTTTAGGAAGACTTGATATCCTAACCTTGAATTTAATATTACTCAGAGAGGTAGATTAACATAAATCATTTTTACTGATCTGTAGGTTCATTAGTAACAACAGTTAAGTGGAAGTTGAACATCTTCCTTTAAATATTGTCTGAAATTCTGTGATGAGGTTTTGTAATAACTTCATTAATTATTCAGACTTTCATTTTAATTTAATTTTGTCTAACAGTCTATCTTCCCAAAAGTATTTATTGTATCTGGTAATCTTGCAGATTATATATATATATATATATATATTATTTGTTCATATTTTTTTAATACAAACTCTTATTTTGTTAATAATATTGTTTTATTCCTTTGTTGTCCTATTCAAATAATTTTTACAATACCCTCTCTACATTTGAAAAGTTCCAGATTATCTGGTCTACTTTCTGCTCCTTTTTTGATCTATTTAATTATGCTTTTCTTTGGTATTTGAGTAAAGATGATGAGTTAGTCATTTATTTGGTAAATTACCTCCGTAGTTTCCAAGCAGTGTTATATACATTGGAACACTCATTCTAGCTCTATTCCAGTTCTCGTTTATTTTATATAAACACATCTTATATTTTCCCCCACATATATTCAAAACACTTTTCTATTAATAGTAACAAGATTTACAATGCAAAATATATGTGTACTAATCTTGTTAGTTTTGAATTCTTATTACTGAACTGAATTGGTTTTTAAGGGATGTTTTAAATATTTTGTTTTTATTGCAGCTTTTAGATCGTATGTGCATGACACTAGGAGGCCGAGTAGCAGAAGAAATTTTCTTTGGTAAAATCACAACTGGAGCTCAGGATGATCTGAAGAAAGTAACACAAAATGCGTATGCACAGGTCAGTTCCATATATATTATTTTTTTTAATAGTAAACAATGATAAAAACATTATTTAAAAACTTCCCAGTTTGATCAAGTACAATCTGAAGTGAATTAAAAGAATTTATTGAAAGATTTCTAATAAAACAACCCTAATTAAAAAGGGGTGAAAAGACATATATATATATATATAAAGAAAAAGAGCGAGAAATGTTTATCAAGAATTCTAATCAAATAACATGACTGTTATATTTTACATCATGCATAACTTTCAAGGTCTACAAATAAATCATATCAAATTTTTTTTCAATCAGCTGTAAACAAGCTTCTGTTTAATCATTGTAACCATTTTCACCTGAAACCTGTAAGCAATTTAAAATCTGTTTTTATTTTAAGAAATTTTAGATTTCTTTATTTTTTTAAAATCAAAACTGGTACAGTGCATTGAAAACTGGATGTATTTTCTTTATTTTGATAGGAACAATTAATATTTTAAACTCCAATAATTTGTTTTAATAAGTAGATCTATCACACTTTTATTTGATACACAAAATACATTTGAAAAATTTAAAACTGATTCTTAAACAAAATAATTTTTTAAAATGTCTTTGCAAAAGTCTGGAGTGTCTTCAGCTAATACTTTGTGGATGATCCTGCTAAGTCAATTACAGCCTGCACACGGCTTGGGTAGCCTTCTACGAGCTTGCTGCAGTGGTCTGCTGACAGTTTATGGCAGAACTTCTCAAGCTGTGTCAGATTGGATGGGGAACATTGGTACACAGCCATCTTTAGATCTCACCATAGATTTTCTATAGTATTTTCTGGGCCACTCCAAAACTGTGATGTTCTTGCTAGCAAACCAAGCTTTAGTGCTTTTTGACACATGGTTGGGGTTGTTTTGTTAAAACTTGAAATTGTGACCCAAGTGCAGAGCTCTAGCAGATTTCAGCAGGTTTGCTGCTAATATTTCTTGGTACTTGACACTGTCTATGATACTTTGGGTGGTTACCAGCTCTCCAGTCCCTGCAGCTGAAAAACAGCCCCAAAGCATGATCGAGCCACTGCCATGCTTTACAATGAGGACGGTGTAATGAGGTTGGTGAGCAGTGCTGTTTTTTTCTGCCAAACCTAGCATTTTGTATTTTTTCCAAATAACTTGACTTTGATCTCACCTGATCACAAAATCTTTGGCCACATAGTCATGGAATCAATGATGTGACTTTTGGCAAAGTTTGGCTTCAGAATAGGCTTTTTTCTACCTTGCAGGCCAGACCAGTGCAATAATCTGGAAATTGTAGATGCATGGACATTTGTCCCAGTACTGGAAGCTGAAGCTTTCAAGTCTTCCAGTGTTGCACTAGGGTTGGAGGTTGCCTCCCAGACTAGTTTTGATTTTACTCTTCTGGTAATTTTGCTCGGTCTCTCAGATCTTGGTAAGGTAGCAGTGGTTTTGTTCACTAACCACTTAACTACAGTTTTAACAGTGCTTAGAGGCAATTCTAAAGTTTTTGCAATCTTTTTATAGCCATTATTTTCATTGTGCTTTTATATAATAAGGTTTTTAAGTTCCTGAAACAGAGGCTTGCCCATTTTCTTTCTCGTGAGTTGGACACTTTGTATTTACAGTCAGTCCAGCGACCAACATACCAAGAAACCATGTAGTGGATAATTTTATAGGTAGTTAAATCACCTTATATAGCAAAATAATAAACTGGCCAAGTTTGTTTGTTATGGTAGAACACACACGTCACTTTTGATTGTTCTGGATCATATACATCAATGATAAACTACGTGATAACAGTATAATATCTAATGGGTGTAGACTTTTGTAAAGACATTTTTCTAAGTTATGATTTTAAGAATTGGCGTGAAATTTTTAAAATGTAATTTTTATATCAAAGAGTGTGATGGATCTGCTTATTATTTAACAATCATTGGAATTGAAAAAATGTGTTGTTCCCTGTTAAATTATACAAAATATATAAATTTTCAACAGGGTGTAGACTTTTGCAAGCCACTGTATGTTTGCTTTTTAAACTATGTATTTTCGCATGCCAGTAAAAGTTATTCTATAAACTGGTCTTGAAAGATTTCATGTTAAAAGAAACTTCTTTTACTTTGAGTAATTTTTGGGATTAAAAGACCTTTTTTTATCAATATTCTTACATGACCCATCCATAAGGAAAACCCAATGCTATGTTTAGAATAACATTTCAATTTAAATTAACTATTGTGTGATAAATACACAAAGGATATAATTTGATATCATATTTACATATTCTTATTTATGCACATACTTTACAAAATCAGAAATTAAAAAACATAAAATAGTAAGTAAATCTGTATTTTTTTACATAGCCAGCATATCAATATTTGCACTATTTCCATGTAGACATTTGGCATAAGTGTTCTTACATATTCATTATGATATCTACTTGTTCCTGTTGTGTTAAATTCTTTTTTATCAGCAAATGTCTCAAGATTCACTGGATCCCCAACTCTACAATGAGCGACATAATTGACCATGAGTAAATACAGGCACAGGCATGTAGATGCAGTCCTTGACATTTGTTTATAGACATGGCAAAAGCAGGTCACACTGGAAATTGGCATTTTTTCAAAGTAAAGGGCAAATCAGTATCAGATGGTCACAGAAAAATGTGGGGAATCAAAAGTGTGCATCTTGCATCAACAGCAGTTATCTTACTTGCAAAGATCATATTATGACACTGATATCACTATAGCATGTGCTACCCATTTCTCTGATCTAAGTTTCTTAGCAGCATTATAAGAACACTTTTTTTCTTTTTTGATAATGTGGGTTTATGTGTTGTGGTGTAGTGGATATCTGCTCTGAATGAGAAATCAGATAGCCAGGTTCAAATTCCAGTTGAATTCATTGCATTCACTTATGTGCAAATACCCTTGGGAAAAGTATTAATTCATCATTTCCCACCCCAGCTGTGGGTTAAATAGAACAGATTGGGTTCTTTAGCCTTGGTTGGCAACCATTCTACTGCAGAAAGTAATAACAAACTACTGTGGAGGAAAATCTTCTGCCCAGTTAGTCATGTTGCTTTCGAGGCATGATTACCCAACTGTGTATCATGTATGACACTTAACTGAATGTGAGGTGGCATGCTACTTGTATTAATAGAATTCAGAAATTCAGGAGGATAGAGTGCAGATTGTTGATCATCTGCTAAGGAATCAATACTCCTCATAGTATGTCTGAAATATGGAAGTTTTTGGATTATCTGGTTATTTAGATTGTCAACAACTTCATTCTTGTGATGACAATCATTGGGCATTGTTAAAATTAACCTCTAAATCTTCATAGACATGGTTGATCAAAAGTTGAGTTGAAAGTACTGAGGAATCTTGATTACATCATCTTATACTAGTCTTTGAACATTGAGGATTCTTCCTTCACTAAATTGCAATAACCAAACAAAATAATATGCAAGTTGAGTTTGAAAGGTAGTATCTTTATTTGCACTCTCATATTAGTGGTGAGAGGAAGTACTTCACATTTGTATCAAATTACTGATTTTTTTTATTTTTTATTTTTTTAAACGTGCTCCAATAAGAAAAGACATTTGTGCTCTTCAAACTACAGGAAGAATCTGTAAAAACTCCACTTAAAATGAATTTGCCACCAAAAATCAAGTTATCGTTCATTACATCCTTAATTGTTCGATTCGTGCTTCAAAAAATAACGATGTCATATGGGTGCTAAATTCTAAGCAACCAAGCATTCAAATGAAGCAAATGACCAGTGACATCAAGAGATATTTTGCATGTTGAATTACAGTTTACCAGTATCAGGAACTCAATTTGAGTGAGTAGTGCGATCTAGCTTAAATAGTGTTGCAGCAATGCCTGATGACGATGTCGTAATAGCTAGTTGGTTGTTTTTGTGCACATATGACCATAATATATTAAAATAAATATTTTGCCAATGGCAACAGGTGTATCAATAATTATCAAACTATTTTCATTTCTATTAATTCTCTGTTGAATATTTTAAAAAATGATTCTCTGGTCATTATTCAGCATTTGGATCCATCTCCTCTTCATGAAGTAGAACACTATTCATTCTGAGATCATGATTAGCAGCAAGCAATCCATAAATATTGTACTTCGGTCATGCTGACCCAAGCAATGATGCAATTCACATAGCATATCATTCAGAGGAATTTCCAAAGCTGCTTTATGAGAGAAATTGTGTTGTCTCATTTAATGGTAGTAATCTTCGCAAAAATCCAAGACAACTGCTATCATTACATTGAAAGATTTTATTTATTTTTATTTTTGTTCTTTTACTTTTCTAATTTCTTTATAATGTTAAATAATAATTTCTAAAAAAATTCTTTCATACCTTTGTCTAAAGTTTTTCTTTCAAATATCCAATATTTTTTGTTTGTACATTTGAATTTTTTTTTTTTTAACAATATTTAATATATATTATCTTCCAAATAAGATTTCACTATTTTTCAATGTTTTTTTTTCTTTTTTCTTTTTTTGGTCATCAGTTAGACTCCTCTGAGTAAACAATTTCTCTTAAGATTATTAAAGCAAATTTTTTTAATTAAAAAAAAAATTAATATACATTGTTTATGTAGTTTTATTAAATTATTTAAAAAAACTACTTAGTTAATTATTTTAGCAAAAGAAAATATTAGTGAGAAATATGACAGTAGCTATTTTAAGGCCTTAGTTCTGCAAACATTAGCAAACTAATTTTCCCATTTTGTAGGTTTTTATTCTAGATTGATTTGTTGTTTCAGGTTGCTCACTTTGGTATGAACAAACGTGTTGGTTATCTGTCATTTGACATGCCTCAACAAGGAGACATGGTCTTCGATAAGCCCTACAGTGAACAAACGGCACAGATCATTGATGAGGAAGTTCGTAAGATTATAGAAGATGCATATCAGAGAACATTGGATTTATTAACAAAATACAAAAATGATGTTGAAAAGGTAATTATTACTTTCATTACTGATTAAGTTTTTATGAATTCATCTGTGGCTCTTGTGTTTAGATAAAATATAAATCAAAATATTCCTTAGAATGGACATAGAATTTATTTACTACATTATTAATTTACATAAAGTATTTTTTGTGACATGAAAATGTTTATTTTTTATTATGCATTCATTAAATTTAAAAATGTTGCTTTTTATTATTCATCTTAGGTAGCAAAATTGTTGTTAGAAAAGGAAAAATTAGATAAAGAAGATATGATTACTCTGCTTGGACCACGTCCATTTGCAGAGAAAACAACATATGAAGAATTTGTAGCTGGCACAGGTAAGTAGCTTTTTTTGTCTTATGTGATACATGCAGTAATAACAATGATTAATTTGTAGATATAAATATAAATTTGGTACTGTAGAGACTTGAGTTGAAGTACATTTAAGCTGTTTTTGTTCCTATTTTAGAAGCATAACTGTAGAAAGTGTCTAAAAAAAAACATTAATTTTTTTTTATGATTTAATTAAAACTTAAATGTTTTAAAGTACATGTTTTTGTTTTATTAAACTCTTTGATCATTTGAAATATGTAGTCATTTCATTTTAGTAATCATTTGTTCATTTTTTTCCTCTTTTCAAATATCCAATAGACTCTTTATCAAAAGCACTCTGCAAACATAAAATAGCTATAAAAATACAATCCATAAATGCATAAAACTCACAGATCAGACAGACATTTACACTTCGTTATCTATTATAAAATATTTTAACCTCTTAGCAAATGAAAATCAAATGCTCTGTAAAAGACCAATGTTGTTTACAAATTTACTTATCCTGTTGGAGAAAAACATGTTATTTATAGGGAATACAGCCACAGCACTTTCTTATAAATTCACCTGCCATAATTATGATGCCCTGTCAATTGGGCTTCAGAATACACCAAGTGCACCTCTGCAGGGGCCACCTGTTTGCCAAAGATGGGATCCTGGTAGCAGAATGGTCATGTGTTCTGGATGCCAATGTGTTCATGCAAACCACAACACTCCACTTTGACCATTACTTGGGCTATCTGGGCAGTAGGAAAGGCCTGATCCAATCAACCAGTTGGTCACATAAGCCCACATTCAAGTTCTTGCAAAAATCTAAAACGGAGGACAGTGGCTAAAGGGTCAATTATTCTGAGGAATGACTTGTACCTTTTTTGTCTTTCAATGAGTAGTTAACTTTGCAACAAAAAACTAGGGATTAAAGATAATTATTTCTATCTATAGCATCAGTATACTATGTAGCTCTGATAAAACCAGGCAAATGGGTTTTCGCCTCAGGATTATCCCTTCATGGAGCTCCATGGTGGGTGAGGAGCAGAGTCAGTGAAATAAATCATGTATTTTTATGGCTTCTTGGGGGAGGGAAACAAGCAAGCAAAAAACTTGTTATGAATCTCAGACTATGAGAAACCTGATAAAAACTTCCCTAGATTCATAATATTAGAATCAAGAGAGGAACCTCCTATAACTAAACTGTCCCCATTTATCATTCAAAGGATCATCTCTTTGAAAGCAACAATTAACTCTTACATCCTCAACCAATGGTAAGAATCATAGAATACATGCATAAACAACAAACTATACCAAATAAAACTCATTCTGACTGTACTCCATCACAGTACCAGACACTGAAGATGAGGTCACATTTACAAGAATAAAATCAAAATTAAACATAACCACATAACCCGCTCTTTCCTCCTAAATAATAAAAAAAAACCTAAAATGCTCAAACTGCTAAGAAGTACTCACTGTCAAACATTTTTTGATTCCCTGCAAAGAAAAATTGCACCAATACGAAAATACTTCTACAGTGTACCAAACCTTAGGGCCCTTTTTGAATATGTTGAAACTAAAGCCATTCTAGAATTCTTAAAAGTAACAAAAATCTTTCCTAAAATATAAAAAGAAGCCAAATAAACACCTGACTACAAAATGCACCTAAAACTAAAAATTAATCTACACCCTTCTATAATAACGCCTTAAAAAGAATTTGTCTGAAAAATACGCACAAAATAAAAACAAACCTTAAAAGTACCTGATTCAGTATGAAATGACCCTTGGAATTGGTGTACCAGTAAAATAACCCTTTTCAACCAAATTATAATTATAACCAAAGTGCTATACAAAAACACATGATACATAAATATAAAAATTTCAATATAATAAGGCTTTTTTGTGAATGACATTTTGTTTACCATTTGTTTTGGTGAGCAAAACAAATTGTAAGCAAAGATTACATATTTTAGCAGCTATCAAAATTAAGTCAATGGAATCAATAATCAACAAAATCATTTATGATTCTACAACAGACATTCTAAAATACATTTAAATTTCTCACAATCCACACTATCTCATGTTCACATGACATCACAAACTTTCAAAACTTATATGCAAGCTACCACCAAATACTTTTAATTTCATTTAATTTCCTTCCTTTTTGATATTGACTTAAAGAACTTTGAAAGTTTGGAACCTTAACAAGAACTATTATGAACTGTAGTTTCTCTGCACCTAGACAAGGAAATTTGTCAACAAGAGAAATTAAAGAATCATAATTTGTCTATGCTCTTCAACAGAATGTATTTGAATAACCATTTGTTGCCTGCACCACTTTATACATTTTATTCATATATAAAGTTAAAAAGGGTCATTTAATCTCTCTTCCAGGTTCCCTCGATGAAGACACAACATTGCCAAAGGGCCTAGAGAGCTGGAATAAGGAGCGTGAAGAAGCAGATAATAAAGAAGGGTCTGAGAGTAAAAAATCAGAACAAAGTGCACAATTCTCTGGTTTGAGACAATGAACTGCCTAAAATTTAGCAAACTCTGTTCTTGCAGGCATTTATTGAGAACTGTTCGAAGGACTCTGCTGGTTGACATTGCACTCTAGATCAGCAACTGTAAGCAGCAATATTGTCCTTGTAGCTTTATATTAAATGTAAAATTTTAGAAAATTAAAACGAAAAAAAATAATGTTCTGTATAATTCGCTTTTGTTTTTTTTGTTGTGATAAAGACATTACTTATAACAATAAGTATTGTTATATATTTAACTCATTAATGCCCACTATCCCATTTTTAGATGGTGGGAATTTAATTTAAAAACAAAAATTTTTTTAGCCTGTAATTAATACCAGATTTTTAAATTGTTATGGCATTTTACAGTAGGCACTAATGAGTTAAATGGTATCACCAACTTTGTTTTTGATGCAATTATTTAAATACTTGAGGTTTTTCTTACAATATATTTTGTAACTTTAAATATCTTCTCTCTCTCTCTCTCTTTTTTTTATGGGGCTTGAACTAATACCCTCCTTTTTGTTATTTACATGTTTAATGGCCATAAAATGAAAGTGAGTTTTATTGCTGCCAAATATGGTTCAGTGCACTTCCTATATATTTAGAGATTCTTGGTAAAATCCCAAAAAGAATCAGCAATATTGTTGGTCTAGACCTGGAGTCTCAGTTTCAGTCTTCCGCCACTGTAAATTTGCTTCTGTGTATCACAGGCGAGCCCCTAATTTGTTACAGGTTAAGTGTAACAAAAGAAAAAAAATGATTGACCAAAACTCAGAGGTAAATCACAGACAAATATTTAATTTACAAAAACACACTAAATAAAATATTTACAAAAATACAATTATTGTTGCTTTCAAAACAAGAAACATAGCAAGTGTTACGAGGTGAGAAGGTAAGGTATCAAATATCTTTACCCAGTTAAGTTGGCAAAGAAATTAAGTGCTATACTTTTTGGAAATCCTTAAATGAGTATATAAAGAATAATTATTTGTTTGGTCAATGAAAGAGTCAAAAATATGAGGTTCTCTTTCAGGTTTTAGTTGGTCGGCAACTTTTCTTATAGATTCTTTTGGCTGGATCTTTGAATCAGAACCAGAGTTGTTATGTCAGCATACCCTGGTAACAACTCTTTCAAATTTTAGTTTGTCGTCGACTTAGAGATTCTTTCAGCTGGATATAAATCCTTGAATCAAAGCCGGAGTTGATAATTTCAGCACATCCTGTTAACAACTGTTTCAGATTTTAGTTTGTCGACGACTTTCTATGAGTTTCTTTCGACTAGATATAAATCCTGGAATCAAAGCCGGAGCACATCCTGTTATCAACTAACTACTCACTGCCCAAAACCTATTTTTATAGGGGCTAACACCTAATTTGCATATTTCTAGAACCTTTCGAATTCTCTCAATTCTACTGGAACATTCTCGATCATTCTAGTACCTTCCAAACGTTCTATTCCTAATTTCTCTATTTTTACGACTACTTCATGAATTAAAACTTGGAATAACAAGTATGAATCAATAGAATCCCTTACTACAACTTTTTAGACATCATTATTTTTATATATAAATGCATCCTCGTAACAGTAATTGTTCAGATGAGCTCTTCACTATGATGCCGAGACTTAATAAATGTAAACATGTCCTAGATTATCAGCAAGGTTTAATCAATTTACAGTTTAATTGGCCAGATGCAACCATAACTTCTATGCTAACAGTTTCTTTTCTCGCACTTCTTACTTGTGGGACACTTTTTCAGCTTCATGCTTTCAAGCCAACTTTGATTTTCAAAAATTTAAATGCAATGTCAATAGTTACCTCGGTCAGTTTAGTGCCATATGTGATACATACTTTGGGCAATCATGTCTCAAAAGAGACATGACTGACTGGGCAGAAGATTATCCCGCAGTAGGTTGCCATTGCTTTCTGCGGTAGACTGGTTGCCAGTTAAGGCTATAGAACCCAATCGGTCCTGTTATTTAACCCATAACTGGAGGGAAGCGACGGGTTAATAAATGCAAGGAATTCAACTGGAATTTGAACTAGGCTCCCCGATTTCTTTTTCCAAGCTGATATCCACTGCACAACAACACACATACTCAGTATATAACATAGTTATCTAGTCTTCCTGAAATAATCACTCTTCTATTGTTCTTGCTCCTGAGTAATGTTTCAGCTTTGTAATTCTTTCCTACCCAGTAATCCCTTGTCTTAGTGGCTTCATTCTCCTTGCTTGAGGTGAATTTGATTTAGGAAAAAAAGGCTATTTATTTATTTTTTTTCTTATTGATAGTGCCAATCATAATTGTTAATTTTAAAGTTTGTTTTGTGATGGTTGGTGCAGAATGTTGTTTTTTTTAAATACAGCTATAAACTTGTATACCTTGTCGGTGAGAAAATTCATGGCTCACAGTAGGTTGGAACAGACCCTCCCCACCCTCCTTTGTAGCAGGCAGCTTTCATAATTAGTTTTTTGGTAGCTAGAGTGGAGTAGACCAGTTTGTCCTGCTCTCTGGCAAAAGGGTAGGGAAGACTGAATCTCAAAGCCCTGTTTTTCCTGGGTTTCATAGCAGCAGACCTCACATTGATTCAATATAATCACTTCAGTGGAAACCTGAGACTGTGCAATGGGTTACTCTGTTGAAGATTAGCATCAGCCATACTGATGAAGGCTAAAATGGTTCTGTAGGATTTGGGGGTGGGCATTGAAATTAACAAGACATTTCTTGCCCTAGTTAACATTTTCAAGAGTAGCTGACTGTTCTTTGTTGAACCTATCAGACTTTATTAAAACAGGAGTCAAATAGTGGTTTCTTCAACATAAATACTGATTTGGGAATGGAAGATCATTGATAAAGATATGAAACAGCATAGGTCCATGTATAGGGCTCTGAGGAGTCTTTACACTAAAGTAAATGGCTCTAGGAATATGGCCATTCAACAATTTAAGAATGATTGGATTAAATTAAATCAGGGAATTTGTCTGTTATATATATATATATGATAGATAGGAAGTTAGTTATTAATACAACTTTATAAATAAATTGTATGTGTAGCCAAGTATTACTATTTTGGATATGGATGTGTATAAAAATATTTTTGAAGTTAATTGTAAAGCTATTTATAGTTTATTAAATATCATATATTTGACTTCCCTAAATATTTGTTTAGGATTTCATTTATTTATTGTAATATATCAAATCAACCATGATTTTTAAATAAGTATAATTATAGTATATATTATTAGAATTGGATAAAAATAGAATGTCTTTTAAGGAAAATATGATTTCTGAAATTAAATTCAAATCTACAATCAAGTCTCCTGAAGAGTGGATTTAATTCTGCAAAACAGTAGAAAGAATAAGTGAACATTTTAATTTTATTATTATTATTATTATTATTACTTTTGATACTGTGTATTATGATTACAAGGATTATTTCTTGACTTCAAAATATTATCTTCCAGAGATACCTTGGTCAACCATTTTTTGCAAAATAGAATCTTTGATTTTTTTTTTTATATACACATGGACCTCTCTGAAAGTAATACTTCCTATTTATTCCTGCAGAAACTACAACAGATACAGGGACCACAATAACACCATTGGGTAGAACGAATTTCAAATGAAAATACTTTTTATGTTATAGGCAGTCATGTGACAACATGTCTCTTGTGTTAAGTCGCTCCGTACCAGTTCAACTCTACTGTCTTTTCACAACTGACTCATTTGTTTATATTGATTCTCAGGAAGATTGTGACACAACCATAAGTACATTTGGGATCCCCAAATGACCAATAAGGGATCCTCCTTTTGGTCACCTGATCAATCTCATCTCCTCCTTTCCTGTGTGAGTGCTTCCCATCATTGTTTGAGGAGGGTTCAACATTCCCTCCTCTTTCCCCAAAATCCACTAGGGCACTTTTTGATTGGTCATCTGATCAACCACATCTCTTCTGTATAAGTGCCGCTCAGTCCAACGGTCAAATTTTAATTATTGTTCTTTTTGTTTTTGTGTGGTCATTTCGCATCTGTGTTTTCAGACACTATAAAAAATTATCTGGTTTTGAATAAAGAAAATCATGTTTCACCTTTAATTCTTAGTGTTGCAAAATTCCACAAAGAATTAAGAGACTATTTCCGGGAATTTATTATCTTTTTCAGTGGAAGGGGGCTGTCACCAAAGTTATCCAATCCACCATGCCCTGTCAGTTAGATAGTTGCTTTTATCAATGGTCATTAAATTTTTCAATAATGGGAAAACTCATTTTTAGTAAAAATCTGGGTCAAAACCAACAGCAACCGACCGGGTAGTGGCATAAGGTAGTGTGGAAAGTCAACGTCTTGATTATATCATTATTTTTGCTTCTGGTTACATATACTACCCATATATAAGTTATTGCAGTTGTATATTTATCCCAGGTATGTAAGCTGCAAAATGTTGAACACTATCAACTAATGTGCTAGGCATTGAGTAACTGATATTATAATTCAGAATTTCCTACTGAAGAGTTATTAGACAATTTTTAAAAAAATAGCAAATTCAGGGTGTCAAGCACAGGGACTGTATGTGGCTGTGGGATTGTTCTCAAGAATTTGAACCTGGGCACCATTAGTGGGGCTTACAGCTACATTTTGAAACATTTGTTTCTGTATGATCACTGATGTTAAGCAACATTCAGCCTGGTCAGTACTGAGATAGGTGACTGCTTGAGAATACCATGTGCTGTCAGTGTTGTATATCAATAAACAACAAACTCGCATATATATAAAAATATAAAGTTATATTTTTATTAATGACGATGAACCGTGTAGCCTAGTGAACAGAGAGTGAGAGAGCGCGCCTCTAAGGGGTTGACGGGGGGGTCGTCTGTTGCTCCTCTGGTCTGTCTGTCCGGACTGTCTCTGTCTCTCTGCCTCTGAAATCCGTGCGCCGAGGTCTTTTATAATCTCCAAACCGGTACTTCCGGATTTTGCCTCGCCCACGCACGCCCACGTAATTCTCAGAGACACCTGTTCTGTCTGCCTCTTGTAGCCATTTCCGCTACTGCCGGAAATAAGGTCAAACAAACATCCGTTCCTTTCAACGACCGGAAAACACCCCCGCTTGCATCAGCCTTTCCTCGGGTGGGGCGAGATTGTTATATTACACATAGCATTATTTACAAGCTATACCATCTACTGAGAAGAAACCATGTTCAATCAGATCCTGCAGAGTTTGTGTAAAAACTAAGTAAGGTAAGAAATATGGTACTTTGTGCCAGTTATGATGATGATGAACTGCCTCTATGCATTGTTAACTGTTTCAAAAATCACTGACCGCCTAGTTCGGATATTGGACACTTCTGTTTCTTATCAAATGATTTGTTTATTTTAAATTTTCAATAAATTTTTCTCACAAAAATTTTCTTTTTAGTTGCTAGTACAATTTTTTGTTCCTGCTTTAAACACCAGGTACCAGTTGGTTGTATTAAAAAACAATGAAAAACCTCATGATTGTAGCCTTGATGGCAAAACCACAAAACAGATAACTCATGGTTAAACTGCTAACATAACTTATCTTGGGGTTGGTAGTCAATGTGTTAACTTTAAAAGTGATAGTATTATTGAAAGAAGTTCCTCCTTGAGTTTAAATTTTCAATGCAATAATAAAGTTATGGCTTTAAAAGACCTTAAATTTTATTGCTGTGGTTAGAAATGAAGCTTTAAGCTACCCAAGATAGAATAGTAATTGAAAAATGTTAACAATAAAGACAGTTTAAGAGGTGTCAGATTTAACAAGAAAGAGAAAATGTTGAGGATACACACTCTCTCTCTCTCTCTCTCTCTCTCTCTCTCTCTCTCTTTAGCCATCATATGTATCTTTTTATAAATATTCCTCTGTTTATTACTTTTTTAGGGTGAGGGTTGTACAACATTTTAATTTTAATAGAAGAAAATTAATAACTATGATACGATTTTTAGCTGTATTTTTTCACTTTAATTAACACGTTAAAGGCTTAGTTGAATGCATGTATGAATAGCATGAAAGATATTGATGTTCAGGCAATGCCCAGATGTGGATGTGTTATATGTGGTACACATGTGTACCAAGATATATAATCAATGTGTTAATATATAATCAATGTGTTCTTTGTATCTTTTTCTTTTTATTACACAGAATTATTGTCATACTCTAAATATCAGTCAGTTAAGTGCCATACGTGATAAACGCTTGGGTGATCATGTCTCGAAAGAGACATGACTGACTGGGCAGAAGATTATCCTGCAGTAGGTTGCCATTGCTTTCTGTGGTAGACTGGTTGCCGACCAAGGCTATAGAACCCAATCTGTCCTGTTATTTAGCCCATAACTGGAAGGAAGAGACGGATTAATACCTTTCCCAAGGGTATTTGCACATAAGTGAATGCAATGAATTCAGCTGGAATTCGAACTCAGCTCCCCGATTTCTCGTTCCGCGCCGATATCCAATGCACTACATTGTACATCAACTCTAAATATACATGCCGTCATTCTTGAAGTCATGGGTACACTAGTATAAACAAACACTAATAATTTTAGAAATGTATGCAAAGATAACTGACTACTCTGTAATAATGATCACCCAGACTAGGCTTGATAACCATTACTCAATACCAAGGAGCCCTGACATATCTCAAATATATCATCTTACAGCATTGCTAAATCATTTTTATTAGCAGTGACTTAAAATGTAGTAATTGTGTTTCATTTTAACTTTGAATTTTCTTTCAAAAGAAAACATTTTTTGTTTTCCTTTGACAAATCTAGTTAGAGACTGACAAAAACATTACTCATATAAACAAGCTATGAAAGAATAAAAAAAAGTTATTTTAATTTTGAACAATAAATTTTATTCAGTGAAATGTTTATAAATCTCATTAGTGAGATCATTCATGTTTTTCCTATAGTAGGTTACATCTTAAGTATAACAATTTATTTTTGTCTTATTTTAAATGTAAATTTTATTTTTAAATTAATCAAAAATTATTTTTAGTTTATTATTTTTAATTAAAATATCTTTATACTTTCAGGTTAAGAGAAAAGTGACATTATTGTGTCAGCACATCTTAGGACTACAATGTATCAAAAATAGTCATAAAACATTGCTTTTTGAGATATTCTAATTATTTTAACTAAATTAGGTTTAAGTTTCCTGTTAGAGGCTCTTGTAAATAGTGTCTTTTATACTTTTTTGACAGTTGCCATACTCTTAGAGTAGAAGTGCTGTGCCACAACTGTTGAGTCTTACCAGACTTAATCATATTATGATCCTAGCATTTGGCAAATGAAAAATCATAGCAGAAATTCAGCTTACTGGTTAGTAATATATAGACTCTCATTTCTTCAAATTATACAGTCAAAATTATCTAATCTGCTTTATAAATAGCTATTTTGACTTGAAATTAAATTTTTCAACAATAATCACCTTTTTCAGTATCTTGCTTTCATCTTAATTAACGAAAGTTTGTGCTTATATCCACTGAGTGAATAGACTTTGTCATCTTTAAAAGCAGACATTCTCCAAGTAATTTACTTCTATTTCATTAATTACAGTTGATATAATTATCCATGTTTGACAGTTTTTTTTTCTTTTAAATTGTCCTCTCTGGTTGCTTTCATGAAGGATGCAAACAATGACTATGATGGTGACTTTGAAAATGAGAAATTTCTTAAAGATTTTCCAGCACATCAAATCATAAACATTCTCAGCTGTATCATCCTAATTTCAATTTTTTTTTCATCTTATAAAAAATATCAGTTTTGTTTTCATTAATCAACTTTTGCTTCCATACCCGCCCCCCCCCATGTTCAGAAAAATCAATATCCTCTTGATTGGGTGCAACGTCTTTCAGTCTCATATTAGTTTTTGAGTGTGTTATTTTCTTAGTAGTTTATAAAGTCTAATATCAGTTCATAAAAATATGAGTAGAATTTTTAGGTCATCAGTTTTTATTTTAGCTTGCTGTTCAACAGTTATAATTTGGCATTTGGCTGAGTTGTTATTTACTAAGTTCAGCTTGGGAATAAGGCTGCAAGTACAAGTAACCTAGAGAGAATCAAATTGTCTACTCAGTAATAATGATCAACCAGACTAGGCTTGATAACCATTACTCAATACCAAGAAGCCCCAGTATCTGCTTGATTTGAATGGTAAATTTGTCCTTGGAAGAACTTTGCATGGTCTTTGGTAATGTTTCATAAATACTATTAATGTAATTTGTAATAAACTGATTCAGTAACTCAGAAGGATTTTTTTGAATGTGTAGGGACCTCAGCTATGTTTATCAAACTGGCCTTGTGCCAAACACAACTGAAGTCCCCACAATTTAAAATATTAGAAGGTTGGTTGAAGAAAAGTGTTTTGTTTGTAAAATAAGTGAACAGAATAACATAAAATTTGTAAAAAGTAAAATTACAAAGTAAATGTTCAAAGAGAGAAACTGTAGTGTCAAGTTAAAGGAATCAAGAGTTCGTAGTTGTAAATCAGTCATATCTTGTAATTAGCAAAATGTGTGTATTCAAAAAAGATTAATCAGGATACTGATAAAGTCTGTGTTCCTTTTCTTTTTTTATGGCTGGTAAGAAAGTAAAAAGGAAGGTAAAACAATAAAGGAAATTGTACTTATCAAACGTTAGTTTTTAGGAGTCAGTTGAAGTATTGTTGTTGTTGTCTTTTTCTTTGTTGACTGTGAGAATGGTGAGATAGAAGAAGAGGTAAAGGAAAATAGCACATGAGAAAGAGAAGGAGAACAAATGTATGACAGAACCTTATGTCCAGGTCAGTGGTTTGAAGTTCTTGTCATATGTATGATATCGCTACTTCCATGTCTCTAATTGATTCAACTTTCCTTCCTTCTTTTTTAGCAATTTACTTTTTTCACATAGGTTTGTTAACTTTTCTCTCAGTTGTGCAAATCACTTCTTTTCATTGGTTAGAAAATTAACTTAACATTGGATGGCAAAATTTGGTTTCATCTTTTTTTTTCAGTGTAGAGTCAATCCATTTCCTATACGTCAAAATTAAATTTCAAACTTGATTATGAATTTTGCCTTGGTCTGATTCTTTTTAAAATGTTTTCAGTCATTTTGATCCCATTTTGTGGGTATGAAATTCTACTTTTTGTATTTTTGTTGGATGATATAGGATTTGTATCCTATAAATGTCAGCTGTTGATAAATTTGGGTTATTTAAAGAAGCAGTTGGACCTTGAAAAAAAGATGGGCAACATATATTAAATGAATTTCAATACTGGACTTGGACATTAGCTACCGAGTTACAAAATACCATTCTTTATTTTTTTCACATCAGTTATGCCTTTCTTACTAATTTCTCTTTAGCTATGATTCTCTGTCCAGTTTTGTTGCCCTTTCAATGATCAGATTTCTTCAATTCTTCTTTTTGCAAGGTTTATCTTGTAAAAAAAATTATTGAAAATCATTCCAATTGCTTCAGTTTTGCATAAGGCATGTTAAACATGTTGAGTGTAAAGCAACCATTTTATATTTTGGCTTTTGAAAGTGAATCATAGAGTTTCCAAAAGGTTCAACTGTAAATTTATTTTGATATTCAGATTAACCCTTTAGCATTCCACCTACCCTATAGACATTGGCTTTCAATGTCCAATCTGCTGTAACTTGCTCCATGTATAGCCTATGATAATGTATGATGACATCATTGCAAACAGGTGAGATTTTGACCACAAACAACAAGATTTTGAGAGCCAATATTTATGGGGTTGGTTAAGTATGTTGAATGCTAAATGAGCTTGATAAATGTGAAGAAGATGCAAATTTCTCCCTTCAGTATTATTTATGTACTAAGTTATAGAATGGTATAGCTACAAGCATTGGGTGCTTCTATCAAAGATACTACAGCTACTAAATTAGGATTGGAAAATACCGCTGCCAGAAAGTTCACTGAAATCAAGAAAATATGCAATTTACTTCATAAAAAGATAGAATAATGTTCAGAATTTTATTTTTATATTTATTTTTTACAGTGATGTTCACCCTGTATAATACCCAAGAGCTACTCATGGTAGAGGGTTGTAGAATAAAAGATACAATTTATGGGAATACATGAGGAAGATAATGATTAACCCTAGACTTAAACAGACTAAAATCACAGCAACTGAAGAAGCATCCTTTTGAGGGTTGTTTCTACAAAGCAGCAATTCATATAAAAAAGCTGTTTGAGTGGAAGTTACAGCTCAACAATGGAATACAAAAGGAATGAAGATGGTTCACTACAATGTGCATGGCATGGTGGGTATTAGCTATAAAGTTTAGAACTGGTGAAACTAAGAAATATACTTCATCTGAACACTTTTTATAGAAATAGACAGAGCATCAAGAGGTTTGCAGCATTTCATCTGTGGGAAAGGGGTTATAGGGTGGAAAATAATTCACCCACAAGAACGCAGATATGCTTTTAGACTTTATCAAGACTAGAACATGAAGACTGGGCATATAAGGCAACAGTACTTCACTTTTGGCCTGATCTGGATCTTGTAAAGGTAGAGGATTACAGGAGGAGTCGGGGATAGGGAATCAACCATTTTTCTAGTATTTTTAGTGATGGATTGTATGTCTGTTCCACCTGAGGGCTGGACTGAGCTTAGTTTCCAAGAGGTGCTCAAGGCACAGGGACTCACTGAAAAAACACATTTATTGCAATAAGTGAAAATTCAAGGTCTGTTTGGGGATGATGGAACATCACCAGTTTAATTTTCGAGACATTGGATATGACCAGCCAGTTTTCCCCACAGTGAGATGTTAATGGTAGACCTGAGGAGAGAGATTTTATAAAAAGAAAAAATAATGATCAGAACGGGAAAAACAGAAAACTTAGTTTGCTTATGATTTGATTTCAAGCAAAATATCTCATTCCTCACTTTTGCCAACTTGGGAGAGAGGCTATTCAAGACAATTTTGGTTGTTTGTCTTTTGTATTCATTTTATACACTTTCACCAAGTTGTGTTCAAAATTATAGTTGATATTAGAACTAGTAATTTTAACTTTTTTAAAAACCAAATCATCCAGATACCTCCCTCCCAAAACAATAAGGATCAGCTTCATTACTAGGGTTTACTTCCAGTAAAGGCAGCCAAATTAAGGGGTGTGCAGGATCTGATCAAATATCTTTACTTTGAGGCCTAGATATTTATTAACAACTTACTAGCAACTGAAGACAGGGAAAGGATGGAATCAGATATTGGAAATAAGTTTGCTATCTATAAGCCAATATTCCAATCTCTGTAGTTCTGTCACATGTATGATAAGATTCATACTCTCTGTTCTTGTGCATTATAAGACAGACACCTGATTAGGTTCTTTCAATAAAAGTTAGTCTTTCTTCAAAACTAAACAGTTTTCTCATTTACTTATCTTCATTTAAGTTTTATAATTATAAAAGGGATAAGCTTTAAAGACTTTGAGGTGACAATTGCCATTTAAGTTAAGAAAATGTCCATAAAATCCTTTTAAAAAAATATAAAGTAGAATTATAGGTATTGACTATTTTAGAAAATGATTGTCATTCTGAAAAAAAAAGTTGCTTGGAGGTGAGCTGACTGGAAACTCAAATCATCAATTCTAGTGTTGTTTGCATTGAACCCACTTCTATGGCTTGCATCTGAAATTTGAGAAAGTGATTAATAACTGTTACTTTCATAATTGTTTATTTTTCAGTTGAGTAAAAAGTTGGGAAAAAAATATAAATAGAAAAATAAAACCAAAAATTTTTCTACAAAAATAAATTTTTCTGATGAACTTTTCTTTTGGAACCTGTTCAGTTGTTAGTAAAAATGATCAAAGAGACTTTAAAGTGGGAGCTTCAATTTACAATATATGGATAATGCCAAACTATACAGTGACTTTATACCTGCTATAGATATCAAATGTTTTATTTACAAGGTAAATGGTCTTGCTAATCAAAACCCTGATATTTTGCCCACATTGGTTTAGTTTGATTCATTCATTCATTTTCTATGACTTATCAACCATTTGCAGGTTATTTAAAGCCAGAAAATATTTTTAAATTGTAAGATTTAAAAAAAAAAGAATTGTATACAGGAGATAATAACATATTAGTGATATTAACATATTAGTGATATATTGTATTAGTGATACAAGTCTTATAGTGTGAAGGAGAGAACAGAGGGATTCATACATTTCCCAAGGATATTGGCATCTAAGTGAATATGGCGAACCCAACAGGAATTAGGACTTGACTGTCTGATTAACAATTCCAAGCCATTATTCATTATGCTATCTGCACATTCAAGCTTACAGCACCTACTATTCTCAAGCAGTCATGCATCTAGGTTCTGACCAGGCTCAATATTGCTTATCACTTTGGTGATATGACAGGAATCGATGTTTCAACATCTGAACAGGTGTCACGTCTAGTGAACAGGTGAAGAGGCTCATCCCTTGTTCCCTGTTTAGGATGTGGTTTCTGGCTTTCTCTTTTCCAATCTTTTCACTCTTTTCTTTTTTTTTTCTTTTTTTTCAATTGGAGTAGATAGACTAAACTATCGCCCGGTTCACACACCGCCCACGACTATTGAACAGGTGAAGAGGCTCATCCCTTGTTCCCTGTTTAGGATGTGGTTTCCGGCTTTCTCCTTTCTAATCTTTTCACTCTTATGTAGCCCCCTGCACATCAGTGGCATTACTGCCTTGCTTGGAGTGATATGATTAAAAAAAAAATAATGTGGTTGTAAGCAGTACATTGGTGTTATTTGTAAAAATAAGAATGTCATCATAGTTGTTTTTTGTCTTTTCAATGTGCCCTATTTTTATTGAAGAAAAATACCTTATTTTGGGAAAAAGTATTTCTTATAACAGTAAAATGTAATTTGGTAGGAATTAACTGAATTTTTACATTGCAAATTTGATTAGTTTCCTTTCTTACCATCATGGAACAACTTCCTTGATACAATCAAACTGTTTTCTAAAAAGGATCCAAATGTTCCTTTTACTATTAAGAATATTCAGTGGTTCATGATAAAGTACTCTATAATGATAACTAGTGAGTAAATTAGTTTTTTGTTTTTGTTAATATTTTATTGTTAGTGAGAAAACAAAATCTCTAATTAATCACAGTCATGATGCTGTTTAGCAAAATGTTCCCTTGTAATTTGAACATATAAAATCGTGTTGGACACAAAGCCAAAGCCCAGTTCAATATTTATATTTAATATATACATAGATTGTAAGTGGAATCCTTATTTTAGAATCAATTTGTTTTACTTTTAAACTTAAATGTTTTTAAAATTTAACAGGTTCCTGAAAAAATAAAATCATTTTCATTAAGAGCAGAACAAACTTAACTGGAAAAATATTTTCTTAGAAAAATATTAATTTTGGTTGAAACTGAAATCTCATTGCAGTATTTATTTAAAGTTGAAGTATTCCAAAGTGCTTCTTCTTAGAAGTTATATTTTCATGAATATAAATGAATTATTTTACTACATGTTTTTGATCAATGTTATGATTTTAGAAAAAGAACCAAATCCATCCTTCTTTATTTTTTTAAAAAGAATCTTATGAATTAAAAAAATTAGATAATCTTTGCCATATAAAAATGCAAGTTATTGGGCTTGGAAATAACAAAAACATCTTTCTTCTCACTTGTTAGTTATTGCACTAGAATATATTGCTCCTCCAAATTAATTTTTCTTATTTTTAAATGAATGAATAATAATAACAAAAATTGTTAATAATTACTGTAGAATAGTCAAAAGTACTTGGATACATAAAACATTTGTACACACTTATATTTGTACACACTTTATGTCCAAAAAAGAAAACATTTATATGGACACAAGAAAAATTGAATAAAAAACTTAATTGTGGTACCTTGTCAGTTGTCATTAATGAAACATGTATAAAAGAAGGATAGCTGCACAAACATACATATATACATACATATTTCTTATTACAAACAGTATATTTAGTGGTTGTGTAAATATTGCTGTTATTTTAAACAGTAAGTTTAATGTCAACCAGCCTAGAGATTGAAAGTCCTACTAAAGAAAATGTGCTTCCTGGCTGGAATCGAACTAGTATGTCCTCTTTCCACAGGAAAACCACTTTTAAGCTAGATGTGATCTACCAATTAGACCACTGGAAATACATATATCTGATAACTTTATTTTAGGTACTTGAAATGTAAAAAAAGTCATTTTTAAGCAAATAATGAATTATTATTTCTTATTTTAAACATTATTATATTTAATTGGTACATGTTTTGAACAGACATCTTTATTTTAAATTAATGTTAACCACCTAAAGATTAAGAACTCTCGCTAAAGAAAATATAGGAATATAAATATATCAGTTGTTCCATGTGTCTGTCTACTAAGTAAGTATTTATTTTGCAATAAACTATGCACTACATCAAGTCTGAAGGGTTCAAAGTGACAAAGGACAAGCACTATTTTTAACAATTTGTTCCATATGTTTTACAATCATTACAGTTCCCAACACGTTTGTAAATATTCTTGGTCAGATCCAGAATCTAAAGCAGCAAAAAGGTGAAAAAGCACTAAAAATGTCTTCAAATTGATCGACAGACAAGCTACTTCTATTGCAACTGATTACTTAACATCACCGCTAAATCCCTCTTCAAAATAAACAAGCAATAAATGCCACTGCTAGAGCAGATATAATTAACTTTGTTACTCCAACCATGTGAAGAGATTATGTCACATATTACAGCTCATATCAGCAAGAAAGCTCAAGTCTTAATACATTGTAAGGCCTGAGATCCATGAAGGGTATCTGTTGCAATAATGGCAACATAATTCTTCCTTCTTCCTTGCTTGCAGAATAAACTTTTCTAAGGTCAAGGACCCACCAGCAAGCATGTCCTTGACAATATTCAGATGTACAATAGCAGTTTTGTGATGATGAACTTTGAACACAATGAAGTTGCAATCTTTGATGGAAACCTAAACTTCTGGGTCAAATAACTTACTGCCAGGAACAAAAGCCATTTGAATATACACATCTTCAATAAGACCCACTTGGTTTATATGCTCAAAACAGATATAGATGTACTTTCTGAAGTAAAGTTTCAAGAGAGTTCTGATCGTGTTCATTAGAATACCAGTGGAGTCAGTTGAGATATATTATAACTATTAGTAGTGAGTTATAACAGTGGTAGCAAGGAATCAAAACTTATATAGAGTAGGAAAAATAACCTTTTTTTGCTGTGATGACAAGAAATTAGAATTATGTTGGTGTAATCTTTTTTTTTTACTGTGTGTAAATAAAAAAAAAAACAACAAACAGACATTCTTAAATGAAAGAATCATTAACCGAACTGGTAAAAATACAGCAACAACAGCAGTTGTTGGAACTCCAGAAACAACAACAGAAGTTAATTGAAATAATTCAGAAAAAAAAATGAAAATTCTTCAGTTTCTTTCACTCCTGATGCAGTGGCTAATCCCATAGTTGAACTCACATACAATTCAGATGATGGAATTACCATTTCTGCTTATTTTAAAAGATACAGGCCAATGAATGGGAAGATAAGAAAAAAAAAAAACTCTTGAGAAAGTTACCACCAGTAGAACCTGAAAAATACTGTAATTTTTATTACTAAGAAATGAAGAGAAACTTGCTTTGAAAAAATAGTAAATATTCTAACTAAAATTTTTAGTCAGAAAAGTTTGTTATTTAATACTTGTTGAAAGTGTGTGAGTCTGATAAAAAAATATTTTGTCACATATGGAATCATTAAGAAAGAGTATGTAAGATTCAAATTATATGAGCTGACTCTGGATATGTTTAAAGGATTAATTTTGTTCAAGGGTTAATGGCAAAAAAGATGCAGAAATACATGATAGAATCTTAACAAAACTGGAACAGAATCAAAAACTAACACTACAAGAAATGTTGAATAAATGTCAGAGATTCCTAAATCTGAGATGCTATATGGAGGTAATTAAAGAAAAAGAATGTGCATATATACAAGCCAAAAAAATCAATCCATGTTTCAGATGTGAATGGTTACATTTCGGAGACAACTTCCTTCAAGAGTTTAAAGTGCTACAAGTGTGGAAAAAATAGGACATAAAAGTCACACTGTAAAACTAAAGCAAGGAAAATTTATCACAGAAAATTCATACACAGCTTTGAGACCAAAAATAATTACAGAAAACCAAAGAAAATTTGAGTATGTGAAAATTAATGATGAAGATGTAAAAATGCAACTACTCACTGGTAGTGATATCACAATAATCAATGAAGCTACATGAAAAGCAAACAGAAAACCTATATTAAAAAGAACTTTGAAAATTGTACATGGAGGTGAAAAACTATTTGTTATTGGTGAAATGAATTGTAATGTTTCATTTTGTAACATGTGTAAAAAGTTAAGACTTATGTGTTAAAATTTACTGCACACTTATTTGGTACTGACTGGGTTGAATTATTTGAGTTATGGGATTTACCTAAAAATATTTATTACAAAAATATAAGTGGACAAGTGACCATTTAAAAGAAAAAACAATGTGAAATTTTAAAGGAAGAATTGAAAAAATATTTTCCTGATTTTCTGTCAGATGAGTTAGGTTGGTGCTCCAAATTCAAAGCAAAATTTCAAGTGAAAAAAAGGCTGACACCAGTATTTACATCAAAATGTTGTGTACTGTTGGCAGCCTTGGATCAAGTCAACAAAGAATTAGACAGACTTGAAAAAATGGGTATAATTAAAATAAAATTTTTTCAGAGCTGGATCTGAGGTGTATTTGCAAAACAAGTCGACGATGAATATTCAGAGTTAATAGCAATAAATACACATAAGAGGTTGTATAAGTTCAATCGACTTCATTCTGCAATACATGTGGCTACAGCCATGTTTCAACTAGATACGGACACTAAGCTTGTAGATTGTAATTTTGCAGCTGCTTATCTGGATGATATATTGATTAAAAGTGTATGCAAGGAACAACATATTGAGCATCTAAAAGGGATTTTTGTAAAAAGTACAGGTTCAAACTCAGTGAGGAAAAGTATGAGTTGTTTTTGCTTAAAAACAAGTACCCAGAAGAAATTAACTAAAATGGTCGTCAACCAGATCCATCAAGTGCAATTAAGAATATACCTTCAACAAATGTTACTAGGATACAATCATTTTTAGAACAAACAAATTATTATCAAATTTACATACCTAATATGCAGAATTTGAGATCTCTACTAAACAGTTTGCTTAAAAAAGGACTGACATGTGTCAAAAGGTGTTTGAAGAAATCAAGAAAATACTACTGTCAGACTTATCATTAGCACATTACAATCTGAAAGCTGAAATTGTGTTGGCTTCAGATGCTAGTGACTATGGTATAGGAGCAATAATTCTACATAAAAATGATGACAGTAACATTCAAGCCATCACACATGCTTTGTGTTTGCTATTACCAGCAGAAAAAAACTACAGCCAGATTGAAAAAGAATAATATTTGGAGCAAAAAAAAAAAATAATACACAAATTTATACACAGAAAGACTTCATTTACAGACAGACCACAGATTTCTATTACAAATGTTTGGTTTTGTTGGGGATTGCCTCTTCTTACTCACTCAATGGACTCGTCCAAGGTGTACTTATAATCCTGCCTACAGAGAACGGATGTCTGTAGTGTGTTAGAGTGTTGTTGTAGTTGTAGTGCTTGTCAGAGCAGTTGAACCGCTGCTTGTTGGTCAGCAAAAATATAGACTTATTACCAGGTGTAACACCCCAGTGGACGGTCTGAATGTTCTCCACGCTGTGATATTGCTGGGAGTTTGTTGAAAATGTTGAAGTCTCAAGCTGGGGGTACAAGATTAAACTATAAGGAATGAACTTCCACAACTTGGATGAATTAAAACGATGCTTTATTTCGTTTAGAGTTAGTCTTTTCGGTTGGGGCAAGCGATGTGACACACAGCTCTAACTCTAATTAATGGAGATCAATTGCTGAACTGACCGACTCAAGACGAACGGAGTTTCTACTTCAAGCACACGCCCGGCTGAACTAACTCAACTGAAACTCACTAACTTAACTGCTCGGCTTGGAAAAATGACTTGTATTTATTTAAAACAATCCGGAAGTGACTAGACCATCGAGTGATAAGCATTGGCGACTGTAAGTCCAAAATTTCAAGGTACTTAAATTTTGCTTCCTTTGATGTGTGAACGGGATGTCTGCACTAAGCCTCCAAGTATTTTCCAGGATTTTTTTAACTTTTTATTTTAATAAAGCTTCTGTTGGATGTTTTTATAGCCCTGACACTTTACCTGTTTTTTTATTGCCTGGAGAAGGGGAAATTCTGTTATCTTTTCTTAATGTGTGGTCAAGATACAATAAAGACACTCAAAAATCTATTTCTTAAACTTTATCTCTTATCACATCAAATCACTTAGTCAAATATTTACCAAAAGACTGGTAGGATTTAACAGTAATCTGATACCCTTTTCTCTTCCACAAATTTCCTTATAAAAGAAAAAGTGTTTATTTAATTTTTTTCTTCTTTTTCACTTTTGTTAAATGAAACACATGTTTTTAAACTATTTTCTATTCTTAACCATTTTCTATTTTAATCTATTATAATAAAATACATATTTTACAAATTCACCTTAATATATGCCTAGTTATCATGTCACACTGGACTTACTTCTTTGTATATATTTGACTCCTACTAACAAGTATTCCTGAATCTACTAACCATGTACAGGTTGTATATCTTTTTGTTAAATATACTTACATTTTTCCTCTCATATCTGTTTTGTGCTATATTTATATTGTGTGGTTTTCTAAACAAGAATCCACAACAATTTGGCGAAAAAGATTCGTAAAATTTCATACGGAGGAAAAATACATTCTCACCAAACAACAATTTGGTGACAAAGATTTCAGACAAGTTCATGCGAAGGAAAATACATGTTTCATATCAGTCACCACAACAATTTAGCGATGAGGATTCGAAGAAATTCAAGTGGAGTAAAAATATATTCTCACCAAACAACAATTTGGCAACAAAAGATTCGTACAAGTTTATGCACAGAGGAAAACACCTTCTAAAGTCAATCGCCAAACAAAAAATTTGGCATAAAAGGATTTCGAACAAGTGCACACAGAGGAAAAAAAGACGTTGTCACATCAGTCATAAAGAACAAATTGGCAACAAAAAAGAACTCACATATAACACCAAGAAAAAAAAACAAAATTTAGTGTCAAGGACCTCGAAAATCACATGAGAGGAGTTGACAACATCAAACTGGACAAATATGAGACACTTGAAATTGTCTGGAGTAAGCTCCAACAATTTAAAATTGTCACAGTATTTATTGACGATAGCTGCAAAAGTAGAATAGTCCTTGTTTTCGTCTTTTTTGAAATTAAGGCATTTCCACCTTTTATGGAACAATGAGATTTTTGGGCTAAATAGCTCTGTGAGGCCTGTCACTGCCTTATCGAATGTTAGATCATTCATTTTGTTAGGGAGAATATAGTCTACGAACTTAGTGTGTTCGTCTGTGCATAATTTCCTGAATAGAAGTTTCAGTGAATTCTGTTCCATCTGTGGTGCTGACCTTTTTGACCTCTGTTCATCAAAACAAAATCCAGCCTTTACCAGCTGTATTTCATACCCACTTGACATTTTAAAAATACACTTCCAGGTGAAATTCCACACCAACCAAAAGAATATACAACATAAGAATATTGTGATTGCAGCATTAAAAAGTGAAATAAAAATTAAAAATATATTATACAATGTAGTATGTAAACTACCAGTTACCCTGGAAGAAATAAAAGTAAAAATAAAACAAGACATGTTTATTTAGAAAAAAAACTAAAGTAAAAATAATAGATGATTTTTAGAACATAAATCCAGATTGAACAGTTATTTTCTATGTGATAGAGTACTAATGTTTGCACAAAGGGTAGTAATATCTAATATATTACAAAAGTTGATATTAAATGTTCATAGTGGACATCTGGGAATGTCAAGGACGAAATCTCTTAGGAGAAGTTATGTATATTGGACAAAAATGGATCAAGACATTGAAAAAATAGTAAAAACCCGCAGAGGCTGTACTCTGGCAGCAAAATTACTTACCACAAAACTACAACCTTGGCCAGAGACAGATACTTTATGCACATAGATTTTTGCAAGTCCAATAAAAGGATTATATTATGTGGTAGTAGTGGGTAGCTTCACTAAATGGCCTGAAATTTGTAAGTGCAAAAAAAAAAACAACTTCCATGGTTACAGTGAATTTTTTACATAAACTGTTTGCAAGATATGCCATTCAAGATGTCATAATCTCTGATAATAGTACACAATTCTCTGCTCATGAATTTAAAGAGTTTTTTCAAATGTTTTTGCTTGAACATATTACTACCCTGCCATGTTACCCAAAGTCAAATGAAGAAGCTGAACAGTTTGTGGATACTTTTAAGAAAAAAGCAAGTAATGAAAGTGAGTGATGAAGCACTACAAAAATTCTTTAGAATATATCAAATAATGCCAAATCACAATACACCAGCAGGCATGTCACCAGCAGAATTGATGTTTGCAAGAAAATCAATTTGGTGTTCAAAAAGCTGTTACCAGTTCAAAAAAGAAAAAGAACAGATAACAACATTTTTCAAAGGTTTTTTCAGATCTTATGTCATTTCCACATAAAACTAATGCATAAGAGAAAATGCATCATTTTCAAGAAATTTCAACCCAACTAATTATTTTCTTAAGAAAGGTCTCTTGTTTATCAATTTGTTAGTAAAACTTCAAATACAAGAAATATAACAACAAAAAAAAATGGTTAGTATTAATTATTTATTGAAAGCTCAAAATAATTGTAAATAGACTTACCTCTAGAGTTTTCCATTTTTTGTTAATCATTGACTTTTAATAATTCAGCATCTGGCATATTTGAAATAGAAAAAATACAAAATTAAAGTACTATTATGTTACATTTGATATGTTTCATTTGATTGCAAACAATTGCATTAAGATTTACTCCAAGAAAAGAAAACCAATAAATTAGAGATACATAGAGTTATTTCAGAGAAAAGAAATATGACCCTGACTTTTGAAAAGTTTAATATTTATATCTTTCAAAGAAATTCACCAATAGATTTATATCTTACTTCAAACAGGAAGACAGGAGTCATTTAAAAGTGTAATGGAGTAGTATGTGGTCATGTGGTATGTGCCTCATAAATATGGGTTCTCAATGTTAAACTCGCCCCATGTATACTCTGCCATAATATGACAACATCATCACAAATAACACAGGAAATCATGCAAACATAGAGCCAATATTTACAGGTTGGGTTTGAGCATGTTGAATACTAAAGAGTTAAACAATGACAAGTGTCTGTTAGATTGCACTATGTTATGATCATTTGCATTCATTCTTGAATTCCATTTAACCCAACAATAATGGCTTATTCTAACAGGATAATGCACTCTCATTGGTTGCCCAAAATTGGTTTGAGAAGCATTTTGAAAACTTATGACAAATGGTGTGGCCACCACATTCACCCAATATGAGCACAGTTAAGCATTTACAGGACATTTTGAAAAAGACCATTGCTCTATGTCAGACATTCTTTTGTCTTTAAACACAAGTATATTTTCTCTCTTCTTTAATTGTTATTTTTTTAATGATTTCACCCCAAGTAAGGCAATACTGCCACTAACATGCAAGGGGTTACTGAGTGCTGGAGATTATGAGGAAAATATTATGAAATAGAAAGAACAATAAAAGAAGAATTTGTCTATACTTCTGTGATGAGGTAGTATTTACATTATTCGGAGTGATAATTGTTCTAATGAACTTTCCTCTGTGATATCTAGACTATGAATTTAAGTGAAGTACTAGATTGGTTGCATTGTTTTTAAGGTTGCATTGTTTTACAGTTGAAATGGTTAGATAGAACCAGAAGTTCTATGCTAAATTTCTTCTCTTGTGCTTCTCACTTGTTGAACTATCTTCTGGCTTATTGCTTCCCAGTCAACTCTGATCTTTAAAAATGTAATTGCAATGTCAATCATTAACTTCTTAATTCTTACATTATTCAGATTGTTGCCATGTTTACGTTTCGGCTGCCTTCTTCAGGACACATAGCCCATTAGATATAAGCGTTGGTTAGTTCCAGTAACTTGACCCAAAGAGTTACAGCAATGGTGAACAAATAACTTAGAGAGTTTAAGGGAGATAACTATGGTATCATACATGGTACGAGAATGATATACTCCAGTGATTGAAATAAAGGGCTTGATTAAAAAAATCCTAGCACCTGAAGAAGGCTGGTGCATACAATGGCTGAAACATCGTAAACATAACAACAAAGACGAGGACAACAGTCTGAACAATGTAAATAATGTAAGAATTAAGAAGATAGAAGATAACAATTGACATTACATTTTTGGAGATTAAAGTTGACTGGAAAGCAATAAGCCAGAGGAGAGTTCCACAAGTGAGAAGTGCAATAGAAGAAATTGTTAACATAGAACTTCTGGTTTTATCTAACCATTTCAACTGTAAAATGATGAGACCTTGCAACCAATCTTGTACTGAGCTTAAGTTCATAAAGTCTAGGTACTATAGAGGAAAGTTCATTTGAACAATTACCATAAAATATTTATAGGAAAGGCACAAGGAAGCTCTATTAAACTAGTAGGGAAGTGACTGAAGCCAAGATGCCAGATCAAGATCTTTATATAAAGATGTAAAATATGTTAAAATTATTATTTTTTTTTTTTAAATGTTGAATTTCTTTACTTTTATTTTTTTTAAGATAATAAATCAATAGTTGGGTGGAGAAGTGATATTCCCAAGTGGTCACCCATCTAGATACTGACCAGGGTCCATGTTGCTTACCTTTGATGATCATATGGAAATCATTGTTTCAATGTAATCCAACTGTAAGCAGAACCAGTAGTAACTCCTGCTATAAACTAGTGATCAACATTATTCTTTGCAAACAAGTAGCTTTTCTTTGCCACACTTATATTGAGAGAAGTTTTGGAAATGGTGAGGCAGATATAATCTGTACTGTAATTTACCTAGTAGTCATAACCAAGGCTAAGAAAATTTCCAAAACTTTGTACATAAATCTTATCAGATTTTGATTGATACTATGCTAACAGGGTTGCCAGCACTGACTTTTAAAATGCAGGTTTGTTTGTTTTTTGTTCTTTTTACATTAATAAAATTTAGTTAATTTTAACATGTTTTAGTTTTTCTATATTTAATTTCTTAAATCTGTAGAGTAACAGACTGTATCAAATTCATCTTTGATCTTCTGAAAACCATGAAATATGCAAAGGATTAGTGAGTGATACATACAATCTTACAAATTGTAGACAGGCCAAGGTTGTCAAATTAACTATTTAGGCCTACATTTGGATACTTGCCCTCAGCATAATTCATAAATCTACAATAGCTGAAAATAAGCAAAACATATCTCATGATTCATGAGTGGTTTCTTTTCTTACTGATTTGCTTTTTATGTAATTTATGCCTTTTTAAGGTTATTTAAAGCCTCTCCCCCAATTTTTTGGAAATAATTATTTTTTCATATAAGTCCAACTATGTAAGATGAGAGGAGGTAAATTCATACCTTTTTTTCAAAGGTATTTGCAGTGTTTATAATCAATCTGACTGGAATATGTATTCGGCTATCCAATTTTTCATTCTGAAAATTATACTTTATGCTACCTGCACATCCAAGCTTACAAAAAAAAAAAAAAAAAGAAAAAGAAAAAGTTGTCAGCCATCTAAGTACTGACCAGGATCATCATTGCTTAACTTAAATCTGATATTCCTGTTTCTCTCCTAATTTGAGAAAATCAAGTCTTTTTAGTATCAAACTCCAAGATCTTAATAGTATTAGCAATAGTAAAATCCTCTGGCTGCTATGTTGCTGAAATAAAATTTGCTACAAACAAAAATTGTTAGATGATATATTTATTATAGAGGTTGTAATTTTTAACACTAAAAGTTAAAACAAGATCAGTTAAAAATGATTACTTGTGTATCTATATATAACATTATCTATCAAGTATCCACGATTGAGTTATGATATTGGATTGGATGAGTGATAGCTAAACAAATGCAATTTCCTTCAAGGAATTGATATCTTTTACATTATGAGAACTTATGGCAAAAGATAGAAAGTTGAATCAATGAATTGACTAATCACAGTTCTTTGCTAGTACCTGTAAATTGGAGCATTTATTTACTAATCACCTCCCCATGAATGACTTATATTTAATCATTTCTTAGGAAGGCAAGATTTATATACAAGAAATATTTTAAATTTCCAAAGAAAAATCTATTTTAGTTGTGTCGGTGTAGTACAGTACAATTTCTTGTTCTGTCTTCAGCTCTCACCTAATTCAGAGTATTGCTTATAGAGAAAGAGAAGTCAAACAAGGATCAAAATTTCCTGTTTTAAATTGACCCTACCCAGCAATAATGAGGAATTTGCGTACCACCACCTTGAGGATATGGATAATCATAACTCTCTTCTGCTCCTTGTCCTTAGTAATACTTTCTTCTTACTTGATCCTCTATCCATTTTTTCAAACTTGTCAAATATTTTAATTTTCATTTTCCTCTGCTTCTACTGCTTTTGATTTATTCTGTAAGTGGATAAGTGATAAGCTTTATTTCAAATTGTACGAACACATTTAATAATGTGGCTGTCATGCCACAGTCTATACCTTAAAAAGGTAAAAATAAATGCTAACTCTTTCCAATGCCTTTTTTTTAATGCTTGTTGCTCAATTTGTGTGTGTAATACTTTAACATATGTACTTAATCATGTGATTCAAATGTATTTACTGGGCTGCATATCTTAAGCAAGTCTGTTTATTAAATGTAGGAGATCTGTTATCTTCTAAACATGTCAGTCATAACCCTCTTTGGTCAAGCCACATTGCTGATTATGTTACAAAAGAAAATATTTTAGGTCAAATTTAATTTTTAAGAAAAGTAAATTTAAATTATCTTATATGAAATTTCACTTAAAGAATAAAATTTAGTATAATATTCCAAAACCAGCAAACTTAAATACATTTGTTTGATACATACATGATAACAACATTTAACAGTGTAAAGATACAAAAGGTGCTCATCTCCACATGACAACTGCTCTTTTTCAGTTAACAGCATCTAAGGAAGAAGGTTGTTCCCTTCTGTCCAGGTTTTAGGCCTAGGCAAAATCTGCCTACTGCTATGTTCCGCTGGAACATAAAACTCCTCCCTTCCTATCGGGACATGGATGAAGCCTGTCATATAACTCTAAATCTGGAGTCATGACAATGGCTGAATAAAGGTATCGTCAATTTAAGACTTTTTGTTACTTCTGATATTTTGCTTTGGACATAATAGATATGTATTTCTCCATGTGTGGACACTTGTTTATATCTTATTTGTGTATGTTATAAAAATCATATTACTATTATTTACAAACCCAAGTGGGAATAGAAATAAGATATATTCCTTCACTAAGGAAATAAGACATATTGCTTCAAAAGTAATCATATTGCAGAAAAAATAAACATACATTTTAATAATATTCAATGGCAAATTTTAACAGTTGTACTACCCCCCACAAAAAAAAGGTATCAAAAACGTATGGTAAACTCCCTCAGCAATTTTGCTGAGGAAGTTTATCATTCTTTTATTGTGTTAAAAAGTTATTTATAGAATTTTGATAAAATCCGAAGACATGAAACTGGGTTTATGCAATTCTTTTCTTGAGAATTGACAAAAATATTAAGTATTATTTACAAGATTACAAAAATGTGAACCAACTAAAATGCAATATTGATTATTTGCAATATTATAAAGAAATAACTATGAAAACAATTTTTTCTATTCATAAATTTATAAAAATGTCTAAAATATAGAACAAGAAAATTTAAATAAAACACATAAGTAACTCATTATAAATTAAAAAAATTAAAGTTTAAATAATTGCATGTATAAATCCATGCATTTTCTAAGCATTTCCTCTCACCACAAATTCACTAAAATAGATTGAGTGTATCTGGATTTAGATCTGAAATTTTTTTTAATCTATAATTGTAGTTACTCATTTGCATTTATTTAAACTTTCTTAGATTTATAGTTAACAGATAGTATAAATAATAAACATTGCATTATAGAGGGTTCACATATTTGTATAATTATGGAAATATAAATTATCCTTATAAATAATCTAATAAATAATGTTTAACATTTGTGATGTTAATTTGAGAAGAAAAAAAGTAACAAATAAAAAATCTAGTTTCATGTGTTTGGGAATTATTAAAATACTAAAAACAGCTTTTTAAAATAAAATTGCTGATAGAGTATACAGTAATAGCTGTGTTGAGAGAGAGAAAAAAAATTCTTTAACACCTTTTTTTTTCTTCCCAGGCATGACTGTACTTTATAAAACTGAATCGACAAACTACAGAATGTTTTACAGAAATTTTATTAGGTTTTGTTATTAATAACTTGAAATCAACAGAAAGAATTGTTATTCAAGTAACAGAGGAAATTACCTGTTTATGAATTTGTTCTATGTAACTTATCAAAAGTTTACAAAAAAATATTTCTTGCAATATGACTACATTTAAATATTACCTAAGGCAATGAAATAATTAAGAATGAAACTATTTATAAATAATCAATAAGATGACCAAATTGAATTGAACAATTATATGAACATGAATGTCAAAAGCAACTCCATTTTTTTCTGTACAATAAATGGATGGGCCTTTTCACATGATCAGAAAATTGTGAAAGAGTTCAGAATACTTAAGATTTGTGAATAACTCCCAATCATAAAAAAAAATTACACTTTTTTGGTTTCAGAAATTTCTTTTCTTTCATAAAAATAAAGGAAAACAGATGAGTTTTTTTGTTTTACATGAAAGACTTAAGAGTAAAAATAATTTTTTAAAATGGAATCCAGATCTCCAAATTAAAAAAAAATCATCAGAAATGTTTGAATCTAAAATTTCTTTGGGGGTGGCGGCATAGGGTGGGGTGAGGGGGACAAACATTGGCTTTGAAAGGTATAATATAGAAAATAAAAAAAATTTCCCTGATATATATTGCTCCTGTAATTTCTCTTCAGAACAATGATGAATATTAAAAAATTGTTAAATTTCCAATAGCTTTGTTATTTTTTAAATATCATTTTCTACTGGAAAAGCAATTTTTAAATTTTTATTAAATAGGAGTAAATTGATTTTTTTTCCTTTCACTAAGAAAAACTAACCCTCTATGTAGTAGAAGGAATTGGATTTAGAAACAGGGACATTATCTAAACAGTGTAATGTATTCTTTTATGAACATTTGCTTTATTTAAATAGAATCATATCTTGATTAATATACTGTGCGTTGAGAGCAGAATAGTTAAACACAACAGATAGCACAAGATTCTCATCCTACTGCTGCCAATTATTAAACACACACACACACACACACACACACACACACACACACAGAGGAATCTCTCGATTAGTGTACATTGGTAATTATATATAAAAAATAAATAAATAAATAAAAAAAATAAAAAAATCAATTTTCAATTACCATGGTTAAACTGAAAAATGTTTTACTGCACTAATTGAGTATTATGTATGCACTAACTTTATTTTGGTATATAAAAATTTTAGCACAGTAAATGAAAAGGCTTCAATTGAGGGATTCCTGTATTACAAATATACATTATTATTAGCAATATGATTTCAGTGATGAAAAAAAGATTAAATGCATACTTGAATTGTATGATTTTTTTTTGAATGCTTGCTTTGTTGTCCCCATTTAGTTTCAGATTATTTACAATATTGTGATGTACAGACCATTTTTCATGTATTTCTTTCAGTCACCGGAACCCCCATTCTCTTTTTGTTTAAATGATATATATTCTTAAGTTGTCCAAATTTTGTAGACAAATGCATTTTTATTATTAATTTTTGATTGAACACTAAGATGAGAAGAAAGAATTCAAATATAAAATAACATTAAGTAAAAAGCTTGAATCAGAAAAAGTAACCTGCAATTTAATTAAAAAAAAAAAAAGAAGAAATATTTGCACAACTACATATGTATAGCCATCTGTTTATAACTGAGATGCACATGAATATGTAAGAATGCAAATAATTTTAGTATATACAATTTTATATCTCAAGAATTTTTTTTTCCAGACTTGCATGCATGGGCTTTTAACATAAAAATACATCACGTGCATTATATAAACTTTAACGGATTCAAAATGTTTAAACACAGTATAAAAAGAAAAAAAATATATAAAAAAATTAACAGCGTTTGTGTGATTCTTTTTACTGTCAATATATAAACTGTTTACTTTCATTAAAAATCGAAAACCAAGAGTACAGAGTTTTAGAGAAAATACATTTGCCAATAAATTATATAAATATATTTATAAACTTTGAACCTTTTCTCTAATGTAGCTTAGTCTTTCAATAATACTTTTCAGTTCTGGGTGCATTCACTAATTAAAATTATGCCATATCATGGTTAAAGTTTACACATAACTTAATATCTTCACACAAATTACCTTATATAATTTGACTTCAGATACATATGAAAGCATTAAACTGGGGCTACAGAATAGTGTCTATAATGGATGAAATGAACTAAAATAATATATATATATATATATATATATATATATATATATATACACTTAAGTGCTGTGCTTAAACAAAACAATATATGGCTGAAAACATACAATTAAAACAACTGTCATTTACAAGTAAGAGAGCAAACAGTAGCAATTACATATGCAACTGCAACTTAAACAGGGAAATGAAATTCTCTATGCACAGACATGCAACAATGTAAGAATACAATTTAAAAAAATACTCCTTGCATTTTTAAAATCTAATATAAAATTAAGAAATTAAGATTTAAATAGTTTGTTTAAAATTTGATGAAATTTACTGAAAAAAAGCAAAATATCTGATTGACAAATGTGGCTTTCTTAACATTTCACACTTTATTCACACAATGGAACTCCTTTGTTTTCTCAATGTTGTTACAAAAGCATTTTTATTGATTCCTTCTTGTTTCATTAAGTGAATAATCCACGAGAAGAAAAAATGTATTGGCCAAAATATTGTAGTAAATCATACAAATAAAATTAGAAATATTAATAACCCTTCTCAGAGCTATAAATATCATTTTTAAAAGATTTTTCTGTATTTATTCAGATCTTCAGAATGACAAACTTTTCTGGAGAAAGGAAATAAATATTGAAATTTCAAAATTTACATTTTTTTTTCGTTCATTAAATATTGATTACTGTATATACTCGTGTATCATGCAACTTTTGAAGACCTAATTTTGAAGCCCTATTTTAAGGGAGGTTGCATCATACATGAGGTATAAAATTAGCATATGTACTGCTCAGTACATATGCTAATTTTATATCTTGTGGATGATGTAACTATTTAAATTAGCTTCAAAATTAGGTCTTGAAAAGTCATACGATAAGTGGGAATATACAGTACTTAAAAATTACATTTTATAAATTTTAAAATTGCCATTTGGACAGAGTACCATTTAAATTTATACAAAAATTATAAAGATGACTTATGGATACAATAAATTAAATTTGAAATTGATGACAAAAATAGGGACTTCAACTCCCAATATATATGGAAATATGACTGAGTATTTTAAATTTAGATACATATGTACAGAAGTTTGCACAATTGAAGGAAAATGAAGCTTTTATAATGCCACCACTTTCCTCTCAGTTCTAATTTGCCCTTCCCATACAGAGTCTCAACAAATGTGGGCCTGCAACAAATGTGGAACCCTAACACCCACAATATTTACTCACAAAATCAAGCCACACTATATGTACAACAGTTTTCTGTGAATTCCTGCAAGTGTTTGTACACACAAATTTCAAGTACCAATTTTAGGAATGAGAGGAGTTTAATTTGTTTTAGAAAAATACTCATTTTTGTTTTCAAACTTATACCAACACCAAAGAGTACTGTAAGCAAAGCCATTCACTTATTTCCTCTGAGTATACATAGGTATCTATATATCATTCATCATTGTGGATTTTATTTTATTAGTATATAAATGAATTGACTTCAGTCAATAACCACTGAAAATATATTAGGCATTCAGGCCTAGATTGTTTATTTTTAAGAGAAATAATTTCTGAAATAAAAAATGACAAGCGTGTGTGTGTGTGTGTGTGTGTGTGTAAAATATGTGTTGAAATGGAATGTTCCACACTCCCTATCACCTATGTGGACTGACTATATTAGTAGCCATATAAAGTGAGCATAGAAGATACCTGTGACTTGCTTTGGCAATTACTAGCCTGCCACCTGATTCCTTGTCTTGCCATAGTGTATTCTCTTTACAATAAACCTCTCTTCTTTCATCTATGCACATGTTCTTTCACTTGAGTACCACCTTGTCTGTTTGTAACCTCTTTAAAGGATGCAAGACTTTGTATGCAAATAAATTTATTCTAATGTTATATACTTTTATGAATTGTGTTTCTGTATAGTTGTATTTATATTTATGCAATATAAGTAAAAAAAAAAAATTGAGTATCTGAACTGATTTATAATTGTGTGTGTGTGTGTGTGTGTGTGAGTCTCCCCGTGTAGTTGAAGTTTAGATGAGACAGCCTTATAAGTGTTTTAGGCATTGGTGTTTGTATGCATGTTACCTCATGCAAGTTTATGAAATATGGTAAAAAATATACATAAAAAAAAATGAGAGGGATAAAAATGGGACACTTTTTGTATTTTAAAATTTAATTAAAACATTTTGTTTTGTTTTAAAAATGTTTATCATTTATCATTGTTCAATTTTATTTTTGCTCCATTTTCAGTGAAGGATTTTATACTTTCCATCATACCAAAAATAATTTCACAATACAATGCTCAGATGAGAAATAATTCTTGGTGTAAAAGTTTTGATTGGTCTTCATGATTTTGTAGACTTTTCTTCCTCCCACCTATTTGTACAAGTGGTAAATGAATTAAAACAATCTGTACTGCCTTGTTTAACAAATGACGCCAGTTTGAAGAGAAGCAAAAGCCTGAAGGTTGGAGAAACAGGAATCAAAGCAGAGGTGGTAGGGATAAGGAAGTAGGGTAGCTGATGCTTCAGATGGTTCATACCATCAAAGCACATCAGGGGGTGAAGGTTCCTCATCACTTTCATCTTCAATACCTGCAGTTAAGGAACAGATTTTTGTTGTCAGACATGAGCACAAGCAATAAATAAACATTTTTAAAAATTCTATTAAAAAATTAATGAACAGGTATGAAGCTATTAACCAAATAGAAAAACAAATCATTTTGCATCCATGTTTTTATATACCTGTTTTATAACTTTAAATCATCTTTCACATATAATTAAAAAAATAATAAAAACAATTGTTCATGTACAAGCATTACTCTAAGTTAAATGTCTATAAAAATTACAATAAATTGAAGTACTATGTTAATAGCTGCAATAAAAAAGAATTAAGCATATAATAATTAGATATTTTTGAAGACACATAAACATTTGAAAACTACAAATGCTAAAAGATTTCCTCTTAAATATTTTCTAAATCATGAATAGAAAGCTTTAAAAATAAAGTAGAAACTAAAAAAATTAAGTTTTAAAATACTTTAAAATGTTTGAAAATGGAAAACATTTTGAAAACTTGAAATGTAAAAGCAATTGTAAATAAAGGTAGGACAATGAAAACATTTAAAAAGAATTTTTCTTCAAGTGTATAAAAAAAAACTACATTTATTTAATAAACACAAAAGAATAAAAAAATGAATGATTATAAAACAAGTCAAATGCTTTTGATTTTTGCTGTGAATAATCTAATTCTTTGGATGCCAATTTATTCATTATATGAAAGACCATAAATTATTTCATCTTATATAATTCACATTTCCATAATCTATTGCCTTCTTCCACTTTAATAATAGAAGAGTTTAATCTTTTTAAGTAAAAAGACAAAACATTTTATTAGCAATTTTATTTTGGAACCTAGCTGCTGTGTAGAGTCACTTTCACTTAATATGATTAAAACTAATTATTTAAAATCTGTATGCACACACTGATAAATTATGAATTTATTTCATGCAGGTAAATTTTAATAACTGAAATTTGTTTCATTACTGTAAAACACCAGTTCAGAATCTTTTTTAAATTCATTCTCTCTCAAAATGAGATTTGTCTTTCTATTGTTGTTAATGTGAATCTAACAAGTGAATTTAACAAAATGAATTTTACCTTAAACATTAAAAGATAATCTAAATCATAAAAAAAAGAGAAATATCTTTTGGATAAAGTCATAAAAATTTACTGACGAGGAGGTTTAGTTTGCATATTTTTTTTTTTTTTTTTGTTCATTTATCTTCAGCTTTAATTTTTTAAAAAGTTTAATTTCTCCATTTTCAAATCAAGAAATATTTAGTATTGTCTGCAAGGTTGTTATTTTAAGAATTTTGAACTGTTAAAATGCCATCATTTTTTTAATTTTTTTTTATTAAAAATGTACCACCAGTCACAAACACTCAAATTTAACATTTATTCTGTATGATTAACCACAAAATGTATTGATAAAGAAGGAGATTATGTTGAAAAATTAATACTTATAGTTTTTATCATTAAGCTACAGACTTATATGGGTGTATCAATAAATGTTATAATTAAGGCTTCAACTTTACTCTAGTTCAGAACTACCTTAAGATAAAAACCAAATCTTCTTTTAGAAGTTGTGTCCCTTCAGGATGTGGAAATCATAGCTTTCTACTTCTTGTTTTCTGTTGTTCTAAATAACATTTAACAATACCATCTCTCCTTTTGTCATATTCTGCCATCCATACAAAAACTCATTAGTTCAGTTACATGTTTTCCCTTGCTCTTTTTACCTTCAGATATATATATATATATATATATATATATATATATATTGTGAAGGTTAAATTTTTCAGGTATCTTTCTTGATTAAATTTGTAAACTGCAAATACATCATGTAAAGGATGCAAATATTTGCATTCTTTACAGTAGTTATCCATTTGATGTTGTTGCCACTAAAAATCACAAAATAATAAGGCTATTTTCTAAAAAGTTTTTAACTTTTTTTTTCTCAAATAAAGATTTATTGACAGTAAGATTCTTATTACTATTTAATGCCAAATATATTTCCTGAAAATGGTAATAGCTGAAAAGTAACCCAAAATACTATAGTTTATTAAAATAGTGTCTCTTGACAAAATATAAGGTAAACAAAAAAGTCCTTGTTGATTTTTTTCATGTTGTATGGGAAGAAATGATCACTTGCAAATGAGTGTCACGTGCCAGGATATTGGTGGGAGGTGGGAGTATTGCTCTTACACACACACACAACTGGCTATAGCTTGAGCATTGGTGAGGAAACATGGTTGGTGTCAAAGCAGCTCATTCGAAGTTGTCTGCTTTATGACTAAGGTGAGCTGGTCTATCTGCAGCCACATTAAGTCACTGAATATGTCAAGCCTTTGAGGATAATGATGTAAGTAAATGCACCGCCAGGTATTGGGTCTAGAAGTCGGTAGATCTGTCCCTTTGTGATGAATCCCACAGTTGCCAGTCATAGGTCCTGGATGATGAGGCCCTGAAGGCGACCCTAGAGGAGGACAATAGCTGAACTTGTGGTGAGCTTGCTGAACATTTCCGGGTAAAGTCAAGAAAGCATATAAGTTGGGTTTCCCAATGACAGCTGGTTTACTTTCTTATTGCTTTCTCAGCATCAAAACATACCCATATTTGATTGAATGTTCATCAGTGATGAAAAATGGGTCCTGTGTGACATTCCCAAGTATGCTAGACATTGGTTGTCACAATGGGACCCTATGCCTCACACCACAAGACCACCTCTACACCAACAAGATCATGATTTGGCAAACTTGTTGACAAGTGGTGTACTATGAGCTGCTACCAATGAGCCAAACCAGCAGTGCAGACCTGTACTCACAGAAGTTAGAACATGTGTAACAGGCACTAAAGCAGAAGACATCAGCATTGGATAATGACAAGAGTGTACTGCTCCTCCAGGACAATGCTAGGCCTCACATAGCATGTGATATGGTAACATAGGCAATGGACACTGTGCCATTCACCTAACTCCCGAGAAGTTTTGCCAAAAACAGATTACTGCCTCTTCCATTTCTTGGACTACCATCTTTGTGGGAAATCCTTAGAAACAAAAGCCTTTTTATTTTTTCGCCCCAAATATCACGATTAATATTTTTTTATTAGAATTTAAAGAGCGCTCTAGAGTTATAGTTATTCTACAAGTGTGTTCTGGAGTAAAATAAAAAAAATAAAAAAGGGTTAGAAAACACTACTCTAAACTCAAATTTCCTCATATTAAGAATTTTAATATAAGCTTTTGTTAGTTATTTATCCTAAAACCAGTATTTAATAAGTTATTGTAGGGATAAAAAAAATGAAAGAATTTAACGGTTGCAATTTCTTCAGAAATCCAGAGAAATTGCCAATAAAAAAATGATGTAAGTTTTGTGACATTTCTTCCTTTTGTACTACAGAATTGCTGTTTGGAAAAAGAACAATCACTTATTTCTGTTATTAATTTACAAAATAGTGTTAAGAGAATGTTATCTTTTTAGTTGAGTGTGTAATATATAAAACACCAACAAAAGTTTTCAATATTTTTATTAATAATCTTAATTTAATATTTCCCCAACCTGCAAGAGACTATGAAACTTTCAGTACTCTGACAAGTAGTACATGTGTGCTTGCAAAATCTATAAATTCTAATATTGACTATTTTAAAATTATGTTGCTGCTTATTTTAAACTGGATTATAACCACATTACCCTTTCACTAGTGCTATTAACATTCTAAATGAATATAAGTAGCTCTTTTTATAAAACTTTAGTCTTTATTACACAAAATATGCATATATTTTCCATGTGAAATCATGAATGCTATAAAGTATCCTAAGAGACAATCACAAAGCTATTTATAATGTTAAGGCAGCATACATAAAAAGCTTGGTATGAAAGCAATTAAAATGGTTTTAAGCAGAATATTTCATGCAAAAGCCAGAATATCAGCAAAATATTAATTTAGTGCTTTGATTATTCACAATCATAGTAAAGCATCAATGACAAAAGTTTTTCAAAAATCATAAAAATTATGTATAAGATATCAATTAAATTTAAGTTAAAAAAATATTGTGTGGATGTAAACCAAAATATTGCAGAATGCCAAATTCTTGTTGTTAAAAATTTAAAGCACAAAAATACTGTCTAGTAAGGCTTTGAAAAGTGATTTTTGAATGACAAAGCTGTCAAAAGTTTCTTAAAAAAAAAAAAAAAAAAAAAAGAAAAAAAAAGTAATCTTCATAATAGGAATGATTGAAGCTATGAATTGAAAGATAGAACGGAAAATTATTTTTCCCATTGATGAGGATAATAGTAATAACTATTTAAAGTGGTTGAAAGAACTAAAAGTAGTCATCGTAAATCTGATAGAAATAAGAGAGAATCTTATATAAATTCATACTGTCAAAAGAGTAGAATTGTCTATTTTACAAAGAAAGCAAAATATATTTTCATGTTATTTCTTTCACTCTGCTGGAATTCTGTTAGCATTCATTCTTTTTCTTTAGGGTTTTATTTAATTATCAGGTTACAATAGCAGATTAAGAACAAGATGATAATTCTCACTTATGTTTTTGGTGGGAACCATTAAAATGTAAATGCTTAAACTACTTAGTTTCTGTTTGTCATATGAAGCTCATAAAAATGACTAGTTTAACCTTAATTTTCTTTCAATTGTTTTTTTCCATTAATATGGTTTATCATTCTTATCTTTATCAAACACTTTTTCATTTTAAATTTTTTGTTTTGTAGCACCTAGTTTTAGGGGTTTGTTTTTCATATAAAACAAAATAACAATCATTAAATATAATAAAGATGAAAAAAAAAAAAAAAAATTGATTTAAAAAAAAAAATCAGATGTGTAGGAGGGAATGTTTAAAAGGCAAGGAAATATTGACACTATTTACTTTTCACTCAAAAGTAAAGATTAGGATATGTTTATGTTAGTTTTAAGAATTTCCAAATATTCAAAGAGACAAAATTGCAGCCAGCTATTTGAAATGGTGTTGTACCAAGTTATTAGGTTATCCCATAAGTATTATCCAGATTGCTAAAAGATGATTTGAAAGGTTTAGAAAAGATTAGCTATGCTTAAGAGATACACCATGAGTTGAACAATGAGTTACTTCTGTTTGAACTTAATTGAAATAATGCTTTCATGGTTAAAGTATTAATTAAACTTAATTTAATTCATTCAATTGTTTGCCATTTGCTACAACTTATAAAGGTGCTTAAACATGGAAAATAAAGTCCCATAATTTGACAGAAGCTAAATGTAAAATTAGCTTCTTTGCATTTTCCTGAGAGCATCTTGCCATTTTGGCAGATGAGTGAAGGCAAACAGAGTTAAAGCATAACCCCAAAATCCCTCCCATTCAAGAAAAGGTTTGGTAAATGTTGCTACCAATTAATGTTATGATTCAATCAGATATCTGTTTTTAGCAGTGATTAAAATGATATTTTATGATAATGCACAAATTCAAACAGCAAAGATTATATTTAAAACAAATGAAGATCTCAGCTGAGAAAAATCCACACTGTCTTCTTCTGTTCTAAAGTTTACCAAACTAGTTCTTTAAAATACAAGTAGAAACCACCTTTTCAATGGTCTTTTACTTAAAGCAGAATACTTTTACAAAGCTTGTGAATTATTGGAAGATGTTAATTCCTAATGATGAAAGTTAAGTTAATGAATAAATTTTAATTAAACATGACTTTTTTTTTAACCCCAAGTTCCAATATTACTTATGAGTTGACCTGACATAAGCTAACATGTTTTCTTGAGGTATTCTTTTGAGTTCTACTGTATCATGAATATAACATTTAATTAGAAACAAAAAATAAATATCAAAATAATACTAATAACTAAATCATGCATAACAACCATTTATTACAACACAAACACTAGTTGCATTACAATGTTATAAGATCATCTAATGCCAAAAACATTTTACTTTGGCCATTATACATATACCTGTCATTATATTTTGAAAATTGCAATAAAAAAGGAAGAAATAATTATACACACTTTTTGTGGTCTTATTTGGTTGAAGGCTTAGAGAAAATAGGATCATTCATTTCTAGATTAAGTTCATTATAATAAAAAACCATTTGGGTTCATCACAGCATAAGCATTTTTGGAAGTTCTTGCAGAAACTCTTGGGTTGCATACTTTAATGGTTTGATGAAATATACTGTACAATTAATTTCAATGTTTGTGCATTGTGGGGCAGTGGATATCGGCTTGGAATGAGAAATCAGAGAGCCGAGTGCGAATTCCAGTTGAATTTGTTGCATTCACAAATACCCTTGGGAAAGGTATTAATCTGTTGATTTTCCCTCCAGCTATGTGTTAAATAGCAGGATAGATTGGGTCCTATAGCCTTGGTTGGCAACCAGTCTACCACAGTAATGGCAACCTACTGCAGAAAAATCTTCAGCCTAGTCAGTCATGTCTCTTTTGAGACATGATTGCCTGAGCATGTATGACATATGGCACTTAACTGACTGACTTTATACAATTGCAAAATGACTACTACTTTTCTCAGATAAAAAAAAATGATTTAACTGAGAAAATATTTACATTACATAATTGTTCAGATTCTTCAGATGAATGGAGATGTGAAAGACTTATCCAATCTTTACATCCCTTTTGATATGATCAACCCCAAACCAATGACATGCATATCATCAACCTTTCAATCAGAAAATAGAGTACATTCACTCATGATGCATTTTATAGTGTAGAAAATATTTTATAAATATACAAAATTCATTTTGCATAAATTTACTATTAAAGTGTTAGCCATATTTGATAGCATAAGACCTACTTTAGTTTTCTACTCTGTGTGTGTGTGTGTGTGTGTGTGTGTGTGTAAAGGTACACATTGAGGTCAAGACTTCAGATGACGTAAAGATGGCATTCAAGCAAGAAACACTGTTGCCATTCAATGTTGACTTTTATATTTACATGCACAATCCCTGAGCTAGTAATTCATACATAAATATAGCATCCCTTAAAAAAACACACATTATATATATATATATATATATATATATATAAGTAATGGTTATGAATGGAAGTACATTCCGCAGTTAATTTACTTTTAAAAAGTGCTCAATACAAAAGTAGAGCATAGATATATAGTTATTACTCGTATTATCATTATAACATACTGCAACTCAATCGCTATAAAGTTTTGGTGCTAAAACACCATCATCAGGCAATAAAATGTGGTTAATTTACTTGGCAATATATATAGATAAATAGATTTAAAAAAAAATAAAAATAAAAATAAAAAAGTAAAAAAAAATAAATAAAAACATAATAAAGAGGTCTTCCATTGAGATGAATTAAGTGGGGTTGGGTGGTTACGGCATCTTAAAGAAGGGTGTGTAGACAGTAGCCTTTCAATGTTTTGTCACAAAAAGCCAGACATGTCAAAAATTTTAAACAAGGAAAAAAAAAGGGAGAATTCTAAAACAACATTATGATATTAATTATAACTAACTTACCATAAATAATGATAACACAATTTCCTGCAATTGTCATAACTGTAATGCATGTCTTTTGCAAAATAAATGCCTTACAGATAAAATAGTATACCAAGCTACCATTTCCACTACTAAAAATCTTAATCTCACCAAATATATCAGATGTACTAAGAATAATTTCAAGTCTCAATTTTACAACTTATCTTTTAATAATAAAATTCTATTTCTCTCTAAATACGACTAGCAATTGAAAGTTTCAAATAAAACTCCTGCAGTTCCTTTGTTTACAAGAAAAAAATCCATATAATTCCCAAAAATTGACATATTGAACCAACATAATGAAATCACTAATTTTTGCCACATACAATTTTCCATATTCTTAAATATATCTGAAACCATCTCAATTTTATCTTAATATTTTTACTATTTTTTCTTAAATTTTAGCTTATTTAACTGGTAATTTTTTTTCATTACTATCATTTATTTGTACTTATTAACAAATGTCCTTAAGAAAATATTTTCATTTTAATTTTTATATTATTCTATCTGCTATGTTGTTTTTGATATTATTCATTTTAATTTATTTTATTATTGTTTTGATTTTTCTATCACCTTAGTATTATTACTCTTTTCTTCCTCTTCTTTTTCCCTTTATTTTTTGAGACAACTGCCAATTTTGGGCAACCTGAGCATTTAGCATAATTTGTGTCTGTATGACCATGTTTAAAGTCAGCATACCTATTTTTAACTGTTGTTTCTGATAGAGAAGAGTTTGAATAACACTTATCAAGCCATTGCTTTGCTTGAACAGCATTTTTACCCATCAGAAGGCAATGCTTTATCAACACGTGTGCCATTTGAAGGTTAGTACTTCATAAAAATCGTATAGATTTTTTATTAGTGGTGCCATCTATATGTCAGACCCAGGACTTATTTTACCAAGAAAATTAACCACATTTTACTGCCTGATGATGTTTTAACACCAAAACCTTATAGCTATTGAGTTGCAGTATGCTATTATTATTATAATAATTACCATATATATATATATATATATATATATATATATATATATATATAAAAAGAAAAATGGGTCTTATATAAAAAGTTGAGGTATCTAGTTGATTAATGTTTACCCAGATACTATATACTGGAAGAGTCTTACATGCCATCAAATATTTCTAAAAATTGAAAATTTCAATTTGAAATATTCTTGCAATATTCAAATCTTTAAAAATAGAGTAAAACATGCAACACAAGATGCACATAAAATCCAAGAAGCTATTTTATCAAATTGATTACAAATCTACAAAGAGAATGTTGTGCTTATTCAGCTGTTAAAATGTGTTCATGAGTAAGTAGAAAAGCATTTTGTTAGCTAAGTACTTAAAGTATGAAACTTTGAAAATTAACTAAGTTATAATTGATTTACATTTGTTATAAAAACAGCAATAAATTCAGTAAATAATAAAAAAAATTGCTACAGTTAATTCTGTGACTAAATTAAGCTTAAATCAAAAAAGATGGTTTGATCAACTGCTTAGGTTTATATATATTTTTTAAAAGCTGTCACTGAAAGTTACAGTGCCATTAATTATATTTAGAAATAGTTAATTTTATTACAGTTTTTGTTTCAGTGGTTTTAAATTTTAGTTACTAAAAATCTTTATTTCATTACTAGAAGCACTGTAGCAGAATATTTTTTTATATTGACAGTCGATAAAGCTTAAAAAGCTTGTAATATTAATATAACTAAGCTTAAAATAGAGAAAGTCATAATAATAAAATCTTATACATTCTAAATGCCCAACAACAATTCTGACCAACTGTATCTGAATCAAATGCATTAATGAAATGCAAGGTCACTTAATGTCACCAGAAGTCAATTTTAGATTAAAAAAGCCTTTTCAGCCAAATGAAAAACTAAAAACTTGATTTTTTTCTGTTTTGTAAAACACTGTGCAACCTTGAAAACAATTCAGATAAAAATTTTTAATTATCAAACATTTTTTGTAAAAATGACCCCAAACTACAGAAACTACCAGTAGCTCTTGCTTTAAAGAATGACACAGTCAAAGAAATTAAAAAAAAAAAACTGCCATAACAGTACGAAACAACTGACATTTCTAGACACTTTAGAGATTGTAAAGAACCTAAATGAATTCCTTAACTTTGAGCTCCCAATTTTTTCTCTGCACACGCTTCAACTAAAATTTTGGGATGCCTGTCCTTCTCCAAAATCTCAACCCTCTAAAGTTGTGCTAGGGAATTTGTCTAGCTGTCAACCAGATTCTTCCACAAGTCATCAAGGTAACTATCCCAATTGGGGTAGGAAAAAAGAAAATATGTTCAATACTAAGATCCCTATAATTATAGCAGACTTGTTTGAATTTAAGAGGCTTCAATTTTCAATTAAGCTCTATTTTGCTATGACTGTCAATAAGGCCTCAAAACAATCTTTCAAGATTGCTTCTTCAAACTTTGCCCTATGTCAGTTATTCTAGGATTGAATCCCCATACAACCTGTGTACCTAAAAAATAGATAATTTGTTTTGTGTGTAAGAATATTTGTTCAGTCACGACTACTTGTTTCATGCAGAAATAATACTTTGTTTTCATTTGTTACGTTGTGTTATGTAAGAAGATATATGTTAAACATATTTTTTCTATATTGTCATATTTTAGTTATTTTTCCTCAGGGAACAACTGGTATTTCTGTTAGTATTTTTATGACCAGTTAAATACCTATCCTATAAAGAGAGAAAGCTAAGTTGTCATAGAATATCTATTGCATCTATAAAATTTATGTATAAACATTTTCAACAAGACATTTATTTTTAAACTTCTTTATGTCATTATGCTAAGTCCACTTTAATTTCTTACTCTAGACAAAGGTACGTCAAACTGACCACGAGAGAAACATTTGAGTAATTTTCTAATGTTTATATTAATAATAAAAATGAATTCATCAAACTTACTATTATTTTTTTTTTTACTTGTTTAAATAATTCAGTGGAATTTTAAACTCTAGTTAAACATGTTATTTTGACATATTTAGATAATTCCATGAAAAAGTTTTTTTGGCCCATTCAACAAAATTGTATTTATATGAAATGTCAGATGATAACAATGCTTATTATTATTATGAATGCTGTAGGCTATGATTAAATTTTAACAAAGCAGACGCAAAATTCTTTCTATCCAAACACAATGGAATAAAAAAAATTAAAAAAAACATTGCTTATGTATGGCAATTTTTAATATTAGAATTAAAAAAAAAAAAAAAAAACACAGATGAAATATTTATTAAAATGTACTTTTAAAAATTGTTATGCAAATTAGATGTCATTGCTTATGCTGTAAATTCCCATTTGCATGTGTTTGTATTTACATCTTGACAAGTGAACCGAACAATTGCACAAAGATTTGTCTCTGAAACTCTGAAGTAGATGTGCTGAATATAACATCACTCTGCTAAGTGACAAATTTTATATTTGCATTAATCTTATATATGTATGTTCTCTGGTTACCGCGTAGAATGCTCATTTAAAGTAGTTATCAGATAGAAAACTCTCGCTGTTGGACTTGTTTACATTTCATAAAATACATTACACGCTATGAAATCAGCCTTTTTCTGATGATGCACCTATAGCCGGGTGGGTAAATATTTGAATGCTGTCAAATTAGTCGAGTTTCAATCCCGGCTTGAAACAAAACGGTTAATCTAGCCACACTGAAGAGCTGAGATACAGCAAAACAGGCCTGTCTGTGGATGGTTTATATATGACTAATAGTAAACCCTCTATATGTTAGAAGTACAGGTCAGGCTGTTTTGTTTGACTGATGTAAAGTGAGGACACAGATATTTACCTTTTAGCAAGACGAAAATTCTGAAACATAAAATCTTATTTCAAATTTTCTTAGGCACCTATACTTTTAAAAACATCTCAATATGGAGCATAATTCAAATATTAAAAATATACTATACAGTATTACCTATAGCCAATGTGATAAACAGAATTATTTTCAGTTCTTATTAAAATTAAATTTTTCCTAAAGAGAAAAATATATTGAAATCAAGTTTAAAAAGAGTGGCCTGTTAGAAATGTGGTAAAAAATAAACAATTTAAAAAAAAAAAAATTAAATTAAAATATGAACTATTTCTAAATGCTTTTGAAATTTCCTGTTTTTATAGCTTTACTATAAAACGACAGGAAAACAAATTCACTATGTTCAGGTATATATTACACTTAAATTATACAAACATAAAAATTCCCTGCATTTAGTCTAATAATCTGTACTATTACAAATGTTTATGCTTTTAGAAGACAGGCTTGAAATCATTACAATCAAATACAAAATTAACTAATTGGAATGATAAAATTATTTAAACTACTTTACAAAAAAATAAAAACAAAACAACAACTGTTTATGAGAGCAAGATGATATTCACACAAGGGTTGTAATCCATGCATTATTGTTAGTAACAACTGTGGCATAACGGTAAGCAGCTAACTCACCGCAGGGTTGTAGTGGATGTGGTCCTAAGTGACCACAAGCTCCATAAGCATAGCCTTGGCTAACCCTAGAAGGGCTGCAGAAGACATCTATCTCATCATCATCACCACTGCCTGATTAACAAAAATGACACTGACTTTTGTTAATGAAAATCATGCTAAGCAACAAATGACTTCACACACGAGTTTAGATTGTGGAATTAAGTATTTTCTTAGCTTTTTAGAAATGTAAATTTTAAATACCAAAACTAAAGTAACAATTGGATTTTTTATTTAAAAATGACAAATATCTCTATTTGAGGCATTCTTGTGGAAATAATTTCATTATTTAGAAAATTAAATATTCACACCATTATCTGTACCAATAAATTTGTCTGTAACTAGTTTGATCAGTATGTTTTTATATTAAATCAAGTAGGAGTTCTTGAAGGAACCCAAATATAATTGGTATTTTGAAAGTGACTCCTTCAGACTGTACACTCATCCTAAACCAAAACACAAACTTTACAATTACCAACAACGGCATATATTTCTAGGCTTATTTCTCTTGCAATTTTTCAAATAGAATGAGAAACATCCAAATTAATTTATTATATGATTTATATGATCTCTATGCTTTAAGACTGCAAAGACACACAAGAATTGTGAAAGATGCCTTGCAGAAACTCAGAATTGTTCTTAGAAACAAAGAAAAGATTTCTAAACTCCTATATGCCAGAGAATGTGGGAAAATCTTCACACAGATTAAGAAGTGACTTAAAACACCAAAGTTAAGATTTTACTAATGGAAAATAGGAAATACAAAGAAACTGCTGCTGTAGAGTATATAATGAAAACAAGTTTGGAGAATTTAACTCACAGGACCTATTGAAGACAACAGAAGCAAAATGGTTCAGTGAGGAACCTATTAATGGGTTTGAGTGAATGGATGACTGAACAAGAAAAAAGATTGCTTATTTTTACTTAGCAGCATATCAATTTCTATGGGTTATTTAATACTAAAATCTAAATATTTTGTACACAATCCTATATTATTTTTTTTGGAGGAGATAATGGCTTTAGTGATACATAGCTTGGGAGAAAGAGAAGGATTCATACCTATCCCAAGGGTATCTAAACTTATTTATAAATGGAACTTTGTCTGTGTGTGTGTCCATTACCTATAGACTCCGAAACGGCTGAACCAATTTTCTTGAAAATTTACACAGTTATACTATAAGCGTCTGCGAGTGTTCTTAGCTAGGTTTTGTATCAAGGTACCCCCGATAAATATTGAAAATCGATAATCGAAAAAATCATTATAGAAGGAGTGGTCCGATTTTAATCAAATTTAATACACTCATAGACAAAGACATAAGAAACGATATTCAGAAGTTTCAAGGTTGCAGTTCTTACAATAGTGCAGAAAATCGATAATATATATATAAAAGGCAAGATGTTTGTGTGTGTCTCTGTTTATCTGCCTGTATGTCTGTATTTTTTTTCAGCCCTTTTATTTTAGTTTTTGCTTTGGGTTTGGCTCTAAGTAGGTATAATTGTAGTTCTTAGTCTCAGCCATGATACCATTTACTCAGAGGACTTATTTAGCCCTCAAAATTCAGTTTACAACGAAAAAACTTATTTGATATCGATACCAGGAAATCAAAATTTGACTTACATCCATTCATTTTTCTTTCAGTTTACGGTTTCGCTTTAAATGGAAACAACTATTGCTTTTTAGTCTTTCGTGTCAACGTCCAAAGAGTCTGAGCTCCAGGACCATGGATTAGTTTTAAAGCTTTCATTACACCCGAGCAACACCAGGCTATACTGCTAGTTTGCACATAAGTGAATATAACAAACCTAACTGGAATTGGAATTCAACTCTCCAGTTCACAATTACAAACCATTATCCATTATATCAACTACACATCCAAGCTTACAGCACCTGGTATTCCCAAGCAGTCACCCATCTAGGTACTGACCAGGTTCAACAACAATACAGGAGACAGAGTGTTTCAATGTGATGTGGCCATAAGCAAGAAAAAAGAGGGATGGTAAAGACTTAAAACTTACTAAGAGCAACAAAAATCAGGAAGTTGTGGAGACCTGTGATCATCTTTGTACTAAAAAAAACATGACAGATAACCTTTTAAAACTGGTGGAGAATTTTAATCCCCCTATTTTCTTCTTTTTACTTTTTGTTGGCAGAATTTTGAACTATACAAAAAAAATTCCATTTTTGTAGAAATTTTCAAGATCCAATGAGTTAGAAGAGGAGCTATACATTAAAATCGGATGCTGAACAGAGGAAGATGGATTTCATTTTTCAGAACTCAGAAATACACAACACAAAAAGAGCTTATTTAGAATTGCAGGAAATATTACACTAACTTCTTTTTACACAAGATTGTTTTATCATTTTATGAAAGAATAAACTGACCCTTGTGAGTGCTTAAATGAGATATCAATATAGAATTGGCCAACTGTGAAACATGAGTCTTGTAGATTCGATCCTAATACATTAAAGAACTGATGTGCTTTGTTAATTTACATCATAAAGCTGATCTGACTAGGAATTGATTAAAATATTTATGTTGAAACTGAAATTCAGAAGGAATGACTGGATTCTTTAGAATGGAGACATCTAGTCCACAAATGTTTCTTGCCAATATGATTACAATTACGATGAGTATCAGTTTCTTCAGTATCAATCTAATTGTTGCCGAACTTTGATGGATCAAAGTTTTGTAACAGAATTATTGAAGTAGAAGGTTTCAGAAGATTATGTGGTGAGGTAGCAGTGTATTGATTGTTTATTTATCAACCCATTGGTTATTTAATGCTGAAACTGTATTTCTTAGTAATCTGTCAAAACATAGGTTGTATGGTTCGAAGTTTAAGCTCTATTTTCTATAGAAGTTGGAAGTAATTTCTTTTCTTCAGATATTCTATTATATATACTTGATGGTGAGAAATTAGTTGCAGTGAATACACTGAGTTGTAGTTTCTGTCTTGAACATGTGTTTTAGGTGAGCATGTCCAATTCTTATTCTGTTGTGTACAATGTCTTGTCTGTGGTCAACTAATGGCTCTGTATTTTTCTTATTGTCAGCTGATGTTCATACAGTATATTGTTTGGGAACATGTCCCAAATTTCTTGTCATTTTCTTTTGACGTTGGGTAATTTTGTTTTTATAATCTGTATTTTCATTCCCTCTTTTGTCAGTGTGTCAGCTTCATGATTTCCGTTGATGTCAATATGGCTAGAAATCCAAGCCAATATTATTGCTTTGTGGACTGATGACAAGTTTCTAGGATTTCTAGGGATGATTTGTGTTCTTTTCTTTAATTGCCGTTTAACTAGATAGGGAACCTGAAAATATTATAAACTTCCTATTTTTTGAATTTTCTATCATTTTGAGTGCCATTTTAATGGCTTGTAGTTAAACTGTATAGATGGATGCATTATTTGTTAACCTGATTTGTTTGTGTCTGTTGTGCTTATTCTATTTAGGATTTTTGATCCATCTGAGTAGAATGGTTTATCGTCACAATATTTGTCTCTTAATTCTCCATATTTACTTTTTATACTTTCTTTTTTTTTTTTAGTGTATGTCAATGTTATGTCTATATGAGATTTGGAGATTTTCCATAGAGCTTCCTTATTTATTGTGACTGGTGTTATGTTATCAGGATCTTTGTTTATTTGTTCTAGTGCGTCATTAAATTTGAATGACAAGTGAAGGGATGGCTGTTGGTTTATTTCTGTAGAACTTACATAATTAGCTTCATATGTTTTTGATATGCTAAGTTATTTGGGTTGGATTGTAGTTTTAATGCATATTGGAGAGATATTTTTTCCCCATTTCAGAGATATAGGTGGTTTATTGGCTTCTATATAGAGACTTCATTCTTTTTTATTAAATTAAAATTATTCTAAAAGAAATTTAAATTTTTTAATTTTTCAGAAAGCATATTAATAAATAATTTCAGAAAAATATGTAATATTTAAACATCAAAATATTCAATATTTCAGAAAAATATTAATAAATAACATAATATAACTTAGTTCGGTTATTTTAATTTGATTCTTTCTTATTAAATTATTTTAAAAGAAATTTAAATTTTTATTTATTCAGAAAGCATATTTTTATTTATTCAGGTGAGGTTCAGAAGACCCAGAGATTTAAGCTCAGTTCTTGATTTTGTATGGTTTGTTGTTTTTTTGGTCGACATTTAGTTTTGATATTACTTTTAGAAACTTTAAAAGCCTTTTGGAATTTTTGCTTAAGGTAATCAATGTGCACCTTGAACTTACTTCTAGTTTGATTCCTAGATATTTTTGGACTATGAGAATTAAGTGTCCATTTAATTTTAATTCTGAATCAAGGTGGTAAGCTTGTTTTTTGCAGAAATGCATACAAACAGGTTTTGTTTTAGAAAAATAGAATCCATTTTCAATTGTCCATTTTTCTATCTTGTTTAAACATATTTGTACATGTCTTTCAAGGAAAGGCATGTTTAGTGGTGAGTATGATATCGAGAGATCATCTACATAGAGGGATTTTTCAATTCCTGTATTAATGGTTTTGATAATACTATTTATTTGGAGAATAAAAAATGTAACTGATAAAATGCTACCTTGAGGTACTCCTGCTTTCTGATTGTGTGTCTAATGTTTCTATTCTGAATGTTCAGTTTGATAGGAAGTTTTGGATGCATATAACCATTTTTCCTTTTATTCGCATCTTGTGCATGTCGTTTAGGATACCATACTTCCACGTGGTGTCATAGGCTTTTTCAAGATCAAAGAACGTTGATACCACATGATGATCTTGAACAAAGCCATCACAAATAAAGAATTTAAGCCCTACAAATTGATTGTTAATTCCTTGGTTTTTCTGGAATCCACTCTGGTAACTAGATTGTTTCTCTCAAGGTACTACATTATTCGAGCATTTAACATTCTCTCTATGGTCTTGTAAATGCAACTTGTTAGTGCAATAGGTTGGTAGTTTGTTGGGTTGAAATAGTCTTTGCTGGGTTTAGGGATTGGAATGATGACAGACTCGAGTTACAATTTTGGAAATTTGTTTTAACACCATATATTATTGAAGATCTGGAGAAGTATTAAAAAGCCTTTTTTGGCAGATGTTTTAAAAAATTGGTAATGAATTTAATCTCATCTGGACTGGTTGCAAAAGTTTTACTTTAGTTTATGGAGTCTTATTTCTATCATATAAAGATAATATTGTATTATTCTTTATTGTTTGAAGCAAATGTAAGTTTTTCTTGTTCCATAATGTTTTTATATTTTTTAAATTTGGGAGGATAGTGATTTGTTGAGGGGGTTTCTTTGAAATTCTGTTGCTATTAGGTTAGCTATTTCTTATTTTTCCAATACATTTATCACCACTTGTTTTCTGTTCAAGTGGATTGTTGCAGTTTGTGATATTTTTCCATTAATTTTACTTATTATTTTCCAGGTTTTATTTATTGAGGTTTTGTTGCTTAGTCTGAAGACATAGTTTTGCCAAGATTTTCTTTTGGATTTTTTAATTATACAACATGCTTTTGCTTGAGCTAGCTTGTATTTTAGTAGGTTAACTGTGGTTGGGTTGTGTAACAATATCTTTAGTAATTTAATTTTCAATATATTTCTTTTTCCAGGTTTCACAGTCCCTGGAAGTTGCCCTATGATTTTATCTTTTTTTACAATTAGGATATTTTGTTTCATTTTTGTTTCATTATAGAAAAAGCCCTAACAAAAAAAAAAAATTCACCTGACAACAATCAATGATGGTTGCCAGCCTTGGAGGCTCCAATGCTAAGTAGTGCTTAAATAATGTAAACTCTTCATTCATTTTCCAACTGAAATATGGTCAACAGTAAGTCCATTTGTTACTTTCAAATTTTACTTACATATCAACAATGAACTAGTGTACACAGTCTTTGTAATACAGGTTTGTTTTGTTTTACGGCATATCAACCTCAATGTGTTATTTAATATCAACAAGATTTTTATAAAAGATTTGTATGAATAGAATATATATTCTTTGTATGAAATAAGTTTGTAGGTCAGCTTTCTTTGACATATTTTTGTAAAGTGGTTTTTGTTAAGATGTATTGCTGGTATACATTTTTTTCAAAATTGTATTGCCGGTAATATTTTTTTTCCTTCAAAAATGTATACCTAGAATTTTTACCATAAAAGTCTATTTTTATACTTGCATAGTGTTTTGACCCCAGTTTGTGGGATAAACTATTTGCCCATAGCTGGGACCCTAACAGATGCTACCACCCCAGGTCAAGGTGGACCTGAGAACAACAGCAATTAAGAGGTAGTTCTATGCTTCTCACAACCTCTCAATCAGAGGCCGTGCTGCCAGATGCAGTTTATTATCATACTCAGAACCATGTAATATGGATGATTTGTGCATTCTTGCCTAAACATTAAAAGAAAGGCATAAAATGCTGTAGAATATGCATTTACTTTTTTCATCTGTGCACCAGATATCTTGGCTTTCCAATATATTAAAAGGGTCTTGAAATGTATCATTGTACTGGTGGTATTCTGAAATCCAGTGAAGTCTATCTTTTACATGAAACACTATGTTACAATTATTACATTGTTCCTTAATTTAATAAAAAAGCTGTTAACTTATTTTCAGCAGATGCATTGTCGCAGTGCTTATGTTCTGCTGGACATTTTTCTGAATAAAAATTTTGTAATCTCTTCCAGGTGCATTCCAAACATAATTTGAAAGGTTTCATCATGATTTTTTCATGAGGCAATTATTTTCAAAACTATTTCCAAGTTGAGATAGGTAGAATCACCAGAACTTCAAATCTTGCTTTCAACCATTTGCCCACAGAAAAGATTTATAAAAAAAAAAAAAAAAAAAAAGAAAAAAAAAAAGAAAATTTATATTTTGAAACTCAATTTCACTAATTATCTGACAAACCTGTTCCTGAACTTTAAATGCTGACCATAAAGAATTATATCTTGTCACCTCTACATCACAGGTGTTTTTGCCTCCCATTTTTTGGCCACTACATTTTCAAAACTTTATCATTGAACACTCAATTCATTTGGGATCATATTTTAATGCTATTTTTTTTTCAATTGTTTGAAAATGGATGGAGATAAGTATAATGCTGATCCTCTATATTTTATCAAGACATTTAAGGTTTTCTTGTCATCTTGTTTTTCCTTTGGCGAGATGTCTCTGCTAAATTAGCAGCTGCCATTTGTTGTCTTGTCTGACATTGATCAAGGGATGCTACTTGTCTTTCTGCTGTCATTTATGCAAAGTTAGCTTGCATTTTCTGACACTGATCAGGCTGTAGCATTATGGTATATAGTTTCCAGACAAAACTCGTACTGCTTCTGTTACCAATTCCTTGCCTCTTTCTATTCACCTGGCATTAACATATAGTGGGTTATCCGTTATAGTGATGTGTACGTGTGTTTAAACAGATTAGTTTGATTTGGCCTTGTTAGTAGATAGTCCACTATGAGAGAGGTACAAAACAAGAAAATCAAATTGTATATAGCAACAACAATTATATATATATATATATATATATGAATAAATTAAAGTTTTTACAAATAAAAGCAATGTCTTTTGGTTGGTACAAGGTTGTTAAAATGGTCATAGTAGTCATTTGTTGAAAAGAGTTTATGTGTATGAATGAGCATTTGTTCAGTAGGAGTGTCTTTGAATGAAGAAGTAAAAGGAATCAGCACACAAGAAAGAAGGAGAAAGAGGACAATGTGTGATGCAACTTATATCCGGGTCATGGTTGCAGTTTCTCCCGTTACATTTTAGTTGTTTCGTCTCGCTGCTCCCATCTGACTGGCTGGTGCTGATCTGATCAAAGCCTTTATAGTTATTCAGATTTTCGCACTGGATTGCTAAGTCCTGTTAGTCTTGCAAATCGCTTCCATTGGTCAGAAAATCAATTTAACATCTACTTGTGAAATCCAGTTTCAACTTCTTCATTAAGCACATTGTTAATCCTTTTTCTGTTTGGGAAAAACCAGGACTTCACATGTCATTGTGAATTTTTGTAAAAGTGAAGAAGATAGATTTTAATTCTTAATTTCCTATCCACCACAAACATTTGGCCATGATAAATTTGTCAAGTATGATTTTTACCTCAATTTACAAGGCAGTTAAATTTGTTTTCTTATTCACTGTAGTCATTTCAGATTAGTTATCAATCCCAAACTGATGGTTAATGCTTATAAAATCTGTTTTTAATTTCTGTTTATGAAACTCTCTTGAAGGTTCTGTAGAGAAATCTACAAGTACTTTCAGGGTCTTTAGTAAAAAAAAAAAAAAAAAAAATCAGAAATCCTTCAGAAAGTTTTATGAAACAAAAAGAACCTTTGATAACACATTTTGTACAGTAGCACCATTTGCTAATTTTGTTTTTTACAGGTTTCTGCACACCATTCTCTGTTATACCCAGAAGATACCACCAGTAGACAGCACCACTATGCTTAACTGTATTTTAGTCAGTAGATGGTAACATTTGTTTAAAAGCAGATCCAATCTTTTTCTATTTCAATGACACTAGAAACAAATAAAAGTATCAAGAGGAATCATTTCTGGCAAAATGGTCATGTTAGAGAAAATACAATAATGCTCTCTGATATAGTAGATGGTAAGTGAATTGATCTTTGCAAAAATGACCTTTAATGATTTCAGATGCAAGATCTCACATCATCCACCCCCACCAATGTTAGAGTTAAGGAGTATATTTGTACTTGAATGTCGAGTTGATACTATGCTTAATTTAGTTGCAATGAGTTTTTATTCAATAATAACTTTTACTGATCTCCTAGGTCACTGACATATTGTGTGTTATTACTCAGGCCTTGCAGTTATCCATGTAAAAAACTGGGACTTTCTGTTTAGTAGCCATGTTCATACTTGGATATCATAATAGAGATTAAAAAAAAATTTCAATAACACCACTTAAAAGTGACAAATTTAAGATGAGAATGAGTATACAGTCTGAGTGGTTATATGTTCAAGGTTTTCACAAACTTTCAAAAGCTAATTGATAGATTATTTAGGTAAACTTTCAACTGATGATGATAGCTAAGAAATGCAGTAATCAAAGTAAATTATACATTCCAATGATATTGGCATCAATTTGGAAACATTTTACGAACAACATAGCTAACAAGATGTTTCTTTTGTTAAATATTGTTTCAATCAATGACACTAGAGAAAATACATTTACTATACCACAGGAGTATATTTTTGTTTTTAAATTGTAGATTTGTTTAATTAACTTCCTTGTTACTGCTCTTTAAATCAATGAGTTTTTCATTTAAATATTAAAATAACATAACTTGATAGCTTAAATAAACTAAATTTTTGTTTTAATCTTGTTTTCCTTTTTAAAGACTGATCATATTTTCAAGGTAAACAGGCATAAAACAGAGATACGAGCCAAACAGTCTAACAAACAGCTGCAATATCATTGGTATCATTAGCCTGCTTATTTGTATCTAGAACCATTACACTAGGATCAGATTTTAATATCTGTCCATTGGTTGTTTTCTAACTTAAAAAATCTATATAATATTGATAAGTAAGGAACTGACAAGTGAAGATAAGGAAAAGAGGTAAAGAAAGAAAAGTAAGAGCTAAGAAAGCAAGCGAAGAGAAAAAAAAAATCTGATAAAGGAATATTTATATCTCCAAACAATTTTATCAAATTCCACTGACAAGGTATGCTTATTCAGTTTTTTATTTTATCTTTCTGCATGAATTGTACATCAGGATTGAAATCATAAAATGCCAAATATGATTTCTTTTTTTCTGTTAATTTCAAGTACTTTCTACTATCACATTCATTTTCAAGAACTGAGTGTTAACAATATGCCAAGTAAGATCAATTTGACTAAATTTTTGCTATACACACACACACACAGAGGAGGCGATGGGTAAATAGTCGCAATTTTATGTTTTAAATTAAGCGCATTGTTTCTGTCAACTCTATGGTATAGTAAGGTCAGTTGGGCCCCATCAGTGAGAAAAAGAGCCCCATTACACAATTCACTGTGACAGAAATTTGGAAATGGCATGCTGTATTGCCTGGCATTTGTCCTGGAAGCTCCAATATGAACATTTCAGAGTGTTTGGGTGTCAAGGACAGTGCAAAGGATTCAGAATAATTAGGACGAGTCTTATGGTAATTACGAAGGTACAGCATCTTGGAAAACTTACTAATTGTTCCAAAAAGAAGACTCCTGAATATGTTGGTAGGGGCATCAGGCTCACAGATGCTTACATTAAGTGCCTTGAAGAGGTAGTACTGCCCTGGGTCAAGAGAGTGGTTGCTGGAAGACCCTATGTCTGGCAAAAGGACTCTGCACTATGCCACACAAGCAGGAGAACCCAGTCATGTTTGTTAGACAATTTTTGCAACCACCCCTTTACATAATATTGCAACCACCCCTTTACATAATATTGCAACCACCCCTTTACATATGGCCACCTATACCCCTTGATTATTATCTGTGAGGCGCAATTGAGTGTGACATTAACAAAAACTCCTTGTAACACCAAAGATGAACTGAAGGCAAGGATTATGGCAACATTCACCAACTTAAGCAAAGAGACCATCCAGAAAAGATGCAGAAGACTGAAGTCATCTGAAGGCCATGGTTGAATGGAGATTTTATTGAATAAATTTACTTTTTATTATTTCAAGATATTTTTTGTAATTTTGGTAAATATCTGTTCGACTGAAATGTCAGCATTATTTTCATTTGTGTAACTCATTGACAATTTATCCATTGCAATCAGTTTAAGAAAAGACAGCAATAGGAAGATAGGGACAGGAAAAAAAAAAATAAAATAAAAACACAGATACCAACAAACAATGAATGACAGATTGAATAGTACATAGAGGTATATCAACCCTTTACAGCAAGAGAGCAAAAAAAAAAAAAAAGAAAGAAAAAAAAGAAGGATGCAGCAGAAAATATTTGTGCATTCTGCATTTATTTTTAGCATCTATAACTAATCATTCAGAAAAAATATGAGCAGACAATGAAGATTAGAAGAGATAAGAGAGAAGATATAGATAAAGGATGAGAGGAAAGCAAAGACATGAGATAATCTTAGGTGTCAATGCCCATTTTCATTTGTTAGCAGAACAAAAACAGAAGTAACAATAAATCAATAAATTCACTTTGATTTAAATTTAATAACACCTGACCATAATTAAAACTAAAATCTTTGCAGCAGCTAGAAAGAAAAAAATAATTGTAAAATACAGAGAAATATAAATCAAGTAATAATAAAAAAAAAATTGTTATAAATATTCAAAACATAACTTACCTCTAACTAAATTATCCACTCTTGCTTTATCTTTTTCCACAAAAATAGCAGTGGCAAGGAATGAAGCGCCTCCAAGGACACACACGAAACTTGTCATGTAAAGTGCATTACGCAGTGTGACAAATTGAACAAAGTAACTATTTTGCAAAATATCTGGATAATTTGTAACCAAACTGTCAGATATCTGAAATGTAAAAGAAAATTTAACATTGTTAAGAAAGCAACTTATACAAACATTTATCTCAATTTATTTCATATGTCCTTTCAGACATTCCAGTCTTTTCTTGCTCTAAATAAATATTAATCTTTTATTACCAATTCTTTTCTTCATTTAGCCATCTATTCACTCAAATTTTTCAAATAGGTTTTTCACTTTTTTTATGCTTGTTTCTCTTGCCTACAATATGCATTGCAAATGTCAAAATTCTCTATGGTGTCTTTCCTCTCAGTTCCTACTTTTTTAAAAACTTCTTTGTTATCACATCTGCTGCTTCAAGTCTGTACATCTGTAAAGAGACTGTCTAATATTCATTGCACTATAAAGATATTACATAGCAGTTCAGCACTCTTCTTTGTTTCTAAAAATATTTTTCTACCTCTTAATACTTTTCTTAGTTTCTGTAAGTGTAACAATGTAATCATCTTAGGAAAGCATTTTATTAAAACATGAGGCAGTAAGATTAAATGCATGTATAAGGTAAGAGTGGAGAAGGACAAACAGAGGTTGATGTTAAATTGAATATGTAATTTTGGAAAGAAGTGAAAATTGAAAATTAGCTTGGAAAATAATAAATTTAAAAATTCCTAATTGGAACTGTGAGGATTTTAAACTAACAATCCTAAGTCAGAAAAGGTAATACCCAAATTCATGAGCAAGTGAGTCATATCATGTGGGGCTAGACCGAAATTCTGACAGAAATTTCAGCTTATTTTCACTGACAGAAGTCATATTCTTCTCTAATTTGCTCATATTCATATGTAATTTTGAGGACATACAAAGGAATTTATCTGGCCCAGGACCACTTTTGTCACCTCTGATTACACAGGGCACATGAGTAGAATCCTCCACAAATATGAGTCATTGTAATATGCAGAGAATTCAGTTAAAGCCCAGCTCTGGTTAGCTCATCATGTCATGCACACCTGAAAAGTAATTTCGCTTACACAAATTTCCTACCAGTAGACAACTAAATTGAAAAAAAAAAAAAAAAAAAAAAAAAGAGAGAGTGTCAACACCTTTTTTCTTTACCTTCCTGTACCTACCACCCAGTTTGAAATAATTCCAGACAATCTTTTTGTTCTTTTTAATAAATTTTTATTATTGAAGATAATTCTACTCATCAAATCATATATTACTATGAAGACATTATTCATCCAGTATCCAGAACAAAAGAACACCAGAAGAAGGGGAAAAAAATAATTTTTTTCTTCTTTCAAAGAATTACAACACAATCCATTAAGTGATACAACCAACTGTGAACAGCACCACAACCAACGGAGACACACCAAGTAAATTTAACACCAGTATAAGTGTATGTTCATGATACCATGATAAGACTCTCAGAGCATGTTCATAGAAGGCATATTTTGCTTTTCCTATTCATCTTTGAATTTCTGTCACCATTCACATCTGTTTCTACACTACCCAGGTAGTTAATTTGCTGCAACTGTTTGATCTTGAGGTTTTTGATACATAATTTGCTATTTGAACTGTATCTTTTGTCACAATCATGTATTCTGCCTTCTTACAATTAAAGGTTAGGACTTCCTTGCATTTCTCCACTATATTGCCATTAATAGATCAATTTTATTATCTTGTGTTACTAAGGTAACGTCAGACAATAACAAATCATAGTCCTGTTAAGATCACATTGCTGTACATGTTAAATAAATCTGGTGAGAAAATGCATCCTTGTTGTTCTCGTTTTATTTTTGTAGATTCATTAAACCCATTCTCTATTGACATTTAAGTTTTGTTCTAAGTAGAGGTTATGGGATACTTGAATATCTTTCCTGTATAAATCAAGATTTTCTAATATCTCAAGCAGTTCTTTATGTCATACAAATGCTTCTGCGTAAACTATGAAACATAAGTATAGGTCTTCTGACATTTGTATTGCTCACTGATAGCATTTTGATCACTCCTTGTGCCTTGAACAAAGCCACACTGTTCTTGCCTTATTTCTGGTCTAATTCTGCTACAAGCTGTATTCATAAGAATACCAATGATTATTTTTGCTATATGGTTCAAGCTGATTGTCCAATGAAGAGTAGATCAATATGCATAGCTTGCATATTGCAAACTTTATGTTAAAGGTTATTTTCTATTTCAAGTCAAACAATGTGAATAGAAGTGAGAAAATATTTTAAAATATACATACAAAAATGTTCTGTTTTACAATAATTACTAACCAAAAAGCAATGTAATGGATGGTCTGAAGTTTGGGTAAAGAATATAGTATATGTATTTACAAGAACGTTTTCAAATATCATGATGGTGGTGGTGGTTGTGGTAGTGGGGGTAATTATATTGATATTTCACTACTGTCATTTCATCATTTCAGTAATCTTGTCAATCCTGAAATTGTCTATCATTGTTAGCATCTCTATTGTCATCTTATCTGGTCCTGCTGTTTTGTCCTATTTTATTTTGGCTAGTGTTCATCTAACCTCAGATTTTAATATAAGTTCTTCCAGGACTTGTTTCAAAGATTTCTCTTCTCTGACAAAATGTATTCATTCCATTTCTGTCACATAAAAAATAGAACATGAATTAAAAAAAAAAAATGGTTTAATACTTCCAGATTCAAAGAACAAATCTGCTAAAAATAAAACCTACTAAAAAAAAAAAAAAAATTATGTTAGCATTATTTCTTTGTTAATAATATTCAATATTATTTTTCTTGTAGAAAAAATAAAAAAAATCATTCTATTGAATCCAAATTCCTATGGAATCTGTGTCATTTGTTCTTATGTAAGAAAAGTAAAATTACAAAATCTCCAGTTCTCGTGCTGTTCCACTTCTAGTCATCTTGATCATAGTTTTGTTACAATGACAGAGAAAAGAGTATAGTAAATACATGAGCAATTCACTCTCATAATTAGCTTACCTGCTCAGGTAGTAGCAATAAAATGACCACTATCCATTTTGGGGCTTGATAGTTGGTCAGTTAAATCATAATGTGCAGAGAAAACAATGAATGTAAAAAGTACTTACCAAGCCTACAATGTATGGACTACCAGCATCACCAAACAAATGTGAAAGGACAATTTGAAATGACTCTGCAAGTGAACGTCGAGTGGGAATGACAGTATACTAGAAAAAAAAAAAAATTATACCTTGTAATAATAGACAAATCAAAATTAATCATGTACTATTATAGAAAGTAGTCTAGTGATCTAAAAAATAAGTACATCATAAACAAAATATTATAAGCAAAAAAAAATGTTATCGTTGTTTGTACTTTACATAGAATCTGTACTTTGAATGTTGGCTAATAGATAGGAGTGGTAATTTTTATCAGATATTTAACTTTTTATTAAAAAGGTAACCATTTGCATATAAATTAAAACGTAAAATATTTCATCAGTGCATAATATGGCTGGTTCATTTGCTTGCTAGCCTAGGAATAAGCAGAAGAGTTGCTTAGCATTCAATGATTTGGAGATTTTTCTAAGTGATTATACTTTGCATGTAAGAATTGAGTGTTTGAAAACAATTCTTCATGAGACAATGTTGATATTCTTTAAATACAAATAGGAGCCCTTTCAAACACTCACATATTTTACAAGAGAAAACCAATTATGTAAACCTTGAATATATTTTTTTAAAGGAGATAAAAATGTTAATTACCTCTTACAAAGATATATCCATACCAGTATTATATATATATATATATATATATATATATATATATATATATATATTTTGACTTATTAACTGATAATTCATATTTGAATAATAAAAAAAAAATTCTCTATCATTTCATTTCTTCATTTGGGGGTCTTCTTACTCTAACAGTGAGTTGTATAGTGATTCAATACAATTCTAGATGATGATGAAGGCAATGAAAGCAATCAATGATTATTTTGGAGAAGCTAAAAGATATTTCATAACAGCACGAATAAAACTTACCAATAAAATATCAGCAACAATTGCCCAGTTAAGGCACAGCAAGGTTTCACCAATAAATATAAGTACCTGTAAAATTATAAGAGAATAAACTGATATACTAATTAATTTAGTTTTAATCTACTAAACACAGTGTCTTGGATTTCCTTGATTAATAAAGATGAAATTTAAAAGAAACAATTTGATTTAAATTAACAGTTTAAGAACAACTTCAAAAATGTACAATAATCCATTAAATGCAGAAGATGAAATTTTCAGTCATTAAAATTCTATGGCTCAACTGTGCACAATGAAAATTTCTACCCTAATTAAAAGGTTAAAGTTTCAACTAGTTAATATATATATATATATAGAGAGAGAGAGAGAGACCTTTATTCAAACTATGAAAAAAATGGTTTATCTGAATGGATGTCTGGCATGATTAAATGCCAAACATCCAGAAAATACTTCAGGTTTGCATCTTATTAATTTTAGAAAATAATGAAGGTATGGAACTGAATTTTATAATCCATATATTCAAGTTAAATCAATGGTACTCTTTAGCTCTACCAAAAAAATTAAAAGATAAAAGAAATAGATTTTGAAAGAAAAGATAAGGACCAATAATTTTTATTTTACTCATGAATGTTAAAAGTTTGCAAACTTTATGTATAAAGGTTATTTTCTATTTCAAGTCAAACAATGAGAATAGGAGTAAAAAATATTTTAAAACATACATACAAAAAAAAAAAGCATACAGAAAAAAAATGTTCTGTTTAACAATAATTACTAACCAAAAAACAATGTAATGGATGGCCTGAAGTTTGGGTAAAGAATATAGTATATGTATTTATTAGAACGTTTTCAAATACCATTTTGATTGATGGTGGTGGTTGTGGTGGGGTGTAATTACATTGGTAATATACAAAAGAAATTTATAAAAACGAGAAGAATATGTAGTAACAAAAATCAATTTCTTTTAAGAAATCTTTTTGATTAGTTCTGAGTTTTATTTTTTCATTAATCTTTTTCTCATTTTTTCATGAAGTTCAACAAAGTTTTTTTTCTATTCAAACCAAGGATTTTAGAAACAAAGAAAAGACAAACCAAACAAAAAAAAACTTAACAACTTACCCATGTCATCGTAATATGATATTGTGATATTAACAATGCAAAGAAGATAAAGGGAGTGCATGACAATAATCCCATTGCACAAATAAGGGGATCAGCTCTTGGGTTGATTTTTTTGTAACGCCTTGCAGACTCTGAGCCAATAGCCACACCGACAAAACCCGCCATACACGTAATGATACCAAATCGAAGACTCACTCTGTACAAAGATAAAGCATTTAAGAAAAATACTCATTAATACATGAAATATTATATATTTAGTGCCTGTAAGGTTTGATAAAAGTGCATCAATTTTTGCTGAAATAAAATTAGTTTCAATCAACAAGAAAATAGCATTAGAAACCAGATTTAAGTTTTTCCCCACCAGATAACACCTCTTTACTCCACTAATAAAAGGATTAGTATTTTCTTTGTTATATATGTGTTGTAGCCCTAAAAGGTTACTGAGTGAGTAATCACCAAAAGCAGAGGTTGGGAATACTAGTATATCAACAAGTACAAGATTCACATACTGTGTGAAGTAGATACACTGTTAGTGAATTGCTAGTCAGTATAATCACTCTCCTCTACTCTAATAGTGTCCATGAACATTCCATTCCTGCATATAGGTAAGTATACAACAATATAGTTAATATACATTTTAATTATAATTCTATGATTAGTGTGGATTTTACAAATACATAAAATCTACAATCAACGGTAGGCATTAATAGAATTAACCCTAGAAGTATAAGAATTGGGTAATTTGAATTTTCTGAGTAATTACTATTAACAATTTTAGGGACAAATAAGTTATGTAATACTAATTTTCTAGACACAACTTACATAAAGCTGAATTGCAAAAAATAGATTATAGAACTTTCAAGTATAAATCATGCAGAAATAGATTGTAAAAGTTCAATCTCTTTCATGAACTGCAAAATCTTACTTGGTTCAGTATTTTTTAGGTTATGAACAGGCCAATGAATGCGGAGTCAGGGGGGATCTGTCATGCAATTACTATTTGCTCCATTTTATTCTACTTTCATTAAAAAGAAAGTCTACATTTTCCAGGGCATCTAATGATGAATAGGTGCCTTAGTAATCTATTATCTATTAACTTGAATTAAATTGAAAATTCATGCCATAGCTTGAGATATTGACTTTCAGAAGGATCCCAGAAATATTCAAGATTTAAAAGTTATTTTTAAAGAAGAGTGGGCCAAGATTCTCATAGTATGTGACAATTGGATAGTGAAATTTCTAAGTAAATTAGTTATATCCTTTTTACACGTAATTTTAATATTATTTTGAGAGAGATGATTTAAAGGAGGAGATAGATTTTGACCAGCGATTTTCCTGATCATATTCCAAACTTTTTTGGGTTTTGTATTTGTATTTATTTTACTTATATAATCTCTCCATGATTTTCTTTTTATCTTTTTAATGATTCTTTGTGCTATTGTGTTTTTATGTTTGAATAAATCTAAGTTTTGAGTTATTGGTTGAGTATTGAATTTTCTTAGTAGTGCTGCTCTACAAAGTCTTATTGCTTTTTTGCAGTCTTTGCTGAACCATGGTCTTTGATATTTGTTTGATTCATTTCTTCATGGTATGCATTCTCTTACTATTGCTATTAATGTTCCCACAAAATTTTCTATAGATTTTTTCCCCGTCTTTATCTATGAGTTTTTGATGACACTGTTTTTTGTATTCCTTCCAATCCACTTTGTTTAGTTTCCATCTGAGTAGATGAATTTCTGTAGATTCTGAAATATTCAATATTATTGGGTAGTGATCACTACTCCATGTATCATCAAGAACTTTCCAATTATAATCCATAAATATAGCGGGATCACACAATGATAGGTCAATAGCTGAATATGTACCTAACATTGGATGCAAATATGTATTAGTCTTATCATTTAGTAGACAAAAGTAATTAATATTAATAACATTTTCTATATTTTTTCCTTTTTTGTTCATATTCTTAGAACCCCATATAATATTGTGACTGTTAAAATCACCTAATAATAGAAATGGTCTTGGTAATTGTTCAATTAGTTTATTTAAGTTGGTTTCTTCTACAGGCTTGTGAGGTGGAATGTAAATAAAGCAGATGTTTACTGTTCTTTGTAGGGTAGTTTTTACAGCTACTGCTTGAAGCTTGGATTCTAGTAGTATTTTACTTTGAGGAATGTCATTCCTTATTAGAATTTATACGCCCTCAGATACCCTCTGTTGAGTTTCATTTATGTTATTATATTGAGCAATTTTTTGTTTTTATTTTATCATTTGATTTTAAGAAGGTTTCTTGGAGACAGATGAACATGGGCTGGTATTTTTTTATAATTAGGAGAAGTTCATTTATGTTAGCTTTTAATCCTCTACAATTCCATTGAATAATGTTTTGCATCTTTAGTTTTAGTGATTTTGTTTTTTGTTTGGTTGGATTCGTTTGTTTCCATGTTTTCTATGCTTTTGGATCTGGCTTTGTTGGGGCTTTTTAAATATTTAAAGTTTTTTTGATTTTGAAGAATTTTCCTCCATCTGCATTAATTCAAATCTGTCTTGTTTCTATTAGTGTGGTTCTTGTTTTATGTTTGCTATATTCCTTCTTCCTAGGAGATCTTTCTTTAGGAGTTAGCGATGGGCTTTCGATGTTATTTATTTTTAGGCAGGTGGGAAGTGGTTCATTAGTTTTTTAGGCAGGTGGGAAGTGGTTCATTAGTTTTTTAGGCAGGTGGGAAGTGGTTCATTAGTTTTTTAGGCAGGTGGGAAGTGGTTCATTAGTTTTGGTCGTGGTAGTATGGAAGCTTGAGGTAGTTTGGTTTGATTTTTAGGGAACATCAGTTCCATTAGTTAGTTGGAGGTTCAGAGCTCTTCTTTAGAACTGGTTCAACAGGGAACTTGGTTGATAGGATGTTTATACTTTCTTTTAGTGATTAAATTAATGATTTAAGTTCTTTTAATAGGTTTATCATTCCATGATTGACCACTGCTTAGGTTTGAATTGAGTTGCTGGTGAGTTTGGATATATTGGCATACATTTGTGCTGCTGTAGAGTCTTCGATAATTTTTCTAGCTTCAAGGTATGAAATATTTTTGGTGTGTTTAATTTCTGTTATTTTTTTTCTTTTTTCCAGATTTCACACTCTTTCGAATCAGTAGCATGGTTTTATTTGCAGTTTGGGCATCTCTGTGGTTTTTCACAGTTCATGTGGTCTGTTCCACTTTCTCCACATGTTTTACAGACTGGAGGCCTGGTGCATTTTTCTTTGTGGTACCCAAATCTTTGACAGTTGAAACATTGGAGAGGATTTGGGATACATACATTTACTTTAGTTATAGTGTATCCTATCTTCATCTCTGCTGGGATTCTTGGAGTGTTGAATGAGAGTATGTATGTACGAGTTTGTATTATTTTATCATTCTTTTTAATAGTGATTTTGCGAGCATCAATGACGCCTTGAGGCCTGAGGTTGGATTTTATCTCATTACACCCTTTGATGAATTCAAAGAATTGTGAGAGTAAGAGTTTATTGCCAGATTATGACATTATTTTTGCTTTAATAGAAGATCTGAATGATTTTTTTGTTACTTCTACGAATAAAGTATTATTTGCTAATTTTTTCACAGATTTTGGTTTTATTATAGAGTTGATTGTTTTTTCTATGATAAAAGGGGACAACTTTGTAATTGGGGTTTCTTCTACCAATTCAAGAACAATAAATAAAGGGAAAGAAGTCTCATTTGAATCATTTTCTGAATCAGTTTCAACGTATAAGCACTTTGAGGTTTTTGATTTTTCACTTGGGGTTTTTTGGTTTTTGGAATTCATAAGAATTTTTAATGAGTTCATTGACTGTGCTCCCCACCCACCATAGAACCCTATCATGGAAAATTTCAAGGAGGAAACCTATTCACTTTGACAAATCAGGGTTACACAGGCAGTATACTCACACTGAGGAAAAGAAACCAATAATTTGAGATCAGTGCATTTTTGTTCCCAAAAAGACTATTCGTCCAGTGTTGTATTTATAAAGGGAAATATAAGTCCCTCCTCAGCATGATTGACCCTACAGCCACCACTTTCTAATTCAAAGTTCTAAAAACAAAAACAAAAAAAAACTGAAAGAGGGCTTGATGTGACCAGCTGATTGATTGGATTGGACCCATTTGACCACCCATCTATCCCAGTAAGGGCCACAGTGGAGTGTTGCAGGTCAGGTGTCCACTTAGGTAACAGGACCACAGACTGGTCAGCCACCAGGATCCTGTCCTAAAGGATTGCTACCCATGGCCAACAGGTGGCCTCATAGGGGCTCAGTCAACATTGGGCAAGACTTCAGTTGAGTTAGATTTTGATGAAAATATTTTTTTTTTTTAGAAAACTGAATTTGTCTTATAGTTTTATATTCAAAAATATATTATGGGTAATAATTTTTCCTTAAAAAATGTATTATGGAAATATTGTTTTTTTTTTCAAACATGTATTTTTCTATAAAAGTTTATTTTTATGTATCTATTTCTATAAAAGTTTATATTTGTACTTTAATAACATTTTGCCCTCAGTTTGGGGGTTAACTATTTACCCATAGCTGGGGCCCTAACAGGTGCTACCACTCTAGGTCAGGGTGAACCTGGGAACAACAGCAATTAAGAGGTTGCTCCAGGCTCCTCACAACCTCCCAATCAGGGGTCTTGCTGCCAGATGCAGTTTACCATCATACCCAAGACCAGAGACAGTTTGATTCTCACTGAGTATATCACATTAATAGCTTTGTCCTATATTAAGCAAATCTTAACAGTGTCTTACAATGGAGTTGTTAATAGGCTAGTCTCAAATTAATTTAGTAGGAATTAAATTCCCAGTGCCTGGCTCATACTTGTGACCACATGTCAGACCAAGTTAAGCTTATTTCATACTTTATCTAATCTAAAAAAATAAAATATATAGCATTGTACTTGGTTAATGAAATAAATATATAGAGTGAACAAAGCTTTCCTTTTGTTAACTGAAATCACTGACTTTCCTTTAAAACAAACGAGATATATGATATTATAATTTTTTTAAAAATTACTTACGTGGCTTCATCAGCATTAACATCTTTGGTTCGAATAGCATCCAACATGAAAATTGGTGCCCACAAAGCAAGGGCTCCAGTGACAAAGGCCACACATGTAAAACCAACAGAAGATAAAAGAAAACTTTTGCTGAAAAAATAAATAGATAAAATAAATAAATAAAGATATATTCTAAAATTATAAAAATGTTTTTAACACTTTCTATAATAGTTCCTTTAACATAAAAAAGCATGAATTTTTATTTAAAAAAACTATCAAAATTATTCTATACTATAATAGAAAAATTCCCTATTAAACACAGATGAAATTATGTTTTATCAGTTGAATACGACTCATAATTAACAAAGGACAAAAATATTCAGGATTAAAGTGGAGCTGATATTAGCAGGTGGGAAAGCAAAACTTGCAGTAAAATCTAAACTAAAATTTCCCCATCAACCACTGCACTAAAAATGCAAAACAAAGAATATACTGTATACAGTTAACTATTAATACACACTTATATTTTTAGGAATATCATGGAAAATGACTTCACAGAAGAACAAACTGCAATGAGTGTCAAACTTTCTTTGTGTCTAAATTAAATGTAAAAGCATCCTCAATGTAGTTGACAATGTCTAGAAGACTACAGATATAGAGAACAGCAACTAATGAAAGTTGGGTAGTGACAGGGGCAACAATAAGCAGATTTGAGAATTCATTAATATGCATTAAAAAAGTAAACTGTAAATGACCCAAACTCATTCATGCATAATATAGCTGCTAAGCCAAAAGTGGATGCAAGACTGTCAGAATGTCTGCATATGATGACTTAAGCTTTAAATCATACACCTGAAGGCCAATACAGCTCCTCACAGAGCTCATGAAAACTGGAAAACTGTAAGAAAGTGATCAGGTATCATTGGGTCACAGTTAAAATTTTCAGTGGATGATGTTTTGAACCAACAAAATGACCATGATCTCATGCGGAAAAGATGCGTACATTGTTCCAAAAGTAAAAAAAAAAAGAAAAAGAAAAAAGGAAGCTTATGCCAAGTCATAAGATATCATGATGTGTGAAGGCTTCCACTAAACTACCCTGAAAGCAATTAGGTGTAGAGCTAGGACAGTGATTCCAGCCACAAAATCCAGAAGTTTTAGAACCAGCAAATTCTTGTCCTTCATTGGCAAAGGCCTGAAACCACAAGACTATATTATATGATGGGTTTCGGAGCAGACTACCAACAAATGACACTAATACCATCAAGGCTGCCATCAAGAAGGAATGGATGAAGATGTTCAAAAGATTTATGTTTTGAGTTGTATGGATTGTGTGAATACTATTGAAAATAGTAGATCCAACACAATATTCAATATTTTGAAATTTTCAAAGATTTTATTAATACAGTTTTGTATTAATTGGCCTAACAAGTCAATTTTTATGGTAGCAGTAATTTTTGCAAATTTCTCTTCTTGACTCAGTAAAAAAAAAAATTCCCTAAGGAATACTTTTTTTCAGGAATTAAAACTGAAAATATGGAGATGACCCTGATATAACTTCAAGCATAGTGAAAATAGACAAAGCATACAATGGTGGTAACATATGTAGATTGTGCCAGAAATTATGTCCAAATGTAATCATACCTATAAATACTTACGAAGATCATACAGAGATGAAAGTGTTCTAAGATCCTTAAAGAACTCCTCCCTAATTTTGAAAATTTTTCAGTTGTTTGAAAATATTTTAAATCATCTCAAAAGGTTGAAACCTAAGTTGCGGAAATAACATTTCTAAATGAAAAATATTTAAAAGTTCTACAATATAATTGTATTGAACACTTTTTAATACAACTGTGTACTGGTCTAATTTAATTATTACCAAAAAACTAATTAATTATGTATATTATATAAACTTATTCTCAAATAGTATAAAAAGTTCTTTAAAATACATGAAAATGGCTTACTCTTATTTATTCATTCTTATTCTGTTTAATCAAACTGACACCCACACACAAAACATGTAAACAAGGAGTAGAAAATGCAATACCAAGAAGAAATTTAATGACATTTATATAGCAAATATCCTATGAATAATTCGAGTAAAACAAATATGATAATTGAGGAAGGAGAAACTTCTGGTAATCTTATGAGAATGATACAGGGTTAGTTGCAATCTCCTTGAATAACTATTAAGGATGTTCCCTCCCAAAATTTAGAGAAAATTCTATAGAAGCATGCTAGAATTTCTTGCTAAACAATAAAAATGGATCAATTCTGGGTCTCATTCACCATTTTTCTTTTTTTGGTGTCTTGAAGACAGAATGCAATAAGCACTTGAATGTATTCCTTTTGCATGTGAACCCAATTTTACTTTGTGAACTCCGTTTTATTATTGCTGCTTTATCTGGTTTTGAGTTGCGCATATATATATATATATATATATATATATATATATATATTCTTTGCTTAAACATGGCTGAGAATGCATGTCTCAAAATGACATGTTGAAAATTGCTATTTCTCCTCTCTAAATTTTATCTGAATTTACAGATATATAGTTTGCTTAGTATTATTTTGTCCTATTCTAGTTTTGACTTGTATGTACATTTTTTGCTTAATATTATTTTGCACTGTTCTTTTTCTTCCTTTTCTTATTGTTTGAGGTCTTTGTCAATTCTGTTTGTTGAGCATTTTGCCAATTACACTTAACCATAGCCAACTCCACATACAGAAATGACAAGTTAATCACTAAGGATTAAATATTTGTTATATATTACTTTAACCATTATTGTCAACAAAGAATAGCCAATTGAATTGTGTGTGTTTAAAATGACTTATGCTTTTGGTATGAAAATAAAACAACTAATGAAAACAAATGACAAAGTTAAATAAAAGTATTCATAAACAAGCCCAAGTATGTTTTTTTTTATCATTTCACCCCAAGCAAGGCTGTTTTACTGCCACTGTTGTGCAGAGGGTTACATGAAAGTGATGAGAAAGAGGAACAAGTTATAGCGGGTGTCAGAGAATGAGTAAGAGAAGAATGAGAATACTGGCGTGATGAGAGTAGAGTGGACGGAGAAAAGAATATGAGGGAAAGGATGTGAGTCAGAGAGATAGGAGATGACAATTGATCTTACATCTAAATTCTTGGAGATTGTAGCAGTCAAGGAAGTAAGTATATGGAAGGGAATTCCACAGGCGGGAAGTATGAGAAAAGAAGCTGAGGAGTAGAAGTGGCAGTTACATTTTATTGGCTTCACTGTAAAAGGTTGGGACCTAGTTGCTAGTCTAGTAGCTCGAGTAAATTCATTCAGTGGGGGCACCAGTGAGCTAAGCTCGTCAGAGCAGATGCCATGAAAGTATTTGTAGAAGTGACATAGGGAAGCCACATTATGCTGGTGAGAAAGAGACTACATCTGAGCTACCAAGTTGGGATCAATTACATTACAGATTCTTCATTGGATTTTGTCAAGAACCCCCAGGTAAATAGCAGGGGCCCCCGACCGGCCTGCTCAGCTGCCATTGCCCACAGGAACCATTACTTCCGTCTATTCCGGAGACAGTCAACTGATCACAATAGGCGCCTGTTCACATCTGCTCGCAATGAGTGCAAGAGAACCCTAAATGACGCCAAACAGTTGTTTGCTGAGAGAATGCTTTGCCCACAGATTCTCATCCAACTCCACATTCGACTCGTCCGGAGTACACCCACCCGACTTCCCTATTAGAACTGAGGCCAAACTGCACGACGTATATATTACCCCGACAGTAGTATCCAGAGTAATTTCAAAACTCGACCCCCATAAGGTGTGTGGAGACGATGGAATCCCGGTGATAGTCCTTAAGAGGTGTGCTCCTGAACTTTCCCCTGTCCTCTCTAAACTATTTAACTACTGCCTTTCTGCTTCTTGCTTTCCTGCATGCTGGAAGTTCTCTTCAGTCGTTCCTGTATTTAAGAATTGTGGTGAACCCTCGGACCCATCCAACTATCGCCCTATCAGTCTTCTACCGATATTCGGGAAAGTATTCGAGGCTATAATCAATGCTGAAATAGTTCGTCATCTCACCGCCCACAAACCATTCTCCGACAGGCAATATGGATTCCGCTTTGCCAGGTCCACGGCCGACCTGCTAACAACCGTAATGGAGTACATGCTACAGGTCCTTGATGAGTCTGACGAGGCTCGCGCGGTTGCTCTTGACATCTCCAAGGCTTCCGACAGGGTTTGGCACTCTGGCCTCCTATGCAAACTACGCGGTTATGGTATTACCGGTCGCCTGCTTGACCTAATCCAATCTTTCTTAAATAACCGCAAAATGAAGGTCGTTCTGAATGGGGTGTGCCTCTTCGTCCTACAGCACGAATGCTGGTGTCCCACAGGGCTCTTCCTTATTTTCATCAACGACTTCCCAGATGAGATCAAGTCCCAAGTAGGCATCTACGCAGATGACACTACAATATACTCCCGCACAAGTAAGAAACCTGTCATCGCGGACAGACAATCTCGCTGCTGACCTTGAGCGGAATCTACACTCTGTGGTGAACTGGGGCAAGAAGTGGCTTGTCAACTTCAATTCATCTAAGACCAAGCTGTTGTCTGTCAACCATTACAGGCAACCTCTTCTGCCTCCCATAAGCATGGACCAAGCGATTCTCCCGGAGAGTAATACACTATGCCTCCTCTGACTTACCTGTCCTCAGACCTCAAATGGAACCACTATATTGAATCCACAGCAAAATCTACTGCTAAGGTTGGGTCACTATGTCGATCCAGGATGTTTTTTCCACCTGAATCCATCCTGCATATATACAAGTCAACCATCCATCCGTGCATGGAGTACTGCTGCCATTTATGGTCAGGTGCCCCTGCCGTTCTCAGTGTTCTTGACAGGCTCCAAAGGAGAGTCTGTAATGTGATAGGTACTGATCTGGCGGCTCGACTGCAGCCACTTCCCCATCGTCGAAATGTGGCCTCCCTTTGTCTGTTCTATAATACTTTCATGGCTTCTGCTCAGACGAACTTAAGTCACTGATGCCTCCTCAACAGGTGTTTACTCGTGCAACCAGACTGGCAACTGGGTCCCACCCATTCACAGCCAGGTTAGCCAAATGCAGACGACAATTCTACTCCTGCAGCTTCTTCTCTCGCACTTCCCGCCTGTGGAACTCACTCCCGTATTCTTGCTTTCCTGACGGCTACAACCTCCAGAAATTTAAATGCAAAGTCAATACTCATTTACTAACCACTGGACTCTAGCTCTCTCCCCACCGCTGTATAACCTTCCCTTTCTCTCCACCTATGTATCTGTCACCGCACCTGTTTTCTCAGCTTTCTATTGTTCCTTTCTAACTAGTTTGTACTCCTCACTCTTTTCTAATTAATCTTTTTACATTTATGTAGCCCCCTGGACATCAGTGGCATTTCCGCCTTGCTCAGGGTGAAATGATTAAAAAAAAAAGTATTCAGTACACGGGCAGATGGTAGCTTTAAGTATGTGCAGGATGGATTCAGACAGAAAAAAGTTCCTAGCTCTACACAGTGAACAGACCTTCCTAGCAGCAGATTTAGCTATGGATTTGATGTAGTCATCCCACTTGAGGTCTGCTGAGAGAGTTAAGCCGAGGAGGCGCAGTGTTTTGCTTTCAGGGAGACTAGCCTGATCCATGCTAATGGAAGGTAGGAGTGATTGTCTGTGGTAGTTAACAGATAGCAGCTTCGTTTTGGAAGCATTAAAATTCACAAGCCATTTCTTACCCCAGTCCACCACAGATTGGAGGTCCTTTTCAAACTCAGCAGCTAAGTTTGCTTTGTCAGCCTCAGTGGATTTTTGATTGAGGTAAGAGTAAATTGTGGTGTCATCAGTGGAGATGCCTACTTGGGATCTGATTACTTCAGGGAGATCGTTGATGAAGATCAGAAAACACATAGGACGGAGAATAGAGCTTTGAGGGACACCTGCATTCATATGATAGTATTGGGAGGCATGTCTGTTCATTACGTTATTTGAAAGGAATGACTAGATAAAAAAAAAAAAATCCAGTTATACCACAGCCTCCTAGTTTGCGTAGAAGGCCAGTATGCCAGACTGTTAAACACTTTGTAGATATCCAGGCAGCAGCTCAAGCTTCACTGTTCTTATCAAGAGTCTGTTAAATATACTCAGTGATGATCATTAGCATATCAGCAGTGGAACTAGTGAGGCGAAAACCATACAGTTTGTCATAGAAGAGACTGTTGGCTGTGAGATGTTGAACCACCTTGGCATTGATAATAGCCTCGAACACTTTGCCAAAAATCAGTAGGAGGCTGATAGGGTGATAATTAGAGGGAATTCTTAAATATAGGAACCACAGAGGAGGACTTCCAGCAGGCAGGAAAGCAAGAAGCAGAGAGGCAGTAATAGAGTTTGGTGAGGACAGTGTAGAGTTCAGGGGCACATTTCTTCAGAACAATGATTGAGATTCAGTCACCTCTGCTCACTTTATGGGGGTGAAGCTTTGAAATTATGTTAGAGACCAGCAAGGGGGTAATGTGGACATCATTCAGTTGGGCCTCAGTTCTATGTGGGAAGTTGGGTACAAATACTCCAGACAAATCCAGTGTTGAGTTGGTGGAGAATCTGCAGAGCAAAGCACTTGGCCTTGTTCACTGAAGATTTGAGGACTTCAAACTCATTGATTAGAGAGAGATTTAATATACTTTTACAGAGCCACCAGTAGTCTTTGGAGTCAAACTTACGGGATGCTATACGCTACTTCATTCTGTCAGCAAACAGCATTAAGTATCTTCTTGCACTCATTATGAGCAGAGGCAAAAAGGTGCCTGTTATGGTCAGACACGTGGCTCCGATAAAGCCAGAAGAAGTAATTCCTGTGAGCAAGCAGGGGAGAACCACTGGGGTGAATGGGGTTTAAGTTGCAACTTCCTAGCTGGGATGAAAGCATTAATGCCAACCTTAACCCAAGAGGAGACCTTAGACGCACAGTCTTCAACAGGAAGACAGAAAACTGTGTTCCAAGGGATGTCATACAGGAAATCACAGAACGAGTCCCAGACTGCACTTTTGTAGCAGTAAGATATTCTGCTGGTCTGTGGTTCCTGGGTGGAATGGGAATGGAAGGAGATGTTAATGGAAACCACTGCATGGTCAGAGTTTCTAAGAGGGCAGTGCTGCTTGACATTGACATCATTGAATTTTGGATAAAAACTGTATTCACTTACTTTTTTAATAAAACTTTTATATCAGTTATATAACTTGTGTTTCTGAGGTGAGTTCCACCCTCAGAAAATCCACGAGGTGGGTCTTTGACAACAACTAGAATAAGGATGGTGCATAATAACCCAAATGCAGGAGTCACCTAAATGATTAGAAAAACAAAAACAATTTGCAAATATATTTCATGCTATATCACTTTTGAATGGCAAAATTTTGTCTTGAAAGATATATAGTAAATCAGTTATTTTTCTTTTCATCTATAGTTATTACATTTAAAATCAAAAACCAATAGCACAAATTTCCACTATTTTATGGCTAAGCCACCTTACTTTAAAGAACATAGATTTAGGCATGAAAATAATGCATTATATTTAGCAGCATGGCTTGACTAATCATGTAACTGAAGTACTTATAAAGATTATATCACATTGACCATGAAAACATATATAAAATGATGAACTAGCTAGTGGTTAATAGAAGTTAAGAAATTAGTAAGATGGTCAGAATCAAGACAGAGACTGTGTGAAAACATCCCTGCCTTTCTGTAAACTCAAATATGATCAGATGGAATAAGTTCTTTGTCTATTTTACACCCAAAGAAAGCAAAAACTCTCAGTTATACAATCTGAATTGTAATATTCTTTTTATGAAGATACAGATAACTGGTCACATCAAAATTAGTTATTTTTTGTTCAGAAGTAAATTTTTGCCTATGAAAAGCAATTATTTTTCCTTTTAAAATAAGTGTTTTCTTTGAAATTGTTAGGGTTTTTGAAAAATAACAATTTCACAAAAAAATCTTCTCAACCACCATATTGATCAGTGTATGTATAAAGCATATATTTACATGTAAACAAATAGTAAACTGCAAAGAGCTGAAGGAGAAACAATTTTGTCAACTTACCATTCATAAGACAATAGTAAACAATTAGGAAATAAAGGAGTTTAATTATGCTTGTAATGAAAGAATTTGGCTCAATTAAAAATGCAGCCCTCCAAATTAGAAAAATCAAAGAGGGTAAAGATAGTGTCAAAACAGAAAAGCTTACAAAAAAACATTAGTAAAAGAACCAAACTAACTCAAGAATTACTGAATTTAGTTGAAACACTAGTTGACATTGTAAAAAAAAAAAAAAAAAAAAAAAAAAAAAAAAATCAAAACAAAAAAGGTTTTGAAAGTTTTAGCATTTCAGTATCATTAATTAACAAAGCATTACATTTGATGACCATAAAAACAAAAAGAATGATCCATGTAAAATTGAACAAAAAATATTTGCTTTGGTTTGACAATTCTCTTATTCAGGATTGCAATAATGTCATTTTTATAGATTAATGTCAATTTAATATGCATAGAACTCAGGTTTGCTCCAGAAATGAATCTAAGCAAATGTTTAAACCAGGAATGTGACTTATCACTTCCTTAAAAACAGAAGAAAGGTTTAAAAATTGCTTCAAATACAATAAATTCTGATATTTTTAAAGAACAATTTAAAGAATTACCTGTTTTTTATTAAAAAAATAAATAAAAAGCAAAACAAATTAAAAATGTCAGAGCAATTAGGTGTTTTGATTTAGCAATGACAAGAATTTAATTTCTTTTAAATTTTTGACACTATATTCTTATATACAGAAAGAGAACACTTTTTCTAACATAAAATTCAGTAAGATTGAAACTGAGAATAGGAACTGGGAATCTGCCATATATAATTTTAAGTTGCTTTAATACAGTTACTGAAGGACACATGGCCTAGTGGATAAAAATGTTGGTTGGATCCAGTGACTTGATCCAAAGAGCTGTCAGTTCAATATCTGGTGACAGTAGTGGTGAACAAAACACTTATAATTAAATAGAGATAACTAAGACATTCGGAAGTAGCATGACTCATGGAATGGAATTGAAATAAAGGGTACAGTTCAAAATTCCATTAATGCTTCAGAGCAAGAAAACCAGACCTGATGAATTGAGGGCATCATAATGATGTTCTCTTGAAACTTGAAGTTAAAGTGACAAATCCTTTGCACTAAATCTATCAATGCTCTGTTTCAACCCCCATATTGAGCACTTTATGATAAAAACCTGCTTGTCAAAATACATTTTATCAGTTACTTGGAAATAGATATTAAAGAACTGAGTGTGAATTCCAGTCAAATTCATTACATTCTTTTTTGCAAAAATACTCTTGGGAAAGAGTATGAATCTGTTTCTTGTGTCCCCGCCCCCAGCTATATGTTAAATAGCAGGGCAGACTGGGTTCTTTACTACTGAATAACAATCAGTCTAGGTAGAGGATAACTATACATTCAAAAATAATATTTAACCCTGGCATAGTATATATTATGCAGCTATCGACAAGACATGGAGTTCACAATGACATCTCAAATGTTAAGCTACAACTGTGCTAAGATATCTATAAAAAATATTACCTCAGCAACTCAAGTTTCTCTTAAAAGCATAATTAATATTAACAAAAAAGAAGAGGATGGAAACTCACCCGCAGGGCATATTGCCAGACACCAGTAGCATTTTTAACATTTGACCCGACAATATAACCAAGTCCACTGGAAAAAAAAAAAGAAGGCAAAAAGCTTTCACTTAGAATATCATGAAATGGCATGATCATGACTTATTTTATTAAAATATATTTAATGTATATGTGTGTGTAAACAAACAATAGAAAAAAATAGTTTTAAAAAATCCAGTAGAAAGCAAGTCATTTTTTTACTGTTTTTTACTTGACTTAAGACACAGTCAGTGATAAACGCTTGGGCGATCATGTCTCGAAAGAGACACGACTAACTGGGCAGAAGATTATCCCGCAGTAGGTTGCCATTGCTTTCTGCGGTAGACTGGTTGCTGACCAAGGCTATAGAACTCAATCTGTCCTGTTATTTAACTCATAACTGGAAGGAATAGACGGATTAATACCTTTCCCAAGGGTATTTGCGCGTAAGTGAATACAATGAATTCAGATGGAATTCGAACTCGGCTCCCCGGTTTCTCGTTCTGAGCCGATATCCACTGCACCACAACGCACATCCAACAAAGTCTTAACTTACTTTGTTATAATCTATACATATAAAAGGCAATCTGTTAGTGTGTGTGACTGTTCCCTATACATGCCTACATTTTTTAAGCTATGCCATTCAAACTTTCTAAGGACACATATCTACAGGGAAGCCAGGTCGACACATACATTTTGAGTTTAAATTCAGCAATTTTTACCTTTTGCACATTTTGGCCAACGTAGCTGATTGTTTACATTTGCTCCGTAAAACATCTAAGATCTAAGATGGTTGTTAGATTACATCACAGAAATCAAATCACACGTGTCAAATGCGAAAAAAAAAAAAAATATTCATTTGGTCAACAAAAAAAAAATGTGAAAAATTTTCCCCATAATTTTGAAACAAAAAGTGGGGTAAATTTTCGTTTTAGGACCCGAAGGCTTAGCCCTTCAAGTTTTTCTAAAATAGTCTTATTTCCGTGCAAATGTATATGCTGAATTCAAATCAGCAATTAGATATTGAAGATCACTTCTACATGCATGTACATACTTACATACATATCGCCATGTATGCACGTACACACACATGTACCCACATACTCTTACATTAGTACCGCACATGAAACCTCTTTTTTCCTGTGCTTTATCTAGAAATGATGTTCACATGTGCTTAGACCAGTTGGATCCTGCTTTTTAAAGCAAACCGTCTGAATGCTGCTAGTTCCTTTCCAACTCACATACCACGCTAATTGCCTTTAACAATTAGCTACACCAAAAATGTTTCCCTCTCTCTCTCTCTTATAAGCATTCACTACATGTACAATTATAAACATTCACTACATGTATAATTATATTCAACTACTAATTAGTACATACATAATATTTCCTTATTTCAGAAGCTCTTCCAGTATGAACATTGAAACATTTTCCACTATATCTTGCATGCACAAATTAATCAATCCTGTAACTACGTTTAATACATTGTTATTATTCCTGTTACATTGTTCTTGAGTTATTTTATTTATAAATGTAGTGGACTGGACAACCAGTCTACTTTAAAATGGTGACTCCCCTTTTAAAAATTTCTACCATGACGTTCGAGCTACAACAAATAGTAACCGTTGTCCAGTCCACAACAAAGACACCGACCTTTTATGATGTTAACGACCAGAAAAAAAAATCAGACTTCTTCTCGCTCTTTTTGTCAGCCATAACCAGCTTAGTGAGAGTCATTTGCTGCAGAACGATTTTAGGCATAGGAAGAAAATTTGGGCTTAGTTACTTCCTTTACAGAAAGGTCCTTGCAGAAATTAGTATGCGATTTTTTTCGGTACTTAATTTCAGAAGAAAGTTATTGACATTGAAACAAGTGAAAAAAAATAAAAGTTATTTGCATGTGTTTGTGTATATAAGGGTCCTAAAACGAAAATTTACCATGTGTACATTTTTACATATTCTTTGAAAATTTCTGAAATTCATTTAGTCAACAAAAAATATAAATATTTTCCCCCCATAATTTTGAAACAAAAACAAACGCAATGTTGTTTACAATATCACACAAAACAAACTCATGTTTACACAAACTAAAAGAAAATACATTTTTTAACAATTTTTTATACAATTATTTTTTATATAACTGAGTTTTAAAGTGAGACGGCGACTACAAGCACTCAGAAATCGCAACACGCTGCATTAATCATCTAATTAAAAAATGTTCTGAGTTGCATGGGTGATGCTGAGCTATGATGCTAGTCTTAAATAAATGAACTTTAAGTGTGTATGTGTGTAATTTCTTACATATCATGAGCAGGAATTGGCTATTTTGCATTTATTTTTTTATTGTGCTGTGGATTTTAGAAGTAGATTTCTTGTTGGTTGTGCTGTGATTTTTTAGAACTATCAGTTAACAAGAGATTACAAAGTAATCTATTTAGCAACAAGAGGAGAAAAAACAGTAATTTTCTTGATGACTTTATTTTGTAATTGCAAAATGTAGTTGGCTAAATAACTATAAGTTCAAAGAAGAAAAAAGTAACACAAATAAGGAGTTTTGTTGGTCTTTTATTCAACTGCACCCTACACATAATAAACAAAGAGATATTAGTCTGGAGAGTTAGGTGGTCAGATATAACAGGTGATGTGGTTGCAGAAACTGTCTGATAACCAGAAGAATCCAGTCATGGCTATGTGATGGTGCAGAGGTCAGTTGCCAGACATAGGATCTTCCAGCAGCCACCCTCTTGACCCATGACAACACTAACTCCTCAAGGTAAATGATGTAGGCTTCTGTATTAAGTCTGATGCCATGTGGGAAGATGAATAGAAGCATAACATCACCATCACTAGTGATCCCTCCAAATACCTTTGTAATCACCATTAGACTCACCTAACTCTTTCCAAATCTTTTGCACTATCTTCAGATTGACACCCAAACACTCTGAAATGTTTGTATTGTAGTTTCTAGCATGAATAGCAAGTAGTACAGCATCCAGTTTCCAAATTTCTGGCAGAGTGAATTGCTTCATGGTGCTCTTCTTTTTTGTCACAGATAGGGCCCAACTGACCTTACTGTACAGTAAACAAAATTTCCAAAGTAATTAAAAAACTGTTGAATGATCTATAAATCCCAATTAGTCATTTCTTGCTCTTTTCTAAATTTGGCTTTCCCAATTCTCTGCCTACCTTTGCCAACTAAAGTTTCTCATTCAAAAGATAATTTTCTAGGAAACCTCTATATAATAGACTTGTAATAAGAGCTTTATATCGATATTTTCCACAAAATTTATTGAAGTTTTTACTTCTATTAACAATACAGCTATGCTAACAATTATTCAGATTTGTAAGCTTGTTTGGAATCTTTAAAAAAGATAGCGATGATGTTGGGTTTTAATGTGTAATTATTTCTGAACTTGAATGAGAAAAACATATAGAATAGGAATTTTTTTCTGATTACTAGCAAATAGCATTATGAAAATTACATTCAAACTTATCTTTTCTTGCAAACTTGATGATTTTGTATAAACCAGACAACATCAAAATATTTATAATCTATTTGTAAAATCCATATTACCAAGTCTTTCACATTAAACTCACAAGGTAAAACTATTCCGAGCAGATTTGTAGATTTCAGTTGCTAGTGAACTAGTAATATTTTCACAGCTGCAGACTTAAGTATACAGCTAATTTAAATTAGAAGAAATAATTAAGGTATGATAAAAATGATTCAGTATTGGAATGAGATAATTTAATTATAGCTTCATTAATTAGCTAGACAGACAATACACATGCACTCATCAAAACTCCAAACTTGCCCATTTCAGTCAAGAGAAAAGTAATCCATGTTTAGCAATACTAGAAAATTGAATGCAAACTGAATTGTTAAATTCAACAAGCTTGATTTTAATATGTTAACCACACCCAACAATAGAAAGTAATTTATCTGACATTTACCAGAATATAAAGTAGCTATAAAAAGAATCATCATAGAACCGGCTTTCTCTTTTCCAATCTTCTCACTTTTTTTTTTTTCAATTGGAGTAGATAGATCTATCTATCGCCCGGTTCACACTCCACCCACATCTATTGAACAGGTTAAGAGGCTCATCCCTTGTTCCCTGTGGTTTCCGGCTTTCTCTTTTCCAATCTTCTCACTATTACATAGCCCCCTGCACATCAGTGGTGTTATCGCCTTGCTCGGGGTGATATGATTAAAAAAAAAAAATAGAAGAAGTACTACCAAAAAGTTTATCAATAATTACTATAAAATATAACTGAAAAAACAAGGAAAGAGAGAGCAAATCCCTTAGAGTTGTTCCTTTGGGTAGATATACATTTGGTTCATGTATGCTGTCCAAATTATCAGACCTTTGTTAACACCCTGTAGACCAGTTATGTGCAAACTGTGGCACATAGGCCACATGTAGCCTGATGGCTTTCTGAATGGTATGCCTAATTTCATGAGCAAAATAACTTCTGTCTGAATTGCTGGAATGAGAGTTATTATTTACACTATTAATATTTGGACTATTTTTCCTCATATTTGTTGTTGTTATCCCAATGTTTTGGCCGTTGTGCACTCTGGCCTTCCTCAGGTGCATATTGTTGATCTGGATAAGCTAAAGGGAATACTGAACCAAACACTTTATTCAATCTACATGGTTAGACTGTTCCTGTTCCACTGCTTATATCTAGGAATATTATCATCTACTTAATTTTAATATTGCTCAGTTATTGCTCTCCCATTTCGATAGAGTACAAGTACACACTGCCTAACTCAGCATTAATCAGTATACAGTTAAGTTTAAGGCTCTAAGTTCACTATAGCAAATTGTCCTGCAGGACAATGGCCTAGTTGATTAAAGTGTTGGTTCATTAATTTGATGACAGTGATCGTGAGTTCAATCAACTTTTTCCCATTTCTAAGGGAAATGCTTATGCACATGGTGTTTTTATGAAAATGGCTGTATCTTTAATGAAATATTACTTCTTTTTTTAGTATAGTGGCCTGCCTTATAATGCACTATCTCATGTGACACACTACTTGAAAAAAGCTGCCTGTGTTATTAACTCTTGTAAGTAGTTAATGTCATGTCAGTCAAGCCAAGACCTCCTATATATTAACCAAGGCCTATCCTATGATTAAAGTTGACGTGCTGACGTCACACTTAGTAGAGTTCTGTTTTATACGGAGTCCGTTAGCGTTGACTTATTTTCAGAACCAAACATGCCTTCTTCTTGTGTGGTACCACAATGTAAAGGGAATTATAAAAATGGACCGAAAGTTCATTGTTTTTCGTTTCCAAAAAATAAACATTTATTTGATAAATGGAAACATGCCATTAAAAGGGAGAATTTTACCCCAAGTCCATTCAGCAAAGTAAGTAGTTAAAATTTTATCACCATTTATTTCAACAGTCGCTAAAATCAAAATTTGCTAAAAAATTAGTTTTGCCGTAGCACAAGAAGAAAGAAAGCACTTTGTTTATATCTTTTAAATTAATACAATAAATTAAGATATTATTTTTATTTCTTTGAATAAAAGTGAAATAAAAATATCTGAAAAAAAAAATAAATACGGCTATTCGTTCGTAAGTTTTTTTTTTCGAAATGTTTTAAAATTTAAACTGAAGCCGAAAAAAGTTGTGAAACATTATATTTTCTAAAAGTATTTGAATTAATATTTTATTGATATTTTATTTCAGAAAATAGTGTCTTTTTTTTCAATGAAATGTTTAAAAATTCTTAGAAAACAAAAGTAAAAACTTTTCTATACTTCTTGCAACTTTATGAATCATTTTTAAACATGAAAAAATATTCTTGAATTGAATTTTTTTTATTCTTTTTTTTTGTATTAACAAAAACTACAAAATTTATCTTATAGTCAATTTTAAAAGAATTTGTTTTATTTTTAAGGTTTTTATTTGAAAACTCCATGAAATTATGTGTTACAAAAAAACAAAAGTCAAGTCACTATTACCGAAAATTTAAAAACTGGAAAATGATGATTTAAACTTTGTTTAAACCTATTATTTCTGACTAAGTTTTGAATTTATTTGAAACATAAAGGCCTAAATCACACCACACTTGAATTTTAAAACCTAACTTTTAAAATATTTAATCTTTAGAAAATATTTAGCACAAAATGAACACCCTCAAAATATATTTTCCAAACATTTTTTCCTATTTTTGATAATTTGAAAGTTAACTATCGATATTAATCCAGAGAAAAAAATTGGAAATAAAAAATTAGAATTTTAACTGAAGAATTTTTTTATAGTTGGTTTAGGGTTTTTTAATCCTTAAAAATTAAAACATTAACCAAAAAAGAGTTTTGCAAAAACATGATTTTTTTATAAACAGTTTAAAGTTTAACATCATAAATGAAATTGAAATAAAAACATTAATTTTTACTTTCTTTTTTCATTTTTTTACTATTAAAATATTTTAAAAATGTAATTTAATTACCAAATATCCTAGAATTTTTTTAAGTGTATCTTTTTTGAAAGGTAAAAAAAATTATCTTTTTATTTCGTCCAGTAGGATTAACAATGGATTCAAAATATGTCAAAATTTTATTTTAAAATTTGAACTCCGTTGTTTTTTTTAGCAGAATTTCCCTAAAGACATTTGATATTCTTAATAAATCTATTGGATTAAAAGTTCTCAAAACTTTTTTAAAATCTATTTCAGATTTAGCTATCCTATCATTAATTCGTTCAATTCATAATTCTTTTTATCCGCTGTAACATAAAACTGGCAATAAAATGTATAAAACTATTACTACTCAAGCATTTTTTTGCTGATTCTATTCATTAAATATTGTTTTTCTAATAAATGAATATATATTTTAACTTAAATTAAAATAGGGAAATTCACTTGATTCAGTGAATAGGCGGACTTTGGAATCATAATACGAAATTTCGAATTCCAGTCTTTCCGTTTAACGTTCACATTTGGACTAATATCCTTGGAAAAGGTACAAATAATTCTCATATTCCCTTCAGCTATGGATTATATAATGCTTTCACTGCCAATGTTATTCAAAAACTGTGTATTGACAAAAACGTTTTTGTTTTCGGCGTTAAAGGACCTAAAATAGTTGATATGCAATAACAAAAACAAAAAAAAACAAAAAACGAAAAATCAATTCATGAGTTTTTGATAGGCATATTTCTTTATTCTACTTAACCCCGATGACTATTTTTTTTTTAATCCTTAGCGAGTCATTCATTTAACAATTAAGATTTAAAATATGTTGTGGTTTCTTTTGAAAATATTTTTCAGGTATGTGAACTTCATTTTCGACCGGAAGACATAAAAAGAGAATCGTCAGCATTTGATAAAAAAACGGGTAAAACTATTACAGTTAAACTTGAAAGACCATGTCTTTATGATGGTGCTATACCTAGGATTCTTCCAAACTGTCCCTCCTATTTATCTTCATCGACCTCCTTTAGAAAATCACCAAACTCCAAGAAAAATCAAAGGGAAAATTTTGATCTGAAAAGAGCTTTAGATCAAAGTATTGCAGATGACCTAGCATACAAAAAACAAAAAATGTTCCATAACATTAATGATATGGAAGATAAATTAAATTTTATCGACAGAAATTATTGGACCATTATTAGGAAACAGGATAAACTTATTATTTGTCATATCATCCAGTCTCCATATCCTAAAATGACCCTGTCTATTGTAATTGATTCCGATTTTGCAGCACACGTGTTCTGTAATGATGTGGAAATTCACAGAATAGGGGAGTATAAGATTCCTAACTTTGTAACTGATGTGAATATTTTTGAAATTTTGATTTCAAACCTTCAAAAAATGGACATAGAAGAACAACAAAGCAAACCGCAAAATGTAATTTCAATATTAAAATTGATCATGTCATTTCTGTTATTACTGCAAGAGGAGTCAAATATTATAGTGCAATTAAATTTATATATGAACAAATAAACCTAATGACACTAAATAAGTTCAATTATTCAACAGAAATGATGATATTTTCTTCATTATTATATAACTGTTCCCCTACTGGATACAGACTGTTGAGAGATTCAAAAAATGTAATTTTACCAAGCTATTCAACCATTAGAAGACTTACCCTATCACCCTCTATGAATCCTGTTGTTGAGCAACATAACAACAATTTTCTAATGTATATAAAAAATAAGTTCAAGTTACTTGCTCAGAAAGATATCACAGTATCTTTACTTGTTGATGAAATTCATCTAAAACCTTATTTTGATTATAAAGTGGCAATGTTGTTGGCTTAGCCAATAACACCGATGAGGCAGCAACAAGTGCATTTGCTTTTATGCTTAGTAGTGTGTTATCAAATTATAAGGATGTTATACATATAATGCCGACTAAATGTCTTAAAGCAGAAAATTTATTCAACATAATTAAACGCTTAATAATTGGGTTGGAAGAAATAGGCTTTAAAGTATTGTGTGTAATAATGGATAACAATGCAATAAATAAAAAAGCTATGTCTTTATTTTGTTCCCCAGCAAAACTTTCGATTGTATATCCACACCCAGTTCTGAAGTCTAGACCTCTTTTTTTCATATTTGACTCAGTCCATATTTTAAAATGTATCAGAAACAACTGGCTTGGTCAAAAAGATGCAAGTAAATGCATGATATTTCCAAAGTTTTGTTTCAATGGAAATCATGAATTAGATAATGTCCAAAGTGCTCCATTTTGTACCTTACACAAACTTCATGCCCTGGAATCGCAATCACTTCTAAAACATTGTTACAAAATGACTGCCAAGGCACTTTCTCCTAGTAATCTTGAAAGGCAAAATGTTAATTTAGTATTACAAATATTTAATGAATATACTATTCAGGGATTGCTAACTTTAGGAAAAGAAAAATGTTTGCCCAATTTTGCTGAAGTTGCGGAATTTATAAACATATTTTTTATTTGGTGGAATATAATGAATGTGAAAACACCAGTTAAAGGTTGGAATCTTCAAAATAAATATTGCAATCCATTAAAATTAAATGAAGAAAATTATGCATTTCTAACAATATTTTGTAACTGGTTGGAATCTTGGGATAGCATTCCTGGAAAAAGTGGTAAATTAACAAAGGAAACTTTTACTGCTTTACACCATACCACTTATGCCATTTTAGAACTAACACAATATTGTACAGAAGAACTGAAAATGTTGTATATATTACCTGGAAAATTTAAAACTGATCATCTGGAGGCAAGATTTGGCCAGTATCGACAACTTAGTGGTGATCAATATAATATCTCTATCCGTCAATTATTTGAATGCGAAAAAAAACTAAGAATGTTGTCTGTTTTAAAACTTAGCCTGCCTTTTAATAATCAAAGTATTAATTTGAAGAATTTACAAGAGGTAAATTGGAATGAAATGACAGAGGAACAAAATTTAGATGTTTATCAGTGCAAAGAAGTCCTGCCTATTATAATATATTTAGCAGGTTATTGCTGTTATGCTGTTTTTAAAAAAATGAAATGTTATAGTTGTAAAAGTTTAGTATCAGGAAGAGATGATATACTACCTGATGTAAACAGTTATTTTCAAGGAATTAATAGAGGTTCTCTGTTATATCCCAATGATGTAACAGCAAATTTAGTACTATACAATTATGTTGTTATTAATAAACTTGTAAAGAATCCTTCTTTTCTTCATTCAATGAATCAAAGAAAATTGTCTATGTACATAACATTGGATGTTTTGGCTAATGATGAACTTCTTTTTCATGTTGACTCATGTGGTGAAGGTCATAGCATTGAAAAAATAGAAAAAATGATTATCTGGAGCTCTTCTAATGCATTATTAAATAATTTTTGTAGCAAGGAAAATGATAATATTACTTGTAAGAAGTTAAGTAAAAAAAGAAAACTTCAAACATTCAGCTGAATTTTGAGACATAAAAAACTTTTATAAGTGATTTAAAAAAAACAGTAACTTAAACTTATTTAGTTTGAATTAATTTGCTTGAATTTAAATTGTTGCATTTTTAAATATTTTAATTAATTTGCTTATTTATTGTTGCTTCTTGTTTGTTCCTAAATTCTAATGGTTTCTTGATTGCTATATTTGAGTGATTCTGATTTAAAAATTCTTGCAATTGAAACAAAAGTGATTGTGATTTTTCATAATTAAATTAAAAATATGAAAATTTAAGCAGTGTTTGTTAAATTTTTAGAATTTAGACTAATAAACGAAAAGTTTTGTCTTTAAAACTGTGTTTACAAACACGACCGACAGTCAGTAGTCAACAATGATGTTTATATTTTCTTATTGTTTTCTTAATTTTATTTAAAATTAATAAAACCAGCATAAATCAAAACATGTGTCTTTCTTTTTTTTTTTCTTGTTACATTTTAAAAAGTTTTAAAATCTTTATTAAAAAATAACGTCTTTGTGATTATCAACATTGTCATGAAGACGGGATTTCATTTGCTTAGGCCTTATATATAGGAGGTCTTGGTCAAGCCCTCTGATTTGGGCAAAACAATCTGTAAATTTCCTTAAATGGTAGATACAATAAATCTCATTTCATAAGTTTATTTGACATATGTATTTCAAATTTAATTCTTTAAGTTTCTATAAATTAAGATTTATCAAAACAATTATAATATATCACAAAAATGATTGAAGCAAAATATACAATTCTAACAGAAAAAATAAAAAAAACATTGGTGTTGTAATTACAAGAACTGGTAGGTATTTATTTCACTAAGTATGTTAAAAGCATGAAAAAGCAAGTATAATTATTAATATATTTTCAACAATTCAGGGAAAAAAATAGCCCTTCATTTTATAATTTAACAATAAAGCTATGCTTGCAAATGATAGAAGCTCATACTGTAAATATTAAATTTGTAAGAGCTTCACAACATAAACATTAATTTGGCATTTTCATATATACTAATAATATTGTAATAGTGAAGATAAGAAAAGTTGTAAAAAAATATTTACTTGTATAAAATTTTCAATAGTGTAATAGTAATATTAAACATTTTCTTACAAGAGAACATTTAGCATTCATTGACCGAAAAGACAGTACTTCAAATAAGCTAAACAATTTTGCAGGAAAATAGGTTTCTCAAGCCCAGTTGCTGTTATTGTTCTTTCCAGTATTGATAGGGGTTTCATTCCTAAACATTTGTTTGAAATACTGTGGAACATTAACATCTTCATTATGTCATTTTCTCTTCAAGATATATTTGATATCCATTTTAATTGTTGATGCTGTTGAAAATCCTCAAGTGATATGACTTCTGTTATTTTGTACAGCTCTTCGTGATTTTATAGCACCAGTTCACATGGCTCAAAGAAGGATCATCTTCAAGATCCAAAGACTTTACTTGCTCAAATCCATTTTTAATCATTGGTCTTAAAAAGCAGTTGTATACAGCTGACAGTTTAGATATTTCTGAACAGGTTCAACATGATGTATGACATCCATACTAAAGTTTTGATCTGACAAGGCTATTTAAGAACGTGAGTTTTTAGGTCAATGTATCAGTTTTGTAGTAGTTTGCTGTATTGAGCAAAACTACCTTTTTAGCACAGTCTATTTTATGTTCAGTTTCCTTGTCTCATCTACTAAATTTGTTTTAACTGATCCATATATCAAGGTATTTGAAGTATTTAGTTCTTACTAAATCCACATCCTGAATTTTTATGATGGATTCAGGATTTGTGCCATCACTGCTTTCATTCCAATTCCAGATCATAGTTTCTGTTTCAGAAAGGTTTATTTAGAGTTATTTTTTGGTAGAAGATGTTGATTTTCTGTTAAAGATCATTTTTATCCCAACTATGCATACCTATATTGTCAGCATAGCCCCCACCCTCTCATCAAGGTATTGGCCTCAAGAGGGAAAGCATGATCTTCTATTAGTAGATTTGTTTGGGATGGAATATAGAATGCTTAAATGATTAGTGACCATCTCTTCACATCTGTGCTTTTAAATGAACAGGGCATAGCATAAGAGAAGATTAAATAGGATGAGGTCCTCATTTCTTCCTTCTTGTATGCCTGATAAAGTTTAAAATGTTTCCATTTTGGGGTCCTCACCAGACATTTGAGATTCTGTGGACTGATAAAGTTCTTCTATTAGATGTAAGAAGAGGGTGGCATCAACAAATCACTTCTCCTAGCTCTGTTATTATACAGATCTGAAAATCAAGTTATAACCTGACACCTGAAAGAAATGTATACCACATAAATACAGAAACATTTCATCATACTCCTTGACCCCTTGCAAAATACTATGAAGAATTTGGTCAACTGAAGAAATTTTCCCTTGCCTGAGAAGTTTTCACTTGCAGACTGATGATCAAATGAAAGAGTTCGAGATCAGGTTTAGGAAATCAAACATTGTTTCAAATCTGCTGAAGTTAGATAAACCATGGCATTTCAGAACTAGAGAGCTTTAAAATTGATCACTGTCACTTAACAAATAAACTATTATTTTTTTTTCACGAACAAGTGTTGTCTGTCCTGAAAGTTGCTTCCTCCTTTACTTTTCTAGTAACTCACCCAACTTTGCACTGGAGTGCATTTAACCAGCTTTGCCTAAGATATGAACATTAAAATTCTTTTTAGGGGTATTTTCATAATGGATGCATATATATAATAATTTTACCTTGTGAGAAAGGGGACATTAAGTTTGAAATGAATAAAGAGTATTCCATTATAAAAAAAATAAATTTTAATGCAAAAATGCTAAAAATCATTTTCAAATAAAGAATATTCCTACAAATATATTTCAATATCAAAAACTTTAAAATTATTTGAAATGTTTCTATATAAATATGTTCATCAGAATGCAATTATAAATATTTTCTCTTTTTATAAAATATATCACCTTCAGAAAGTAAAACAAGTCTCATCTTTATCACAAATTAAAACATTTGTACCAAATTCAGTTAAAAAAAAAAGAAAGAAAAGAAAAAAAAGACAATCCTATTTATTTTTATAAATGCATAAAACTGCTATGAATATCCTTTGTTGAACATTTAAATGGCACAAATACTGACATGAAAATAATATATATATATATATATATATATATTGTTACGCTTCCTTTTTTAAAGCCCCTTTAAAATATCAAATATTAATTTGTAGTATCAATCATTTGTAAAAAAAAGCAAGTTACTTACCTACCAACTGGGATGGCAAAGTAAAAAAACATGAGAGATTTTGAGCGTGATTCTTGCACATATAGATCAGCAATAATTGTTGGTGCAATTGTTGAATAACTGGCTTCTCCAATGCCAACTAAAGCCCTCAAAATAAGGAAAGCAGGAAAATACTGGAAAAGAAAAAATTAATATACCAAAAAACCTTGAACATTAAAATGTTACCATAGAGCAAAATTATATATCACACACATAAAAAAAAAAATTGTATACTTGCAATACCAAAAAATTCTGAAAATCAGTTTTTTTAAAGATTCAGGAATTTTATTAATTCAACTGATACTTTTACAAAGATGGACATTAATGACTTATAAAAAAATAGTTTGTTTGTATTTAACAAAATCAAAAATGCTGCTTTTTCCAATTTCATTGAAATTGAATATATTTAATCATCTGCATCACACTGAATACAAAACACAAGCTTTTATGTTGAAAACCACTTTCTTGTCAACAACTTTTCAAGTTGTCACTTCTTTATCTGTAGCTGCAAATTTCAAATCCACTACAAGAATACAATTACCTGATTTTCACTCATGATATTTGTGTGATTCCATGCCTGAAAAGTGTTTACATAAAACAGGTCTGAACTACATGTACTGGATGACCACATTAAAAAAATGATTATACAATAGTCAACTTGTATAGAACTGATTGTATCATTTTGATTTATTGGTTTGATATTCTTGCTTACAATAAGGAACTATAATTAAATAATTATAGTAGTTTGTGTATGAACAAAAATATGCATTTAACTCATCAATAGTACTAGGCATGGAGGAACATTTTAAATTTTAAAAAATGCATAACAGAAGTAATTATAACTTTTCCTCTACTCAACAAAGAGTGGATACTGCTTGGAAGTAATGTGCTGAAAATGTGATAACTAAAATCTACAGATAGTTTATTCTAAATTTCCTTAGTAAAGTGGCATTTACATTGATTTTCCTCTCCTATTAGACACATCCATATAGAAAGATAACAAAATTTTATATCAAAATGTAAAAAAATCAATATTGAAAATAAAAATGGATTCAGTATGTAACAGCAGATGTTCTATAATGTCTTTAAAGTTAAAAAAGAGGATATGTGATTATCAATAACAGTATATATATTGATAGTCAAATAGTAAAACCAGATGAAAACTACATAATTAAAAAGTAGAGAGGAAATTCTTTTGGTGAGGCCATTGATTTGACAAAGGGATAGACCAAACTGTTGGCAAAGTTACAATTATCAAGCTCTGTTGTAAGTTGATGTTATATGATAGAGAGGTAGTACAGATGAGGGTAGAGTTTATATTGTAAAATATATTGTTATATTGAGCATTATAGATAGATTAATTATATCAGTATATGATTGACAGTATCAGAAAGAAGATTGCAAAACTTCAGAAAGAATTGGGTTTTAGCATCCAAATAGAAACAAAGTTGAAGAATTTTGGTGGGGATATTACCTTTCCCCTTGATAGTGAAGATTTCTTACATTTCAGAAAGCAAAGTAACAACCAGAGTTATATAAATATTTTGTTTAATCATCTATCTGGTCTTTTTAAGTACGTCCCAGTAAATAACAATGATGGTTAACTCTTACAATTTTAGCATTTTTAACCAAGCAAAAGTCAAATATATAGAGGCATTGGAAAAAAATGGTTAGCTACATGATTTGAATTACAAATTATAAAAGTAAATTCCCACAGAATGTCTAATATAACCTGGTTTAATCAAGTTTTTTAAAAAGTAGTAAAAGATGAAAGTGATTAAAATTGCTTGGACATCTTTAAAACATTTGACATACTAGTATTCTTCATGAGTGTATTTTTGAACAAATTTTTGGATTGATTTAGTCTTTCTTATTGAAATTGTGAAATGAAAGTTGCACTAAATGGACATTGTTCTAAAACTTTTTGTACTCATGCAAGTGTCCCCAGGACTATCCTTAAACCTACTTTGTTCTTAATTTTCATCACTGACTTTTAAAAAGACATCAGTTCTCAACTTGATATCTATACTGATGACACAAACATCTCAATAGTAAATCCAATCAGTTTAATAAGGTCGAATTAGCAGCTGATCTAAAAAAATGAGCTAAAGTCTGTTATTAACTGAAGCAAGGAATGACTTGTTAATGTTAATGCCTCCAAAATGAAACTTCTCAATCACCTGAAAGATACCTTCCTGCTTCAAACCTCCTGCTGATACTAGCCTCCATGAGAGGTGTAAGAATTTCTCCTTCTTTGTGTCTGGGATGTCTCTCTCTATCCGCACATGGTTCAATGTTGCTACATCAAAATATTTCTCCCAGACAAAAAATTCTTTCTAGTTTTGTAACACAGAGAATTTGCTTATGCAAAAAATTGATCATGTGCAAAAATGAATTCTTATCATCAATCAGCACCTAAAAAAAAAAAAAAAAAAAGAAAAAAGTAAAAAGAAAAATAAGATTATCTCTTGCAAGTAATCCACACTGGTTTCAATCCCAGGTCTCTCCCCGATGGACAACACACAGCGTGACCCTTACTCTCTTTCTTCATAGATTTGCATGATGGCTGCCACAGGAGGGACTCATTGCACCTTCTTGGGCTGACACGAAAATGGAAAGATTTATATTGAATCTATTGCTAGGTCTGCTGCAAAGAAAGTTGATTCACTGTGTTGTGCTAGAGAATATTTCTCTTGAATTTATCTTACATGTCTATAAGTCTATCATTCATCCATGCTTTGAATATTGCTGCCATATATGGTCAAATGCTTCTGCTGTATATTTAGAGACTCTTGATAAAATCTAAAAAATCAGCAGGTTATTTATCCTGACCTGATGTCTCGGTTTCAGTCACTTTCCCACCACCATAATGTAGCTTCCCTGTGCATTTTCTATAAATACTTTCATGGGAACTGTTTGGATGAACTTTTTCGCTATGATACCTAGACTTCATGAATTTAAGCACACTACTAGATTGGAGGCAAGTTCTCATCAATTCACAGTTGAATTGGTGAGATGTAACCATAACCGTTTCTTTTCTTGCACTTCTCACATGTGGAACTCTCTTCTGGCTTCATGCTTTCTGTTCAACTCTGATCTTCAAAAATTTAAACTCAATTTGATTGCTCTTCTATTGTTCTCACTCCTTAATAAGGTTTCTCTTTTTTTCCTTATTCTTTCACACTAAGTAATCATTTATCTTAGTGGCTTCACTGCCTTACATGGGGTGATTTGAAAAAAAAGTAGTGATATTTCCCTAAATCATATAGACTTTATAAGAAATTTAGCAGGAACTCCAGTAACATCAGTTATTGTTGAATGGAAAACACTGCAGGTGATGAAGAATAACAACAAGATAGTAAATGTTGGTGATAATTATAATCATAATTCTAACCCTGTCTGTAACTCTAGGCATAGAGAAAGTTTTTCTTTGGAAGGTTATTATTTAAAGCAGAATGATGATTTTGTGAAATTAGATGACAGGTCTGATAAGGTATATTGGAACTATCAAGAAAATTTTGAAGCATTTTAAAATCATAATAGGAGGTAATACAAAATTAGTAAGACACTCAAGTTATATATGAAGATAAATGCCCAAGGTGAGGTGAAAAATGTTTGAAAAAGTCATTTACTTTCACAGAGTACATAGATACGCAATTTGTGATTATAAGAGAAATTAAATAGAGTTGGATTTCTCAATCAAATCAGTTTATAGGAGTGAAAAATGAAAAATAGTCCCTAAATGTAAGAATTGATTGGTGTTATAGGTATGTGGGTTCTTATAAATGAATCTTGCTATTTAATTCAACTACCTGACAATTGCTTGACAGTGTGGGAGTTGCAAGTTATTTGTGGTTTTTATCTGGTCTTATACATCAACTTATATGTTCAACTTACATCTCGTTGAATAAAAGAACCTGCAAGTGTAACACAGGACCAGAAGAGGATTCCCATAGCCATCAGATATTTTCGGTTAAATCTATCACCAAGATAACCAAAGATTGGTGAGAATGCCATGTAACTGAGGATGAAGGCTGTTTGGAGGAGACCTGATTCTTTATTGTTCAAATCATAATATGTCTTCACATCTTCTAAGATACCTGCAAATAAATAACAGTTATAAGTATAGCAAACATTAATTATAAAGTATAAGTGTTGTTTGAAAGTCTGAGAAGTTGAACCATTCAAACTAATATTTCAGTGTTCTTGTCATGTTTCAGCTAGTATGTTTTCTAACTTGTTTTTTTTTTTCAAGCTTATGTTGAACTCAGAAATATTTGACTCTTGTTCTGTTTCCTCTTTTTTGGAAGGGAATGAAATTTCCACTATCACCTCATTTTAAACAATTTACAAATTGAAGTATTGAAAATTTATGCTGCAATATCAATTGCTTTGTCAGGCAGGAAAAATTTAGACAGCATATATTGGAAAGACAAGTAATTTTTAATACCATATCATAAACAAAGATGAAGATACTAGTTTAAATAATAATACTTGTTTTTATTTTAAGTTTCAAATCAACTGTATAGTTTTTAAAATAATTTTAAAATGTTCTAGCTTTTCAAGATGTCAGTCTTGATCATTCAATACCCAAAATTGGGTACTTTGATGTGGTGTAATGATTATCAAGCTTGCCTCACTAGATCAATTATGACTGAGAAGTGAGTTTGATTCTCAGTGGGTGCTCCACACTTTCAGTGTTGTGCCCCATCTAAGCTAAACTTAAAACAAAAATCAGTGAGCATGTCAACGTGGTGAACTGGTTAGCAAGCTTGTCTCACCATATCAATTACTATGGAGTAGTGAGTTCACTAGGTGCTCCAGACTTTCATCCTTGTGCCACATATAGGCTTTGCTTAGAAAATCACTACTGGGCACTTTACATTGACAGAGTGTAATGGTTAGCAAGTGTCTTGCTAAATCAATTATGAGTTGATAGAGTTCAATCCTCACAGGGTGCCCCATATATTTGGCCTTGTGCCACATCTAAGGATTGCTTAGAAACCATCATTCAATACTTAAACTGCATTTGCCAGGCAATAAGAACATGTTAAAAGGGCAGGTTTAAAAATGCTTGTTGGATAGTCTCCTATTCTTAACATTAAGTTTGACAAACTGTAATATTTTTTAAAAGAAAAAAAATTGCAAATAGATCATCATATACAATACAGCAAGATAGCTTGAGTTAAAAAAAAAAAGCCACCAAATTCAAATTTATTTTTAAACTGTTCAATGGAAGTATTTAATTTTACATTTCTGAATTATCTCAAAAACAAAATTAAATTTATATACACACCCTACTGAAAATTAAAATTATTAAATCAATAATTCAGAAAAAAAAAATTGGTAGAGATACTTTCAAATTTTCATATTTTTGCCTTGCTTTACTTTGATGACAATTTTTTTTACTTGATTTCAATATGCAAAAACAATATTTAATAATAAACACTGGCATTGTGAAATAACTGAAAAATTTGGAAGTTTAGAAACAACTGCTTAAATGATGTGTAAACTCATTGATCATTAAGATTTTGATCATGAAATGATCAATAATTTTCAATAGGCAGCAATCAGTAACAACTGCAGTAGTTGGTATACAAGACCCCTCCATTATTTATATTTAGTAATAATGTATTATGTAGTAAGGCAAGGTACAAATAGTGGTAGTCAATGGTATCTGGGTAAACATATTTCATGGGGTACTGAAACCTCCTTGGCCCAGCCCATTCCCAAAATCTGTCCAAATATAAGGTAGTTTTTTAAGGGCTAATTGATCAAGCTGAGAACTTTCCAACACTCCTTTGATACTTTAATTTTTATGTATATTACCCAAAATATTTTGTTAGCTTTTTTGAGAAAAAGAAAAAAAGATTTTTTTACAAAGCGAACAGAAAACTTATATTTAATCCCATAATTCAGTTCTTTATGTTTGTGTTTGTTTATATTCAATTGTATTTTGAGTAAAACTTGATGGGCTGAACAACAGATGTCAAGTTGAAATGCTAAATAACCATCATGCAAATTTATAGTTTTTTTTAATCATTTTAGATAAGCAGATTTTCATACATTTTCTTATTAGGCAACTACTAGGAAAGACTATGCAATGACAATTATATGATCTAAGAGAGAAGCAGCAGTTTAGGTTAAAGATCTAGTCTAAAAAGCAAGCCAAGAATAAAGCAAAATTGCTCTCTATAGATACATAATTTCCAAATAATATTTATAAAAACCAATAGAAAATACTTCATTCAAACCTACATATCCTACTTTTTTGGCAGTATAACAGATTTTTTTCTTGTCCTCTTTAAATATAATTAGCTTGTCTAACATCTTTAAAAATAGTTAATATTAATTGGTTGCTCTGTTATGTTTGAGTGAAAATATATGTAGAATGTAATTAGTCATGATATTAATTGGTATACAGGCCATGAAGAGATTTTGTTTTGCTTGCTTTAACTAAATTATTGTTTCTGGTGGCTGAAGAATAGCTGAAGAATGACAAAGACATGACTGTCCACCAAGTTACATTGTTCTGTAGTAATCCCTGATAAAAATAAAATATAAAAAGAAAAAAAATAAATACTGTAATTTAAATTAAAATAAGGCATTTGTACTTTCCTTTTGAAACCTCTATCTCTTTCTTTCTATATACCTCTCTTTCAACTAATGAGAAGAAAGAGAAAAGAGAAAGAAAAAATAAAAGAAAGAGAAAAAAAAGAGAGAAAAGAAAAAAGAGAAAAGAAAGAAGAAAAAGAGAGAAAAAAAGAAAAAATAAGAGAGGAAAAAGAAAAAAAGATAAAGAAAGAAGAAAAGAAAAAGGACTGAACATGTCCAAAAAGCAACAGAAGAGTATAGCCATTTGTGATTAAAAACTACTAAAAACCATAGAGGCGCCAAACATAACTTCCACTATATATATATTAGAAAAAGGGATGCCAGAAAATGAAAAAAATTTGGACAAATCAAAAAAGACTTGATGTCAGTCAAAACCAAAGTTTGCTCCATTAATCTGGGAGTCTGGTCAAAAGGATATTAACTGACAACTCTAAGACAAGGAATGGCAAGAGAAGCTGCAGAACAAGAGACGCGGCCACCAGAGAAACCAGACATGTGCAATGCATGCTAATGATCTCTGCTCTTCTTAGGGCTGAGAAAAACAGTATATTAATGGTAGCCTATTTCTGAAATTACTACTACTAATTTCTGACTTAAAAACTACACATGACATAGCTGAAACAGACTTTTTCCTGATTGCTACAAAGATTTGCTTTATAACCTATTTTTTTGCTACACCAAATATCAAAGGACTCACTACAATCAAAATCAAATAAATATATATTATATTTTTATACTATCTCTCTGGCATGATTCAGCACAGTTAATACATCATATATATATATATATATATATAAAGAAAATCATTGGAAACAAACTAAACCGATGCAAAACTGTCAAACATGAGAATTTCATCCAAAAGAAAAAATTAAAGAAAATTAATCATATTCCTTTTTTTTTCTTTTTTTTTTTAATCAATTAACTTTGTCTTTCAGAAAAAAAGCAAAAAAAAGCACACACCTTGATGTCATAACTAAATATAAACAGAAATTAAAACATTTATTCTGACTAACAAAATAGCACTGGAGAACTTGGCAATTAAAATTATTTTTGCTAATTATGAGAAATAAATTTCCCAGAAGTGTGCTTGAAAAGTAACTTCCATTTTAAAATACTTATAATTTTTTATTTTTTAACTATAATTTTTATAAGAAATGGATAGGAGAGGAAAGCATTTAGAATAAATTTTTATTTAAAATTTGATATTGCTGTATTTTAAAAATAACTTGCAAATCTCAGTGCAAGATAAATTTTTATCAATTGAATCTGAATTGTTCAAAATGTATGGAGTAATATCAAAAGCAAGCAATAAAATAACACAAAAACACTTCCCCACATCAAGCACTCTCATAAGTTATTAAAAAACAGTAAAAATCAACTACAGTTGTACAGAACATGACACAGATGATAAAAAAAAAAGCATAGCATAAAAACAACCAACAAACCACCTGAACAAATTAAACCCATGTATAACTGCAGAATAAAGAATGAATGTCCTTCAAATGACGATTACTTGCAGAACAATGTAATATACCAAGCTACTGTAAAATAAAGAAAAATATACGTAGGAGTAACTGAAGGATCCTGGAAACAAAGAAACTGCACACACAAAATATCCTTTACAAATTGTAAATATGTACACAGTACAATGCTTTCTAAATATATCTGGGAGATTAAAAAACAAAAAGACAAATCAAACCAAAAATATTATAGAAAACCTACAACAATCAACACAAAAACTGTAAAAAAAAAAATAGCTGTAATTTTCCTAGTCCAAAACAAACTACTAAATAAATGACCAAAACTCTTCTTAAAATGCAAACATGAAAACAGATTTTTACTACATTACTTAAAAACTGAAAATGAACAAGACTAAATAAAAATAAATAAACTAAACAAAAGGAAGCAAATATGAGTTCATCCAAACAAGTAAATGAACTAATTAAATAATAAACAAATTAACAAAATATACCTACCAAAATAACCATTAGAATAATACAATAGACCGTGTAATGTGTGTGTGTATATATATATGTGTGTGTGTGTGTGTCTAGCAAAAACACAGCACAATACACATGGCCTGACAATTACATTTCTGGCTTAACTCGGTGACTTTTTTTCTTTGGGTTGGCTTAGAGGAGCAAGTCTACCAAACCAAAACCTTGGAAGAACTTGAAAGGCAAGATGTTATGTGAAAACTTGAGAAAAGAAACATTTTTGAACAAGGAGATTAATTCTGTTTAATGCTTTAAAGATTAACATTTAATATGGAAAAGAGAAAAATGTAGAAATTAAAACCAAGATAAGGATAATTATATGAAATTTTGAAATGAAACTTTATGAATATAAGAATATCAATTCTTACAACAGAAGAGCCTTATTTAAGCCATACTATTAATCAATTTTTCATGCTCTAATAGTATACATCTCCTTGCCCTGTAAACTTATATCTAGTGATAAAATGAAATTAATCTGACCCAGAAAAAAAAAATTGAGTAATTAACTTTATTGAGAAAGTGAAGTTGATCACTTCATTTATCTGCTGCAATCATTTATTTTACACATCACAGCTTAAAAAAAAAAACTATTTTGTTTACTTTGACACAATTATATATGTTTCATAGATTTATAAAGATGTAGATTCCTTTGAACATTACAAGAAAAAAAAAATTTAGAGAAAAGAATGAAATTTAAACTGCAAAATTTGTAGGAAAATGTTTTGCCATCATTTCTTAATACTATTTTGAAATCAAGAAAAAAATTAAAATTTTACGATATATTTCCTGAAATTCCCTTTGAATTCAATAAGAAAGTGAATTTCAAAGAGACTAAAATAAATTTCTCAGAAGTGTGCTTGAAAAGTAACTTCCATTTTAAAATACTTATTTTTTATTTATTAATTATAATTTTTACAAGAAATGGATATGAAAGGAAAGCATTTAGACTATTAGAAAAGATTTGTATAAAAAATTACATGGATAAAGATAAAAGTAGAAAATAAAAAAGTGGAAGGGTGTTTTAGCACTAATATTTTATAGAGTTTGAAAAACTGACATCATAACCAACTTTTGGCACATTGTTTGAGTCATCCTGGAGTCTTATACAAGTTCTTAATTTTGTCATCAAAGACTTTGGTAGTATTTCTTCTTGCATTTAAGAGACATCATTTACTAATGTCATTTCCTAAAACTGGAAAAACTAATTTGTATTGTTCAAACTGTTGTTCTCATCTTTGTTGTTATATTTTGGCTCTTGTACACTTTGGTCTTCTTCAGGTGATTGGAATTTCAAAGTGAACCCTTTATTTTGTTCACTAGGGTAGGTTGTTCTAGTCCCACGAGCTATGCCTCTTCTGGATGTCTCATTATCATTTATCTCTTTAACTCAACTCTCCAAGTTTTTGTTCACCTCTGCTGTAGCCAGGTATTGAACGTACAGGTACTCATTAAAGTTTTTTTTTTTTTTGTAATTTTATAATAATGGCAAAAAAAAAAAGAAGCTTGTTCAGTATAAACAATAACTTTACCCACAAATGGAGGTGTATGATTGAAGTTTTCAAATTTTCCTGTTAAAATTCTAACAGTTTTGGAATTATTTTATATGAATATACACACACGTCTGTCTTAAACTGTATGTGAAATTAGCAAGAATGATAGATGAACCAGTTTTGGAATGTGGGTCATCAATCAAAAGACCAATTAAACAAAAGATAGATTTGGAAATAATCTATATTGAACATGAAGTAATTGCTTCAGTTACATTTTAATAAAAATCAAAACTGTTTACTCTGTCAAAACTCATTTTGTACCTGATAAAAATTCCAATTACTAGCTTGCTTGGAACCCTAAAGTATGGTTTTGTTCAGTATAGCTGAACATACATCTACCAATATTTTGGGGGCCGTCAGTATATATATGCTTACAATTTGTATATTTTTGTGAGATATGATGAAAGTGTTTATTCTGAAATTGATTTCTATGCAGATGCCAAGAAGTTTAATGGCATTTTCCTTTAAATTATACAATTCTTTATATTGAGGTTGAAGAACACATTTGTATTCTGAATTACTTGGGCATTGAATAAAATTTAATGCACTATTGTGATGCTAATGTTGCATTAATGCCAAAAGGTAGTTTGTGCTGAAGCACACAAATTTCAATTGGGGACATACTGTAGGCTCCTAGAATGAGTTGCAAACTCTGTTGATGGACGATATTAAGTTTTTTTATGTATGATTTTCTTGCTGCACCATCTATAATCCAGATGTTATCAGAAATTGATTCAGATGGGGTCTTTTCATTTTCTTTGTTACCATAAGAGGGTGGGGAACAAGGATGAAAAAAGAAATATATATATATATTTTTTTTTCTTTTTTCATCCTTGTTCCCCTCCCTCCTCGGATCCCTATCATGAGAGATGGTTGGGGAGAATCCCAATCACACAGTATCTCAGGGATACAAAAATGATATACTCAGGTTAAGTATTTATATGTAGTAATCAAGAATTTTTTTTCATTCATCTACCCCTGTGATGTTTAATATAAGTTTTAATCTTTGATGATACATTTTAGTTATAATCTGATTGACCCTTGCTGCCACCACCACCTCATACCAATTTGATTAAATTTGGTTAGTGTGTGTATGATTTTTTTTTTTTGTAGGTTGTGAAGTTATTGTGTTTTTAGTAGGTGGAATGGTACTAGGGCTTAACATGACTGATTGATCAAATCGGGCATGACTGCATGTCTAGCCCAAGTAGGAATTCAGAATTATTCTACCTAATGCCTGAAGCCCTCAACTACCAGGATCCTGTCCTCAGGGATCACAAGTTGCCAGCCATTGTAAACAAGTGGCCTTGTTGGGGGGGGGGGGGGGTGAGAGAGGTTACCCCTCTGCAGAGGTGCAGTTGGTGTATTCTGAAGCTTTAGCTGAGAGGGCAGGAAGAGAGAACTGATAAAAACATGGAATTTACAATTACTGATATTCAAGAAAGTTATAAAGTGATATGATCTAAATGAGAGGTTTTTTTGCATTTTCAAGAAACAAAACAGAGAATCCATCTATTTGGCAGTATCTCACCAATGCTTGCAGTGACGAGTATCATTTTTTTATGGCCAATATATATCAGTAGTAAGATTAGTTGATTTTCTTTGTCTTAAATACCCATTAAAATTGTGACTGCCAAAATTTAATGTAACATCACGATTATATATATATTATATATATATTATATATATATATATATATATATATATATATATATATATATAGAGAGAGAGAGAGAGAGAGAGAGAGAGAGTGTTAGTCACTTCTTTTTCTAAACTATTTGCTAAAATTGTTTTTTTAAAACACCAGATACAGCAATGTGAAGTTGGTCCCTCTTTTTGAAGTAAGAAATGTTTTAATTTTTTTTTAAAGTGATTAACATAAAATTTTATTATTCATTTATGTATAAATAGTAGTATCAGTCATTTAAAAAAAAAAAAAAAAAAGGATTAGAACAAGTTAGTATTCATTGAACTTTATACTTACTTACCTTCAACAGCTGATACATCTATCAGTGAAATATCTTAGATCATTGTATTCTTATCAGTTATATATTAATGCATACAGTCCTAAGCTGGTGTGATTAGATTCATTTAAAAGGATTTTAATTGATTTTAAAAAAAAATGTAAGCATATATGAAAATGGATTTAAAATTGATTTTGAAATTAAAAAGCAAAGCAAACAAAAAAACAAGTTTAAAAGCATAAAAATGCAAATTAATATTTAATAAATTTCCTCAAAGAACATAAATGGAAAAAAAAATAAATAAAAAGAACAGTTACAAGTTAGAAAAAAAAGTTTTATTCATAAATCTCGTCAGCTAAACATATTTTTAAGGTAGTTCTCTTGCTTTTTATTTGACAAAAATCTAAAAATAAATTTATGTCATGTTAAACAGAATTTCTGGGTGTAAGTCAATTTTTATATTTGGAAGCTACATTTTGGCCGCAGTTTAAAGTTCAATAGATTAAACATATTTTTTCTTTTTTAAATTCAGATGACAGTGATTTATATTGAATCTTTAAATAATCCATTTTGCTATCCCAGCTGAAATCATGTACGTAAACAAATGTTGAAAGAAAAATAATTAATCAGAAATATGACATGTGCATTAACATTTATTATTCAGTTTAGGACAATGCTGGGACTTGATAATGTATGACAATAGATAAATCTGGACCCAAGTTCAAGAGTTCATAATTTTTAGTCTCACTAATGACAAACTTTTCTCATCTTTTTATGTAGGCAATATATACAAGTACAGCAATTTCTCAAGTACAAGAGAAAGTATCAATAATCCAAATTATTTATTTTAGAGCACTAATACACTACTTTTAAGCATAAGAATTAAAGTTTTTAAATGATATTTACACAAAATTTAGATACATACTTTTTGAAAACTGCAATAAAATAATGGAAAATAAAAAGCAATACATTTACAATTGCAAAATGGAAGTGGGAGTTCAGCATATAAACTGTCCATTATAATATACATAATATTTTTCCAATATTGTGTATAATATGCATCAGAGTATTTTAATGTAAAATGCAGTTTGCCATAGAAATTATAAATATTTATGAAATTAAAAAGAAAACAACTATTATTTAACATGGAAATACTGACATTGATAAAAAACATTACAGGACAATAGACTAGTGGATAAATGCAGTGGTTTGTTAATATGGTAACAGTAATTGTGAGTTTAATCATTGGATCATGAAGAAGAAACGGGAGGAATAACTGAACTGTACTAAATAAAATAAGAACTAAACAATATCCCTAGACATGAGTAGTGGAATGAGAACAGTCAACCTATGTAAATGAAATAAGTCTGATTCAGTATTTCCTGTAGGTTACCCAGATTGAAAAAAGTGCCTCTCAGTCTTCCTGACTGAGTGAAATGCTTTGATAACAATAGTCCAAACATAAACAGTGCAAATAATAAAATGCTTTGATACACATACACAAAATTTTTTATTTAATTACAATAATATTTATATGTATTGAAGTGATCTTATTACAAGGACCAAAGTCCTCAAAATTGCTGGAGCAATAATCATTGAAGCTAAGCTGCAAAAAGCGCACATGTACTCAGTAGGTCACATGTTCAAAATGGAAATCTGTTTATCAATTTGGTCTTTGACCAGTAATATAGAGGGACACCACAAGGACCATCACTTCTTATGGGATCAACTACCACCAGGAAACAACAGATGCGGCTCACATGGAGATAAGGTCATTCAGAAAACCTTTCTAACTGAAGCAAATCACAAACTCTAGAACTGAAGAAAAGTGACACCATAAAACCAGTTCCACTCTATACCTTTTGCAGCCTATGTGGGAAAAGATCAAATTTGTTTATTATGAAGAGTTTTTATTTTAACTTGAAATGGGCTATCATGCCAAGTTTTGCTTTTGTTTTTATTCTATCATAATGAAAACAAATTTGCTATCCAACAACTTGAATAATGGATATGCATTTTTGTGAATGTAAGTTTGTAGGTATCGATAACAGTATAAATTAGCGATGAATTCTGCTGTTGATAGACAATTCAGTAAACTATCAACACAATCTGTCTATTGTTGACATAGCATATATAAAAAAAATGGTTTCACACACACAAAAAATTAACCAGGGTATTTATTTCCGAGAGATAATATTTTTAAGGTAAGCAGTCTTGGTAATTAATGTTCAATATAAAAAAACTTAATAACTAAAGAAAATTGTTCACTTATGCTTGAAAATAAATTCAATTTCACAATTAAGATCATTGACAAGTGAATATAATCTTTGTGAAACTGAGTTGGGGTAAGATAAATGAATATTCAACTTATATATGATAAAATATAGTTTTAAGGTATACTATATTTATAGGTTAACGTGCTTAATATCAGGGATAGAGTGTATGTGTATATAAAAAATAGATATTAAAATCAACACTAGAGGTGGCAGTGTGATGCTAAACACAATTGTTAGTTCATGTGTGTTGTGCTTTTGCTCAACTCTTTATACATACAGGTCAGTGATGCATTGTGGGTAGTCTGTTGTATTATTCTTACAGTTATTTTGGTGGGCATTAATGGTTTTGAATTATTCTAGGTGCTATTGAGTAAAAATAATTGTGGATCTGGATGTAGTTTTTTGGCTATTCATAGTGTTAAAATTTTTATTTATTATTGATTATTTTACTGTTGGAAATAAATAAATAAAAGGTATTTCGGCAGAAAAATTCTCTCAAACAGGTTATTTTAATTAATGTGGATAAGTTCTGTCCATCAATTTTTTTATTAAATGTCAAATTTACAAATAAGTTGTTTTGTATTTATACTATTTACATCATTTTGACTGTTGTCCTCATCTTTATTGCCATTTTCACAATGTTTTAGCTACTCTATGCTCTGGCCTTCTTCAGGTGATATATGTTAGGATTTTGAACTAAACCCTTTATTTAGTCCACAAGTGGTAAATTGTTCTAATTCCATGTGTCATGCCTTTTGGGGATATCTCAGTTTCAATTAATAATTTTCTTTTAATTCTCCAAGGTTTTGTTCTCTCTGCTGTGACCAGGTATTAACCTCAATTCTTTGGGTCAAGTCACTCCTTGGATTACTTCAAATCAACACTTTCAGCTCAGTGGTTCAAAATTCCAATATATATCACCTGAAAAAGGCTGGAGAGTAATGGCAGAAACATTGTGAATACACCAATAAAGATAAAGACAACAGACCAAATGATGTAAATAGTGTAAATAGTCACAATACATCATCTCAGAAATATAGGTAGAAGTTGTTTGTGATATTGATAAATTTGCCAAAATTCACATTAACTTTTATTTGTTATTTTTCATTCATTTATACATTCATTTTCAAGGATTGTTCTATGTGTAGTTACACAACTGATTCTTAATTCCAGTGTTCCAAGGATGATGGAACCAAAGCACTTAATGTAAAACAAAAAACAAAGCCTAAAATCTAATAAAAATCAAACTTTTCAGACCTAAGTAAATGTTTGTATTAAGAAGAAAGACCAAAGTATTTTTTCATTATTTTGTTAAATTCCCTACTTTTTTCTTCTTAACATCTGTTACTTCCACCCTGCCACACTTAATTTTACAAAATTTCAAGAATTAAATGTCACCCCTTTCCTATTTATATTAGTTAAAAGCAAGACTCCTTGAAGAATTTAAATCAATATTTTTTTTTTGTAAAACAAACACCATTTACCAAAGCTATGCTCTGAATCATAAAATAAAAAATGTAATAAAACTAAGACATTATTTAATTAGAAAACCTTTTAATTACTTTTATAAATAAGATATATTTGAATATTTTTTCTTAAAAATTTTTTTTAAATGAATAAGAAAATTTTTATAAGAATTTTTTTTCATTTTTTAAAATTATTTAAGTTAATAATTTAAGTTTTAAATCTTAAAATTCTGTATTAATTTCACCTTTTAAATAATATTAAGTAAAAAATATATTTACTAATCACAAATAAAGCTTAGTACAAATCAAACGCTAATATTTTTTTAAAGAATTTGAAATCTTTTTTGTACAAATATAAAACATGCTGATTTTTGTAGATATAGGCACCAATACATGACATTATCAGTAAATAAGAAAGAATAGTAAATTTAAAACCAAACTTTCTAAAATTCAATAAAACAGATCACAGAGAATATTTTCCTAAATTTTAAAGATTACTGAGTACTTAAAATTATATATAAAATATGCTCACATTATATTATTCAATTATGTTTTCTTTACATATAAATCCCTACCAACAACATTGGATAAATAATCTTAACACAAACAGATTAAATAAACAGTTACTGACATGTTAAAAAAAATGCATTTCTGTGATATTTTAAACATAAGTAAATAATATTTGTTTCAAATCAGATTAATTATACTTTATATCAGCTGATATTCCACAAATAAAATTTTTAGAAAAGTATATTTTATTTTTGAAAGACTTTTTTTTAAATAAAGAATGATATTGCAATAAACACAGGCTAAAAAATGGTGCTAAAATCAAATATTTTTAGAGAAAAAAAAAATCCTTCCAGTCAATTTAAATTAGTTTTGAAAGAGTGAAGTATCTTATTAGAAATATTAAATTGAATCTATAAACTTAAAATTAAAACTAAAATAAAATCTTCAAGAAAGACTTTTCATTTTAAACCTTAAGAATTACAAATCTGTGGAGATACCTACTTTAACTCCTCCAGTTTTACTGAATTGCAGTAGCAGAACTTAAGGTAGAAATCTGAAAAGTTTGATTATATAGATTTCAGGTGGTGACAGACCAATGCCAGGCTGAATGTGTAATGAATGTGCAGCTCATCTTGAAAATACACTGCAGTTGATTTTTGCATACTTTTATATACTGACAATATATTTTGGGCTTCAATCATACATCCTTGTTCATAGAAAGTTATACAAATCTGTAAACAATAGATTTGAGCACGGTTTATTTGACAAAATGTGCAAGAATAAAAAAATGTAAGAGTAATTTGTGAATTTTAGGTAGAGTATATAGACATAAGTATGCTGTAGGTTTGTCATATCAATTAATCTTGGCGCTAAATTGAATTTGCATTTCTGAATCAAGTTTTAGTGAAAAATGTCTTGTTCAGTGTACTCACACAGTCCAAAAAGTAATATGTTTGGACCACCTTAAAACATGCAGGATAAAGCATGCATAACAATATTGCTGTTCCCTTTAATATGGTGAATATTAACTGGAAACAAAGAAACATAGCCCAAGTGTGTATTTCCTGAGACCATTTTGGTTTTGAAAATGAATGTCAGCAATTAATGATTGAACACCATGGTAAAGTCTCTCCTCTTTTATAAATGTTAGAAATGCTTAAAGGTTAAGTACACAGAAAAGACTTGCTGTAGTTTATGATTTATTTTTTGAAGGATACCAGATCAATCCAGAACTTATACTTGAAGCTAACTACCATCATATTGATGCAAAATGAATTCAGTGAATATGCAAAAATAGAAAGCAGCATTAAACAAAGATGTGTTGTCTTTCAATAATTATTCAACCATTACAGTGAAGCAATCCTGAGATAATTAGAAGTTCTACCAGGATCCATTATGAGTGACCACGATCTTTACAACTTTAGATATGTGGATGATATAGTGCCAATAGTAGATATGGAAAGTAAACTACAGGAATTCTTACAGAAAGTAGGAATTGAAAGTGAGAAGAAAGAACTAAACATCAATTGTAAAAAGATAGAAGATATGGTTGTCAGCAAAAGAAACAGCTCAACATGCAAATTAGAAACACCAAATTCAAGTAAATACAAAACTTTAATTATCTAGAAAGTGTTTTAACAGAGGATGGAAAATTCTTCTTTTATGTGCCATATCCTTTCAGGACGTAGGCGATCATGACTTTCTACATCTCCCTGTCCCTGGTGGCTCTTAACACGCTTTCTCCTGTTGCACCATGCAACCTTCATTTTGTCATTCACCTGATCAGGTCCTTCAAATGTTATCCGCTGCTTTTCCCTGTCTCTTTTTCCCTCTATCTGGCCTGTTAGTAACAGGTTCTCCAAGCCCTCCTTCCTCATTGCATGTCTCAGGAACTTTAGTTGTTTCTTCCTGATGCTCAGTATTAATTTCCTTTTCATTTCCATCATTTTCAAAACCTCGTCATTGCTCACATGCTCGGTCCATGATATCCGCAGCATCCTTCCGTAGAACCACATTTCAGCTGCTTCAAGTTTTTCCTTCATCTTTGAAGATATTGTCCAACATTCACTGCCATATTGAAGAACCAATATCACATAGCAATCTAGTAATCTCCTCTTTGTTTCTAGTGAAATTGTCCTGTTTCTTAATACTTTACAAAACTTCTGGAATGCTTCTTTTGCCATGCCAATTCGCCTTTGGATCTCAGTGTCACACTTTTTGTCTTCTGTCAGAACACTTCCTAGGTATTTAAATTTCTGTACCTGCTTGATTTTAGAGTCCCTCACCAGTAATTGGCATTTTGGGCTGCTCTTTTTGCTGATGACCATGCATTTGGTTTTCTTGCAATTTATTTGTAGTCCTTTCTTGTCACTCACTTCAGCTACCTTCTGTAGGAGGTCTTGTAGTTTTCTTTCTGTGTCTGCTATCAGCACTGTATCATCTGTGTACCTTATATTGTTTAAATTGTGGCCTCCGATGACAAAGCCTAGCATAACTTCTGGGCTTCTCAGAATAGTCTCGCTGTATAAGTTGAATAGATCCAGTGAAAAGATGCATCCTTGTCTTACGCCCCTTTCGATCTTAGTGTAATTGCTGAACTTGTTGCCTGTAGAGATTTTGCTGCCAGTTTGCTGCCAGTAGAGATTCTTGATTACTCTTAGGTCTTTCCCAAATATGTTGAGGCTGCCAAGCATCTCCATCAATTCTTTGTGGTGTATTTTGTCAAATGCCTTTGCATAATCAATAAAACATAAATACAAGTCCTTCTTCATTTGTATTGCCCTTTCAGAGAGCATCCTAATTATAAATATGGCGTTCCAGTGTCTTTGATGAAAGTGCACTGTTCTCGTCATATTTCTGGCCTGATTCTGCTTCTCGCTCTATTCATCAGGATTTGGACGATCAGTTTTGTTACATGGCTCATTAAACTGATGGTTCTGTGGAATTCGCACTCATTTGCTCCTGATTTCTTTGGCAGCACTATGAAGATCGATTTGCTGAGCTCATCTGGTATTATACCACTATTATAAATTTCATTTATTATTTCTGTAATTTTCTCTATGCCAAATTCTTCCAGGGGTATCAGCAGCTCTATGACTATGCCGTCTGGTCCAGCTGCTCTGTTTCTGTTCAGTTTGGCTATTGCAGATTCCACTTCAGACTTTAATATTTCCGGCCTGTCCACATCTTTGTATATTATCAGTTGCTCTCTCTTGTCGTGGAAAAGATCTTTTATATATTCTTCCCATCATTGCAGTATTTCCTCTTTCTCCAATATGATTGTCCCATCCTTGGATTTTATATAACCTGTTGAAAAGTAGTTTTTTTTCCTGTTAGTTTTTTTTTATTTCTTTATGCATACCTGCTCAATCTTTCTACTTCTGCACATTTGTCATTGAGCCATTCTTCTTTAGCCTGCCTGCATTTTCTTCTTATTTTCTTGTGTAGTTCCCTGTACTCCATTCCATGTCTTGATATCATTTTCTACCTCTTTTGCATCATGTCAAGAATCTTTTCAGTCATCCACTCGTTTTTTTCTTCAGCGCCCGATTTCCTTTGGGGCAATGTTGTTTGCTGATGTCACTATTGCTTCCTTGAGTGAGTCCCATTTCGATTGTCCTTTTCCAACTTTTTCTTCATATTGGATTTTCACGCTGTTAGTGTATTCTTTCTGTAGGTTGAGGCCATTCATGAGCATGGAAAATATGACACCAAAATCCAAAGATTTTTCAAAAGCTAAGCAAAGTATAAGGAAACAAAAATTTCATTAGAAACGAAGAAGAATACTGAATTGTTCTATAATATCAGTCTTCCTATTTGTAAGTAAATGCTAGACAATCTCATCACAGATGAAGAGAATTGAAGCAACAGAAATGTGGTTCTGAGAATATCATGTGAACAATAACAAAATTTAAGCTACAAAGACCAAGAAATTCTGAAACACAGCACATAACAGGACAAAAACGACGACAGCATTTGTTGATATTTTAAATAGACCTCTCAGTGGAGTGAAAAAAAGTTAAACTGTTTGAAATTAAATGTTAGTTCATGAAATCTATAAATTTCTATAACTATTTAAAAGATGCCTGCTCAGAGGAGTTATCCTGGTTCAATCAATAATTAACCCTTTTGCATTCAACCTGACTTCAAAATATTGGCTTTCAATGCTCAACTTGCTGTAGCTCACCCTATATATACTCTGCTATAATATATGACGACATCATTGCAAATAACACAGGAAGTTACACAGTGAGCCTGTCCACAAACAGACAGAGAACCAATATTTACATGGTGGGTTTGAGGGTGTTAAATACTAAAAGATTAAATAAGACTGCATTTGTTAATGTTCATCCAAAAATTCTATCAATTAAAATGTAGGAACAGTTGTTGAAATATGCAACAAATGTTCTTCTGTTGCCAACCTGGCAGTTAGTGCCTTATTTAAATAAATGTAAATAAAAACAATATCCTGAAATACTTGAACATATCTCAAATGCTTACACAACATTCCACAAATCAAATGACATTTAATTAGATTTGAAAAACTAAATGTTATTAATCTTCTACCATCAGTATTTACTGATGGGCTCAGATTAGGTCAATTCTTAGGAGAAACTAGTATCAAACAGAGATGGTATAGCCCTGCAACATCTAATCTATTATTGTGGGATAGATAATTTAATGTTCTGTAAGCCCTATATGTCCTCCAATTATTGTAGTTCTCATATTTTAGCTGCTATTTCTGTCAGTTTTTTATCAAGGTTTGGGCCATTTTTTTGCCATAGCTGATAATGTTTTCATCTATACTACATTTGCCAAGTAAGCTGCACATATATTTTGAAAGATAAGATGGCGTTTGATCAGCAGAAGAAAGCCCATCTGAGGATGAGGGCTGTACCATCCCCCTTTGACTAAGTACCTGTCAAAAGTGAGCTGCATCAGGGTCATTGCTTGTGATCAGGAGATCAGCGGGGAGTCTGGTGAACACTGTCTTAGACAAAGCAAGAGGATTAGGGTTGCCTGCGTCTTTTGTAACCACAGAATGCGTGCTAGATGAGGCAAGCAACATGGCAGCAAAGCCTGGAATGACTGTGTGCATGCGCGGGAGAATTGAAAAAGGATGTACAGATGTATGCAAATCATGGTCAGGCTGAGAGAGATAAATGGAGCCCCAATTTGACATTGGGCAGTTTTTGCTTTCAGCTGTTGAAGGAAATGGATCATTAGCACATGAAGAAGAAGAAAGAAACAACCAAAGAAAAGAACTTTGTTTCTACACATACCACTCCACAAATACAAGGTAGAGATATCAGAAGTATAGTGCTGAAACAGAATTTAGAAGGAACTAGAAACCCAATCCTAAGCAGGAAACAAGACATAAACCTCTACTCCTGTCCAAGTTGAAGAACCACCAAAACTATATCTCTGTGAATTGTTGCAGATTCATTTTTTGAATTTATGGAGAAATAAGTTTTCATATTTACAGGTCAATGAAAGACATGCTCTCAAGCCCTTGTGAAAACCTGGATGGAATCGGGGTGATCTCTCTTTGTGGAATAAAATGATCTCAGCCAGTGGATGGCTTCAGAAAGCAATAGCACCCACACTTTAAGGCTGGAGGATTAATCCAGCTGAAGGGGTCATAAATCATCATGGAGGTGGGGGATGACAGCTATAGGCAGATTCAAGCCCAGTCCAGAAAATTCTTTTGGAATCTTCCAAAGAATTTGAGGTAGAAAACATTCAATAATTGTCGATATTTTTGAGTTGAGGTAGTATTTACAGTATTTACATTATTCATACTATTGTCCTCATCTTTGTTGTCATTTGTACAACATTTCAACCATTGTACACTCTGGCCTTTATCAGGTGCTAGGAATTTAGAAATGAATCCTTTATTACAATGACTGGGGTATATGAACTTCATTCCTTGCATAGTAGTGCCTCTTCTGGTAATCATGAGTTATCTTCATCTAACCCTGTAAGTTACTTGTTCAACACTACTGTTGCCCAGTATTGAACTCACAATCTTATAGGTCAAGTCACAAAAAGTAACCAATGTCTATATCCACTGTGCCATGTGTCCTTAAGGACAGGCACTACTACGCAAGGAATGAAGTTCATATACCTCAGTGATTGTGATAAAGGGTTTGGTTTGAAATTTCTAGCACCTGAAGAAGGCTGGAGCGTACAATGACTGAAACGTTGTACAAATAGCAACAAAGATGAAGACAATAGTCTGAATAATGTAAATACTGCAAACATTCATGTTTAACATTCTAGTAAAGGACTACATAAATCTCTTGAGATAACAACCCGTGGAAAACATGAAACCTCTCTGTGCTGAGACATTCCTATTCAGTATTCAGTTGAAAAAATTAGGTGGGTATGCCTTTTTTTATTTTTATTTTTTTCTGCCTTGTGCATTTCCCCAAAGTTTTTCCCTATTTTTAAGAGGTGTACTCTTTTATGTCATTGAATCATTGTCTCTTCCAAAAAAAATCTGTAACCCTTTTTTCAATGGTAATCTTTTTTTTTAAACATCTGACATGATCATGCCTTAGGCATACAAAAGAAAATTTTGTGCAAATTTTGCATCTGTACCTTTTTTTTGCCTTTGCTTGTGTATTAAATGTTTTTCCTTTAAATTTTTATGCAGTGATTGATTATTGTTTTCCGATTTGCACCTATTTACTTAAAGAAGTGAACTACAATACATGTTCTTTTTTCCCCTTTCTGTTCCTTTCCTACTAACTAGATTTTTGCGTTTTTGTTACAAGAATTTATATTTGGAGAGGAACTAATTTTTTTTATAAATACTAAATCAATACTAAATCAAATGTTCCTAAAATAGTAAGTTAAACAATATAAGATTCTTTTTATTTTAAAACAGTAAATAAACAAATTTGGTAGAGAATGGAAAGTCCCTTGAAAACCACACCCATCAAAATTCTTATTTCGTTGAATACTATATACTATTCATTCAACGAATAGTCTTTAGTTGCTAATTGGTAATCTGATTACTATTCTTTTAATTCTTAGCAACTCTTCCTCCGACAAGTTTAGAAAGACTTAATGATTTTTTTAAAATATGAAGATGTTGCTTAGTTGCCATCTCAGCCACGTGAAGCACAACTGAAGTTCATAACCAAAAACTGATACGAAACTAAAGAATTGTGAAGCTACCATAAATTTAAAAAATATTTTTGTATTTGTTTTTATTTCAACTTCAATTACTTTTCATTTTAGTTTTTCATTGTAATTAATAATGATATTTAAAAATTTTAATTAATAATATCATCGTAATACGGCCAGTAGTTACTCATTATTCGTAACCGAAATAATTCAATATACGATGTTGTTATTATTAACTTAAATGATAAATGTTATGTGTTGCATTGACAATAAGCAACAAAACAAAAATAATAATGAATAAAAATTTTAAATCCTCGTCTCGTAATTGCAATCAAAGTCAAACCAAGTTTTAGGGTATTGTCATCTTTCTCAAAAAAAAAACAAAAAAAAAACACACACACGCACAAAACGTCACAAATAGGTCACTAGTAAAAAAATTTAATAACATCAACATCCACTTTTTAAAACTGTTTATGTCAAAAGAAACTGAAGTAAGTATGATTTATGCACTGTTGCATTGGGATGCATACTACTAAAAAAATGCTGACCATTAAATGCAATCTGCAATGAGTCACACATACATGTGATTGTGATGTGATTGAAGATAATCATTCAAACAACAATCAATGTGTTTCTATGACTGTTTATTGTGGATGGAAAGGCCTGTGGGCTAATTTAAAAAGAAAAGAAAACTAAAACAGATAATTTCCAGTATATTTCTTTTTAAAAGAAGCAAGCATTTTCTTAGAACTCATGTCAGAGTGCAGCATATATTGTAGTCACGTCATGAATCCCATTTATGGTCGTAAGTTTACCATATGTACTGCAGCCATGGCAGCAGTGGTGTGTCTAGCTAGAGAGAGAGAGCAAGATAGCCTGACGGAGCCTTTCCCTCTTTAGGCAGCAATGTGTAGAGACGTTAGTACAAATGCGAAAATGAGTGAATCAAGTCACTGAAGAAAAAATTCTACAGATATTACTGACTGAATACAAGATACTTCTTTATTCACTATGATTATTTTTTTTGTCAAGTTGATTAATTTTTTTTTTTTTTGCCATGAAGTTAAAATTATTTCTATTAAAATATATAGAATTAAATTTTTAAGAAACGTAATGGCAAAGACTTTTAAAATGTGTGAATTAGTGATAAACATGTATTTTTTGTGTGAAATCATTTGTTGACGCAATAAAATGCATAAGTTTGTTTTGTATTTAAATTTTTATTTGTATATATACTTTTTTCAAGTTGTTAGTGTACACTGTACAGTGTACAATTTACAAGTTGTTTATGATCCGCTGATTTATCCAATATACAGAAACATTGAAAGCAGTTGGAAAATAAGATTTTTTAAAAGAATTTTGGAACGAAGATGGCATTTTTAAATGATGGATTACAAAAGTTACTAATAAAAAAAAAATGTGTATTTTTTAAATTATAATTGAATGCGGTAGTAGTTAAGTCTAAATACAATAAATTATTATTACTTTACTCAACTGTAGTGTACACTATACAAGGATGTGGGTTGTGGTGCATTGGATATCGGCTCGGAACGAGAAATTGGGGAGCCGAGTTCGAATTCCAGCCGAATTCATTGCATTCACTTACGCGAAAGGTGACAATCCGTCTATTCCTTCCAGTTATGGGTTAAATAACAGGACAGATTGGGTTCTATAGCTTTGGTCGGCAACCAGTCTACCGCAGAAAGCAATGGCAACCTACTGCGGGATAATCTTCTGCCCAGTCAGTCATGTCTCGAGAGAGACATGATCGCCCAAGCGTGTTTCACGTATGGCATTTAACTGACTGCACTGATACATTCTTCGGCTCAAACAATCTCTTTTCAAAAACATTAACATCACTGATCACTCCAATCAAACTTTCTTTTTTACTTCATTATTTTTTCTTCACGAAAATATATTGTAAATATTTTTTGTTTTTGTCAAAATCCAAGATTGATTTCGCAAAGTTTTAGTAACTCCTAAATGCCATTTATTGTTAGAGAGCGATTCTGTTTTTTAACTAGTAACATTTTTTTACGACTCTAAGGAGAATGAAAAATGAAAATGCAAAAATACTATACGCTCTACCCTGACTGTATCCTTGTAGCTGAAAAAATATTTTTTTTTTAATTTAACCGGAAACTAGTCTTTTTATTATTATTATTATTATTATTATTATTATTGGTCACTAACAAAGACATTTCGTGTTTTTTTTAGACAGGAAGAGGGTAAAAACTTATGAGCGATTATTACAGAAATAGGGTCATTTTTTAATCTTATTACTAATGAAATAAAAAATTCGGACTAAAATAATGCAAAAAGTTTTAATCATTATTAAGCACGAATCTATTGAAGAACACTAATAGTAAGAACACTCAGCCATGAAGTTAACCAACTTTTTCTGCTTCTCAAGACGTTTGACACGTTTCTAATTGGATTTTAACACTTATTTCGCATGATGATGAAGCTTTAAGAAAAGTTGCATTCGGACGATAAAGTAAAAGAAACGAAAGCATAAAAAAAGAAAGGTAAACTCTATATAGTAAATTGTTTCACAAAGAAATAATTAAAAAAAAAAAATTGGATAACTCACCGGCTATTGTATATCTATCCATGTAATTAAGTAAATTAATGAGAAAAAGAACAAGGACGGAAGAAAAGGCGGCTGCTCGAGTAACAGGGGCCGGCAAGACCGTCTGTACAGTAGTCCCTTCGCTCTCGTAACTCCGTCCTTCATCAGAATCGACTATAGGGGCCGTGTCATAAGCGTTGTTGATGTGTTCAGGTACTGGCATGATTTGGCCCTCAGCAAGATCGGACTGCAGTTGTTGAGGCAACGAGGAAGATGACGATGACCTAGGTGGCGGAGCAACGATAATCGCACTTGATGGTGCCAAAGGAGAATCTGGACTTGACGCCGACATGTCGTCAAGTGGCACTGTATCATCAAAAGGTGCTTCCAGCGTCGCGAACTGTAAAGTTGCTCCCTTCATGGACAAAGGTCAGATAACAAAAAGTAATAACAACATCACGTGGAATTCATAGAACAGGGAGGGAAAAAACTACGATAAAGCAAAACCGTAAGTTGGCTTCTTTTTTAAGCACGGTTAATAAAGGCTATTCCTTCAATTTAAAGTCCAAAGCTTCAATTAGCTACTCCTCCTCCAGCCGATCCCAAAGTCTGAAATCAAGTTGATCACCCGATGCTTTCTACGAACGTGTCATACGTTTAGAGAAGAAAGAGTGAAAAAGGAAGTAGTTTATTGTCTGAGCAGATCAGTTATCACGTGCTCAAACGTCTGTCTCTCATTGGCTAAGAAAAACGTTTTTGTTTTCGTTTTTTTTAACTACTATTGCTGTCTAGTGATTTTTTAAACATTATCTCTGCTACTAACATTGTTAAATAGATCATTGTCTCTTTTATGTAATCGTGAAGTCCACATGTAAATAAAGCTAAAGAAAGAATATATTTGCAAAATTAGAAAATATAAGTATTTTTGAAAAGGTTTCAGTCATTATGAACTACAACTGAGGGGTAATTACTTTTGGTAAGGAACTCTTTTTTCTGTATTCACCGGCTTCCTTTAAAAACATAACTCAGATAATTGTTATTCAAGTCGGAATTGTTTGCGTTTTGATTGAATTCTTTTGCAAATATTGGACAATGTATAACTGCAGGTACAGTCTTTGTTATGAAAATAAAAAATAACTTTCTATTAACTACTCTCGTATTCCCTTCCAAAATTATTTCCTTTCAATTTCAACATCGGTTACTTTGAAAGCGCAAACAAAAAACTTGATTACAGTTAAAAACAAAAAAACAAAAGGCTATGAAAAATAAACAGCTCCATTTCTTTCTTAAATTTGCTTTAAGTTACTTCTTGATGCAAATAAAATTTATTGCAGCTAAGTTACTTAATCCATCTCTTCCTTCCAGTTATGGGTTAAATGACAGATTGTTCTATAGCCAGTCTACCGCAGAAAGCAATGACAACCTACTGCGGGATAATCTTCTGCTCAGTCAGACATCATGTATTTTCAGACATGATCGCCCAAAGCGTGTATCACGTATGAGCCATACGGTATGGCACTTAACTGAGTGAGTGGAATGGAGATACCTACATACTTTCCCAAGGGTATTTGTGCGTAAGTGAATCGAGTTCGAACTCTCCAATTTGTCGTTCCGCGTCGATATCCACTGCACCACAACGCACATCCAACAGGACAAGGACAAGACAAATTAATTTCTGGGAGTTATAAACCTAACGTTCAGTTTCCATTTTTTTTTTTTTTTTACTAGAGTTCATATTGCAATTTTTCATGTTGAGTGGTTTTCTCTACCTCCACTCAATTGCTGAAAAAAAAAACTCATACTATGCTGTGTTTTTTTTTCAGTACCCCCACTAAATTGCTGAAAAAATTAAACAGCATAGTATGAATAAAAAAGGCCCCAAAACGTAATAAAAAGTAACAAGGAACTTTTTCCATCAAAAAAATGTTTACTATTATTAATTTTTAATTATTAAGACAAGAGGAAAGATCAAACAAACTTTATCAAAATATTTTTTAATTATTTAAAAAAAAATTAATCCCTTCTTTCTCTAACACATTCAAAATTTTAGTATTTTTTTTTTATTTTCGTTAGCGGGTAACCAAATCGTTACGAGAGTTTTACAATAAAAAAATATAATATTAACTCAATTTTATTTTCCGCTGACAAACACATTTAAATCCTATATAATCCATCAACCAACTAAAACACGCAAAATAAATTGCACACCCACAAAATCGGATTCAAATGAGTAAAAGCATTTGGGAAAAACCCAAAGTAAAATTGCACACCCGCAAAAAGAGATTCAAACGACTTTGGAGAAACCCAACTAAGAAAAATTCACAAGTCAGTGTGAAAAGCTAATTCTGAATCCTGATTGGATTAAAAACAAAAAAGTTATACATGACGTATTTTCACACTTAGCTGTAAAAAGCTTCGCTGGAGCCGGCATCATGAGAAGCTTGACTATAAAAACCACGACGCTAACCTGTCAAAGGCAGTCGGCATGGAAGCAGTTAGCTGACGACCTCGTGGCAATGTAACGAAAAAAAAAAAAAAAAAATTCAAGAAGCCGACCCGGACGCAGGATACATCACGGTTTCATTCAACCTCTTCTTCCAATTTTCTTTTCTTTTTCACTCCACGCCAACCCGGACGTAGGGCACGCCACAGTTTCATTCGACCTCTTCTTCCAACGTCCTTTTCTTCATTTTCACACCACACCGCTAAAGAGAACATCAGCGACAAAATGGACACATGTTAAGTACTAGTTCTTTATTTGTTTTGCCTTCTTTTTCTCTCAACCTGTTGCAACCTACTAAAAAAAGGAAAGAACAAAGCCATTACATTCCGTTACTACATAACCATGAACTCTAAACTTCTGCGGACATTTCAAATACCTACATTACTACTACGAACAATTTTAACTACAAAACTGCATGCATTTTCTCAATGAACATTTTTTTTCGTATATATACTATAGTGTTCAGTTAACAAAATTTCACTTATATTTTCCTTCTTACACTTTTGTCATTCTGTAAATAAATCTTTGCTTTAATGTACACACGAAATATTTTATCCTTTCACATTTCAACCTTCAACCTTCTGAAATTTAAATTGTGGGTACTTCGGGCGTGTTTGGCACAGTGCTAATTAACCAAACATCACCGAAGCCTCTACACATGACAAAATTCTTGCAAAAATCAAATAATTATAGGATTTTAATGAAACTGTCAAAACTTATTCACAAAGAAATTAAATTATTTTCGTAATTATTATTTTTAAAAAAATCTTGATAAATATATATATATATTTTGACATTTGTCACACAAATCCACTTAAATTCATGAAATTTTATTTAAGAAATAAAATTTTGTTGGAAAATTTGGTTTTATTAGTTCACAGGACTAATTGGGGAATGTATTATTATTATTATTATTATTATTATTATTATTATTATGTCATTTTTCATCATATTTCGATTTCTGCTTTTGTCTCACTACCAACCAAGTCTGCGGGGAGACCTAAGGCAGGTCGTGGCGTGTTGTTATGACTCCATTTCATGTTTTTCTATCTTCCCTATCATCCCCAGCATTACATAGATAAAGTTTTCCTTAGTGTGTGGGCTGTACTTAATAAGACAATTTTTTGTATATCTCTTAAGCTGGGATTTCCAGGGATTCTTTCAATGTGTTGTTTTGTTCCATTTTTTATCATTCCAAGTGCACCTACTATCACTGGCACAACTCTTGTTTTCAATTTCCACATTTTTTCTATTTCAATTTCCAGGTCTTTATATTTTGACAGTTTTTCAAATTCCTTGATTGCTATGTTACAATCCGCTGGACAAGCCATATCAATTAATAGACAAGTTTTCTCCTTCTGGTTTTTAACAATAATGTCTGTCCTGTTTGCTTCAATTTTTCTGTGTAGATGGTGTAATCCCATAGAATGGTTATATCTTCTATTTCTGTAACCGGTGCTGGGTGATGTTCATACCAGTGTTTGTTTACAGATTTTCCATAATGTTTGCACATTGCCCAATGTAAATATTGCCCAACTCTATCGTGGCGATTTTTATATTCATTTGGAGCAAGCACAGAACAGCCTGAGATTAGGTGGTCTATTGTTTCTTGGTGTTTATCACAAAACCTGCATTTTGGATCCATATTATTATGCATAATATTTGCCTGAAAGTTTCTAGTGAAAAGACTTTGGTCTTGTGCTGCAAGAATAAAGCCTTCAGTTTCAGACTTTAATCCAGATGCACGTAACCATCGATGAGTATTAACTTTGTCAACATTGGATTTATTGGCACGTTCTGGATATTGGCCATGCAGAGGTTTGTCTTGCCAGCGCTGTTTCATCTGTTCAAGAGCTTTATCTTTGGCTTTCATTTTCATATTTTTTGCCGCAATAGTTGGTTCTTGGCTTCTGTTTTGCTTTTCTACAGAATCTACTAACTGTAAATATTGTTTGTATTGACTGCCTTCTTTTATTATTGAATATTTTTTCTTTCTTTCTTCATGTTGCCTTACTAATTGTATCATCCAATCCTTTGTTGTTTCTATGTATGTTAGTAAGCCAATAGTTGTTGTCTTGTATGACAATTCCAGCTGAATAAGACCTCTTCCACCTTCTATACGGCGTATGTATAGACGGTCTACATCAGCCTTTGGATGATGCATCTTATGTTTAGAAAGAAGCTTTCTTGTTTTAGAATCCATTCGCCTGATGTCGTTTAGAGTCCAGTTTAAGATGTTGAAGCTATATTGGACAACTGGGATTACAAGGCTATTAATGGCCATAACTCTGTTCTGAGAATTCAATTCAGTTTTTAATATCATTCGTAGCCTTCTATAGTACTCTTTACGCACTATTTCTTTCATTTTTTTCATGGTGAATGTTTTCACTCTCATTTACACCTAGGTATTTATAAGCTTCTTCTGGTTTCAATTCTTTTATTGTTACAGCAGGGTCTAAGCTAATTGAGGATGTTTCTTGTATTGATCCACGTAAAACTGTAGCTTTAGCACATGTATTCAAATTGAATTTCATTCCAATGTCTTCGCTGAAGCATTTTACAGTTTGCAGAATACCTTCCAGCTCATTATCATTCTTAGCATATAACTTTAAGTCATCCATGTAAAATAGATGGCTTATTTTCTTTTGGCCTATTTTATAACCACATTCTGTCTTATTAAGTTGACTGGTTAGTGCTATTAATGATATGCAGAATCGTAAGGGAGATAAAGAATCACCTTGAAATATACCTCTTTTGATGTTTATTTCATCAGACTTATAGGTTCCATTTATATGATTGAGGTAAAGGGTTGTTTTCCATATAGACATGCACTGTTTGATGAAATTGATGATGACGGGCGATATCTTGTATATATTTAAAGTCTTTAAAATCCAGGGATGTGGCACACTATCGAATGCCTTTCGATAATCTATCCAGGCAGTACAAAGATTTTTCTTTGTACTGTAGCAGTTTTCCAGGATCATTTTGTTAATTAGCAATTGGTCTTTACATCCATAACAGCCACGTTTGCACCCTTTTTGTTCAAGCGGTATCATGTCATTTCTTTCTAAGAATAAATATGTCTGTTTTGTTAAAATAGATGTTAATAGTTTATATGTTGTCGGAAGACATGTAATTGGTCTGTAGTTTTTCGGGTTTGTGTCACCATTCTTGGGTAGAAGAAATGTAATTCCTTTGGTCATCCATGCAGGAATTTTAGTGGGATCGTCAACCATTTCTTGAAGTTCTTTGGCTAGTTTTTTATGTGCTGTATTTAAATAATATAGCCAAAAGTTAGGAATTTTATCTATACCTGGGAATTTCCAATTGTGTGCTTTTTTTAGTGCAAATTTAACATCTTCTTCTGTAATTCCAGCCCATGTCTGTTCTGGTTTATTTTTCATTCGTTCTATCTCTTGTGCAATCCAATCTACTTCCTTGCTATGTTCTTTAGGGCAAGCCCATATCTTTTCCCAGAACTGTGTGACTTCTTCCATTCTGGGGGACTGTCACTTCAATTCTTTTTTTTACCTATTTCCCTGTAAAATCTCTTTGTATCAGTTTGAAAAATCTTGTTTTGTCTGTAAGATCTTGCACTTTTCTCATAGCGCCTTATTCTTTGAGCCTTCAGTTGTATTTTTTTGCTTTATTTTTTCTTTAGTTGATAAGACTTCATTTTCATTTCTAATGTTGTATTTTCTTTCGGCTCTTCTGCTTTTCCTAGTTCTTACATTTATTCCTCTTCTCAGTTCATCCAGTACTGATAGTTCACTTCTAAGTTGTTCGATTTCTTTTTCTATTTTTCTTTTCCAAGGTGGATCTTCATGTCTGCGAGACTGCCTTGTTTTTATTTTGATGTTCAATTTTTTTGTTGCTGCCATTGCTGATGCATATATTGCTTCATTGAGATTTGTATGAGTGTCTTCATCCAAGATTAATTTGAGTGCTGCATTGTAGAGTTTAATAGTTCGGAGGTTATGCTTTGTTGGTTGTAATTTTGGGAGCTGTTCTCGTTCCTCCATTGTAATATTTTGTATTTGACTTAGATGGTTCTTTATTTCTTCCTTGGCTTCCTGTATACTGTTCTTATTTTCCGTCAAATAATTATGTTCGATGTGTTCTGAACTCGTTTTATTTTCGTCTTTTAACTGACTCAGATCACACCTTTCCAGCACTTTTAAACTTACAGCATTATCTTCGCAGTGATTTGTGTGTTTCACGGTTTCTACATTATGACCTGTGGCTTGTTTGATGTTATTACTTTTTATTTCTGATTCTGATTCCGGTTCCTTTTCATATTTTGTTGATTCGTCTCTTCTTGTTACAATTCTTTTAATTTCATTAATTTCAGCCTCTGTCAATCAGTTATTACGAATAATGTACCTTCGTACATTGGCTAATTTATTTTCAATATACTTTCTATTTGCTTGACCAACTTTTTCACGCCAAATGTCATATGTTTGGCGAGTCATGTTTTTTTGAGGTTTGAGTAACGCTTCATGAAATGCAGTCATAACAACTTTGTACTCCTCACGAGACCATTTTATTTTTTCTTTCTTTAAATATACGGTTGTAGATCTAGCTGGAGAATTTTCAGGACCATCATTAGGATTATCCTGGTTGTGGGGACCTGAAGATTCATTCTTTGTGTAGGAGTTTGTTCCTATGGCAGACTTTTCGACCTCAGGTAGGTTCCCTCCTGAAGGACGGGCTCCCTGTTTATCCACTGGAAGAGCCATACTGGACTTTTTATTTCTATTTGTATTTCTCATGTTTTTCCCACGAGTGACGCATGGGTCCAAAAGTCCTCCCAAAGTTGCCCGGCACGTTGGGTAACGGTCTTTTACAAACAGGGTCCCGAAGCCTGTAGGGGATCGTTTGTGACCTCATCACGCAGAAGCCATTCACTCCTCGGCACGATTAACACCTTGAGTTGCGGGTTGTTGTTCGGAGTTTTCCTTCTCCTAAATGGGCTGCCAAGCGAAAAAAAAAAAAAAAAAAAACAACCTTTGGCGTAGCAACGGCTCAACGAAACAAAACATCATTAAAAAATAATCTAAAAAAAATTTTGTCGATTAATAATAAAAATTAAAAAAAAATGTTTTCATTTTTTTTTAATGATAATAATTTATAAAGTTTCAAAAATATTTTAAAAACACTTCAAAGAATTGTTGTCGTTTTAAAGTGTTTATCTATATTTTTACGATGAGGCAGTATTTGCACTATTTACATTATTCGGACTACTGTCCTCATTTTGGTTGTACGATGTTTCAGCCATTGTACGCTCTGGCCTTCTTCAGGTGGTAGGAATTTCGAACCGAAATTACGATTCTCATTCCTTGTGCGAAGTCTCTTTTGTTAGTCATGAGTTATCTCCCTCTAACCAGACTCTCTAAGTTACTTGTTCACTGCTGTTGTAGCCTGGTATTGAATTCACAACTCTTTGGGACAAGTCACTGGGACTAACCAACGTCTATATTTTTAAGGTCAAGAACAAATGAATTTCTGGGACTTATAAACCTAACGTTCAGTAAACATATTTTACTAGAGTTCATATTGCAATTTTTCATGTTAGTGGTTGTCTCTAGTATTTTTACCAGAGCTCATATTACAATTTTGACACTAATGATTTTCTCTGGTATTTCGTATTACTGGTTCCCATATTGTATTCATCTCTATGCTTGGTCGGCTTAGGAGATTTTTGTAGCTTAGCATATGTGCTGATTCATTAACTTTACGTAGTTCCCAGTGGTGTTCTCTATCAATTATTTCAACTTCATCCCATAGGAGGCGGTGATCTCCTTTCTCCCTCCATATGTGGTCAGCTACGCCTGATTTTTTTTTTTATCTTTCCTCGTGTTACAGCATTGCGATGTTCTTGTAGTCTTACCTTAAGGAGGCGGCCTGTTTCTCCTTTATATTTATTTCCACAGTTACATGGAATGGCGTATACACCGTCCTTAGTCATGTCCTCCTCTGTTGGGGGTCTTACTCGGGAAATGTACCTGAAAAATGTAGAACCACTTCTGAAGATCGTCCTGATGTTATATGGACCACAGATCCTTTGTATTTTCCCCGATAACCCCTTCACATAGGGTAGACAGACCGAGGCTGTTTTCTGAGAGTTGTTATCCTCAGGCACCATCCATTCCATGTTGGAGTTGTTGTCATGTACCCTGGATAATTGTTACGTTGTACGATACTGCCTATACTGACCATGTCCTGCTCGTATGTCTCTGAGTCACCGCTTATAACTTTTGCTCGATGTTGCAGGCAGCAGATGATCCCTTTCTTTACATTGTATGAGTGGTGGAGGTTGAAGTTAAGGTATTGTCCGGTGAATGTTGGCTTGCGGCATACGGATGTCCTGAACACCTTCCCACCTCTGTTCGAGTTATTAGCACATTCAGGGATGCCAGTTTATTGTCATTCTCTTTTTCCATAGTGAACTGTATGTATGATCTTATTGAGTTCCTCTTTGTGTGGCCAGAGTATGAAGTTGTCATCAACGTATCTCATCCATAAAGTTGTCTTTAGAGCTGTGGATTCTAATACTCGTCAAAGTATTCCATGTATATGTTAGCCAGTGATGTTGATAATGGCGAGCTTATTGCTAAGCCTTCATCCTGCCGATATATGTCTGATCCCAATCTAAAGTGTGCTGTTTGTGTGCAGAAATTCAGCATCTCCAGCAGGTTATCTAGTCGAATACTGGTACGTTCTTTAAAGGATGAGTCCGAAACCAGTCTGTTTCTGACAACTGATAGTGCCTCTACCGTGGGTATCTTGGTAAACAGACTCACCACATCTAGGCTCACCATCTGGTTGCATTGAATGGGAGCATCTTTGATAAGTTCCACGAAGTGGGCAGAGTTTCGAACATATGATGGTAACTTCAATCAGTGGGTCAATTATATCTACAAGGAAGCGACTCAGATGGGTAGCATACCAAGCCTTGGCTGTAAACAATCGGCCTGAACGAAATATCGTCTTTATGAATCTTAGGTAGACCATACATGTGAGGTAACTTGCTGTAACATTGCAACAAATGCCTGTATGTCCTAGGTTGGAAGTGATCCTTGTTTTTGATTAGGATCTGCGACAACTGTTGTTCTGTTTTCAACGTGTGGTCTTTCTTTACCTTGCTGTAGCTACTATTTCTAATACGGTCTTCCAGTTTCTTGATGTATTCAGTTTTATCCATCACTACAGTTGCATTGCTTTTGTCAGCTGGTAGTATGATGATGTTTTCATTCCTCTGTAGGATCTTGATTGTCTTTCGTGATGTTTGGTTTGGGTGGATTGGCTTTCTCCAATGTCTGTCTCACTTTCCATCTTAGCTCATCCGCATGAGCCTGAGGGATGTTCAAGGCTATTTCCTCGGTACGGGCAATGATGTCTAAGTATGGTATCCGCCTGATGGTTGTTGCGAAGTTGAGACCCTTGTTCAGCACTGACTCTCCAGAGACACCCAACTGATGTTGACTGATGTTGACAACTGCCTTCACAGGTGGGGTGATGGACCTCAAATGAAGAAGTAACTTAGAGAGAGATAACTCATGACTACCAAAAGTGGCTTCGCACAAGGAATGAGAATGATATACCCCAGTGATCGTAATAAAGGGTTCGGTTCGAAATTTCTAGCACCTGAAGGGGGCCCGGAACGTACAATGACCGAAACGTCGTACAAACGGCAACCAAGATGAGGGTAATAGTCCGAATAATGTAAATAGTGTTTGTTGTCGTTAGTTTATTAACTTATGAAGTGAAGATTATATTTCCTAATTGAAAATTGAAACGCTTAATGCAAATTGCCGTGCCTTCGTATTTTTAATATATATATATATATATATATATATATATATATATATATATTGTTTTTGTGTATTTGAAGTTTTTTTTTGTATGGTAATTTCTATATGAACATTAAAAGTAGGTACCTCTACTAAATAGCTGAAAAAAACATTATAGTATGAAGAAAAAAATCCTAACGTAATAAAAACGAACTTTTTCCATCAAAATGTTTGTTTTTATTAAGAGGAAAGATCAATATATTTCTTTAAATATTTTTCAAATTTTTTTAATCCTTTTAACACGTACGAAATTTTAGTATAAATATTTTTATTTTCGTTAGCAGGGAGCCAAAACGTTAAAGAGAGTTTAAAATGGAAAACGTAATATTACATAACTCACTTTTTATCCGATGGCAAACATTAATTTGGAAATTCTTGCAAAAATCAAATAATAGTAGGATATTAATAAAACTTTCAGAACTTGTTCACAAATTAATTTATTATTTAAAAAAAAATATTGGTAAAAATATTTTTTTACATCTGTTACCCCCAACACTACGTAAATTTCAAGAAATTAAATTTTGCAGGCAACATTGGTTTTATTAGTTAAACGCAGGATTCATTAGGGAATGTAAATCATGTATTATTTTTTTAAACCAATTAGCCCCTTTTACCAAAAATCTGCTCCGAACAGTAAAATAAAAAAAGCAATAAAACTATATTATTTAATAAGATAAGCCTTTAATTGCTTAATAATTAATATAAATTTTAAACATAATCTGAAGAAAAATTTGTTTCGATTAATAATGAAATTTTAGAAGAATTGTTTCCATTTTTGTTTTTTTTAATTATAATAATTTATAAAGTTTCAAAAATATTTTTAAGATATTTCCAAGACTTGTAGACGTTAGGATGGTAGGTTACAAAATGAAGACTATATTTACTAATTGAAAATTGAGAAGTTTAATACAAATCATTTAGCCATCGTATTTTTAAAATATTTTTTTTTGTTTTTGTTTTTGATGTATTTGGATTTTTATGTATAGTAATTTCTATGTGTACACTAAAATGTCATGTCTTCTAGAGTTTCTTCCCGTTATAGATTTAAAAATTGTACAATTTTGTCACTTGTGATCGCCATACTTTTATCTCGCAACCGTCAGCACATTCCAAATACAGTAGAAAGGTTAGAAAGTTCAACTATGTTTAAGAAATAGTTTTAATCTAAATTTCTTTCTATAAATAAATAATACTTGTGTACATCAGGTTAATTTAATTTTAAATTTCCTAATTTTCCAAAATAACACGTTACAGATGTATATTTTATTTTTGCAAGATTTTTAAAACTGAGAATTAACTTTTGTTTACAAATGTGTCGGTCACTCAAAAATGACCGAAAAACTTAAAAATTAAAAAAACTGAACAATTTTATATTCTAATCAATATAATTTTTGTTTTAAATACACCAGAGTCTTTTGATTACTGGAAATAGTAAATTTAATCATTTAGCTTTTAATTAAAACTAAAATAAAAGTTTCAAGAAACTTAGCGTAGGCAAATTAAAAGGAGAAAATATATTTTGTTTGTGTGTACACACTTTCTTTACCTTTTCTTTAAATTTTAAGGTTAAAATCCAAATTAATACCGTTTTTACAGAAAAATGAACAAAATCAAAAGTTAATTGTATGCATAAACGAAAGCAAAAGAAACTGGTAACTGTCAGTGTCATGTGTACTGTGTAATTTACTTGTAGAATGCAGAAAAGTTTTTAAAAAGAAATACTGTTTTTTTCGTTTTTTATAAATTGAAAGCATTATGGCTGGAGATAACGGTAGTTTTGTGCAAACCTCCTTACGTACGCACCCACACACGCACATACATTCACACAAACCACACAAACTATGCCAAACAATGATTGGTTAATAAATCACAAGTACATTCACTACAGGACAATTTACGAATCGAAGCTATGCGACAATTTACAAATCATGTTATTTTCAAGTAGTCGATTTTGTTCACTTTGGGATCAAACAAGCTCCTCTAGTCTCCGCAAAGTACGCTTACTGACTGATTTGGTTGATCCTATCCAGTCAAATTGTTCGCATGTGAAAAATGATTTTTCCCGCGCAGCAATTCTGTGCTCATAGGCAACTATTTAAGGAGCATCTTTCCTTAGCTCGACTGTGAGAATCCAGCTGCCAAACGAACACACGACAGTTGGACACGCACCATCTCACTCACAAACTCATAATTTACACACATGCATGCTGATACAGACTTTCAAACTGTCTCTAGAATTTTCTTTCAACGACATACATTTCCACCAGTGCTTAACAAAAACAATCTCATGAACATTCATGAACATTTATTCAGTTTTTAATTGAACTTTCAATTTACGGTCAAAGGGAGGCAACTCTTGACTTTTTCACTTAAATGCATGCTTTGATTTATCAACATTATTTGATTGTATATTTGTTAATAAGTTAATATATGTATTTATGTTACAGTTGTCATTGGATATTCTTTGCATGAGTCTTATGTGATGTTTTCTAATCCAAAATTCAAATTAATATGGTGAACTGCCCGTCAGTCCGCTACAGTTTTACCTCGTTATTTATTTATTTTGGCCATGAGACAATGCAGCATATACTAAGTTCAAAAAAAAAAAAAAACTGTAAAAAAAAAACAAAAAAACACAAACTTACTTAACTATAAATTTAAAACTTAATGAGTAACAGCGGATACATAATTAACTTAAGTGCCATGGGCTTCGGCGATCATGTTGCTTTCAATTCAGTTCCTGGTTGACTAGTGTTACGTGTTATAAATTGTAGCAAAAAGGAAACAATGATTGACCAAAACCCAGAGCTAAATCACAAACAAATATTTAAATTTACAAAAACAACAAAATAAAATATATACAAATATACAGCTTTTGCATTCAAATAGAAAACATGAGTTTACTACTTGCAGAGTGAACGGTAAGTGTTACGAAGGGGAAAGAAGGTGTCAAGTGTGTTAACCCAGTTAAGCTAGCGAAGTAGTTTAAGTGCTATACTTTTTGGAAATTCTCAAATGTGTAAATAAAGAATCATTTTTTGTTTGGTCAATGAAAGAGTCAAAAAATTTATTTACTCATTTAGTTCCATGAGGTTCTCTTTCAGGTTTTAGTTTGTCAGCAACTTTCGGTTGGATATACAAATCCCGAATCGGGTCGGAGTTGATAATGTCAGCAAATCCTTTTAACAACATTATTTATTCTTGTATAATATACAAAAAATGTGGCACAAGGCCGAATACGGGGATGGGGAAGGCTGGTCTTCATCTGTCCTAATTTAACTTAGCTATTCACTTTCGTTGACCCTCACACACTTACAATAAACCTTACACCATAACACCACATTTTTACTTACCATTCTTACCACGTCCACCACAATACCTCAGCTTCTCTATGTAGTCCTACTTAACTCCCCTATGTACAATTTTCAGTGGAGGGCATGGGAAGAAAATAACAACATTTAAAAATCCCCAATGATTTTATACAATGAATAAACGATATTTACAAGAAACTAAATAAAATTGTATTAGTAATAAAAGCCCCCCACTACTCTAATATTGTGACAGCAAAATCACTTCCCCGGACAAAATATAATGCGTGGCTTTAGAAATATAATAATACCACTTATCCGATCAGCAATCACTCACACAATCACTCACACATTTACACACCATAACAAAAACGAAAAGCACACTTGAAAAATAACGAAAGACGCCACGCATCCACCGGAGAACTAACATTGTTGAACACCTAAAGTGGGAAGGGGTGGGGATTAAACTAAAAGAAAAGTGGGGCCAAAAAGAAAAAGGGGGCCAATGAGCAATCATAACCTAGCTAAGTTAACTTTAAAGAGGAAAACAGAAAATCAAATACTTCCTACTCTAAACTTAACAGGGAAGGGGTGTACAAGTTCCGCCCAGCACGCCCAATATCCTGATGCCTAACCAGCATCAAACAACCACTCCATGTCAGCACCTTTCACTCGACAGAAACGCGCAAGAGTCACCCACCTTTTGCCAAATTCAGATGGAGTGAGTAGTTTCTTTTCCGTCCTGATCTTGACTTTAAGCTGATGCTTAAAGAACAAGATCAGTTGGGAAGAGGTAAACTTCTCATCACCATAGAATTCCTTCTGTCGCGTCGTCCAAATCACGACTCGCATAACACCTAGTAAGCAAAAGAGCACATAGTGCTCAGCCCTAGATAACGGAGGTACGACATTGCTACGAACAGAACTAGCCTCAAGGACAAAGAACTTTCCACGCAGCATACGAACCATGAGATCTTCAAGAAACCTACATAACGGAGCAACAACACTGCAGTGGAAGAAGGCATGATCGACGGATTCCGCCGACAGCCCACAACGCACGCAGGTTGATTTCGGTGTTAGGCCCGCTACATGAAGTTTCTTGCCTACCCAGAGAGCCTTTCGAATCCTCAGCCAGGTGAGTGATGCCTCATCGTTAGTGAGACATTTCAACCCAGGCGCCCAAGGCCATATGGAGCGAGCCTCCTGCTTCGTAAGCCCGAGCTCGCCAATCAGATCATCTTGAACGGCCCCACTAACTAACACCCGATATAATGCCCTAAGAGACAACGCTTGGGCGTTGGAGAGGCCATCCGTAGCCCGCGAGAGAAACTGGAGAGCCAAACGACATTCTTTATAGAAGGAGCACCCGCCACGAGGAGTACGGCCGGCCTCCTCCTCCGACAAATGCACACTTCTCAAGGATGGAAAGTTTTTATGGACGTCCTCTTTAACGAGGGCGCCGTTCTCATCCGCCAGCATACACATTCGATCCAGGAATCTAATGCGAAGCGTGTGTTGACGAATCTCAACGCTAGGCATGCCCAGACCGCCCTCAGATGGATGAAGGTAACAGATCTCGCGACGTACCTTGGGAGTCTTGCCTTCTTCCCAAAGGAAGGAGAACAAGAGCTGAATTAAGCCCAAACGAATGGCACACGGGAGAGGAAGTACCGAGAGTCGGTAAAGGAGAATCGGGTAGATGTGCGAGGCACATACTTCCGCCCTCCCCTTTAAGGAAAGATTCCTCCGAGACCACAGACGAACTGCGCCCTCGGCCTTCTCTCGAACCTCCGACCAATTCATTTCCAACTGGAGATCAGGACCGAAAAAGACGCCGAGAATCTTGATCGGCCCGTCCGTCCAGAGGAAAGGTCCGGGAAGAGAAACTCCCTTCCACGCACCCAATCGCAAGCCAACAGATTTATCGCGATTGATCTTGGCCCCTGTCACCGTCTCATAACATCTGATTTCTTTGCTAACTTCGTCAATCTCGGCTTTGCTCGACACAAAAACCGAAACGTCGTCAGCATAGGCGGAGTACCTGGCCGAGGTGGTAGCACCAGGTAGGGAAATTCCGCGAAGGACCGGATTCGCCTTTAACTTGCGAAGGAACGGCTCCAACGCAAGAACGCACAGCAAGGGCGAAAGTGGACAACCTTGACGAATGGAGCGAGATAATGTGAAGGGCTTCGATCTTACCCCATTCACTTCCACCAGCGCACCGGGGGACTCATACAGCAGTCGGATCCAGGAGCGAAAGTACGGCCCGAAACCGCCGGCGGAAAGGACAGACTCCAAGAAGCGATGGTCAACCCTATCGAATGCCTTGGACTGATCCAAATTGATCAGCGCGGCTTCAGTGTCGGTTTTCTCGATGATCAGGCGTACCAAATGAAAGTTGTCCTGAATAGTCCTGCCCTTCACAGCACAAGTCTGCTCGGGGCCAATCAGACTAGGGAGGACAGCCTGCAAACGGCGGGCCAAGACCTTGGCAAAAATCTTTAAGTCAGTATTTAACATCGTTAAAGGCCGATAATTATCTATGCCACCCCACCGCCCTTGCTCTTGCGAAGCAACTTGATTACACCCCTGGTGAAGCGACGAGGTATAGACCCCTGCTCCATCCAGTTGTTATAAACGAGCACCAGGAGAGGAACAAAAACGGACGACTGCCTCAAGTACAGTTCGTAGGGAAGACCATCCAATCCTAGAGTTTTGTCCCGGCCAACCAATTTCAGCGCATCCCAGATTTCCGACTGTTATGGGCCCCTCGCACCCAGCTGCTTCAGCCGCCTCGAGGCGGGGAAAGTCAGCCAAATAGGTGTCGAACTGAGCAGAGCTCAGACCGGGCTCCCTGGTGAAAAGATCCTGGAAGTAATCCCGAAAAGCCCCACATATACCCACGTCTGTAGTCACGGTACGTCCATCCGGCAATGTGATGTCCTTGATATGCCGATTGGCTGCTTGCCTAGCTTCCTCTGCACGCAATTCTGCGGCCATATTCGTTGCCTCAGAAGACATTCTTTTTAACCTAGCCCTAACTACCAGAGCTTGATCCTTCTTGATAAGCAAGGAGGCCAGCTCGGCCCTAGCTAAGGCTACGTCCCCACTATTACGGGATTTCACGGCCCGATCAACTTTTTTCTCTATCGCCGTTTGCGCCGCTAAATTAGCTAAGTTGAGCCGACGACTAAAGTCGGCAGCAAACGACCTAATTTTGGATTTAAGTGTATCCCACCACTTATTCCCAACCACAGCCCCCGTCAGTTCCCGCTTTAGTGTTAGTAACAGCTGGTCCTGGAAATCTTGGCTATCAAATAATGACGCGTTCAATTTCCAGTATCCAGCCAACTTAACCTTAGGCTTATCTAAGTTTACACGAACCCGGACGAGCCTATGATCCGTGTAAACTATCGAATGGAAACTTGGACAACCTAAGAGCCCTACGTCGACTCTCCTAACTAGGACTCGGTCGAGGTAGCTTGCGCATACCTTCGAATCCGAGCTGCCCCTATTAGTCCAAGTCCACACTACGTCCCGGGGGTGCTCATTTCGATACTTATCGACAAGATCACTCCTATCGATAAATTCCCGAAACGCTTTCACATCCGGGTTGTTAGTACCCGATCTTTTTCCTATACGATCTTTCTCAGGGTCAGGGACGGCATTCCAATCCCCCGCTAAAATTACCCGCCTCGATGTTCCAAAGAACGACTCGAGCCGCCGAAACAAAGCAGGACGCTCCGCATGGCTATTGGGCGCATAAACCCCAATGAGCCGAAAAAACTTCTCCTTTATGGTAATATCCAGCACACAAATCCTGCTCGTTGGATCCGCGAAGACAAGCGCACACACCGCACCCAAAGACTTGCTCACTAGCCAGGAAACACCTCTAGAACGACTATCAAAACATGCTGAATAGAGATTGTAATCCCTAGACAGTATGCCCTCATAGTCGCTAGCAAAAAACCGGGTCACCTGCAAACAGCAAACATCCACCCCGAGGCGCTGGAGATCATGAAGGAGTCTCACCCTCCGAGACTCGGACCTCAGCCCCCGGGCATTCAGACTTGCCAACCAAAGAGCCATTGTGATACTTGATTAGGGTTGGGGTCCTGGACAGCACATGGACGGGGAAAGGATGCCGACGGCCTCTCCCATAGATCCTTTGCCCATTTCTTTGTCAATGGTGCCATCACGGGAGATGCCTCCAACATCCCAGGGAAATGCTAGTTTTAAAGCTCTGTACAGGGAGGGGTGAACCAAAATTGGGACCCGTCCTACACAGAATTCTTTAAGTTTATCCAATTTTTCGGTTTCCTTCGTAACAATAGGTGGGGACATTTTTACATTTTTTTCAGCTTCCAAAAGCATGTCCCACACCTTTCCCGCTCCTGTTCCAGTTCTGATGACCGTTAGCAATCTTTTTGCATCCGGGAAATTTTTAGGCTTCTCAATGTTCTTGTCATTGCATTTTTTCATAGCCAATAATATTTTTAGTTTATCTGTTGCCAAAATTTTTGGCTCTCCCCTCCTCAGATGAAAAAATTTTGCATATATCTTCCCCCGAAACGTAAGGCGCTTTTGTTGCCTTTTTACGTGCTTCGCGGTCTTCCGCTGTGGGACTCCTCTGACGTTTGGATTGAGGAGGTAAATTTTTCTTGGGGGAAGGACTGGGAGTTGGTTGGGAGGGTAAACGGAAAGGGCTAGGGTCCCTACTAAGAGGGTTCGGTTTCCTGGGGGTAGGCTGTGTGGAGTGCGGTTTTTTTTATGTTTTTATTTTTGGAGAGGACGGGACAGAGGCCGAGGGACGTGTTGGTTGCTTACTGAGCTCATCCTTTAGCTTCTGTATCCTTTGCATGCCTTCGTATCCAGGGTCGAAAGCCTTCCTCATTTCTTCGATTGTCGGCGCGGACCAGGCCGAGGCGTCGCTCTTCTTGCTGGTAGAGGGCGTGGGGCTGTACGTGCCTTTAGTCCTGGGTGCATCAGGGGACTGAGGTCCCGCAGCTTGACGCTTCCCTCTGGTCCTACCAGCAACCTGCCATTCCCCCTTTTCCTTCTCCGTAACTACACTTGTAGAAGGCGAGGGCTTTTCGGGGAATGGGGGCAGATGTTTTGACCCAACCGGGGGTACTACCACACCGGTCCTGGTTGCTGGCATGCCCACTACAGGCGGGACGGATTTTGTCAAAGAAGCGGCCAGAGGGGTATTTGGGTCTTCAGGGGCCTGGCTTCCAGAGGCCTTCTTCTCTGGGCAGGAGGAGGAGAGGTGACCGATCTCTCCACGCCTCCAGCATTTGGGTTTGCGACCGGAAACAATTACCGGTAGGCTCAGGCCCCCAACGTCAAGACAGCTGGGGATAGTCATGAAGGCTTGACGGTTGATCATTATATCGAACGACCATCCCCCGGTCAGGTCGTCGCAGGAGGCATCTACAATCTCACCAAATTGAGAAAAGTAGGCTGTGAGATGCTCCCCGATGACCTGAGGAGGGACCTCGTATACTGCCACGTTGGTCCTACGCATGCCTTGATACTCAGTTCTTATGATGATGTCTTTCGTTATGAGGTCTTTGGTGACCATCTTTTGGCAGTCTTCTGGCGTGGGCAGCAGCACGTCCCACATGAAAAAGCCCGCGCCTTTTACGATACGTAAGGGCTTGACCCCCATGGACTGCAGTGTCTTCAACATTGTGTCTTTTGTGGAACGATAAATTTTGCGCGAACGCTTGTCCACCACAAAGACTGACACAATTCTTTTTTCAATTTTTCTTAATTCCTGGGGATCCTCCAAGAGTCCACCTTCTGTCACAAGGTGAGCGTAACTCTTGGCTTTCTCCAAGAACTCCGTAAAATTGATCTTTACCTTTGGTGGGGACTTCCAGCCCAAGGGCGATTCCCCGGCCTCAGCATCTTTAGTTTGGTCTTTATCATTTTTCGTCTCGTCCTTATTTTTCTCCATACTTTTTATCCTCCTTTTGGCCGTTTCCTGGGTCACCATATTCTTCGTCACAACTTTTTTGCTCTTTTCTTGTTGATCATTATTTTCCACAGTTAGAGGGGGAAAAGATTCATCATCCTTGTCAGGTGGACCCTTCCAGGGAGGGTCAAACAACAGTTTTTTTCTTCACTGACCGACTAGAGTCGGCCATTTAAAAAAATTAAACACCACTATTTTTTTTTCTCCGTAAATCCAATGTGAATAGGGAGGGGAGGAAAAACGGGAGAAATAGGTGGGGGGATATATGAAAGACAAATAAACCTCGCAAGGTTAGCACAAAACAACGGATTTAATTGCAAAATAAAATTAGCCTAATATGGCAAACAAAATAAAAAATAACGAAACGGCTTAAAATTAAAAAAAAAAACAAAAAAAAACTTGCCTTTAGCGGCAAAATAAAAGAAAAAAGCCTTAAACGGCAAACACACAAAAAGTCACCTAAAGGCAATAAACGTTAAGTGGCTTTACAAAAAGAAATTTACAAAATAAACTTTACACGTTTACGAAAAACAAAACGAAAGACTCGCCTAAAAAGGCTACTTCACTAAAAGAAAATAGGGGGAGGGTGTAAACAATAAACGTTAAAGGTTTCAATAAACTTGACAAAAATTAAGTTATTAACTATACAAATAAATAAATCAACAAAAAGAGCGGAGAGTCACCTAAAAGGCTACTTCCGTAAAAGTAATATGGGGAGGGGCTGAAAAACGTTAAAGGGGGGGGGAGAAAATCAGATGATATTCAGTTACTAGTCAAAAATACAAAATAAAAAATAAAGAAAAAGAAATGTAGCACGTAAGGCAAAAATAGAAACTGTAAAATGAAAACAAAAATTAAATCACACGGGCCAACCAAAACAAAAACAAAAATGGCGGCCAGAAAAAAAAAAACGAAAATAAAGTAACAAAAAGCTAGAAAATAAAATAGAACAAAACAAGGAAACGAAAAAATTAAATAAAATTCAAAACTTAGCTACACAAAAAAGTCTTTAGCAGGAAAGCGGGTAAGTCAGAAGGAGAAGGTAAATTTTGTCAGTAATCCGTCAAAGACTGGACTGAAAAAAAGCCTGGTAACAACATTATTTATTTTCGTATAAAATACAAAAAATGTGGCACAAGGCCGAATACGGGGATGGGGAAGGCGGGTCTTCAACTGTCCTAATTTAACTTAGCTATTCACTTTCGTTGACCCTCACACACTTACAATAAACCTTACACCATAACACCACATTTTTACTTACCATTCTTACCACGCCCACCACAATACCTCAGCTTCTCTATGTAGTCCTACTTAACTCCCATATGTACAATTTTCAGTAGAGGGCATGGGCAGAAAATAACAACATTTAAAAAACCCCAATGATTTTATACAATGAAGATAAGATATGTACAAGCAACTAAACAAAAACATATTAGTAATAAAAGCCCCCCACTACTCTAATATTGTGACAGCAAAATCACTTCCCCGGACGAAATATAATGCGTGGCTTTAGAAATATAATAATACCACTTATCCGATCAGCAATCACTCACACAATCAGTCACACATTTAAACACCATAACAAAAACGAAAAGCACACTTGAAAAATAACGAAAGACGCCATGCATCCACCGGAGAACTAACATTGTTGAACACCTAAAGTGGGAAGGGGTGGGGGATTAAACTAAAAGAAAAACTGGGGACAAAAAGAAAAAAGGGGGCCAATGAGCAATCGTAACCTAGCTAAGTTAACTTTAAAGAGGAAAACAGAAAATCAAATACTTCCTACTCTAAACTTAACAGGGAAGGGGTGTACAAGTTCCGCCCAGCACGCCCAATATCCTGATGCCTAACCAGCATCAAACAACCACTCCATGTCAGCACCTTTCACTCGACAGAAACGCGCAAGAGTCACCCACCTTTTGCCAAATTCAGATGGAGTGAGTCGTTTCCTTTCCGTCCTGATCTTGACTTTAAGCTGATGCTTAAAGAACAAGATCAGTTGGGAAGAGGTAAACTTCTCATCACCATAGAATTCCTTCTGTCGCGTCGACCAAATCACGACTCGCATAACACCTAGTAAGCAAAAGAGCACATAGTGCTCAGCCCTAGATAACGGAGGTACGACATTGCTACGAACAGAACTAGCCTCAAGGACAAAGAACTTTCCACGCAGCATACGAACCATGAGATCTTCAAGGAACTTACATAGCGGAGCAACAACACTGCAGTGGAAGAAGGCATGATCGACGGATTCCGCCGACAGCCCACAACGCACGCAGGTTGATTTCGGTGTTAGGCCCGCTACATGAAGTTTCTTGCCTATCCAGAGAGCCTTTCGGATCATCAGCCAGGTGAGTGATGCCTCATCGTTAGTGAGACATTTCAACCCAAGCGCCCAAGGCCATATGGAGCGAGCCTCCTGCTTTGTAAGCCCGAGCTCGCCAATCAGTTCATCTCGAACGTCCCCCCTAACTAATACCCGATATAATGCCCTAAGAGACAACGCTTGGGCTTTGGAGAGGCCATCCGTAGCCCGCGAGAGAAACTGGAGAGCCAAACGACATTCTTTATAGAAGGAGCACTCGCCACGAGGAATACGGCCGGCCTCTTCCTCCGACAAATGCACACTTCTCAAGGATGGAAAGTTTTTATGGACGTCCTCTTTAACGAGGGCGCCGTTCTCATCCGCCAGCATACACATTCGATCCAGGAATCTAATGCGAAGCGTGTGTTGACGAATCTCAACGCTAGGCATGCCCAGACCGCCCTCAGATGGACGAAGGCAACAGATCTCGCGACGCACATTGGGAGCCTTGCCTTCTCCCCAAAGGAAGGAGAACAAGAGCTGAATTAATCCCAAACGAATAGCACACGGGAGAGGAAGTACCGAGAGTCGGTAAAGGAGAATCGGGTAGATGTGCGAAGCACATACTTCCGCCCTCCCCTTTAAGGAAAGATTCCTCCGAGTCCACAGACGAACTGCGCGCTCGGCCTTCTCCCGAACCTCCGACCAATTCATTTCCAACTGGAGATCAGGACCGAAAAAGACGCCGAGAATCTTGATCGGCCCGTCCGTCCAGAGGAAAGGTCCGGGAAGAGAAACTCCCTTCCACGCACCCAATCGCAAGCCAACAGACTTATCGCGATTGATCTTGGCCCCTGTCACCGTCTCATAATATCGGATTTCTTTGCTAACTTCGTCAATTTCGGCTTTGCTCGACACAAAAACCGAAACGTCGTCAGCATAGGCGGAGTACCTGGCGGAGGTGGTGGCACCAGGTACAGAAATTCCGCGAAGGACCGGATTCGCCTTTAACTTGCGAAGGAATGGCTCCAACGCAAGAACGTACAGCAAAGGCGAAAGTGGACAACCTTGACGAATGGAGCGAGATAATGTGAAGGGCTTCGATCTTACCCCATTCACTTCCACCAGCGCACCGGGGGACTCATACAGCAGTCGGATCCAGGAGCGAAAGTACGGCCCGAAACCGCCGGCGGAAAGGACAGACTCCAAGAAGCGATGGTCAACCCTATCGAATGCCTTGGACTGATCCAAATTGATCAGCGCGGCTTCAGTGTCGGTTTTCTCGATGATCAGGCGTACCAAATGAAGGTTGTCCTGAATAGTCCTGCCCTTCACAGCACAAGTCTGCTCGGGGTCAATCAGACTAGAGAGGACAGCCTGCAAACGGCGGGCCAAGACCTTGGCAAAAATCTTCAGTCAGTATTTAACATCGTTAAAGGCCGATAATTATCTATGCCACCCCCACCGCCCTTGCTCTTGCGAAGCAACTTGATTACACCCCTGGTGAAGCGTCGAGGTATAGACCCCTGCTCCATCCAGTTGTTATAAACGAGCGCCAGCAGAGGAACAAAAACGGACGACTGCCTCAAGTACAGTTCGTAGGGAAGACCATCCAATCCTAGAGTTTTGTCCCGGCCAACCAATTTCAGCGCATCCCAGATTTCCGACTCTGTTATGGGCCCCTCGCACCCAGCTGCTTCAGCCGCCTCGAGTCGGGGTAAGTCAGCCAAATAGGTGTCGAACTGAGCAGAGCTCAGACCGGGCTCCCTGGTGAAAAGATCCTGGAAGTAATTCCGAAAAGCCCCACATATACCCACGTTTGTAGTCACGGTGCGTCCATCCGGCAATGTGATGTCCTCGATATGCCGATTGGCTGCTTGCCTAGTTTCCTCTACACGCAATTGTGCGGCCATATTCGTTGCCTCAGGAGACATTCTTTTTAACCTAGCCCTAACTACCAGAGCTTGATCCTTCTTGATATGCAAGGAGGCCAGCTCGGCCCTAGCTAAGGCTACGTCCCCACTATTACGGGATTTCACTGCCCGATCGACTTTTTTCTCTATCGCCGTTTGCGCCGCTAAATTAGCTAAGTTGAGCCGACGACTATAGTCGGCAGCAAACGACCTAATTTTGGATTTAAGTGAATCCCACCACTTATTCCCAACCACAGCCCCCGTCAATTCCCGCTTTAGTGTTAGTAATAGCTGTTCCTGGAAATCTTGGCTATCAAATAATGACGCGTTCAATTTCCAGTATCCAGCCAACTTAACCCTAGGCTTATCTAAGTTTACACGAACCCGGACGAGCCTATGATCCGTGTAAACTATCGAATGGAAACTTGGACAACCTAAGAGCCCTACGTCGACTCTCCTAACTAGGACTCGGTCGAGGTAGCTTGCGCATACCTTCGAATCCGAGCTGCCCCTATTAGTCCAAGTCCACACTACGTCCCGGGGGTGCTCATTTCGATACTTATCGACAAGATCACTCCTATCGATAAATTCCCGAAACGCTTTCACATCCGGGTTGTTAGTACCCGATCTTTTTCCTATACGATCTTTCTCAGGGTCAAGGACGGCATTCCAATCCCCCGCTAAAATTACCCGCCTCGATGTTCCAAAGAACGACTCGAGCCGCCGAAACAAAGCAGGACGCTTCGCATGGCTATTGGGGGCATAAACCCCAATGAGTCGAAAAGACTTCTCCTTTATGGTAATATCCAGCACACAAATCCTGCCCGCTGGATACGCGAAGACAAGCGCACACACCGCATCTAATGACTTGCTCACTAGCCAGGAGACACCTCTAGAACGACCATCAAAACATGCTGAATAGAGATCGTAATCCCTAGACAGTATGCCCTCATAGTCGCCAGCTAAAAACCGGGTCTCCTGTAAACAGCAAACATCCACACCGAGGCGCTGGAGATCATGAGTGAGTCTCACCCTCCGAGACTCAGACCTCAGCCCCCGGGCATTCAGACTTGCTAACCAAAGAGCCATTGTGATCCGAGATTAGGGTTGGGTTTCTGGACAGAACATGGACGGGGAAAGGATGCCGACAGCCTCTCCCATAGATCCCTTGCCCATTTCTTTGTCAACGGTGACATCATGAGAGAGGCCACCAACATCCCAAGGAAATGTTAGTTTCATTGCCCTGTAAAGGGAGGGGTGAACTAAAATTGGGACCCGTCCTACACAGCATTCTTTCAATTTTTGTAATGACTCCTCCTCCTTTGTTACTATAGGTGGGGACATCTTGATGTTTTTCTCCGCTTCCAGGAGCATGTCCCACACCTTTCCTGTACCCGTTCCTGTTCTTACAACTGTTAGAAGTCTTTTTGCTTGAGGGAAATTTTTGGGTTTCTCAATGTCTTTTTCCTTACACTTTTTCATGGCTAATAGGACTTTTAATTTACTAATCCTATTGCCAAAGTTCCTGGCCCTATCTTCCTGGGCTGGAGAAATTTTGCAAATATTTTCCCCCATTAAGTAGGGTGCTTTTGTCGCCTTCTTCCGAGCCTCCCTATCCTCTGCTGTGGGGCTCCTTTGCCTCTTTGAAGGTGGCGGTAACAGCTTTTTGGGAGAGGGGCTGGGGGTTGGTTGTGTTGGTATTCGGAATGTGCTGGGGTCTCTGCTAAGAGGAGCAGATTTCCTTGGAGTGAGATGTGAGGAGTGGGACTTTTTGGGGCTTTTCTTTTTTTCAGGAGAGGACGGGGCAGAGACAGAGGGACGTATTGGGTTCTTTGCCAGTTCCTCCTTTAGCTTCTGCAGTTTTTTCATGCCCTCGTATCCCGGATCATATGCTTTGCGCATCTCCTCAATTGATGGTGCAGACCAGGCCGAGGCGTCGCCCTTCTTGCTGGTAGAGGGAGTGGGGCTGTACGTGCCTTTAGTCCTTAGAGCCTCAGGGGACTGAGGTCCCGCAGCTTGACGCTTCCCTCTGGTCCTACCAACAACCTGCCATTCCCCCTTTTCCTTCTCCGATACTACACTTGTAGCAGGCGAGGGCTTTTTGGGGAATGAGGGCCGATGTTTTGATCCAACCGGGGGTACTACCACACCGGTCCTGGTTGCTGGCATGCCTACAACAGGCGGGACGGATTTTGTCAAAGAAGCGGCCAGAGGGGTATTTTGGTCTTCAGGGGCCTGGCTTCCAGAGGCCTTCTTCTCTGGGCAGGAGGAGGAGAGGTGACCAATCTCTCCGCACCTCCAGCATTTGGGTTTGCGACCGGAAACTATTACCGGTAGGCTCAGGCCCCCAACGTCAAGACAGTTGGGGATAGTCGTGAAGGCTTGACGGTTGATCATAATATCGAACGACCATCCCCCGGTCAGGTCGTCGCAGGAGGCATCTACAATCTCACCGAATTGAGAAAAGTAGGCCGCGAGATGCTCCCCGATGACCTGAGGAGGGACCTCGTACACTGCCACGTTGGTCCTACGCATGCCTTGATACTCAGTTCTTATGATGATGTCTTTCGTTATGAGGTCTTTGGTGACCATCTTTTGGCAGTCTTCTGGCGTGGGCAGCAGCACGTCCCACATGAAAAAGTCCGCGCCTTTTACGATACGTAAGGGCTTGACCCCCATGGACTGCAGTGTCTTCAACATTGTGTCTTTTGTGGAACGACAAATTTTGCGCGAACGCTTGTCCACCACAAAGACTGACACAATTCTTTTTTCAATTTTTCTTAATTCCTGGGGATCCTCCAAGAGTCCACCTTCTGTCACAAGGTGAGCGTAACTCTTGGCTTTCTCCAGGAACTCCGTCAAATTGATCGTTACCTTTGGTGGGGACTTCCAGCCCAAGGGCGATTCCCCGTCCTCAGCATCTTTGGATTTGTCTTTAGTTTCAATTATCGCATTTGCCTTTTCGGTATCTTTGTTATTCTGGCCCTTCTCGGCCACCACATTTTGGGTCTTACATGAAGTAGTTAAAGGGGGAAAAGATTCCTCATTCTTATCAGGAGGACCCTTCCAGAGAGGGTCAAACAACAGTTTTTTCTTCACTGACCGACTAGAGTTGGCCATTTTAACAAATTAAACACCACTATATATTTTTCTCCGTAAATCCAATGTGAATAGGGAGCGGAGGGAAAAACGGGAGAAATAGAGGGGATATATGAAGACAAATAAATCTCGCAAGGTTCGTACAAAACAACGGATTTAACCACAGATATGGCAAAATAAAATTAACCTAATATGGCAAATAAAAATAACAAAACCGGCTTACAATTAAGAAAAAATTGCCTTTAGCGGCAAAATAACAATTTAAACAAAATAAAAGAAAATAGCCTTAAATGGCAAAAACTAACCTCTTGAGAGGTTTCTCAAAGAAAACACAAAAAATCACCTAAAGGCGATAAACGTTAAGTGGCTTTACAAAATTTACAAAGTAAACTTTACACGTTAACGAGAAACAATACTCAAAAATAAAAACAAAAGAGTCGCCTAAAAAGGCTACTAAAAGAAAATAGGGGGAGGGTGTGAACACTAAACGTTAATAGGTTTCAATTAACTTTAAAAAATTAAATTTCTAACTATACAAATAAATAAATCAAACAAAAAGAGCGGGGGGTCGCCTAAAAAGCTACTTCCGTAAAAGTAATATGGGGAGGGGCTGGAAAAGAAAACGTTAAAGTGTGGAGAAAATCAGATGATATTCAGTAACAAGTCACGAGAAAATTACAAAATAAAAATAAAGTTTAAACAAAAAATAAATGTAGCCCGTAAGGCAAAAACAAAAACTGTAAAATGAAAACAAAAATTAAGTCACACTGGCCGACTTAAACAAACACAAAAATGGCGGCCAGAAAAAAAAATACGAAAATAAAGTAACAAAAAGCTAGAAAATAAAATGAATAGAACAAAACAAGGAAACGAAAAAATTAAATAAAATTCAAAACTTAGCTATACAAAAAAAGTCTTTAGCAGGAAAGCGGGTAAGTCAGAAGGAGAAGGTAAATTTTGTCAGTAATCCGTCAAAGACTGGACTGAAAAAAAGCCTGGTAACAACTAACTACTCTCTTCCCAAAACCTATTTTATAGGGGCTATCATCTCCAATTCTCTAGATTTTTTTCGAATATTCTAGGATCTTCCAAACGTTCTATTTCTAATATCCCTATTTTTACAACTAAAAATTAAAAAAACTGAACAATTTTATATTCTAATCAATATAATTTTTTACAACTTTTTTTACAACTTTTTTTTTTGTATTAACAAGTAGGACTCAATAGAATCTTTTACTATAACTTTTAACCTTTGTAGACTTTATTAATATTATTTTTTATATATAAATGCATCTCGTAACACTAGGTAAACTTTTTACGGTAGACTGGTCACCAACCAAGGCTATAGGACACAGTCTAATGTAGTGGGACACGGCCAAATATTCCACTCGTTTTAAATTTTATGGCTAAGGTGAATAACAATGAACACTCGGATAAATAATGAATGAAGAAAATCGTATTTTGGTAACAACAACAAAAAAAAAAACAAATAATATTTATATTCATAAACTTGTAGTGGACGAAGGCGTCATTACTAATTTAAGTTTACGAGTCGACTCGACGTAACATGGGGTCATGATATAAGACGGGCAATAAGAAAGAACGAGTAGGCGAAAGTAACAAGAAAAACAATATATTAACAGAGGTTACATAGGGTTGACAGCATGCATAAAATTAAGGAAAGAGAAGTTCTTTCCCTGGTGAGAAATAAAAAATTGCGCCCCTAATTGCTACTCACAATTAGGGCGCGTGTGTTTGTGTGAGTTAGGGAGACATGTCTGCTCTTGTCCGGGACAAAATCCTAACTAGCGTACCACGTGACGTTCCCCTGCTTTTATTGGCATCGTTTACGCGGGAACTACGGCTGTCACGTGAACGCTGAATGACCATGTGTGTGTGTGGGGGTGTGAATGTATCAAACCCCACAAATACCCCCCCCCCCCTTAGATTGAGACAAATATTAAAAATACTTTTTTCAATATGTCCGTGAATATGTTGGTTTGATTACGTTGATGATGATGCTAGTAGTAGTAGTAGTAGTAGTAGTAGTAGTCATGCCAAAAATAACAGAAAAGGCTGGTTGCTGAAAAAAAAAGGTGGGTGGCACGGACGTGGTTCATAGGTGTGGGAGAAGGTTGCTGGAACGTATGACCGTTTAGACTGATGGTCCGTCATATTGGATCCTCGAAAAGCACATGGTGAAATGGAAGAGCGAGAAAAATTTTACGTTGAGCAGTGTGTATGTAGAGAAAAGTCGTTCTCACTTTTGAGTTGAAGTTTGTATAGCGTCGTTAATTGCGAGTGAATTTGTGAAAGGTGAATTTTTTTTTTTTTTTTTTGGTTGTCTCTCGTAGGCTGAAGAGAAAAAGAGTCTGAAATGTGGCAGGATTTGCGACGATGTAACCCTGGAAAAATATTCTCGGTGTTTGATATGGCTGTTAAAAATCTTCTAATTTATTCCAATGCTCCACGTTGAGTTGCTTGCGTTTGTAAGAATTCCCGTGTTTTGCTGTGTGTGTGGATTTATGTTGGCGTTAGAAGAATTAACAGTTGGTTATAAACTTTGATTTGCAAAGTGGTCGATTGAAGCTTGTGTTGATACCGAGTGTCGACGCGTGTTTGAGAGTACTCAAGAGATATCTGGGTTTAATGTCGAATTGTTTTTGGATGTCCCCATTATCCAGTATAGGTAATTCGAATTTTTTTTTCGATCTCTTAGTAGTTCTGGTTGAGTGTGGAAAGGCGTCAGTAAGTTGACGTTGCGTTGAATGATAAAAAACGTCTTTAAATCGACGTTGTGCCACTCTTTTTCTAAACAGTCTGGGAGAAATGACAGTTGTGCTGTCTAGTGTGCCATTGTTAAACTGTGCAGAGTTCTATGTGTGGTCGCCATATTATGTAGAGTGCTGTGGAAAAAGTTGGGAGCTAACGACGTTGAATAGTAGTTCTTGTTGATAGACGAAGAAGAATTGCTGGGTCCCATTTCCAACGATGCTGGACTGAATTACGTCGAATCGACATCACGTCGGCGGTCACCATTGTAGTGGACGAAGGCGTCATTACTAATTTAAGTTTACGAGTCGACTCGACGTAACATGGGGTCATGATATAAGACGGGCAATAAGAAAGAACGAGTAGGCGAAAGTAACAAGAAAAACAATATATTAACAGAGGTTACATAGGGTTGACAGCATGCATAAAATTAAGGAAAGAGAAGTTCTTTCCCTGGTGAGAAATAAAAAATTGCGCCCCTAATTGCTACCCGCAATCTAATAAGAAAAAGGATTGACTCCGTACTGAAATAAAAAGGCGAAGTCTTCTCCTTCTCCCTCTTGTGTGTATTTTTCTTTATCTCTTCTGCTTCCATCTCACCATTCTCGCAGTCAACAAAGAAGAAGACGACGACAACAACAAGATACTTCAACTGGTTCCTAAAAATTAACGTTACGATATGTACAACTTTCCTTTATTGCTTTACCTTCCTTTTCACTTTCTCGCCGGCCATAAAAGAAGGAAACGAACACAGACTTTATTAGTATCTTGTTAATTCTGCATACACACATTCTACTTACTACCTACAACTAGAACTCTGGATTCACTTAACTACGTACTACATTTTTTCTTTGAACATTTAACTCCTACAAATTGATGTTATTCTGTTCTGTTATTAAATTCTACTTTAACATACAAATGAAATACTTTTATTTTTCTAACCTTCAACCTTCTGACGATTACGAATAACCTTAAGTTGTAGGGAGTTCGGTTATGTTTGGCACAAGGCCAATTTAATAAACATTTAACCTTTTTCCTACTTCAGCTTCTGCACTATGAAAGCAAACGAATATTCTGTCACAAAGGGATATGTTTTGTTGTATTGTGCATATGTAGGGTGATTGCGATGGTTGATTTTTTTTTTTATCTGAGCTTCGGCCATAGTTATGATGTGCGTTTGCGCGCCTTTTTAGTCAGTAGGACTTTTTTTAACAGCACGTGGTTATCTTTTTTATCTGAATAGTTCTTTGAAGATTGTTTAAGCCACTTCTGTTTTAGTCGCCATGATTTAGTCAGGCTTTTACTTCGTAGTTGTCTTCGAATTGTCTTGTTGATAAAATTCACAATCGGGTTCACCGCCAAAGCTTAGTCATAGTCACCAAATTGTTTTTATTCACACATCGGGATTACCAATTGTGATGATCGAACTTAATCAGGTTCACCAAAGTCTAGTCTGAGTCGCCAAATTGTGGTGGGACACGACATAATATTCCACTTGTTTTAAATTTTATGGCCAAGGGGAATAACAACGGAAACACAAATAAGGAACGAAAAAATTCCGGATTTTGGTAACAACAACAAAACAAATAATATTTATATTCATAACATGTATAAAATATGAAGTTGAAAATATATGCTGAGAGAGTGATAGAAAAAAAGTAATTGTGACTTTAAAATTTAAGTGTTCAATGATGAATTGATCTAAAAAAAAATTATTAAATAAACTATCTCTCTTTTATGTTCAACAAAAAAAGCATTGTATACAAAACATTTTGTCGAAAAAAGTTTGCTTGAAAGTAAGTTGAAATGTATAAAATGTTGAATGATTGTTCCTTTGAGAAAGTTAATATAAATGTATGAGTGAATAGAGATTTCTGAGTGAGTAAGTATGCTGCAATTTTGGTATGTGTGTTAAGAGTTACTTAACTTGGCAAAATTCAACAAGTAGTCGCGAAGATTCCAGTGACGCACAGTTGACGTTCGAAATCTCATTGAGGATTTGGTCGTAGGTTTTCTCTTTTTATGTAGGTACCTCAACTAATCTTCGATATCTAACTTTTAAATTGAATTTTTAAAAATAAAAAAGTTTTTTTAATCTTTTATTTTAGTTTTAATTGAAAGCTAATTGATTAAATTTACTATTTCCAGTAAATACTCTGGTGTATTTCAAACATACATCATATTGATTGGAATCTAGATTTTTTTAATGTTTTAAATCTTTCAACTTTTCGGTTATTTTTTAGGGATGGACACATTTGTAAACAAAAGTTAATTCTCAGATTTAAAAATCTTGCAAAATTAAATATACATCAGTGACACATTATTTTTGGAAAATAAGTAAATTTAATATTAAATTAATCTGATTTATACACGTATTACTTATTTATAGCATGAAATTTAGAATAAAACTCTTTCTTAAACAGAGGGTTGAACTTTCTAATCTTTTTCCACCGTATATCAAATATGTTGACAGGTTGACATGTGAGATAAGATATGGCAATCAGAAGTGATATAATTGTACAAATTTTGTTCGTGTAAAGAGAAGAAACTCTGAAACATATGACTTTTTTAATTTACACATAGAAATTACCATACAAAAAACTTCAAATACACAAAATAAATAAATAAAATTATTTTAAGAATAGGAATGTACGACGATTTGTATTAAACTTTTTGATTTTCGATGAGTAAACATAATCTTTGCTTAATAAACTTTAAACTAACCCCAACAACTCTTTGAAGTATTTTAAAAATATTTTTGCAACTTTATAAATTATTATAATTAAAAATAATGAATAAAACAATTCTTTTAAAATTTCATTATTAATTGATTTTTTCTTCTTCAGACTATAATGTCCTTAATTTATATTATTTATTCAAGTAGTTAAATGTAAGTCAGGTGGATCTATGGTGGGTTATCAGTTATAATGATGTGTGTGTGTGTGTCTGTCTGTGTCTGTCTGTGCGTGTGTGTGTGTTGAAACAGATTAGTTTGATTTGACCTTGTTAGTTTGACAGCCCAACATAAGAGGGGTATAAAACAAGAAAATCAAGAAATTGAAACAGCAAATTTATATACATATAAATTAATTCAGGTTTAAAAAAAAATTAACATGTATTTTTGGTTGATACCGGATTGTTAAAATGTTCGTAGAAGTCTTTGTAAACATGAGTTTATGTGTACGTAGACAGGAACGTACGTGTGGACGTATGTATGTATGTATGTATGTATGTATGTATGTATGTATGTATGTATAAGCGTTATCGTTGGGTCGGAATGTCTTTGAAGTAATCGCTCAGTCTTAAAATGTTCCGTTCGTTTATAAAAAGAGGTAGACGGGTGAAACGATAAGAAAAGAAAGAGGTGAGAGGGAAAGAGAGAGATAATAACGATCACGTGACGTTTGTCAAGGGACATGATAAGATGCTCGCTTTTCTTTCTCTCGAGTTTCATTGTATAAAAAATACAATTGTGGCACAAGGCCAAATATGGGAAGGGGAACTGTCATGATAAGTAGATAAGTTGTTCCCCTTAGCATGATCCCTTAAGACAAGGGCTTATAATCTGCCCTTGGTTTTGGCACTTCCTGTAATGACCGAGCATGAATAAAACATGTCAGATCCGGAGTCCCTGCCTTCCTTCTTGATATCGAATCCATCAGCATGAATGGATCACATATAATGTAACATGGTGTCAGAAAAAGGGATTACAAATACCCACACGGAAAACAGACTTGGATATTACGGAGGAAAAAGGATTATTTAGCCCAATTTTGGGACAACCCTTAAAAAAAAAGGGAGCGTCAACACATGCGCATTCGCCAACGAAGGTAAGAGAATTTTCTCTATAATTTAAAAAAAAAATAAGAGAAATAACGGAACTACCATGGCAGCTTCATTCCAAATACCTCCACCAACGATAGATTGGTTTAGTGCGAACCTATCCAAGGCAATGGATAGATTTATCCGGCAAGTCAGGCTTCACTTTGATGGTCCGATGCAAGACGTGGATGATAATATCAAGTTACGGTATCTCCTTCTGTGGACTGGCGTCGAAGGACAAGAGATAAGTGACATATTCTCTTTTAGGGACGACGAGGAAAGAACTGCCGAAGCATATATTACACATTTTAAGCAGTATGTAAGCCCTCGTTCGAATTTTCGCGTGGCCAGACACGAATTACTACAATGTCGCCAAAGCCCAGACGAGTCTGCACACTCATTTTTGAAACGACTTCGTCAAATAGCCAAACAATGTGAATACGAGCAAGTGGTAGAAGACACACTCGTAGTTGACCTTTTCATATTCGGCATTTATTCAAAGTCGGCACAGAAATCCTTAATCAAGGAAGGGAGCGACTTGACCGTCGCAAAAGCTCTACGCATAGCAGAGACGGAGGAAGTGACTTGTAAACAAGTTGAGGCTATCCGTATCCCGTTGGAAGACAGTAGCACGCACATGATACGAGCAAAAAATAGACAGACGCAATGTGGATGCTGTGGCAGACAACACCCTCGTGGAGAGTGCCCTGCAAAAGGGAAAACATGCGTCTTATGCAACAACAAAGGACATTTTGCGAACGTTTGCCGAACCAAGAAACAAGGGAAAAATATAAGAACAAAACAACAGTGGAATAAAAACAGAAGAATCCACACAGCAACTCAGGACGAAAATAGTGACTCGAATGAAGAGTACTACTTTCACTCAATCCGAAATTTACCAACAAACGCTGCGGAGGCATATGCCAAACTAAAAATCGGCAACAAACAAGGACAAATAACTGTAAAAGCGAAAATAGACACAGGAGCAATGAGCAACCTGCTACCAAAGACGCTGTATAAAAAACTGACGGGCATTCAACTGGAAAAGTCTCCAGTCCGATTGATTGCTTTCGGTGGATCAGTAATCAATCAGGAAGGGACATGTCGATTAGGGGTAAGGTTCCGAGACAGACATATCATCACAACATTCCATGTTGTAAATTCTCAGGGACCAATGTTAATAGGACTGAAATCTTCACGGGATTTGGTGTTAGTAACCCTAAATTTAGCTGTGAAATCAGACACTCCAGCTACAGCAGTACAGTCAGGGGATGCTCAACGACCTCAACACAAGACAAAACCCATTCCAATGCCAATATCAAGCCTCAAAGGAATTGATCTCAATGTACACGCCACGATGGAATGTTTCAACTTCTCACCAACTAGGATAGAGAACATTAGGGTTGAAACATTACAGGACCCATTATTAATAGAACTTGCACGTATAGTGATGTCAGGGTGGCCAGCCAATCGAGCTAGCTGCCCAAGCCGCCTCCTACCTTTCTGGAACTTCAGAGATGAGATAGGAATTGAGGATGGCATTTTGCTCAAGAGTAGCAAAATCATAATACCAGCATCTCTACAAAAAGGGATACTGGAAGAACTCCATGCAGCACATCAAGGGGTAGAGAAAACAAGACTGAGAGCCCGTACAGTAATATACTGGGCAGGGATGAATAAAGACATTGAAGACTTTATCAATAGCTGCAAAACCTGCCAAAAATATCAGACAAGTATTCCAGCTGAAGCTATGCATCAGCACGAAAGCCCTACTTACCCATGGCAATACATCAGTGCAGATCTGTTCACAATGGCAGGGAATGAGTACCTGTTAGTAGCAGATCAGTACAGCCGAAGCCCATTCATACGTCGACTCAGATCCACCTCATCAGCAGCTATTATTAAACACATAAAAGCGATATTCGAGGAGAGGGGTGTACCGGAAATCGTATACACAGATAACGGCACACAGTTCACAAGCTGGGAGTTCAGAAACTTCTCAGCAACTTACAGTTTCTTGCACAAGACATCCTCACCGCACTACCCGAAATCCAACGGCTTTGCAGAAACGATGGTTGGAGTGTGTAAGAAAATACTGCTGAAGGCGCGTGAAACTGGACAAGACAGTTATCTAGCGATGATGGCTTATAGAGCCACACCAATATCAGCAAACCTTGGCTCACCAGCGGAGTTGCTGAATGGTCGACAGATACGGACCCCACTGGTGTCAAAACAACAGCTGGGTGAGGAAAAAAACAAGAATGGAAATTCTAAAGCAAAAAGAAAAATCAAAAGAATATTACAACAGGCAGAATAGTAGACAGCATTCACGTCTATACGCTGGACAAAAAGTTTATGTCCAGCATGAGAAAACAAGGCTATGGGAGTTTGGGATGATCCGTCATCATGACACCCATCCAAGGTCGTACATAGTTGAGTCTGAAAGTGGTAATATCCACAGAAGAAATCGACAATATATCAGACCAGCTAAGGGAGACCCAATAAGGAACAATGATGACCAACCGCCTACAACTGAAGCAAAAGGAGCACATAATAGTGTCAGTACTCCACTACTTCAGTATACTCAGCAGAGTTCACCAGTGACAGAACCCAAGCAAAGAATATTACCAGAGGAACGAGCACAACCCATGTTGGTAAAACAGCCAACCTCTGAACCCCCCATCAGCAGGCACTACAGACCCGTCCCAAAGCCGAGACGATCCATGCGGTGTGTAAAGACTCCTCAGAGGCTAGACCTCTAAAGATTCCCCCTACAAATATATAGACTCTAGCCCCCAGTAGCAATCTTAAAAAACTAGAAGTAAAAAAAAAAAAAAGAAAAAAAAAGAAGAGAAATTAAAAAAAAAAAGAATTATTAAATGAGCCCACTCTCAATTGAGAAAGGGAGATGTCATGATAAGTAGATAAGTTGTTCCCCTTAGCATGATCCCTTAAGACAAGGGCTTATAATCTGCCCTTGGTTTTGGCACTTCCTGTAATGACCGAGCATGAATAAAACATGTCAGATCCGGAGTCCCTGCCTTCCTTCTTAATATCGAATCCATCAGCATGAATGGATCACGTATAATGTAACAGGAACATTACTTTTCTTTGTCTCTGGTGACATACAAACTTGTTTTTATTCGGTTCGGGGGGGGGGGGGCTTGAATTGTCATTTGTAATTCACTCCCGGATGTGATTCCGGTTTTTCCATTGTACAACCAACAAACTTCGTGTCTGCTCGCGAAAGATCCGTTAAAAAATTTGTTTCTGAGAATTGAAGATTATTTGAATTTTTACTTCAAGATGTTTTCTGGCTTTCTATCGGCCGAAAACATTTCGCATCAAGGTGTGAAATATAGAAGAAATTTCTCGAGTTTTGTTTTGGATCTGCATTTGCGTGTGTGCTAACCAAAGTTTGTAAATACGAGTCTTTTTCATTTTTAACAAAAATCAACCAGTAAATGTTTAACATTTGAATTTTCTGTCTGGATCCTTTTTTGTTCGCTACAGATCACAACGAAGGTTGACATTTTTGGTGCATATTGATTTAAACACGTTCCGTCACATGTTTTGACGTGCCTTCGTTTTATTAACCAATCAGTGAAGATTTACGCGAGCTTTCAATTTTGCTTTTTTCATTCTAGCATCTGTGCTAAACAACTATGAGTTATCGTTCAGAAGTAAGTTTTGTGCTAATGTAATTTTTTTTTATCTGAACTTATGAGTGGCATGTGTAAATTGTCGTATCTGTTTTTTTTAATTAAACTTTGCAAGGGGGATTCCACACTAACCTGCTATTCAACTTGTAGCTGGAGAGAAAAGAGATGGATTAATATCTTTCCCGAGGTTATTTGCGCGTAAGTTAATCTAACGAACCAGACTAGAATTTTTTCTTAGATGTGTACAACAATTTCATATAACAATTTCCGTATACCCCTTTCACTTGATACCCTATGCACGTGCTAATTTTGATTAAATCCAGGCCTTTCCCAACTTAATTTTCAGAAATTCATTTTTGTACAGCTTAATGTTTATATCAGTTTGAGCAGAAGATATTAGAGAACTTAAATCTTCATTTTTTTTCTAAAATAGGTATAGTATAGTATGATGTTGGTTGCATCTCTGATGACAATGTCACGAGGCTCCACACACGCACGTGTGTGTAGGCTGTGTGCCACTTAGGAGCGAAGCAAAGAGGGAAGAAAGCTATGCACGTTGTTAGTTCTCCTTTTATATTTTCCTAACGCATGTGCATTTCTGCTTCGATTTTGGCGAGAGCATTCGTGATTGGTTGACTTTTGCATGACGTCCGTTGACCAAGTAAGCTATTTCTGTGTTATAGAAAAGAAAGAAAAGATGGATATATGTTTAGAGAGAGAGAGAGAGAGAAAGAGAGATGGAGAGAGAGAGAGAGGGAGAGAGAGAGAGTTTCACTGTCATTCTATTCGTGAAAAGGAAAGGGCATATTTCGGTATGTTTTACTGCTAATCACCACAGAGTCTCCCTCTGGATTAAAGAGTAAATACAATTTTTGATTATGTTCTGTACTACTATTATAATTGGTACACATTTTATTTTTTAATGAAAATAATCGTATTTATTCTGCTTTTTCCAGGTGACATGTCTACCTACTCTAGATGTGTACAAATTGGTATTACTGATTGTAATATTTTCATCAAACTTACTGATAGCGATATCTTACTCACTGCTTGCCTATTCATTTGATTTTGCTTGTAATTTTTATTTTCTTGTACAAATAGTTCTATATATCATTTTAATCTATCGATTGATACTCGTGTATGTACATCATTATTTAAATCTATTAGGTAATACTTCGGCTTATGTTATTCTATTCGAAACCAAACTTTATTGCAAGTATGCAAAGAATTTGGTATGAAAGTGTGTAATATGGTATTTTCTGTTATCATTTAACATATTGAATTGTGACATAGATTTACATAAATCTTTTATATATTCTTCTTGTACAGGGACATTGTTTTTAACATTTGCATTGTCAACTAACTGGTGAGGAATCAGTATGGGTGATCCAGTAACTGCCATAAATAATGCAAAATTACATTCATTTGGATTACTACAAATGCCTAAAAGTACAATAGATATGGTTGTTAACCATGACTTCTTTTGAGCCATTATTTTTGTTTTTTGCGCGCAATGCGCCTTTTTTTTTATCAATCCACTAGCAGTATAGCCCGGCGTTGCTCGGGTGTAATGAAAGCTTTAAAACTAATCCAATGGTCCTGGAGCTCAGACTCAGCCTAAAGAATATTTGTGTGAAGTTTGGTGAGAATCGGATAAAAATTGTGGATTTGTATAAAGGACATGCAGACAGATAAATAGACACGCACACAAGCATCTTGCTTTTATATATATATATATATTATTGATTTTCTGCACTATTGTAAGAACTGCAACCTTGAAACTTCTGAATATCGTTTCTTGTGTCTTTATCTATGAGTGTATCAAATTTGATTAAAATCGGACGACTCCTTCTATGAACAGATTTTTTCGATTATCGATTTTCGATATTTATCGGGGGTACCTCGACACAAAACCTAGCTAAGAACACTCGCAGACGCTTATAGTACAACTGTGTAAATTTTCAAGAAAATCGGTTCAACCGTTTCTGAGTCTATAGGTAACGGACACACACACACACACACACACACACACACACACAGAGTTCCATTTATAAATAAGTTTAGATTACACTATGGATAATACGCCGTTATTCTTAATTTATAAAATACTTTTGCTAATTTTTGGAATAATTCACTTTCAAATTGTCGACCATGATCGGTGACAATGTATAGTGGTACATCGAATCGTAATTTTGTTACAGCTCATCCTGAATTCGAAACGTGAGTGAAGATAAAAAATACTAAAAATTAAAAAATTTAATTGTTTTAATAGTGTCAAGCGGCAATCGTACATCAAAACTTGTTTCCTGGTGAATAGGGAGTGTAATAAACCTTAGTAGCAATCGCTGATTGGTCAATTCGAGATCATACCATTTTAAAAATTCAGCATTCCAGGAATTTGAAATTCCCCTCCAAAAATCCTCCTGTTACAGCATATGAAGAACTCAGCAGCAGTATATAAACAAAAGCGCGCCTAGAATTCGCTAGTGAGAAAAGACAGCACGACCAGCGAGATCGAACCAGCAACAAGCTCTAAAATAACTGAAATTCAGGCATAAGAGGAAAATTCTCTAACTGAAACACACGTCAAAAACACCAGTTCAACAATAACTAAAAGGAGTAAAACTTCTCACTCAGCAAACAAACAGTATCAAACAAACTGATGATAATTCCAAAATCCACCAATTAAAATTCCCCTTAACCAAAAGAAAAAAAAAAACTTCCGCAAGACGACTCCTTCAATTTTAGTACAAAGCAAGAAATTGTCAAATTCATAAGAAGACAAATTCAGCGAGCATATTTAAAAAACACATTTTCAACCCGCAATAGCGCTTCTTGTTTTTTAGTATTTTTGCATAACACATTTTAAACACTTATTTAAAAACATTTTAAAATATTAATTTTATACATGATTTGATGCATGAACATAGAACATTTCACCATTATTATTAATGAAAATCGAACTCTAAATCTGCACATTAAAATTCTGCATATTCATTCTTTACACACAAATTTGTATTATATAAATTATTGATTTAACTTGTAGGAATAGCATAAGCTATCTACCCCCCGGTTACAAATTATTCAACTTGGATTATTCCAACATAAATGCATTAGCCAATTAGTGCTCTAGATTGTAATTTAAGCAATCCCATTGGTCCAGACCCGGTTTTGCGCCAAAAATCTTAAGGCCCATTTTGAGCCGATTTTGAATCTCTGAATCTCTTGAATCTCTGAAAGGTATTTAAGCTGCCCCTTTGGGACCCATACTTCAGTGTATTCCAGTTGTCACTCGAATCCACGCCGGTCAAGTACATACGCTTGGACCCCGCACTTCTCATTTCGCGCGTTTACTTTCTTCACAATATTTCATTTCTACGTGCTACGGATTCTTGGGTCACTCACAGTTATTCACAGTCACTCACATTCATACGTACACACGTATAATACACCTTTCTATTTCAGTCGGAGACTTTCATCGTTTGTTTCAAGAAACTTTCTTCGAACTTGTTCTAGTTCAATATTACTCTTACAAACAATATTTGAAACCGATATCCACATCTGTAGAAAAGTAAATGTTCAGATTTTCCATGCATAACCTGTTACACTTTCTGTGACTCATAACATGAATACTGAACATTCTTAATTTGAAGATTGTGATATTTATTGTTTCACCTTATTTAACTGAAGGTATGTAATTTTTGTTTGAAACAATACTTTGCATTCGAACTATCTGCAAATTACGAACATTTCCTTTTTTTGCACTTTGATTGACTCTAGTCTATTTTCCAAATTTCGTATTTGATTTTTCATCAAATATTAATTTGTCAAGAACTCTATTCAATATCGAATATTTCGATGAGAACTTCATGAACATTTTTCGTCTCATCTAACATTCACATTTTGTATCATTGAACCTTATTGATTATTTGTTTATTCATATAAATATTCCATTGTTGTTTAATAACAAATCTTCGTTTTATTTTACAAATTGCCTTTGAGAGAGAGAGAGAGAGAGAGAGAGAGAGAGAGAGAGAGAGAGAGAGAGTTTCACTGTCGTTCTATTTGTAAAGAGGAAAGGGTGTAGCGTAGGGAGATGGTTAACATTTCTTTGATTCGGCCTTGTGTCAGATATAACCGAACTCCCTACAGCTTACAAGTTTTTCTTCTTTTTTTTTTTATCCAGAATTATCATCAGACGAATTATCAGAAGGTTTTCATCGTTATCAGAAGGTTGGTTGTCGGCAGGTTGGAATATGTGGAATTGTGTGAAATAGTGTAAGAATAAAATATACATTTTTCATGTTAAAATAGAATTTTATTAAAAGGAAAGAATAACACAAGTAAGTTGTATAAAATGTTTGTAGTAGTAATGTAGGTATTTAAAACGTCTGCACATGTTTAGGATTCATGGTTGTGTAGTAGCAGAATGTAAGGTTTTTGTTCCTGCCTCTTTTTAGTAGGTTGCGATAGGTTTAGAAAAAGAGAAGGCAAAACAAATAAAGAAGTTGTACTTAACGTGTCCATTTGTTCTAGGTGTGGAGTGAAAAGGAAGAAAAGAGAATTGGAAGAAGAGGTCAAACGAAACTATGACGTGCCCTGAGTTTTTCTTTCGTTACATTGCCACAGGTCCCAGCTAACCACTCCCATGTCGACTGCCTTTGACAGGTTAGCGTAGTGGTTTTTATAGTCAAGCTTCTCATGATGCCGGCTCCAGCAAGGCTTTTCAATTCTAGGTGTGAAAATACAAATTTGCTGTTTTTAATCCAATCAGCATTCAGAATTAGCATTTCACACTGACTTGTGAATTTTTATTAGTTGGGTTTTTCCAAAATGTTTTTAGTTTTTAATTTCTTATCCCTACAAGGGTATATTTCAATAGAATTTTACTACTAATCACCACATAGGATTACCATTTAACGGAAAATCTGCTCTGAATTGTAAAAGAAAAATTAAATGACACTAAGACATTATTAGAAAAGCTTTTAATTGTTTTTATGAATAAGATATACTATGGATGTGATTGACTTAAGAATTTTTTTAATGAATAATAAATTTTTACAAACATTAATTTAATGTTTTTTAAATTGGAAGAACTTATAAATTTTTTCTAAATTCTGTATTAATTTTTACTTGTTAGGTGATGAATGTTATTAAGTAAAAACTATATTTACTAATCATAGGTGTGGAAAATCTTACTACAATTTAGTGAACACCAGTATTTCAAAAAAGTATTTTGAATGTTTTTTTTTTTGTTTTTTTTTTGCGTGCGTGAGTACTGATTTTTGCAAATACGGATGTCCATGCACAATATTATCAGAAAATAAAAACAATAACTATAGTGAAATTTAAAACCAAAGTACCTAAAATTGCATAAAATATTAAATTACTTTGAATATTTTCATAATTTTTTAAGATTACTGCGTAGTTAAAAATTTATATTAAAAAGGTGCTCACGTTATATTTGCCAAGTAATTTTTACAGATATCTTCCCCTAGAAAAAATGAGTTAAATTTCTCAATGTCAATAGAGCTGTCAACACCTCATAAAAACACCTACCACCATGCTAAAAAATGCTTTTCTGCATTATTTTAAACTAAAAGTAATATTTGTTTCAAATCAAATTGATTAAACTTTGCATCAGATAATCTTTCTCAAATAAAGTTTCCAAGAAGTACATTTTGAAAGATTTTTCAATAAAAAAATTATCTTTTACTGAGAGAATTTTAAATATGACTAATATTACCAATTTTTAGCAATTTAAATAAAAAGATAAAACAATCTTCCAATTTAAATTCATTTTGAAATACAGCAAAGTTTTTTGTTTATTGAAAATATTGAATTTAATCTACTAGCTTGAAATTAAAACTAAAATAAAAGCTTCAAGAAAAGGTTTTCATTTTCAAAAATTCATTTTAAACCTTAAGTACCACTTTTCTTTGGAGGTACTTGCATGAATGTAATTTGTGTTAGATTAATGTGAAAAGAAAAACATTTATTCTAAAAGTAAACTTTAGAGACATTACAGTATAAAGTATTCTTTTATCAAATGAAATAGTTTTGTTATAATTTTGAAAATTTTCTTGGTAGCGAGAGGGAATTATGCATGAAAAAATAAAACAAAGATTAGTTTCTAAACTAATAAAAACTTAAAATACATTATGTTTAATTACTGAAGTAAGTGTTGGTTATTCTCAGAAAATAACTTAAACTTCTCAAACTTAATTACTTGGTTATCTTCCTCTCTATTGAAGGGATTCTAGGGTTCATATGCATGGCCTTTGTGTCTATGTTTGTGAAAATCCAGTGGCAAGGGAATTGTCTCTTAAATCTCCAGATTGTTCTTTTATACACTTCTGACTTTTGTTATTATACTCAATTAGTCATATCTTCTTCCTTTATTGTTCCTTTATTCTCGGGATTATTCCTTGTTAGATAGAATATCTGACAGTATAGATATGGTTCTTTCACTCTCTCTACATTCAAAATTGCCTTCAAATTTACCCATTGTTTTTATAGTCCTTCCATCAAATTGCTTTAATTGGATGCTACTTTTTTTAAATTTAGGTTGTCCTAATTTTATCCAGAAATTTTTTAGTATCAATGTAATTTCACTGCCTGTATAAACTTGCATGTGAAATACTTGGCCATTTATCTTTATTTCTCTCTACCTCTTTTTTGTATATTCATTGTAAATATTTCAGCTTCTTCTTCCTTGAAGAGGGTTTGAACAGTTTTTACTCTTTCTATTTGTTTTTTGTATTTGCATAAATTCTGAAAATTATCTCTTTTTTTGCAATTTGAGCCTATTTTTCCTAGAGGTGGACATTTGTACTTGTCTCTCTTGTGATTTTTTTCCACAGTATCTACATTTAATTATGGATTTGGTCACCTGTATGTCTAAAATTCTTTTTTTGGTTGATTAAATTCTCTAATCAACTCTAATTATTGCAAAAACTTGACGCTAGCTTCTGTAGACATTCTAGTATTTTTTGTTTGTAGTTTTGGCTTTGCAAGCCTTGAAGTAAACTAAGAAGAATTAATTCATTTACTGTAGTCATTTCCTATGCTCTTAAGTTTTCAAATTCACAATAGTTGGATCACTCTTTCAATCTATATAAGTATTGTAAAATGGACACATTTGGTGCTTGTCTTGTATCTAAAAACTTGGATTTGTCAGCGATTACCAATCTTTTTTTTGGGCTTATGTTCTTTTTTATAATTTTCACAATTTCTTCAAATGTTATTTTTTCTAATCTGCTCAGGTAACACATTGTCAAAATTTTCTTTACAGCTTTGCACCCAACTGTAGCAAGAAATAAATCGGTTATCTTGTTCTCTCCTCCAGTGGTCTTTGTGTCACTTAATTTTTTTATTCTTGTAAATGCAGCAAAAGTTCTGTTTCTATGTGTTCTGGGTCGTCCAGCAAATTTAAGGATCCTGTCAGTGATGACATTGTTATGTTTTGCATTTCTTTGTGTGTAGTAGTAGTAGTCATAGCACAGCTCTCTGCATCCTTTGTGATGACAGGGTTTTCTCTTTCTTACTTCTATAGTTATTCTCTATTTATACTTGTCTATTAATTTGCATAGGATACTACAATAGGCTTAAGGAATGTCTCCTAGCAATGATTTTTAGTAAAGTCAAGTGGTGTAACCTACAACTGTCATATTTCAAAAAGGCTTCATTTTTTTTAAACACAGTAATTTTTTAATTTATTAGGAACACAAATATGAAAAAAATAAGATTATATTTTAGAATATCATCAATGACCTTTAGTCTTTTATTAACTAGAGCAAAGAATGACTTCTTAATCTTAATGCCTCCCCCCAAAAAAACTGCTGTCTACTAATCATCTAAGAAACTCCTTTCTGCTTTACATATCAGATAAAAAAAATTAATCAACAGATTTAAAAACTATATTTTTATTGGGAATTGTAACTTGATAAAACAGTTGATAAAATGATGTCAAGAAAATTAATGGTAAGAAAATGCACAGGTAATTTTGACAAAACAAGATAAGGAATTTGCATGCTTGAAGTAGTGTCAGTTGCTCATTTCAAGAATTCTTAAAGTCTGTAGTTTTAATGTCATGATATAAAGTGTAAATGTTCTTACAAAAAAATTAAATAATCTGACAAAATAATATTAAAAACTTACAAAGTTAAGAGAGTTCAAAAGAAATATGGTTTGCATACATTTAAAAGTAGATAAAGAGAGATAGTTTGAAATACTTAACTTTTTTGACTTTTGAGAGAAAATTCTTTGATGTGTTGCATGCTGGTTAGAAACCAATAATATAATTGCTGAAGAATTTTATGCTGGCAAGCATTTCAATGCTGGTCACGAGGAACTGAACTGAAACCTCTTTTCATTAATTTAATTTTTCTCCTCATTTTATATCAAAAAGAATTTCTTTTATGCTCACTACTGTCTTTCCTTCTTCTTTTTGGCTCACAAGCTAATTTCTTTGAAGCCAAGGTTTTCATTGGTCCCAAAAAAGTTTCACAGAAGCTTGCAAATTTCTTTCTTTCTTTTTCTTGGCTCATTGGTTAATTTCTGTGAAAGCCAAAAATCTCACATAGGCTCACAAATTTCCTTTCTTCATCTTCCTCAGTCTTCTGAGTTTAAAGGGTATTATCATTATTTCGCACTCACTACAAATTCTCCGAAAGATTGATATTAAAATTACATTAAAATCAATCAAAAGGACAATATTTTTGGTTGTTGTGCTCTCCAGCCTTCTTAAGGTGTATATCAATCTGGGTAATCAAATGCCAAACTAAATCATTTATTTAATCTATAAGGGTAGCCTGTTCAGGTTATATTGATCATAGTAATCTACAGGAAATTTCGAAATGAATCCCTTTTGTTAATCTATGAGGGTTCAGTTTGAAATTCTCTGTAGATTATCCAGATCGATAGACACACAAAGATAACTAAAGGGCACAACAGCCAAAACGTGATAAAAATGAAAAAAGAAGAGGACAACAATTCAAATAAAAATAGAGTCAATAATAACTCATCATCCCAAAAATTCAAACAAAACAAAAAAATGTTAATTATCAACATAATGTATTGATTGGTCAATCCTGCAATATGGCATGTATTTTGACTTTTGTGGGGAAATTTAGATCTGTGAGGTTTTAGGCCTTGTTCAATAAATAATTACAATAATTTTTGTTGACAGTTCCCTTTTGATAGAACACAGATGGCAGCCATTTACTATCTTACACTGGAGGAGGCCAAATAGCTATTTATATTTCTCTAATAAGAGAATATCACTTGATTAAACATAAAAACCTTTACTGCTCTAATACATCTGCTTTAACAACATAATACAATACCTGCCAATTAGGATATATCATTACTTAATTCATCATTGACAATCTACTAAGCAGTTAAGTAACCCAGCTGTAACAAAAAGATCAAACAATAATTCTGACAACTAGATTACAGTATGATTCAAGATAATAAATTAATGTTTAAAAACAACCACTGTAGACTTAATGATTTTTGCATTTTCTTTGGATATATTTAATGTACTTTCCTTTGTACATAGATTTGAAAAAATGACTATTCCATTTTACTAGTCCTTTTGTAACACAAAGAAATGTTTTATGAGCAAGGTAGTGTCAAAATGCAATATTATGATACATTGTATGAGGGAATGTGAAAAAGTTTTAAAGCTTAACCAAGTTCATAAAATCTGACCAAACATTGTTGCTTTGTGAAAGGGCATTTTGCAGATCAACTCTTCATATCTGAAGGCTTTTAGAGTTGTTTTCAAAACATTCGTATTTTTAAAAGTTTTGGAGAATTTAAACAAACTGATCAATCTGTTCATTGTTCATGTTAGCTAGCATTTTAGGTATCTCATTTGATATTTCAAACATTTCTCAAAGTCACTTCACAAGGAAATAAAGAATCTCATTTAAGATTAATTTTTCCTTCCTTTCATGCCTTAAGTTTCCTGAAAATTTGAATAGCTCCTCCATATAAGTTTTGGAAAAGCATTGGAACTTTGTTTAATTTATAAACATTTCGCCAACAAAGTAATAAACTTGAAATTTGATGATTATTTTCATCTTGCTTGTATCATTTCAGTACTTCTAACTGTTATTTACCCTATTTACATGTAAACTATTATCCTCATCTTTGTTATTGTTATCACAACCTTTCAGCTATTGTGCCATCCAGCCTTCACCAGGTGTATGTCAGTCCAGGTAACCTACTAGTAATTTCAAAATGAATCTTTATTTAATCTACAAGGGTAGACTGTTCTTGTTCAAGTGAACATGTCTAGGGATATCTCTTCTATTTCTTATTTTTAGAGATGATCAGTTATTGTTTGCCCTGTTTCCACAGAGTCCATTCTGCACTACCTGGCCCAGATATTAAAATCACAGTTACTATACCACCAGATTTACAAACCAATATTTTAATTCAATAGGCTATTGTCTCTGTACCTACTGATGAATGCTGCTACTGTTTGTTATGCTTGACTGCTTTCACTGAAGTATTTCTCTTTAGTTACTGCAATATGTAAATAGTGTAAATGATGATAACTCCTCATCCCAAAAATTCAAGCAGAAATACTTCCTACAAACAGGATAAAATGTATATGTAACTGTCAGCATCAGTGCACGTCTCCATTTCTTCTTTTAATGTTCTGTATAGAACAAAGCTTTACATCAATAAAATTAATTCCTTGTGCTTCAAATGAAATTTTATTTGATCTTTAATTTGTTATTAACATTAGGACACAATTATTGTTTTGATTTTGTGCTAATAGTCTTTTTGTGAAGAGGAATTCACAATATAATTCATCCTTGCTGCCACATCTGGTCTGGTGCTTCTGCTATGTATTTAGTAATTCTTTATAAAATATAAAGAAGAACTTGCAATATTATTAGTCTTGACCTGGTATCTCAGCTTCAATCATTTACCACCACTATAAATTAGTTTTCCTGTACCTTTTCTATAAATATTTTCATGGTAATTTTTCAGATGAACTTTCTTCTATGGTACCTAGACTTAATGAATTTAAGTGCATTATCAGTTTGGCAGCAAGGTCTCATCACTTTACAGTTGAAATGGCTAGATAAGTTCTATGATAAGTTTTTTTTCTTGTACTTCTCACTTGTGGAACTCTCTTCTGACTTCTTGCTTTCCAGTAAAGTTTGATCTTCAAAAAAATTAAATGAAATGTTAATTGTTATCGTCTGTCTTGATTCTTGTTCGTTTATTGTACCTATCACTTAATAGAGATTTTTTCTCATATTCTCTCATACTCACTAACCCCTTGCATCTTGGTAGTTTTATTGCCTTGCTCGGTGTGAAATGATTAAAAAATGGAAAGAATAAAAAAATAAAAAGGACTTATCTTTTTGGTGAATAATTAAAAAAAATAATTAGTTGATTTGTAAGGAAATACAATAATGAACATTTTGAAAAGCAGAAAATCAATTTATCTTTTTTCTTTTTTTTGCCATGTATCTTTTATATTTCTAAGTGTATTAAGTGAAAGAGGTTTAAATTTAAATTCAAATAGCTTAATTATCATAGATGCTAGAAAGATGAAACTTTGCAACTTTATAATTCTATGTAAGTTTTAAATGATGTGTAAATAGTATCATTTTTGTATAAATTCTACTTTAACTTGGTTTCTTAATTGAAATATTGTGTTTCATTAATAATATTTAATATAAAAAGTGTTATTTTAGTTGAAGTTGTCCAATTCATAAAATCAATTTTAATGATGTATCTGTAATAATTCAAAAGTATAAAATTTATTTGCTTTATCAAATTTTTGATTTATATAGATTTTTATAATTCTTCCTGATGCACATGTAATAATCAGTACAGTGCTATATAAGTATTGAAGTCTATCAATGTCATTTGAATTACTTTTCTTGGATCTCTGACTGAAGTATTAATGAAATTTTAATAAATTTGTATAAGTTTAAATTATTTACATTGTTCACATTGTTGTCCTAATCTTTATTGCCATATTCATGACATTTTGATAAAAGCATTGGTTAGATCCAGTGACTTGACCCAAAGAGTTGTGAATTTAAGACCTGGCTATAGCAGTGGTGAACAAATTACTTAGAAAGTTGAGTTAAAGAGAGATAACTACACAACATCCAAAAGTAGCATGACACATGGAACAAAAATGATATACCCCAGTAACTGAAATAAAGGGTTTCGTTCAAAATTTCAAGCACCTGAAGAAGGTTGGAGTATACAACGGCCGAAACGTTGTGAATATGGCAGTAAAGATGAGGACAACAGCTTGAACAATGTAAATACTACCTCATCTCAGAATTATAGATGTATATTGTATGTTTTATTTTATTAATTCACCTGAAGCAAGGCAACAATGCCACTAAGATGCAAGGGGTTACTAGAAATGAAAGAGAATGAAAAGATTTTAGAAGGGAAGGAAAACCTGATTCTAAACAAAGATAAACTTAAACTCTAATTCAAAAGACTGGAGAGGAGTGTGAACTGGATGATAGGCAAAGCTACCTGGTACTGTTGAGAAAAAAATAATTAGCAAATAAAATTTCAGAGTTCAAATGGAGATGTTAGAATTATTGGGTTAGAAAGAACTGGAAATCCAATTGTAAACAAGAAACAAGGGATAAGCCTCAACTTCAGTTCAAAGAAACCAATAATTAACAAAAAATGTATAACTAAAGATTGATTTATTGTTTTTTTTTTATGTTATAAAAAGGAACATTGTTTTTTAAACTGTGTTACAAAGTTTCTCTTAAACATTTATTATAAGAGCATGGTAGAAATATAGAATCAGTGAACAATGGTAAAAACACAAGTTTAAGTAGAACATTGAGCATTTAATAATATATGTCTAAGCAGCTTTCTACATATATTACAGATTCTCTATCAGGTTAAATCTGGTGGATGAGAATATTTCTGTCACTTTTCCAAACAGGACACAAGAAGAAAATTAACTTCTCTTTACTCAAATTAACCCAAATAATTACAAATTGATCTGATGTATAAATCAATTTTCAAATAGATATTTTCTTGTTTTTTTCACAAGTTTTTTCAGGCTTTGCAAATTGTTACTGACTACAAGATAGAATTGTTGAACGTAGTTCCAAACAGTGAAAACTACCAAAAATAAACTCAAAGGTAAATGTATCTTTCTAATTTCAGATGTTCAGCTATCACTATACTAAGAGATAAATTACATCAATATATTTTATCTGATAGATTTGACACAAAGTTACACTTTGGAGGTAACATGCTAAATTCTGTACATTTAACTTTATAATAAGCCGACAAAATAAATCTGAATTTCTGCTCTGCCTGTAATTAATGTAGATTTTAAGCTTATAATTGCACTGATAGGGAAACTGAACAGCTGTGTAGCATGCACCAAATGAGCACAAAGTTCTTGATATGAAATTTAAAAGCTTTCATAAATGTAAAAACAGTTAAGCTTCATTAAAAAATATATTCATATAAAAATCTATGATATGAATGTATCTGTTATAAAAAATTTATTATATGAATGTATTTTTCATTTTGTTCTGTTTGAATACAGATGCCATTTCTTTTGTAAATTTTTGTTTTTAAGAAAAATTATATTTTAAAGTAAGAGCACATAAGTGTGTCTACAGTGGCAGGGAAAGAGGTTGATTTACATTATATGTATAAAGCCAAATGAGTCACTGACTGTGCATGCATATTTATGACAACAAATGTTCAATTTACCATGGACTTTAACTTTATGCAAATGTGTTGGTAATTTTAAAATACTGAAGCCTAAAAAGAAAATAAGTTGCATTTTTTTTTCTTGCCAAAAGTTAGACCATTGGGGTTGAAATATTTTTCTTTCTTTCTTTTTTAACATCACAAATTGTGTTCTGAGTTGCAAAGAAAAAGAAAAGGCAACTTTATCTTTTATATACATTTTAGGCTTCCATACTTTAAAATTATGTACAAGCAAAAAAAAACCATGACTTGCATAAAAATGGACACAAAGTCAGAGTTTAGCATTATAGTTAGATTGTAAATTGAATCTTAAAAGATTAATTTCTGAAATTCCAAATATAGATAAGAAAAATACATTTTTTTTATCAAAATCTTTGTTTCAATTTAATGAATCTTAACTCTCACTGATACTAAAGACACCCAGGATGCTAATAAGGTAACTCCTTGAATTGAAACTTTATCACTTAGATTAATGATGTGGGCAATTAGATGTTAAAAGCAACCTTTGCCATTTATGTTTTTTTATATTTTTAAATTTACACTCAATCTGCTGAGAAGTTGCAAGATGTGTGTCTTGATAATGGAGGTGTATTCATCAGAGTAGGCCAGCATATTGTCAACTGAATATGTGCAAACTATAAGAATTCTTTATGATAAAGTGGCACTGACACCAATTAATAATAATTTGGACAAGAGGTAGAAAAAAAAACAACTAAATAAGAATTCTTTGTATTCTAGCCCAAACATTTTGAACCTTTCATTTAAAAACAAAAATGAATAAGAGAATATATGGAGCAATGCATGCAAGTGATATCTCTTTCCAAAATCAGTTGCATAAAAAAGTTGATGGGGATGTTTTTTTTTATTTTTCAAACATGGTTAGTACATTGTAGCTGTGTTCGTAGTTGATATTATTGAATGTTGGCTTTTTTGCTTGTATTATTAACAATATATTTATATTTGTATATGTATATATACGTAGAGAGAGAAAGAAAAAGAGTTGATGGCTGCTGCCTCAATATCAAGCATGATCATTGCAAGACACCATATAGATAGGTTAAATATTTTATGTGATCTCTCATCATTTTAACATAGATAATGTTCTTTTTATTAAGCTAATCAACTAATGCATAAATAATGTTGTTGTCATGTAAATAATTTAAATAATTTTGTTTTAGCCTGATGAAGTATTTTCATCAATTGATCCCAAACCACTTGGTATTGCTTCTTTGGCTCAAGTCTATAAAGCAGTTTTGAAAGATGGTACACCTATTGCTGTGAAGGTTCAATACCCCCTTGTAAAAGCTCATTCTTTTGTGGATATAAAAACAATAACTGTAAGATGTCCTAATCTATTTGCTCTCATATAATTTTGCTTTGTTTTTTTATTTTGCAGACCTGTGTTATTCAATTAAAAAAATGATTAATCTTGGTAATTATTTTGAATTTATTTTTGAAACTTTGCAATGTAAAGGTATCTCCTTCTTGTTAGACCTTACAGTGCTAACATGAGTCATGCTGCAGTTGATCAGGAGATCAGTTGCCAGGGCCACTGACATAAACCAATTGTCTGTGGTCACATTTCTGTTGGTTTGGTGATAAGGCATGGTCAAATCTTTAGTGAACTGATGGCCAAGGGTTATGCCATCCAGGTGTCCGCTTCCCTGTCTCCCTAAGTAGGGCATGCCACCCAGCAAGTACTTGCTGCTGTTGTCATTCATTAGGACTAACTTTATTCCGTATTTCACTGGTTTGCTGGGAATATACATATGGAATGGTCAGTTCCCACGGAAGGCCAGCAGCTGCTCATCCACAGTTAGTTTTCATGAGGGACATGCATTTTCTTTTTTCACAGTTTGCAATAAAGATGTTCCAGATCTTCTGGATTGCTGCAAACTTATCAATCTGTCGCCTCTCTTCCCTTGTGTCTTTATCCTCAAACCTCAGACAATTGACTAGGAAGGAGAAGTGATCCTCTGACATGGCTGCACAAAGTAGAATGCTGAGCCAGTCTTGGGGCTAAACATTTCCCTTATGCCTTGTCTCTCAGGCACCCACTGAAGATTAGCACCCCTAAAAGTACCTGAAGCTCATCTGGTTCTAGCAGCAACATCCTTGCCTTGTGATAATCATACTTGGCTGCCTCTCTTGAAATTAGTACGTTGGTCCACTTCACTATTTCGTTTATAATATCATCCCCAAACATAAACTTCATTGCTTTCTCTGGAGTTTCTGCACTCCTTGTTTCTGACACAGATTCCTGGGGTGTAGCCATGCACAATGTTATGTGCTGCTGTCCTTACTGATGTGGTTGTCTGTTGACAACAGTTCCACGTAAAACCAGACTTTGATATTACTGTGCTTTTTTCAAAATTGATGATTCTAGAAACATTATTGTCACCATCATCATCAGCAGACACTGTCGAAGGAGGAACAGCAGGATCATCAGGATCAGAATGAGACTCATCATGGGCAGCAGGAGGTGCAGCAGGAGTCATAGGCTTTGCAGCACACCGAACAGATCTATGGAGCTTTTTTTATTCCCTAGCAAAAGCAGTCACAGCAGGACCAGTAGAGGTACCAGGGAGAGGAGAGGCTGGCTCATCATTGGCAGAAGCAGGTACAGCAGGATGAGGTACACTATTTATCTCTTGCTTGCCCTCCTCAGATACTCCATTTCATCAAACTCTTCACTATCCTCATCAGATGATGTGGGTCGTTCATAATGTTTATCAATATCTGAGTCATCAATTATATCAGTTTCCTGATTATGCTCTTCATTTTCACTTTCACTTCCTACTAATGAACATACATCTGATAAACTGGGGTTATTCATTATGTCCTGCAATTGTTCATCAATATATGATATTTTTCTGGTCATTTTATTGCACTGAGAATCAAAATTTCAAGTCTGTAAGTAAAAAAATACATTAGAAAGCATAGAAAATAAAATAGTACATGATTTATCACAGTTATGGGTATAAAATACTCCACTCAGTACCCCAATAAAATTGCACAGTTACACAGTTATGGGTATATCGTATCACACATAGTTTTATACGTGCTCACAGTCCTGGGTAAATTATGCCCAAAACAACTCCCACACAGCTCAATGAGCGCACAAGCAAAGAGACACTACCTTTCACCACAAGTGCACCAAGAAAGCTGAAGCTACTGTGAGACCCACGTGACTCACTCAGTGCACCACGTGGTGATCACGTGAAACAAAGAGTGTTGGTATTAGATACCCCACGACTGTGTTACAGGGTTAAGACATCATCATGACTTATTGAAATTATTATGTTGAGTCATTAATAATCTCTGTTTTTGTTTATCAATTTCATTCTTAAAAACATAAAGTAAAATTGCATTTTATTCACGCATATGTTCACCATTATTTGCTATGATTTGTTGCCACTTATCAGGTCACTTATCTTCAAAACTTTTTTTTCTATAAAATTCCATATGTTTTGATGTAAAAAGTTTTCAACCACCTTTTGAATGTGGTTTCTATTAGAGAAAGTTTTCTCCATCAAAAAGTGAATGTATGAGTCGTGTAATAGATAGCAGCCTCATAATGAGAAATCTGAGAGTTAAGTTTGAATTTCAGGTTTGTTGCATCAATTACACACAAATACCCTTGCAAAAGGTCTGAATCTATCTCGTACCCCAGTTATGGGTTAAATAGCAGGACTTGTATCTGGAAAAAATCATTGTTATCCTCAAAACATTCTTAATGCAATATTCACTTGTAAAAAAAAAGGATTATTCTTACCATCCAAAATATATTTCAACATAGAATAACCCACAAAGAGTTGATAAGTCTTAAAAAACAAATCAGTCAATAAATCTGTATCAAAGTATTTTGCAGTGATCAAAAAGGATAATAATTGGTTGGTGCAAGGTCAGATGAATATTGTGAATGAGGGTAGAACAGACCAACTCAGCTCAAAAATATTTTTCTATGTTATATTTGCTGTATATGGCTTTGCATTGTCATGGAGGAGGAGGACAATATTTTCTTATTGATAAGTGCAGGGTGCTATTCAACCAAACATTTATAGATATATTGAGGCTGCTGGTGCTGGATGTGTAAATTTTAAACGAATAATATATCAATGCTCCCACCACGTGCACAACATTACCTTTCTTTCATGGAGCTCAGCTTTTGAAGTGTTGTGGAGATTAATACTTGTTCATCCAATGTTGAACATTGTTAATGTAATAGATATGATTCCATGTATCACTGACATCTGGTGAACAGCTATGAAATTACAGATGACCAAGTGGTATAATTTTCAAAAATCAATTTTTGTATACAGACTTAACACAATTACATCTTTAGGAATCGATCTAATTTTGGCAATATTGTTTAATGCAGTGGAAACAAAAAACAAAGTATGAATACAATTGTTTTATAATTAGGAAAAAATAATTAAATTATGAAAACTTTATTAAATCCTTTTTTTTTTACTGAAACAATTTCCTTAAACACTTTATTTATGACTAGCAAAAGTATACAGCCTTGACTGGGTTAATAAATATCTAAAATAAATACAATCATATATGCTCAATAACCTTCATTAAATTGCTTTAAAAAAATACTAATAACCTTCACTAAGTCTGTGAATGCTGATTCAATCAGAATTGTTACATCCATGCAATTAACTGAATCATTCTATTTTAGCTTTAGAAGAATTTATGCAAATATAAACAAATATAGGACCTAAAATAAAAGTATTCTTTACAAAATTTTAAAATTTTCTTTTAAAAAATAATCTATTAATTTACAGAATTACTTTATATGAATTGTTTTTAATCAAGAGCTTTGTTCAATATCAATTGAAACTATTTTTCTATGCTATAAAATATTTTATTTTATTAACCATTAATTCCTGTCCTTGTCAGTATTTTTTTCCTATATATATTGAAATCTTAATGGACATGTAGTTTCTATTAGAAACTAAAAAACATTCTACTGTTAAAAATCTAAACAGTATCCCAAATAAATAATGAGCAGTTGAACTTTGATAAAGGAGTATAATGCAAAAGACTTACTCATCAATAAATAGGTAAATAGCCTCTCTCTACTAAAGCATATATAGTTTCATAGAAAGAAAAGCAACTCTTAAATGAGTATTCTAGAATGGCACACCAGAAAGAAAAGTGATCAATACTTACAATGGAAGAGCTTTTATATTTTTCATATTTTTTATTGACCCTTTTTCTTTTGATGATTTAGGAATTTATTACTCTTGGTACACATGCACACATGCACACACACAATTAATATAAATATAAAATTTGCTACTTAGCTGATTGATGTTATATTCAGCCCCCGGGCTTCAGAGTTTTATAGATTCATTTTTTGTATTTATTCGGCCTGCTCATCAGGAGGTTTCAGCTGATTTACTGCTGATTTTCTTATTTTTATGATTTTTACAATAAATTAAAAAATAATGTATGCAGTATTTACAGGTGTTATTTTTTTTTTCCTTTTTGTATGTGTATGTGTGTGTACAAATGTTCTTATTGTTTTAAGCATTATATTAGTGGATGAGCTATATGTTTGAATAGACATCCCTGTTTTTTTTAAATCACTTCATCTCCAGGCAGCACTGATGAGAACTAAATTTAGCCCCTGTGGGCTCTCATATTTATGAGTGTCACTTTTTACTGGTGTGGTAAGGATGCATAAGGGGTTTTATGCAAATATTCTAAAATTCTCTAAACAAGATTAATTTAACATTTGACCTTCTAATCATCCCGGCTGTTTTGCCAAATTTCCATCTGGGGAAATATGAATAAAAATCTTTTTCTTTAATCATTTTTGTCTATGCCTTTCAACAAGGTGGCTTTGACATTTGACCTCATAATCATGTCAGTTGTGTTAGCTGAGTTCTACCTGAGAATTTACGAATAAAAAAAAAATTAAAATTTCTTCCTTTTTTTTCCTTTTTGTATGTGTAATGCTGACCTGTTTCACTTATTTCAACAAAAGGTGGTTTTAACATTTGACTTCTAATTATCTTGGCTGCATTTTGCTGAGTTTCACCTGAGAATTTATTAAAATAACATTTCTCTTTCCACTTCTATTCGCCGCATGCAATGTTAGTCTGTTTCACTCCTTCCAACAAGGCTGCTTGACATTTGAGCTCCAAAAAGCCCAGATATGTTATGCTGGGTAATAACAATCATATTTGTGATTCTATCTCATTTCTATTTTTAACCAGTTTGCAATCTTGGGAAAACGAATCTCTTTCTGACAAAAAAACATCATGTTCTTTAACCCTTTCTTGTTTGAAAAAAAAAAAATTGTTTTCTCTAACTCGTTTTTTTGTCCGTTTTAGTTAAATCTTTTTTGTCTGTATGCCATGTTAAATACTGTCATATTGTACTTGTTTTTTTTTTTTTTTTTTTTTTTAATCGTATCACCCCAAGCAAGGCAGTAACGCCACTGATGCGCAGGGGGCTACATAATAGTGAAAAGATTGGAAAAGAGAAAACCGGAAACCACATCCTAAACAGGGAACAAAGGATGAGCCTCTTAACTTGTTCAATAGACATGGGTGGAGTGTGAACCGGGCGATAGATAGATCTATCTACTCCAATTGAAAAAAAAAAAACAAAGTGAGAAGATTGGAAAAGAGAAAGCCGGAAACCACATCCTAAACAGGGAACGTTAAGTTTGAAACACAGTAAGCAGATTGTTAACGTGTTCATAATTGATGTCATTAAGTGTAGGATTTCTTTTTTTTATTAGTAATGCCACCATTATTTTTAATCTTCTTTTGCATGTGAATGATGCTATTATGCATGTATTATCAATTTGGAACTTAATATTACCTCATCTCAGAAATAAAGATAAATTCTGAGGTGACGCCCAAAGAATCCAACCAGATCCTGATGAGAATAGCATTTCCTCCATTTGTGGCATCTATACCACCTTTCTTGCCAAAGCTAGCAATGTGAGAAACTCCATTCACCTCACCTCAGAATATGGGGGTGTCACATTATTGCATGCATATGTGAGATTGATGGACAGGAAATGTTTGGATTGATACAAGCCATCAAACTGCCAACATAGCTCCAAAGGGGGCACACCTGAGAACAATAGTAGAAAGCAGGCAAAGCCGTTTCCTCTTGACCAAGGTTGTACTAATGACAGTTGGGCAAATTTGCCCATTCCCCTCTGAAAGCTATGTCATTGAGAGATAGCATATTCTGAAACAATTGCCAGGTAAACGAAAACTCAGGGTTGCTGAGGTAATCCCCTGCTAGCACCCAAGACCAGAAAAAGCACAACTCAGTTGCTAACATGCCGAGCCACACACAGCTTCTGATATTCTTAGGCCATGAAAGGTTACTGAGCCAAGAAATGATCTTCAAGGCCATGTGTCACACTTACTGAGGAATCTTGATTGATTCCAGGGCTTACAACAATACTCTAGAAAAAAAGGAGTGATGGTAAGACTAGAGAAGGTATCCTTAACATTCTCTTCCAAAATTGAATCCTCTGTCAATGTACAGTATAGGAAAATCAACCTCAAGGTGAGTTGATGCATCACTGAGTGTGGTGTTAGCAGTCTTCCATGACACAGCTGCTTGACACAGATCTCTATGCAGACCTGATGCTTGCCACCATACCACAAGAGGGAGGAGAGCAAGTACTTGAGCAGCTTATTATGGTTCTTGCAGAGCTAGAATACAGACAACTGTTAAAGAATAAGAGGACAGATGTATGTGGCTCACGGCTCAACCCTGCTCTTCAGGAACAACCACCTTCGGAGCTAAGTCTGGACTGCCGCTCTGACCTTTGCCTGTACCTTTGACTAATTCTTGTTCAGCCAGAGTCTGAGCCCGAACCACACTCCAAAAATATGGATGTGTTCATCAGTTCAACTAATGGGCCCTGGAACAGTGACACTCACCCAAGGCACCTAACCGAAAGCCAGAAGACTTGTTTGGCCCTCGTGACCTTCATGTGCCATTCAAGCACTTTCTGTATCACCTCAATGTTGCTGCACACAACACAAAATGGTTTGAACACCACAAGGAGCAGTGATTCTTTGAAGGGTCAGGCTGCATGCCCTGTTCCTTAACTGGTGAAAGAGAGGCTCTAATGCCAAAGCATAAAGTAGGGGTGACAATAGACAACCTTGACTTGACCTAAAACAGTGCAAAAGTGTGCAACTGCTTTTTGTTTACCTGTACTAGTGCACTGTTGAGGAATCTGATAGAAGGGACTTATCCACTTGCAGAAGTCAGGTTTAAATCCAGTGTCTTGCTAGACAACAGCCAAGTACTCATGGTCAAACCTATTGAATGCCTTGGACTGATCCAAATTGATCAATGTGGCTTGCTCATTGTCTTTTATGCCCTTTAGGATTGTGTTGATCAGATGAAGGTTGCTCTGAAATGTTCATCCCTTCACAGCACAAGTTTGCTTGGGTACTAACAGAATCTCGGCAACTGACTGAAAAAGCTTTGTCTGGATCTCAACCAAAATATTTAATACTGTGTTTAGCAGAGTTATGAGCCTGTAATTATTGAAATCTAGCCCACCATCCTTTTCTTTTTTCAACAGCATGATCACACCCCTGGAGATTAATTCTGGAATAGAGCCCTGCCAGAACCAATTGTTGAACACGACAGTCAAAATCAGCATTAAGATATGCAACAGCTCCAAGTGCAACTTGTAGGGCAGACTATCAAGTCCCAGAAACTTGCCACTGCTGACCCTCTTCAATACTATGTAAACTTTGCGATCTCACCCTCTGTGATCTCACCCTTGCAGCTAACTGCTTCAGTCATCAAAGATAAAAAAAGTCAGCTAAATAGCTGTGAAACTCTTTGTCACAGAGACCAAGCTAAATTGCTCTTGAAAGTCACCAAAATGCCATGCACATGTCTTTGGTTGACCTCAGTGTACACACCTTCAGGGATTGACCTCCCAAATGTAATGATCAGAAACTCAATGAATCTCTTCCTTGAGACATCTTGTTTGACCTATGTCTGACTACCCAAACCACTAACCACTCACTTCAGAGCCTGCCTAGCTAAACCTATCTCTAGAGAATTCCTCTAGCTTTCGTCCAGGACAGACTATTCTTGAGAGTCTTCACTTTTTATCTTTATCTAGGGTGACACATTGACTATATTCAGTAGTGAAAGCTTCCCCCACCACTTATTCCCAATAACATCCCCTATTAATTCCTGTTGCACTAATCTAGCTAGATGTTGCTGAAAGTCTCGCTTGTCCATAAAAGACAGATTGAATTTTAAGTGTGGAGCCATTCTAGCCCTAGCACCTAGCACCATCCAGACACAGACAAGTTTATGGCCTGTATAGCCTAAGCACTGAAACGTAGGAAAATCTAGCAAATCTAGATCGCCCCTTCTTTTCTAACATTTTATCCAGATAGCTGGCTACCTGAGTAGATTGTCACTGAAGACCCAATGTCCACATCTTCTGTCTTGGATGAACGACCAAACTATCAATGAGACTAAACTCACTGATTGGATTAACCAAGCAACAATCTTCTAACCGCCTGCTAGCTCTTCAATCTCTGTCTATTTTGGAGTCCATGATGACATTCCAATCCTTCATTAAGACTAAGTGTAATGAATCCATCAAAAATGACCCCTATTAACTGATAAAGTTATATTTTTTTCTCCGTCGGTGACGCTTGTGTAGAATAGGAGGGCAGTCGGGAGATAATCATGCACATGAGGAGCCAGTGGGAGTTCTCTGTCTTCAGCTAAAAATTTTAGACTGTATATAATCTTTTCTAACTCCATAAAAGCATCGAAACTTAGCTCCTCCAGTTGCTGTTATTGCTGCTGCTCCTCCTCCTAGTGCTGATGACCAGTTTGCTGCTGCAGATGAAGCTGCTGATCTTGTTGAAGCTAATGCTCCTCCTTCTGCTGCTGAAGTTGCTGCTCCTTCTTCTGAAGCTTCTGCTTTTGCTGCTGAATAACATATTGCATCTTCTGCTTTTCTGGATATTGCTACAGCATCTTTTTATTCTGCCTTTGCTCCTTTCATGTCCCCTTTGTTCCATTCACTGTGACCACTGGAGGCCTTGCTAGTTTTATGCTCCACCACTGCATCTTTTGATGTACTTGGTTATGGTGCCAGGTTCTGGGTGAGACAAATTTTTGCCATGTGCCTAGTGGTGCCATGCAACAAGCAGCGAGATCCTCTACCCTCAACAAATATATGCATCTTCCGTTCTCTGCACATTAGTGTGTCAAGGATGTTGAGGAAACTCTTCCTATTTAGGGTTATCTGAGACAGAAGTTTCCAGTTGGTATACCTGCCTTACTCAGAACACAGGGGAAGTTCATGAAAAAGGTCCATAGTTATGTCCAAGAGCACCCCACGTACTGTGATATTTGTTTGACGGGTACCCATGTATTTGGTCTGCAACCAGAGTGCTTTTGTCCTCAGCACATTTCCTGCCAGTTCCTTTACCTCCTCCTTTGTCACCAGCACAATTTGTATAGACTGTTTCACCAAATTTTCAATGCTATCTTTAAGCTTTTAAATGCCTCTTCCAACACTTCCCTGCTGACACCGATCAATTTATAGGTTTTTACATCTGTTGCTAGAAGGGAGATGATTCTTATTGTTACTGCATGTAGAGCTTTGGAAATGGTCAACGGTCATCAAGTTTCTATCTTATACCTAGCTAATGTAATTAGTTAAGTATAAGATAGTAAGTTATGACTGATCTCTAACCACCTCCCCTTTTGACCATGTGCCACATTTTTTGTATATTTTACAAAAATATATATTCCAGCAACCTGAGGATTGCAATTATGTACATGAAACTTGAGTCATGGCTGGTTTCAGGTTTCAGAAAGGACCAAAATGTTAATTATATTTAGCTCTACCACCTTTGTGTGGTATTGAGCACTTTTTTATTTTTGTGTACCTTTAGTAGTTTCTTACTACAAGTTCCCTGTGCTATAATTTGCTATAAGTCAGATTTAAATGAAATTAGACTAGTTTTCTGTATTAGAAAGTGCTCAATACATGGATGAAGATTCAAAATATAGAGATTTTAGATATTTAGGTAGGAAAGATTAGCTGGTTATGCTACCATGGTTTTGACATTTTTGGTTTCATCAGGCAATTTGTTTTGACTGATGTCTTAACAGTTATTGCTTTTATAAGTTCATAACTTTTTCTAATATGTCTACATCATATTTTCTAATGTGTCTACATCCAGACATTAATGTATGGATGTAGACACATCATCACATGGTCAAAACAAATGTGTAGACACATGGTCAAAACAAATCATCTGATCAAACTGAAAAGTTTGAAACCATGGTAGTTTAATAGTTTAACCGGCTGATCTTCCCTACCTAAATATGTATGTGTGTATGTTTGTGTGAGTGTGTGTGTGTGTGTTTATTGTATATATATATATATATATATATATATATATATATATACAATAAACACACATATATAATAGTCTCTATATATAATAAACACACATATATCTCTACCATAAAGGGCAGAGACTAAAAAACATTATTACTCAAATTGAATCATAATACACTATTTTTCTGACCAAATAGAACTCAATGCAGTGGAAAATTTATTTTTTAACCAATCTAGTAATAATACATTCACATTCACATTCCAACAATTCTTTTTCATATTATAGACTAAAATGTACAAATCTCCCTAATCGCTGACACTTACTTTTACCACATATTTTTACCCAGGTTTTATTAACCCACAACTCCTACTGGAAATTGTAGCAGTATTTGCTTTTATTTACAATGTATTTTAAATATTACAATGCATGTGTGGAAATAGAAGTTGATGGTAGACAAGAAGTTGCTCAACTGCACTTATATTATTTGGTGATAGTTAACTATTTTAGCAGATGATGTCAAGAACAAAGTAAAGTAAAACTTTGAATATGGTCTCTATTTCTCCTTCTCTCATTTTCTCCCCTCTCTCTCTCTCTCTCTTCCCCTTATACACACTTGTCTCCATCTCTCTCTCTCTTTCTCGTCAGAAGAATTAAACCATTTCTTTTTAAAACATGAAAAGTTGCACCCAGTTTTAATTTTTAACATTATTTTTTATTTTATTTTTTTTTTAATCGTATCACCCCAAGCAAGGTGGTAATGCCACTGAAGTGCAGGGAGGGGGCTATGTAAGAGTGAAAAGATTGTTAAAGAGAAAGCCGGGAACCACATCCTAAACAGGGAACAAGGGATGAGCTTCTTCACCTGTTCAATAGACGTGGGTGGAGTGTGAACCGGGCGATAGATTAGTCTATCTACTCCAACTGAAGAAAAAAATAAATAAAAGAGTGAAAAGATTGGAAAAGAGAAAGCCAGAAACCACATCCTAAACAGGGAACAAGGGATGAGCCTCTTCACCTGTTCAATAGATGTGGGTGGAGTGTGAACTGGGCGATAGTTTGATCTATCTACTCCAATTAAAAAAGTTACAGGTGGTGAGTTAACTAAGTTTTAACTTAGTTAAAGTCCAATCAAAGAAATTTCTTAAAAAATAAATAAATACAAAATCATTACATTTACTAAAATTTCAAAATAAATCTAACCAACCTGACCGAACATGCTTCATTGCCAGTTGACAAAAAGAAAAATGGTTATTTTATCTAGTGGCCAGAGGAATGGGTTTGGGAGGTAGGTTAAAAATTCAACTAGCTAGCCGGAGGTGACTTGGCTGAAAAGAATAAATGGAACAAGGAATTTAACAGAGGATTTAAGGCCATCCAAAGAGATTTCTTAGAAAAAAAACAAAAAAAAAAAAAAACACACACACAAACACTCGTTTAAAATAAGGCAAAAATAAATAAATACAAAATCATTACTTTTACTAAAATTTCAAATAAATCTAACCAACCTGACCGAACATGCTTCATTGCCAGTTGACAAAAAGCAAAATAGTTATTTTATCTAGTGGCCAGAGGAATGGGTTTCATTTTTTCATGAATTTTTATGAATAAAATGTGTATGGATAGTCAATATGATGATGAAAAAGTATTTTTTACATCATTTCTTGGTCAATATAACTCCTTTCTTGTCAATTCACTTAATCCAGTGGTGACTATTATTTACTAATAATACAGAGTAAAAATTTCAGATCAAAATTCAGCTCATAACTATGTGAAGCTACATCTTTTTTGATTCAACATTTTATATTAAACTAAAATACTTATTTTCTATGAATTCATATGAAGCACTTTTCCTAGATCAAATACATTTTTAATGTCATATAGGCGGTCTTGAATCTCCTCAGAATCTTTTACTACGTTATTTGTGAAATGCAATGACTTCTTGAAAAAAATAAGTGTTTTCTTGTTGCCTTCTCCATAGTTTGGAATTCAGAATATTCCTTCTCTTAGGCTGGTTGCCACACAATATTTGAGAATTTAATCTACCCTGCTATTTAGCACATAGATGGACAGAGATGAGATAAATTCAGACCTTTTACTAGGGCATCAGTGCAAAAGTGAATACAGCTGATTAAGCCAGAATTTGAGCTTTCACTCTAATTATAGTTATAATGCCTGCAATGCATATTTGCTAAATACTGTACTCTTTAATTTCTATATTTTACAGATTTTATCTTACCTAAAATTAAAGAACTTAAAGGTGCATGAATCAGTGGATTTACTTAAACAATAATTTCTACATGTTAACAAAAACTGCTTTCAAATAATTAATTTTTTTAACAATTTTATCAAACGCGTTTATAATCCAAGGGAGGCAACTCTGATTTTTAAAATAAAGTTACTTACCTTAGATTTGCTTTTTCGGTGAGTGTTTCTGTTGATTATATGTCAGCAGACTAATCTTTAAAAAGACCATATTCCTGAAGCAGAACCTTGCCTTTGCACTCAAAGAAATGCCATCCAGTTTGAAGTGTTTCAAAAAGAAGTGCCGAGAGAGCTAATCAAGTTTTATCCTCGACCCACGTCTGTTTTATATTCCTATGTTAAAAGCTTTGGGCTACATCACACCCTCATGAGAGGGAGAATAAATAAATACTGAATACAAATTGCTAGATCTGCTGGCTTAAATACATAGTGGCGTACATACATACTTTTTAATTTGAGAGTAAATATCAATAAATTAGAATCTTTTATGTGCTGATGATTGTGTTGGTCAGAATGTGGATGATCATGTCTTTCCGTACTGCAACACTTTATCCTAAATAATATTTGTCTCTCTACAATAACTTCCAGTCCCTGTACAGCTATACATTTACACACGCTTATAAAGTAGGTTATTTGCTGTTTCCCTCTGCTCCTGCTGTTTTCAATATGTTCCATGATTGTCAAATTCACCAAACTCTGTGTTCTAGAAGTTGTAATTGTTTCTTTCTGATTCCAAGTACAAATATTCTTCTGTTCCAATTCTCCTTAAAGCTTCCTTATTGCTCACATGTTCCCCCATGTTACTCTCTGCATTCTTCTGTAAAACCACATCTCTTTTATCTCAAGTCTCCTCTCTATCTGTGAAGAAATTGTCTAGCATTCAATGTCATTTAGCAGTTATTCTTTAACTCTTTTACTATCGGCTGTCTATGCTGGCCTGTTTGTGGGCTAATAACAAATTGCCATTTTCTAGAATTAAATGACTATGAAGTTGCTGAAAGAAATTTCTCCTGGATGCCATTATTTTTATACTCTGTAGTTCAAACTAACACCCTAACACAATATAATAACTATTATATCACAAAACAGATTGCATTGTATGCTTCTATATGTGTACACTAGTATGAAACTAGTACTAAGTGCTAGTTAGTTTATAACAAATGCTAAGGACCAACATTTCACAGTGTCTTGGAAACATATATATTTATGCTAACAGCAGACAATGTAAGATTCATAAAGACATATAAAGTGTGTCTACAAGAGTAGAAATGTTAAACTGACAAAAAATTCTAATATTTCTGTCATTCTTTCTCATAACTTTCCTCCTATGTAACCCCCTGCAAAACAGTGGCAGTAAAATGCCTTGCTTTGGGTGATATGATTATAAAAAAAGAAAAATACAAGTAGAGACTTCTTAGCAGATTAGATAATTGCATGCTTTTACTAGCATCATTAATAGTTTTGTTTTTATGATAAATTTTTATGATTTTCAAAACAGGTTATCCCTACTCCTTTAGAAAATTTACACAATACAATCTTCCTATTGCTATCATATCTTTGTACCTTACTAAGCTAAGTTTAGTACATAACAATAATACTAATTGGTCCATGGTAACTTTCACTAACCTGGTAATACATGTCACGTGGGCAGGTCATCAGCAACTAAACTGTTTTTTTTTCTGGCGAGAATAGTAACTAGACACCAAGCAGGATTAAAAACAAGACCTGTCAAAATATAGGGAACTGTCTTGTAAGGTTAACAACCAGCTAGCACGATGAGGAAGTCTAGGTGCAATACTTATTGGTGAAACCAAAGCAGTGATGACTTGGCACCACCAGATGAATGGCTTCCGAGACTGAAGGGCAGAATTAATCTGGAAAACATTGGCTGTAGTTTGACCTGGAGATGGATAGTCTTTGCTAAGTTTACTTGCCCAAGGCACACTACATATAAATGAATACCTTTCCAGCTTTCAGCCCTGACATGTGGAAGGAGCTGGTCAGGGCTCAGTTGCACAGCAAACTTATGACAACACATGGGATTGCTGTTACTGCTGCTGCTGTTGATAATTATGGTGGTGGTGGTTTCATGTAAGGTATTTATTGGGGGGGGTATGGATTTCTCAAGTGTTCACAAAACAAATTCTCTTCTCTTGCATTGTCAAACGTAATGGAATATCATTGATTAAATATTTTTGTTAGGATACTGGATAATAGTATGTAAGAAGAAGTGCAATCAGGCTTTCTCTAAGAGCATTAATATAAAAACAACAGATTTATAGCAAATGATTGCATATCTAAAAAATTAACTGAATGGTATTGTAGTAACTTGAAATCAAACTGACAAATATGGTTCAGTATAAATTCTAATCTGATGAACATTTTATTTTAAAGTCAACAAGAAAAACTTGTTTTGAACTAAAATCTTCTAATTCTGACTTCAAAGGATTCAGCTGAAAAGGAAACATTTTTCTTAGATTTACTGACCAAATTGTTTTATCTGACTAATCCCTATATAAGGAATAATGTCCATCAGTTTAATCAGAGCCAGGTTTGTTTCTCTCAACACTGTTACAACACACACATGTGCACACGCAAACACATAAATTCTCTCTCTCTCTCACTGAACATGCAGTCTAGCCAGTCAGAGAGAGTCAACTGTTCAACTTTGCAACCTACCCACCCTTACACACAGTACTCAGATTATTCCGTTCTCCAGTAACCAACTGTAACTACTTAGAAATAGCCATTTCATTTCATGCCTTCTTCAAAGATGAATTTAAAAGATTTTGTATTATTTTTAAAAACAATTGTTGCTATTTTATTAAAACTGCAACTTTGTTTTATTGCTATTTTTATTCATGCATATACTCTTTTTGTTTGAATTAAATTTCAACCTTTTGTTTTAACTCAACTTTGATGAGGCTATATGTTTTTTCTTTTGGAACATAATTTATCTGGATTTAAATAAAAAAAAATTTCAACTCCATCACAGAATAATGAGAGGTGCATAATAGCTATTATTTAGTATTTACTAACTTTTATAAAAAAAAAGGTGATTGCTAGGATTAAATATATTTTCTCATGTAAAGATATTTGGACCATTTACAAAACTGTATCATAGCACACAAAGAAAACTCTAAAAATAAACTTGTTGATTTTGTTTACCAATGAGCATAAAATTTAGAGGATGAATAAATGAGCATTAAAAACAAATAGGAAGAAAAATCCTAACATGGCTGCTACCCACTGTGAGTATTGACCCATCAGTGGCTGTAGAGCTTTGACTTGGAACCAAAAATGGGGGATTTATCCCAGTCAACAAGATCAGGCACATATTTTGATGAATGGGACAGATTCAAAATATCACTTTTACACAAATGCTGTGGAAATTATTGACTAATATCTGTGTGCTCTACCTTAACCTCAATTAAATTTAAATATAGCAGTGATTCTGACCTTTTTTTTGCCTAATGTACTCTTTTTCTCATATGTCAGAATGTCATCCCCCACTTTCCAAGATTCAGTTAGTCACTTAAGTGCCATACATGATACATGCCTTGGAAATCATGTCTCGAAAGAGACATGACTGACTGGATAGGAGTTTTTTCTGGTTTGCTATTTCTTTCTGAAGTAGGCTGGTTGTCAACCAAGGCTACAGAACCCAATCTGTCCTGCTATTCAACCCATAGATGGAGGGAAAAGGTATGGATTCATAGGCATTTACAAGTAAGTGAAGGCAATGAATTTAACTGAAATTTGAACTCAGCTCTCTGATTTCTTATTCCAAGTCGATATCCATTGCACCACAATGCACATCCTATTTACCCAACTGAAAAGGTGCATTCCAAATAATCGGGGAGCTGAGTTCAAATTCCAGTTGAATTCAATGCATTCACTTATGCGCAAATACTCTTGGGAAAGGTATTAATGTGCCTCTTCCTTCCAGTTATGGGTTAAATAACAGGACATCTTGTGTTCTCTAGCCTTGGTTGGCAACCAGTCTACAGCAGACAGTAATGGCAACCTACTGCAGAATAATCTTCTACCCAGTCAGTCATGTCTCGAAAGAGACATGATTGTCCAAGCATGTATCACGTATGGCATTTAACTGACTGACTGACATATATATTTACATGGATTATTTTTATAGAGGAGTTTTTTTACTCATGATGCCCCCTCTTTTAAAAATCAGGTGTTCCGTTCTGGCTGAGAAACCCTGAAATATAGACATGATAGTATAGAATAGTGAAAATAGCTGCTTTTGAAGACATGCCAACAATTATTATTATTAGAAAAATGATAGGAACTATCTATCCTACTTGTCTTTATAATACTTTTACTTCTTTTACTCTCTCACTTGCAATTTCACTCAACAAATCTCCCCCTTGTATGGCCCTTGTATTGGGTGAAATAATACTAAATAGATAAAATTAATTCAGTCAGTTAAGTGCTATATGTGAAACACGCTTTGAACGATCATGTCTCAAAAGACACATGACTGACTGGGCAGAAGATTATCACGCAGTAGGTTGCCATTGCTTTCTGCAGTAGACCGGTTGCCAACCAAGGCTATAGAACCCAATCTATCCTGTTATTTAACCCATAACTGGAGGGAAGAGACAGATTAGTACCTTTCCCAAGGGTATTTGTGCATGTGTGAATTCAAGGAATTCAACTGGAATTCGAACTCGGCAACCCGGTTTGTCTTTCTGAGTCGATATCCACTGGACCACAAAAAGAATTAAAATAAAAATGCAAACCACCACAAGTGCTAGAAGGTGTAAATGTTACAGGACTCTAGGACTGCACCAAATATAACAATAAAAGATTTTTTAAAAAAATATGCACTATTTCATAGACATGACCATTCCATTTGATAACATCTCGGCAAAAGAATTTGACAAACTTTCAGAATATCAGATTCTAGAAATAGAAATTGCAAGAATATGGTATTTAAATGCAACAACTATTTCAATAATAATAGGAACACCAGGAATGATAAAAAAAACTAATACAAACAGAGTGCGATGTATATATTGTTGCCATTTTATATTTTTAATTTTTCATATGCACGTTGTTTGTTTTTGATTTTGTCAACTGCACAGTATAGTAGGGTCAGTTGGACTCTGCCTGTGAGAAAAATGCACCATGACAGAATTCACTCCACCAGAAATTTGGAAACGACATGCTTGGCATTCATGCCATAAACTCCAATACAAACATTTCAGTGTGTTTGGGTGCCAATCTGAGGACAGTGCAGAAGATTTGGAAAGAGTTGGATGAGTCTAATGGTGATTACAAAGATTTTTGTCATCACTAGGTATTATTACAATGTTATGCTTATATTCATCTTCTCACAGAGCATCAAACTCAACACAGAGGCTTACAACAAGTGCATTGAAAAGATAGTGTAGCTCTGAGTCAAGAGGGTGGTTACTGGAATACCCTATGTCTGGCAACAGGACTCTGCACCATGCCACAAAAGCAAGAGAACTCAGTCATGGCTGTCAGACAATTTCTGCGACTACATCACTTCTTACATCTGGCAATCTAACTCCCCAGAGTGCAATCCTCATGATTATTATTTCTGGGGCACAGTTGAGCAAAAGATCAACAAAACTCTTTGTAACACCAAAAGATAAACTGAAGGCAAGGATTATAGCAGCATTCACCAACTTGAACAAGGGTACTGTCCGTAAGAGTCACAGTAGATTCCAAAGTCGCCTAGAGACCTTAATTGAAGTCAGTGGTGATTTTATTGAATAAATTTACTCTTCAGTATCACAAGATATTTTTGTGTAATTTTGGTAAAAATATATCTGTTAAAATGAAATGTCAGTGCTATCTTAATTTTTTTTTTTCATTATTTAGATAACAGTTCATCCATCGCACACTTTAAGTTTTGAAAATCCCAGGAAATCCCTTATGAGTACCACTGAAGCGTCCAGGAAAACTATCAATATTCAATATCTTTCTAAGAAAAACTTTCCTTTACCTCTGTTCTCAGGTAAAAGACATGGTAAAAGAATGTATAAAGCAGGAAAACTAAAAACAAAACAAAAAATAATAATAAAAATGGTGGTGGGGGTGGTTTTGGTGGTAACACAGTAGTAATACCCATGACAGTAGTAGTAGTAGTAGCAAAAAGAGTAATGACTGTAATAGTAGCATCAGTAAAACTAAAAACTCTAGCAGTAAGAGAATAGTAACAGCAATAATAATAGTATTTGGATTTACAGTAGCATTTGGAGCAATCATAGTAGCAGTAGTAGTAAGCAACATAACTGAACATTTAACAATAATGAAAAATAAATTTTGACTATTGATATGCATCATACGCCCATCCTTAACACTTTCAAAACATTTCATTTGAATCTTGCTTTTCAGTATTCAAAGTTAGTAAATTTCTTTTGGCATTAAAGCAAACTAATGGATGAGATTTCCAGCAGTCATTCATTTTTGCATCTTTAAAATGATTGATCCAGAAAAAATTATTTTTCATCCTTAATCCAGAAAAAATTCTTCTTGCATTCTTCAGCTAGAAAAAAACAATAATTCATTATTCATCCAGAAAAAATTACCCCTCATTCTTCATCTAGAAATAAAGATTCTTCATTTTTATCAGGTAAAAAATGATTCTTCATCCTTTATCAGGAAAAATGCATCTTCATTCTTTATCCAGAAACAATGATTGTTTATTCTTCATCCATAAGCAATGATTCTTCATTCTTCATCCAGAACAAATGATTCTTCATTCTTCATTTAGAAAAATCATTCTTCATTCTTCATTCACAAAAAATCATATTTCATTCTTCATTCTGGAACAATGATTCTTTATTTTTTATTCAGAAACAATGATGATTCATTCTTTATCAAAAAAAAAATATTATTTTTCAGCTGGAAAAAATGTCATTTTTAATTTTTCATCAGGAAACAATGAAGCATAATTTTTGATCCCGGAAAATGTTTCCTTATTCTTAAGCCAGAAACAATGATTTTTCATTCTTTATTTAGAAAAAATGTCTTCATTCTTCATCCAGAAAAAATGATTCTTCTTTCTTCATCTAGAAACAATGATTCTTCATTTTTCATCCGGAAACAATGATTCTTAATTTTTTCATCCAGAAATATTTCTAATAAAATAAGATATAATAAGCTGATATTCTCATGATATAATTATCATAGACATATAATAAATATAATAGTCAATTTGAAAAATTTTCTACTTTGACATCAGAAAAAGAATTTTATTTCTTATAAATTGTTGTAGAATGGAAAGTATTATCATTTTCTGATATTGGGCAAACTCGTGTGAGTCTGGGTAAAGAAATGGCACAGAACAGTAATTAAAGAATTACAGTAATTAATAAATGTATTAGGACATGTTATTGAAAGATAAGAAAAGAAATTAAGTTGAACTTATGAAAAGTTCAATAGAATCTTCACTTTGTGCCTTTGCAGTACTTACATGCTGCATGTCTCTTAGAGCAAAAAGAAATGCTTGTTATTACTCTAAAATCAAAAGGAAAACCTTTCAAATATCATGCCACCTGTGATTATAATAAGGAGGCAGTAATCCAACAAATTATAAACTGAACATTTTAGCAATATCAGAAATAGCAATATCATAAAATTTTTCATAGTGTATACAGAAAATAAACTCTACTTTCAACACAATTACATACCTACGTACATACATACCATATTAAAACACACCCAAATAACAGACAATAATTCAGTATTACAAAGATGCCTAAAAGCTTCCACAGTACAACACACATCATTTAAATGAAAGTGTCTATAAGTTAGAAATTAACATCAACATGTGAAATATTTGACTAATCAGAGATAACTAAAACTTTCACAAGCAGAGACAAACACAAAAGAGTACATGGCTAAATAGATTTTTCCTTCTCCCACAGTGCGTGCAGAAAGAAACATGTGTTGGCAACTTTAAATGAATCAACAACAACAGTAGAGATGGTCAGTAAATCTTTACTGATGATCATGTTTCAGCAGCTTGAAACAAATCATTTCCAACAACAACAAAGACAACCAGTGAATCGTTACTAATGATAAAAAATCTTTTCTTGATCATAGCTTTTTTATGTGGACCAACTATTTAAAGTTTTTCTAAATCACAGATTTTTCTGTGGACCAATTACCAAAAGATTTGAACTCAACTAAAGACTATTTTTAATAATTTTTTTACTTTTTTGTCTAAATACAAATGATTAATTTAAGAGGCATAACCATGTTTACTTTATTTTTATTTTAGTATTGTTTGGAATTTAGACATTTGGAATATTAATATAAAAACTCTGGACAAATGAATTTTCTATATATATATACTTTTTTTTTATCTGAATGAAGATAAAATAGTGTGTGTGTGTGTGTTCAATGATTCATTATACTTGTCATCTGTTATCACAACAAGATTTACTGATTAAAAAACATGTCACATGAGAAAAATGAACTACTTAATTATATGAGTAATCTCTTCTGTCTTGTAAAAGTAATAATTTAACCAATGTGAATCATAAAATTTCTTTTCATACAGTTGACTTCACAATAAAACTTGGCCTGTTAGATAAGCAAAATGATCAATGAACCATTTATAGTGTTATGGTTTATAAAATGGCGAGTGTTCTAAAAATAGAAAAAGATAGATACACTGACGCCAAGAATTAAAAAATGGGGTGGCAAAATAAGGAACCGTTTCTTTTGGTAGGAGTAGGAGTACGAGTAGGAGTAAGAAGTAGGAGTTAAGGACAGTAGTTTTGTGTAGGAGATTTGAAAAGAGGAAGACGCTAGTCAGTTGACCACTAGAGTCCAGAAGGGATAGGCTCGTTTACTACTAACATCCCACAGTGAAGAGAATTTAGCTAGTCTGCTCCTGTATCCACACAAAATTTAAAGGTTATAACTTGATGTAAAAACCTAAAGTTTTATACCAAAATAAACATCATTAATTCAAGTTTGTGTTATCTTCTAATTATACCAAAACGAAGCAACACAACAGTGGTGACCCCGACATATGAACAGAAAGCAACCTCATATATGCACATATAAAAGGATAAATGGAGCAAACAGGAGAGGAAACGACTCATCAAGTCAATATCAAGGCAGCGGAATTCATGGAAACTGCTGTAAATGGATGGTTTACGATATTAGAAGCCCAGTTTCACTTGCGAAATGTGACAGCATCGAAAACAAAGTTTTATACAGTAATATCGTCGTTACCAGCCGATAAAGTGGGGAAACTACCAAATACTACCCTAGCATCACAAAACTACGAGGAATTAAAACGGACTCTGATAGAAGCTCACGAACAAACAAAACCGGAGCTTCTAGAAAAATTAATGTCGGCTATGACTATTTCAGGACCACCGTCGACATATTTGCATGAAATGCTATCCGTAGCTAAACGGATAGGTATTAGCCACGACATTGTGAGACACAAATACCTGCAGGCATTGCCGTCAATAATAGCTCCAGTAATAGCCTCGCAAAAAGATTTAAACCATACCCAACTTGGCAGGTTAGCAGATGAACTGATGCCATTATTGAATAACGATAAGGCATTTGTTGTTCAGTGACCCTTATCTACTAAGAATAACTCACAAACAAATTATAAAGGAAAATACAGCCAAGACACTTCAGTGCCACTAAATGTCAGGCTGTATCGGAATAACCAACGTTATCTAGTCGTCAATGAAATGGAGCTCCTGTCATTCATACGGAACATGATTAAAGAAAAATATTCGAACCTAATCACACTACATAAGAACAGTAACAAAAAACACTGCGGCGTCTACCACAGAATTGACACAGGAAGCCAAACGCCAGTATTTGCAAAACCCAGGCGGCTTAATGTAGAAAAACTGGAAGCCACGTGTAGCGAATTTAAAACCCTACAAAAAGACGGAGTGATCTCCCTTTCCAAAAGCGAGTAGTCTAGCCCATTACATATAGTATCTAAACAAAGCGGAGGTTTCAGATGTTGTGGAGACTATTGATCTCTCAATAGCATAACCAAAACTGACAGGTACCCTATACCAAATATAAACTCTTTTTCAGCAAAACTTGCGAACAAATGACGATTCTCCAAAATCGATTTGATTTCAGCCTACCACCAAATTAAAATGCATCCAGACGATGTAGCAAAGACTGCTCTCACCACCCCATTTGGTCTTTATGAATATAATTATTTGTCGTTTGGATTAAAAAATGCTTCAGCTACATTTCAATGGTATATGGACAAAATTTTTGAAGACATTGATTGTGTTTTTATATATATTGATGACATTTTAATTTTCAGCAATGATGAGATTTCTCATAAAAAAGACATTGAAACTGTTTTTAATATTTTAAATGAACACAATTGAAAAATTTCAGCCACAAAATCTGTTTTCAATGTGACTTCCCTAGATTTCTTAGGCTTTCATATTAGTGTAGATGGCATTAAACCTACAACTAGTAAAATAGAAGAACTAAAATCTTTTCCTTACCCTAAGGACGCAAAAGGGCTATGCAGATTTCTTGGAATGGTAGGATTTTACAGAAAATTAATACCAAAATTTTCCAGAGATAGTCTTACCCCTATCTGAGAGATTGAGGTTATCCCCTAAAGGCTCGTTCACATTAGATGAATCTGAACGACAATCTTTCAATTCTGTAATTAAGGAACTTAATGATACATCCGCATTAGCTCACCCTGAACCTAACTGTACAAGTTATCAATTAGTCACTGACAGTAGTTATTATGCTGTCGGTGTGGCATTGCACTAAATGGTGGAAGGAAATCCAATACCGATCGGATTTTTGTCTAAAAAATTAACACAAATACAAATGAGATATTCTACATTCGATTGAATTTTTAGCAGCTTATTTGTCAGTGCTGCACTTCCATCACCTAATAGAAGGTCGCCAAGTGCTACTTTTAACTGACCATAAGCCATTGTGTGGTGCATTTTATAGTTTAAACCCCGCTAAATCAGACAGACAACAACAATTAGCTATCCTGACAGAATTCATTTCAGATATTGAATATGTAAAGGTAGTCAGAATATAGTTGCTGATTGTCTATCCCGACCAACTCTTGCTGTACAAATAGATGCGTGTGATTTACCTGCACTTGCAGAAGCACAGGCATGATACAGAAATTCAATCTTTTCAGGACTTAAAAAAATTCACCATACCTGGAGATAACCAATTTATATGGTGTGACTTATTAACGTTTTACCTCAGACCTTTTGTTCCATCTAAATTACGTGAGTCCATATTCTATAGTATCCATTCCATAAATCACCCTGGCATTAAATCATCCATTAAGATGATGTTGGGATGCCCGCGCCTATTCGGCTATAATGGACTATGTAAAGTAATGGTGGCATCTACGTAGGAGAGTGTGCTGAGCAGCCGATCGACAAGTCAGTCGTAGACTTCCGGTGACGACCTGGAAGTACCCATTGCTCATACTATGTCTTATGACGGTTGAGACGATTAACCTTTATTCTTGTATTAGATACTAATAACCTTTGTAAATACTATTTTCATGGAATACAACAATTAACCTATTCCTGTTGTTGAGTCATTTATTCTTACTCACGACATAACAGATGATTAAAGCTAGATATTACTGGCCAAACATGGATAAATCAATCAAAGAATTTTGTGCATCATGCACAGCCTGCCAACAAGCAAAGGTCTACAAGCATACAAAATCACCTATACAGACATTAGAAATACCATCAGCTAGGTTTCACACAGTCCACATAGATACAGTAGGACCACTCCCACCAGCAAAAAGCCCACATAGTAGTTACATCAGCCCGTATAGATATATCCTCACATGTATTGACTGCACAACTCATTGGGTAGAAGCACAACCCATCAGCGAAATCACTGCAGCTAGTGTAGCTGAGGCTTTATAAACATGTGGGTCACACGTTGGAGTGTCCCGCTGCATGTTATAACCGACAGAGGCCGACAATTTGAAAGTGAGTTGTTTAGTGAAGTAGCAAAAATAATTGGTTTTTATAGACTACGTATGACAGCTTATCATCCTCAATGTAATGGTTTGATTGAGAGAATGCACAGGACCATTAAAACTGCTATTATAGCACGAAAAGAGTCCTGGCTCTCAGCTCTTCCAATAGTACTTCTTGGGATTCACAGTATGCCCAATAGCTCTGATTTTCTCCTTTTTATGCTGTTACAGGCACACAATGTTTGCTACCACAGCTACTAATAGATAGCACAAGCGAGGAGGCTATAACTCAAAAGTTCACAAGAGATTTACATAAAACCATGTCACAAATTGATGTGAGAGACTTCACCGAAAGAGTTAATAAGTCCGCAAAATTTTATGTCCCAGAAAAACGTTAAACTTGTGATAAAATTTGGATTAGAGTGGATCGTGTTCGAAGACCATTAGAGGCACCCTATTCAGGTCCCTATACAGTCCTTCAGTGAACACCTAAATATTTTCTGGTTAAGATAAATAATGATATGGATACTCAAGTTTCTGTGGACAGGTTGAAACCATATATAGAAGTACAAAAACAAATAGTAGAGAAACAAGTAGAAGAAAAGATGAATAAAACCAAAATGCTTAGTGATTCAGAACAAGAAATAAACACAAGAAATAAAAAAGAAGATTCTCTCATGATATATACAAAATCTCGTTCAGGTCAAAAAGTTTCCTGGAAGAAATATAACAAGTACTATTATTATTAGTACACACCCTTCTAAAGGGGAACTTCTGTTATGGTTTATAAAATGGTGAGTGTTCTAAAATTAGAAAAAGATAGACACACTGTTTGGTTAATGAATGCTGAATGTTTCCTCATAGGGAAACAGCTATTATCACAATTACCATTACTTTACACTAGGTTTATACGAAAACTTATAAATTTATATAAAAAAAAATTTATAAATAAAAATTTTCTAAAAAAACCTTTAAAGAAAATTTCATAAAATCATGAAATTTTATAAGCCAAAATTTATAAAAAAAAGTTACACATTAATTTTAATGACATGCTTTTTTAGAAGTAATGGTAGCCAATAAAGTCTGATAATTGGCTTCATATATATCAATAACTTGAATGTTTAAAAAACTTGGCCCAATTCTTCAGGACATATCTACTGTGACATTGTTTTGACATGTAGAATAAATTTATTTTGAAATCATTAACTTGACAGGAATGATTTATGAAATGTTATACATGTCTCAGATATTATGAAAATAAAGTTACAACAGAGGATAGGTGTTTAAAAACTTTAATAGTATCTTTGTCTCCAAGTACGGTCAACTTTTGTAACATCTATTGTCATACTTGTATATTGTCATTTCTATATTTGAACACATGTATATTTAAACAAGAAATGTAGCATTCCTAAAAATGTCACTTTAAAAACATTTCTCTATGACATTAACATTCCTGATAATGACTAAATATGATAAAAAGTACTGAATCAATAATATTTTAAACAGGCTCACTATAAATTTAATCTAAGTATGCAAAATTTTATGCAAAACAAGTTGACGTTTTGATATTATTGGACTGACAAGATCATCACAGTATATAGCAATATTTGGAAGTGCCAGAAAAATATACCTATCGTTAAATCAAGCCTTGTGAGTAAAATATAAATGGTTGGGCTAGTATGAAGTTACAAATCATCATGACTCAAAGTCATGATGATTTGTCATACTGGCTTTGTTCAAACTATTTATCATGTCATACTGGCTTTGTTCAAACTATTTATCATGCCAGATTAAATGCTCTCTCTCTCTCTCTCTCTCTCTCTCTCTCTCTCTCCCAGAAACTGTAACTAAGGTTTGCTCAGCATCATTTCACTGTAAAATCAGGTTGGTTCAGTATGTTGGATTTCATAAGATTTGATTGTGCAGAAAATCCGAGTTTACACCTATAAATTTTCATGAGCCCTCCAAAAAAGCATATGCATTTATACATTTACCAACAAAAAAGCTCTTTTCATACAACATTTGGTTCACTAAATTTTACAATGTGCTGACATCTGTGAAAATACAACTTCTTATTTATTGGCCAATCAAAAGCAAAGAATAAAATCTTAAATGCTGATTCAATTCTATTTTTCCACAAATACTTAAATATGTGTGATTTTTTCCTTTTTTCTTCAGAAAGTCACAAGTCGTCAACTGGACTTCTTATTTAGGCAACATGCCTTTTTCTTACTCTCTCACTTTCTCTTTCTTTTTCATGTACTGACAACAAAGAAAGAAAGAACATTACAGAGAGCTACTAGATGTCTGGCTGACACCAAATCCTGATGGCCTACATTTTCGCATCTCTCACTCTCTTTTTCACAGTGTACTAATTGATTCTTATTTACTTCTCAGCAAAAAAAAGAAAGAGCAACCATGCCATCATTTTCATTTGCCTACTACAATTGTACATGCACATAATGACATCAGTTTTGTCTTCTTCATAAATCAGTTTCATCCGACTTTAAGAAAACTGAACTCATAAAACACATGTTAAAAAAAACAAACTTTATGTAGACTTTTCAAACATAAACATTATTTCAAAACAACAAAATTGATGTCATTCTTCTCATTAAATAAATTTACACTTATTAGTACAAAGAAGACCTTTTTCTCTTTTGCTCGTCCTTCTGATGCTTTCAAATGTAGGGGCTTGGTTAAGTCTGACACAAGGCCATTTTGCAAGCATAGCCAATGCTCTCTACAAGTGAGTGTTAAACAAACACAAATCTGCAACAGAATTTAGCTAGCTATTCTAACAGACAGGCACATTCAGATACTAAAAACATGTGAAAATTATGAAAATTTGTCATATTTTTTAAGCTATTAGTAGGACTTTTAAAAAATGCTTAATATATAACTAAAGCTATAATATACAATGAATCAACAAAAGTTCAATTGACTTGTCTGACTGATGAAAAATTGTTTTGTATCAAAACACTTATCTGAGCAAGAATTTCAATAAATCTATTGAAATTATTAGCAAACTTCAAATTTATATTGCTTGAAACGGACACTGATGATAATTTGAAATTCTTACCACCTTAAATTTTTATTATAAGATAAAATAACATTTGAATTTAGAATTAGTTAAGATATTTCCTTTTTTTATATCAGTATTTTTTATATATAACTATATAATTTTGTTACTATAGCAAATTTCTGAATTACCCTATACTTTTAAAATTATTGATTATTTAGTTATTAAATAATTAGTTTTAAATTACTTGTTCAATTTATTTTATTTAATTATTCTATACAAGTGGGCTTGTGCCATAAAAAATGACAGCAAAATATTTATATCCATATGCCATTTAAAATGACAGCAACATATATATTGATGTACCTACTATTGAGTATCTTACATTAAGACACAAGAAAAAAAACAAAATAATCCTGCATAACAGGAGAAATATATATATATATATATATATATATATATATATATATATATATATATATATATTATATAAAAAAAATTTGAATTCTGCATTCATTGAATAGCTATGTTATATCAAAAAATTCTGCATTCTATTCGAAATTTTTTTTATATAATATACATATTTGGCTCTGTAAATAGATAATACTATTTACATCGAGTTGTCGACTGGGATAATTTTTAATATTAATGGAATTAATATTAACAGGATCTGGTTTTTGGGATTTTACTTATATGCTCTTCCTTTTTTGGGGATTAAAAAAAAAAATTATATATATATATATATATATATATATATATATATATAGTTTGTTTATTGTTTTGTGGTCATGTTTGTGTATGTATGCATATATATATATGTGTATATGTATATATATATAATTGTATTTGGGTATATGGGCATAAATATGTATTTAATTGCCTTGTATATATCTTGTGTATATAAAAGTATATGTAGGATTGAGAATACTACAAATTTATTTAGCAGTGATATGTGTGTGTGTGCATATACAGCACTACATGGGTGGACAGTGGAAACCTTATGATTATGAAGTGTATATATGTGTGAGAATGAGAACACTAGGACCCAAAAAGAAAAAAAGAAATCAGTAGATATGTAAACTTAAGCAATATCACATTGTAAGTATATATGTGGGAATGTACTATATGTATATGTGGAGAGAAGTTAGTATAAGTAAGTAGGTTGACCTAATGGGGTCAAACAGGCCAAAAGTCAAAGGAATTGTTTTTTTTTCAGAGGTCAAACCATTTCAAGAAGGTCTGAACAACTTGTATCCAAGTTATTTGGAACTGGACTCTATTTCTTTCTTCTCCTCTTTCCCCTTATATTTATTGTCATTTATTTGTTTGCTTGTAATTTTATGTTTATTATTATTATTATTTTTATTCTTATCCCTCTCTTCATTTTAAGAAAAAATTCATTCCGGCAGAAATTTTGTACCAAATGGAGAAAATATTATAAGGTCTAATGATATGAGCTAATTAAACTCATTGAAATGAGCTATAGTTTATAACTGATATGACATGTTGAGTTTTCCTTTATAAACTATAAATATATATATATCAGTCAGTTAAGTGCCATATGTGAAACACGCTTGGGCGACCACGTCTTGAAAGAGACATGACTGACCGGGCAGAAGATTATCCTGCAGTAGGTTGCCATTGCTTTCTGCGGTAGACTGGTTGCCGACCAAGGCGATAGAATCCAATCTGTCCTGTTATTTAACCCATAATTGGAAGGAATAGACGGATTATTACCTTTCCCAAGGGTATTTGCACGTAAGTGAATACAATGAATTCAGCTGGAATTTGAACTCGGCTCCCTGAGTTCTCGTTCTGAGCCGATATCCAATGCACCACAACGCACATCCTTATATATATATATATATATATATATATATATATATATATATATATAGTTTGTTTTGGGTCATAATTAAATTAGATCAGTACACAGTTGGATTAAAAAGTGTTCAATACATTTATATTGTAGAACTTTTTAATGTTTTTCATTTAAAAATAAGTTATTTTCAAAACCCAGGTTTCAACTTTTCAGTATCTTCAGGTGACTTATAACAACTGATGTTTCCATTTTTCAAACATACAAATGGGAACATGCAACTAGAATTTTTAAACAAATGGAAACTTTCAAAATTAGGGAGGAGTTATTCAAGGATCTTAAAACATTTTAATCCATATTTGTATGATCCTAATATGTATTTATAGGTGTTATTACATCTGGATATTATTTCTGATCTTTCATTTAGTAATGTTTTTGTTCTGGGAACAACATAAATGCTAACTTTTCCTCTTGGCACAATCTGCATACATTGCCACTATTGTGTGGTTTGGTTATTTTCCCTATATTTCAAGTTATATCAGGTTCTTTTCCATTTTTCAATTTTAATTTTCACATGTGGCTATTTATATATAAATATATATAACTTCATCTCCCTGTGATGAAGTAATTTTATTCTTCTCAGAGCCCAGAAGCAGTCCCACAAAAGGTGAAATATTATTTGCTCTTGCTACAAAATGGCCAGATCTTATTCAGTGGCTGTAATTGAGGATAAAATATATCTGACAAATCATATATGCATTTGCAAAATTTACACAAACATATAGTTGTTTCTTTGAAACACGACCAGGTGATATATTTTTCATAGAATATATAGTTTTTACTATACATTCTATGAAAACATATCTCTGTGTCTGTACAAGTCTGATATTCTGATCAAAATTATAAGCGTTTTATAATGAAAATTACATGTATTTGGCAATCAAAATTATAATGAATGCATTTCTATGATAAAAGACATTAAGAAGGTCATATATATAATAGTCCTATTATATCAATTGCTTATCTTAATTCCTGACACCAGACAATAACTGTTTTCTTTCATCTGCAATGTGTTTTATAAAAAAAATTAGTTACAATGCATTTTGAGGGAAAAATACTTAATAATGCATTTAGATTATACATATAAAAGCCATATTCTATCAGCAATGATTGGTTCAATTTTTGACCAATGAAATCATTTTACACTATTGTTATGAAAGGGGTGTTGTCTCATAACTAAAATGCCTTAATTTACAGTATGATTCATGGTCCGTGGCCGAATATATGTGTGTGTGTGTGTGTGCAGCACGTGATGAAAATGTATGGAACGAAAGAAAAGTAGATGTCTACTCACGATTGACTGGAAGATACATTTATTTTACATGGAGAAACATTACAAAATATGTACATGCGGTATCAGTTCCAAGTTATCGGGTTGTGTGTCACAACCATTAGGGCAGAAGAACATAGATGCATTCTTTAACCATTGACGGCTATATTCCAAGTCTGTTCCCTCATGCGTCCCACATCTGAATGTTGTTGATCACGTGACTCGTGTGTACCCACTTTCAGAGGTGAAAAGGGAGGTACTCTGTTTGGGAACAGGAAAGGGTTAATTCCCTTGGAATATGTTTTATTCGTCCTAACATCTCCCCTTTTAAATTTGTCGCTTGTACGACTTCAGGTGAGGATCACCTGACGGTGGGTGTGAACTGACTTCCAGATGTTTGGATCCTGTGTTTCAGCTTCGGTGTTCTGGAGAGTTGCTGGTGTTTGCTGTGGCAAGTCAAAGTGTCCAACATGATGTTCAATGGAATGGTAGGGTCTTGTTGTATTCCTGCTGGAAGATGTGATGGTCTCAGTTGATTGAACTGTCAAACCCAAATGGAATTTTGGACATTTACATTGTAAGTGACGTTACCAGTTTGGCGTACAATCTGTCCTTGAGTCCATGTTTCTGTGTTGTTCCGGTAGTCTCTTGTCAAGACTTGTTGACTGGGTAAGAATTGTCTTTGAACAGAACCATGGCGGCAATTGTACTGCCATTCCATTTTTGTGTTTTTCCTGATGGAGTGTTGTGGTTTTGGAAATGTATTGAAAACAGATTTCAATGGAACAGTGAAGAGATCAAGTTCTTCAATCCAGTCTAAACCGATCAGATTTAGATCTGTGTCTGTCACGTAGCATGTTCCAGTGAATTGTTTATCACGGAAAGAAACAGAACAATTTAATTCACCAGTGAGTTGAATGTCATTTCCTGATGTGCTCTGGGCAATGTGATTTGTATTCAGTAGGTTGGGTTTGCCAATTTTTGTCCACGTGTTCTGTGAGATAAGGGTGATATCAGATGCTGTGTCGAATTGAAAATGAACCGGGAAATCGTTCAGACCAACACTGATGTATTTCCTCCAGGATTTGAAGTCAATTTTGAAGGAAGCAGACACTGAATGTGATTTTCTCCTCTGCCTAATTTTTTTATGAGTTCCATAAGCAGACTTAGTTTGATGATCAGCAGATTTGGCTGTTGGAGGATGACAAAACTTTTCTTTGTGGCCACGTTTATGGCACACCTGGCACTTGTGTTTTTTGAATGGACAAAAACGTGCATAGTGCCATTCACCGCAAGACCAGCATGTAGACGGTGGAATTTTCTTTTCTTTAGGTTTGTCATTTGAATGAATATGACTAACTTGAGAAGGATGGGAAGTTAAGGTGGATTGTTGTGGAACCAACATGGTGTCTTTTCTTAAATTTAACAACCTGTTACATTCTGTTGTCAAATCCTGGACTGTTACCTTTGTGTCTGTTTCAAGCTTTACTAATAGTCGGGAACGTATTTCCAAATTATGGGGTGATTGTAGACCTGCTATAAATATTAAACATTTGAACTGGTCTTCTGTGAGTGTCTGAAGGTGAAATCTCTCAAACTCAGAATTCACATGTCTGGCATAGATGACAAAATCATCCAACTGGTTTTTAGCTAGTTTGAAGCAGTTGTAATGAACGTTGAACAGTTGAACAGAGATTGTTGTTCTTCGAAAATGTCCGTTAAAATTGTAATGGTCTCGGTGAAGGTCAAATCGGAAGGTTGTTTAGGTAAAATAAAATTTACGAACCTTTCATTTTCTTTTGTGCCTAACTTCCGTATGAGTAACTGTTTTTTCCAATCGTCATGTTTGTTTGGAAATTTGTGGTGAAAAGTGTCTTTCCATCGTGAAAACCATGAATCAATGTGTAGCCGTTTTCGGTGTCGTACGTAAATTCTGAAACTGTATTCGAAAGATCGACGCTAGATAAATTACCGGTGTCTTGAAACTGAAATTGTTGGGTTAAAGTTGTTATTAAATTCAGTTGAGCTCTTTCAAATTGTTCTTGCTGTTGTGACAAAATTTGTTTCGGAACTTCTATAGAAATAGACATTTTTAAGGTTGTCTGTTTAAAATCAAAATAAATCGTTAATAATTTATCTTTTTTTTTTTCAAAGTCCAATTCCTCGTCACCAGTTATGAATGGGGCGTTGTCTCATAACTAAAATGCCTTAATTTACAGTATGATTCATGGTCCGTGGACGAATATGTGTGTGTGTAGCATGTGGAGAAAATGCATAGAACGAAAGAAAAGTAGATGTCTATTCACGGTTGACTGGAAGATATATTTATTTTACATGGAGAAACATTACAAAATATGTACATGCGGTATCAGTCCCAAGTTATCGGGTTGTGTGTCACAACCATTAGGGCAGAAGAACATAGATGCATTCTTTAACCATTGATGGCTATATTCCAAGTCTGTTCCCTCATGCGTCCCACGTCTGAATGTGTTGTTGATCACATGACTCGTGTGTACCCACTTTTAGAGGTGAAAAGGGAGGTACTCTGTTTGGGAACAGGAAAGGGTTAATTCCCTTGGAATATGTTTTATTCATCTTAACAACTATTTACATTATTCGGACTATTGTCCTCATCTTTGTTGCCATTTTCATGACGTTTTCAGCCTTCTTCAAGTGCTAGGAATTGCAAACTGAACCTTTTATTACGATCACTGGGGTATATCATTCTCATTCATAGCAGGTTATGTGTATGTGTGTGTGTGTGTGTGTGTGTGTGCGTGTGTGTCTGTCTGTCTGTCTGTCTGTCTGCCCTTTATACAAATCCACAATTTTTATCCCATTCTCACCAAACTTCACACAAATATTCTTTACACTTCCAGTCAGGTCATGAGCTACTTATTTTTTCTGATTTTCCCGTGGTATCAGAAATCGATACCCCAATATCCAATCAGGTCTGATCAAGATCAGGATTTTAGCCCTTTTATCATGTTTCTTAATGCTGAATTTGCTCTAATTTGGTAAAATTATAGTTTTTAGTCTCAAACATTAGTAGATCTTTTCAGACGACTCATTTTCCCTGATATCAGAAACCAATACCCCCAATATTCTATCAATTCTGATCAAAAACCAATATTCAGCCATTAATATGGCTCATTTTCTCCCGATGGGTATGATAAGTTTTCATGGACTTACTTAGGTTAGTTTATCCTTGGATGACTTATTTGACTCCAATGTTGGAAACTGATACCTCGATATTCTATCGGGTCGGATCAAAATCAGGTTTTCAGTCCTTTTATTTTGGTTTTTGCTTCAGGTTTTGCTTTAAGTAGGTATAATTGTAGTTCTTAGTCTCAGTTATGATACCACTTACTCAGAGGACTTATTTAGCCTTCAAAATTCAGTTTGCAACAGAAAACTTATTTGATATCAATACCGGAAATAAAAATTTGGCTTATATACATTCATTTTTCTTTCAATCTATGGTTTCGCTTTGACTGGAAACAACTATTGCTTTTTAGTCTTTCATGCCAACGTCCAAAGAGTCTGAGCTCCAAGACCATGGATTAGTTTTAAAGCTTTCATTACACCCAAGCAACGCTGGGCTATACTGCTAGTATATATATATATATATATATATATATATATATTGTAATTTTGTTATTACAAAGATTTATAAAAGTATTATATCACTATACAAAAATTTTCATGTTTCAGAACAATACTGTTCTTCTTCAGGTGCTATTTTAAAATAAATGGTGAAAATGTTTTATTTAGAAAATATTAGATTAATTCATGGTTATTTACAAATTAAGGAGGAGGAAGTTAAACAATATGCTTGTAGGTATGTCAATATTGCTCAATCAAAAGTGAGGATCAGGTTGAACTATGGAGTTAAAAATTTGGGTTGTGAAAGGGAACAAAGTAGGATAATAACCATCACACTTTTTAATTTTGTCTGGGTAAGATACATGCTGGGACCATATGTTATTTAAATGGGTAGACGATATATTTTAACAGCAGGTTGGATTTTAGATTTTTTTTTTAAATTTGATTTTGTACTATCTCATCTGTTAAAGATGCTGGATTGTTTAGGTTAGAATTACAGTTAAGTTATTATGGTGTGCTAAGGTATATTGGAGTTAAGAAAACCAAATAAGTATTGTGTGGGTAATTTATTTTAGTAATATAATTTTTAAGTAATATTACAACATAAGTTATCAATGAACAGTTGTAATTAATTAAATTTTTAAATATTTTTAGTGTTTACAAAAAACCATCAATTCATCCCTATGATTTAACAGCACTTTATTTTATAAGGAACCTTATAATCTGCAGCTTTTCATTCAGGCACAGAGTTATTAGTCATTGCAGCATCAGAATGATTATATTGGTTCATCAGTTGGTTGGCATGTTAACTGTCAAAGTTCAGGTCAGTCTGGTAATGGGCATGTAGACCATAATAACAGTTCATCAGTCCAGTGTCAAAATAGGGTTGACAGATGGGAGATCACTGGCAGGTCAATTTGGACTGGTTGTTGCTGGTCAAACTGAACTGCTTCCTATATTGGAAGTCACTGGGTTGCCACTGGGTTGAACTGGTTAAAATGGACTTTACATTGGAAGTTGCTGGGACGCTGCATCAAGCAGGTGCATATTGCCATGAGAGACTTTTGGGCCTTAAAAAGAACAGTTGTAGTAATTCGAGAAAAGACCTGTTTGTTGTCCTGAAAAGGACAGTTGCTTTTGTCCTGATGTTGCGGTAGCAGTGGTAGTGGTTAGAGATGTCAGCATTTGTCAGGTTGCTGGAAGGGCATCAAATACCTGACTCTCCTTTGCCCATGTCAGGCTGGTTACTGGCAAAATTTGGCTTTAAGCTGCTGCTTTTATATGCTCACATGTAAATCATAGTCATTATTTGTCTTGTTTTCATTTCAGGGTTGAACTATTTTTCTTTCTTTTTATAATGAGGTTGGTCATTATACTATCATGAGAAAGTTGTAAATACATTTTGTTATTGATAATCACTATTTACTGTTTCCAAGATGACTCATAGAATTAATGGTCTCAGAAAAATGCTTTTGGTATATAAAAAAAAATGTTTTCTTGAGTCTTGGACACATGATGTACACACCAGAGCTTTGAGGTGATTAGCCTGGGGCTACAATAATATATATATATATATACACACACACACAAAATTGTTCAAATACTTTATGATCACACACACACACACATATATTGAATAACTTTTTTACTCTTGCATACAAACATTTGTTATACAAAAAAAATCCCTGACAAACTCCTTTAGAGGATAAAACATGTTGGCTAAAATATGTTTTCCTTTTGTCTTTCTCATTATCTTTGTGTGTGTGTGTGTGTGTGTGTGTGTGTGTGTGTGTGTGTGTGTGTGTGTGTGTGTGTGTGTGAGGGAGTATATATAATGTGTCGATGTGCAGGTAATGCATTGGATAACAGCTTTGAATGAGAAAAAAGTTGAGCTTGAATTCTTGTCAAGTTCATTGCATTCACTTATACACAAATAATCTTGCTTTCTCTAGCTATGGGTTAAATAGTTGGACAGATTAGGCTCTTTAGTTTTGGTTGGCAACTAGTCTAGGAGAAGAACAACTCTGATCTGTGAAAAGCACCTTCTGGAAATCGAATTACAAATGTTGTTTGGCTCTGTTGGCATACTTAATGAGGTGACTTGACTTGTATATTATATATTCAGTAAGAAGATATCTGAAAAGATTCGACTTTAATAAAATATTGAAATAAGACAAAAGGAAAACTTAGTTTAGCCAATATGCCCTGTCCTCTGATGGACCTCATCAGGGCAAATGCATGAATTCCCTTTTGCAACATGTGTTCTTGAGGCCCAGTGGCTATAGATGTTCATTAGTTCCAGTGATTTGATCCAAAAAGTTGTGAGTTCAATACCAGGCTACAGCAGTGATCAACAAATAACTTAAAGAGTTAAGTTAAAGGTAGATAAATACATGGCTACCAGAAGTGGCATCACACATGGAATGAGATTGATATACTCCAGTGATCAAAATAAAGGGTTTTGGTAAAAATTCCTAGCACCTGAAGAAGGCCAGAGTGTACAAAGACTGAAGCATCATAAACATGGCAATAAAGATAAGGACAATAGTTCGAACAAAGTAAATAATGTAATCATTATCATTATTATTATAATTTTTATTATTATTATTCTCAGTTTTCCTGATTTGTTAAAATTCTTTATCAAGTCTCCTACCTGAGACCTGAGGTAAAGGAAAGTTTTTAGTCAAAGTTTATTGACCATATTACATTCAGAGGGATTTTTCTAATTATGCATGTAGTACTTATGAGTACAATCTTTTCTATTTTAGACAATGAATAGTTTTCTGAGGTTGGCTTTATCTGTGTATGAATATTGGGTTTAAATGTCACATTCTATTAATTTTTATTGCTCTGGCCATATATTTTGAATGCTTCTAAATCCATGTTTTTTATTGGACTGGATGTTCATGTATATAAGAAAGCACTAATGTTTTTTAACTATTTTATTAGCATATATGGTCAATGAGCTTGTCTAATGTGATTGGTTTGTATGTATAATGTCCCAAACCCCTTGTAATCTTCTAGCACTAAATGGTGGTCTGTGTTCATACCATTTTCAGCATGAAGAAGGTTAAAATGTTGGCATATCTTCACATATCTGGCATATCTATATTTAAGTTCATTTAGAGCTAGCTGTGAGAAGACTTTTAACAGTCTAAGATCAGAATGTTTTATTATTCATATATTAGATGGTTAATAGTTATCTCACAGTTGGTACAAAAAGTGATATTTTTGGATCTGTGCTATTCATATTAATATATATGCCTGGCAGGATATTATAGGCTGGTTTTGAACAGCTCAGATGAATTCCTCTGTTTCTGGTGTCAAAACAGATTATTATCATTATTTGATAGTCTTTTCAACCCTTAAATGTTTTGGCCAAGTCATCAGAGATACCAAAATCAACCAAGCACAACAATTTAAATATCTCGGAATTGTTCTAACAGAGGACAGAAACTGTGACACTGAAATCAGAATAGCCAAAGATGTATTCCAAAAGTTAAGCAAAATATTAATAATTAATAGATAGAAAAAACTAAAAGAAAGGTAAGTGAAAGAGATAAAAATGAAAGAAATTTAGAGACAGACCTTCCTACTTTGAGTTTTATTACTCCTTTACCCCTTTGATCTTTTGAAATGGGTGAAGCTTTCTTTGTTAGAATAATGCACACCTTACATTGGAAGAAGGACTAGATATGATTATCTGATAAATATCTATAGAATCAAAAAATTGCATTTTCTTGTAGTTTAAAGAAAACTAGTTGAACTCATTAAACTATAAACTCTACTATATCAATAAATATCCTGAAGAATAATTATGAATTATTCTTACTGACTTGTAGTTTAAAATATTTCTCAGAAAAACAAGTTTTAGCCTGAAGTAAGGAGAAGGTTGAATGTTTATTAAATTGGCATTGTGTCAAACATAAACAAACTCCCTACAAATTAAGTTTTCTCAGTATCATCAGAAGGTTGAAGATTGGAAGAATAAAAGTATTTTGTTTGTGTGTTAAGTTAGAATTTTATTAACAGAACAGAATAACATCAATTTGTAGGAGTTAAATGTTCAAAGAGAAAATGTAGTACATAGACAACTAGAACTCTGGATTCATTTAGTCACATCTTGGCAGTGTCTAATTTTGTTTCCATCTGACTGATTCGACTTTCTTTCTCCTTTTATAGCTAAAGACTTTTTTTTTTACATCGGATTGTTAACTTCTCTCTCAGTTTTACAAATCACTTTCTTTCATTGGTTAGAAAACTTAGTTAATATCGGATTGTGAAATTTGGCTTCATCTTTCAGTACGGGGTCAATCCTTTTTCTACTGGTCAAAAGTAAGATTTCGCACAGAATTATGAAATTTGTAAAAAGTGAAGAAAATACAGTGTAGGGGCCTCGGTGATGCTTGCTAAATTGGCCTTGTGCCAAACACGTGTGAAGTCTCCACAATTTATATATCAGAAGGTTGAAGGTTGGATGTTGAAATGTGGAAGGATAAAATATTTCATTTTTACATCAAAGCAAAGATTTATTCACAGAATGACAAAATTATAAGAAGAAAAAATATAAGTGAAATTTCGTTAACTGAACACGGTAACATATTTGTGAGAATAAAAATGTTCATTGAGAAAATGCATGTAGTTTTGTAGTTAAAATTGTTCAAAGAGAAATGTAAGTATTTAAATGTCCACAGAAACTTAGAGTTCATGGTTGACAATAGTAAGTAGCTAAGTATCCTGTGCGTACGGATAGTAGTAGAATGTAAAGTCTTATGCACCTTCCTTTTTTTGGTAGGTCAGCAACAGGGTGAGAAAGCAGAAATAAAGAAATAGTACATAGTGTGTCCTGTTGTTGTTGTTGCTCTCTTTTGGCTTGGAGTGAAAATGAAGAAAAGGAAAATTGGAAGAAAAGGTTGAATGAATCTATGATGCACCCTTACATCCCTGTCGGCTTCTTGAAATTTCTTTTGTTACATTGCCACAAGGTTTGTCAGCTAACTGCTCACATGCTGGACTCATTTTGACCAGTCAGTGACATGGTTTAAATAGTGAAGCTTCTCATGTTGCCACTCCAGCAGGCCTTTTCACACCTAGGTGTGGAAAAAAATTTGACTGCCATCATATATGAAGTTTCTATTTTTTTTTATCCAATCAGGATCCAACATTTTGCTTTTCACATTGACTTGTGAATTTTTCTTGGTCTGGGTTTTTCCAGAATGTTTTTAGATGTTTAAATCCACTTTTGCCGGTGTGCAATTTTACTTTGTTATAGTTGGTTTTTTCCAAAATGCTTTTAGTCGTTTAGATCCGATTTTGAGGGTGTGTAATTTTATTTTGTGTGTTTTAGTTAGTTGATGGATGATATAGGATTTGTTGTATCCTAAGAGTTACTTTTAATTCCGTATTCACCACAAGTCATTGTTTTTAAATTTTCAGTTTTGTCAAAAGAAACTGTTTGAAGACTGATTTTTTTTAGGCCAGCTGTTTCATTTAAACTAATTTTCTCATGGATGATTTATTTGTTACAACATTTCGAACTTTTCACACTCCAGTGTTTCTCAGTTGAGTTGACTGTTGTGTTTTTAAATGCCGAGTAGGTAGTGCTTCACTTTTCATAAACGTTGCGTCCAAAGCCAATATTTGCAATTTCCCGGAATTGTTTTCCCTTGACCTACATTTCAACACATAACCGACACCCGTGGAATCTCAGAGAACGTTATAACAAAAATAAATAAAATAAAAATAGTGTTATTCATAATTACTTTTTATAGGTAAACTTAAATAATTTTGATTTTTGAATATCCCTGAAGTGAAGACGTGTTGAGTTTTCTCTTTGGGCTGTTTTACATATTTCGATATTTGGTTTTAATGGGCTAACTAGTTAAATTCAAGAGTTTGTTAAATTAAAATTCTGATCTATGTAGCAAACAAGACTATATTTTTACTCCATAAGTCTTCTGGTTTTCCAAGTAGATTGAAGAAATCCCATCTCTGCTTCGATCAAGTACAGGTGCCCAGAACACACGTGTACAATATGTTTGGAATTAACACAATAATTTATTTTTAGAAACGAAATAATCTTGAAGGTCTTTTTTTTACGTGTTGGTGTTTTACTGTTTACTGCTGGGTAATGGCAACAAATTATGAACGGGGTTTTCTCATAGAAAAAAAAAGATCTTTTACCACAAAGAGTTGAAATCTATAATTCAATAAATAAATAAATAAATAAAGTAAACTATTTGGTCAAAATCTCAACACAAAAAATGTAGAAAAAATCATGAACGTGAGTTTCTTGAAGTTTTTCCCAGAAAACAATTAATTAGTTGAAGTTCCCTATATTGAATAAATTAAAAAAAAAAAACTTAAATTTTTTTTTTAGGTCGATCGTGCAATGTCATCTAAATAAAGTGCTAAAAATATTATTATCCAAGTCGTGTTATTTAAAAAACTGATAGTGCAAAAAAAGAAGTGTAGGTGTATATGTCCAGTGACTCCAGTACAATACACGTCTTCTTAATTCTAATGTAAATCAACTTCTTTATTTGGTATTTTTCGCTTAACCCCGTCATGAAGAGCACAACCAATGTATGCATTTACGTAAGCAATTGTTTAAGCCATTCACTATCCAGTGACAGATAAATAGGAAAAGCGAAGATAAAAGAGTGGTGAGGGATCGAATTTGGGCTCAATGGTTCTACAGAGAGAGGTCTTAGCCATTTTAGATATGATGTAGGAGGAGGAGTAAGAGAGAAGAACTGAGAAGAAGAAAAAATTTTCGTATGACGTTAACTGACGTCACTGCTATCACCAAGACGATTTCCGATTTTCTCCTCCCCCGTAAATGTATTATCTAGGGAAACCCTCCATACAATGGTAGGCTGACATGACCCTCCTCTTCCTCTCTCATATTCAACAATTTTCTTACATGTTGCTTCCTCTTCCTGCCACTTTTTAAAAAAAATAACGTTTAAACCCCTCTCAATTTATTGTATTTCATACCCGATTCTCTATTACATTCTAAAAGTGTATTTCATACATACATAATATTCTAAAAAACACCAAATTTGTTTTTAATATGATTATTCTTATTATTATCTTTGAGAATTCCAGACTTCCTCACCAACGTCGTGTTGGATACGAATGCGTGGGGAGTAAGCAGCAGCAATAGCAGCAGTCCCGCACTGATGTTTACATGATGGCGGACCGTGACTTGGATCACCTGCCCAGTACGGACAATGCGGACAGGGACAATGCACTGAAAAGGCAGTGAGTAGCAATGCGTAATGCATTTCGGTCTTAATTCACCGACCAGCTTTGCTCGCTGACAATGCATACGAGCAGGCAACTTTTCATCTATCTCACCCAGCCCCTTTATTTCTTGTGTAATAGGTGTAGCTGCTTAAGCTCGCCCGGAGTCGAGCTGCTGCTGCTGCTAGTATCACTATTACCAAGACTTTTACTTCTAAAATCTTTATTTATTTATTACTACTCTCACTACCATTTACATTCCTATGTGTTGTTTGCTTTCACGTCTTATATTTTAGCTTTCATTTTTGGTATCTACAGAACTGTTGCAACTGATTGGTGTTTTTTAGCTAAAAGAAGATGCAGATAGTTACAGGCAGTTGCATTTTACTACTATTACACTTTGATTATTACCACTACTGGCCAAAAAACAAATCATTTTGTTTTACTTTTATTAAAGCAATTTTTTTTATCAGTTGTATTTGTTTTTTTTTATTTCAAAGTTCGCATTGAAAAATAATTGCAATTAACTGCAAATAAATACAACTTTTTTTTTTGTAACTATACATACAATTTTAAGTTAATTAGTCAAGCATGTACAAAGGGCCTGACAACACCTGCCTTCAAAAATATCTAGGTATCTCTGTCTCAGCAGACTCAGTAAGCATTCTGAGTATCTGCACCCCTTTTTTCTTATTTATTCTGAAAATGGTATGTTTATTCCTTTTTTATTTCTTCACTCCATTTTTTTTTAATCATCTACAATATTCTACATGTGTACTGTGCAACGTTTTGCTTATTGATTCATAAAAAAGGGCCAAACCGCAAAAATATACTAATTTGCGTGTGGTGTTGGCTCATCTGATAAAGAAGTTTTGTGTTTTTTATTTTTTAACCAATCTGAAGCAGTTTTTCTTATCAGATTTTCAACAAACCCGCATAAATTTGCTGTTCATTATAAAAAAACTATCATTTAAACGACGTGGTAAATGGGTTTTCCCCATTAAAACATTTTTGGGTCACTTTTTTTTACTATTTTTTTTCAGTTAACTTCGTGCAGTTAGTGTTCGAATTTGAGCACAGACAAGTCCTAGTTAATTTAATTGATAAAATCTCAGTCAATTTTTTTATTTTTTATTTTTGTTGCTATATTCCTTAATTTATTTTAAAGCAAGACAATGTACTTAAAGATTTTGGTCAGTTCAGAGACTCGAAGCTACACTGCAGTTATTGTTGCATCTGTTTTAGAAATGATCTTGGAGATGAAATTTGAATATAGTTAGATTTTATGTTGAGGACCAAATAGTTAATGTGCGTAAGTTGTGTACGATGTCTCTCACAGAATGTCACAAGGAGGTCGACAAAGAGTAAAATTGCAAGAAGATAGGAAAAGATTCCTGTTTAGTGTTGGATCTCTTGAATCATTCCTGCCTGACAGTAAAAAGAGTAAAAAAGACATCTGCGTATAATGATTGTATTCGTGCTTGTTGGACTCGTGTTTTTGTCTACAACACCATCATCGCTATTTACGTTTAAATGGAAATACTTAGTAACTTGAATAGTAACACGCCTCTTGCAATGATAATGTGTAGTGTAGTCAGTAGCACTGTTGTTTTTTTTTTTTTTCAGAATCATTTTCCATTAAAAAAAACAAACTAACACACAAAAAAAAACATTGTTTTTTAGTTACACATTGTGACCCTAGAGATTTTATGAAGGACCCACCCACCCTCACTTAAGCCTACATAGGGACACAACAGTACATATGTACAATACCCACGTTGTCTTTTCTTGATTTCCTTCAATCAATACTGAATCTTTTTAAATTGAAGCGTCGTTTTATTTGCGAATAAATCACTTGGATTGTCAATAACAGACAATTAGAGATTTTCATTTTTTTTTATTAGAATTTCAAAGCCGCTCCTTAAAGCTTTTTTAAGCGCGCTGTTCTCGAACACCACACCGTGGTTTTGTTTTTATTAAAGGTGATATTACGCATATATTTATTATTTTACTGTCTTAAGACTTATACTTAATTTTTTAAGAGGTCAGGAGGTAAAAAAAAAAGGCTATTTTCGTTGCGTAACTAAGTTACATGTGATGTGCTTACTTCGTAACTTCCGCGAGCAGAAAATTCTTTTTAGTTTTTTTAGCCTACTTACTAAGTTACTACTAGTACTATTGCACCTTGGTCATGTTTTATTACTTCTGCAAATACAGATACTTAGTGGCAGGAAAAAAAAAAGAATCATTCTATGCCGTCTTCTTACTCCTCCTTAAAATGGGTATTTCATGAATGGAGTGCATTTAAATATTGATTTTTTTTTTTTTTGATTTTTTTTTGATTTTTTTTATGTGAACTTGAATAAAAATAAAATTTACTTTCTCCTCTTTAATAATCATGTGACTACTTAATGACGCTAAGTTTCAAAGAAAACTTATGCAAAACCGGAAGAATCTCAACAATAAAAAATTACGACACACTGAGCAACACATACGTAATTTCCAGTTCCTTAATTGAATTTCATTTTTTGTGTGTAATTTTTCTAGTTTTTTATTTTCAAGACATAAATTTATTTTTATTTTCAAAATTAATAGAAAATGGTAAAATTTTCGCAAGAGGAAACAGCTGCACTTTTTTTTTTTACATGTAATTTTCATTACAAATAAAATGGTTGCTAAATCTAAATTTTAAAATTAATTTAGTTAGAATTATCAATTATTCTTTAACATTAAAATTTTAGATTCATAATTCCAGGAATTGTAGTGGTTTTATTTTTATTTTACAATACATGTGTTACTGGATTTTGTTTGTATATTGGATCAAGAGATGCATAGGCTAAATAAGGAAGAATTAAAGCTATTTTCTTAAACCAGCTGCCTTTATTCAGTGTCATTTATCAACAGTTCAACACAAAAAAACTTAGTCATTCGATTTTTAAGAAATTTTTACTTCAACAATTGCAGTGTCGTGTGAATTTTCTTACACAAAATACTTTTTTTTTTTTTTTTTTTTTTTTTAACTAAATAGATAAATTGTTTTCTCAGTTATGACTTACCAGAATTAAAATCTTTGTACTCAGCAACAACGACGACTAGCACTTCAAAACAAATGCCACACAGGCAAAGAGTCAATCAGTTGTGCCATACGTGATACACGCTTTTTGGGCGATCATGTCTCTTTCGAAACATGACTAACTGGGCAGAAGATTATCCCGCAGTAGGTTGCCTTCCAAGGCTATAGAACCCAATCTGTCCTATTATTTAACCCATAACTGGAGGGAAGAGGATATTTGTGCGTAAGTGAATGCAAGGAACGGGCAAAGAGTAGGTATTCAAATTCAAATGAAAATTTTAAAATAATGTGCTATGTACTATTGATTTATTTATTATTTTCAAAAAATCAACACTTTAAATATCTTATTACAAACTTAGAACTTATCGAGTTCGGATTTCAACTTTTTTTCACAAAATTGTCACTTTTTTGTGGTTAATGATCACTGAATGAATGTTTTTTTTTTTCTTTCATAGATTATCTTTTCGAAAGGCTGTATGTTTTAAAAATAAAATAAAACTATCTTAATTGTTTTGTTTATATGTGATCAGAATTACATAGGTTTTCACTTAAAAAAACAAACAAACTTTGATGCAAAGGAGATAGTTTAGGTGGAAGGGAAGTTTGAAGAAAAGATTGAAAAATGTATGAAAAACGAATTGTATATTGTTAGTATTTTAGTTAGATTGACCCCTGATGATTTGATTCTGTTTGTGCTGTTGTTGCTTGAAGGTAATAATTTGTAAATAGAGAAATTGAACAAATTAAGTTTTAAAGGAGCAGTATAAGCATAAGTTTCTTCATTTGGAAGTGTTTTACCTGATCTGTAAAACCATGATAAATTACATTACATATTAAATTTCAAATGCTTCTCATGAAATCAATCATGTGTAACTAACAACTTAGTGATACAATGTTCACTACAGCTTTTTGTAATGCCTCTTCTTAGTCTTAGAATGCAGTGTAAAAGATCAATGTAGAGATCAATAAATGTTAAACTTTATATTTTAGGTTTCATGACCATGAATTATGAGATGACTGGTTACTTTCTAACAGGTTTTGTGGGTGCATGGTGTGGAGGACTTGTGTCAAAGTTCAGTTTTGGCTATTGTGCTGAAAATTACTAATCAGTAGGTTTATGTATACAATAAAGGTTATATATTGTCTGTTCAGAAAGTTCATTGATTTACCTGGTCAGTTTGTCTTTAGTGTAAGCAAAGATTCTTAAGTAAAAGATGAGAACATGTCCATTATGCCGTATATGGTAATGATGTTCAGCAAATAATACTCCACTGCTTTGTATCCGGACCACTTTCAAGATATATAGCTTTGTCTGGCACAAGGATACAGTTATGTGACACCCAGTTAGGATCAAATTAATTGTGGTAGTAATGGTTTATAAAACATCTAACTATTGCTTCAAGGTGAGCTTTGTACACACATACACAAATATAGAAAAAGATTGTGGGCAGAATAGTAATAATTACACTTTTTTTTAAATAACATCAACATTTCAGAATTTTGATGTTGCTTAGATGAATAATACTATGCAGAAAAATTACTCAGCCATGCCTGGTTTTATATATATATACCATTTTGTTTAATGAACTTTGGTGTCTTTATCTGAATTTTTGATATGAGTAATTATTTATTACACACTGATTTATTTGGATTAGTAGTCTCATTTAGTCATAGTTCTGCTGTTGTCCTACAAGACCTATAGCTTAGTGAATAAAAATGTTAAAGCAGATGTAGTTACTTATTTATTATGAGTTCAATCGCTGAATTGGGTAGTGGGAAAAAATTATATACTCTGGTTCTGTAGAAGAGACAAATGACATCACAAGGTTGAATTAAATAAAAAAAAAATTAACTTCTACATGATATATGGTGTGGACAAGCAAATAATAATCTACCCCACAAATTGAATAATGGGTTCAGTTTGAAATACTTAGACAGTTATCAGCTATAAGGGATACCTGAAGGTCCGAAGGTACAGCAACCGAAGCATTGACTATAAAAACCAAGATAAGGACATTAGTCTAAATTTTTGTATGAAAAAGATGATTTAGAATAAATTGCATTGACAGCAAGTTGCTTCATAATGTAATGCAAAATATTCATTCTAATTTGATATTTGTTTAGTAGGATATAAAATGAAATGGAAAGAATGGTAATATTGTGTTGGATCTATATTCTGCATGGGGAAGTTCAGCTTGTCTAAAAAATTGGCATTTGAAATTTAGGCTTTTACCCAGGTTTGAATATTATCCATTAACACTGGGAAATATACAATCTACCTTTTTTTTTTTTTTTTAATCATATCACCCCAAGCAAGGCGATAACGCCACTGATGCGCAGGGGGCTACGTAAGGGTAAAAAGAATGGAAAGAGAAAGCCGGAAACCGCATCCTAAACAGGAAACAAGGGATGAGCCTCTTCACCTGTTCAATAGATGTGGGTGGAGTGTGAACCGGGCGATAGTTTAGTCTATCTACTCCAATTAATCTACCTATGAAGCTGACCATCTCATTCTATTTTGGTATCTAATTTATAAAAAACAAACATTTTAAGTCAATGAAAAAAAAGCAAAATTTAAAAAAAAAATTAAAAATTACCTATTTTAACAAAATACCTTATTACAAGGTTATAACAATAGTCTAATGCGGGGTGGGGAGATTTATTTTAAACCACATAATTCTTTTTTATTTTTATTTTTTCCTTGTCAATGCACTCAATTCAAAATTCAGCTAATTACTTGTTAGAATATGGACTTATTGATCTGCACTCATAAACTTACTGTTTTTTTAATTTAGTAAAGAAAATATTCTTGTAGTTTCTAGGACTTGTACTTTTGTAAACTTAAACTGAAGTTGAACTTGTCTATAATTAGGATGGTCATGAATAATTGTTTTTCTACAACACAGATAAATTGATAGAGATCTGCTACGTGGAAACATAATTGTATTTTCAAACTAGTAGAGATTAATAGGTTAAATGAAAAAAAAAATGAAAAAGAATCCACTCCAGTTTCATGTTACAGGCATAGATTCTAAGATGATATTTGGAAACTAAATGTAATAATAAAATACTCTTTATTTTAAAATTATTAACATCTTGATATAGTAATCAGCTTTTCATTTACTTTGAATGTTACTGAGCAACTTTTTCCTAAAAAGTAAACCAATGTCATTTATCTTTTAGTTAGTTACAATGCTATTTGTCAGCATTACTTTAAAAAATTTTAAAAAATCAATCCAGCAGTGTGATGTTTTCTCCTAAAGTAATGCTTTATACTTTGTATTTTTTAACTTTGTGCTATCTTTATCACATTTTGGATGGAATGTGGATATTGAAATATTTAATTACACATTATGTTCATTTGAAACAATAGGTAAAAAAATTATATTTTGTGTTCTTTTATGTAAGTATTCTCAAGTCTGTAGCTTAATGTCTTAAGAATTGGTTTTACATTGTCCATGGACAGTGGCATGCAGAGGTTTGTTAGCGTCTGGGGGGTTGGGTGTAATGTGACTAGCACCTCCTACTCCCACGCCAAACAAAATTGCAACAGTATATTTAGTTTATTTTCTTTTAGACAGATCCATTGTTCACAAAGGTTTATCACAGTTAGAGGAAATGTTTAAATGCAATTAACACATTGTACAAATTGAACAAATTTTATTTATTTCAAAGTTTATGGAGTTCCTTTTTTGGAAAAATAATAACAAGCAATGTGATTTTATTATTCAAATACAAAAATTTGTAAGGCATTTGTTAAGAAGATTGTGTGTGTGTAAGTAACATGTTTTGCATAGAAGTTTTTTTTAAAGTTTAAGTTCTCTATTTATGAGAAAAAAATAGGGTTCCTGAAATTATCAAATTAGTGATTTTGATTTGTTCTAAAATAGTTTCTTTTTAATAATTTTGTAAGAAAAATTATTATAATCTTGGAGGCTGAAGCCTTAAATATTTTTTTGAGAGAAAAGCATAATGGAATTATAAGACAGTATTTCTTAAAAGAAGGCTTCTGATTGACTGAAAAAAATAAATTTCACTCCTTCAAAAATTTTTGGTTTTCTGGAATTTTTGTAGAAGAATGATCACATCTTTTTGTTAAATGAAAACTGTTGGTTTTCTATAAATCAGTCTGCAGAATATTGAATTTAATTAATGCCTCCATTCCAGAACACCAAATAACGTGTTTATCAGCAAATTTTTTAAAATATTTTTCTTTACTTCTTTGGTTAGAAATCATTTTTCAGAATTTCTAAGCAACAAATTTACTAGTCTATCCTGTGACATTGTTGAGCATAAATAATTTTTAACCATTTTAAGTTTAGAAAACAATTACTCACAAGGAGCAATGGAAACTGCTACTGTTAGCAACAGACTGTATGCCATTGATAATTCACCGAAACATTCTTTGCTATACTTTATAATACACTTTAATACGTCAAGAGGATCAGTGGTACCTCTTTACCTCCAGCTCAAGTTAGCAAAATCAAATCTATCATTTCATTGTTTAAAAGAACACTACCAATATCATCTGGATACTGATTTAAGAAATTCAAACATTCCTTTCAAAGATGTGCTTTCTCATTTTCATTGTTAGTGTCTAATAAATGCAGGTTAAGAAGCAATTCAAATCTTTTTCTTAATTCTGCCAAATGTTGGCCTCTCTCTTGAAACTCAATGACAAAACAATTGACAACTTCATGCATTACTCTTTTCATCTCTTCCTTTGCTGTTAAAACAACATCTCTAACTCTTTCTCTTAGCATAATATTTTTCCTTCTAGTGTGATGCTCAATTTGAATTCCATATTCTTTGCAATATTTTTCAGCTGAGTTCAAGACATTGCTGATTATTTCTTCCATTTTTTTATAACCAGTATGTTGGTAAACCTTTGCAAGTCCCTATCTGCTTGATTTAACCCAAACTTAGGATCTTGCATTCTCTTCTGGGCTTTCTCCACCGATAAAATTGGATGCCAGAAGTTAAGTAGGGTGATAAATTAAAATATTTGAAATGAGTTCATAAGTATCCTGCAATCACATTTTGTTTCTTGATTGTACTCTCTGAGTTGTAAATGTTCAACGCAGGGTATTATTTTGGTACACTACAGTCATAGCATTGTATCTTGCACTCCACAGTTGTTTTCACTGTTCGAGAAATGTATTGCTTTTATATTGTCCATCTTGATGAAAAAATAGTAAAGAACATGATCAGTCTGTCAAGGACACAAAAAATGTTGTAACACATGAATCTACTGCCCAAGAATGAAGACCAGCTAAATTGAGATTGATTTTCACAATTTACAAACATTGCTCTTGGGTTTACATCCAATATTTTCAATTGGACACCATTAGCAGCACCCACAAAATTTCTTGATATAGCTTCACCATTTGCTGACTGTTTGACAGACCACTGCTTTGACAAGGACTTCCCTTGTTCATCTGCAACAAATGGACCATTAAGATGCTTAAAAATCTTCCTATCCTTTTTTTACCAATTTCTGAATCGGTACATTCACAACTGGTTTCTTCAATCTCCCCAAATCCTTTACATTCCAATATAAACTGCTGCCATCATTATCACTGATTTCTTCATTTTCAATTTCTTTATCACTAAATGGTTCCTCATCTTTATTATCACTCAAAACCTGTTCATCTTTATTTTCACTTAAAACTTGCTCATTTTCATTCTTTCTCAGATTCTAACAGTTGTACTGACTCATTCTTGTTTTTATGATCTCTTTCTGCAACTGCAGGTGCAATTTGTGTTTCTACCTCCTGCTTTAAAAATGCATTCAATGCTCTTTTTTTGTCTCTCATATTCTTGCTTATTTTTTTCTTTTTCCCTAAACTGAGAACTGCTTAGTTTTGCTATCTTCATCTCTGGGTAAAGGATAAGATTAGGAGATTTTTGTTTAGTTTCAAACTTGAAATTAAGACCAAGATTATATATAAGGTTAACAAAAGGCCAGCAAAACAATGAAGACCAACTATCAATTTTATCCAAAATTTGTGTGAGTACCGAGCAAAATGGACAAAAAATTCAATGTTCCCTTTAGTATAAGATAATTTAATTGATTTGTGAATAAGTTCAGAGGATTCGGAAAGTTGGATTCAGTCAACATCATAGTGTTTGGAGTGATCCCTAGTGATGGCAACATTATGCCTCCATTTGTCTTTCCACAGGGCCTTGGGCGCAATATGGAGGCCTACATCAAGTATCTTGAGGAGGTAGTCCTGCCCTGGGTCAAGAGGGTGGCTGCTGGAAGATCCCATGTCTGGTAACATGACTCTGCACCATACCACTCTAGGAGAATGCAGTTATGGCTGTCAGACAATTTCTTAAACCACATCACCCTTTACATCTGAATACCTAACTTCCCAGAATGCAACCCCTTGATTATTATCTCTGGGGCACAGTTGAGTGAGAGGCCAACCCATCTCTTAACACCAAAGATGAACTAAAGGCAAGGATTATGGCCAACTTTACCAAGGAGAATATCCAGTAATTTTAGTAAATATATCTTTTAAAATAAAGTGTCAATGTTTTCATTGTGATGTAATTTAGACGACAATTTATCCATCGCACCCTGTATATTCTGTTCATAGGGTTAGATTTGAAAAGTTGTAATTTTCTTTGCTTGTTTGCATATCTAACCTGAATGTTGATACCAAGCTGCTATGAAATATAGTTTTAGGTACTTCCAAATGCTTGTTATTATTAAGAAGAAAGACAGAAGTATTTTTACTAAAGTTTTTAATCCTTTTTAGCATGTTCAGAATCTTGATAAAAAAAAGTTTTGTTTTTCTTGTGTCAACATGACTTAGAATAGTAAATTTTAGTATAATTTTTACATTAAAAAACACCTTGAGTTGGAAATTCTTGCAAAAATCAAATTAGTGTCAGATTTTAATTAAACTTTCATGATTTATTGACAAATGAATTAAATTATTTTGGAACCTTTTTTTTTTATAAAAACATCTTGGTAAAAAATTCTTTTACATCTGTTTTTAAATCTGTTTTGAATTATAAAATTAAAAAAAAATGCAGTAAAACTAAAACATTATTTAATTGAAAAAGCTTTTAATTTATTTTATAATTAAGCACATTGCCTTGAGAAAAAATTATTTCAATGAATGGAATTTTTTACAAGTGTTTTTTTATTTTACATTTTAATTAGAATAATTTAAGTTTGAATATTTGTTAATCTTTTAGAATTCTGTATTTAACCCTTTTTAGATGATACTAACTGAAAACTATATTTGCTAATCATAAATTGAAAAGTTTAGTACAAATCATCAAATGCCAGCCAATATTCTTAGAAGGATTTTGATTTATTTTTTATATATACACATGTATAAATATGTCTCTTTTTTTTTTTTATATACAGCCAACAATACATCTCATTATCAGAAAATAAGAGTGATAACTATGGTAAATTAACCGCTAAATATATTTAAAATCAGTAAAATATTAGATTATGGAGAATATTTTCTTAAGTTTTTAAGATTACTGAGTGCATAAAATTTATATATAACAGGTGCTCACATTCAATTACGTTTTAATATATAAAATTCCAATAGAACATCAGATAACTATTAAACTGTTATCAAGCTGTTAAACCGGTAAACACCTTAAATAACCAACTACTGTCAGGTTGAAAGATGCCTTTCTGTAATATTTGAAAATTAAAGTAATTAACAGTTGTTTCATATTTTAATTATACTTTAAATCAGCTAATATTCCTTAAATAAAGTATATTATATTTTTTGGGAGATTTTTTTTTTTTAATAATAATAATTACATTGCAATTAAAGATGACTAAAAGATCACGCTAATAATATTTTAGAAAAACTCCTTGTCAATTTAAATTAGTTTTTAAAACACAACGATGTCTTTTACTTATTGGAAATATTAAATTTAATATATTAGCTTGAAATTAAAACTAAAATAAAAGAAAGATTCTTCATTTGTAAAAATTCATTTTAAACCTCTGGTATCCTGTTTTCTTTTTGTTGTTGTAACAAATCAGCTGATGCACTTTTATTTGATATAATCTCTTTGGATTACTAGCATTGTAAATACATTTTAAGCATTAGAAGTAGAACTCAAAAACTTGTTTCAACTGATGCCTCTCTGAAGCAAAATAATTCATTAGAAATATATTTGAAAACATTTTAGAAGTCAATGATGACTTTTCTTTTGAGAATTGCTTTTCTTGATTATATGTTTACTCTGGTTTCCCTTGTCAAATGTCAAAGAAATGAGGTTGTAAGTGATACATACCAACAGGTTACTCCTGTAATTTGGAGTCTTTTGATTTAATAACTTCTTTAATAAACCTCTTCTAAAGTGTCTGTTAATGAGCTAAGCTTATCACTTTCACAATAATGCAAAACATCTTAAAAATGTTATTTTACATGTTCACAAACTGATGAGAGAAGCCATTATACTAAAATATTAAAAACAGCATAAAAGAAATTTCTACACCTTTTCCAAGGATTCAGAAGACATAGTCATGAAGACTATGCAGAATTTTATCTGAATGAAGTTGTAATGCAAAAAATAAGATTGTCTTAAACAAAATGATAGATCAAGAGTCAAATTTCAGCTGTTGGTAATAACAGTAGATTGATGATCAGCATATGATAGAAATATATATTGTTATTTTTTTCTACAGTTATATTTGTCATCATCATATTATCATCCATAATAGTTTCACTAATGTAATCTTCAAATATCGCATTGTTATTAAATGAAACACAGGAAAAGTTAGTTTTTAAATGTCAAGGTCATGAGTCAAAAATGTTCTAAGAATTTCTTTCATAAAATCACTGACATAAGCCTCTATTAAATAGTTAAGTAATTTTACTTATAGTAATTTCAAGTATTTTTGTAGTTTACTAATTTTTTAGCAGTAAAACCAATTGCTGATTACTTTGTAGCAGCACAAATTTTTTAAAATAATTCTACTCTGTAAAATCAATAAATCTTCTACCTCTCAAGGATAAATTTCACCTTATTAGCTAATAGAAACAATTTTTAATGTTCTATATTGTAGATAGATTGGATTAACTTTAAAATTCTTAGCTGTGAGTTTAGGACGTTAAGCTATAAAAAGATTTCTATTTGTATCATTTAAGAACTGATATCCTTTACTATGATTCTTAGATGTTAGCTAACGCTTTGGTATATGTTGTTGAAATCTTGTAACCTAAAAAGTCATGAGGAAGTTAATTTGGCTTTAATGTTTTAAATGTGAATTCTGTTTAGTTATATTTACTTAGAGTGACATTGACCTGTTTCTCTTCATCAGATTCTCTTCTGCAGCCATATTTTATTGAAATATAAGCAAGTGTATTGTATCAAAGATTTTAAAACAATATTTCTGTTCCTGCTTGTTGAGAATATCAGCTATAACTTTTTTGAGATAGAATTTTTTTTTAAAATCACATTTGTGAAATATACATTCATAAATAACTTTGTTATTTTTTAAAAAATGTGGAAATGAATTACTTTAATTTTTGTATGTTTCTCAATTTTTTAAACCGTTTTTTCAAAACAAATTATCAATATAAAAATAGTCTTTAGTTGACTAGAATTTGGAATGAAAAATAACCTAAAACAGTTTTGCCTGTTTTGTAAATGCAATATAGGATATATGTTTGAATATCTTCTATATCATTGATTATTCCCAAATAATGCCTTTATGCAAAAATATTTTGATAAAGAACTGTTTGAATTGCTAGGTAAGCTTGATCTTTTTTGGGAAAGATATTAGAATAATCCAGAACTTATACTAAGAGCAATCTGCTTGCATGTGGATAGAAAATAAATTCAGTAAATACATAAAATATAGAAAGGGGCATGGAACAAGGATGTTTTCTCACCATCATTAGGTAGTTTACTTGCTGCTTTCCTGTTTCTCTTTATTCAAACTTTACGGTGAGGTGATCCTGAGAACAGTAACTTCTATTAAGGATTATTACTGGTGGACACAATCTTGCCAACATAAGATAGCAGACAACACAGTGTTGACAAGAAGAACAGAAGGGAGTAAAAGAATGCAAGAAGAAAGGATGAGCCATCAATTGTAAGAAAACTGAATATATGGTTACCAATAAGAGGAACAGTTGATATGCAAATTAAATCAAGCAAGTACAAAAATTTAAATATCTAGCAAGTGTTCCAACAAAACAGAAAATGTGACTCTGAACATCGAAGACACATTGGAATAGCAAAAGATTACTTCAAAAAGCTAAGCAGAATATTAAACAGAAAAATGTTATTAGAAACAGTGCTAAACTGTTATATAATATCAGTCCACCATTATGTCCATGAATATTATACAGTTTCTTCACAGCTGAAAAAGAGACTTGAGATAACAGAAGGATACTGAGAATCCCATGAACTGAGTGTGTGAGCAATGAAGAAGCTTCAAGGAAAATGGAAACAAAAAGAACACTTGTACTTAGAATTAGAAAAGGTTGAAATTACTTGGACCCATAATGAGGAAAGAATATTTGGAGAATCTGATAATCGCAGGACCTATTGAAATAAGTAGAGGCAGGAAAGCAGCTAGTAACTTAATTAAAGTAATTGTCTAAATGAATGGCAGAGCAGAGATTGAGAGAGATAATGAAAAAACAACTTATGAAGAGCTAAAAAGGCTAGAAAGTTATGGAAACCCATGATTGCCCACATCCTGAAGAGATTCAGTACATAGAAGATGACTGCTTTCTGCATTGTAAAATGTTAAGATAACAATGGAGTTGCTTTTTTTTTTCTTTTTTTTTTTTTTTTTTTTTTTTTAAAACTATTTTGTCATATGTATTTTTTGACACTGTGCATAGAACAATGTCCTTGTTTGACTGTTATCACTTTCAATTGGTCTTCCCAACCCTGGATCATTTAACAAGAAATTTCAAGCACAAAAATTTACAAACCACTTTTGACAAATCATTTTCCTTTTTAAGTCACATTTTTGTTTTTCTATTTTTTATCTACTGAAAATATTACTTTTTCATCTTCACTGTTAAACTCAATGATTAAAAACATTCTTATTTGCACACTTTTGTAAAAATAACATAAGTTTGAAGGAAAATATATACCATGATATATAGAATGTTATGAGCTCAAAATTACTGTAAAGCTTAACTATTAAAATTGTTAACAATATGGTTTGTTTGTAAAATGCATTTTTACTTCCTATAACATTAAATAGAATGTGTGCATTGAAAAATTAAAGAAATATTCTTTTAAACATAACAAAATATAGAAAATGTGTCTTTAATAATAGTTTGAAAATCTTTAAGTTCTTTTTGAAAGTATCTTTTAAACATGAGCCAATTCTATCACTCAATTATTACTTAAATAGGAGGAAGCCTTGAACTTAGCTTTTCTTATTGAAACTGGCTATTTACAATTGGCTATAAATTTCAAGCTGTTAGAAACATTATTCAATTTCTGGTGCTTGTAGGCTTGATATTTGTATGCCTTTTTATAAGAAGTAAATATCTTCAAAATTATGTGTGCTTGTTTAACCCAATAACAATGCCACAAATTTGCAGTTGAGCCATATAACTACAATGACGAAAATTCCCATCATTCGTAGTTTATTGATTAATCATGCAGTATGTTAATCTAATAAGCTTTTTATTGTAGTATATTTATAGAGGGTTCATCTGCCGGGAATGGATATTCTTTTTCTTTTATGTATTCTGTTCTCTTCAGGATGTTGGTGATCATGGCTCTTCACAATTTCCTGTCTTTTGTAGCTCTTATTAAGGTTTCTCTTTTTACTATCCCTCCAAATCATTTATACAAGCTTGTTAGGTAAGTTATTTACTGCTTTCCTCTGTTTCTTTTACTTTTAAAATATCCTGTGTCAAATTCTCCAAGCCCTCCTTCTCGATTATATATGCCTTAGAAATTTACAGTTTCTTCCAGATATTAAAGACCATAAAGACTTTTAAAATACATCATAGTAACATTTTGTGTACAGTAGAGACATCACAGCAATAATGTTTGGGTAGTAAAAATAATGAATCAATTGTTCAAAATAATAGATTATTAAAATTGTTTTTTTTTTTTTTTTTTTTAAGAAAATGAATAAACAATAAAATCAATTGATTGCATCATTCTTCTCTATGTGCCAGGGGATATCTTTTTTTTTTTTAATGTCATTGCAATACTGCTTTAGCTTGTTCCAAGGATTGAACTCCTACCCATACGGTAAGTAAGAATGCTTCACCAATGCTTATATTTACTTGGTCACTGTCACTTAGAACAATTAGGTGGTTTACTTTTAGAGCCTTAAAACTCATGCAGTGTTTATTTATATACTAGGTCAACTGAGATTATCAGCGTCTTGCATATTCACCAGTTATTGTAACTAAAGTTTTTTAAAACATTCAACCCATTAATTGACATTAATTTATACATTAAATTTATAATTGTATTTCAAAATGAAAATAGAAATTTGAAATATGTGTTTGAACTGTTTTTGTCAGTTATTGTTAAAAAAATATTGTCATTTTCAACTTAGATTATACCAAATCAGATATAACATTTTATAAGTCACCAATTTATTTTAATAAATAGCCATTTTATACTTATATTTTTGCCAAATTTGGAGCAGTTTTATTGCATGACCAAGTCTCTTTTATTTTGCTTATAGCATGTAAGTTTTATGTATGTTGCTTAATGTGAACAATTTGGTGCTCACATTGCTATATAGATATCTAAAAGGAAAAAATTGACTTTAAATAAATCCAAGAAAAACTGCATCCATATCGGTTATACTTCTAAATTATTGTCAAAATATCTAAAATAATCTGTTTTCTTGAAATATTTCAAAATAGCTCAGTTTTGAGTGGAACAGTAATTTTTGACTAATAACTAATGCTTTTATTCAATAATTCATGTCTTGTAGAGTTGAATTTTGGTAAACTTAACCTAATTTTTTCTTAATTCTATCTGGTGTTTAAGACCAAAACAGGATAAGTAAAACCAAGATGAGGATTGAAATTTGAGAAATAATTGCATAACTTATTTTGTAATTTGAAAGGTTATCCAGTATTAGAAAGATAAATGGTTAATCTTAATTGGTACTATACACTTTCAACCAAGCCAAATTAAGGTAAAAGCATACTAATGTAGATTTGCCTTGTATTATACATTGATTAAAAATATATTTTAATGTATTATGGAATTTTTAATTAGAATTTTGAACTAATTAACCATATGTATTATTTTGGTTTGTATCTTGGTTTATAAGTTCAGTTTGCCAATACTTACTAAGATTGGCTTTATATAGTACAAGGTCAAAAAATATATATTAATTGTTTTTTTATTTTTTATTTTTTTAAGACCATAATATAAACAGCCATTGCATGAACTTAATTTCAAATCTCTTAAATGGTCAGTTTGAAGTATGCAACTGATGATTGTGTAATGTATGAAACTCTGAGTTGTACCACTGTAGGAGATATATAGGGAGTAGCTTTATTATTGGTGTCAATCAATATATTAAGAAAATTAATTTTATTATTTTTAAATTCATGGGTGAACTTAACAATTGTTAGGAAGATTTTGTGTAATTTATTTATTCCATTTTTAATTAAAATGAGAATATCATCTACATATCTTACATAGATGGAGGGTTTTTAGTAGGTTTTAAATATCTCGTTTTCAATGTTAGCCATGTAGATGTTACTACAGGTTGGTCCCAGAACTGAATCCATGGAAACGCTATCACATTGAATATATTTTAGAGGTTATAGAAGGTAACCTCAATGGTACGAGTCAAAAGTAGTTACCATAATATGTTAAGTTTAATTTTTAATGGCGCAAGAGATGGATTGTAAATATTCTTTATAATTATATTGTTTCTCTAACTTAGATATTGGTAAATAAACTTTCAGCATCATGAAGCTATGATTTCATTATTAGGTTTTTTGTTTAAGATTTGGATGGGTTTTTGAGTTGATTTTATACTGTATTAAGTATGTATGGTATAATGAGTTGGTTAATGATTTTGATTAATTGATAAACTTAAGTTTGGATATGATGGGATGGAAAAGTAAGTTAGGTTAATGTATTTTTATAGTTCTATAAATGTATCCTGGTTTCTAGTTGCCAATTATTTTGGGAAGTTTTAAGTTGTCCTGTTCTGTGTTGTTGGCTGTGATCAGTTTGTTGATTTTCAGTTTCACTTGATTAATAGGATTTTTGACCTTTTTAAGTTTAGAGTGATTGTCAAGTATTTGTTGCAATTTGAACTATAAGCAAATTTATTTAATACAATGAAGATGTTGGTTTTATCTGCTTCTTTTAAGGTTATATGGAGCTCCTCGGCAGTGATTTTTCTTTTATTATATATATATATATATATATATATATATTTCAGTTTCTTTTATCAAATCTTTTGTATTGTCTGTAAAGATGAGTTATGTAAAAGGTTGAGTAATTTCTTTTGATGGTCTGTTAGTTTATAGTTAAAGATGTTGATGAATTTGTCTTTATTATTTGTGAGATCAATAGATCCTTTATATAGTGTATTATTTTTTTAAATGTTCAGTGTCGAATTTATGATCTATTAGCAATTTTTTTACCAAGGTTTTGCACCCATCAATACTGAATTACTTTAAATGTGGCTCAAATGTTCCCCTTTTTGAGTTAGAAAAGTGTGTCAAATTATTTTGTGCTACACCTTACCATTCTGATTTTGGGGGAGACTTATAATTTTCTTATTTTGTTTCTAAATTAAGCCACACAGCGTCACAGAATCCCCGTGTTTTTTAAAAAAGCTTAAAAATAGTTCCGTAAATTCAATATTTCTTAAATTTGGTATGTAGGCCAAATAACGACTGTAGAATCCAAATATTCAACTATTTTAACCCTATACCTGATAGAAAACTTTATTTTACTTACCCAAAATCAAAATCTTTTTACCTACATAGCTTATGGTCAGTCTGTAGAAAATACATCCTCTTTAATTTTCATAACATTTTTTCCCTAACATCTACTATACTTGTTCAAGTTCACCAAAGAATTTTGTGAGGGGGTTTAAGTCTACTTTAGAAGATACGACTCTGCCAAGTTTAGATTTTTTTTTCTTATATATTTGCATGATTTCAATTAAAGATTATAATTAAAGACAATCATCCTAATGCTCCATGACCTCTCAAATGAAATGTTGATATTGTGCTGAGTGACTTAAATTATTCAATAAGATTGTTTTTATTAATTTAAAAAGAATAAATATATTTTGTAGATATTGCTTTTTGTACAGATAGATTATCTTTAACAAATGATAAACATTCCTGCATGCAAGATAATCAACAGTGCTTAGAATATTTGTAGATAGCACTAAACATATGAAATTGAAAGAAATTTTTTTGTTTGTGTTTTTTAAATTTTTATTTTGATTATTTTGATAAATTATTTTCATGAAACAAAATCCTTTGATTTTTTTTTTTTTTTTTTTCATTCTCAAAAAGAACATGATAATAAAAATGAATGTGAATCTTTAAAACAGAATATTTATTTGGCACAAAACATTTATATAGTTGAAGGAAATGCTTTCATCACTTTTTTTTTTAAATTTAAAAAAAAATTTTTATTTTTCAAAATTATTTTAATGAAACAAAATCATTTTTTTTTTTTTTTAGAAGAAAGTGATAATAAAAATGAATATACAAAGAGTCTTTAAAACATTACATTCTAAACTACACTGTGCACTGTTGTGTATATAGACTAAATTGTTTTGGATAAAATTTTTTTGCACAGATAAATATTTGGTGTTGTAGGGACATCAACAGTGCACAGAATATTCATTAATGGCACAAATCATATATCCATAAAATCCTCTTTCCAGGAAAATGAATGTGATGGAAGAGCTAGGTGCATGAACTTAATCAGCAAATCCTTATTCTCTGTATCACTATCCAGGACCATATCAATCCAAATTTTATTGTCACACCTGCAGGAAACATATCCTGAAACGAGAAATTTCATTGATTTTTCTTCAGCCCCAATAATCATATATTAGATCGTGGTTTTCATCTTCACTACATTGTTTCATGGCAATTTTTATCTCTGATGAGTGGAAAAAATTGATGAAAACTTCTTGTAGATGCATTTTTGAATATCATGGTGAAGCTCCTCTTTGCCTCCTCATCTTCCTCCTTTTCAACCAGAATGAATTTGATACCTTCAATTGCAGATTTGCAATATTCAATCATAGATTCTGTGGAAAGGAAATGTTTGGTAGTTGGTCTTCAGAGACTTTCCTTAGACACTATCCTTTTCACTGTCCCACCCATACCATCACATGGTTGTTTACCATGACTTGTTGCAAAGAAATTCCATTTTGCATTGAAAACCTTTCTGGTGGTTACACAAATTGGCAAAGTTCTTATAATTCTTGTATTGTACTGAGCAGCCATCAGTAAAATACTCAATATTTTTTAGATTTGGCAAGAAAATTATAAGCCCCTCCTCCTTAAAATCGAAACTGTAAGGTGTAACACAAAATAATTTGGCACACTTTCCTAACTCACGAAGGGGAACATTTGAGCCAAATTTCAAGTAATTTGGTGTCGGTGGGTGCAGATTTCAACTTACTGGTGTTTTGACATGTTCTTTATGTTAAATCACTGGATCTAACCAATGCTTTTATCCACTGGACCATATGTCACATTGTAATTATGATTTTTTTTTTCTTTAGAATTTTGACATTTTAACTTATTTTGACTGCTACAAAATTTATCTGCTATTATCATTATATTTAAAGGAAATGAAGTTACCTCTATATTTACTTTTCTGTCATCATTATTGTCTTTCTAAAAAGATATTCAAAGTTAAAGGAAAAAGTTTTTATTTTTTAATTCTGTCATCAATATGAGTGTCTAATTTTTAATCCAGTTTTACAACCTTATTATGACAACATTATTTGCATATGGATTTAATTTTCATTACAAAACAAAAAAATCTTCACTAGTTTCCAAATGGATCTATTAAAAAGAAAGTTGACTTCAGTTTTGTTAAGTTTGAAATAGCCAATTAAATATTATGATGATTTCCTCCTCCACTTTTTTTTTTTTTTTTAAAATAAAGAAATGTTAGATCTGTATATACATGCACAAAGCAATGAGTTCTTACTTTGGAAATAGTAATAAAAACAAACCAATTCTCCTGTATGAAATTAAAATTCAATCTTTTTATATAAAATTATTCTCACCAGTTTGGAAATGTTTGATTAAAGTTTATTGCAGAATTTGTAAAAATAATCTTTATGTAAAAATAGTAATTGGACTAATTTGATCAAATAACCTCATTTTATTATTCAGATTCATAAACAGTTGGGAAATATTTTCTTCAGTAGAATTTGTCAAAATATATATATATATATATATATATATATATATAAGGTAAATAATATCAAAGCCTGAGTACTCATAAGTACATTTTAAGTCATAATTTATTTAAAATAAACTCTAAATGTTTATAAACATTTAGTCAGATTCTGTATAGTTTACATCTGTTAAAACAATCCTAAAATAAAATTTCAAGTTAAAATTGCATTAAATAGCTATTTTATATAAACTTCTATTATTATAACTGTTATATTTAGTGGATATGTGTGTTTGAGTAAATGTCTGTTTTTAACAATGGAATTAATCTTTATTAGCCTAGAAATTGAAAATTTTAATAAAAATAAATCTTCTGACAGTTTCTTTTAGTAAGACTTTCAATCACTGGACATTAATTTCACTGTTTTAACAAAAAAAGAAATTACTGAAACACATGTACTTAATTAATATAACAACATTTATAGCATTAAATGTTGGATTAATAATTCTATTAAATACTTAAAAATAAAGCTTGCATGTGAATAGATATCTGATAGCTAAAATGAGTTCACTACTAACAAAGAGAGTATGTAATTGTTTCATCTTTGATTCTTACCCAAGCATCCTTTTAATTTTCCTCAACCCTGCAACTTTTGAAATTCCCTTGTGTTTTTTACTTTTTTTCCTCCATCATATTTCCTTTCTTCCCCACAATATCTTGTTGAAATATACATTTGGCATAGTTTGAATATATTCCTACTCTAACAGCTAATTAACTATTTAATAATATATCTAGTTTGAGCCAGAGGTTTACACTTATTTCCTCAAAACCATATCCCTGACAGTTCTTGCAATGAATATATCTAGTCTGTTAAACTATGGCATCCCTACTTTAATCAGCTAAGGAAAAAGAGACAGGGGAAAGCAATGGATAATATATTTGAAGGGCCTGAGCAGGTGGATGACAAAATGGGGGTGGTGTAACAGGAGAAATAGTGTTAAGAGCCACCAGGGATAGGGAGATGTGGAAAGCCGTGATCGCCTACATCCTGAAAGGACAAGGTACATAGAAGAAGAAGAATACTAAACATTATTTTCTCTTTCTCACTTTCTTTTCTTTTTAGATTTTGTTTCTATTTAATTTTGCCTTTGATCCTCCATCCTTTGATAGTGAGGGTGGGGATAATCAACTTTATACACCCCTGCTACTAACTTAAATGAAACCTAACATTGATATTACAGTACACAGAACAAGCCAAAATGAATGTAGCAAAAACAGAATAAAATTTTTATATCAATAGATATCTATATTGTAATACTATTATGTAACTGGGTTATAAATATTTTGTATTTTATAGGAAATAAATTTTCTCCTTTTGTTATAGTTTTTATTTATATATAATCTCATGAGAACATGTATAAACTTAAATAACCATTTATAAAATTTCTGCAAAATTTTGAATAGTTTTAAATCTAAGAAAAATTGTAATTCAAAACATTGATGAAAAAGATTAGTTTGATTCTCACAGAAGCCTTTATTACTTTTTGAAATGAAAATAGATAAAATTAGCTTTAACTTGTTTTCAGTTGGTTGATGACTTTTTAGAACAAATACGTTGACTTTAAATGTTGATCAAAATTGATCAGAAATAGAATAAGCACCTTAATAAAAATATTTTAATCAATAACCATATTAAATTTGTAAGAATTACTTATATAGTTCTTGAAAATATAATATGGTCATTTATTAAAATATTATTTTCCTTAAGGTGCTCATTCTATTTATGAGCATTTATCTCTATATATTCTAGATTTTTTTTACTTTTGGTCAAACTTGTGAAATACAGACATGTTAGTCTTCAAATGCTTGAATCCATTCACTCTTGAATGTAATATATCAATTTGTGTACATATTAAAGAATTTTGAATGTTTTGATTTTCTAATGTCTTTCTAACTTTTCTTGAATGTATATGTTTGTATGTATGTATGTCTGTACTGATAAGTTTAAGAACATAATCTTGATTGGGGTTGCAGCATTTGATGGTTTTTAGTGGAGACTGACTAGACTATGAAAACGCAGTAACAAACACTGTATTTGGACTTAAGTTAGAGCTTAAGAAAGCATTGATGATTATTTCTTTTCTTTTTTTTTTTTTTTTTTTACACAATTTTGTGGGGGAGGGAATATATATATATATATATATATATATATATATATATATATAGTTAGGTATTTCATCATTGAGATGTCGACAATTAAACTAGCTAACCCCACTCCATGTTCTTGTGAGTGAGGAGGGTTGTTAGCACCCTGGTAGGATGAAAAATAAGACCTACCAAAGGGTGAAAGAACTCTCAATGAGTCAATGGCTAGTTATGTCTCAATAAACCACTGTAAAGAAGGCAACCTGACTTATCATCAAACAAAAGCTCTCGAAACAGGGAACGTCAGAATGCTGAACAACTGGGGCCAGCTGAAAAATGTAAAACAGGACGTCAATATTTTTAGTGTATGTGGAACTAGGTGGTCAAAAAAGTTATTTTGTCAGTGACAACCACAGAATTATATATGCAGGCAGAGAGAAGTATGAAAAAGGAGTTGGAGTGATACTGGATCAAGGCATGAAGAAATGCATTCTGGGATACTACTAGTTATCTGAAAGAATACTTGTACTTAAACTGAAAGGAAAGCCCTTCAACATAGTTTATAGACATGCATGCATCGACAACACAAAGTACAGAAGAAATGAAATTTTTCTACTCTGTTAGACAATGCCAAGGCTTAGTGTAAATAACAAGAAACTATAATTATCATGTGAGACCTGAATGCCAAAGTAGGCAAGGAGAGGGAAGGGGAAATAGCTGGTAAGTTGAACTAGGAACCTGCAACAAGCACACAGAAAAATGGGTCCAACTGTGCACAATGAATGACCAGGTAATAGCCAACACCTGGTTCAGAGGACATCCAAGATTATTATGGACATAGAAAAGCCCAAGAGGAGAAACTAAAAACTAAATCAATTATATAATTATTAACAAGAGATTCAAGAACACATTCACTGCAAAACCTATTCAAGTGACCACCTCTCTTTTATATGTAAATTAAGAATTAAACTACAGAAACTGAAGCAGCCTAACACTGCACCCAAATTGCAATACAACACTCCTGAACAACACGAACCTGAAGGAAAAATATATGGGAGTGTAAAAAGAAGATATGAGACACAAAATGGAAATGAAGGCTGAAAACGGGACACACTAAGAGAAGCTTTAGTGATATCAGCAAATGACATCATCCCAAAGGAAAATGGATGTAAAAGGTAAAACAAGTGGAACACAAACAAGATTTTCTACATGAGGCAAAGGAGACAGAAAACAATGCCAAGACACAGAATGGAGTAAAGAAAACTATATAAAGGAATAAAGAACAAATGCAGACACGCTAAAGAAGAATGTCTCGATGAAAATGTGCTGAAATAGAGAGATTGAGTATCACAAATAAACAAGATTTGCATAAAAAAATGAGAGAACTAACAGAACAAAAAACAACAGGATGCATAAAATCGAAGGATGGAAAGCTCATGTTAAAGAAAGAAAAATTGCTTCAGTGACAGGACGAATATATCGGAGATCTCTTCCCAGACAAAAGAAAACAACCAACAATATGCAGAAATGCTGATTGGCCGGATAGACTAAAAACTGAAGTGGACTGGCCACATTGAACAGAAACAAAATGGCAGGGCCAGATAGAATTGTAATAGAGATGCTGACAGCCTTTAGATGATTTCAGCATAGACAAGATTACAGAAATAATAAATGAAATCTACAACAGAATGTACTGAAAGATCTAAGCAAATTCATTTTTATAGTACTGCATAAAAACCAGGTACAAACAAATGTGAACTCCACCAAACAGTCAGCATAATGAGTTAGATAACAAATCTCATAATCCAAATTCTGACAAATAGTGCACAACAGAATCAGACCAGTGACAGGACAAGAACTGTGAAGGCTTGTCAAAAGCACCAGAACAAGGAACACAATATTTATGCTCAGAATGTTATCAGAAAGAGCAATACAATTGCAGAAGAAAATGTATCTGTGTTTTATAGACTATGCAAAGGTGTTCGACAAAGTACATCACAAAGACCTGCTAGAGCTACTCAGCATCTCAAAGATGGAGAAGATTCAAAGCAACTGAAATATGGTTCTACAGAAAGATGCTAAGGATAACATGGGCTGAACATGTGAGCAGTGATGTGTTTTTGGAAAAAATGGAAACTAAAAGGAAATTTATACTTAACATCTGGAAGATACAGTTTAAATTTCTGGACATGTAAAGATGAAGGAAAACTTGAAGAATCTGATACTCACAGGGTGGATAGAAGGGAAGACGTACAGGGGAAAGCAGCTCATAACATACTTGATGGGTTTGATAAAATGGGTGGCAAAACAGGGCTTGAAAGAAATAACAAGAACTTATTAAGAACTACATGGGACAGGAAGATGTGGAGAGTCATAATCACCTACATCCTTAGTGGACATGGCACATAAAAGATTTGTAAGTTTTTATAACTTTTATAAAGTTGTATTATTATTAATAATAATAATAATAATAGTTGTTTGATGACAATTCATTTATTCCAACACCCCTTAATAAAAGTTCACAATTTAGTTCACAAAAAATGTGGTGCAAAGGTTTTCAGCAATGGAGTATTCAGCCCAAAGATAGTAACTGCAGTGAGTTTCAGTTGGCAGCAGGCTAAATCTACATGTAAGACTGCACTACTGGCAGTATATTCAGGTTGGTTGTGACTCGCAATTGATGGATGGAGGATTTCCTAAAATCAAAGTCAATGACCAGGACTTAGAGTTCCCGTGATGGAATCACTAGCCAATGACTGGAATGACTGGCAGCAATTCTGGTATCATCTTCTACATACAGCTCTCTGTCCAAATCTAAAACTTTTTGATGCAACTATTCTGAAATGCCCATTTCAGTACAGTCATGTTTGTACAGGCTAATTTTGATGTCCCTTAAAAATGGTTTAATGAGTTGTTAACATATGATTAGTTGTGTAGCTCTATATTTGGCAAACAAAATAGCAAGCCTAAACCAGCTAGTCGTAAATCGCCCAAACCTATCTGCGTTACCTTCACAAATATACGAGGTATTCGCAGTAACTTTAATAGTGTAGAGTCTTTCCTTCTAACTAACTCACCCGATATCTTAGCTATATGTGAGACTAACCTTGACCCTTCTATCCCCTCTTCAGAGCTGTTCGTTCCTGGTTACCTTCCTCTCTTCAGGAAGGACTCCAATGTCCATATGCATGGGCTTGGTGTATATGTCAGCGAACAACTCCCCCTAGCCAGGGTCACATCTCTTGAATCCCCTGATCATTCCTTCATGTGCTTCCGTCTCTCACTTCTAAGCTCGGTTAGCTATCTCTTCTTCCTCTACCGCTCCCCCTCCTCCTCTGACTGTACGTTACTTGATTGCATCTCGACTAACATCGACAGGGCCATTTCTTCTCACCCATCTGCCCATATATTTGTGTTTGGCGATTTTAACGCCCACCACACCAAGTGGCTTGAAAACTCAGCCACCGACCTTGCTGGGATCCGCACCATGCACTTTTCAATAGCCCAAGCTCTAACGCAAGTGGTGGACTTCCCCACGCGTTTCTCTAAAAATCCTAACGGAAGGGACTCTTTACTCGACCTTTGTTTTACCTCCATCCCAGACTCCTGCACTACCAGGCAACTCTGCCCCCTTGGAAACTCTGACCACGCCGTAGTCTCCGTAAACATATCAATATGCACTAACTCTACCCAAGAAAACCAGACCAGCAGAATATCATACTGCTACCAAAGAGCCGACTGGGACTCGTTCAGGGACTTCCTCTGCGACGTCCCCTGGAACAACGTCTTTGATCTTCCTGTCGAAGACTGTGCCTCCGAAGTCTCCTCTTGGGTTAAGGCTGGCATCGATGCTTTTATCCCTGCCAGAAAATTCCAACTAAAACCTAATTCGTCCCCCTGGTTCTCACCCGCTTGCTCGGCCGCTATTGCCCACCGGAACCATTTCTTCCGGCTCTATCGAAGCTGCTCGTCGAACCAAAACAGGCGCCTTTTCACCTCAGCACGGAACAAGTGTAAAAAAGTACTGAACGAAGCCAAGAGGGCGTTTGCTACCAGAATTAGGCAACGCATAGCATCCTCTAAGTTTGGCTCCAAAGATTACTGGCGTCTCTGCAAAAGCGTGCTCAGCAGGAACAAGACTTCAATACCCCCACTAATCAATGAATTTGAAGTTCTCACCTCCCCAGCCGACAAGGCTGAATGCTTTGCCCGTAAATTCTCAATCAATTCAACACTGGACTCGTTAGGAATACCTACACCAGACTTCCCACCCAGAACTAAGGCTCAACTAAATAACGTCCACATTTCACCCCCGCTGGTCGCCAAGATAATTGCGCAACTTGACCCACACAAAGCGAGCGGCGGTGACGGAATCCCAGTCATAGTACTGAAGAAATGTGCCCCAGAACTTTCCTCTGTCCTCTCTAAACTCTATAACCTCTGCCTATCTGCTTCCTGCTTTCCTGCCTGTTGGAAGTCCTCCTGCGTAGTACCTATATTTAAGAATTCTGGCGAACCCTCGGACCCCGCCAATTACCGTCCTATTAGTCTCCTTCCAATCTTTGGCAAAGTTTTCGAAGCCATTATCAACGCCGAGGTGACTCAGCACCTTATGACCAACGGGCTTCTCTCAGACAAACAGTATGGGTTTCGCTTCACCAGATCTACTGCTGATATGCTAACGACCATTACCGAGTACATATACCAGGCACTCGACAAGAATGGTGAAGCCCGAACCGTTGCCTTGGATATCTCCAAAGCATTCGACAGGGTCTGGCATGCTGGCCTCTTGTGCAAACTGCAGAGCTATGGGATAACTGGACATCTGTTTGACCTCATCCAGTCCTTCCTCTCTAACCGCACATTAAAGGTGGTATTAAATGGGCATGCCTCCCAAAACTACCAGACGAACGCGGGCGTCCCTCAAGGTTCTATCCTAGGCCCCACGCTCTTTCTGATCTACATTAATGATCTCCCCGACACCATTAGATCCCAAGTTGGCATGTATGCCGACGACACAACGATCTACTCCCGCATCGATCAGAAACCAGGTCTGGACGACAAAGTGAACCTCGCTGCCGCACTTGAAAGGGACCTCCAATCCGTAGTGACCTGGGGTAGGAAATGGTTGGTAAATTTCAATGCCTCCAAAACAAAGCTGTTATCAACTAACCACCATAGACAATCGCATCTACCTCCCATTAGCATGGGACAGGCTAGCCTCCCAGAGAGTAAAATACTACGCCTCCTTGGCCTTACACTCTCAGCAGACCTCAAATGGAATGACTATATTGAATCCATTGCCAAATCTGCTGCTATGAAAGTCGGCTCTCTGTGCAGGGCCCGGAAATTTTTCCCACCTGAAACTATTCTGCACATATACAAATCTACCATCCGCCCGTGTATTGAATATTGCTGCCATATCTGGTCGGGTGCCCCTGCTGCTCTCCTTGGGCTTCTTGACAAAATACAAAGGAGGATCTGTAACGTGGTTGATACTGACTTGGCAGACCGGCTGCAGCTGCTCTCACACCGGCGTGATGTAGCTTCCCTGTGCCTCTTCTACAAGTACTTTCATGGCTTCTGCTCCGATGAGCTTAGATCACTGGTGCCGCCTAAGCACGAATTTACACGAGATACTAGATTAGCAACTAGGTCCCACCCTTTTACAGTTAAACAAATAAGATGTAACCGTAAATTCTACTCCAACAGCTTCTTTTCTCGCGCTTCCCGCCTGTGGAACTCCCTTCCACAAGTCTGCTTTCCCGACAGTTACAATCTCCAGGTGTTTAAATGTAGGGTCAATAGACACCTCCTATCACACTAACTCCCAACTATTCTCACAACACTCTCATCTACCCAACCCTCATTCTCGATATCCTCACCCGCCTATCACCCACCCTCTGTTATTTCCTATATTTAACCAGCCTTTCTCCACTCTACGTAGCCCCCTGCACAGTAGTGGCAGTGACATGCCTTGCTCGGGGTGAAACGCTTATAAAAAAAAAAAAAAAAAGCATTACATAGAAAGTTCATAAAATAGATTGTTCAGAATAATAGTTACAGCTTTAAATACACATTTCATATCGAAAGAAAAAAGCAAATGTTCACTTTTAAATATTCAGTTTTAAATATTCTGTAACAATCTCTATGAATTTAAATTTCCTACTGTCTCTTGAAATAGTATTAACTATATTATATAAATGTGGAAAGGAAAACTGCACATACAATAGTTAACCTGAGTTGCTGTTAAATAGTTTTGAAGATGTAAGAAGCACAAATTTATATTAGAAATGGTGAAATAAGGATTCATCTCCATGTATAATTGCATGTAGTAGTGAAAAGGTATTCCATTATCATCAAAGTAAAGGTACTTGCTGCTGAAACTAGAATGAATATCTCAAGTTATCAATGAGTGCTTAGAAAATTTGTTGGAAGCTTGCCAGTAAGTGATGCCATGTTGCAGAGGACATGGAAAGAAATCACAGTATACTTTGCTAATCCAAATTTAGAAGACCTGTTTATTCGAGGGACTTTTTAACTTATTCTCTTAATATACACGACAATTTTTACTTGCTAACACCTGTAACATTTCTTATAGAATTTTCAAATTGGAAGGAAAAGAAGTGCAAATATTTTGAAAGATTCAAGAACATTTTTTTGCAAAGGGATCCTCAAAATTGTATCACCTCTATTTTTGAGTTGAGGGTGGTGGTGGTGGTGGGGGGGGGACATGATGGTATGCCTTTACTAATACTTTATTCTCAAACAGATTTGTGAACAGTATATGTAAATTATTTGAGATGATACTTGAAATAAAGCTTGAATACAGACATGGCATTATCAATTGTGATTATTGCCTGGTGCTCTTGCTGTTCATTTCAAGGTTCTTGACAAAATTCAAAGAAGGATCTGCAATGTAATTGATCCTGACTTGGCATCTCAACTTCAGTCACTTTCTCACTGATGTAATGTGGCTTTCCTCTGTCTTTTTTATTAATATTTTTGTGGCAACTGCTCTGGCAAACTTTTTCCCTGGTACCTAAACCACATGAATTTAAATGCTACTAGATTGGCATCTAGGTCCCACCCTTTTACCATTGAAATAGTTAAATGTAACTACCACTTCTACTCTAACAGTTTTTCTTGCACATCCCACCTGTGGAACTCTCTTCCATTTACTTACTTTCCTGATAGCTACAATCTCCAAAAATTTAATTGCAACTTCAATTCCCATCTTCTTGAATCCCATTCATCTTTTATTCTTTTTTCAATATCCCCTGTACCTAGTCTTTTCTCTCACTGCAACTCCTTGCACAATAGTGGTGGCCCTGCCTTGCTTGGGGTGAATTAACAAAAAATAAATTGTAATACTTGTTGCTAATGATATTACTGGTAGAATTTATTAGATAAGTATGTCAACATCTTTTATTCTATTGACACAGCTAATCCTCCACACACCTGCTTATATTAAGTCAATTTCTGTTTTTGTGTGGAGGTCCCTATATAAAATAATGCTATGAGACTAAATATTAAATTTCATTAAAACAGAAATAAACTAGTAATTTTATAGCTTTTATTAGTACTGGCTGCAAAGTAATTGAATGCAATTGATTTATTAAATTTAACATCTATCTTACATGCTGTATCACTTTTTCTATTGATTTTAAAGAATCAGAAATTCAAAAATAAATTCTTTTTTTGGCTATATTTTTTTTTTTAGTAATGAATGAGTATTTTTAAGGCTTATTTTTAACTAGCAAAAAGTATTGCTATACAATTTTTAGGCTATATTTTCATAAGTAATATTTAGAAATTTACATTAAAACAAAACAGTTTTGATGTTATATTCTTAAATAGCTAATTGAATACATGAAGTATTTAATCTATTCCTTCTTGATATATTTGAAAAATATGTTTTAATATTAACTATGAAACTTCTTTTTTTTTTAATTAAAAGTACAGTAATATTAGCCATTATATTTTGTTATTGAGAAAAGAATTTGTTGCTGTTTGGAAGTTAGTGTTAATTTTTTGTTGTAAACATATTAAAGGTACACTCCGCATGGGTTGCATATTTCTTTCATTATAAAGAATATAATGTTTAATAATGTCAGCTGTCTTTGGTATCTTTGTTTACTTTATACAATAATTTCTTTAGGGAAGTTTGACAGCATAAGCACTCAAGTTTGGAAATAGCCTTATTGTTACTTTTAAAGCAATTGTTTCTTATTTATTAAAGAATTTTTTCCAGTTTGAAATAAGATTAATATGACCCAATTATTAGCTTTTCTTTTATATTTCCTGTTTTTTTTTTCTCTTTATAAGCAACCAGATTTTAAGTGAAATTTAATCTGAACTTTTAGAAAAATGAGATTTCTACAAAGCTTTCTTTCTTTATTGTTGATTATATGGATTTAAATTTTTCCCCAAAACCAAAGTATTATAAATATTTAAAAATTAACATTTTTGAATTTGATCAACAAAATTGTTTAATTGGGGCATTTTAAGAAGTTTTATATCACAGTGTAAAGCTGTGCATTTTTTCTACCTTTGGTTAATGGTTAATACACATATTTTTAAGAGCAAAGGATGCAACTTGGAAGCTATTTTTTTTATTTATCTTGGCTTGAATAAAAATAGTTAGATCACTAAGAATAAAAAAATTCTTAATTATCAGATTGTTTCTGGTCCTTATAAATTCTTTTATTTTATAAACTCTTAATTTTTTTATTTATTTCAATTATGAAAAGGCTCATGTCAGTATGAGACAACATGCATGCATACACACATGCACTGACATTTTGGTAAGAATAATAGAGGTTTACATTATTGTTGCATGAAAGAATGTTAGAAGAAGAACTGACATAGCTTTATCAAACATATGCCATTTAAATTGCATGTTTTTCAAACTGAAATTTCTTACATATTAAAAAGAACAACTCTTTTTACATAGTATATTTTTTCAAACTTTTATTTTTTTGTATATTTTATAATTCAAGGATAAAAATTTTTATAATACAGATTTTTATATATAAATTAATATTTATAAAACTTAAATTTCAATGATTTAAAGATGAAATCTCAGCTTCACATTTTTTCTTTTTCAAAACAAAATTAGTAACTAAATAATGCATAAAACAAAATACCTGCCTAGTGTAAAATGATTGTTACCAAATTAATTTGTTACTTCATTTGTTCATTCAATAAATTATATCCTAATAGAGGATTCTATATTATGTTAATGTAAGTTGATATCTATAAAGCACATTTTTCATTTTACCAACTTCATGACTTTAAAACAGTGAATGTTGAATTGTGAATTTTCATTTTTAAGTTAAAGAGAATGCATTTACATTTATTTGTGAGGAGGATTTTGAGTTGTCAACTAGAATTTAATGCTGTTCAAGTTTTTTTTTTTTACATGAGCAAATATTCTACCTCGAGAATTTATATTTTTTTTAATATAATTTAGGTATTTACAACTGCAAATATTAGAATATGATCAAATCAACTATTTAACCATATTTGACAACACAATATCAAATTTATATAATGTGTGCATGTTTTAATAGTGGAAGTATGTAATTATGTCTTGGTATGCTACATCAATTTTATTGTTTGTTGAAATTGAATGTACATCATTAGATAACTGTATGATTGTATGATAGCTGTATCAATAATTGTGCAGTTGTTTGAAAGTTTGGCAATTGCTATGTATTGAGACATACATATTGATCATTTCTCTCTCTTGTGTTGTATTTTTACTTAAGTGACAGCTGTTATCAACTTAGTTTATAAGTCATGATTAATCTTTTAGTAGCAGTATAACAAATTTTGACTGAAAATTTTTATATCAAACCCTACTTACTGTTTTTGATTACCATTTTATACTGTTAGCAATAAAAACAGATAAATTGAAAGGGGGTAGTCACAAGTTTAAGACTTAACCTATTCACTTTATACATTTATGTTGAAGAGTACCAAATATTTGCTTGCTCATTAGATTATTCTGTTGACTAGAATTCTTACTAAGGAGTTTGATATTAGTTTTACCAAATTTAACTAAATCTGACATAAGACCAAGGATATGAAGTACCCAGTGAGGATTGAACTCCCTACATTGCAAAAGGGTTTTGAAAAATGTTTAATTAAATGTTAATTCCAAGATTATGACAAATTACTCACCATCAAATTTTTGATGGAAGATCTTATTTGTAGTAATATTAATGGGCTAGCTTACTTCATGATGAACCATTTGAGAAAATTTAATATAGTTGTAACATTAATGAAATATGGAATTCATTAGTCACATTTGCCAGTAACAGAAAACATTGGGATATAATGTACATTGTCATGTTGAAAATGGCCTAGAAACAGTTAATTAGTTTGTTTTTTCTCTTTACTTTCTCTCTTTGACAGCTGTCCAACAAAGTTTTTAGATTTATTTTTGTAGTATTTAGTTAGTTATTGTAAACCTGCTATGCTTTTCATTGCATTGCGGATTTGTATTCACAATAATCAATTTCGTACTTTCAGTGCATTTTATATATGCATACAGCATGCACATTTTTTTCAAAAGATGAATTTTTTTATTAATGTAATTATATTCATGGTTTTTCAAAATAATGTAATAGAATTTGATGAAGTTTTCAAATCTTTGATTTTATATTTATTTTGTGGGGGGAATTAAAATTACATAACTTATAATCATATTTTAGCTTTCTAAATTTCTTACATGAATTAAATGTACTATATTTGATGGCATATATAAACCACTTTGTTTAAACAAACATGTCTCAAAACAACTCTCAAGTCTTATATTGAATGGTGAAGAACCTGGTAGACTAATTTTTATTCAAATGTCATTGATTAGTAATATTTGTAACTATACTAATTGTATAGTACTGTAATATTAATTGTAAATGAGGGAGGGCAATTGTTTTAGATGCTATGAAATACAGTATTTTTCAAACATAAGAATTTAGTTACTTAGTAGAGGTTGACTTAAATAAAAACTGGGTTTTATTACATTTTTTTTAATGAATAGATTTTGTTAAACTTATCAATAGGAAAGTAAGCTGATCAATTATTTTTATGTTACTTGAAATAATAATGCTTCAGGTTAGGTGCATATAAATAATTTTGTAATAAGTTTATTCAAGGAAACAAGTATTTATGAATATATTATGTCTCTTTCTTGTTGAATATGAATTGGGTAAGAAGTTTTTTTTTGCTTTGACTGCCTGAGTAGGTAGTCATTGAAGAATGTTTTGAATAAGTGCTCATTTATGTTACCAGTCGAGATAAATCTCAGTAGTTGTCTTTAAGAACATTAGCCCTGAGTTATCTCCAATCTTAACAAAATTGTTCAATTTGCTGCCTTCCCAAGTCTGTGGAAGGTATCAAATGTATGCTAATTTTTCAAGAATTAGGTAATTGCTGATCCCTGTCTCAATATCAGCTTCTTCAGTGTCATCAGCAATCTCTTTGAGGCTCTAATCAACAAGGAGGTTGTTGAGCACCTCTACAAGAGCAGCCTCTTTGGCGATAAACAATATAGATTTTGATCTGCTTGGTCAACTGCTGATATTATTACTCACAGAATTAGAAAGGCATTAGGCAATAGACACATCATAAGGATCATCACATTAGATATATTGAAAGCCTTTGACAAAGCATGGCATGAGAGATTGCTATACAAGCTCTTCAGTTATGGAATTACTGGAAGAGTTTTCTCAGTTATCAAGTTCCAACCCTTTTCCTACTTTATCTGCTTAAAAGCATACTCTGATCTTTTGTGAATATTTATGAAGATGATATAATGATATATGGGTGCACTTCCAAAGGTCTAGATGGCCAGAGTTTGACAGTTGATCACTCCTGTGACCTAAATTTAACAACTGTCTTGGAGAAAACTGGCTGGTCACATTCACTACCTCAAAAATAAAATTTGTAATGTTCAGTCATCACTGAACAGCTCCTAAATTTATTTTTATTGTAATGAATGGGTGTTCTCACAAGTAGACCCCTTGCTTTAAATGTCTCTTGGGACTTAAGTTCACACCAAATCACAAGTGGAATTTACATGTACGATCTATTGCTAAAGATGCTGGGGGGGGGGGGGAAGAAAAAATGATCAATTCCCTGTACCACTCTAGTAAGTACTTCATTTCTGCTATCTATTTTTACAAGAGCCACATCAAGCTGAAAATGGAGTACTGCTACCATATTTGGGTTGGGTATTGTCCAGTCTTCACTTTCAGATCTTGGTAGTCAAAAAATGTCTATGCAGTCTTAAGGAATTAATTATTTTCCATCTTACCATCCCTTTCCTTGGGCCTTATATAGAGTGAACTTTAGTAAAAGAAAATGCACAGACTTCTCTTTCAAAAATCATAGCATACCAGTGATGAAAAATTTTTGCCATATTTGTTGATGGGATGCAGGAGCAAGTGGATTCATATATTTCTCAAGGACATTAGTATAATATAATCATAAACATTCTATGCTGAAATTTTAATTTAGTTCATTGATTTCCTTCTCTATGCTTAACATATGAAGTTTTTATCTATAGAAAAATATTGGATTTGTATTCCCATCAAAAGTATGTTCTATCATCCCTTCACAAATTATAAACTTGAACAAATCTTTCTAAATGTCAATTTTCTTTGGTTTTAAAGAATTTTAATCTTACCATAATTAAATGCCTGTTTAAATGGTGACATAAGAGGCTTAATTATTTCTTGCCCTGTCTATCTACCTTGTTTTGGTTTTATTGAATTGTTGGTTTCTGTATTCAAACACCAGATGTTTTTCATTTCTTTTTCTTGTATGTGTATGTATCTCTTATGGTAATAGATAAATACTAAATTTGGAGAATCTGATACTCACAGGTCAGATAGAGGGAAAGAGAGAGACAAGGGAAAGTAGCGGATAACATATTTGACAGGCCTGAGTAGGTGGATGGCAGAGTGAAGTTTGGGTGGGGTACCAGGAGAAAGCATGCTAAGAGCCACCAGGGATAGGGAGACATGGAAGGCCATGATTACCTACGTTGTGAAGGGACATGGCATATAGAATAATAATATACTGTGTGTGTATATATATATATATATATGAATGAGATTGTCAGATCTTTATATGCCAAAATCAATTGGAGAATCTGTGATCACATAATATATGATTTGCTGGAAGTAAATATTAATTTTTATATATAAGAGCTAAATACCTCTTATAAGATATTTTTTTTTGTACTTAAAGGGATAAGATTGTTCACAAAGAAAAGTATTAGAAATTATAAAATTAACCTATAAATAAGACCCCACAATTGTTGTTCTTCATGTGCTAGCTTTAATGTTTAATTTAGATTTCTTTCCTCCTATTTTTCAGGGTTGTCATTCAAGTGACCAGTGAGGGACAAGATAATCGTTCTGTTTCTCCATATTTTCGAAAAGACCAGAATGAAGGACTGCAACAAGAATGTGGAACTGAGCAGACCTCAAAGTCCTTTAGAAGTGCACTGCCACCAGGACAAAAACACATATTTATGACAGCCCCACCCAAGTCAAATAACCAACCCTTCTCATTAGGACATTCCTCTATCAAAGTGCAAAATACTAAACAAATGGCACCCCCATCAAAAACACCTTCTCCAAACTTAGTAGGTGGGACAACACAAAGTTTGTCCCCAGCTACCAGAAACATATCCCCAGCACAAGTTCAGATTGTTACAAATCACAGTAACCCACCAGTTACTGAAGGGATCCTGCAGAGTAGCAATTTTCTTCAGGTGAAACAGTCACCAGCACTAATACAAGCATTGCTGCAAAATCGTGCTCCTTCTCCAAATCAAAGACTTTCTCCAGCACTTATAAGTAGGAACCAGGAAGGATTCCAACAAAAGATTGTTGTTACTCCCTCTGTATCCCCCAACAGAGTTGTCAGTGCCACAGAACCTGCACATGATGGCTCGTCTACAATTTTCATCACCACTGATGGGAATCAAATAATCAATCAATCGACAGCCCAATCGCAGATAACATCGATACCAATTGTTGCCAATCACCCTTCAACTCAGTTATTTTACATGAAGAAATCTCCAAATGTATCTCAGCTTTCACAACTTAAAGTGCAACCATTGCAAGGAATGCAAATCAAACAAGACCAACTTATTTTAAATTCAATTATTGTTGACAAATCACAGACTGCATCTGACAAGGGTATTGTTTCAATCCAAGGTACTCCATCACTTCTTTTGTCTGTTCCAAAAGCCAATGAACCTGAACAAAATCTTGTAGGCAACGAAACTGGACTACGATCATCTGTTTATAGTCCAGTCATGGTTACAACCCCATCTACTGGACCTTCAATACCTCCAGCACTCCTAGATCAGTTAACTCAAGCCAGAGAGAATATAACATTTACAAATATAACAACTGCAGTTTCAATGCCAAGTGCTTCAACTGTGACTCAGGCCCCAATTCTAGCAAAACGCCTTGCTGCCCCAGCTACCAGCAGTATTACTTTCTCCGGTCAATTGCCCTCAGGATTGAGACCTCATCTTGTTATTCCCTCAACCAATGCTAACTTGCTATCCACAGGGCTAGGTTCTACACCTAATGTTCAGCTCATTTCAACATCTTCAGCTAGTTTTGCTAATCCATCACAATTGAATATTTTATCAGTTCCAAATAGTCAACTTCCATCATTAACTCTAACTGAAAATACACCTCTCTTACAGCAGATGACAGTAGCTCAACCAACTTCTGTCAGCACACAGCAAAGAAACCCAATTGTAGTTTCCAATGTTGCTGTGAACATCCAACCAGCTATGGTTACGTCCAACCCACAGTTGGTACCGTCCATTACAGAACGCTTGCCAGTTGCTAGTTGTAGCACTTCAACTTCTGGGAATACAAGTCTGTTAACTTCACATCCGACTCTAACTGAGAGGTTGACAATGACTGCTAACTCCTCGCAAGCAAAGATATCTCAACAGCTGAGTGCTGCCACAAATTGTGAAAATACTGTTACCTATTCTGCTGTTGTTGTCTCTACTCCTCAACTCATTTCTGCACCCGTCCGAACTGTGCACAGTGAATTTTCTGATCTCTCAACTGTCAAATGTGTCACAACTCAAGCAGTTGCACCAAACCCTAGTGGCACTAATTCACAATATTTAAAGATCATTACACCAAATGTTGGACTAACTCAGAATCAGTCGGGGCAAGTTCGGAAACTTGTTTTTACTGACCATTCTGAGAAATCAATTCCACAGTCTTTAAAGACAGGATTCTCGACAAACCAAACAGCAATGCTAGTCAATCCAGAGAATAGGGGACAACATAGTTTTGCACCTGTTAAAGGAGAACATCCACCGCAATATGTTTCAATGAAACCGCTTTCCTTTGAAGTGGCATCAGACTCTATTAGACTAATTGAAGTACAGGGGCAGCCACTAAAGACGACTGGTATCACAACTTCAACTTCAGCATTAACACCAACAACAACAGCATTAACATCATCAATTTCCAATTCTGTTACAAGTTCTTTAGCAAATCCTCTTGTGACTGCCAAAACTGAAACTGTAAATGCACTGGAATATCCTAAATTCTCCAATGCTGTCTTAATGCCGACCTTAGTAGAGAAGGTAAATCAGGTGCCTATAACAACTGAATCTTCTGTCCAAAGGACAGTACAATCAGAGATGCTGCAAAGAGCAAAACAGACTCGTTCTGAAACCATTGCTCGAGATTTGGACACTTCATTCCCATTCCCAAAGGTTGTTCCAAAAGAGTCCACACTTGAGCCAGCCAAGAATGCTAAAACTACTAATAAAAATGATGAAGTGAATCCATTTTTTGCACAGTTGCGTGCATCTGCTGCTTCATCTTCATTTTCATCATCCTTGTCAACAGTTGGAGCATTACCTTATAAGACATTTCAACACAATTCTACTACTTTCCATGGTCAAGCCAGTCAACTGAGAAGAGCTGTACATAGTAGTAGCAGTAGCTTTGGTAGTTTTTCAACTATTGATGCTGCTGCTACAAACAGTCAAACCGGTGCCTATTCTATGTTTTTAGATTCTGACAGATTGAGTCCAAGTCCGCCAAGCTTTCTCTCAGACATTGATCAGCCCAGGATTAGCACAAGTTCTGAGAAACAAATTCCTTGGGATAAAGCTCCCACAGACAAAGACCAATCTGTCAGTAATGATGCCGTAAAAGAGGATGAGAATGAAACCAAGGGAACAAGTGCCTTGAAAGATGATGCACTTTCTAACAATGTTGATGAAAAAGAACCAATTGTAAGTATTTTTATATTTTAATTGGAAATGTTTTAATTTTTTAATTCATGCTCAAGACTAACATTGGCTTGCAAAAGTATCATATTCTTGCAATATTACCGAAATTAGAAAAAAAACAAAAGATGGTCATTATTTGTTTTTTGTTTTCAAATTCCATATATAGGATGTGTCACATATTCGTAGAATTACATCATAGGTGGCTTACAGCCATGTCATGTTGAATACACCGGTTCTCGCTTGATCACCGAAGTTAAGCAACATTGAGCCTGGTTAGTACTTAGATGGGTGACCTCTTGGGAATACCAGGTGGTACAGTGGATATTGGCTCGGAAAGAGAAATCGGTGAGCCGAGTTCGAATTCCAGTTGAATACCCTCCATTCACTTAAGCACTGGTACCCTTGGGAAAGGTATTAATCCGTCCCTTCCCTTCAGTTATGGGTTAAATAACAAGGGTAGGACTTGGGGACCCTGCCCTTTAAAAAAAAAAAATCCCAATGAATCTTGTAACTCGAAAAGAAAAAAGTATTACTAGACACAAAACTTATATAAAAACAACAATAAATTGAAATGACCTGCCGAAGTTGATATGCCATAAAAACAAAACAACCAACCAACATCATAGGTTAGCACATAGAATTCTTTTTTATCACATTTATTATTACAAAGTCATCTAAGAAGATGTAGTTCAGCTGATACCCCTCTAGCACTCTCAAAGATGGAATGGTCTGTGGGCCAAAATAGCTTTATAATAAAGATTAATAGCAGTCAGAGATTCGTAGTGTCATTGACGAATATTATCAGACTGTGCTCTCTGCAACTCTAACAACTTAACCTCTCCTCTCTTCTAATTATTGTTGTTCTGTCTTATATGTTTGTCTTAATGTATATTAGCATGGATATTGTGCTGTAGATACACATCATCTAGTATTGTACTGACTCGTCACTGATACAACTAGTTTAAGATTAGACCGATTTCTTTCAAGTAATACATTTAATATAATTAGATTTAGTTATAGAATATATATTAACCTTTAGTTATATTATTTTTTTTCTTTAATAACTGTCTTAATATAAAACAGATAGACAGATATGACTGCAAAATATATTTTACAATTATGCATTTCCATTGGATAAACTTAACTGTGCAACATGGTGGCAAAACACATTTCACCTGAAGATCATGAAATAGCTTGCTTCTTGAAATATTGTATTCAAAAGATAATGAGGAATTTAATTTTAGTTCAGAAATTACAAATGTTACTATCTCCTATAATACAGACTTTTATTTTTTTTTTTTGCTATTTTATTTTATTTTATTTTTTTTTTGTTAATCAATTACTAAAGTTTGTTAGTGGCTCTATGGTAAAGCTCAATAGTACTTTTCTTTCTTTCATTTTTCTAGCCACAGCCTTTTAGCATGCGGCTGCAAACATTAAACAACTTTCCTGGAAACCATGGATGTAAGTCAACATTCCGATGCCATCCGACAGCTATAAATAAAGCAAAGTAAGTTAGCTTTAGTATTGTCAGACATTTTTATATCTTTTTGTTGGAGAAGAGAAAGAAAGAATCTTCTTGATCTTTTCTCTCTCTTTCAGACTAATCTTTATATTTAATGAGATGTTTTTTTTTGTTTTTTTTTTTGAGAGAGAGAGAGAGATTTATTCAGATTATTAAATAAAACTTATAACAATCATTCTTTGAAGCAAAATGAATCATTGATAAGAAACTATCAATATACAAATATTTTGTCAACATAAAACCATGAAAAATAGGAAAATAAACTTCCACTTGAATCTGTTCCTGCTGACAGCTAACATGAAAACTGGAACAATGCTTTCCTGCACACTGCAAATAACAGTATTCTCGCTCTCTCTCTTTTTCTCTGTAACACGGTTATAGCCTTCATGAGTTACAAAATCCAAACTGCCTTGAAACCAGAAATCAGCTCTTTTTATCCTTCCTCGGTCTCTGGTAAGAAACCAAAATCTCTTGCTTGTGTTTTTTTCATTCTCGCTAATAAAGCATGCTCTGTGTCACTTCAACATTGATTTGCCGAAGTTTGCCTCACAGGTCTATGATGTTTACAAGCACGTGTACAAACAATTTGCCTTCTCTTGCTTCAGCGAAGTATGTCTCCACCACAATTAATTTTTGAGGTGCAAAGAAAACTATATCTAATTTGTATATTTATGTAATAGCTATGCTTAAGAAGTAACAAAGTTAATATTCCTCAAATACTATCTCCTCAATATGCGCTGATGCTATCATCTTGGTATGAAAATTATGATCTCTTATGCCTTATCAATTCTAAGTAGAGTGATGGTCAACTTTGTTGCAATTTCACATTGAACACAAAGCGAAATACATTATTCCTTTTTTATACTATTTTCTACCTCATTATTTTGTTTGTACATTTTTTAAAAAGGTAGTTCTTATGCCAAGTTAGGGCACACTATACAAAATGTATGCCTATTGATGGTCACTAAACTTCCCTAAAAGATATATGAAATCTTCCTAAAGACTAATGGGATCCTGTAGATGTGAAGCAAAAGTGAAATGTGTCACAAGCTGAGGAAAAGAGTGAAGCACTTAGTTAACTAGCTACCTTGAAATATGCTAACTTTGTCAAGGAGATAATGATAATTACTGGATATTTGAGAAATAATAATTGAGAGGAACCAGAAACCCAATCCTAAACAGGAAACTAGGGATAAACTTCCATTCTTCTTCAAAAGAATGATGTGGGGGAGTGCAGACTGGATGATAGGCAAGTGTACCTATATTTTGGTTACTAAATAATAATCTTTACTAATAAAAAGGAAATTAAAAAAATTGGCTGAATTACATTGCGATTGTGATGCATATTATAGAAATTTGTCACTTATTGTTGGTTATGCAATGTTAGACATTGAGTATGAAACAAACCTACATTTTGTATTATTGAAATGATGAAACAATAATGTATGAAAAGGAGATAACTTAAGTTTCCTTATTTTATTTTCGTCTAGTTGTTACTTTTGATCACTACATTATCACCTTAATTACAGAAGCTTTAACAATTAAGTAAAGCAAAATCATTTTCTTTTTCTTTTTCCTTCTTGATTTTATCTTTGTTTTACTATCTAGTTACAGTAATCTTTAAAATTGCTTTTTTACTGGTATTATTTCATTATTAGTTATACTCTTTTACAGCATTTTTACTAATTAGAGCAAGCATAATGAAAGTGGAAATAAACTAGGGCTAAATTATTATCTGTGACTAAAAATATTGAGAGATTTAGATAGTTGATCAATATTTGATAAATGTGTTTGGATCAGGTGACTGAAGATTGAGAAATTTTTAATTCTATTGTAAATCATAAGTCCATTATATGTACAGGAAGAATAGGAAAAATGCCCCAATTATTTGTATAATCTATAATTTTTACAAGAAAGGTAAAAGTTTATACAAAAAAAATCACTGATAGCTATTCTCTTGGCTAGAAACCTCATACCTACTATGGCAAAGCATTTGCTGTCAAACTGTGACATAGTGTCCATTACCATCTGCTTGAGAAAGACATCATCCCAACTGGATATGAAAGCTGTTTGTAGGACATTTTTATTTATTGGATGTTGAATTTGTTCTCTTCATTCAGCTGTTAATAAACAACAAATGCTCTGTTCATTAAGCATAAGAAAACTCTCGATTTTCTTCACTATTGTACACAATTTTTGCTTTTCAATTCATTTCATTATGCATTAGGTAGTTGATAAGTCATTAAATTCAGGGATCAGTTTGATGTCAAATGGTTTGTTAGCGATTATTTTAGGTTGCTAAAATAGTTCATAAAAAAAGTGTGGTGGAAACAACACTGACTACTGTACTCCCAGTAACAGGCTTTGTATTTACCACTGCTCAGCTCAGAGCAAAAAGTCTGAGAGCCAAGTTTGAATTCCAGTTAAATTTGTTGCATTCACTTATGCACTGCAAGACTTGTTACCTGTTCTTTTTCAGACTTGTTACACTCTTACTACACCAGAAATGACTTACTTTCTTTCATGTCAGTATTCACCTTTTATACTGAAAGATGTTATCAATGTTAAATTTATTTCTTAAGTAAAATAAATTTAAAATAGTTATTTTTATTAGGATTTTTGAACAAGAGACATTTTACTGTGTCACTTCTGATGATGGCCAATAAGTCAGTTGTTTTCAGTTGTTCTGTTATATTCACAATTAGTTTCCACCAAAATTTTGAATAGTCAAAACTTTTTCTTATGGTAAAAATATTATACTATTTAAAAAAATTGTTTTAGGAATAAATATATATTCAGTTTTGAATAGGCTTAGTGTGTGACATTGAATGTTTTAATATTTTAAACTAATATATTCTTTTTATAAAAAGTTTTCATATTTAATAACATTGCATATTGTATTTTATGTTTTATGGATTTTGGTTTTATATTCATATTTTATATCTCTTACTAGACATTAAATATCTACTCTCAAAAATTAAAGGGAGGAATCTCTAGTGACTACACTTTTATGTAAAAAATTTGTTTTAAACTATAATTGAGGCAAAAGTTTAGATTTAGATAAATTTTAAACAAGTATTTGCAGTCAAGTTTTATTATCATTTAATATAATTAAGGTATTCTGTTTCTTGAATGGTTTAGTTTGCTTCATAATTAGGAAATGTATTGAACTAAATAAACACTTCTAGGCACCCCCAATTTTCCGTTTCAAATTTTCCTTGATTCTGTTTTCACATTAATTTTTTTTTAAGGAAATTTCAGTTTTTTCCTCATTTTTTTCAAAATAGTATTTTGAGAAAATTGCTATACAATATGCTATAATTATTAAAACTGAAAACAAAAATATAATTCAAAGTTTTCTTGCATATAAAGAAATAGCAAATATCTACAGATCTTTTTAAATGTTAAAATCCAAGTTCAAAAATAAATTATATGTAAAAACAAAAAATATAACATGACATGACTAGACAATGGAATGTTACCATGTATAATTAACTTTGAGGTAGAACTTCTAATGATAGCTTCCTTCTTTAAGAACACATTTAAAACACATTCAAATTGGTTTTAATTGTTTAAGTAAAAGGATTTAGATTGATTTATAATTATTGATTCATAATATAAAAATCACATTTAAAATATCAACAGTAAATAACTTGAATTTCAATAATAATGATCTGAATAAAGTCAGACATTTTGACTAAAATTTTACAAAACAGTAATTAAGCCATAATAACTGAAACTTTGTAACAAAATATAAAAAAAAACAACAAAAAAACAAATTAGACATTAATTTAAAATTTAAATTACTGATTTCTTAATTTGGGAAATATCTAATTTTCAAATCTCTTCTCTAAAACTCCATTGTAATACAACATTGGGAGTTGCTTGCTGTTCTAAGGTGTTAAGATTTTCACATTGTTTATTGAGTAAAATGGAGTGAGAAAATGGACATTCAGCATCTATGCTGTTAAGTCATTCATATGACTTTATTGGCAATCTGTTCCAGAAGAGGAAATCTGTTCTTATTTGCATTTGAAATGATGGAACATTAAAAGGATTTGGTAAATCATCTTTGTAATTCACATACATTTGGAATTTTTCAAGAAGATCAGTAGAAGGACCTTGCAAATCCTTGATGGCTGCAAAAATGTTTAAATCATGGTCTATATGGTTGGCTGTCTAGATTTAAACGGGTGAGCTGCTTTGTAAAAGTTGTACACAGGGTGGGTATCCAGGTATTTATTCAGTTTCGAAAAAGATGTGCTGCAAAAATCTTGAAAATTTGAGATAGCTTTGTGTTTTCTCAGACAGAAGACAATCAATTTATAGGTCAGATGTTGATTTTCATGTACAAGTATGCAAATACTGTTTTACATACTCCATCATGTTATATACAACGCATGTAAGCAAAAAATTAGTTTCTTCTAAGTTTGCCAAAGCTGTTTTTAAAGAAGTGCATTTCTCATTTATAAAATACAGTTTTAGAAGCAAATTATGGTAAGAGGCATGATGTAGTCAACCATCATTTACTAATTCTAGAATCCTACCTACTGCATGTCCATGGCTCTTTTCTTGCTAGAAGAATTTTTCATAAAACAGTACAAAAAATGAGTGATATTTGGCTACATTAAACCAGGAATTCCATCCAGTTATCACTGTTACAGTGGGTAGTTTTCCTTGTTTCTTAAGCAAGGAACCTTCAAGCCATTTTAAGTAATGTCTTTTCTGACTAGGCTTTTTAAAAAAGGCTGACTTAATGAAAGTAGTAAGCTGGGTATCATATGCTGACTAGTGGGAAAATAATTCAGCAAAATGGTTTAAAATATGTGCTAAGTGCAACACATTGTAACTATTAACAAAGACATTTGACAACACTTTCTTATGAGCTTTTTTGAAATAGGCTGCAGAATCTGTAACAAAGGCAATAAACTCCTCAAATGCAATATCCACTTGAGTTACAGTTTGGGGCATACCCGACTTACAGTTTGATGATTGCATTCTCCCAAGGTTACAACATCAATGAGAAATGACTCCCTGCGAATGCTTGCAATCACATTCAAAATGCTGTAGTCTCTACAGTCAGTTCTTTCATCTGTTATGACACTGACTGATTGATTAGCAAGCTTGACTTTGAGCATCAAAGTGACAAGCAAACAATTTTAGAAGATAAAGTTGCCTAACACAATTGACACTTGGAATAGCACCACCTTCCTTACAATGTTTTAATATAAATGGCCTTGTGTCAGGGGACTGTGTTGCAATAGTAGTAAAAGTATATTGAAATATATCCTTTCCTCTTTACTACTAGGATGACAGAGAAACTCTCTCTCTCTCTTTTTTTTCTCTCAACACATATAGCCTTCCCTTTTCTATTACCTGGACATAGCTTACTTGATCAACTGATATCATGCAAAAGCCAACCAATCATTAATACTTCCACTAAATTCAAAGCAGAAACACATAGACATTAAGAAGATATAAAAGAACAGGAGCACGTGCATAGTTCTCTTCTCGCTTTGCCTTGCGCTTAAGTGGCCCACAGCCTACGCACAGGTGCGTGTGTGTTTAGAGCCTTGCAACATGGCCATCAAAGATTCAAGCTATACCGACCAACCAAAGGAAAACATGCTAAAATAATATTCACACAAAAAAAAGTTTTTCTATCAGGAAAGGTTATATTTCAAGACACTTTTACTACTATCGCCACAACCTCATTTTTGTCAATTTTGTGTAGAATATCAAAGTTCATATTTTCAAAAACTCAAGGACAAACTCATCTTGTACCTCTTTATTCTTTGACAAAGTTGTGATTGTCTTCTGTTTCAGTTGAGCTGATTTTTTTTTTTTTTTTTTTCTTTAAAACTTTTTTGTCAAATGAGTTTTTGATTTGATATGATCTTTGATTGTGCCAACCCTAAAATGTCAACACTAATTTGCAAAATAACATTTTTTTCTGCGTAAAAGTCATCAGGAAATCACTCTACTCTGGCTTTAACACACATTTTAGATACTGGGGTTTTTCTTTTAGGAGCAGGCCCAACTTTTGAGGTTGGTTCACTCTATTGATTTGATTTAGTCATCTTGGCAATTTGTTCCTTACTCATACAACTAATTTAGATTACAAAATATAAAAAAATGATGATTGATAGTTAATATTACTAAATTTTTTTTTGTTTTTTTTGTTCAATTTAAATTTGTTTATAATGGTGAATGCCCTGAAGATGATGCAATTATTAATCTGGGAAAATTGCTGTGTGACATTAAGCTTAGACAAGCCAGTTGTTTCATATTTTGATGTCTTTGTAGATTTTTTTTTTAAATTTCTAAATTGTATGGTAGGTATGTGATAGCATTTACTTTTCTTTCATATTCATAAAACAAGGTTTACAGTTGTTTAGGATCTTTTTAATTGTAAATTGTGTGAGACCTTAAAGGAAATGAATTTGTTAAACTTATTGTTTTGATCTTTGTGCCTCTCTCTTTCTCTTTCCTTCTCCTCCAATTTTGACATCAACTAATGTCTATCTTCCCCTTTTCTACTTTAGCAATGGATCTCGTTTACTACATACAGTTTCTTAGAAAAGTTTTATAATATTTAAAAATTGACGAGCCAACATACTCTCAAAAAATCAATGAGCCACTTATCATTTTCTTTTACATAAACATTTTTGTTCTTAATTATTTTTGGATTTTATAAGGAAAATTTTTTTTTCTCTTCAGGATTGTAAATTCATTAAATATGAACATAAAAAATTAGTGACAGTTTTCAGCATTCTTTTCATTAAACAGTTTATACATGAAATTGTCTTGTAACTGCCTACCCATAAATAGAGAAGCTCCTTAAGTGTAAAAAATAAAGTTTATATAATTTTTTGCACAAATTCAATCAATAAAACCATAAAAATTCTTTTATTCACACATATATATATATATATATATATATATGGTTAAATAAAATAAAGACAAGAGGAAAACTATTTTAAATCGCCTACACGTTTCATCCTGTGATGGACTTTATCAAGCAAAAAGACGAAATGAGCTTTGTTCTAAATTACATATCTATAAACAAAGTGTTGGCAGCCACAAAAACACTCACAAATCATTTCAAAAGATTAACAGAATATTTTAGTTTTTAGAATTGCTTCATGTGTAGTGCAAAATCACGAGATATTAAAATGAAGGGAATTCAACCGTTTTCTTTGAAAATTCATTTTAATATCTCATGACTTTGCACTACACATGAAGCAATTCTAAAAACTAAAATATTCTGTTAATCTTTTGAAATGATTTGTGAGCGTTTTGGTGGTTGCCAACACTGTTTAGAATAAAGCTCACTTCGTCTTTTTGCCTTGATAAAGTCCATCACAGGACGAAACACATAGGTGATTTAAAATACAGTTTTCCTCTTGTCTTCATTTTATTTAACCATCCTGTCCTTAACCTCAGATCATAACTGAGTGTGTGTGTGCATATATCTATATATATATATATATATATATATATATATAATTTCACCCCAAGCAAGGCAATAAAACCACTAAGACACAAGGGGTTACTGCATGTCAGAGAATATGATAAAAAAAATTTTATTAATGAGTGAGAACAATAAAAGAGCAGGAAGACAGCTGATGATTGACATTTAAATTTTTTAAACTCATTTGGCAGGAAAGGTGGAAGAGTTCCGCAAATAAGTGCAAGAAAAGAAACTGTTAGCATAGCGCATGCAGTTACATCTAGCCATTTCAACTGTAAAATGATAAAATCTTGCTGCCAATCCTATACTGCACTTAAATTCATAGTCTAGGTACTATAGAGGAAAGTTTACCAGAATAATTACCTGGAAAATATAAAAAAGGCACGGGAAAAGTCACATAACAGTGGTGCAAAAGTGACTGAAGCTGAGATCAGGCTCAATAACATTACAAACTTTTCTTTGTATTTTATCAAGAATCTCTAATTACTTAGCAGTGACAGGAATATTGACTGTGTGGATGAATGATAGACCTATAAATGTGCAAGATAGATTCTGGCAAGAAAAATTGTCTAGCACAGCAGCATGAACCAACTTTTCTAACAGCAGGCTTCAACCAATTTTATAATTTTTTTTTTTTTTTTTAAATTTTGTCATTAAATATTCAACTAAATATGTACCTTTTTGTTGTTGTTGCACAACTTTTCTCCATTTTTTTCCTTCAACTTAGATTTTGTCTTCCCAGAGTTTTGGTTGTTTCTTGGCAAAGAACTCAAGGTGGATTTTATGTCATTCAAAGAATTAAAATTTTTACCATTGAGATTATTTTGCAAGGACCTGAATAAATGAAACTCCGAAGGAGCAATGTCTGGTGCATACATAGGGCAGGTGAGGTAACACACCCCAGCCAAGCTGCAACAATTTTTGCTGAGTCGACAAAGAAGCATAAGGTCTCACATTATTCTGTTAGAAAATACCTTTCCTGTCTGCCAATTTTGGGCATTTTTCTTGATTGGTGCATTTAATTTGTCCTGTTCTGAGCAGTACTTTTCCACCTTAATTGACTGGTTACTTGGCAGAAGCTTATAATAGAGGATTCCTTTCCAGTCCTGCCAGATGTACAGCATGATTTTCCTAGGATGAAGACCTGCTTTTATCATCACTTGTCACAGTTTGCTTAAAAAGGGTGCATTTTCATTGCATTTCTACAGCAAATCACAGATAGAAAAGATTCTTTTTTTACTTAGATCATGTGGTACCCAAACATCATTATAATTTAGAGTACCCAACCATCACAAAGTGCTCATGGATGGTGGATTTTGATAGATTTAGTGTTTCTGCCAATACCTGTGTTGTGTAACACAGATTATTCTCAGTCAGTGTCTTGATTTGATTTTAATCTGTAGTGAGAGGGGAATCTACCTAAGCATTCTTCATCAATAAGGCTACATTCACCAACTCTAAACTTAGCAAACCACTTCCATACAGTTCTGTCAGCTGAAGTACCTTCACCATACACGGCACATATCTTTTTTGTTGCTTGTGAGGCATTTTTGCCTTTACAGTAATAAAAAAAAAAGCTTCATTTGTCTAAAATGTACCTCATAATCTTTTATTTTCATATGGATGCAAAATTGTCACAAATAAAGTAATTTTAATTTTTCTTTCCCAAGAGATAGTTTGAAGTGTGCTCTAATCGGAAATGTAAGCATATTATATCTGTCAATAATAAATTTGACATATTCTAACATGTTGGAACATGAACAACTAAATATTGGCATAAGCTTTCTGGACAACTCAATACTATTTCGTACTTATAGATTTAAGTTTAAATGTATATGCTGTAATCCATTTATAAATGATGGAATATATAATTAGAAATTTTGAAAATTCTAATTTAATATTAATGTTTAAAATATATACACATTTCACTGAACTGGGATCATTCAATTCATGGTTTTTGGTTAATTATGATCTGGGTGAAATGGACAACTACTTGAAATTTAATTATGTAAAGTTTATTAGTTGCTTTGATTATAAAACTTTACCAGGTAAGGGGTGGGTCTTGAAATCTATCTAGCATGGATAATGAGCTCCTACTTTGTGTGTGTATATATATATATATATATATATATATATATATATATATATATATATATATATACATATATATATACACATGCACACAGGTGGAGTATTGATATTAATAAACTGAAAGTGAAACATGATGAAATAAATGTTATTGATTTCCAATATTTATCTAATTTGTGGCTCTTCTGAAATAACTATTAATTTTTCATCTCAAAATTTGCCTGCATTTATTCAGAAACACGATTCTGCTGTAAACTTTAAGATACATACTTGGTGCACTTGTTTCTTATTAAATGAACTCTGTTGGAACTTTACCCTTACTGCAAATCATTACACAAGAAATCAAAGAATTTAGCTCAATTCACCAGGAGCTAGTTATTGAAACCAAATAATATTTAAGTACATGCATTTTCACTATTATTAAACCTTGTAGTGAATGTAAAATTTTTTATTGATTTGTCAGTTAAGACAACTTTCATTTTTAAAATAAAACACTATTAAATTTTTAGACAGAAAAATATAGAAAATTAAAAACTTTTTTTTTTTCATACTCCTTTTGCCTTATAATATTGTAAGTGCAAATACATTTTGTATAAATATAACAGTTATTATTACAGGCTAGAAGGTTTTTGTAGATTTAATAATATACTGAACTACTTCAATTCTTATTGCTTATTGAAGGATTCATCATGCCCTACCATAGTGATTATATATGGTCAAAATCAGAACAGATATCCAAACAACATGGTTGCTTTCATTCTCATCCATTTATATGTTTCATTGCTTTCTGCTTAGTTATTTATATTTTGGTATCATATCCTTTTCATCTTTCCAATTATTTTTGTGTTTTTGTTGCAGTTTGTTAAACAATTCTATTTTCAGTCTTCTTTCTCATATTTATTGGCATTAAAGATGAAGATGCATGTAAATCTCTTGCATATTTTTTATAATCTGTGCTTTTTGCATATAAATTTACTAGAATTTAAAAAATATATCTATATATAAAAATCTAACCAAATTTTGTCAGCTGCTAGTTACACAGCCAAAACTAATAAACAATTTTCAAAAGAAAAATACCAATTATTATCTGATTTTGAGCAAAAATAATAAAAATGTTAATAATTTAAAATTGTCAACAGTTTTATGAGAGGCTGGAAAATTAGCATATTAATATCTAATTTTCATCTTTTCAAAAATATTTTAGAATGCAAAAACAAAACACTAATTCTTTAATTGAAGTTGTGCATTGTAAGTAGTTATTATGAAAATTACATCTGCAAATTGTACTGATTTTTTTTTTCACCACACCATTGAAAAGATCAATTTCATAAATGTATAAGGCTCAGTTTATTCAAAAGTATAAACATGAAATTGTATGTATAATCATGTGATTGATATAAAAGCTCTTCCTCATATTACTACGATAAAATCATGATAAAAACTTGTGTATGTGTGCTTTTTCCATTAATTAATGAGGAAATCTAAAATCTTGGTTACTTATTTCTTAATCACTTATTCATAGTTGTTTACAATGTTATAATAGATTCTAAAAGCTATACAGTGATTAATACTTCTAATATTCTGTACATAGGATTTATACTACAAAAATATCAAGATACCCATATAATCCTTCATGAAATCCAACAGTGATATTAATTTGAATATATTTGACAACCAATCATTCAACTCACACAGATTAAATCATACTGACTAATTGGAGTTTATATGAGTGAAAACTTGTCAAAAATGCCAGAAAACTTTTTTTTTCATCATTGTTTTATAAAAGAAAATCTAAAAATATTTTCCAGAAAAGATCATTAGTAGCGTGTGTGTGTGTGTGTTGCTTAAAAGAAAAACTGAATAAGAAGGTTCACACAACACAACTAGATATAAATCATTTCAATTTCTCCAGTGTATTTAGTACCTCCCAGAAAATAGTGATAACATGTACAGATCCTCACATCACTTCTAGAATGAGTATTGAGAGGTTGACATTGTGTTGACCTACTGTGTTGTTTGATTTTTTTTTTTTTTTTTTTTTTTTTTTGAGTCCCCATTTTACTTCCCATCAGGTTGATATATGAGGTTTCACTTAGGTATTGATTCATTGTAAGTACATGCACCATAAAATAATTTCTTACATTTATATGCGATATGAATACTATAGATTCTGGATGTGTGACATAACTCTTTTAATGTAGTAAAACCTAGAGCTTAGCATCTTCATCACCTGCAATGATTCCTTTCTTGAAGGGAAATTGAGGTCAACCCCACTCATGTGGCCTTGAGAATTGAATATAAGTTTTTGACATATTCACAAAATTATTTTGAATATTTTAACTGGTTTAGTATTTTAATCAAACTAAAATAACTTAGCATATTCTAATTACATTTAGAAGTTAATGCAGCCAATGCAGCAATATTTATAATATAAGTTACTGAGTAAGTTGGTAAATCTTGAGAATATATGATCAGTAGGGTTAACAGTAGGCAAATCATCTTATTTTTATTTTATTAAATCTAGGTTATATGCTTTAATATCGCTTCATTTTTCTATTCTCAAATTAAATGAGGAACATATTTATTACATCAATCATTTCAAAAAGATATTCAAACTAATTTTTAATAGTTGCTATAGTGCATTTTTTTTTAATAGCAATCACGCTTAGATATTTGTAAATTCCTTGTAAGGATTTCGAAAGCTATTATATGATACAAATCACAAGTGTACATTATACAATAATTAATGTCAATTCCATTTTTCTTTCTTAATGTTGAAGTATGAATTTATTAGATATACTACATTCATAATTATTTTATAAAGTCACATATAATAGAAAAAAAGCACTTGTTCATTTGATCTTGGGTGATAATGGGGCATTGTAATGTGTTCTATTGCTAATGATTTAGAGAAAAATTTAAATTCACTAGTTGTGACTTCTGAACAATAGTCAGGTACACCAAACCTTGCAAAAGTTTTGTGTAAAAAAAAAAAAAAAAAATTGTTACTGTGGTAGTTCGTCTTCTACGTTTTAATGTGTCTGGCCCTTATAGCTGCAATTACTGTATCCTCAAGTCGTTCTCATGATTTTGGTATTAGTCTAGTTTGGTATTAGTTCGGTTTGCATGACTCAATTTTTTGAATGATAAAAACTCCATTTTATAATTATAGTTTAATCGGATAGTTCCTCAGTGCTGCAGTCTATTTACTGTATGCATGAGAATACCATTTTTTATTCATATATAGATTATAATAGACGATGGTTTGTCTGCAGTATGAACTCTCTGCTAAACTCTGAATTTATGAAACGCTTTCATAGCAAAAGTCATGGCCAATGCTTCCTTTTCTATCTAGCTGTAGCTTTTTTCAGCTGCTATTAATGATCTTGAAGGTTTAGTTTTTCTGTTTTAATATTTTTATAGTATCACCACTCCAATTGCAACCACAATTTTTAATTTAGGTTAAAAATGAGCTACTGACAAGTCCAACGTTAAGACTTTCTTAATCTCTTCGAAAGCACTTTGACATTTATCTGACCGATTTCATTTAATGTCTTTCTTTAGCAGGTTATTCAAAGGTGCCCTTAATTCATGCATGTTTGATATATATAATTAGAAAACCTTAAAAATGCTTGTAACTTTGTTACATTTGTTGGGGCAGGATGTCTTTTATTGTACTCAACCTTGAAGGATTTGGTCATCTACTGCTTGCACTGATATTTTATTCTGAACATAAACAATTTTCTTTCACTGATCTTAAAATCATACTCTATAATTCTCTTAAATACTTTTTTTTTTTTTACATCTGTATATGGATTTCAGGTCTTATTTTTAATAAGTATATCATCTAAATATACTTGTGCACAATCCAAACCAGCAAACATCGTATCCATAATATGTTGGTATATGCTTGGTGCTATCTTTATACCGAAAGGAAGCAGTTAAATTTGTATAGTCCTCTATGAATGTTAACTGTTAATATTTTTGAGCACTCTTCATGTACTTGTAGGTAAGTGTCTGATTGATCCAATTTAGAAAAATTTACCACCATTTAATTTGACAAAAATTTCCTTTAGACTTGGTAATGGGTAGTTATATTGTTTCAAAACTTTCATTTAGTCCTGTTGAAAATATTTTTTATTTTTTTTTTAAGTAAACTGTTAGTGATGCCCATTCAGAATAGTTTATTTTTGATATCACAACTAATTTTTCTAGTCTAATTCCTTATTAATTGGTTCTAAAGCAGCAAAAGGTACACTCCATTTTGGCTTAAATATTGGTGTTAGATTCTGTTTTACTTAAAATTTAACTTTTGTTTTGATACATATCCCTAGACCTGAGAAGACTTCTGGAAAACTGTTTTTTAATTAATTCTTTAATTTTTCAGGGAACCGTATTAGCACTGAGGTAACAATATTTATTTTATTGCAGAAAGAGTTAAAGATCAAATAATGCAATCCAATCTGTTCAAAATAAATTAGCTATATTCTTTAATACAAACCCCACCACTTTCTTAGTTTTGCTAACAAAATAAATGATACAAATGAATTCACCCATAAAGTTCAATTTCTTTCCTGAAACTCTATGAGCAACTTTTTTTAGGAGTAAATAAACTGGGTTTATCCATTTTTCTCCATGTTTGTTCAATAATGATAGTGATATGAGATCCTGTATCTAGTTGCAGTTTTATTTTTACATTATTAATTTTCACGAAAACAAATTTCATCATTTGAGATGTTTCTAACTCAGTTAAAGTCACATTTGAAGTCTTGTTAATTTTTTTCTTTGTTTTTTAATTTTACACCATGTATTTATTATGTTCATATCTGTTTTATTACTCTCCCACATTCATTTTAAAAAAAACATAATTACTTTTGAATTACTTTTGAAATGCTTACCTCCACAACCATGGCAAGTATTAGGTATTTGGAGAGGGTATCATCTTTTATTTTAATGTTCTGTTAGAAGCTGAAAAATATCTATAGTCTTTCTTCTTAGATGGTCAGATGTTATGTACTTGTGAAATGTCTCTTTCCTCAATTCTTGCAGTATAGTTATAAATTTACAATACACTGACACTCTTCTGCAGTTTTTTAGAAAGTTAATATAGTATCCATTTCTAATTTAGCAAGTATCCTTGATCTTATTTCTGCATCCTTATTAAAAGTTAATCCTTAGGCATCTAAATAAATCCAACTTTAACATTTAACTTCTTGATTCATGACTCCTGCATAAGTAATGAAATCCTCATCGTCACACTTTACTAAGATAATACATTTCTAAATAATGAATTCCTATGATCAAAAACTTCAGTTTCATCAAAATTTATCTTGCCTATTGTTTTAACTTAATTTAATAAAATAAAATTAACATACTTGTAATTTCATGTTCAGCAGGAGGCAATTTTCTTAATAATAAACTTTCTTTTTCATCATTCCAATGTGAACAATTCATTTTGAAGAACCCTTCCTATCTTCTATAATAATCTGGAAAAGTTATCCCTTCATCCGGATTGTATAAAAATATGTTGCTTTTGTAGCACCAATATTTGAATCATGATAGATTTCAGTTGTTCAATATTCTTGTACTCCACTGAATATTTTGTAGATTAATTTTTTGAATAACTTTGCCTGGTTATATTTCTGTAGTCCTGTGAATATGACATCCCTTTGGGGAAGTAGTAAATATTAACTTATTACAATGTCACATGATCCCAGCAGCATGATTCTTCTAGTTACATCAAAATGAGGTTGACTATGTTTGTTCTCTGGCAATCTGTGTTTAAACTCAAATGTCAGCAGCAACACTTGATTCATATATGACATTACTATAGCAATTAATTTTGATTTCTGTTGTTAATTTACTATAAAAAATGTTGTTTCTTTTATAGAGTGGCTTGCATTACCAGTACAACAAAGTCTTTGGATCTCATTCGGCAAAATTTGCAAAAATTCATTAACAAGGAAATTGACCAAGTAATTCAGGAATACATCAAGGTAACAAAATTATTTCAGATAAAATTTCTTATATTTTTGTATCCAAATAACAATAGGTGTTTATAACTGATGCCATTGATTACCATAAAAACTTTTCCATATATATATATATATATATATATAGAGAGAGAGAGAGAGAGTTAATAGTTAAAGAATTGGACAATTTTTTTTTTTTTTAAGAGTATAGCTAAAGATATTTTTATCTTGTAGTAATGATAAACTTGCTATAATAATATTTGTATGCACTTTGAAGATGAGGTGGTATTTAAATTATTTACAGTGCTCAGACTGTTGTCTTCATCTTTATTGCCATGTTTATGATGTTTCAGCTGTTGAAAAGTAAAGGAAGACCCTACGTTGAAAACAACAACTGTTAGAGATCCTAATCAAGAACAATGATAATTTCCAGCCTAAAATATACAAGCAGTTGTCTCAATGCTACAGTAAGTTACCTCACATGTATGGTCTACTCAAAATTCATAAAGACAGTATTCTGCTCAAGATGATTGTTAGCAGCCAAGATTCTGTGTGCCAACCTCCAAGTCACTTCCTAGTTGATATAATTAACCCTCTGATAGGAAAGTCACCATCATATGTCCAAAACTCTGCTCGTTTTGTGGAACTAATCAAAGATGCTCCCATCCAATACAATCAGATGGTGATTTTGGTTGTGGTGAGTCTGTTCACCAAAGTATCTACGGTGGAGACACTATCAGTAGTCAGAGACAGACTGCTCTACGAAAACGTACCAGACTACTATTAGATAACCTGATGAAGATGCTGACTTTCTGCACACAAACACATACTAATATCTTGAACAGAGAATGGGTTTAAGACATCTGTATAGCACAAGTCAACATTCACCGAACAATACTTCAACTCCCATCACCCATAAAATGTAAAAAACGGGATTGTCCACTGCTTGCAACATCAAGTAAAAGTCATAAGTGGTAACCTGGAGACATGAACAGGAAACAAGAAATGGTCGGTATAAGCAGTACCCTACAACTTAACAACTACCCAGGGTACATGACAACAGCTCCAACAAAAGTGGAAGGGAGGGTGTATGAGAATAACAACTCTCAGAAAACAGCCTTGGCCTGCCTACCCTATGTGAAGTGGTTATCAGAGAAAATACAAAGGATTTGTGGTCCATATAACATCAGGATGACCTTCAAAAGTGGTTCTTTACTTTGCAAATATCTCTCCCAAGTAAACCTCCATTAGAGGAAAACATAACTAAGGACTGTGTGTAGGCCATTCCATGTAACTGTGGAAAGAAATATAAAGGCGAAACAGGCTACCCCATTAATGTAAGGCTGCAAGAACATTACAAGGTCATAACATAAGGGAAGATAGAAAAATCAGGCATGGTTGACCATATATGGAGTGAGAAAGAGGATCCCCATCCCCTGTGGGATGTAGTTGAAATAATTGATAGAGAACACCATTGGAAACTACATAAACTTAAGAAATTACTGCATATGTTAGTTCACAAAAATCTAAGCCAGCCAAGCATAAAAATGAATACAATATGGGAACCAATAATACTAAGTGTTAGAGAAAATCATGAGCTCTGGTATAAAATGTTTACTGAGACATTAGGTTTATAAGTCCTAAGAATCCATACACTGATGTTCTCAAGAATACATGGCCCAGTAGACATAGGTGTTGGTTAGTTCCAAAAAGTGGTGAGTTTATACCTGGCTACAGCTATGAAATTTACAAGTTTTGAGTTGAATTCCTTGGAGAATTTAGTTAAAGGGAGATAACTACATTGCATCTGGAAGTAGCATTGCACATGGAATGAGAACCATTTGCCCCAGTGATTGAAATAAAGGGTTTGTTTGAAATTCCTAATAAACGTGGCAATAAAGATGATGACATCTCAGATACTACCTCATCTCAAAAGTATCAACAAATACCAAAGATTTCTCCAGATATGACTTACTATTTCCTACATGTGTTCCTCATAGATGAGGCAGCCTGACTGAAAGACAATTAAAAAAAATTATTTTGTCAAAAATGAAGATAATTTCAAAGTTTAAAATATTATTGTGGGTTACTTATAAAGTTGGGGACAGCAGTCTGAACAGTATAAATAATGTAACTGCTATAATAGTTTCAGAATTCAAAAATTTGATTTGTTGATATATTTCCTATTGAGTATCTCACCAAACAAATTTTCATTGGTTGCATGTATTCTTGGCTGAATGGTTCTTTTGTGCAAATTTGCATCTAACCTCTCATGAATGTCTTGAGTGTATGAGTATATAAATTCTTACTTTTGGGTGGCAAGCAGCAGTCTGCTGGAATTGCTGCATGTGCACATTTATGCAACTTAGGGAAGACAACTCTCCCCTAACAATTCATTGACTCTTCACAAAATGAGAAGTAAGGAAGAAGAACATGGCTGCTGAACAATACCTAGACAGTAATTTGTTATCCCACCCAATCCTGCTGTATCTTGGTTGGTGAGAATAAAAAGAAAAAATGAATATTGTTTCAGAATATATTTAACTGTGTTTGTTATATTTGGGGCCACAACAAATTTTGGGCAACAAGGACAAGATAAATAAAAACTCGCAAAAATGGCGATATCTCCAGACATACTGAAAAAGATATTGAATCAACAAGTACCAAATGTCACAACAGCAGTTGTTGACTATGATAACTCAACAGCTCAATCACTAACTGGAAATTTGAAAAGAATGAAAGAGTTTGAACACAAATTCTGTGGATAACATCACTAAAAACATAACAGAATTCCCTTACGACAATAAAAGTGGAAAAAACTTTTGCTTCATCGTACAAAAGATGATAGACATTTTCCAAAATGAACTTTCACAGGAAGACAAACATTGGAAAATCCAACTACTAATTTGGAAACTGGGAATCCAGGAACACTACCATTACACAAATTACATCCTACCAAAGCAGTTAACGGATTTCACATTTACAGAAATAGTAGGACTGCTAAAAAAAAATCTTTGGAAAAAACAGTCACTGTTGAATATCAGGTTTAATTGTCTCAAATTTGAAAAAAATTAAGAAAGAGGATTATGTAATGTTTGCTAGTATTGTAAATCAGGAATGTAAAAAAATTAAACACAATTTCCTCATAGAAGATCAGTTTAAATGTTTGATTTTTATCACAGGACTGACGTTTGACTCGCACAGTGATATTTGGACCTGACTACTTTCTAAATTGGAACACGATGAAAACATCACAATTCAAGCTCTATCAACTTAATGCAACAATTTTTTAAGCATTAAAAGAGGCACTGTGTTAGTGTAAAAACCAAACACCCTGTTGTTAACAGGAAGCATCTAAGCAACAAAAGGAAAGAAGCCTCCAACAACTTGTTGGTTTTGTGGCGACTTGCATTATGCATGTTTTTGCCCATTTAAGAAAGATAAGTTCAATGTTTGCCAGATTAGACATAAAGATAACTTTTGTAATGCAAACTTTAAAAAAATGCTGAAAGTCAAATCCACAAGAAAATTGTTAAAAAATGAAAAAGAAAGCCGATGTAAGCAAACTAGGTGTTCACAACTTTCAAGGTGGACTATAAAAGCAACAGAAAATATATTGCTATTTCAGTAAACAACAAACCAGTTTGTTTCCAGTTTGGCACAGTGTCAGATATTATGTTAATATCCTAGTCATCTTAGAAATTACTTAGAGAGCCATATTTGTCTGCAACAGATAACATAGCAAGACTGGTGAGTTAACTTGTAATGTTACATTTCAAGCTACCACATTTTTGGGTGTATGCTATCTTGCTGAAAATTCTGAATTGAATTGGTCTTGACTGGATTGGACAGCTTAATCTTTTTGAAATTCCTCTCCAGTCTGTGTTCAACACATTTAGTCTTACGTCTGTTTTGGACATTGGAAAAAAATTTATGGACATACTTAAAAATAAGTTCTGTGACGTTTTTCAGGAAGGTCTTGGTTGCTGTACTAAAAGTAAGACAATTTTGAAATTAAGAGGATGCTGAACCAATTTTTAGACAAAACAACCTGTGCCTTATGCCGCATGATATGGTTGAAAATGAACTTCGTCTTCAGCAAGAAGTTGTAATAGATCCTACAAATTATTCTCAATGGGCAGCTTCGAATGTAGTAGTAAAAAAAAAAAAAAAAGAAAGCAAATAGAAAAGTCTGGATATATGCTGACTACTCAACTTGTTAAAATAATTCTTTGGATGCACATCAGTATCCACTGCTAGTTCCAGAGGATCTTTCTACTAAATTAAATGGCGGAAGTTTCTTCGCAAAAATTGAGCCCTCTGATGGTTTTCTCTAATTGGAAGTTGAAAATGAGTATAAAGAGATCCTTACTATCAGTACCCACAAAGGTTTGTTCAGATTTAACCACCTTTAAGCATTTATTTTTTGTCTTTGACCAAATCCAACAATACAGATTATGTTTTAAAGCTGAAAAGTGAATTTTTCTGGGGCAGAATCAAATACGTTGGTTTTATATTCAACAAAAATGGTAGAAAACCAGACCTAGAAAATATCTTGGCATTAAAAAAATATACTGGCACCAACAAATGTAAAACATTATGTTCTTTCTTTGGCTTGGTTAGCCACTACAGTGCTTTTCTTCCTGAACTTCATAGTTTGTGCACCTCTCAACAATTTTTTGGAAAAAAGATATTATATGGGACTGGTTTGATGCATATCAGTCAACTTACACTAAGGTAAAGTCTTTACTCAGGTCTTTTGCTGACACACTATGACCCATGCATTGTTGTAGTCTCGGATACTTCTAATTATGGGACCTGTTGTTTCTCATATTTTTCCTGATGGTGGCCAAAAGGCAGTTGCTCGTGCATCTAGATCACTGACACCTGCAGAATGCAACTATAGCCAAATTATAAAGGAAGCTTTAGCAATAGTCTTTGCTATTAAAAGGTTTCATCAAATGCTGTATGGGTGCCATTTTACTCTGATCACAGACCACAAGCCACTTCTCAATATTTTGAGATCCAAAAAAAGGTATTTCTGTGTATACAGCAAACCGTCTGCAAAGATGGGTAACTACACTATTGTATTATAACTTTACTATAAAGTATAACAGAACTGATACTGATTGTTCATGCTGATGCACTATTTAGGCTCATGACAATACAAAATAAAGACCCAGAGGACTCTGTCATTGCAGCAGTATCTCTGGAGCCAGAAATCACTACAGTATTTGCATCTACTGTAAGAGCATTACCAGTTAATTCTGCAATGATCTGTGAAGCCACAACATCTGATCCAGTTTTACAAAAAGTGATGCATTTCCATTTGTACAAAATGACCAAAAGTATGCACAGACAAAAGAATTCAACCTTTCTTTCAATGTCAAGCTTCATTGTTAGAAGTCAATGACTGTCTACTTTTTTTGGAAAGAGTGATCAAGCAATTTCATTATTGGTTATGTGCTGTAAGTTTAGTTCTGGTCAGTAAATTCACTGGTGGTGAGAATGGTTTTCTTTTCCAATGTAAACAAACTGCATGTAAAACAAGCTTTTGAATTTTCACTCAGTATGCTCACTCACGCCATTCAAATTTGGCTATCCTTTTTATGTTCTTCAAGTCTCATCATGCCACGTGAGAGTACCACAGCCTGTTCTATAAAAGAACTATTTATGGCCCCCACACTTTCTTTTTTATCTTCATTCTATCATCCCAGCAACAGAGAGCACATATTTTTCTTTTCTTTCTCTATTACTACTACACTCCCCTCTATCTCATGATCACATATGAAACAATGAGGGGGTGGTCTCTTGCGTCACAGGCTCCTTTGCACAGGTATAGCCACAGTGTCTTCATCAAATGAGTCATCAAAGGAGGTGGTGACAGCTGCATCTGCGCTTAGCACAGACGTATCTGGCATCTCTCCAACAGTTATAATTTTTTCACTCTTTGAAGACCCATCAGAACAGTCCGTCAGAGGGCCCAGTCCAAGAGTAGGCCGCAGATCTTTGTTTGACATGGCATGGCATTCTGTTAATCAAGACATTCAGCGTGCTAGTAACTCGGATGACCCGCTTAATTTTGTATTTGGTCAGACATTGTTCATGGGGGACTTTTACTCTCACTTGGTCACCTGTTTTGAAAACAGCCTGCCATTGGTCAGGTGCCATCAATCCCTTTCAACTGTATGAAGTAGCGATAAATTATATTGGCTGGTGTTGTAGTGGGTGATACGTCATCCTTTGGAATGACGTTGTGCCAGTACACTGCTTCTAATATGGCACACTATTTTCTGGTGGCAATCTTTTCATCGTTATGTGGCATGGGTTGGTAATGCCGTTACCTGAAGGGATATGCGCACAGTCCAGGAAATTCTTACACAAGCTGCTGAGAAAGGTGGTGTCATTATCTGTCAAAATTTCAGTTGGTGAGCCCCACTTGCTAAAAGCGCTTTCAACAGGCTTTTCATACTTGCTGCATTCTGCTGGTGGAGGCGTCACCAGATGGAAAACTGAGTGGGGCTGTTGTCGATTAATGTCAAAAAATAGGAACCCTTATAATGGGTAATGTCCATCACTACCTGTTGCCATATCTCTTCAACATCCAGAGCACCTGCTGGCCAGTGCACAAGCAATGGTTCACACAGCTGCCTTGGATACTGTAGGGTCAATATGCTTTACAAAGTAGAGTATTCGCCTCACACCAGGATGGCTGCTCTGTTGGTGTACAGTTCTGATTTGGTCAGACTCAATTGAGTTCACAGATGCAATGTAAGTAGGCTGCATGGACTCAGTGTTCTTCCTAATTGCATCAATCTACCTCTGAGGCACCCTCGTCAGTTGATCTGCTCTGTTTTGGCTAGATTTAACTCAGGTCCTGTCCATCGATAACGCATATTCCTTCACCAATTTCATCAGGGTGTCGAGCTGTCGTCACATGAGCATCTTGCTCATTGCTTTTGTTTGCACTCTGGCCCTTTATGTGAGGGTGTTTGACACCCATTTATGAACACAAGCAGAATCGGTAAACAGGTGCAAGGTGGTCGCCTTCCAGAGGATTGCCAAATTTACCCCTTAAATAATGGCATCAATTTCTGCATGGTTAATATATTAGGAGTTCTTTTCTGGCCATAATTAACAGGCATCCTCCACCATGGTCCCACCACATTCCAACAACACTCCAGTAGTGAGAGAGCTTGTGTCGACCCATAAGCTGAAGTCTTGACCATCGACACACCATTTGTCACGACCATCGACACACCATTTACTGAGTCCTCCTTGTGCACTCTGAGAAACTCCTCGATCATGGTGTTGAGAGAGGCATCATCAACTTTTTCATTCCAACAAGCAGTAACCTCAGATGCTCTCCACTTGATGAAGGCTACGGCTACACAACGCCATTGGCCCACAGTAAGGTGCCCAACCAACTTATGAAAATATGTCGTGTTGAGTGACTATGCGAGGCATATCGGGAATCCTGTTCCTTCTTTTCCAGCAGTCTGTGATGCTCCTGCTAGACCTGCAGACAAAGCACTTGTGCACTATCATTTAGCCTCTGTGGTTCCTTGCTCATGAGACTAAGCAATTGAGATGGTCCTTCATATGTGCTGCAGACATGACTCTCATTTACGTATATATCATTGATGTAGGCAGACACTGCCTGTTTGTGCTTGTCTTTCGTTAGAATGGTGTCAGCAATTGTCTGCATGATGGACAGTGCCATATTGAGTCCAAATCCTATATGAGTCAGACAAACCTCCATCCACTAATTAGCATGGTTTGATAATGCCACAGCAATCTGTGCACATGTACTTGAAGATATGCTTTTTGAAGGTCTAACACTGACATGTTCAAGCCTGCTCATTGCCACTTTCAACTTTTGAGCATATGCAGTTTATTGTAAAACCCAAAGTAAGGGTTTCCTTAGAAAAATGCACTCTGCCTTGCTTGTCGATATGCATATTGCCTAATTCCTTAATTCCATTCCTAGGAGGTAAAATCCTAACAGCTTGCTATTTACCACTAGCACATCCATCTTAAAGGGATTTCTATTGGTCACTTCCAATGTAATGCTTCCAACACCATTGCTAAAAAGACATTTCCCACCTGCTGAATTTTGGTATCCTTTGTTCAACAAAGATGCTTTCTGTAGAACATGAGATTTTAAATCATTCCAGTGTAGGTCATTACAAGGGTATGCCAAAATATGACCACATGACTAAACATCAGAATTTTTTACATTCTTAGTTGGTATGGCGGAGACTTACCTTGCCAAATCAAGAGAAGGCGGGTTCTCTGCACATGTGTTTGTAGACGTCATGGAACTGCGAGTCGTGCTTATGCAAGGCAGTTTTGGAATGACACAGCATATATGTCATCGGCGAAAGCGAGACTGTCACATGTGAGAATTTCTTGCCTAAGACTGAAAACACATAAAAAGAACCAACTTCTGTTTCGCAGTCAGTCAGGTGTTGACAATTTGTGAAGGCTACACTTGTGTTCAGAAAACAGTGTTTTGTTTACAGTGTGCAGTGAATGGAGTCCCGAGTGAAGCAGTGTTCCGGGTTCTACGTAGAGCAGCTGGGAAAATAGATCCAAAGTCATTAATTCTACTAACCACACTTTGTCAAACAAATGCTCTAGTTGGGCTGAGAACTTTCAATAACTTCTTGTTCTGAGAACTTTCAATAACTTCTTGTTCTGAGAACTTTCAATAACTTCTTGTTCTGAGAACTTTCAATAACTTCTTGTTCTGAGAACTTTCAATAACTTCTTGTTCTGAGAACTTTCAATAACTTCTTGTTCTGAGAACTTTCAATAACTTCTTGTTCTGAGAACTTTCAATAACTTCTTGTTCTGAGAACTTTCAATAACTTCTTGTTCTGAGAACTTTCAATAACTTCTTGTTCTGAGAACTTTCAATAACTTCTTGTTCTGAGAACTTTCAATAACTTCTTGTTCTGAGAACTTTCAATAACTTCTTGTTCTGAGAACTTTCAATAACTTCTTGTTCTGAGAACTTTCAATAACTTCTTGTTCTGAGAACTTTCAATAACTTCTTGTTCTGAGAACTTTCAATAACTTCTTGTTATAGTTTTTCAATTAACCAAGGTTCTAACTGCTCTTAAATAATCTTATATCACTTCTCCTGTATCATTGGGTATAATTTTTCTTAGCATTTTTAGAGTTGTTTGGGAATAAATTTTCTGTGGAGTACCAGTTCAAGAGTTTTTTTTTTTTTTTATTGTGCCAAACTTCTTCCACTAATAAAACTTACATGGATATTTAACATTTTGAACATGTTGCTAAAATCTTTCTTCATTCTTTGGTTTGGTTAAGAATTCTACTTAATCATGACAGGCTTTATTGAAAAAAAAAATGGTAAAGAAGTGAATGAGATGACATCATATACTAGTGAAGCATTGCTGGAAGTTTCCAGAAGCTTTTATGCAGAAAGATTTAGAACTGCACCCCCCACCACCACACACACTTTTATTTATATTTTCTTCTGCATTGCATTCTTTTAGGAAATATGCATATTATTTTGTTAATTTTATATCAAAATATATCACTTGTGTAAATTTAAAGTAAATGTAAGCATTGGAAGTATATTAAATATTTTTAAAATGTCTGAATACTCCTGGGACCCCACTGTACAAGCAATATGAATACATGTGTTTTGAATTCGTACCTAGGGGGCACCAGTGATCTAAGTTCATCAGAGCAGAAGCTGTGAAAGTATTTAAAAATATGCAGCAACTAATCAATATGATAAACATTTGAACAATACACAAAGCTTGAAAAACACAATAATACTCAGGCTCATCCCTTGTTTCATGTTTAGGTTGTGGTTTCCGGTTTTTCTCTTTTCCAATCTTTTCACTCTTTTTTTTTTTTATTTATTTATTTATTTATTTTTTTTTCAATTGGAGTAGATAGACTAAACTATCGCCCGGTTCACACTTCACCCTCGTCTATTGAACAGGTGAAGAGGCTCATCCCTTGTTTCCTGTTTAGGATGTGGTTTCCGGTTTTTCTCTTTTCCAGTCTTTTCACTCTTACGTAGCCCCTTGTGCATCACTGGCGTTTTTGCCTTGCTTGGGGTGATATGATTAAAAAAAAAAATATGTGAATGCTTATTTATTCTCTTAAATGTTTTGATGCTGTTTTCTTTTTATTTTACAGAAGTTTTTTAAACCTGGAATCGAAAACATTCGTTTCAACAATGGATCTAATGCTGTGAGTGATGAGCATATGCATTCTGTTTGTCAAAAGATCCTAGAAGAGGTATGTATAAGTTATTATTATTATTATTATAATTATTTTTGTATAACAAAAAACAAAACTTTAATGTTTGAAAAATTACTTCATTAGTGAAACATTGTGTTTTCAATTTACTAATCTTAGGGCTGTATCAAATAACTATAAAGTACATTTCATAAAATTCATAATTTTTATGTGTGTAATATATACATATGTGTGTGTGTGTGCGCATGTATATTTTTATATAACTAAAGACAGTATGGAAAATGTTCACTTGTAATGTGTTTCATCCTTTAGGACATCATTGGACTGGATTTGTTGATGTTCTTATGACTACACATGTAAATGAGCAAGAGATATTGTTTCATATTATATCATTGACATGGAGAAAAATAATTTCAAATAATTCTTTCAAAATTTTGAAATTACAGGTATCTCTCGCTCAGACATGTGTAGTCATATCAACGTCAGCAAACCCATTCTGATGAAGCCCTAACAAATGAAATGCATAACAAGTAAACTTTTCCATTTTGTCTTAAAATTTACTCTGTATATGAAGTACTACACAAAGACTAGTAAACTTAATGCGTGAAATAGCTTTCTGAAAGCATGAAAAAAAAAATTGATAGAAAATAAGATTCTTTATTTCTTGATGGAACATTTTTGAGGAACAAGGAGTTTTGTTTAACAATATATCAACTTCTGTGGTTAATGCCAAAAAGGTGGGTTTTAAGGGTGTTTTTTTGTTAGTGAGAAAATTGATTTAGTCAGATTTTGATGAAACTTTTTTTTTTATAGAAAACTCAAGATGTTTTCTGGTTTTTTTGATCAGATTTTATTGATTACTTTTTTTAAAGAGGGTTTTGTTGAGTCAAATGTATTGTGGGTATATCCCCCCTCCCCAAAAAATGCTGGTAATAATTTTCCTTTGATTTTCTTAAATGTATTGCTGGTAACACTTTCTTCTTCAAAAATGTATTGCTGGTAATATTTTCTTCTCCAAAAAAGTGCTGCTGGAATTTTTAATATAAAAGTATATATACTTTCATAGTGTTTTGATCCAAGTTTAGTGGTGGTGGTGGTGGGGGGGGTAACTATTTGCTCATAGCTGGGACCTAATAGGTGCTCAGGGTGAACATGGGAACAACAGCAATTAAGGTGGTTCCATGCTCCTCAAAACCTCCTAATCAGAGACCTTGCTGCTGGATATAGTTTATCGTCATATCTAGGACAGTTTGAGGGATGTGTCAAATTTATGATCCTATTGACAGTCAAGTAGATTGAACATCTGGTTTGGTTTTCCTCAACTTTTTGGTGGCCCTTCTATTCTTAGCAAACACACTTCTCAAGATCTGACCAAAGATCAAACTTTTTTTTACAATAATCATTTGAAAAAAGTGCTTAAGTTTAGTTTTATAAGACATTTTTTTTTTTTTTTTTTTTTTTATCACCCCAAGCAAGGCAGTAACGCCACTGATGCGCAGGGGGCTATGTAAGGGTAAAAAGAATGGAAAAGAGAAAGCCGGAAACCACATCCTAAACAGGAAACAAGGGATGAGCCTCTTCACCTGTTCAATAGATGTGGGTGGAGTGTGAACCGGGCGATAGTTTAGTCTATCTACTCCAATTGAAAAAAAATAATAAAAAAGGAAAAGAGTGAAAAGATTGGAAAAGAGAAAACTGGAAACCGCATCCCTAAACAGGAAACAAGGGATGAGCCTCTTCACCCGTTCAATAGATGTGGGTGGAGTGTGAAACGGGCGATAGTTTAGTCTATCTACTCCAATTGAAAAAAAAAATAATAAAAAAGGAAAAGAAAAGAAAAGATTGAAAAGAGAAAACTGGAAACCGCATCCTAAACAGGAAACAAGGATGAGCCTCTTCACCCGTTCAATAGATGTGGGTGGAGTGTGAAACGGGCGATAGTTTAGTCTATCTACTCCAATTGAAAAAAATAATAAAAAAGGAAAAGAGTGAAAAGATTGGAAAAGAGAAAACTGGAAACCGCATCCTAAACAGGAAACAAAAAGAAAAAAAAACGTTGTTGACTTGATAAGTTTTAACTTAGTTAAAGTCCAGGCAAAAGTTTTAAAATCAAGCAAAAATTAGGCAAAACGAACAAAAAATAAAAAAATAATGGCTCACCCAGAACAGAATTCAACAATATTCAAGACATTTTAACTCCAAGTTTTTTTTATAATGCAAGAAGTTTCTTAATTTGCCTCTTATTTTTAATTTTAGGCTAAGAAGATGTACTCAACAGAAAAACGAAGCATTACACCATTGCGAGATATTGCTGATAATGCTTCAGATTCAGGCAGTACCAGTGGCAAACGGGTAAGTTATTTTTTCCTTTTGTCTTTCATAATCAAAACTACTTTGGATTCTCTTTGTTCATCTGGCAATTTCTTTACTAGTTTTAGAACATGAAAGTAACTGGCCAACTGGACAATTCTGTACATTCCAAATATAATTTTCTAGTTACACACTTGCTTCTATGCATGCATAAATGTATACATATCTACAGTTTATAAATGTTGTGTGAATGAGTGTATATCCATTTTTTCTTTACCCGTAAATTATGGAGCCACATATATTTATCCAATTATTAAGTGGTCCTCAAGGATATATTCCTACATTATGTTTCTTCTAAAAGTAATTACTTCCAATTTTTCATTGAACAGATACTACACATTAATCATAGACAAAAGACCAAGAAGAGTATTTTGTGCTGCACTTTTAAGGTAACTGATACAAAGAAGCAGGTCTCTCTTTCTCTCTGATCCTTAGGTTGTTCCCAATATATTTTATTTGGTTAACTTTCTTGTTTCGATTTAAACTTCATTACTATAAAAATGTCCTGCTGATTCTAATGGGGCCAACTCTTCAGTCTTTAATTAGGAAGCATGAAAGAAATTGAGCTTCAGTAGTTTCAAATTTTGTCCTTTTATTTGTAAAAAAAAAAGGAAGGTTTTAGAGAAATTGGGAGACATTGCAAATTGCAGGAGGGATTTTCACTCTCTTTACTGAGATATGCCTCTAGTTTTGTTTTTGTTAGATTCATTTACTGATGACTTCGTTTCTCTAAACAATTTTTTTAATGTGGCTCTATGAGGAGATGCTGATTCATTTTTTGGAATCAGTATTTTGATGTTTGGTCATTAAAATACTGCTTATTGGGAGGTGGGTAGAGTTAAGAACTGTTCACTACCCCTTTATACAATGAATTGAATTCATCAACTGAAATTTCATCATCACAGAATCTGTGTTGAAGTCAGTTTAACTAAATCTAAGTGAATAAATATAAAAATGTAAACCAAACATCAATATATGTTATTGTTTAACTGCTGAAACTTTAATCGTGTTCATCTCAATTTAAAAATACATTTACTTGGTAATACAGTGATAGTGCTTATAACTCTTGCTATCTAATGAATGTCTACATGAATAAAAAAATATATTGGTGTGTTAATTGCAATTATTGTTGACTGTTTGCAGAATACTAATCGGAAAAGACGAATGTCAGAGACAGATTTAGATGTTGGTCTTCCAGTACAAAAACGACGTGTGAGTTTAATTTTTATTCATTTTCATTAATTTTAAATTGAGAAAATAGCATAATTTTTCTTATAATAAATGAAATTTATAACAGTGGTATAATACCAGGCTACCTAAGCAGAACAATATTCATAGTTCTGTCTAAGAAACCAGGTGCAAATGAATGCAAACTCCACCAAACAATCAGTTTAATGAGCCACATAACAACTCATCATCCAAATCCTGATGAATAGAACACAAAGCAGAATCAAGCCAGAGAAAGGACAAGAACAATGTGGTTTGATCAAGGACACTAGAAGAAGAAATGCAATATTTATGCTTAGGATGCTGTCAGAAAGGGCAATACAAGTGAGAAAGGATGTTTACCTGTGTTTTATAGACTATGTAAAGGTGTTCAACAAAGTACACCACAAAGAATTGATAGACATGCTCAGCAGCCTTGACATATTTGGGAAAGACATTAGCATAATCAAGAACCTCTACTGGTAGCAAACCACCTGCATATGGACAGGAAACAAATTCAGCAGATATACAAAGATAGAAAGGAGTGTAAGACAAGGATGTGTCTTTTCAATGGATCCATTCAACTTGTACAGCGAGACTATTCTGAGGACCCGAGAAGTTACGCCAGGATTCATCATTGGTGGCCACAATCTGAACAACATAAGGTATGCAGATGATACAGTGCTGATAGCAGACATGGAAAGGAAACTACAAGACCTCCTAAAGAAGGTAACTGAAAAAGTCTAAAGAAAGGACTACAAATAAACTACAAGAAAACCGAATGTATGGTCATCAGCAACAAAAAAGGAGCACAAAAATGCCCATTACAGTTGGGGGATACTATAATCAAGCTAGTACAAAAATTTAAATACATGGGATGTTTCTAACAGACGACAGAATTTGTGACACTGAGATTCAAAGGTGAATTGGCATGGCGAAGGATGCATTCCAAAAGCTGAGAGACAGAAAAATGTTGCTAAAAACAAAGAAGAAAGTACTGGATTGCTGTGTGACATCTGTTCTTCAATATGGCAGTGAATGCTGGATAATTTCATCAAAGATGAAGGAACTGAAATGTGGTTCTACAGAAGGATGCCACAGATATCATGGATCGAGCATGTGAGCAATGATGAGGTTTTGGAAAGGATGAAAATGGAAAGAAAATTAATACTGAGCATCAGGAAAAGACAGCTAAAGTTCCTGGGAACGTGTAATGAGGAAGGAGGGCTTGGAGAATCTGATATTTACAGGTCAGATAGAGGGAAAGAGAGACAGGGAAAAGCAGTGTGTAGCGTATTTGACAGGCCTGAGCAAGTGGATGGCTGAGCAGGGTTTGGCTGGGGTAAGAGGAGAAAGTTTATTAAGAGCCACTAGGGATAGGGAAACATAGAAGGCCATGATCATCTACATTCTGAAGGGACATAATACAAGAAAAAGAAGAAGAAAAAGTATCGGTTGACATGTTTGTCCTTTCATTAAACTGTTACGTAATGTTACAGAATTCACTGTCAATATTAGTAATTAACTGTCAGTATCTGCAGACTTGAAATTTACAGGAAAATTGGGTGAGAAGTTAATGTTCTACTAAATGGAAAGGATTTGTCTCTCTATAAAATCTGTATCCTGGTTTGCACACCAGCCTCTGGTGTTAGAAAATATCAAAATATCTTGGTCATGATAAGGCTTTTCAGGGTTAAGTCATCCCAGTGGTGTAGTTTTTAAAATTACATCCACTCATCTAGATCTTTTTGTACTAATGTGGGTTCCCCCACCTCCGGGTCTCCATCCTTGATGCTACACTGTTTTTAATTTTCACAAACAACCTTCCTGATGATATGAGCTCTCAAATTGGCATCTACACTGATGACACAACCATTTGCTCCTGCCTTGATAGTAAGGCTGATCAGTCCAACAAGTTCAGAATGGCAGCTGATGTCCAAAATGACCATTTTCTGAGGAAAAAGATGGCTTGTCATTTTTGACACCTCCAAGACTAAACTTCTATCCATTAATCATCTGAGACATCCCTCATCCCTCTCTGCCTTCCATCAGCATAGCTGATGCTCATCTCCAGAAAAGTGACTTATTGCACTTTCTCAGCTGACATAAAGTGGAAAGACTATATTGAATCCATTGCTAGGCTAGCTGCTAAGAAAGTTGTTTCACTGTGTCAGATGAGACAATTTTTATCTCCAGAATCTATTATATATATCTTTAAGTCCATGCTTAGAATATTGCTGCAACATATGATCTAATGCCCCTGCTATCTACCTTGAGCTCCTTGATAAGATCCCAAGAAGCATCAGCAATCCTGATCTGGTGGTTCAGCTTCAGTTACTTGCCCACCACCACAAGGTTGCCTCACTGTCATTTTTTATAAATACTTTCATGGTAATTGTTCAGATGAGCTCTTTGCTTTGGTACCTAGACTTTATGAATTTGAGCACAAAACAAGACTGGTATTGAAATCTTCCTCAATTTACAGTTGATGACTAGAGGAAGCCCTAAGTTCTATATAAACAGTTTCTTTTCTCACACTTCTCACTTGTGGAACTCCCTTCCAGCTCCATATTTTTCAGTCAATTTTAATCTGCAAAAATGTAAATAATATGTCAACTGCTATCTACTGACCTCCTGATTACTCTTATTTTTCTGCTCACCATTTATGTTTGTTTCTAATTCTTTCACACCCTGTATCCCCTTGTGTTTTAGTGGCTTTATTTGCTTTGCTTGGGGTGATACCAATAAATAAAATATTTAATGCTTTAAAATTGTGTATAATAATGTGCTACAAAAATTTATAATAGATTTGTGTACATGTTTACAATAATTTAGCATATAAACTTGTATTTGTAAATGGTATTTGTAAATTGAACATTACTACAGGTATTATTGATAAACATGCTTTAATTTGTGAGATACAAACAAATGCAATGTTTTATGATGATTTTGTTTTATCTACTCTCAGTTCACTAATTCTGATTGGGACCATGTTTCTGTCATTCACATTGTTTGGTCAGAATATCATCCTTTTTGAAAGATCATCTTCAAAACTAAGAGAGAAATTGAGATTAAAAACATCAAGATTATCTACAGTATAATTTACTCTTTTATTTCTTCTTTCGAGAAACAACAATGTTCTTTAGAATCTTCTCCCTTTGTCATAATGAAAACTCTTGTGACTTATAAGAAAAATGAAAATATGGCACATTACTTTTTTGCATTAGATGTGTAAGATGGCATAACGGTTACTGACACATGATATGAAATCTGCAAAGTTTAAATGCTTTTCAGTAATGCCTTTGGATAAAGCATAAACTTATTTCTCCCTATCCTATAACCAGATATATTAAAAGGATTTGTCAGTAGCATGTCATGATGATTGTGTGAGAAAACGTTTTTACTATAATTACCTTTTTCTCTCAAAGTCAATTTTAACAAAGTTTAACCATCTCTTTCAAGTTTGGTCCATGGGAGTTTCTGTATTGTATCAAAATTGTGATTGCCTTATTGCTTCTGAAATATTTGTGGAACAAGTCCATTAGTGAGTTAATAAAAGCTCTATACAGATTTTGGACACGTCTTGTAGTCTTAGAAATTATAAATTTATCCTTAATTACAATATCTAGGTTGTTGCTCCTGAGATGCTCACCTTAGTAGAGGAACAAAAAATAAATTTATGAAAAGGACAACCCAAACTGCTAGTTGAAGATGTTGTCACTTTCTTTACTTGCTTTAACACAAAGCCAGAAGTATTGCAACATTGATTTTATGATTTCAAGCTACGGTTGTTTTTCATTCACATATATACACTTAAATTTGCATATGCAACCCCACTCATGGAAATCTCTTACCGCAATTATGTTTACACCTCAACATAGATATATAAGTTCAAGATTAAATAATAATAAAATCTTTTGTGCAACAATTTATTTTTCAACATAATCTCCTTCCTTGTTGGTGCTTAGTACAAGGTGGGGGTGGCTCTCAGTATGTAATATGTGAGGGAAAGTGGTGGAAACAGAGTAGAAAATCATTTAAATGATCAAATATTTATAATAAGTAAAAAAAAATGTTTTTTATTCAGAGCTACACCACCAAAACTCTTCCCAAGGGCTTCTTGCACTTACTAATAAAATAGTAGTGCATCAAAAAGACATCACAATTTAATTAGTATGCAAAAAAAGCTCATGTAAATTAAATATCAACTTGCATAAAAATCAAAAGTACACTTCTGCTCCATTACATTATTAGACATTGCAGGAAATCCTGCTATTGAAGTTCGGTGTCATGCCTAAAATTAAATCAATTTATTCAAACAATTATACAAGCAAGCAAGTAAAATCTTGAACCAATTATTGTTTCCTGTTTGAGCTCTTTGGGGAAAAAAGTATAAAATTGATAAATGGGGTGATTGGAAAAAATTTTCTCAAAAAAAAATGTCCCCCCTCCCCAACCAGTCAGCCAGTTAAGTGCCATATGTGATACATACTTAGGCGATCATGTCTTGAAAGAGACATGACTGACTGACTGATTATTCTGCAGTAAGTTGCCATTACTTTCTGTGGTAGACTGGTTGCTAGCCAAGGCTATAGAACCCAATCTGTCCTGTTTTTTAACCCATAACTAGAAGGAAGAGACGGATTAATGCCTTTTCCCAAGGGTATTTGTGCATAAGTGAATGCAATGAATTCAACTGGGATTCGAACTCAGCTCCCTGTTTTCTTGTTCCGAGCCGATATCCACTGCACCACAACACACATCCTATTAGGTACCTAAGCATAAACATTATACAATCAAAATTTCAAATTAAAATTTGGTTAATTGCTATAAACTTATCAAGTTTATTGATTTACCCTTGTATTTTAAAAAGTATTTTTAAAGTTTATTTTAAAAATATATCTAATATTTTTACCATAATGATAGTTAAAAAATAAATTTTAAAACTCTGTTAATTTCATTTTTGTAGAAGAAAGGCCGACCTCCTCTTCATGCTTCTGGGTAAGTATCCTTGTATCCGTGAATAATTAATTTTATTTAAAGTCGCTTAATTGCTTTATCTAATAATTAATTTAATTTGCTGATAATTATCCTTTATCTACACCCTTGTGCAAATTAGTTGAAATAAAATGAATAATGTATTCCTAGGACTTTTCACATGTGCCCTGATCACGTATACGTTATCTCTTGACACTGTCTTTCTCTTCCAACTGCATTTTTCTTCACGTTTTGGACTGATGTATCTAGTTTGTTTCTTTCCCTTAATGAAATGACGGACAATTGAAAGGCTAACACCAACAATATCTGCAATCTCTCTGTAAGGCTTATCAGTGTGTTTGTGCAGCATTACAATTTTTGTATGCTTTCTTGGAGGCAATGGCCATAGAACAACTTCCATCTCAGGCAATGGCCATAGGACAACTAGTTGACAGTCAAGACAATAGTGTCTGGGTGTGATTAAAATCTAATACAAACATGGATGACACAATATTTTTCAAGCCCAAACAAATTTCGTCATATACCCCCAAAATAAATTCATATTACTGCACCCCACTGCAAATGACTTAAACTGAGGAAAAATACAAATTGGTTACAACCTGTAATTTCCTATGGGTCTAAAACTGACCCTGTGGTGAAAGAAAAGAAACTAAAACAGTTGTTTTCAAAATATATACTTTAGAACATATACAAACTACAATCTACTACAAATTGTACATTTTGTTTCAACATTGAAATAACAATGTCTCATCAGGTAATTAGTAATGATGGTAATAAATGTTATTTTTGAAAAGAAAATTTATGAAAATTTACTTCCTTTTATTATTGGAAAATTTTTTCATATTAAGTAAAGAGGATAGGTAAGATGAGAAAACAAAAAGAAATAAAAAAAAAGGAAAGAAAGAGGAAAGAGAAGGACACAAAGGAAATAAAAAAACAAATAGGAAAAAGAGAAAAGAAAGAAATGAGGGGAAGAGCCAATAAAAAACGGCCCAGAGAGAAATAGATCCCAAATTTAGGTAGAAAGTAAAATATAGGCATATACAGATATCGGTCACATGACGTCTGGGCTTAACAGAGAGGAAAAAGTGAGAAAATACACAGAGAGGAAGAAAGTTGCGGGGAGACAACAGGAGCTGCAAAGAAATAGAAATTTCAAACTTTGGTTGAAAATGAATTGTAGAAAGATAAATTTGTTTGTAACATTGTATAAAACTAAATCATTTGGCATTTTAAAAAAAAAAGATAAAATCGCATACAAATAGGAATTATTCAAAAAGGGCAGATCTAAGGACATTTAAAAATACAAGATGAAGATATAAATTCATTAGTGCTGATATAATAAATTGGAAAAAATTAGTAAAGTAAGACTGAGTAAACCTGCAAATAAAAAAAATCAACTCACTTATACAATGGAGTGATACTTTGGAAGTAATCAACTGGTTCAAAAATATTAGATAAAAACAACTCTACTTTTCTTCAATTTGATATTGTGGATTTTTATCCATCTATATCTAAAAACCTCTTCCATCTGGCCCTTAAATTTGCTGAATTTTATTCAGACATTTCTAAAGAGGAAATAATTTTGAACTGCAGAAAATCAGTTCTTATCCACAATTACAATAACAATTAACAATAGACTAAAAATTCAGCTGATAATTTTGATTTATCTATGGGAACTCTGGATTCTGCAGAGTCTTCAGATTTAGTTGGATTATTTCTTCTGTATTAACTTGAAGAATAAATACTTAATTGCTGTTATTAATACTGTGATTTGGCTTTAAAATAACCTTGAATTAATGTCTTCATAATATTTAGAAAAATGTTCTTTGTTATTGTTTAATTTTTCTAGACGAGTCACTCCATCAAAGACCATTAAACAAAATGAACCTGTAAAAAGAGAAGGACCAAATGTAAGTATCTATTTATTTCACTTTTTTCAGTTTCTGACTCCTTTTTCATGTAGTTTAATCTGACAGTAAAGCAATAACCCATGTTTTATAAAAATGAATGTACAAGTATGTGTCCCTAAGATAGCTGAATTGATCTTTTTTTTTTTTGTTTTTTTTGACCAAGCTTTTGCAATAAAGACTTTTATCAAATAAGATTATGCTACAAACAAAAAAAGTTCTGAGGGGGACCTTTCTACTTGTATTCTGTAAAATACACAGTTGTCAGTATTTGAGCATTTCTAACATAATTATTGTTATTTTTATTTATTATCAGTGTTAATTGGTTTGTAACAAAAAGAAATTAAAGAAATGTCTGGAACTGCTTCTGTATAAAGTTCTGCTTACTTTGTTGGATGAAGACAATTGTCATTAGAAGTTATTTATATTATAAATGTTTACAGTAGCATATCAGTTTAAGATAAACTGGGGAAAAAAAACTGATTTCTGGTTTAATTATCAATATTTTTTGATCAATGTTATAGGGGAAAATTCCATTGACATATCATCCAAATGTAGGATGTTTGGGTAGCATGATAGTTATAGGCATAGAAATGTGAACTTAGTTCAAAGTTCAAATTTCTGCTTATGTTCAATTTCACATTAATCCTTTGGTAAAAGTATGAATCTACTTCTTCCTCTAAGCTATGGGTTAAATAACAAGGTAGACTGGGTTCTAGTCTTGTGTGGCAGTCAGCCTAAAAAAAGGCAACAAGAAACCACTCTGCTATCTTTCCATAGAAGTCATGACAATTCTGTAGAGAGCCATGATCATCTGTCCTGAAGGGAAATGGTATTAAAAAAAAAATCAACATACATTACTTACCAAATTTGATTTTATAAGTAGCTTTTAATATATATATATTTTTTTTAATCATTTTGTCAATTCAGATGATATCTTAATTTATTATTAAATTTCATTTATTTATTTCCAATGAAAATTATTACTTAAGCCTTTCATATGAATTAAACTAAATATAGCACAGGGCTATATCAAATAATTACTAAATTTACTATCAACAACTGATAAGAAAAAAAAAATGCTGGTTCCTGCATTATAAAAGCCCATACTTTTTATCTTGTTAACCAATCTTTACCTGATTACTTTTAGCTTTATGTATATAGAGATATGTATTACATTTTAAAAAAATACTTATTTTTTTATATCTTCAGTGGGATCCTGAACGTCTGATTCCAGAAACTTTATTTGTGATGGGAGCCAGAGCTAATAAGTAAGTTTCTTTCATAAACAGCATTATTTCCAATAATTTAATATTTTTCTTCTGTACTTTACTCCTCTTCACATCAAGAAGCTGTGTAATATGATAACAGTAAGAATATTTCTTTTTGGATTTCTTTCTTTGTAAGATCTAGATGGGAATGAAAATACAAACCAGATATGCAACAATCTCACATCAACTAAGTGTTCTATATTGTGAAGACAAAATTAAAGCTGTGTGTATCTTGGGGAAAAAATGAAAATTATATCTAAACAAGATTGTTAGGAAGGCTTAGATTAAAAAGAATGTCAAAAAGCAAGAGACATTTCAAGAAAATGTGGAAGCAAAGAAAGAACTTCAAAAAGTGCATCAGAAAATTATCAATGAAGTACACTCCTACACTCCATTGCAAATGCTTTAGGGCATAAAAAACTAGACTTGCATGAGAATTTAGTGATTGCATTAGAGCTAATAACCTGAAGATTGTCAAAAAAAAGGGAAAGACCACTTAATTTATTAGACCTACACTGACATATCATCAAAAACATGATAGAAGGAAGAGTTGGTTAAATGAGTTAGACTAAAAATTGTGATAAATCAGAGGGAACAAGATAGTAAATGAAGTTTGGAAAAGTGACAACTGCTTAAAGTGGGCAATAAAACATTTAATATACCAGAGATATGGGTTTATAATATCGTAGTGCCTCTACGATTTTTATAGATAGCTACTATGGAATCACATTGTCGCAGCAACAAAAATCTACAAAAATATTGCCTAGACAAAATAAGAAAACCTAGCTGAATATTTTAATCGAAGACACCTAAAATGACTTTTGTGTTGACAAGTCAACAGTATTGCAGATTCTCACACTGAGAAGACTTATTGAAGAAATAAAAGCCTCTACGATTTTTATATATAGCTACTATGGAATCACATTGTCGCAGCAACAAAAATCTACAAAAATATTGCCTAGACAAAATAAGAAAACCTAGCTGAATATTTTAATCGAAGACACCTAAAATGACTTTTGTGTTGACAAGTCAACAGTATTGCAGATTCTTACACTGAGAAGACTTATTGAAGAAATAAAAGCAAAATAACTTCCTGCAATATTTACTTTTGTTGACTTCAGTACAGTATTTAATAAACAGAGAGACACTAATGAAAATTCTGAAGGTATACAGAATACCAGCAAAACCAGTGGATGTTATGAGCATATTATACCAAAAGTGAAGCTCAAGTATTCAAGATGGAAATACAGAATTCTTGAAAATACTTGCAAATGTTCTCAAAGTTGACACATTTGTACTATTCTTGTTCATCATAGCTCTGGATGATGCACTTTGAGAAACATCACAAAAGACACATGTTGGCTTCACCTTAACAAACTGGAACTCCCATCACTCAGCTACATACAGCACAGATGATCTTGCATTAATCTCAAAATATTAGAACGGGCATATCTTATTTTCCAACAAGGTTGCAGCAGATGCAGTAGGGTCACATGTAAATTTCAAGAAAACAGTATATATCATGTAATGAGGCAGAATGTGAAATTATCTTGTTAGAAGGAAATAAGATAAACTATTTCAATTACCTTGCTACATGGACTTATTCAATCAGTAAGGACACAGAAATCAGAGTTGGGTGAACTTGGACTGCATGAATAAGTGTGGAGGTTGGTTTCCCAAAATGATTTGATAATAGATCCATTTTAAGCTATAGTGGAAGGTGTGCTTTTCTGCTTTGCTGAAGGCTAGACTTTGGCAAAGAAAAGGAATGATAGGCTTGATGCAATGCTTAGAGATATACTCGGTGTATCATAGATAGAATACAAAACAAATGGTGTTCTACAGAAGGCTGCATGGTGTGGGAGAATTATTCTGGTTTGAAGAACTGATTCATTAAGAATATTTGGAGGAGGAGGGAAGAGCTCATGATTTTGTGGGAGCCTGGGCACAAAAAATTGAAGAGAGGGAAGCCCACTAAAATGTGGATTAGTTGGAAAGCAATACCAGTTTGAAGTGTGAAGAGTTGGTAAGAATCATGAGTCAGAGGAATGGAGGTAACTGTTCAGTTTGCTCAGAATAGAAAAAAAAATTTCTTTAAAATATCTGAACTCCATTTTGTTGTCTCAACAAAATGCAAGCTGTTCATTAATAGTTAAGGATAGAACAGTATGTAAAATTTATTTTGAAAACTAGAGATTGCATGTTATTTTTGTTCTTTTTCTTTTCAAAATTTTAGCAAAAAGTGAATTTTCAGGATTATTTAAATCAAGGCTGTAGCTATTTCTTACACTGTTATTCACTTTAACAAATATATTGTAGCTTTGATAATCATGTTTTTGGAAGTAGATTAGATAGATGGCTCTATGCCCGAATGATATACTATATTGAAGTTTGACAAGTATTCTCATTAAAAAAAAAATTTCTTTAAAATATCTGAACTCCATTTTGTTGTCTCAACAAAATGAAAGCTGTTCATTAATAGTTAAGGATAGAACAGTATGTAAAATTTATTTTGAAAACTAGAGATTGCATGTTATTTTTGTTTTTTTCTTTTCAAAATTTTAGCAAAAAGTGAATTTTCAGGATTATTTAAATCAAGGCTGTAGCTATTTCTTACACTGTTATTCACTTTAACAAATATATTGTAGCTTTGATAATCATGTTTTTGGAAGTAGATTAGATAGATGGCTCTATGCCCGAATGATATACTATATTGAAGTTTGACAAGTATTCTCATTAAAAAAAAAGACCAAATATTAGACTTTCAGTGAGTAAAAGGTTTAATATAATTCAAATAATCAACTAATTTACTTTTCAGAGCTCTTGGGTTTGGTGCTACTCGAGGTCGGTTGTACATAAAGCATCCAGAATTATTTAAGGTGAAGCATTTTTAATTCATCTGATGTTTATGAATATTTTCTTCAGTACATATAAGTTATTTGAACTGAATAATTAAACTATATTTACTTAATTTTCAAATATTTTATTAGACCTTTTTATATATATTGACTTTTATGATTTAAAAAAAGTGTAATAAAAATGATTGTTACAATTGATCAACCAATCTCTGAACTTTTATAGTATTCTGGTGATCAAGATGACAAGCAGTGGTTATTTGACCATCATCACATGCCAGCAATTGGTGGGAAGGCTTATATTTTATTATATAATGACATTCAGAGTTTGGCTAATACTGAGGAATATCGGTAAGTTAAAATATACTGTTAACAGTGAACTATTGGCAATTTGTAAATGTTAAAAAGAAAAATGTATGTTTAAAAGCTTTAAGTTGATTAAAGAAAATTCTTAGTGTGACAAAGTATTGTCTCAGGTTATCATTTTTCAATGATGTGCAAGTGGTGTAATTGATAATGGCTTGAAATAAAAATTCAGGGAGCAGAATTAAAATTTCACACATATCCTTGGGAAATGTATGAATCCATTAACTCCAGCTATGGGTTAAAAGATAGAACTCTTGAAAAATTGTTATTCTTAAAAGAATTGTTAGTGCAATATTCACTCATTAAAAAATAAAATTATTTTTACAATCCAAAATATGTTTAAGCTTTAAATAGCCCACAAAGTGTTAAGTCATAAAAATCAGTCAATGTCATTTTTGGACAGTAATTCTTGGAATCCACTTTTTCAATAGTTACCCTATTTATGAGATGCTGTTCCTGTTTTCTGATATTGATGCAGTCAGTCAGTTAAGTGCCATACATGATACATGCTTGGGTGATCATGTTTTGAAAGAGACATGACTGACTGGGCAGAAGATTATCCTGCAGCAGGTTGCCATTGCTTTCTGCAGTAGACTGGTTGCCAGCCAAGGCTATAGAACCCAATCTGTCCTGTTATTTAACCCATAACTGGAGGGAAGAGATGGATTAATACTTTTCCTAAGGGTATCTGTGTGATAATGAATGCAAAGAATTCAACTGGAATTTGAACTCAGCTCCCTGATTTCTCATCTTGAGCCAATATCCACTGCACCATGACACATATCCCTGATATTGATTACTTTATCTGAATATTATAAATATATATATATATTATTTCTAAGAAGAAAATATGAGAATATTTATTCAAATAAGTTTTATAGATAGTAAGCAGGTTTGGTTTACTAGTGTTGAACCTAACATTCTTACCATGTCATCAATCAGATCCCTATTGTCTATCTTAATGATGTTACTGATACCCTTCTCCAGTTTCAAGGTGATCCTGTTGCATTCATTCAAACAACTTTGTGGTTGGGGCTCTTACACATCAACATGTGATAGCATTTTAACAGTTTGTTTAATCTTGTCTGTTTGAACTTCCTTTAGAAACAATGGTTAGTGGGAATGAAAGAAAGAGAAAATATTGAATAATATAACCTGGCATTTATGTCATCTTTTATAAAAGTGATTGGCCTTTTTACCATTCTGGCCTGTTTCTTAAAACTACTGGTTAGAAAAGGTAAGATGGAAAAAATAGGTCAGATTATCTTTGTTTCTATGCCTGAGACAGAATTGAAATAACAAAATCACACAACAGAGGTCCTCTTAGCATTTGACAACTGCTTGTGTACTCAGGAAAGTTGTCTATTAGATTTTCAGATGAAAGACAACTTTTGTGAAACTTAGTTATGATTTTCTTTTAGTCAGGATCTTTTGGCTGCTGAATATCCTTTCTGACTTGATTTTTGGTTCTCAAAACATTACTTTATTTTTACTTAAAACAATTACACCAATTACTAAATAAGCTCACTTTTACTGCCCCTTGCTAATAAATTTGTGACAAGATCATTCTACCACAAATTCTACATTTTTGTTTATTAATTTCTTTATTTTTTCTATTTTCATAACTGCTAAGGGAAGAGGCAGGCACTTTTTATTTTTCTTTTAAATTTGTTTCAATGAACATGCTACTTGTCTATGAAATCCCCTTATATAGCAGTTTTATCTTGCCATGCTAATTTGTAATTGGCAAAGTAACCAAAGGATTTAAATTTCACTCTCAGTTTCCATTTTTTAAGAAAATTTTATAATTTTAACTATTCATTTTGTCTTTGTTAATTTTACAAGAAATTTTTTCTGTTAATCAAAAAACTCAAAATATTTATTCATGTTTGTTATATAAAAAAATTTAAATTAAAAAAAAAAAACAATTTCCATTTTATTTTTTAGAGACAACCCTAATGTGATCCTGGATGAATTGGTTTATTTCACAGTTCCTGATTGGATGATGCAAAAAATGAAAGCCTTAATGCAAACAATGCGCACAGATATTCCCAAAATAAAAAATCCAACTGTCAGCCATGCACAACATTCCAATGCTACAAACTCCGCATTACCAACAGAAGCTCTTTCAGTCACACAGGTAATATACACTTAAATTAAAATTTTTTATAAAAAGCTCAGCTTTTCTTGCATAATTTTTTCAACCTCTGTCCTTCTCTCATATATGTGAATATCAATAAATATACCTGTACACACATATTGGCCTTCTATGCAAGCTACGGGGTTACAGTATTACTGAATGCTTGCTCGATCTAATACCATCTTTTTTAAATAACCACAAAATGAAGGTCGTTTTGAATGGGCATGCCTCTTCATCCTACAGCACAAATGCTGGTGTCCCACAGGGCTCTATCCTGGGCCCAACGCTCTTCCTTATTTTCATCAATGACCTCCCAGATGAGATCAAGTGCCAAGTAGGCATCTACGCAGATGACACCACAATTTACTACTGCATCAGTAAGAAACCTGTCGTGGCGGACAAACATAATCTTGATGCTGACCTTGAACGGGATCTACACTCTGTGGTGAATTGGGGCAAGAAGTGGCTTGTCAATTTCAATGTGTCTAAGACTAAGCTGTTGTCTGTCAATCATCACAGGCAACCTCTCTTGCCTCCCATAAGCATGGACCAAGCGATTCTCCCTGAGAGCAATACACTGTGCCTCCTCGGCCTTACCCTCTCTTCTGATCTCAAATGGACTACATCGAGTCCATAGCTAAATCCACTGCTAAGAAGGTTGGGTCACTGTGTTGGGCCAGGATGTTTTTTCCACCTGAATCCATCCTGGATATATACAAATCAAACATTTGTCCATGCATGGAATACTGCTGCCATATATGGTCAGGCGCCTCTGCCGTTCACCTCAGTGTTCTCGACAGGCTCCAAAGGAGAATCAGTAATGTGATAGGTACTGATTTGGCGGCTTGACTACAGCCGCTTCCCCACCAACGAAATGTGGCCTCCCTTTGTCTGTTCTATAAATACTTTCATGGCTTCTGCTCGGATGAACTTAAGTCACTAGTGCCTCCTCAACAGGTTGTTTACTCGTGCAACCAGATTGGCAACTGGGTCCCACCCATTCACAGTTAGGTTAGCCAAATGCAGATGACAATTCTACTCCTGCAGCTTCTTCTCTCACACTTCCCACCTGTGGAACTCGCTCCCATATTCTTGCTTTCCTGGCGGCTACAACCTCCAGGAATTTAAATGCACTGTCAATACTCACCTATTAACCACTTGACACTAGTTCTTTCCCCACCCCATATATCCTTTCCTTTCTCTCCACCTTTGAAACTGTCATCACACCTGCATTCTCATCTTTCTATTGCTCCTTTCTAACTGGTTCATTTTCCTCTTCACTCTCTTCTAATTAATCTTTTTACACTTATGTAGCCTCCTGCACATCAGTGGAATTACTGCCTTGCTCGGGGTGAAATGATTAAAAAAAAAATATATATATATATATATATATATATATATATATATATATATATATTTTGCTGGTGTTAAAACAGTGCTCAATGTAATACAACAGTTATTAAGTATATAGTAATAAATGTACATATTATCCTATGTCTATAGCACAACTTTGAGTTTCATGCATCATCCGACCATCAGCTGCATATTATGAACTGATGATTCTGGGATTTTAATTTCTGGTCAGTTCATAATATGCAACTTATGGTTTTATAGAGCATGAAACGGAGTTGTAATATAGACATAGGATAATATATAGTCTTCAAAGAAACAATACTTAAAGATTACAATGAATTTTAAGAAATGAGACATCTAATAGATTAAATTTGATATTTCCAATAAGCAAAATACTTTGCTATATTTTAGCACTGATTTAATTGATTATAGGATTTTTTTTTAATCACTAAAAATCTCTGAGCCACTTGTCAGCACAATGTAATTCTCTTTTGATAAAAAAATCTTTCAAAAATAAAATACTTTTCTGAAATTATTTGAAGAATATTAGCTAATTTAAAGTTTAATTAATCTGATTTGAAGCATACATCACTTAAAAAATCAAAGAAATGCATTTTTTAACAAAGGTAAGTGATTTCATTAGATGTTGACAGCTCTGTTAACAGGTGGAGATTTAACTAATTTTTTTCATGTAGGGGTCATATCTGTAAAAATTATTAATTTAACATGATCACCTATTTTATATAATTTTTAACTACACAGTAATCTTTAAAATTTAGGAAAATATTCTCTATAATCTAATGTGTTATTGAATTTTAGGTATTTTGGATTTATATTTACTATAGTTACAGCTCTTATTTTCTATCAATATTGTGTATGAATGTCTGCATTTACAAAAATCAGTACAAAAAATACACCTCCTTCCTTGCAAAAACTGACTAGAAAATGAACATACATGATGAAAAAATGCCCCAAATTTAATAAAAAAAACAAAGTTTTATTGTCAAAATCTTTGTTATTAAGAGAGAAATACAGAATTTTTTTATTATAATTTTTTTTTCTTTTTTTGTTTTAAATTTTAGAATGTTAAAAAATCAACAGGGGACCATAAATTAGTATATGAATTTTTTGCAATGGAAAACATGTTGATTTTCATTAAGCTTTTTAAAAAGGTATATTTTCATTAGCAGCTAAAAATACTTTAAAATCTGTAAGTTTTGCATACAATTCTAACTTTTAGTATGAAAAGTGATTATTGCCTAATACTTGACATGGCAGCAGCTGCATTTGAAAGTGAAAACAAATGTGATTTTGATATGCTGTCCAAGAACAAGAGGTTAAAGTAGGTTTTAGATTTTGCACTCTAAAATATAGTAAAGAACTTTATGACATTTGTTGTGTTCAATTATTGCAGCTGTTATTCCAAGCTGCTAACACTTAGTAAACTGTGAATAAAAATGTATGGCTATTTGTGCTTTTAATTGTGTTTCTGGTTGAGAGAACTTCATGTCTGGAATAGTTGAGATTTCTTTTCAAAGTCAAGATAATGTTGAATACATATTTTCAAGACAGACAGGCCTCCAATTGGAAGACTATTACAACACAATGTATCTATACTATTCTTCACTGAGATTATTGAATATTTATATACATCATGCCTGAAGATTCTTAAAAAATATTATTTTCTGTATAAACTATTTCTCCTTCTAAATAGTGTCTGTCATTAACCTGCTAATTGCATTAGAAAAATGTCCATTATTTGCAGTTCAGCTATAGTAGTTATAGAACTGTTGTAGTTAAAGTGTTAATTTACTATCTGTTTGGTTAATTTATGATTTCTAAGCTTTTTTATTATTAAACAATCTCAAATTAATCAATCAAATGATTACATATTGGGTGATTTAGTAAATTCTGCAGTACAGAATGAAAAAAAAAATAGAACAATAATTGTTTTTGCTCTGATTAAATTGAACAAAGTATATTTGGTTAGAATTCAAATTTTCTTAAAATTGCCCACTGACTTTACTACTACACCACCATTCATCACAATTATTTGTTTTTCTTTCATTAATAAACAAAAAATTTGACAAATTTTGCAACTGTTTATGTAAATGTTGTTTTTGAGTTTAGGTATTGACTCCATATTATGGAAAGAAGAAAGGGATTGCCAATGGTCTGGAATTGAGATAAGTGTAACTGACAAAACAAGATTATTATATGTTTAATTTATAAGCATTTATTATATAAATGCATTACTCATGATTTTACTATAGAAATGCTTTCAAAACCATAGAAAGAATTTACAGTCAAGAATTAATGCAATTAATTATTGACAGGAGAGGTTATTATATGCCAAATGACAAAAATTATACTTTCGCTGGATGTTGGGTAAATCTCAAAAAAAAAAAAAAGCTCCACTGTCTTTTATGTTATAAATTTATCATTGTTTTGATAATTCTTTACTCATCATCATCAATTTAATTTTTATGAAAAATATCTTTATGCATTATTCACCATTACATTTTTTTCTGTTTATATATTTGAAATTGTGTTATTATTTTAATTCTTTCCAGCAGAGCAGTACAAGTTTAGCATTGTCATCAAAACTTCCATTCTCCACAATATATGATGATAAACCTGATAGTCAGGTAAAACCCAATAATTTTTCTTTTCCTGCTTGTTTTTCCTTTTTGTTTATTTTTTCTTTTAATAAGTCACAATAAACTGTTTCAATGTAATATTGAATCAAGAGTGACTTTGCTAACCTGATAGTGTATTTGGTAGTACCTCACAGCATCTTCATTTATAGACTGACCATGACCTATTCCAAACGATGCTAGATGATTCAGTGAAGTGGGACAACTTTCCCCTGACCATCTTCATCCCAGATGGTCAATAAGAAAAGGTAATCCAGATCTACAATTATCAAATATCTACTTGAACTTTTCATGAAAGTTGGCTACTTATAAAGTTTTTTTTTTTTTTATATTAAATTACTAGAAAAAATATATATCAAGCAATTTATCATATGGGCATCAAATGTTGTTATTGATCACTATAAAAAATGATTAAATTTAAAGTTTGGGATTTCGATGAGTGAAAAGGTGATAGTTTTTTTTTTTTTTTTTTTTTTTTTAATTCAGCAATCATTTTATTTGCTATCTTATTTTTCTTTCTTTAAATTTTTATTTGCTTTTTATATTTCATTAATTTGTACAGACTAATATCCTCATTTGCTTTTTTTTATCAGAAATGTTGATCAATATTTTCATGTCTCTATTTTCCTTAACTTTCATTACAATTTCTTTTATTTTCACACTGTTTAAAAAATAAAATGACTAAACAAGATATAATTTAGAATAATAATTGGAAATATTTACAAGCTTTAATGAATTAATCTTTAATTTTTGGTGGCTGATATGAGATGCATAAAGTTAGTTCATGTTCTCAAACCTTGAATCATACTTCTGTAAAATAAATATGAGAATTCAATTTTTTCAGTAAACTTTGATTATAATCCGTTCCTTTTTTTTATGGTTATTTGATGTATCATAGAAAAAAATAAGAAATAATTTTAATTACAGTTTTTGAAAACTTATCTGTTGTTTTCATTAGTCATTATTGTTTTGACCTTTTAGTTATTTCAGTTCTTACTTTGTAGCCTAAATGCATGTAAATGCAATATGAACCGTTAGTAACTCCATTGCAACAAAAATATCATAAGGATATTAGTCTGAATAAATTTATGATTGTTAATGAAGTTTCGTGGTTATCAAGTCATATTTGCCTTGTGTTATTTCTTTTTTAGTCCCTTATTATAAAAACAAATTTCTAAAACAAACTCCTTTATAGAATAGAACTTTTTGTCAACTGTTGTTAATTACTAATTCATTTTTTGTATCCTTTATTTTGTAAGGCCAAATTATTCTAGTATCTTATTTAGTGGTATTGTTTTTTTGTGCAGCAATCATAGCTCTCAGCAATTATTTTACTTTTGGAATTAAAACAGCCATTACTTTTCATGAATAGTCAAATATTTGCTGCTTAAATTTAGTGTCTTTTTTTCTTTGTGAAACTAATCACTGTGTTTTCAACTTAAAAATGAATTATGATTTAACTTGCTTATTTGAAACTAACTACACTCAAATTATCTTAAAATATTTCTCCGTTTTATTAGAATGTTTAAGCCAATATTTTGATATGTTTGGAAAAGGTGTTTAACAAAAATATATTATAGATTTTTCAAGCAAATAAACACATTTGTAAAAAAATATATTTTCAGTTAAATCTACAAACCTTTGTTTTTGAAAATTATCAAATATAAACATTCTGTTATATTGTGGCATCCAGATATTAACATTTGTGGTTAAAATTAATTTTACATTTTTATGACAAATTTTCTTAGAAATGATTAATACAGTTTTAAAAATAAACTAAAAATTCCGCTTACTATGCTTAAAAGTGAGAATATAGTTTAGAACCATCAACTTTAAAGCAGTAAATCTCAATTTAGAACAAAATTTATTGAAACAAGAAGCATATTGTTGCCAAGGATAAATTTATTTATTCAAATAGCAGAGAAATTTAGAGTTCTGAAACTGATGAATCTTTCAAAGGCATTTTGAGTTACTTGGTAGTTGGTAATCATCTCTTGCAGGAAATTAAGATACTCAAAGAAGTGCTAGTTGATTAAAGAGAGGTCTGCTGAGGCAATTTAATATTCTAGTTCATTCAATTTCTGTAGTGTCATTTCAAGGTGTGTCTTGGCATTATGGAGAAGAATTAGTCCTTTTTAATTGACTAATATTGGACATACATGTTGCAGTTTTTGGTGAATTTTGACTATTTCTTGGCAATATTTCTTTTTGTAATGGTTCTGCCAAGGTTCAAGAAGGTGTGTAGCGAAATGATTTCATTTGCTAACCACCAAACAGTAAATAGTACTTTTTGATGGAGTTTTACTTTGGAAAAGTGTTTTGGTGCTTTACCTCAGTTAAACTACTGCACAGGATGATGTCATATATAATTCATTTCTCATCATTTCATGGAAAATGCAATCAAGAAATGGCTTGATTTTGTTTGTCAACAGTGAAATTTACCATTGTGTATCATAGACTGTAACTTCCAATTTAAATTACCATTGTGTATTATAGACTGTAACTTCCAAATTTAGTTAAAGACTCAGTTTATTAGATTATAAAATACTAGGTAATGTACAAACCTACTTCTCTGGAAATAATATAGTGTTTGCCTTTGCTGATGATAATTGGATTTTCTCTAATCAACACAAAACTCAGGACAGTGATTTACATGGAAACATGTTACACAAACTTTAATTAAAAAAAAACAAACTAATCTTGTGTGTTCTGTAATTGCTTGGGTTGTAATTTTGATTTTTTTATGCTTGTGTTTGCAATTTCACCTGTGCATGAAAATTTGGCTGTTTGTATCTTTTTGACAAGTTTTCAAAACCTGGAGTTGTTGTATGGTGATTTTTGCATTAAAAAAAAATTGGACTTCAATAATAATTTAGCTGATGAGCACAAATTACTCATGCCATAACCAGTTAAATATTTTACTTATTATATTCCTAATTCCTAAAATTTAATGTTTATTAATCAGCTTTGTTAACTGCATTTGATTTTTAATAAAATTATTTAGGTTTTGATTAAGCATTAACTCTTACATTTTCTGTATAGTTGTGGATAAAATATTGGATTACTTTCTTTTGCCGTGTCACTGAAAACCTACAATTAAAAAAAAATACCCTTATATATATATATATATATATATATATATATACATACACACACACACACACACAAATTTTTTGTCCTTAAATACACTTCTTGTAGACTGTCAGAATCTTTAATTTGTATTTTTATATAAATTTATCTTTATTTATCCTGGTCATCTGCCAAATATAGTAGAGTTGTCTGGTTTACCTCTCTATTATATGTTCTGTTTCTTCAGTTATGTGTATTACTTGCTGCTGTTATTTAAACTTATATATATAATCAAGTTCTATAATACTGTTCTTCAGGTCATATTTTTAAATAAATGGCGAAAACAATTTATTTAGAAAATAGATGAATTTATGGTTATATAGATGTGACACTATGCTGAGTTGGTTGCTGTTGGTTTCGATCCAGATAGCTGGTCGTAGATTGACTCTGTTCATGATGATCTCCCTTGTCCCACGTTGTGTTGATTGATTACAAGGCAGTCATGTGAGTTCTCTACTAGCTGTCTCTCTGGCGAACTAAACCAAACTGGGAAGTGTGCACACAATTGGATATTAAAAGAAAGAAATATGGCACCAAAAAAAAAAAAAAAAAAATGTCTGAAGTGTTATAAAATAAAGTCTTTATATACAGAGACTAATTCACATAATAGTCATTTGGATAATTCCCAATCCCTGCTCCTATCAAGCTGGTAACGAAACAGAAGTCACTTAAGTAAAGCGAATTATCCTCCTAAGCAATACGCGAGAAATCTGGCTCGCCACAGCACTTTGTTCCAAACAGAGTTCTAAGTTCGCAGCAAGTCTAGTCGACTTTGGTTCTTTTTCTCCAGAATGTTGGTTGAAGTGCTGAGTTATGGGTAGGTTGGCGCAGTTCGTCTTCAGAATCGGAATTCTTGTTCTGGGCTGGATCACTCTACTCTTTCATTAACTCTGGTTGGTTGATTGGTGAGAGGCTTCTCTACAGTTGGCACCCAATGGCATGGCAATTATCTCTCTGTCTCTTGACTTCTTCAGGTGGGAACTCTTATGCAGGGGCGATTTTTCTATGGTTGGCATCCAACTGCGTGACAATTATCTCTCTGTCATTATGTATCTGGGCTGGGAACTCTACTGGAACTTCAACTGCCTTGAACTGACTTTGGTCCTTCAGGCACCTGTGTTTATGCCCATGCCATGGTGTGGAGCTGATGAACGCTGGGTGTCTAAACCCTCATCTCTGCAACCAATAGAATGCTGAGGTTAGCTGATACTTGTTGTTGCCTTTGGTTTATCCAATGGGATTAGTCTTATTTCCATGATGTCAACTGCTGGTCGTCTCCCCCTTCCGGGGTGCTTGTTTATGTAGCCAATGAGATACCGCTGTCTTATGACGTCATCTTCCTATACCCCTTTTCTGGGATGGACTTATCTGGCAAATTTTCTTTTTCACAAAATAATTTTGGGGATTTTTAATCAATCACTATTAACCTTTTGAACTTGTCATAAGCCTTTATGACTAAACCTTTCCCTTTTCCTGAAACAACCAGACAAACAGACAGGCATGTCTGTTTACATTGTCACTTAGATAAGAATTTTTGCATCTGCGTTTCCAGTATCTGTATTTTCGAGTCACAGATATTTTCAGAGCTTTCCGTTGATGACAGAAAATATTTTATTATCAGCTCCTTTTTCCTAAATCAAGCTAGCCAGACAATTCTCTATTTTATCTGTTATCACCTTGGTGGGTGGTTGATTCTCCTAACTTTCGTCTAGGGCCATCTGGGTTATTTTTATGCTCAATCAAATTACTAATGTCCATTGTTTTTGTGTTTTATTTAACCTCAGAAATAAAAACAAATTTATTTCTCTTTTCTTTCTTTCTTTCTTTCCCTTCTTTCCCTCTCAGGTTTAGAATAACAACAAGGAAAACAAAACTTGTTACCTTTCATGGGTGGGCTTGATTCTCTTAATTTCCAATGTCTATTGTTCTGTATTTTATCAAACCGCAAAAATAAAAACAAATTTCTCTTTTCTTTCTCTTCTTTCTCTCTTTCCTTCTCAGGTTTAGAATAACAACAAGGAAAAACAAAACTTGTTGCCTTTTATTTCTTTTACCTTCGATCATATTTGGAGAATAAAAAAAATCTTTTAGTACATTTTCTTCTGATCTATGATAGTAATTTCTTCTGTTTTAAAAAATTTTCCAATTATAGTTAATAAATAATTAATAAAATTAATTACCTCTGTTCTGCTAAATATTGTTACATAGAAAATTAGAGAGTGGTAGTTGGAGAATATGCTTGTTTGTATACTATTGTTCAATCAAAAATGAGAATTAAGTTGAACTATGAAGTTGAAAATTTAGGTTGGGAAAGGCAACATAGTAGTCTGATGTCATGGCATGACACTTTTTAAAAATTTTGTCTTAAATTTTTTGTTTGTATTGATTGAACAATATTAACACACCTACAAGCTTATTCTTCAATTACCAGTTCCTCATTTTCTAAATAATCATAAATTCATCTTATATTTTCTAAAGAAATCATTTTCACCATTTATTTTAAAATATCACCTGAAGAACAGTATAGTTCTGAAACATGAAAATTTTTGTGTAGTGATATAATGCTTTTTTAAACCATTGTAATAACAAAAGATTATATTATCTTTTGTAGTACATACTACAAAAGTGCTATATTAAAAAAATACTTATCAAGGACTTTTTACAGTTTGATTAAAGGTGTCACTCGCACAAAAATATCTGAGCATATCTACTTGAGATTCAATTAAAATGTTATTTGTTTTGTATAGAAAAGCTATTGAGTGTTAGTATAAATATGAAAAGGGTAATCTGTAGAAATTAGTAATTAACTTTTAAAAAAGAAAGGAAAACATTGAGTATGTGTGAAAATTACCAGCATTTTATTTTTATATTTAAAAAACTGGTTTAGTACTATCAAAAAAGGATGCTGGGAACTTTTGCACATAATACAATGTGACTTGGTTTTAATACAGCAACTTAAAACAAATTATTTTAAATGAAAGAAAAGGTTTTGTTCTAGTATTAATAATTTATATATATATATATATATATATATATATATATATTTCACAAATAATCACAACACAGTAGACTGTTGTCTTCCTCTTAGACAGTGGCAGCCAGTCTAGGATGATGACAACTCTGAATTCCAAACTGTCAAAACATTGAGAAACCACACCACTATCTTTCTCATGTCATGGCAATTCACATGCATTAAAGAAAAAGAAGTTGTGGAGAACTGTGACTCCCTATACTCTGAAGGAACAAGTCATTTAATAAAAAAAAAAATTAATGCAAAGAAAAAAAAAATTTTAATTTTCTTTCATAATTTAAAAATTTGTTTGTTGTATAAAAAATGTTTAATATAACACCTCCATATATACATTTTTCCATCATTATTTCACCTTTTAATTGTTCCAGTTATTATATAAGTTCAAATGCTGTGAGATACTACACTGACAATATCAGGTCTATTGCTGCTTTTAAACCTTTATTTTCTATCCCCCTTCCCGTAAACACTAAACAGAGAAATATATTATCTATTTGGTGTTAGTTGGTGTTAGTTTTAGTGTGCATTACCATCTAATAAACATTTTTCATTAGTGTGTGTATGTGTGTAAACAATTTCTATAATCTGTTTTGATGAAAAATTTAACCTGAATAAATATTGATCAGTATAATTATTTATTTATATGATAACTTGAGGTGATTAGAAGAATTTTTAAAGTTTGAATCAAAAAGGTTGAAACTCATCACTCAGATTATTTTGTTATTTCTAATAAAATACATAGATCCAGTTTTTATACAGAATATATTTGTAGCATACAAGAGATTGTATTTATATCTCATATTTACATATATTTGCCAGAATTGCAGATATCATAAGGTCTTAGTATAGGGGTGGGGGAACTTTGTGTTTAAGTATTAAATATACAACTTAATTTGAAAGTTATGTTAGTTAGACATTTGGGGATTTTAAAAGATAGATCATTTTTAACCAAAAAGTGTCATTGTGTTTGCTGCCTGCACATGTCAAAGCCACTTTAAATGTCACATTGTATTAAGGAGATATTTATAGATGACAACACAGAAAGTTTTCTTTCAATTTAACTTACACAAGTAATCAGCAAAGAAGTTCTCTGAAGTGAGTAAATAAATTATGTAATTATCTTAAAAGTAGAGGGCTAAAAGAACAATAAATACATTGAGATATTGTGTTTGTACATACTATAATATAGACATTGAGACAAATATGTTTAATAGTTCAATGTAATAACCTTTTTTAAGTAAGGATGTGAAATTTAAAGAAATTTTTTTTGCATCTTATTTCCTTGTACATTATTTCTATCATGAGAAATATTAGATGTGTGTAAAAGTCTTCATATCTTTTAATTTAACAAAGTAGTTTCTTACTATGTATTCAGTCTCTAGTTTTAAAAAAAAAAAGTAGTATCTGGAAATTTTTACACATCCTAAAACAATATAAGAAAAGCTTAGAGATTATAATAAAGAACAGTATGATTTGGTATGATATGCAGATTTTGTCATTAGATAAAATCAGAATTTTACTTTACTAATTACTATTGCATATATGAGAGCATACCAAGAAGTTCTGACCCACTTCCAAAAACCTAAGTGATTTTTTTTTCTTTTAACTTTTCTGCACTTGTATGTATGTGTAAAATGTTATAATTTATCCCATTATTTATTTTGTTTTAAATCTTGCATAAATTTCTAAGATAAAACATTTTTAATTCTTCATGAGAGCAAAATATTTGTAGCTAATGATTTTTTTGGCAAAAAAAAGTTCATAGACTATGAAGGGGTGATGCTAGAGCTTTGAAATCTTGTATGCATTAATTTCAACTCTTACTAATAATTGCATTGTTCATTTCCAGGTAAACTGACATCTGACTGTTCAAAAAGACTGTTCATTTTGTTGGTCAAAAAGTCATCAATAGGGGATATGATATCATCACTGCAATACTAGTTCCCAGTAAAGTGTTTTTTTTGTTTTTGTTTTTGTGTGTGTGTTGGAGAACAGATGATAGTCAAATCAAGAGAATAGGGAGAGGGATCCACCAGTTCAAAGCCAGTCATGTACAGCAGCCATTGAAACCAATGACTTCTGTGCTGGAACATTGTCCTAATGAAGCAATATGCTTTTCATTAGTTTTTTGGGGCATTTTGTATTGGTAGCCTTTTGAAATTGCCTCAGTACATTGAAATAGTATTCTCCATTGATGACAGGGCCCTTTTAAAGATAGTCAATAACCACAATGCCTTTTGAATCCAAAAAACTGGAGCCATCATCTTTCTTGCCAATAAAATGGCCTTGGCTTTTATTAGAGCAGGTGATGAGAAGTTTTTCCACTGCATGGATTCTCTCTTTGGCCCAACACTCAAACACTAAAGAAAACCAGCTGGATCTGTTTCAATGTTAGATTTTCCTATGATCTGATCTGATCAGACTGGTGTGCTTTTGATTGGGTGTTAGAAGACGTCGTACCCAGCGAGCAGAAACATTCACTATGTCAAATTCATTGTACAGAATATTCTCAACTCTCTAATGGTTTATGCTAATAGCATTATCTGTTTGATTTATAGTCAATCAACTGTGTGGTGAACACAATCAATGTTTTCCTCGGTGGTGGCTGTTACAGGATGTCCAAAACTTAGGTCATCTTCAAGACTCTCCTAAATTCAGCTTCCCATTTTTGCACTGTTGATAAAGCTGGAGCATCATCCTCTAATGTAGCAACCATGTCAACATAAATGTCCTTGGAGCTAAACTATTTTTCTGCAGGTACTTGAAAACACCATAATGCCAAATTTTGTTTGTTTTCAAGATTTTAAATTACTGCATGCAAAATTTCACAGCTTCAGCATCACTCCCTCACTGTCAACTTATGTACTTTTCAGCTTATTCTTGTATAATAAAAACTAGGTTATTATTTGCACCTAAATTTTTAATGCACATTTGTGATTGATATTTTCAGAGTTTAACAATTATCTTAACACATTTTGATTTTTCAATAAAATCTTTCAGGTTGTTTTTCTGTAACTGTGATCTTATTTCTAAATTTGTTTACCTGTAATATTGTGGTTCTATTATAATGGATTTGTGTTCTTTTACTGGTTATCTACAAACATTATTCTTAGACAAATGTATAATGGCATTAACCTGTGTTGTTTTCCAAACACTAATAATTTTGGTATTTTGTAATTAATATTAAAATATTACTTTTTTGGAATGATGTATTGTAAATTGGTGATAAAATCTGTATCAAATAGGGAAAACAAAACTAATTGATAGCTGTAATTGTCAAGTTTGTTTGTTTTTTTTATATAATAATTTAAAACAAGTTTGTTTAATTTGATTAAGTAATTGATTTAAGTTCATGCAGAATTATTCTAGGTATTAAAACTGTTTTAGTTTTTGAATTTTTTTAAAAGTACATACAATTAAATTTTTAAATTTCCACTTAAAATGTTGTATTTTGAGAACTGTAAAGTAATATCTAGTTTAGTAAGTTATACATATTCAAGTATGTTGTTACTAATTGGTATTGTTCACTTATATTTGGTATTTGTTATATCAAGATTATTTATATCTTGTCTTTTTTTACCATGATTTTGAATTTATTCGTTTATCACTTCTTCCTTTGAAAAAAATGTTATATTTCAGGTCTCTCCAGTAAACAGTGAAGTATTTGAAATGCTCTCCGTAGAGAATGATGCCCAAGCAACTGACATCTCTCCATTTGTGGGAGGAACCTTGGACGAAGAAGGCCCATCCATATCAGACCTTGATGGTCTTGATGAAGACACAACTCCCATATCAACTCCTTTTCAACTTACAGCTTCTGACCCAAACAGCTGAGCTATGTCCAGCTAATATAACTGGTCATCTGTCAGTGTTTCCACTGCCATTGCTGCTTTTACAGCGTAGTGGTTATCTGTCAGGGTGGGTTTGGGGGACAGGTTGCGGGTGTATCATCTCCACCAGCCATTCTGCCCAGCCCTTACTTCTAATGCACCTTCTGTCAGCTGCCTACCTGTCTGCCTTGGGCTCTTACAATCTCGGTGATATTTGGTGCAAGTCTGCCTCCCCACCTCTGACCAACCCTGAATGGGGATATGTAGCTGGCCCTTGTCATCACCCTGCCATGCCACATCTTCAACAACAGTCCAAGATGATTGGATGTTTGCCAGTTCAGTAATAATCAGCAAAGCTGAATACCATATGTTGGTGCTGATCATTCGATGCGATTCTTGTAAAAACTGTGTTCAGTAAAGCTGAGACAGCATATCACCAGCTCCAAAAAGAAAAAGTGAATAAATCAGGAAAAGAAAACTACTAAGAAAATTCTAAAAGAAACTATAAAATTCCTTTGTCATTTCTTATATCAAACCATTTTTTTCCTTCTTTTTTTCACTTTCCTCCCATTTCCAAATTATTTATTTTGATTTTATTCTGCTTATTTATCAGAAAGAAGATGATTTGAAGCATTGTTTATGAATGTAGAGAATGGTCAAAAGTTACAAAACTCCAAGATTAATTTCCATGATCATTCTTTCAATATATTCTTCATTCAGCATTCAACATTTTTGATTTTGAATTGTTTCTTGCTTTGAATGAATCTAAATTGGTTTTATTTGAAACTCATTTTTTACCGATAATTTTTATTTCTGTATAATTTTTATGGTAATAATTCAAGGATTATTACTTAGTTTTATGTTAAGAAATTTTTAAAGCACTAATGTAAGTTGCAACCAAAAGCTTTAGTTTTTGCTGGGGATTGGGGTAGATTAATAGATGTAGAGATGATTCTTTCGAGCATCCCATTTTATCAATTGCAAAGTTTACAATTGATTTATTAGGACCTTGAATAAGTTCTTGCAGTTTTCCAATAGATGGCATTCCCAGAACTTTGTGCATGTAGTTTCAGATGGTAATGCATCAATAAGAAAGTACTACTATGAGCAAGCTTGAAATTCAGTGTATGTCATTTTGCCAAAGTGTAAACAACTTTGTCTTTCATAGCATTAAATATGTTGAATTTCGTGCCAAAAAAAATGTATTTGCAGGGAATTTTACTGCACTACTTTATTCAAAAGAAATCTGTAGCTGAAGTAAATAGAATTCTTGTTGAGGCTTACGGCAACCATGCTATATCAGAAACAATATGCAGAGATTGGTTTAGATATTTCAAAAATAATGATTTTGATGTTGAAGATAAAGAACACTATTGCACTGAAAAAGTTTGAAGACAAAGAATTAGAGGCATTACTTCATGAAGACTCATGTCAGGCACAAGTTGAATATGCAGAATAATTAATCATGCAACAGTTTTGTAACTTTTGAAAGCATGTGGAATGACTCAAAAGCAAGAACATTCGATGCTGTATAAGTTGAAACTGAGAGACATCAAATGGCATCTTGTCACCTGTGAACAGCTGCTTCAATGGCAGAATAGGAAAGGTATTTTTGCATCATATTGTAACCGGCAATGAAAAGTGGATACACTATGCTAACCCAGAGAGCAAAAGATTGTGGGTAAGCCCAAGATCATGAGAGATCACTATCAACTATAATTGATGAGTTTGAGCTGAGCATTGAAGAAAAAAATATGCTATATGAGCAGAGACACAACAGTGATTTTGCAACATGACAATGCTAGGTTACATGTTACAAAATGGGTGAAAACCTTTTTTTTTATAATCATGTTGCCCCAAGCAAGGCATTTTGCTGCCACTGTTGAGCAGGGGGTTACATAAGAAAGTGATGAGAAAGAGTGACAGGTTACAGGGGGTGTCAGGAAGAGAGTAAGAGAAGGATGAGAATACTGATGAGAGTGGAGTGGACGAGAGAGGATGGAAGTTAGTGAAATAGGAGATGACTATTGACTTTACATTTGAATTCTTGAAGATTGTAGCTGTCAGGAAAGCAAGTAAACAGAAGGGAATTCAACAGGCGGGAAGTGCGAGAAAAGAAGCTGTTGGAGAAGAATTTGCATTTACAATTTATTGGTTTCACAGAAAAAGGGTGGGACCTAGTTGCTAATCTTGTTGCTCGAGTAAATTCATATATAGGGAGTACCAGTGAGCTAAGTTCATTAGAGCAGAAGCCGTGAAAGTATTTGTTGAAGAGACACAGGGAAGCCACATTGCGCTGGTGAGAAAGTGACTCTATCTGAGCTGCCAAGTCAGAATTGATCATATTACAGATTCTCCGTTGGATTTTGTCAAGGACCCCTAGGTAGATAGTAGGAGCACCTGACCAGATATGGCAGCAGTATTCAATGCACAGGTGAATGTTATATTGTATATGTGCAGGATTGTTTCTGATGGGAAAAACTTCCTGACCCTGCACAGAGAACTGACCTTCTTAGCAGCGGATTTAGCTATGGATTCTATATAGTCATTCCACTTCAGGTCTGTTGTGAGAGTTAACCTGAGGAGGTGCAGTGTTTTAATTTCAGGGAGACTAGTCTGATCCATGCTAATGGGGGGTAGGAGTGGTTGTCTGTGGTAGTTAATAGATAGCAGCTTCATTTTGGAAGTATTAAAATTCACAAGCCGTTTCTTACCCCAGTCCACCATGGATTGAAGTTCCTTTTTAAGTTCAGCAGCAAGGTTTGCTTTGTCGGCCTCAGCAGATTTTTGATCAAAGCGAGAGTAAACTGTAGTGTCGTCAGCGTATATGCCTACTTGGGATCTTATTACATCAGGGAGATCGTTAATGTAGATAAGGAAAAGCGTGGGACCTAGAATTAAGCCTTGAGGGACACCCACGTTCGTGTGATACTATTGGGAGGCATGTCCGTTTAATACTACCTTCATCGTACGATTTGAAAGGAATGACTGGATTAGGTCAAACAATTGTCCAGTTATACCATAGCCTAGCAGCTTGCATAGAAGGCCAGCATGCCAGACTCTGTCAAATGCTTTGGAGATGTCTAGGGCAACAGTTTGAGCTTTGCCGTGCTTGTCCTGAGCCTGGTGTATATACTCAGTGATGGTCGTGAGCATATCAGCAGTAGACCTGGTGAAGTAGAAACCATACTGTTTGTAAGAGAAGAGTCTGTGGGCTGTGAGATGTTGGCATTGATGATGACTTTGAACACTTTGCCAAAGATCTGTAGGAGGCTGATAGGGTGATAATTAGCAGGGTCAGAGGGTTTTTTGGCATTTTTATATATAGGAACCACAAAGGAGGATTTCCAACAGGCAGGAAAGCAAGAAGCAGACAGGCAGTAGTTGAGTTTAGAGATGACAGAGGAGAGTTGGAAATGCTAAAATAGGAAGTCCTACTCCATCCATCATATTCACCAGACATTTCTTGTCCGATTACCACTTGTTCCAATCAATGGTACATGTCCTGGCTGAGCAATGTTTTCATTCTTATGAAGATGCCAAAAAAAAATGGTTGATTCATGGTTAGCCTCAAAATATGTCGTTTTCCTGGCATGGAATTTAAATGCTGTCAGAAAGATGGGAAAAGGGTGTGGCTAGCGACAAACTATACTTTCAGTGTGATGTTTCTTACTAATTTTTGTAAATAAATTATTAACTTTTCATGAAAAACCAGTGAGAACTTATTCTAGGTCCTAATAAAAGAAAAAAAAATTTAAGTGTATGACAAAAAATTAATCTGCTTTAATTTCTCTGCACATTTTTTGTGCATACATCATTGGAAATATAAATTGCTGAAATACAAAATTTTGCATAGGTTTACAGACATGTGCAAAAAAAGACAAGTTTTTTTTTGTTTTTTTTTTTATACACACATGAATTATATCAATTAAATTCTTCAGAATTTTTAAGCTGAATTTTGTTTTATCAAGATCCACTACATAATCCGACTGCATTCAATATTTCTGATGAACATTGGCCCTTTCAGTTCAGTTTTATCAAACAGTTATTATTCTCATAGAATTTAATCAAGAAAATGTCCTCATTTACCTTTTGAATTTTGAAATGCTTTTTAATAATATAAATTTTATCACTTCATAGGTTTAGATCTTAGTTATTTTATATTGAAGATGATACTTTTAAACAAATTCCACAACATCCAATTTTCTAATCTCTGTAAGATATAAAAGGAGAGGCTAATATTTGTATTTATTTTAGGTTGAAGATTTTCAGTTTCATTTAATTTGAAATGTCATTTAATTATCTTCATTTATTTCTGAAATAAGATTTTGTTGGTTTCTTAAGTTGGTGTATTGGTTAACATTTACCTGTTTACTTGAATTAATATTTCAAATTTGTTTATTATTGCATTAATTTTATTTGTTTATTCTCTGGTTATTCCAAGTGAAATTAGTGAATAATGCTTTTATAATAGTAAGCTTATTTTATTAGCATAAATTTATGTGAACTTTGCCTTTAAAAGGTTACAAATCTTTTATGAACATCTAACAGCAAAAGTACTCTTAAAAAAACAATATAATTGATGACCATACCAAGAAATATTAACAAGAGGGTTTCCTTCTTGCATATTTTAACCTTTGACATTTGCTAATCATTTTTGATATAACTGAACTTATAGCACCTGAAGATTATTGGACTGTAATCAATAAAGATTTGTTGGTGGGGAAAAAAAAATGATTTCATTGTTTCAGTACATATATTTTTATACATGTATAGAATCTAAGCTGAAGTACCCCATAAATTAGAGGCAACAGTAAACTAGATGGTTTTGTTTTTCCCAATAGAAATCGACTTGGCTGGATTTCATATGGACACACACACACAACAAAAATATAGGCAAAGGAATAGGTTTACTGTGACAGCTATGTGATGCAAACAAGATTTAGCATCATTTGAGCACTATGATTGAGACCAGAAAAATGAGGTACACTCTCTGAGGTAACAACTGCTCTTGGTTATTAGTCAACGTTAGCAAGGGTATACCAGGAATATCTGAATTCTGGACAAATATTAGTGACAAATGAAAACTGCTGGTACCCACTAGTGATGTAAGAATGAGACTGGTACGAATCCTAATGAATCTAATGAAGAGGAACCTTTTCTCAAATTCCATCTCAATTCAATACTCTTCACCTCATCAGTCAGTACACTGTACTTGGCATTTCATGGTGTTTTGATGTCCTTTATCAACAATTGCATCAGTTACTGTGGCTCCTCTTAGCCAGAAACCATTGCCATTATGGTGTGGCAGACTGGCATGACTTGATCTAATAAGTTTTAATTATTTTGGGTATACAATTTGAGTGTGAAAGAAAAGGTATAAATTAAAAAAATTCAGCTTCTGTACAGACTCTCATGGTGCAGGGCAGGATTCTTTCGGTGTCTGCAAAGTCAATGAGTAAAATTAATGATTGGTTTAACAGGTGTGATATATATGAAATTTGTTGCAAACCAATTGTACACTTTTATGCTTGCCATGTTTCTTGGTGGACATTTCTTCCAGTAACATAACACCTACTGCTCCTCTCTGCTTTCTCATTGTGTGTGGATGATACTCTTGCCAAATTTAAACCTTATTGAGCATGAATGGGACATTTTGCAAACCTGATTAAATTGCCCACAGCCACACACAACAAATACAACATAGTTATGGACAGCCCTGAAATGAGCCTGGATATATAGATCCATGCAATGATTTCAGCACCTCATTAGCTCTATGCCATGTCACATACCACTATTATTCAGAGGAGTTATGCATTAATTTTTTTGGTACTTTATTTTATAAACAAGGAATACAAAACAGCACAATTTTTAAATAATTATGCATTTTATAATGCAACAGTGTAAGTTTGTCTTGGAGAATAGAATTCAATTTTTCATATAACTTCATACATATCAAATATACCTGATTATTTAAATGTGTATTGCTGTTATAATTTTTTTCCTTGTACTCTCTAGTAACAATAGGCAGTTACTATTATTGGTCAGTAAAGCTTATGATACACAATAGAATAGTAGTTGATCAAATATCTAAGTTGTCTTTCTAATTTCTAGTCAAATTTAAATTGAGATTTATACATTTCATATCTGACATGTATATTAATCTTGTTTTATGAAGAAAAAACATCTAATTTTCAAAAGTTAACTTTAATTGCAATATTTATGTTTGAAATTATTAATAAACATCAATTTCACTTAATATACAATCTAATTTTTCTTTTTTTTTCTTGTGTACCACATTCTCTAAAAACTATCACTTAAACACCCTTTTATTACTCGTTTTATTTCAGAGCTGAATAGAATTTTGTTTTCAAGTGTTAGTTTTTAAAGCATACATTGTAAGAAACTAGTATATTACCTGTCAAAAATGATAAGATTATGTATAAATCGGCACTTCTGCATAGAATCTCTGTGTAGTATCTGTGCTTCCTGAAAACAGTAGACACAGATCTAAATAGTTACTATAAATTTCATTTCAAGTGAGCTTTAGATGAATCTAATATCATAATTAGGGGTATTGTATTCATAGTAGCAGCAAATTTAATAATGGTATATATCTGTGTCTTTACTGTTTTAGATTGTGTGTGTGTGTGTGTGTATGTATATATATATATATATAATATAAAATAAATCTTATGCTAAGAACGCGAGTATATTTGATGTCAGTACTTTTAAAATTCCAGATAAATCAACTTAAACTGAGTCATTTGGGAGATTTTTCAATTTTAAATAAAAAAGTTCCTTGTAGTAAATGTTACAGATTTTTCTAGGTGAAAATAAACTTTATCAATTTTATGAGTTTAAATATTTATAGTTTTGATTGTTATTCTCATTTTTCTGGGTTGCGTTTGGTAAATGTTATCCTTTTATCATCTCTTGGTTTCTGTAATGTCCTGTTGTTATTTAGTGATTAAGTTTTCAAAGATTTAATTATTTAACTTTTAATGTTAATAATTAAATTGTCATGCTTAAGGATTATTTCTTAGATTTAATCATTATATTTTTGTGAACTCTGTAAACATTTGAAAATATCTGTGGTTCTTTTTAAAAAGATGTAACAGCTTGCACTGTTTTATTAAATATTTAGTTAATAATAAAAAAAAATTTATCCTGTGTAAACATAACTTTTCAGTATTTAAAGAAATTTTAGCTCAAGGTTATTAGAATTATTGTGGGAATCTAATGGATTTTAGTTTTTATTTTTCTATTACTGCATAATTTTAGAATATTTTGTAATATTTGGATCATTCTCTTTTTTGAGTTCATCTTTACAGAATTACACTTCAACCAAATAAACTAAGTCCTTCAAATATTGGTTATGTAACTAAACTTAAGTTATTTTCTGAACTCTTAGGAAATGAGAATCTTACATTTGACTAAATTTATAAGTCTTATAATCTTTAGATATTGAGCTTTTTTGACTACAAAATTGGCACAGAATTAATTTTCTTTATGCTAATCTCTTATGGATTGATGTTAATCTTTAAATTTAGTTTTAGATTTTCGCTTTTTTCAAAAAACTTCATATTAACAGCAAATAATTTCTTTTAAATAAAAATTAATTCATACTTTTTTTTTTTTTTCAGTACAAACTTTTACCCTTTCTTTATTTTTATTCTCGACCATTTAATAAAAACAGATTCAAAAGTTTTATCTGTACTAAATTTTAGTCTTTTTAGACTGTTTTTATTTTCAAATTTTACTGATGCTATATAAACACTGAATGTTTTCCCAACTCATTAAGAAAAGAAATTTAAGATGAGTTACCAAGGTTAAAGAAGGTACAATTTTCATCAGTGCAGAAAACAAACTGCAAACTGAATTTGATCTTATATTGAGTCTGTGTGTGTTCATTTTACTTTAAAAGGCATTAATCTAGTTCTCCCTGTAATTTATCAGATCATCAAATATCTTGACAGAAATGTCTTGTTACTGACATACTTAGTTTGTAAGCTCTTTTTTTTTCTCCTCTTAGAATGTGATGCTTAATTTTTGTATTATTTTTGTCATAATGAAATTTATGTATACATGTCTCTTCAAAGTAGAAAGAAAAGCTAAATTTATTCTTGATTTTTGAGATAGTGTTTTCATTGTTCCATTTATGATTTGGATTATTGTTGTCACATTTTTGTTCATGGTACTGGAACCTATCAAAGCATCACCCCATAATGGTGCTCAGCCAGGGTACAGATTTCAACCTGTTTCATTGTTCTTCAGTCAGTTAAGTGCCATACATGATACACACTTGGGTGATAATATCTCGAAAGAGACATGACTGACTGGGCAGAAGATTATCCCACAGTAGGTTGCCATTGCTTTCTGTGGTAGACTGGTTGCCGACCAAGGCTACAGAACCCAATCTGTCCTGCTATTTAACCCATAACTGGAAGGAAGAGATGGATTAATACCTTTCCCAAGGGTATTTGCGCGTAAGTACAAGATCTTAACACCCAGTCATATGATTCTGTTGAACTGGTATGTCCCAGAAGGAAAGGAAGAAGAAACAAAAGTGAATGCTAAAGACCAGATTCAACAATCACTGGAAAATATATCAGTAAAAATATTGTTTTTAATGTATGATTAATCATCTGATTAATATGTGGAATTAATATTATTGTTTTTTTTTATTCTCCTAAAGAAAACCCTTTGAGAGACATTAAATGGTACGATATTGTAAATATATTACCATTTCAAAAGTGAAAATAATAATAAAATGGCAAAAATTTTATTAGTAGGAATCAAATGTACAGTTACAAAAACTATCTCAAATCTACAATTCATCAAAAGCCATTTTAAAATGTTTTAACTTGTCATTTTGATATTACACATTAGTCAATGTGGTTATTTCAGAATCTTCTCTATCCATCATGAAAAGAGAAGAAAAATTAAAAAGATTTTTTTTTCCATGTGGAAAATTTTTCAACTGAGGCATTGAAAATCAGGTAAAACATTACTAGTCTTCTATTTGTGTACATATGAATCCTTACTGTTAATGAATTTTTTATTAGAATTCATTGGCAGACATATGCAAGTGTCTTTCTGTGATATGAATTTGTTACTTCACTGGCTTTTTAATTTTTGATTCTACCATAACAAAAAGAAACAAATGAAACTAGATTGCTTTTCTCCTTTAGTTATGTATTTATTTATATTGTTGTCTTTTTATTTTATGAATTCTTTCACTGATCAAGCTCCAAATAAAATTAAATGACCCACACCAGAAAAAAAAAAAAACTGATACTAACCACAATGCTGTAACCATTCAGCAATGTATTTGTATAGAATTATTGCTGTCTTATTTTTTTTTTAATTAACTGGTTTTGCATTTGTCTAATGATGTATGTTGTAATTTTCATTCATTTCTACTGTCTTCAGTTGAAAAGTTACTAGATTTTCATATTTCATATTTGATAACTAATGTGGAAATTAATAGAATCTAATATTATAATTTCAGTTTATTCAAATATAAAAAGCCTGAATTATAATATACAGGATACGATGGATAAATTGTCATTTAAGTTACACAAAAGATAAAAATAATATTGACATTTCAATTTAAGATATATTTACCAAAAGTATACAAAAATATGTTGAAATATTAAAGAGTAAATTTATTCAATAAAATTGACTTCAACCACAGCCTCCAGACAATTTTGGAATCTTCTACATCTCTTCTGGACAGTCCCCTTTTTAAGTTGGTGAATGCTGCCATAATCTTTGCCTTCAGTTCATCTTTGGTATTACAAGGAGTTTAGTTAATTTCTCACTCAACTGCACCCCACATATAATAATGAAGACAGTTGTAGACTGGGGTCTTAGGTGGCCAGATGTAAGGGATGATGTTGTCATAGAAATTGTCTGACAGCCATGACAGTTCTCCTGCTTGTGTGGCAGGGTGCAAAGTCCTGTTGACAGACAGGGTCTTCCATCAGCCACCTTTTTGACCCAGGATAGCACTTGTAGGCTTCCATATTGATTCTGAGGCTCTTGCCAACAAATTTGGGAGTTCTTTTCTTATCAGAATGATCAGAGTGGGTTTTCCAAGCTACTGTACCATGATAATTAGACTCCTCCAATTTTTTCTAAATCCTCTGTGCTGTCCTCAGATTGACTCTCCAAACACCCAGAAATGTTCATATTGGAACTTTCAGTGAAAATGCCAAGCAGTACAGTCTGCCGTTTCTAAATTTCTGGTGAAGTGATTGCATCATGGTGCTCTTTTCTCACAGAGGGGTGCCAAACTGATTCTACTATACTGGGAAAGCAACAAATACAAACAATGCACATGTGCAGAATTAAAAATATAAAATAGTGACAGTTTACCCATCACACCCTGTAAACTTTTTTTTTATATAAATATTTTAATGTTCAAACATTTAAATTTCTGAGAATGTTAAACTCTTTCCAAATTTTCAATCTATCTGATGATTTTTCAGTTGGATAAAATATTTTCAGGGTTTTACTGATATTCTTGGTTATTGTAAATTTTTTTTTTAATATTTAATCTTTTCTCTTTGATCCTGAATACTATAATCATTTCGCTAAAATGTCATATAATTAAAAAAAAAAAAAGTTAATCCTCCATAACAAATCTTTTATTTTCCTGCTCCAATCTCTTCCTTTTTTTATGTTATAAAACTTATTGCTTGATAATATTAAATCTATTTGCCTTGAAGGGTGAAAAGCACCTGAAGTAACACATGTTTTTCCCAGTGACAACTTTTGATAAAATGTTGTTCTCAACATTTCCATGATTCGTGTATATTCATTTTAAATGTCTTGGATACATTCAAATTCTCATGGTTCTTTATTAAATCAAGTGGTTAGAACAAAATATTAGAAAACATTGGTTATATTTTGTAGTTTAGTTACAATTGAGATTACTAGGTAAGTGATTATTCTTTGAATAATAACTCAGGGAAAAATGATTATGGTTATTTTTCACAGTTTGGGCACAAACAATTTCCTTCATTGAAAAGAAAAATAAGAGAATAACATTTTTGAATGATGTATTTTTAGAATTTCCATTTTGTTAATATACTTCAGTTGTTCTCTACTTACTCACTTAATAAAGATTGAATAAAAATCAGTTTCATGATTGTATAGATTAAGGGATTTAATTCCTTTTATTCTCTGTGGATAGATACTCTTATAATAAATCATTAATCGGATGGAATTTTCTTTTTAAAATTTCAGAAATGTATTTTCACAATACTTAATATGTATTGTGAAAAGATAATTCTGAAATTTTTAATAAATGGATTTTTCTCTATTCTTAAATTCTGCTTTGGTTTTATATATTTCTTTTATGGATAAGTTTAACCAATCTAAATAAAATGTAATTATTAAAAGTTAGCATTCTTCAACAGAAACTAGTTTGTATGTTATCAATGGTGTAGAATTGCATATTCAAAAGTCATTCTTTCTGCCACCCATTTAGTGCCTGAGTAACATGGTTTGTTTAGCCAAGTTCCTTTTTAATCTGTTAACAATTTTATTTTATTTGCCATATATACTCAAGTATAGTGCAAGTTTTTATGACTATTTTTTTACATAAAAAACAGTTTGCACTATACACAGGTAATTTTTTTAAAGTTAAAAATAATGCATTTTTGGTGAAGAATTTTACTATACACATTTTTTTTTTTTCAGTTCGGGGGTTAAAATTCAGAAATCGTGCTATACATGAGCATATACAGTATTTATTTTTGTTTTGTCTCCTAGTATATAATTTTGACAATATAAAATTTTCAGTGCATGTGACATTGAAATTTTTTTGTTAATGCATAATGAATCTTTCTGCTGATAGAATGTTTTTAATGTTAAAATTTGGGATAAATATTTTTGTCATTATTTTTAAGATGAGAAATTATATGCTTTGTTATTCAGATCAGCATCTTGGTGTTTGGCCATTGTACCTTCTGATCTTCTTTAGCTATTGCAATAATTAGATGAGAGACTGGAAACCATTTTGGAATTACTGTTTAATAAAAGGTTTGGTTCAAAATTTCAAGAAGCTTGCTGAGTACAATGATGGATCAGCTACAGAATGCATGTCTAAAGCAGGACATCTAAAATGAGCACGCTGGTCTGAATAGCAAAATAACTAAAGATTAAAACTTACCAAAATAATGTTTCTTTGGAAGCAGCTTAATTTCTTATCAAAAGAATAGAGAATATTTTTTTTCAGAAGTCTACCATTAATCTTAGTAGTTATTGGTTTCCTTGCTAACATTTAAAGACCAATTATATTGACAAAGTTACTACTGTACAAGAACTGAAAATAATTTGTGATTATCTCTAAGGTAGACAGAAGTGATGACTGATGAAATCAGTCTCCAAAATATATGTACACATACCTTGTCAAATTATATCATTTGCAATAGATGGCATGAAAGTTTGTTCCTATTTTTATTCCATTTCTGGTTGAAACCTAGGTGAACATTTAGCTTGGTCCTCTATAAAAATTCTACCTATAATAGCCAATTAATACTAATCTTTCCATGTTTTGTGAACAATAGATTCAGCCACATTGGAAGTAGACATTTTCAAAATTAGTTGATATTTCCATAGTTTTTAGGTCAGTTTCAGTCTGTAGAACCACCAGCTAAGGTTTAGTCATTTGCCAGTAAAAGATGACTGTACAAATGAAATGAACATTGTATCTGTTTAATTTGTTTTATTTAATTTATCAAATATAAAATATTGAGAAACAGTTAAGAATAATATAATAGAAATCCCAGCATTTAGCAAATTATAGTATTTGAGATATTTTTTAAGTGTTACTTTGCAATTTGTATTAAATGAGGAATAAGCAAATAAATATTTAAACTGTGCACTTGCTTTTAACTGAATGTTAATTTTTTTTTTTAATCATGTAACCTGTAATGAGTAGTAATGGATGAAATAACCTTGGAAAAAAGATAAAAAAAAACAATTGCAATTCATACATTATTTGATAAGATTAGATGTTTTCGAATAGTGTTTTTTTATCATTTGAGATTTGCAAGTTTTATGAATTCAAGTTTGAACACAAGGAGGGAAATTTGGAATTGAATGTTTTTGCTTTTCTTATGACCCACATCAATCTTGCACCAGGAATGGAGTCTCAAAATCCTTTTACTTCCAAATTTCGGTTCTATGACTGAACTATTCCCATCATTATAAGTCTATTGTTTTGCTATTTCCCATTCTAATGAATCTGAAATGGCCAAACATAGTTATCAACTTTTTTTTAGAATTTCACATTGAAACCTTCAAGAAGTTTATACATTTTTTCTAGGTTCTTTTTTGTTTATTAGATTCTATTTTTTGCTACCCCTTTTCACATTTTTTTAATGCTCTGCATTCTGTAATGTCTGCCTTTTTCTTGAGAATGACATTTTTTTTAATTACTCTTATCTCATTTTTAAGTTGAAACAGTAACTGAAGAGAAAAAAGTTTGATTTGAAACCTAACAAAGAAAATTACTTTGGATAATCATGGAAATCGGTTTTCTCTGAATGCAGAGAAAACTATGGTAAGCCATGATCATCAAAATTTTAGAAAGATACAAAAATATTTTGAGACTGTTTTAATACAGTTTTACTATTTTTTTTTCTCTCTCTTTTTTTTAAAAAGCTCTCAAAGTCTTTACCAGTTGAATCATTTCATTCTCATTGTGAATATCTACTAATGCTGTTCAAGTCATCGCATCCTGTTAGAGAAATTGTGATAAAAAAAAGAAAAATATTTTTCATAAAAGATACAAAGGAAAAATGGAAAATACACACACACACACACACAAACAAAAAAGAAAAACGAGTGGAAAGAGCTTGATCATCATTTTTTTTTTCTTTTTTTTTTATAACAACTTCCATAAAAATCATCCTTTGGCGCAATATTTCTTTCCAGAATGTTTAATTAATTTTGAAGATGCATCTAATTGGTGTACATGCATATGACCTGAATATTTTAGACAAACTACTTTCAAGTGGCTGTTCAAAAAACATTCATAAAAAAAATTTTGAAAATCAAGAATATCAACAAAGTATGTGTGCACGCATGGAGAAATTACCAGTAATGTGTATATTATTTTATATATGATGTACACAAAAGGATGAGTCTGTATGGCAATTAGACTTGGCTTGGCCATTTTGCTAGCAGTGTGTGTTCTTTTCTTACATATTGTGGCTGGTCCACTAGTTGGGTTCTTGACTTACAAGTTATTTTTGATCTGAACAAAAATCACCTTTTTAACTTTTTTTTTTTCTCACAATTGTTTGCCATCTTCTTTCTCTCTCTCAAACTCGTTACCACCACCATCACCATGAGCTTTCTTTTCTGTTTTTTTTTTAAGTTCCCTATAACATTTGCAGATAGATGTGATGAAAATTTTTTTCCTCTCTTTTGCTGTTATGTAAACAGTAAATTGAAACAAATATTGTATAAATAATCAATTAAAATATTTCTGGATTAAAGAAAAATGTTGTTTGTCTATTTTCTTTGTCTATTCCCCCCCCTCCCCAACAACTTCCTCTTATTCATGCCTTTGTTCACTGTTTCACTGTATATAAGTGTTGGGCTTCAGATTTACTGGTCTCCTTGACTTAAGGAAAATTTCATTTTAATCTATGATTAATGGAGAAGTATTCAAGGAAGGAGATATGTTGAAAAATAAAAATTTGTGAAAGACAAATGTTTTTGTCATTGGCCTAAAGTTATGGGTTTTCTTATGTCAATATGAATTTAAAAAAAAAAGTTACAGAATATTAAAAAGTATATTAAAATTAGTTTTTTTAAAAATTTTTTAGTGTTTCAAAGAATTTAAATCCTTTAATTGTATTCAATAATATATTTCTTTTCTGTCGCATCAACAATTTGTAAATTAACAAGTGCTGTCTTCCACATACTAAATCAACTGTTTCATCTTTACTAACAGGAAACCTTATATTCCTCATTATTTATTCACCTAACCTCAGTCTAGCACAAGGCTGCCAACATGGGTCACATAGTGATTGTCTTTAACTCTAGTTTATTAAGAGTTCAAGAGTTATGTAATTTTAACACTGAGTAGATTTGCTTTGAATCCATTTTGTTTCTATTTTTGGTGCAAGCATTGAATAAATTAGAGGGTTTATTTTATTTTTTTTTTTTTTTTTAGTCAGTTTCAAACACCATTTTACCTTCAACCAATAAAACTGAAAAGATATGTAAACAAGGCAATTTATTTGCAAACAGCACAATTAACAATACAGAAAACTATTTCATTCAAAAGTGATATTAAAATGATAACCGCAGCTCTGAATTAATACAATTTTCTGCACAGCATCAACAGACATTGGTTGTCTGCAATAATTAGATGAGAGACTGGAAACCAATGCAATTCAGAATATGAATACTATCATTCTTTCCACTTTATTTATATATATATATATATATATATATATATATATATATATACACACACGAATTTTGCACTATGAAAACAGTTGATTGTATACTTCAATGTCTGTAAATCTCCTTTCTCTCTATTTCTCCTGTGTGTGTGTGGAGATTAATAGGAATATAGAATAAGTCACCTCAACTACCTACCTCGTTGCGAGTTATAAGTGCATATCTCCATGAGGACCCAAGAGAAAGAATAATAACTATAACAAGTTGTTGATCAGTTGTCCATAATTATAAACTAGAACCATTTTCCATGACAACTATATAATAAAGTTCATGTTATCTTTTATCTCCCAGTCATTCTGGATTACAGCAAAATTTATACAAAGGAAAATGCATGAGATATATAACACTTGTATAGAATCATTACAGCAAAAGTGTAACATACGCAAATACTATGGTATTAATGTATAAGATATATATAAAAGTTTATTGCTGATTATTAGCTGTTTATATAACTGTGATACCAAGAGTAGAATTTATTAAATAAAGAGTTTCATTCATTATCATCAAGGGTTGCTGAAAAGTGCTAAGCAAAAAGGGATTCCAGCAATCACTTCATAAAAGCAAATGAAATTTATAACTATTTTACTCTCAGAATGCATTGCAAATTATTTAACTTATGAGTACACATATACTTGACATTTTAACAGATCTAGTGAATAAATAATTCTAAACAATTCTTAAAAAAAAAAAAATTGTAATAGCTCACATTTTGGTGTTTGTTTCATACACACATCTCCAGTCTTTTGAACAGGCATAAAGATTTATTCCTGGTTAGGATTGGGTTTCTGGTTCCTTTTAAAATTGTTTCCTACTCTTTCACTTCTGGTAACATTATCACCTTGCTTGGAGTAATTTCTCTAACTCTGCAATTATCTACCTAGAGTGGCTCTTGGGCCTTGTACAGGATGTGTATCATTATTTAAAAAATTATTCACAGGGTTGTGAATAAACATTAGAAATAAAGAGAAATTTGATTTCACCATGTGACTTGACTTTTTTCTTTCTTTTTTTAATATTTCAGCACTCAGGCTTTGTTATCAGTGGTCACAAATACAAATGACTAATATGATAGTCATATACAGCTAGTTCACCTGTATATGAGATCACCTGTGCCATCAAAAACAACTTCTTCCTTGGATGTTTTATATTTGTGACATTTAACTAGTACTTTGTTGTGGGGTAGGTATTAACTAATATTGCTGATTATTATCATTAGTTTGAATCTCAAACCAGGGTCTTGTAGTGGTGTTAATCTAAACTCATTGTAAATACTTAGAATTCCCACATTAATTATAGATGATGAAATTTGAATACAGTATTTCATCTAGTTGAACCTAGAATTTCTTAAATATTTCAGTTGGTCATATTCAAACAGACTTTATTTTCAAAATAGACTGGAGCTTACAATTTTTTTTCCTTTCAAGGTTCAACATGAAATGTGTGTGTGTGTGTGTATGTATGTATGTATATATATATATATATATATAAAAATTTCTAACCGCATCAGATTAGTATAATTTTGTCAACAGACTAATCCACAGGTCAAATATTACAAAATTTAAAATAAAATGCAGCTAACTACATATCAAGCTATCTACTTATTGATACACTCTTGTAGTTGTAAACGAAATGAAACCATTTCGTTTACAAGTTAAAAATTTAAAAAAAAATTTGGTTAAAAGTTGAAATTGTAAAAGTGCAATTGTTCAGTGGTGAAAGCCAGTTGCCATGTTTGTTTTATGTAGTGCAGGAATTTCAGCTGCCAATCATGAGAAAATCACAAAGGAAAGTTCATTCTGGTGCAATTTAGAAGCTGTTAAACACAGCGTAGAAAAGAATTTCAATGATTAAAAAAAAAAAAGTTCATTTGATAGAAATGGAATTTTATTGCTGACAATTTATAAATTACAAAAACATACAAATCATTTCAGATTAAATTCTGTGAAGTTAGAAACAATATTTCAAGGGACTTAAAAAAAAAAAAATATATAGAGATAAACCAACCACTAAGTTCTTAATATATTAACAATCATTAGGCAGATTGTTTTTTTTAGCATCATGAAAAGCTAAGGAATTGCCACTATCACTCCAGTTATAGTCTTAGTATATATTCTATTACTGTTTGATTTATTATTTATCAGTGGGAGATTAGACTTCAGTTGAAAGATCAGAAGTTTTTTCTGGAAGATGATGCCTTTCATATTTCAGTCTAGTTGAAATTAAAGGCAATGACTTTCATTTCCCTTCAGAACATTTACTATAAAATATAAACACTTGCAACAATAAACAAAAACAACTAATCTAGTGAACATAAGCAAAGATTTGTTTTGTTTTTCTTTTTAAGAAAAAGTTAAATAACTGAAAAATAAAAAACTTCAAAGAATAAATATGTTCAAAATGAAAATTAAAAAAATATTAAGTATAGATTATATTGAGATCAATTTTAGAAACAACCAAAATAATTTCTCAGTGCCACCATTTAGGTTTTGATCAGATACTCTGCAGTATGAACTAAGAGTATCTACACCAACAAAAGTGCATCAGAAATTGAGGTGGTATTGTATGTTGCTATATATCTACACTTAGAAATATAAATATCAAGGACCAATATTTTTATGGTGTCTGGAATAAAATATATATATATATGTGTGTGGACCAAAATCTGACAAGATGAACAATAAAATTTTTTAAAATCAATTTTTTTTAAAAATCTCTGAAGAAGCTTGTTAAAGTGAAACATGTTAGATATCAGACTTTTTTCTACCTGTTCTTTACTTATTCTATTCACACACACACACACACACACACACAAGGAAAACTCAATACGTCATTTAAACTGGTTATAAAATATAATTCATTTCAATGAACTTAAATTAGCTCATTTCATCAGACTACACAATATTCCTTCCATTTGGTACAAAAGATTTTGCTGGAATGAAGAGAAAGATAAAAATAAAAAGGAAAATGGAGAAAAAAAAGGAAAAGAGAGTCAGGACATAGGCATTGGTGTCAGATCAGCTGGGCATATTCAGACCAGTCAAGATGTTGACCACTAAGTAAATTAACCGTTTATTTCTAATTCTATGGATACATGTGTATGTGTAACCCCATAAATTAACTCACCCATGTACACATTTCCATATATACCTACAAATGTGACTGTTTATGCTTATACATACTTACGGACCTACACTTTTTTCTGTCTACATACGGATCTTGTGTTCGTATGCTCACATATATACATTTCATAAAGACGGGATTTCCACGCATATAAATATGATTATGCTAGCAATTCTCACACATACTTCCAAAATACGCATATATTTTCATACTTACATACATAGATTCTCACATCCATATGTATATATACTCATAAATGTGTTCTTCATACATGCGTTCATCTATTTATATCCATATACAATTGTGTTCACACACTCGCAATTCTATGAGGAGCGGATCCACGCATACATGTATACACATCCATATATAAGTATACAGGCAACTTTTTATATGCCCCTATACATAAAGACAATGTATGCCTGTGTACACTTATCCATCTACTTTTAACTCCCAAACGAGGTGGTATATTTTCTTTTCATACGTCTTAAACATCACACACACACACATAGATATATATATATATCCATATATGCCGGTATACCTCGTTCGGATTTTTGATACTAACCTGTACACATATGGGTAGAATGATCAGTACATGAAGGTATAATCAGTTCAAGAATGCACAATTGACTGCTCCCAAGATTAACATAACCCACATATAATCAGGTATTCTCACATGATGGAAAAAAACATAATTAGGTCCATTCTTATACATGAAATACACTTATACTTAGGTGCCCCCTTATACACACAATAAAATATATATATATATATATATATATATATATATATATAAGCATGCACAAAATTAGGCACACCCATATATATGAGAAACATATCTAACCTTACTTATACATTATAAATATTTGTATCGAAGTCATTATAGTGAAATCATTTACAATTACATAGTTCATGACAGGATATTTTTTTAAAACTTTCTACATCAATAATATAAAGTCATTGTGTACTTAGATTGGCATGTCAACCCATTGTATGGTAGATCCTTATCCTCACTTCTTCAGTCTGTGAAATCCTCCAAGGAATGATCTACACAAATGTGAAAGAGCTGGCAAGTATGTCGGAAGGGGGTGATTCCAAGATTTTATGCGTTAAACAGTTTAAATTTATTTTTATGGCGGCATTTGAAAATTATTTCATTTCTCTAATTTGATAATTTTAATCTTTTCATCTAAGCATAAATTGCATCTCCTTCTAAAGCTATTAGGGGTTTGAGATTTCCCTATAATCTTCCATTCAATCTGAGGGGGAAAAATTTCTGTTTTTTAATTTCCAGAAATGTTTAGAGAGATCGGTTTGATGTTTTAGGTGGATTTTAGAAAATGATTGAGTGTGATTATATAGGTGCTGTTTCCATGGTCTGGCAGAAATTCCTATATATATTTTTTTTCTTGCTATTGTCTTTGCTAGGATAGATGGCTGCTTGGTATATTTACCTCTTCGGATTTACATATGCCTCCAACTGGGCATTTATTTTTTACTCTACAGTTACAGAGGGTTATACTGTCTTTTTATTGTTATAAAATTTTATTATTATTATTATTATCATTATGTGAACTGATGATGCTATCAATATTGCTAGTGCAGGAATAACTAATTTTTAATGTCTTTCTATTGCAGATTTTCCTTAGTGGGTTGTTCTGTTTAAAGTGCTTATCAACTAATTTCAGAAAGTATTGCCTGATATTAATATTAGATAGTTTACAGAAAGTGGGGGTTAAGCCATAGCACTTCTTTTTCTATTTCTAGGTTAGAACCCCCGCAAAAGTACTGGAACTAAGTGATGTAATTCCTGTTTGAAGCCACTTTTTTCTTTTAAAAAAAAGTAATGCGTCTTATTTTCATTAAAGAGGTGTATGAGGATATCCACAGCAGCAGAAATGTCAATATTAATATCTCCTCTGGATTTGCTATACAACTAAAACATTTTTCACAAAATATTGAAAATTGGTATGAAAGACATTAAATGCTTATTTCATCTGAATCAAAAACCAAAACATTAAGATAAAATTAAGTTCCTACAGTTGACACATGTAATGAATTAATCTGCAACATTAATAAAGATTAACCCTACACTAACGCACAGCCTCTAAACATGGTAAATATTAAAAGTAAAATAAATTAGATGTAGCAATTTAATGCTAATTATCTTTATTTCAAAAGAATTTTTAAAAACTGAGAAATACCATGAATTAAAGATTCACATTGCCTTGCAAATTTAGTTTTAATTTTCTGATATTGTATTGCAACATCTTCAATTACAATCCTTTTTAATCAGTATACTGATTGGCATGTATGCATAAATGCCGCGTGTTGTAAACTTATTCTCAAACAGTAGGTACATAAATGCAGCTATATGGCCACTCCCCTCATTTCACAAGTTATTAAGGAGTAAACAAAGTTTGTAGGTCATTCCTGGAGAAGACAAGGATGAGCTCATAAGTGACATTCTTCCAACTTGAAGATTCACCAGGTGCAATGGATACTTATGAAAACTTGAGAGAAAGTTGCAAGGGTCCATGGAATTGGCACATGATGCTGACATTGCCCCCCCCGCCCAAGAGCCAAGTTTTAATTTGTTTTATTTTAATCAAAATAAACTTTTTTTTTTTATACTGATGTTCACCCAAGAGCCATGCAAGGTAAACAGTTAACCCTAGACTTAAGGGTTGAGAAAACATCCTGAGACAACTGCTGCTTTCAGGAACTGAGGTACTAACCTAAGCTAGATGGAATTTTTTCCAACTCAGAACTGGATGTGTGTTGTGGTGCAGTGGATTTAGGCTCAGAACTAGAAATCGGGGAACTGCGTTCAAATTCTAGTTGAATTCCTTGCATTCATTTCTGCACAAATACTTTTGGGAGAGGTATTAATCTGCCTCTTCCCTTCAGTTATAGGTTAAATAACAGGACAAATTGGATTCTATAGCCTTGGCTGGCAACCTATCTACCACAGAAAGTAATGGTAACCTACTGTAAGATCATCTTCTGCCCAGTCAGTCATGTCTCTTTCAAGACATGATCACCCAAGTGTGTATCACGTATGGCAGTTAACTGACTGAATGTTCTACCAATTCAAGTAAATTAGTTAACTTACTTTTGAAACTTGTGTAAGAAAAAGTTTACTTGAAAATAAACATGTTGATCAACAATTGCTGATATAAATAGTCAATGTATTAAAGTGCAGATATTTATAAAAACCCAATAATAATCACCCCTACATGAAGCTGTAACGTAATTATAATTGTTATAAAATCTGTACTAATCTGAACATTGATATAATACATTAAAATGAAAGAGTTGTGTGCCTTGGTGCAATATCCCAACATTGTCAATGCTTTAAGATTTTCCATAATTTCTGCCAATATTTTTCAATGTTGCAGAAAAAAAAATTCTGTCTAAATTCCTGAGCTGTCATCATTTAATTTTGAACTCATTTCCATTTTTATCTTTATTATCACAATAATAAGAAAGCCAATATGAATAACCCTCAGCATTTGTTTGTAACTTGGTGACATTTAATTAAGAGCCAAAATAGGTAGTAAAGACTTATTTACAGAGCGAGCTATAACAGACCTGTACTAAATAAGAATAAGCTAAGAAATCCCTAGACATAAAAAGTGAAATGAAAACAATCTACCCACTATAGAATAAAGGAATCAGTTCAAAATTCCCTGTAGGTTACAACTAAAACAAAATAAAGATGAAAAACATTAGTCTGAATGTAAATAAACTGAGATAAAAAAAAAAAAGAAAAAAGAAAAAAAAGTAGACATTGTTGAGGACAAGATTTTGAATCCTGAGAATTTTGCATTTCTATTTTGGTAAGCTTTGTATTTCAATCTGTTGAGATAAAAACAAAAACAGACATTAAAGATATACTAACCTTTGTAGATAAATAAACTAAGTCAACAACCCAATAAAAAAATGCATTTTAATGTTAAAATATTTTTCAACAGAATCTTTTCAGCCTGACACTTCATTAATTACATATTATAGACTTTTTTTTTTTTTTTAACCAAAATTCAGCTAATCAATATTAGTTTGAATTCCTGTTGAATCCATTGTATTCACTTACATACAAATACCCTTGGGAAAGGTATTAATCCGTCTCTTCCTTCCAGTTATGGGTTAAATAGCAGGACAGATTGGGTTCTATAGCCTTGGTCGGCAACCAGTCTACTGCAGAAAGCAATAGCAACCTACTGTGGGATAATCTTCTGCCCAGTCATGTCTCTTTCGAGACATGATCACCCAAGCATGTATCATGTATGGCACTTAACTGACTGACTTATTGATCCATTCACAAATATATATATATATATATATATATATATATATAATTTTTTAGGCATGCCAGATTAAATAAATTGCAAACATTGTGTCTGCTTATTTTTAATAAAATCCATTATTGAAAGATGTAAGAAATACACTGTATCTTTGATACATGATTATCCATTTTACAATGTTCCCAAGTACTTTCAATCTCCTTTCAAGATCATTTTCTGAGGTTAAGTTGTGGTAACAAAAAATAAGCACGAAAATGTGTTGCTAAGAATTACTGTAAATTTTCTTTTTGCTTCAAATTTAACAGCTAACGAATTGCTTAGCATTTGTTAGAACGTGAAAATTATTGAAAGAACAGTTTTTTCATGCTTTAATACATGCATGACCATGACATTACAACATAAGAAAATTCCATTGTGTATAATTTTTGTTTTAATGAATGCTAAACAATTTGGCAACAGTTACATTTGAAGCAAGAAAATTTACAGTAATTTTTAGCAATAAAATGTTTGCAATTTATTTAATCTGACATATATATATAATTTTCAAGCCATGAAGATTGCATGAAACAGACTGTTGACATCAGTGTCTACACCTCAAATATCTCAAAAAGTAAAAATAAACCTTTTGTTTCAGATGTTATAACTGCAAATACAAATATTGAGATTCTGACAATTTTGAGACAATATTTTAAGCTTCACATCCACTCACTTATTTTGGAAGAAAATGAAACAATTACTGCCCAAAGCTGGCTTTGAAATCTTAAAGGTTAGGTAAATACTCCCTTGAAATAAAGCCTAGAAGTGGGCAGACCATCAATTGTCAATTATGATGCATTCTGATCACCAGCATAAAATAACTTTCATAAGAGCTAAGATCAGTGAAAAATCTTATGCGTAGATCATATTCAGTCAGTTAAGTGCCATACGTGATGCATACATACATGTCTTAGTGATCATGTCTTAAAAGAGGCATTACTGACTGGGCAGAAAATTTTTCTGCAGTAGACTGGTTGCCAACCAAAGCTATAGAACTCAATCTGTCCTGCAATTTAACCCTTAGCTGGAGGGAGAAGTGACAAATTAATACCATTCCCAAGGGTATTTATGCGTAAGTGAATGCAATGAATTCAACTAGAATTCAAATGAGACTCTCCAATTTTCTGTTCTGAGCCTATATCCACTGCACTACAAAGCATATACATAAGTTAAAAAAAAAAATTCAATATCATGCAGGTACTGTTAAGTGGTTTATTAGCCATAAAAGCAAATTCTCTATACATCATTATTAAAAAAATAAAATCAGAAATATTTATGCTTCAAAATAGTTGAACATAAAAACTTATAAATTCAAGATGCTTATTCACACATAACAACTTAGGTCTTGTTTTTATAAAGAAAACAAAATGACAGTTTTCAAAGTAATGCTTTAATTGATTTTTTGGAAAAGAAAACTTTTTTTTGACAAAATAAGGTTTTGTTTTTAGTCACATTTTGAAAATATAGTCATGATTATTATCATTATTGGTGAGATCTGTGTTTTCCAAAGCTTGCAATCTGAAAATATTTTGTAATGAGTGAATTTAAATAGAAAATAGTTCAGTGATGAAAGAGAAAAGATAAATCTTACCAAACAGTTGATCCTGAGTAAAGAGAGCAAACATGTTTTGCAAAACTTATGTAAAAGTCAATCAAGAACTGATAATGGAATGGATGTTTTGTGAAAAAAATAAAAAGAACTGCAAAAGTGGACTAGAAATTTTGAAGTTACAAACAGTTTAAATAAACTCAAGTGAGTGTACACACATTATATATAGGATAAAAATATTGTATAAAGGCATGCTATATTTATGGGTAAAAGTACTCAATATCAGAGATTGTATGTAAATATAAAAATAGACATTGAAGTCAGCAGTGACAGTGTTTCATGATGTTTCTGACCAAGATTCAGGCTGAAGATTGTGACAAAACAGACTGTCACAGTTTAGTATTGACCTTTCTCCACTTATGGTGCAAAGGATTGGATATGTACATCCATAAGTGCAGCCTAATGATAAATATTTAAATATTTTTCAACAAACTCTTTCCTTGTCAATGTATAATCATAGATCAAACATTATACAGTAAAAATTTCAAATCAAAATTCAACTGTGTTAAATTACAAACTCATCAATGTGCCCTCGGAATTGCTAAATTTGTAAAAATAAAGATTGGTCTATTTAAGAAAAACTATATAGATTTAGGAAGAATTTAAAACTGCAGATATATACATGTTTTTTCTTATAGAAATTTTTTTTTTTACTCAAAACAACAACTGTGAAATAAGTTTTGCATCATTATCAAATAACTCAGTATTTTATTGCAACATATTGCTTTATATCCAATTCAACATCCCACTGATTTTATCTAATGATGAGGTTTACAGTTAAAACTAAAACTTCATTCATGAGTGTAGTTTGTTTTGAAATTACTCCCTTTTCATGTTTTAAGCAATATTTTAGAGTCTTATATTTAAAACATATTGCAAACTCACTGATTAGGAAAAAAAGTATTTTTTGTAACTTTTAAAATGGCAAGAAATGCTAAGATTTTTTTTATAATAAAAAAATGTTTATGCAATGAATGAAAGAATTACAAGTGACAACCCTCAAAAATTACAACAGAAAAGAACTAAGATTAATATAAAAGCAATAAGAACAAGCAAGCATTTTTTCAAGAGTAAAAATGCTAGATTTTACTTATAAAATACCTTTCATTTTTAACACACACACATACACAATAGTTAGAAAACAATTTTGTTTGTAAAAATTGCAAGCCTTACCTATCAGTTTTACCAAAAGTTAAGAGAAATATTTAAAAGTTAATCATTTCTAGTTAGAAAACCAATGCTTTTCAGAAAAAGCTAAAGAAATTTTTTAATGTAAAAAAAAAAAGTTAAAGAACAATCCAGGCCCCAAACCCTATTATGACTTTCTAGACTTATTCATTATATGAAGGACAAATGACAATTAAAAAAAAAAATGTTTAAAACAAGTTGCTGAGGTCACTTCCACACACTACCAAAATGCATTAATGTGCATATCTTTATGAGTTTATCTTGGGAAAAGAAAAATATGTTCCTTATCAAGGAATTATTAAACAGTTGACACTTGGTTTGGACCTAAATCTTCATTCAGGTTTGGATGGGCTTTAGTGGCAGGCCTAAATGGTACACTTATACTAAAGAGATCTCCAAAGAATTTCTTCTCATTATCACCACCCCCAAAGATAAGAACTTCATCATCATCTTCATTTGCTGATGTAAATGGAAGGCAAAGACACGTGTGTCCTACACGAGGTACTGGGCTGCAAGTGAGCAAAATCTCCATCCAACACATAGTGGCTGTAGAAAGAAGAAAATAAATATCAAACAAGAATAAGAATGTCAAAATGTAAGTAAGCCCAAATCCTAGTGAAAAATCATCACTTCATTTTTTTTTAACCAAATGTAAAAGATAAATTGTATTGCTGGAAATTTTAATAACAAATGTGTACGTGTGACTGAGATGTAAAAAGAACACAAAAGGAAAAAAAACAAAAACAATGCTAACAAATATACATATCGTGTATGGCAGTGAACAATTTTCTGAAGAGACTTGAGGCACTAGCAATGTGCATCTACAGAAGAATGTTGAGAATATAGAGTGTGTAAATAGTGAGGAAATTAAGAAACACGAAAACAAAAGGGATAGTAAGATTCAGAAAGAGAGAGATGAAACTTCTGGGATACAAAATGAAGAAGATTACATACTCAAGGCAAGAGCAGAAGAGAGGAAACAATGAGTAACCTATCAAACATGCTTGTGCAAATGGATGAAAGAACAGAGCGAGAGGAATAGAGAAATAATTAACATTATTAAGTGCTACAACATATAAGAAAGGGAGAGACAGTTGTCCATGTCCTGAAGAGAGACAACATATCAAAAGATGAACAAACATAAACAATACACAATTACGTCAAATAACGTCAATGTATTTACTATGCATATAGTTTTATTGTCATAAATGCTTGTTTTTATTCTTGACTAAATACATAATTTTTCATTGATCTTTAATACATTTCAATCATAAAATTATTATCAATTTATTTACATTCAATATAATAATCTCATCTTTATTTTTTTTTTTTTTTTTACAACATTTGCAGTAATTCCCAACCTTTCTGATTTTCAAGGCACAACATAGACTGATTACCAACATTTACTAAAATTTTAGATTTGTTTTTCTTACCTCCAGAGATATTTAATTTGTTATTGCAGAAAATGACAAAAAACAAAGCTGAAATAGCAATAAAGTCAGTGGGCAGAAAAAAGCACAAATCCTATGAACAAATACATTTTGTGCGTTAAATGATATTCAACACACCTTCAAAAAAATCATGTGCTTGTCTAGAGAAAGGAGGACAGAACTAACACAGGTGGTAAGATTCAGGCCAGTCATGAAAGAAAGCTTTTTATCAATCAGAAAAAAAGTAAACAAATTTCAACAATAAAGATAGACATCAACTAGTGTGTCATGGCTCATATATATATATATATATATATATATATATATATATATATATATATAAATAAAACTTTGAAGGAAACTTGTTTTGACTTCAAAACAGCCCCAGTGTAGCAGTAGAAGAATTGTATTTTTTTTTTTTTTTTTTGTAATTTATGCAAACGATGCAGGGAAACAATTTGACTAGTATCAAGAACAGCTCAAATCAATATTCACATGGGTCAGTAGTTCCCTGGTCAAATTCAATATGCAATCTGCCAGTGAGGTTCGTATACATTATAAAGTATAGCTTTGTACTTTGCCTTAATGAGAAACATTGCTGTGACCTGAGTCTCTGGGACAGTGTCATGTGCATATATCTATTCAGACATGTTCCATAACTGTCTATAAACAAGTTGTGTGGGGATGTACGGAATTTAGTGAATTCTGTAACATGTTCTATACAGACTCAATTAGTTGAGTGTGGACACCCATAGAGTTACTGGAACTAGATTGATTCACATCTTTGATGGAACAAAAAACCCTACCACCGAGGAACATGATGAACATTAAGAGTACAAAATTTGTATCATACTCAGAAAGACTTGTTTTTGTAAAATCCATTAGAACACATTTCACACAATTACCACCATCATCAGTCTGCACAACACCCTTTCAACAAGCTAGGTTCATAACATCATGCAGTTTTCTTCACACATGAAGAGAGCTGAAAATGTGACTCATCTAAACAAATGACACAGGGCCAATCCTCTATATTCCAACGACAATGTACTCTTACCCAGGTGAGGTGCAGTAACTGATGTCATTGTAGCAATAATGATATACCTATTGGCCAACGGTTACAAAAGATCATGCTGTTATACACCATTGCAATTAGATCTCTTTCTGCATGCTGGCCGGATGTGAATGCCATGAAGACAGAACAAAATAAAAAAAAAAATGTTTTCTGTGCATAGGCTCCAAACATAACATCCGGTTAAAAAAAACAAGCCCCTGCAATGAAAGCGACACGGGCCAATCAAATATTCTTGCTGGAAAAGGAGATGTCACTGGAGACTACCAGATCTATATAAAATCAGGCTCCTTGCAACAACCAAAAGCAGTTACAAGCAGTTGTAGGCAGTTGCAGACCATCAGAACACCAGCTGACATGTAGGGCGCTGCCCCCTTGTCACCGCTACCATTTCCAGAGCTGACTAAATCATCACAACATCAACGCCTTTCTCATTGCCAATGCCAAACCTCAGCAAACCAAGATGAATATCATTTTCCTAAATGACACCACCCAGCCCACTATTACTAATTTCGAGCCTACCAGCAAGCAATGACTCAGACCTCACAAGCAAGTGCACTATTGCTCTTTCATAAAAACACAGGCCAACCAACTACATCAATCTCTCAACAACCCGCTACCATCAGCTCAGCATACCTGACTTGCTACAGGCATTTCCTTTTCAGGCATCACTGCGACCCAGTTTCACTTTAACAACCAATGCACCCTACCATGAATCAACTCACCACTGTGACCTCAATTGATCAACAAGTGTGAACAACCATATCCTGTGATCTCAATCAACCCAACACAAGAAATCAGTCAACTTCTGATGTTATCCTTGTAGCTTGTCACCGTCATGATGAACAGCCACCAAAATCGACATTTCAAGAGTAAAATATCTGTGCATGTATGTAAATAAATGTATGTTGTTTTAAAAGCTAATCCTAATTATTCTTTTCCTCTTACACCCAATTACTTAATATAACAATGGTATGCAACATACAGTGCATTGAGTAAAGTATTCAGTGCTACCAGATTTAAATTAAGATGTGATTTGATATTTACCTGGAATTCATATATTCCTGATAGACTCTTGTTGCTTAAGCAAAAGCTCAAGCAAATGTCAACTTGGCTGTTCCAGCTACATTACGTATTACATCAGCCCTCCAGCTATGTCTGTTCCTACTACAAGTGGGAAAATATGAAACCTTCAAGTGTACCCTCAGTTTATAATTTTTTGTTGCTATCATTTCTCAGTTTTATACAATTGCTATTTTTTTTGTTTGGAATTCAATGTTGATTGATAATACTTACTCAAATTTCATTTATAAAATTTTTTTTTATTTGGCTTGGAATAATTTGTGAAATGTTTTAACACTCTACTGAAAAATTTGGAGACAAAAAAGTTAAAACCTTCCAAAAAGTAAATACTCACCAACATCAAAAATATGAATGTCATCAAGAGCAACATCCCCATCATAACCGCCATGTATTAGTACCCGACTGTGACTCAAGGCACAAGAAGCATGCCAACTGAAAGAGAAAAAAAATATATCAATAAATAAGAGGCAACAGATTTTTTTTCATAATCATAAGACCAGTGAGGGGATAATGTGGACATCACTCAGTTGAGCCTCTGTTCTAGGTGGGAAGTTGGGTACCCCAGATGAATTCAGTGTCGAGTTGGTGGAGAATCTGCAAGTACTCGGCCTTGTCTGCTGAAGATGTGAGGACCTCAAATTCATTGATTAAAGTAGGGATTGAGGGCTTACTGTTATTTAGTAAACTTTTACAGGGCTGCCAGTAGTCTTTGGAGCTGAACTTTTGGGATGCTATACGCTGCTTTTTAATTCTGAAATAACTATCCTTTGTTGGTTTCAATTGAGGAATAACTACCAAACACTTCCTCAAATAGATAAACTATAAAAATGCATGTTGGGATTTCTTCCTAGGCAATAAGATAGTCTGATGAGACCAATAAGTGGCCTAAGTTTTGTTCTTTCTTATAGCCAAAATGCAAATATGTTTGTTGAATTAATCCAATTTCTGACAATGTTTTGGCCATTGTCAGAAATTGGATTAATAAAATATTGATGTAACACTATTTTGGTTGCCAGTAATTAATAACAGCTTTTGGCCATAAAAATACAATATACTAATAGATTATCATGGAAAGGGTTAAAGATATAAAGAACAACATACTGATAGACAATTTGCTCCAAGAGAATTGAAGATTCTAAAAAAAATCAAATGGCTAAGAACAATATTTAATTTGTACAACAGGCGAGGTGTTGACAGTTGGTTAATAAAAATTCTAAATGCCAGTTAAGAGGTAAAAGGTTACTTAAATGTTCTGATGTGAACCAAAGGGGGAAAAAGCCAGGTGTCCCATGTCTGATTCTGGACGGGAAGGAAATATGAAACTGACTTGGCAAATCACCCTGCAGAGGTGTCAAATTGAAAACATTAGATACTGACCAACTTGTTTTGATAAAAAACATGGCAAAATTTCAACAATCTGCTGAAGGATTAATTCCATAATGTAAGCTACAAGATTTTCTCTGATAAAGAATTCCTGGGTTGAAGTGGAGAAAGCCAATAGTTTATTCAACTTTTCTAACCTGAAAGAGGAAGAGGAAAGAAAATCACCACTGGTATCAATTCACTCATGAGGTGATGGTATGTGGGACAATAGCTTTTTTTATTAGAAAAAAGATTAAGAAAGGAGGAGAAGAAGCTACCTGCAACCAATGCAGAGTATTGGTGGGAGCTGCTGAGAGGAAGGAGAAGAACAATGCCTACAACAGTCACCTGAGAAGGGGGGGGACTCCCAAATTGGGAAATAATTTCTCAAGACCACAAGCAATGAAGATGGCAATTCCCAAAATACATCACACAACCACACCAGTTTTTAGCAGACACCAATAAATATGAATGTGTGAAGCAAATCGAAAAAGAAAAAACAGGAGAGAGATTGCCAAAGACTGTTCCAGCTGATGACTACTAAACAACATACATGACTAACGACTGAACTGTAACCCCAACCTTACCAAATCAGCTAAACAAACTTCATTAAATCTGCAAGCCAAACCAAGCTTAACCGAGTGTCACATATAATTTAGGAATGAATTGTGTCAACAAACACTTGCATGCTAACAACTACTAACAAACCATTTTATGCAGTACTCGATATGAAAGTAGTGATATATATTTTTTATATTACTTTTAGTATCTTTTTTTTTTTTTTTAACTCTGCTTGGACCAGCCCAATATGAGAATTGATCTCGACCTTCTTACGATCAGCCTAATCATAATGTGGGGTAAGGCAGGTCAAGGTTGAAGAGATCACTATCAATCAACCACAGTACTGGACGCCTTGGACGACCGAGGAAGGTATAGAGCTGTGAACTATAAACTTGACACAGAAGACATTACATTGAGAGAGCACTACTTATCAAGAAGGAAAACTGAAAATTATTTCTTTGTATACTAAATTAACTTCCCTACAAAAGGCAAGTGGTGAAAGTATTACTGATTATATTATTACAGATGAAAATGCTGCAACTTTATTCAAAACTTCCGAAGATATAATTGGTGATAGCTTGCTAATAGCCAGGTTCCTGAAAGGCCTTACGACTGAATCTAAACTTAAAACTCATTACACAGAAAGACAAAATAATAACATTTAGTGAATTTGAAGTAGCATTGCAAAGCTTTGAAAAAACTAAAAAGATGATTGAGAAGAATAACAGTGAAAGTACTGTAATGGCTCTCAGAATACAAACTAATAAAGTGGTAATTCAGGACATAAAAGCTCTAACTAACAAAGTAAAATTCAAAATTTTCCAGTAAATTATTTCCCCTTCTCTCAAAACAATAAACAAAAAAAAAAAAAATGATTTACCATGTTTGTTGCAAACCTGGTCATAAAAGTACCAAGTGAAGAAGCAAAAAGAAAGCCCATATCGTAAAAAATGCTGAAGAGGTTTCAGAAAATGAAAATTAATTTCTATTTTCAATCGGACTAGATACCACTTCCAACAAAAGGAGTTTACTTCATTGTGGAGTGACAATTCATTGTATTATTGTAAATCTAAATTTATTAGTTTAGATAATGGTTTTAACCTAGAAAATCATATGAAGGCAGCAGAATAAGTAATATTGCCTAAAAGTAACTTGAGCAATGCCTCTTTTTAACTGATATAGAAAGAAATATGCAAGATCGCATTTTACAGGATGCTTTCTATATCGCTTCATATAAACAGATGGAGTATATTCTCGGTACAGACAGCTACCGAAGAAAGAGCTTCTGTTAAACTTGGTCAGAATTACTCAGAACTTGTCTATCCTAATGCTGTGAAAGTTTGACATTAAAAAAAGATGGAGACTATTTAAATACTGCAATAACCTCCAAAACTGTTACACATAGCCTAAAGCAATGGCATCAAATTCTAGGACTTTGCAGTTTGCTTCTGGGCTTGTAACTGGTAGCATAATTGTAACATAAAATTACAAGAAACTGTAGAAAGTAAAATAGAAAATGGTTAAGAATAGAAAATAGATGACACGATAACTAGGCGTATATTAAGGTGCTTTGTAAAATATGTATTTTATTATAATAGATTAAAATAGAAAATGGTTAAGAATAGAAAATAGATTAAAAACATGTTTCGTTTAACAAAAGTGAAAAAGAAGAGAAAAAATAAATAAATAAACACTTTTTCTTTTATGAGGAAAATTGTGGAAGAGAAAAGGGTATCAGATTACTGTTTTAAATCCTACCACTCTTCTGGTAAATATTTGACTTGGTGATTTAATGTGATAAGAGATAAAGTTCAGGAAATAGGTTTTTTGAATGACCAGGTCGAAGGCTGTCTTTTACTGTATCTTAACCACACATTAAGAATTTTCCGGTGGAAGCTTTATTAAGATAAAAAAAAAGATAACTGAAATTTCGGACTTACAGTCGCCAATGGTTATCACCCGCTGGTCTACAGCATTTCCGGATTAATTTTAAATAAATAGAAGTGAATCAGTTGAGTTGAGTTAGTTCCGCCGGGCGTGTGCTTGAAGTGAACCTCCGTTCGTCTTGTTTCGGTCAGTTCGGATTTGTTGATCTCCATTAATTAGAGTTAGAGCTGTGTGTCACATTCGCCTGCCCCAACCGAAAAGGCTAACTCTAAACGAAATAAAGCATCCTTTAAACTCATCCAAGTTGTGGAAGTTCGTTCCTTATAGTTTAATCTTGTACCCCCAGCTTGAGGTTCCGACATTTTCAACAAACTTCGGGCAACATCACAGCGTGGAGAACGGCCGCCGGAGAAATTGTTCGGACCGTCCGTTGGGGTGTTACAAAGGCATGAAAATTACTGATAAATCAAATTTAAACCATAAAATAGGTATCCAAATGAAAAATAACACACAGACACACACAAACACACAAAAAAAGTTACCTAACAAATGAGCAACTAAAATGTTAGATCTTGTTCATGGTGATTTAACTGCACCGATTGAGCCGAGATATTTGAATAGCTTCAAATTTATGCTTCGTTTCATCATACTAAATATTTGTTGGTACAATAATTTTGGACAGCATGAATTTGTGACATTGAAGTATATTTGCACTTAGTGATGCAGATATTTTGAATAAAATGTGTTTTTGTTGAAAAATGTCAACTAAGTGTAGAAAGGAAAACATTCAGATTCAGGATTTTGATTATGATTGCCCAGTGTCAAGGCCAACTGCTGCATTAAATAAGTTTGTACCGGAAAATGGCTGTCGGTAAGGCAGAAGTGATGTTAAGCTGACAGTTAAAATTTTTAGTAGTAATTTTTAATTTGATTTGGTCTGTTTTATGGCATATCAACCTCAATGGGTTATTTGACAATAGTCTTACAACAGGTTCATATGAATAGAATATTCTTCGTAAGAAATCAGTTTGTAAATCAAGTTTTAGATCATATCTTATTTGCATGTTTTTATAAAGAGAGCTTTTAACAAGAGTCAAATGCATTGTTGGTAATATTTGTTTTTCTTCAAAAAAGGTATTCCTGGAAATTTCTTTTGTGTGTTTTCTCTATCAAAAATGTTTTTTCTGGTAATATTTTTCAAAATGTATTGATGGTAATATATCATCAAATCGTAAAACAGCACTGGCTATCACTTTAAAAATGAGGTGAAAAAGCCATATTCTACTACCGCGCACACTTATATAAACCATAAACACACACACAAGAACTAATCCACTTACAGGTACACACACACACACACACACACACACACACACACTACAATTAACAACAGCAGCAAAAAAAGACCATTCATTTAAAGGCATGGTTCAGCAGTGTACAACTTGAAACCAAGCTCTCCTATCATTCTGAAGATGAGATTCTGATCTCGAAATATTAATGAATAATAAATAGGTAATACCCAACACCTTCTTTGCTTTACTTTATTATACTAAACACATTGTGACAGCTTTCAAATACCTACCCATACTCCTTATATACACAATGCTTCAAGCAAATTACAAAACTCCTATATATATTTTTATTTATATTTTCTTATAGAGGTCAACCACTTTTAGATATGATAGTATGTTATTCATATTTACATTTTTGAACAGATCAAACATGCTATCATTATTATAAAATTGATGTCTTGAGATAGCTAGTTCTGGACTATCAAAATATGTTTAATTGATAGTACTTATTTACATGCTTGGCACACAGGCTGAATTTAATTAGCAACTAAGAAAGAATGTGTCATTCTCGTATAGCCAATGCGCAAACGGGCTATTACGATCTCCTCTTTTTGAGACTTCCCGAAGGATGTATAGCTTACTCCAAGTTCGGGCTGGATTGCATAGAGTTTATTTTGTGGATAATCATCCTAGTACTTCTGCCATTTTTTGAAAATATATTTGTTTATTTCCTCCTTAAAGTCTGTCTATGGGAACTTTATCTCTGTATCCACATTCATGTCCAAAGCCGACTCGGATGCCAGGTCTACTTTAAAGTCACCTTTTATTTCAATGTGGCTAGGGATACTATTTTGTCTCCACTTTTTGAGCCGTGCGCACATATTTTTGTGTAGTCATGGAAGTTTTCCAGTATTTTCTGAAATGTTTCCAAAAATGTAAGAGGGTGAGTCTTTTCCTTTGGAAAGATATGCATTTCTAGGATAACTTTAGGATGTTTAATTGTCCATGGTGAAATTCTGGATACCGTCGTTTCTTGGATATTTGATTGTAAAGTATTTAATTCTTTGGCAATGGGTTTCATCCTAAGTTCATATGGTTGTATGACATTTTCGACTTGATTGAATTGATCACAATTTGGTTCAAATGTAGATCTACGAGTTTGATTAGCTGGGCATGATTTAAGTTTTATGTAATACTGCAATGCCAGTTTACGCTGTAGATATGGGTGTTTCACTAGCTTTTGTGTATAAACTCTCTACTGGGAATGTCCTAAAAGCACAGAGCACTTGTCTGAGTCCTTGATGGTAAGTTGCGTTGAGGAGTTTTATGTATGACTTTCTGGTTGCCCCATATATAAAACTAGCATAATCAAGCTTAGAACAGAATAGTGATCGATATAGTTTGGTCAGTGTATACCAATCTGTTCCCCATTTGATATGAGCCACTACATGCAGAAGTTGAAGGACTTTGCTACATATCGCTTTCAAATACTTCAAATGAGGGATGAAAGTTTTTTTGTCAAAAATCACTTAGAAACTTGTGCAATTTCCACTACTGGAATTTCTGCTTCATCTAATTTCCAGCATGGATCATTATAAAGTTTTCTTAGTTTTCAGAAATGCATACATTTGATTTTTGTTTTAGAAAATGTAAATCCAGTTTCCATGACATATTTCTGTATTTTATTTAGGCATTGTTGGAGTTGCCTTTCTATTGTGTTCATGTGCCAAGATTTGTACATGATTAAAAATTCATCTCCATAAAGGGAGCATCTAACACCTGGGCTTAGAGATTTCACAATACATTTGTTTTTAACACAAAAGAATGCTTCCTTGTGAAACGCCTTCTTGTTCTGCACTTCTGACAATGTACTTCCTACTCAGACTCAAAAATTTCGATTTTTTAGGAAGTTCCCTATGAATTCTGTCAGTCTAACTCTTAGGCCCAAGTCATACAAATCTTTTAATATGTCAAATTTCCAAGTCGAAAAAGACTGCCATGAGATGTTCCTTCCAAAGAAATGCTTCCCAGCCTCACTAAGTGATCCACAGTACTTCTTTTTTCCTGAATGCAAATTGGTAATCGCTGATTAGGCCGTTCTTTTCTAAGTTAGTCTATTGTTGATCATTCTTTCTATGGTTTTACACAGACAACTGGTTAAAGCTATCGGCCTGTAATTTCCAGGTTCTGAGTCATCCTTCCAAGGTTTCAGAATAGGTATGATGAAAAACTCTCCCAAACTCTCTCACAAATCTGGAAAGTGGCCACTTGTCCATGTTTTAGCAGCAGCTTCAATGATTTGTTTGGCAGCTGCTTTAGGAATTGATAATGAATATCATCTGGTCCCACAGTTGTATCATGGGCTTTTTTTAAAGATTCATTCAGTTCCTCTATGGTAAATGGAAGGTCGTAGCTCTCACCATTATCAGATTTAAAGTTCAGTTTTTGTTTTTCGGCTTTTTGTTTGAACTTAGCAAATTGTTTATTGCCATTCTTGGCTGATGAATTCTTTTGAGATGATTGTTGCTAATTTGCTTGTTATTTTGTTATTATTTATGCAAAGGTGTTTTATTGCATTATTATGATATTTACCAGCTATTTTGTCATATCCCAACCAAATTTAGTTTTTGTTGCTGAACTAAGCCTGTTGATGTAATTTTTCAAGCATTCCTGCTGGTTTACTTTGATTATTTTCCAAGCTTTTGCTTGAAGTTGCTTAAGGTTCAGCAAGTTAACTAAAATATCACCTGGTTCACACTCCACCCACGTCTATTGAACAAGTGAAGGGGCTCATCCCTTGTTCCTTGTTTAGGATGTGGTCTCCGGCTTTCTCTTTTCCAATCTTTTCACTCCTACGTAGCCCCCCGTGCTTCAGTGGTGTTACCACCTTGCTCAGGGTGATATGATTAAAAAAAAAAAAATTTGTTGTGGAATCTTTGTTAAACACCCTTAATGCTCTTCTGAGCCTGATAGCCTTTTTGCATTCATCATTAAACCAAGGTCTATTACATTTTCCTTTTATAATGTTACCTTTAGGGATGCATTTCTTTGCAATAGAGACCAAGATTTCTGTACATTGAGTCCTTGATGCATAGTCCTAGTTTTTCAGAGCATAGCTTTTAAAATTCCTTCCAGTTTGCTTTGCTTATTTCCAACATTTGAAATTTTCATCATTTTGCAGGCAAATTGAAAAATGATCGCTATCACATGTGTCTATCACTACCTTCCAGGAGAAATCCATAAAGATAAATCAATTGCAGAGTAACTGCCAGAGAATGGACACATAAGTTGGTGATTTATAGTTATATATACACAAATCATTGTTATTTATAACTGATTCCAAATTCTTTCCTTTTGGTTTGTATTTTTACAACCCCATAAGGTTGCTGGTAATCTCTTATATTGTCATCCCTCTTAAGAAAGGTTTCCTGAAGGAAGATAACTGCTGGAGTCAGATCTGTTATCATCAGAAGCAGCTCATTAATGTTTGGCTTCAATCCACGGCAGTTCCATTGCAATATTTTATACATGCTTTTACTTTTTTTTTTATTTACAAAATGTTTTTGGTTAGTTTCAGTTTAGAAGTTTTAGCGGTCAGTGCATTTTGGCTATCTACTTCCATCACATCTAAATTTTTAAAGTGATTTTCAATAGACATTTCCAATTTTTGCTTGGTTGTTTCCATTTTCTTTGATGATACACTTATTCTACTATTTAAGGTCTTTAGTGGATGTATAGGTGATCTTTGTGACCTTTGCTCTGAAGATGGCCTAACATGTTTAGGAGGAGAAGTCTGTGTCTGAGATGATGTTATCTGTTTATTGCCAGTTTCCTTTTCCTACTTTCAGGTTCAGCCTGTTCAAATTCTTTGGAGTACAAATCTTTCAAAGTTCTTTTGGAAATTGAGCCAATCATTTGGCCCCAAAAGGTCTCTATACTTCTCAGTGAGACTGGAATATTTTGGACTTGTCCTATCCACTACTCTTGCATAGGAAGGGCCTCTCATGTACCCTTCAACTACTTGTTTTTGCCTCAGAAAAAGAAATATTTCTCTTATATTTAACTGCAACAATTTCTCCTTTTTTTTTATAGAACTCACAAGTACAAGAGCAAGCTGGATGATTCTCCTCACAATTTGCACATTTAATCTCATCCTGGCACTCACTTCATCATGATCAGTTTTTTTGGCCACATTACTCTTTGTGATGTCCAAATTTCTGACATCTAAAACACCTCAGAGGAGTTGGGATATTTAATTCAACTGGCTCAACATTATAGCCTATTTTTATTTCAGAAAAAAATTTTGGTGAATTGATTTATGAGGATGTATGTATTTGTAAATATTTTTTCACCATTTCTTCTAATTGTGATCCGTCAGTAGTCTATGACTCGCTGGCTACCCAAGGCAGATAAGATTTCTTCTGGTGTGTCCAAAGAGAGCAATTTACTTCTAATAACTCACTTCGATGTGTTCAGTCTTGTATGAGGATATATTTTAATACTAACACTGTAGAAGGTCTTCATTTTCAATAAAGACACCTGTTTTTTTTTTTTATTTCAACCTCCACCATTAAATTGCCATCTTTCATTTTTTTGACAGATTTTGGCTTAAACTGTCTAGATATTAAGTTTTCAATCAAGAAAGGAGACGATCTTGACAACGAGGTTCTTGTGATATTGACTAGGGAAATTCAAAAGACTGCTGCAATATTACAGGATATGGTTTCCAATCATGACTAAACAATTCAAAGATTTTGTGAAAAACAAGAAAACAACCTATAGTAGTGTTTTCAACATGTGTAGTGGAATATATGGCATTAGCAGTTGCATCAAGAAAGCAAACATCATGTTTAATTCAAATGAAAATGAGCAAGGAACTATTGTGATAATCAAGGTACCATCGACATTCAAAATATGTAAACATAAAGTACCACTTTATAGTAACTGAAATTTAAAATGATACAATAAAGTTGAACTATATTATCTGAGACTAAAACGTTGCAGATTCATTTACATAGTACAATACCGAACTTCTTGCTTACATTTTTCATTCCCCAAGTCTTTTCTTTACTGCTTTTTGAAAATAATAAAATTTAAAAATAAAAGATTAAAGAAAAAAAATAAAAGAAAAAAGATTAAAGTGCTTGTAGTAGATGATGATAATATAAAGAAAATAATTTAGAAACATTAACAGAAAAAAATAAATAAATAAAATAGAACAATCGTAAATTTTTATATGTATCTGGTTTGTATTTATTGACCCCATAGAAAGTAGGAGATAGAGAGGGGAAATGAGTGCATTTAATTGTGTTTCAGTTGAGGAATGACTGCAAAACATTCCAACCATGCCCCAAATTATAGACAACCCATACAAATGCATGCCAGGATTTCTTACCAAAAGGTTTTTTTATTTACTTAATATATAATGACCCACAAAAATCTGATTTTAAAGTGTTTTTTGTTTTTTTAAGAAGTGCTGGGTGGCCTCAAACTGTATGTATGCGTGCTCTCACACACACATCTCCCTGGGAAAGTGAAGCATCAGAGTAAAGGAGCTGGCATCAGTTCGAAACAAGATTTGAGCAAAACCAACTTGAACATCGGGATCAACTTCATGCAAATATTAAAGAAAGTTGGCAGCATGCTGTTCCTCCTATCAATGATTGTCTTATCTGCCACTGTGGCTTTTGTTGCATGCTGTCCATTTGCAGAAACATGTGACAGTTGATCTTCAACCATATATGCCATCTGTCTAAAAATTTGCAAAAAACACCTGCAGGTTTTAGGAGACATGTCCATAAAAGTTGGGTACCTCTTTATTTCACTGAACCCTCATTTGTTGTCCGCAACAGGAGAGTTCACTATGTGTGTGTATATATAATCACACATACACACAAGAATATCTTACCTTCGAGGTTTTGGAGGAGTTCCTTGCATTTCAGGCTTTCTCCATTCCACAAGGCCTGAAAACAAAAGTGAGAACTTAATACATGAACTAGATTTATTTTTTAATATTTTGATGTGGACTGATCAAAACTATTTGAGTATTTGGTGGGGGATTATTATTGGTTACAAAACAAATTTCACACAAGTTTTCCATCAAGCAAGATCACTGATGTAACAATAAAATGAATTAAATAAATCCAAAATACTTACTTAAATCCAGAATATAAATATCATTAAAACAATAAGGAAAATCCCAGCCACCAAAGACAACCATTTCTTCTTTTATTATTGTAGCTGAATGCCTGCCAAGAAATGAAAGCAAAAAGAACATTTGTTGAAGATTTTAATAAACTTCAATGTTAATTTATTAAATCATAATTACAACAGGAAATAAAAACATAGGACAGATATTTAAACAACTGGGAACAAATAGCCTGCATGCAGATAGTGAAGAAGTTCAATGACTACACACAAAATTTGAAAGAGAAACCAGACATACTGGGTTTATTCAACCTATACAGTGAGAAAATCCTAGCTAAAATACATGAATGATATGATGGCAGACTAATAAATTAAACTGAAAGAATTCTGAGACAAAGAAGCAAATGAAATTGTAAAGAAAGGACATCCCTCTCTATATATATAAAATCATAATTACATTTGTTTTTTTAATTAAAAATACACTGTGACATGGAAATTTCTAGGTTTCAAGATTTCTACCTCGTCATTAAGCAATGTAAATCATTGTGAAAATGATTTTCATTTAAATATAAGAAACAAAATGTTTGTTATTTATAGATATGGGAAGACATTGATTATATTATGCTGTATAATATTTATTGTATTGAGCACTTTTATAAAAAAAAGTAAATGCTGAAGAACTTGTAATTGTAAAACTGTTGGTTCTCTTCATCTGGAGATATATATATATATATATATATATCCTAATATTTTAGCTACATACTGGGAACATCAATATTAAGCCAGCACAGAAATTTAATTATCTGGGTAGTGTAGTAATAAATGAGAGAAAATTTATCACAAATTATGTCTTTCAGAAACAAAGACAAGACTATTAAGACAAAGGAAAATATTACTAACTATGTGCCCAACACAGAAGTATTAAGGAAAATAAGAAACATACAATATTAACTGAAAATTTGTGGGAATATAATGAAGAAAAATAGTCTAAATAATCTAAACACTAACAGGACATGCTGAAAGCAAGAGAAGCAGGAAGTGAAGGTGGGGATAGTGAGTAACCTATTTATAGAGTTTGTGTGAGTGAATGGCAGAACAGGGACAAAGAAAATGATAAGGGGTCAGAAATTACAACAAAAGACAGGAAGTTATGGAGAACCATGATTGTCCACATCCTGAAGGGACTTGACACATAAAAGAATAATAACAACCGATAACAAAAGGATAGCAAGAATGTTAAATTATTTTCTTTTTATTAAAAACACTTCTTTGTTTATTGGTCATTAAAAATTAAAATAATAGGATTGAGGTGTATCCTTGTTTTCAAGTCAACAAATTTGGAGTTTCATGAAACTTACTTTGTGCAAAAGGGATAAAAATGAAAGCAAAACAGAAATTAAGAAAGCATCATAAATGGTGTTAAAAAAGAAAAAACAAAAAAACAAAAAAAAAACACACCCTTACCCTGATCTGGCAGCTGGTTTCTCACCATTGACAAGTGGTGTATACCAGTTCCCCATGACAGGACTGAAAACATGAATTTCATTACTGCACCCATCAGGCTGAGGATCAGGATTAGGATAAATGCCCCCAAAGATCCAGATTTCATGTCTGTATAAACAGGCTGTGTGGTATGCCCGAGTCGGAGCTTTGCCCGTGACCTGCAAAATCAAATAGAAGAAAATACATCAAAAGTCTGAGCTACAGCAAGTAAGTCACCACTGAATAAAACACACTGAAAAGAAATGCTTTTTTTTTATTGATGTATCTAATTAACATTTTTATAAAATCATAACTGTTTTTCTGTTAATATATTTTACCAATTTTGAGACATTTGCATGACTTTTTAGTAGTAATATTTGCAAGGCCTATACAAGATGAAATGTTTTTGTTGATTGTTTATACTGTTTAATTTTGCAGAAAGAAATTTAAAATCCAACTACTATAAAAGCATGCCTTGTTAAAATTCTGGTCTTGAATCTTTTAGACGAATATTTAAAGCAAAAATGTCAAAATTTTTTTTTTTTTTTTTTACAAACTTTCAAAAAAGTTAGTATCAATAAAAATATCTACTCAAAAGAATGGATTCTCAAACATTTATAAAGACTAGAAAGCAATTTCACGGTTTTACTATTTAAATCTTCTGACGAATCTTAATTCTTCAGTTAATGATTGAATAAACCAATACAGAGTTCTAAAAAATAAAATATTTGTAGAAATTCCCCTACTGCATCATTAAGTATTTGAGCTTAACAACTTTAACAAAATGTTACGATAATAATCATAAATATAAATACAAGTGGTAGAAATGAAAAGATTTGAAAGTGAGATTTTCCATTTTATTGAAAAAGATGTTAAACACTTCTATTTTCCCTTCATTTTCACACTAAAATCAAGCAGTCTTTTTCCCTATTTTCAAACTATCAAAACAGAATAATCTATTATCTATGAGTTATTAGCAGGAGATGTTAAATATTTATCTTCCCTTATTTCATTCTTTCTAGCCAAGCCCTGTTTTTCATTTCTTAATAATAATTAAAAATAATTCCTCAGACAATGTTATTTCATTTATGTTAATTAGGTTTTTGATGATGACCTTAGTTGGTTTCCAGCGTTCAATACTGTGCAATTGAAAAATGGCACTTTTATTGGTAACCATCACTTCTTGGCCTTTTGGCTCAGAGAGAGGTTCAAATAATTTTAAGCCCAAGCACCAAGGGGCCTTCTCCACAGGCAGTACTTCTCCTTCAGGAGGCGAGTTAGATTTATTGCCTGGCACTGGAGGCATCTCCAAAAAGAGAAATGCAAAGGAGGCTTGGGTAACTTTTCTAGAGTATAGCCATTAACCCCACTTTAAACCTCAACTTTGTATCCCATTTGGTAGTGACTTTGGCACACTGAAAAATAAACTCTTCTCAGCCTTTTGGCCAAGATCAAAGTGTAGTATCTGTTTTTATCAGCTCGTGCATGCCCATTCATTCTCACAATCTCCCTACTTCCCTTTTTCATTCATTTCACTAAAACCAAATATAGTCTTTTCACTTTTTTCACACAATCCAAATGCAGTGTAGTCCATTATTTATGCGATACTGACAAGACATAACATTCATACTAACAAAGGCAAGAATGAGAACTGTTATAATAGGATTAGTTTGAGTTTGAATAGAGAAACTACCTTTATAAAAGGGCTCCAATGACAAAATTGGGTTCAGGAAAAAAAAAAAAAAAAAAAAGTTTTTTGATATCAAATTGCAATATCTTTTTTCTATAAAAAGGATATTCTGGAAATGTAAATTAATACCTTTACTAGTTGCCAAATTTTTTCATCCACATCCAAAGCATGAACATCATTAAACCATTTGAGGTTTTTGGAACCCCCATAAACATAGATACAACGAACTGTGGGATCATATGTAGCAGTATGACCCATGCGTAAATCTGGACGAGGTCCTTCAGATTTCGTTTCTAACGGTTTCCATTTGCGTGTCTCTGAAAAAAAAAAAAGAAAAAAAAAAAAGATATATATGTACATATATTATTCTTTTCTTAAATGGTAACTGGAATATATACCTATGTGACAAGTATTTTTATCTTGACTTTTATTGTCATAACATTAGTTTTTTTTACTCACAGAAGTAAAAGGTTAGAGAGGACAATTGTTGAAAATTGTCAGTTTGTCTACACTGAAAAGAATTCAGACTGTAGTCTATAATATATAAGGACATTACTTAAAAGCAGCTCACCCTTTTTGTGAAGCCTGCATTTTCAGTTATATGCTGTTAAAATTGGCTTCTAGACCAATAGCACATAAGACAGCAAATATTCTAATTTCTAAAGAATTTTGAATGATCATAACTTGGTGGCTAATTGAGCTACCAAAATAAATTTGGTACCATTGTTTGTTTTGCAAAAATCTATATGACTATATGAAAAGTTTTTAGATATGATGAAAATAAAATTTTGGTTTGGTAGACCTACTTATGTCTATCTTTCTATGATTTCTCACTTACATGTAGCATTACAGAGTTGGAGTAGAATGTTGTTGAAATCCTGGATCTTCCAAACTTTTAAAGGAATATTATCAAGTCTCACTGCTTTCTTATTTTGGTTTGTAAAACAGTTTCAAGTTCTGCATGTGTAATGTTTCTAAGTTTAATGTCAAGAGGATGTTCAATGATTTGCTTGATCCCAGTACCTAAATTGTCAGGTCCATTTCCCAAAAGATTTTTTTAAATAGTTTTGCCATCTATTCAATTTTTCAGCCTAACTATTGGCCATTAATTAAGATTTATTTGTTTAATTTCTGCCACTGTTCTCATTGAAGTTTTCCAAGCAAAAGCAGATTGTTTTTTGGCAGTAGCAGAGTTGATGAGCCAAATCTTTTCCTGAATATGTTCAGCTTGTTGATCTTTGTAAGAGTTCTCAAGCTGAATAAGCATTTCATTGAAGTCTTCAATAGATTTAAAGATGAGTTTGAATTTCTTATGACAGCCTTTTCTTTCAAATCAATTCCTTTACAATTCAATGCTAATTGATTCCAAAGGAATGTGTTGCCGATTTTAAGGTTTTAAGGGAATGATATCTGCTGCAACTTTTTTCATGAGAAGTGATAAAATTATTGTAAGTATTGAAAGATAGTTCCTCAGTATCTATTTGTGTTTAAAACTTATTTCTGACGGCAATGGTATACTCGTCTTTGAGAGGACTGTTTTTTTCTTAGAAGAGACTAGTCATATGGTGGGAAGCTAGAGTTAATAAGAAAAGGCAGTCTAAGGCTAACTTCAACAGCAACCCTATAACAATCATCATCTCCTACTATTCACCAACAAACTCTAGTGACAAAGAAAAGATGATGCTTTTCTATCAATGCCTCTATTGACTAGTCCCAAACCATACACAAATTTGCATATAATGTGACCTCCAACAGAAATGGGATCTTTCCCAAAGACTTTATACAGGAAAATAATTTTGAATGCCTATCCATTAAATTTCAAAAGAAAACGGACAAAAATGTTTAAAAAGAACAATGGACATTCACCCATACCAATGACACAAAGACCCAATTGGATCCCATCATGGTAAGCAAGTGAAAAACAGTGCAATGAATTGCAAAGCATTAAACACATTGTTTATGACATGGGCAAAATAGTATTTATTATAATTATTATTATATCAAGCAAAATTACTTAAAATATTATTACAATACATATAAAAAAAAGTTTTAAACAAACCTGGGTTTAAGGACCAGACAGAATCCTTATTAAGGATCTGTTTCTCTCCTTGCCCTCCGATAAGTATTGCTTTATTTGGACTAACCATGCTTAGAGTAGGACCCCAACGTTCACTTGGATGACAGCCTACAAAGCAATGTGAAGAAAAAGAAAAAAGAACTATTGTTTTCAAAATAATTTTACCAAGTCATATCTCAAGGAGAAATTGTGATAGTTCACTTTAGAAAGCCATTCAAATATTAGAAGTACACTGTAAAATATTTAAAACTCCATGTTAATTATATTCTGAGCTTTATATCAGTTTTTTCTGCTTTATATAATACGGGAAAATTCCTTATTTTATTCACAATCATTTGGGTAGTAGTGATATTACACATACTAGAGCAATGGGTAAAAAGCCAGATAGAGACTGTAGGGTTTGATACATTCACCCCCCCCCCCACACACACATGGTCATTAAGCATTCACGTGATAACTTAGTTCCCATGTAAACGCATGCCAATAAAAGCGGGGAACGTCATGTGGTACACTAGTTAGAATTCTGTCCTGGGAAAGAGCAGACATGTTTCCCTAACTCACACAAACACACGCGCACTGATTGCGGGTAGAAATTTTTATTTCTCACCAGCATGCACACACCACACTAAAAAACTCCAATTGGAATCAGACATTAACACTATGCACATTAACTTTCATTCAAACTGGACTTTACATAAAATAACTTTCTACCGAACATTTTACGTTTCTGTCCAGACAAAGGGAAAGAACTTTCTTTTCCTTACTTTTATGCATGCTCTCAACCCTATGTAACCTTTGTTAATATATTGTTTTTCTGGTTACTTTCGCCTTTTCGTGTTTCCTGATTTCCTGCATTAATTCATGACCCCAGTTACGTCGAGTCGACTCGTAAAACTAAATTAGTAATGGACGCTTCGCCCTCTACTAATGGTGACCACCGACGTGGGTCGATTTGACATAATTCAGTCCAGCATCGTTGGAAATGGGACTCAGCATTTCTTCTTCGTCTATCAACAAGAACTACTATTCAATGTCGTTAGCTCCCAACTTTTTCCACAGGACTCTACATAATATGGCGACCACACATATAACACTGCAGTTTAACAATGGCACACTAGACAGCACAACTGTCATTTCTCCTGGACTGTTTAGAAAAAGAGTGGCACAACGTCGATTTAAAGACGTTTTTTATCATTCAACGCAACGTCAACTTACTGACGCCTTTCCACACTCAACCAGACTAATAAGTGATCGAAAACAAATTCGAATTACCTATACTGGATAACGGGGACATCCAAAAACAATTCGACATTAAACCCAGATATCTTTTTAGTTCTTTCAAACATGCGTCGACACTTGGTATCAACACAAGCTTCAATCAACCACGTTGCAAATCAAAGTTTATTCCCAACTGTTAATTCTTCTAATGCCAACATAAATCCACCAACACAGCCAAACACGGAAATTCTTACAAATGCAAGCAACTCAACGTGGAGCATTGGAATAAATTAGAAGATTTTTAACAGCCATATCAACCACCGAGAATTTTCCAGAGCATGCCACATTCTGGCACTGACAGGGTTACACTGCTGCAAAATCCATAGTCATGCACACCGCAACTCAGACTCTTTTTCTCTTCAGCCTACGAGAGACAACCAAAAAAATTCACTTTCACAAATTCACTCGTAATTAATGACGACTTACAAACTTCAACTGAAGTGAGACCGATTTTTCTCTACATGTACACTGGTCAACGTAAAATTTTTCTCACTCTTCCATTTCACCATGTGCTTTTTGAGGATCCAATATGGCAGACCATCAGTCTAAACAGTCATGCGTTCCAGCAACTTTCTCCCACACCTATGAGTCATGTCCATGCCACCCACCTTTTTTTTTCAGCAACCAACCTTTTCTGTCATTTTGGCATGACTACTACTGCTACTACCACCATCATCATCAATGTAATCAAACCAACATATTCATGGACATATTGAAAAAAGTATTTTTAACATTTGTTTCAATCTAAGGGGGGGAGTATTTGTAGGGTTTGATGCATTCACACCCACACACATATGGTCATTCAGCGTTCACGTGATAACTTAGTTCCCGCATAAATGCATGCCAATAAAAGCAGGGAACGTCATGTGGTACACTAGTTAGAATTCTGTCCTGGGCAAGAGCAGACATGTTTCCCTAACTCACACAAACACACGCGCACTAATTGCGGGTAGCAATTAGTGGCGCAAATTTTTATTTCTCACCAGCATGCACACACACCACACTAAAAAACTCCAATTGGAATCAGACATTAACACTATGCACATTAACTTTCATTCAAACTGGACTTTACATTAAATAACTTTCTACCGAACATTTTACGTTTCTGTCCAGACAAAGGGAAAGAACTTTCTTTTCCTTACTTTTATGCATGCTCTCAACCCTATGTAACCTTTGTTAATATATTGTTTTTCTGGTTACTTTCACCTTTTCGTCTTATTGCCTGTTTTATTCAATGACCCCAGTTACACCGAGTCGACTCGTAAATCTAAATTAGTAACGGACGCTTTGTCCTCTACAGAGACAATTCCTCATCAGGTGATTTTAAAATTCAGAGTTATCCTTCTTCTAGATGGATTATCCTAGCAAGGCTAAAAAAAAAAAAAAAAAAAAAAAATTCTGCCCTGTCAGATGAAGATTGGAATTGGCATGAATTTAAGTGAAGAAACTTGGTTGGAATTTGAACTTGGCATGTTGATTCCACTTTTTGTACATTATTTTCTTGATGCAGATTAATTAACATCTTTCTGGACATTCAATTCTTAATTAGGTGTATTTGTTAGTAGTTTGTAATTATAGGAAATGTAAATTGAACTAATGTTTTGTCAAAGATTAGTCCAATTTTTTGTGGAGATGTGACAAGTTCACCTGATTACTGCTTAGAGTTGTCTACCTTGACTATGTCTTAATCTTTTTTTTTTATTGCTGTGATATTAATTTTAGAAAGTATTCTTGCTGCTAGTTGTGCCTCAATATGCCAGTTTGGTTCCAGCATGACCTATTTAAGTAGAAAGAGAAAAAAAAAAAAAAAAAAACTAGAAAAAGATAACAGGTTTGTTCTGACAAAGAATAAAACTATGTAATTCAGCAATTAGAAGATGTCTTTAGCTGAACAGATATAAAAAAAACAAATGCTTATCAAAAGCATTTGTTTTCTGAACTGGGTTATGCAGGGTTTCAAGAGAAGCTGTTTGAACATGTTTCGCTAGCAGAATAAAGGTGGTTCACTACAATATATATGGCAGTTCTTATCCATGAAGGCTATAACTGTTGGAATTAAGGAATGTAGAGTCTAAAATCTTCCCATGAAAATAATGACAGAGCAACGAGAGGCCTGTGATGTTTCATCTGTGATAAAAGTGTTGTAGGGTGGGAAATAATTCATCAATCATGAGTACACAAAGAGGCTGAAAAGTAAAAACTGGGAAGCTCTTGCCCATATAAGACAGCAGTATTCCATTTTTATCTGATCTGAGCCTTATAAAGTTAGAGGATAATTTCATAAAAAAAGAAAAGAGACCTCAAAAAGAAAAACAAAACAAACACACAAAAGAAAAATGATTAAAACAAGATAAGTTGCTAAAACAAACTGCAGACTCTGAAAAGGGGTCCCAGGGTTATTTGATTTCGAGTGTGATGGGTTAAAACTGCCATATACAACAAATCATATATAAACCAAATCGCGGTTAGATTTTTAACCCAAGTTTATCCTTTATTCCAAAGAATTCTTTTTTGTGTAACTCTCAGCTGTTGAAGGAATTTTTACTTCAGTTTGCTTCATCAGCTATCTTCTCACCCTCTGAGAAAAAAAAAAAAAAACCTGGCAGAGAAGTGAATGCTCATGAACAGCCAAATGCCATCTAAGTCAAATGGAACCATGCTACTATCACGATACCAACAACAAAATGAGCGACACATTAAAGAGTCAGGAGTCACTACATGGTACCCACAGTGGTATGAAGGAACTTGAAGATCAATGCAGATCATAGGGCTACATTATTGTTTTATTGACAAGGATCAACACACATGAAGTGACATTATTGGTTATCATTGACCAGGATTGATGTTAAGAGGGTTGTAAAAACAGTCTTGAAATTATGTCCTGGCCAAGTGAGAACATTTGAAGATTGATGCAGTGAAAATTGGGACATTTTTTAAAAATTTATAAAGATACCAGAAGTACTTAGTGTTATCTGGGATGAAATAACCTCTTGCATAAAAATGTAAACATTTTATAAATTTCTTTATTAACAGAAAAATACAGCATGCATTAATAAAAGCATAACAGTTCAAATACAATATTCTCATTATCTTAAAAAGTTTACTCTATTCCTAATATGTAAACACAAAAATTCAAATTCAGTATTCGGAAACTAGATAATCAAACAAAACAAAAACATAAAAATATGAAAATATAACAATTCAAATACAATTTTCTAATTATCTTCTAAAATTATTCTAATTTAAAGTATGTAAACACAGCAAATGAAATTCAATTTTCTAAATGGATTCAATATGACAACAGACTAAATAGTCAGCAAAATTGAAAATGATCATTGAAACTTCTCCCTGAAAGAACTTTCCTGATAAAGGGAAATCAAAATTATTTTTGCTTTTAACTCTTGAATATGCAAAATAAAAAAAAAGGAAAATGCATAATTCTTCATGTGTATGCCAGCAACTGAGAGGGTTTGTCCTTGGGATTTATTTATGGAAATTGCAAAGTTTAGTTTCCCTGAAAACTGCAATATCTTGGAAGGAATTGTTACATCAAATAGGACCAAAAGATATCTTTGGAACGAAAACATCTTACCACATCGTTACAAAATGATTACTTCAATAAGGTGTGCATCATTTTCTTAACGACAAGTCTGGTTTCATTACAGAGTTGTAGTGATTTAGATTTAATAACATTATTGGAGCACCAACTTTGAGATCTATTTTGCCCTGTTTTCTTTGCTCTTCAGTTTCAGCTTGTCTCTGGTGCTGCATTGAAATTCCCTTCCTAAAAATGATTTCTTAAGAGGCATTTTTCTTGAAAAGAGTCACTGCTACTTGATGAAGCAAAAGATGTTTATCCTTTGAAAGCTTGATAAGAAACGAAACTGCGGACATCGATTAATGGTCTTTTATACTTTCAATGTATAGAGAAAGTTTAGACTTGTTCAGACCAAAACAGACTTGTTCAAGAAATTACTACATCATATTTTTCCCATCGTAATGGCCATAATGTATTTTCAATAATGCCATAAAAAAAAAAAAAAATTTACTGGGACCTCATTTCTGAGTTGTTTTTTTTTGCACCAGCTGAAAGGCCAAACTCGAATATAACTTGAAAATTAAAAATTTGTTTTAACTACAATATACCTAAGTATACCATAATTATTTACAATTTTAATTCCAACCTAAACATTCCAGACCCTTTACTCATGAGGTAGTACAAAATCTAATTTAAAAAAAAAACAACAACCTAAAATCAAACCTGGTATTAAAAATTATTGTCTACCCATTTAAATAATATATGGTTCCACTATCTATCATACCCAGAAAAAATATTTTTCTTTAAAATTTAATTAAATACAATATTCCATTTATAACTTATACTCTAATATAACTTGTAAATTAAAAATTATTTTACTAAAGTTAATGACCTACACAATACTTATTTGGTTTTCTTAACTACAATATACTTTAATATATTATAATTATTTAATTCTAATTCCAACCTAAACATCCCAGCCCTTTACTCATGAAGTAATACAAAAAATTAAAATCCAAACTTGTGTTAAAAATTATTGTCTACCCATTTAAAGAATGTATATTTCCACTATGTATCTTACCTAGACAAAATTAAAAAGTGACATGTCTTCTTTTTGCAACCCAAATTTTCAACTCTATGGTTACCTAATTCTCATTTTTGATTGAACGATATTCACACACCTACAAACATATTCTCTACCTAACCCTTCTACAACTACTACCCTTTCAGTTTCTAAATAACCATGAATTCATTTTATATTTTCTAAAGAAATCATTTTCACAATATATTTTAGGCTATCACCTGAAGAAAGAACATTATTGTTCTAAAACATGAAAATTTTTGTGTAGTGATATAATGCTTTTATAAACCATTGTACTAAAAAAAATTTTACAATATTAAGCTCTACTTTGTATCGAGCAATCTTTATAAAAGTAAATGCTTGAACAGTGGGTTTTAATCTACCTGTTCTTTCACTTTCTTATAAAACACACACACACACACACCATAACACTGCTAGTCAGTCATCACTTTTTGATATTCCATAGACCTGAAAGGCTCCACACTACCTTATACTAGAGTAAAAAAACAATACAAGTATAGATAATATGGAAGTGGGGAAAGAAAATACAAAAGGCAAAGAAATCTTGAAAAAAGAAAAATGTAGTGAGGGACAATGATGATGATGGAAACATTAAAATGAACTGAACCGTGGCAGATGCTAATATTAGCCATTTTCCTACAAAGGAAACCTTTAGCATTCATTGACTGAGCAACCAATATTCTCCTCAGTTAAAACTTATAAAATCTTTCTATTAAAATTTAAATTAAAAATCTTTCATTAATGTTTAGAGTAAATAAATACATATAATTAATAAGTAATATAATAGACAAAAACTTATGGCACTGACTAACATCTGTGTGTTCAACTCCAGGTAAAAAGCCAAGATTGTGAATACTGATTTTGCAGGCAGGCAGACTAGCTTTCCCACTTGGCAGATCGCATCATGCCAAGTGTGATACGTATTGATGAAAAATCCAGCTAAGCCTGATTGAAAAAAAAACAAAACTGGGAAATTTAAGCCATCACTTCAAATCTTTATTCTGTACTTATTTTGTTTGGCTCTTACTACTACAACTAGTTTAATATTTAATTATTATTTGTATGCTCAAGGCACATCACTGCTGCTGCATCACTTCTATGACCCTAATGTGCTATGGGACTCGTGATCATAATAAAAATATGTTAAAGGAAGTTCAGCAACTTACTTCGGTCTGTCACATCTTTGCATATAGCAGGGCACTTTTTGTTTGTTTCTTTGTTCAGAACAATGGCAGATTTAGCAAATTCATTTTTCAATGTTCGAATTCGTTTTGGGCTTCTCTTTTTTGGTGTAGATCCAGAGTCAGGTGTAGCCTCAAAGCGAGCTTTTTTATTTTTACATTTCTGAGGTGGCTTTGGTGGAGAAGGTGTCTTGCATGTGTCTTTTATCTAGAACAGAAAAAAAAAAAAAGAATTAGGTTTGCAATGTGTAATTATAATTGAAATGCAGAAAGAATTTAAAATAGAAGAAACCAATCCTAATAAATTGTTAAATGCAATGAAAGATTTAAACCCCCAAACATTGCAGTCTCCCTAAGACTCACAAAACTGGTATTTCTATAAGCTCCATCATTTCAGGAATAAGCATTTATGACATTAAAAAAATGCTATTGTAATTAAAAGAGGAAATAATTTCCTAAGACGAAAGTGTCCAGAAAATGCTTTAATCATTAGTTCAGCCACAATAAATTCACATCTGGGTTCTTACTTTTCACCATTCTTGGCAGATTTTTTATTATCATAATGTGAGATATTTAAGTTACCCCCATTTTGCCTTACAATTTATATATATATATATATATATATATATATATATATATATATATATATATATATATTGGATATATGAAAGATTAGATTGTCATTGATTGGTGTTGACCTCAATGTCCACTTTCTTATTATAATCTACATATACTCTATCTCTGAGAACTTTTACCATATATATATATATATATATATATATATATATCTCAAAATATTTTTTTTTCTTTTTAGTCGCATATCAGCCTCTAGGGTTTTTTAATGTTGAAATGAAAATATTTTAAACATAATTTTATGGCTTCAAAATAAAATGTATTGTTGGTCATTTTGCTATAAAATGCACTGCTAGTCATTTTGCTTTAAAATTGTATTGTTATTAATTTTATTACAAATATGTATTTTTATACTTTCACAGTGTTTGGTTTGGGGGGGTCACTATTTACTCATAGCTTAGACTCTAACAGGTGCTATAACCCTGGGTCAAGGTAAACTTGGAAACAGCAACAATTAAGGGGTGGTTCCTCACTCCTCAAAATGCTCACTCCTGATCATAGGCTTTACTGCTGGTTGTAGTTTGTTGTCATAGCCAAAACTACCCAGAAATATAGTGTAAAACTATAAATGTATATATAAATTCTTAGACCATGATGAGCAGTATTATGTAAAATTGTGCAGTATTTTCTTTTTAAAACAATGTTTCCCCTGTACAAGACTCGGGAGACATTCAAGGTAGAGATTACAGAGTAAAAAGAATAGTTCATGTGAATATATGGAGAAGGTAACATTTAGCCTTAGACTTAAACATGTTAAGATTGCAGTGATCAGGGAAGCATACTTTTAGGAGTCTGTTCCACAGAGCAGGGTTTTGTGGGAAGACGCTTGAGTGAAATTTACATCTCACCAATGGAACATGTGGGGAATGAAGGTGATTCACTACAATGTGAATTGCATGGTGGGACTTAGCCATGAAGGTAAGAAACAGTAGAACTAAGAAATATAGTTCATCTGAACATTTTCGATGGAAATAGTGAGAACAGCAAGGTTTGTGACATTTCATTTATGAGACAAGAGTTGTAGGGTAGGAAATAATTCATTACCTACAAGGATGCGGAAAGGCTTTTGGACTGTCAAGAGTGGGAAGTGAAGACTGGAAAGCTCTTGCCTATATATGACAGCAGTACTTGATTTTCAGCCTGATCCATTATATGTACAATGTTCCAGTAAGTGCTCAAAGCACAGGACCACCCTGAGGAAACATCTACTCATCATGATTAGTGATAGTGCTGTCTGATCAATGATGATAATGTCTGCTAATGTTTAATTTTAGAGGCATTGAATGTGACCAGCCAGTCTTTATCCCACTGAACTAAGTCAAAGGAAAAATCAGATACTAAGCTGTGGTCATCTAGAGTTTTGAAGCTGCACCCATATATCGTTGCACGATCAGCATAGATATCTACATAAGATCAAAGCATATTCTTAAGCAGATCAATTACATAAGAGGGTTGGACTAATAAGTGCATCTTGGGTGATGTCTGCATTGATCACTAGGTCCTCAAGTTGGTCAAAGGAGATAAGACTAATGAATGTTTATTGATTTGAAAGATTGACAGAAAATGGCAAGTCTGGGATTGATAGATATGATACTGCAAATTCTAGATGTAGATAAAAGAGAAAAGAAATCAAAGAAAAATATCAAATTAAGTTAACTGATGCTAACAGTATATTGCTATTATAAGTAATAATATTTATTCAAGGGTTTATCAAGCAACATTATTACCCAACGTTTTTACTAAACTCTAGAGTAAATTAAATGTATTTCTGGTTATATGCACACACAAATCCTGTAGACATCATAAGGAATATGAGGCCACAGCAGTCAGCATGTGAATCAATGCTGCTGTTTCCATAGCAACCATTAGATTTTTTTTACAAGATCAAATTACTAGCCGTATGCTCAACCAATTCTGAACCCAGAGTTGTCTTGCTCCTAGGCTGGTTATCAATTACAGCTTAAAAAAAAAAGAGCTTTCCCTACTATTTAATGCAGAGCTGGTGGGGAGAAAAGAAAGATGGATTTATATATTTCCCAAAGGTAAATGAATGCAGTAAACACGACTGGAATTTGAACTTGGATCTCTGATTTCTCATTCCAAGTTGCTATCCATTTGGTTCATATAAACTCATTTTCCTTTTGGATAAATCACTACTCCAAAATCTTTTGGTAGGTCACTCATCTAGTTACCAAACAGACTATGTTGCTCAACTTCGGTGACTGTATGAGAACCGGCATTTCAATGCCATACAGCCACAAGCTCCCCTTATCAAGAAAGTAAAAAGAATGAATGTAAAAGTAGTTGTTTTCTTTGAACTTACATGAGGAGTCTTTAAGGTATCAACAGTGTTTTCCTTCTGATCAGCACCATTCTCATCTTCAATATCAGTTACACTAGCATTGATTTTCATTAGTATCTCAGTGTCTTTCAGTGGGGCCTCAAGTTCAGACTCAGTTTTTGTTTTTCTTTTTTTTGGAGTTTGTTCTGACTGGGTTTTTGTCTCCTTATCATTCAACAATATTGTTCTTTCTAAATTTTCCTCTGTAGGTTGGTTATCAAAACTAACAGACAGTTTTCTTTTGTTTAGGGGTGTTCCACTCTCTTTTAGAATGCCTTTTTCTTTGTTCATGCCTGCAAAATCAAGCGACCTAAATTGTAGAGTTGTTTGCTTTGTCTTCACCATGCTCTTGGAAATTTGGAATTTTGCTGCATTCTTCTTTGGCAGTACTTTTTTATTTTCATTTTTTAGCAGAGTCAATTTGATTACTTGGGAGATACTTGCAGTTCTTTTCTGTGGACTCTCACTTTTATTGTCACAGTTTGAGGCTGATCTGCTTTCTGGTAAATCCCTGCTTTTTGATTCTTTTTTCTCAAATGAGACATTCTGTTTCTTCTCATTTTCATTGACAATGTTACTGCTTTTACTAATATTTATGCTTTTGCTGCGAGAATCATTTACGTTATTTTGGGCAGCTGGTGAGGGCTTGCTTTGCTTGATGTCTTTCTTTTTCTTGGTGCCAGTTTTGCTCTCCTGGATTTTATTGTAAACTTTTTTCAAAGTGGATTTCTTTGATTTCACCAATTTCTTACTTTTTCTTTCTGTCTTACTTACATTTTTCTTCTTGTTTATTTTCACCTTTAATGTCTTTTTATTGCCATCTGTTTGCAACAAGTCTTTGTCTTTAGACCTCGTTTCTTTATTAACAATTTGTCCCTTGCATTCCTCTTTGGCACTCTGATCCTTCTTGTTCTTTTGTGAAGAACTTTGAAGTAATTTTGTTTTGCCAACAATTTTACTGGTGCCTGCCTTTGGGACATTTTCTTTAACTTCCTTCATTTGTGAACCTATGATTTGAGATTTGTAATCTGTCAAATTGGTGGAGTTTTTTGTTCCTGCATTCTTGCAACCTTTGCTTTTCTTTTCCTCATAACCTGAAATCAAGTTGGAATCATCACTTTTATTACAACTATTTTCACAAGTCTTCTTTATTTCTTCAGGATTTCTCAAATTTTCAACTTCTTTCAAGTTTCGATCTTTTCTTAGAGATGTTTTTGCTTGACCACTCTCAAGAATTCTTCTATTTTTCCTTTTTGTCTCACATCCAATTGTTTCCTTTTTCTGTTTGAGATCATTCTTATCATGAGAATTTTTCATTTTAGTTTTTTCTGAAGATTCTGGTTTGGTTGCTTCTTTTTGCTGTTGTGGCTCCTTTGAATCAGCAGAAACATTTCTGCTTTCTTGGTTTTTCTCGGTTGATATGTCTGAAGGATATGTGTTAATAGCTTTCACTTGCAAACGAGCTTGAATTGTTTTCTTTTTGGATAAAGAAGAATCAAGATTAAGTTCTTTCATGATGGATCTGAAAAAGAAAAATACAAAAATATCAGAACAATAAGAAAACTTTTTGTTTATTTTATTTTTATCCTGTAACAATTGCACCCCCTCAGGACATTTTGACACAAATATTTTTGTAATAGCATTTGTCAGTTTTTCAGAAATTGGTAATTTAATAAGAGACAAATAAAAATTCACCCACAAATCTTTTTTATATTTTGGCAAGCACAGAAAACTGGAAGAAATAATTTTTAGAAGTCATAAAAATAAATAACACAAAAGAAGAATTCCTACAAAAAATAGTGATGTGATTAATTAAGCCTATATTCAAATAAGTTATAATTGTTTAATTAATATTTTGATTTAATATTCATCATTTTAATTAAAATTAATATTTTTTTTAAAAATCATCTCACCCCAAGCAAGGCATTCCACTGCCACTATTGCGCATGGGGCTACATAGGGGAAGGTAAAGAGAAGGAGTGGTTAGACATAGGGAAGGAGGAAGGTGACAGATGAGTAATGATACCGAGGATGAGGGTTGGGCAGATGGGAAGAGTGTTTGATAGAATGGGAGCAGGTTAGTGTGTTAAGAGGTGTCTATTGACCTTACATTTAAACTCCTGGAGATTGTAGCTGTCGGGGAAGCAATCGTGTGGAAGGGAATTCCACAGTCGGGAAGTGCGAGGAAAGAAACTGTTGGAGTAGAAGTTGTGGTTGCATTTTATCGGTTTCACTGTAAAAGGGTGGGGTCTAGTTGCTAATCTAGTATCTTGTGCAAATTTGTATTTAGGGGGAGGCACCAGTGATCTAAGTTCATCGGAGCAGAAGCCGTGAAAGTATTTATAGAAGAGACACAGGGAAGCCACGTCGCGCTGGTGGGAGAGAGATTGCAGGCGGTCTGCCAAGTCAGTATCTATCACATTAGAGACCCTCCTCTGAACCTTGTCGAAAAGCCCGAGGAGAATAGCAGGGGCACCTGACCAGATATGGCAGCAGTATTCAATGCACGGGCGGATGGTAGATTTATATATGTGCAGGATAGATTTAGACGGAAAAAACTTCCGGGCCCTACACAGAGAACTGACTTTCATAGCAGCGGATTTAGCAATGGATTCGATATAGTCATACCATTTGAGGTCCACTGAAAGTGTGACACCAAGGAGGCGTAGTGTTTTACTCTCTGGGAGGCAAACCTGGTCCATGCTAATGGGAAGTAGGTGAGATTGTCAATGATGGTTAATTGAGAGTAGCTTCGTTTTAGAAGCATTAAAATTTACTAGCCATTTCTTACCCCAGTCCACTATGGATTGGAGGTCTTTTTCAATCTCGGCTGCGAGGTTAGCTTTGATGCCTACACCAGATTTTTGTAGGAGGCAAGAGTAAACTGTGGTGTCATCGGCATACAAACCTACTTGGGCTCTTATGGAATCAGGGAGATCATTAATGTATATCAGGAAGAGTGTAGGACCTAAGATGGAGCCTTGGGGGACACCTGCGTTTGTATGGTAGTTCTGGGAGGCATGTCCGTTTAATACTACCTTCATTGTGCGGTTAGAGAGGAATGACTGGATTAGTTGAAACAAATGTCCAGTTATACCATAGCTCTGCAGTTTACATAGAAGGCCAGCATGCCAAACTCTGTCGAACGCCTTAGATATATCCAATGCAACGGTTCGAGCTTTGCCATTCCTGTCAAGTGCCTGGTATATGTATTCAGTGATGGTCGTTAGTATATCAGCAGTAGACCTGGTGAAGCGGAAACCATATTGCTTGTCCGAGAGGAGCCTGTGTGCTGTGAGATGCTGAACCACCTCGGCATTGATAATGGCTTCGAACACTTTGCCAAAGATCGGAAGAAGGCTGATAGGGTGGTAATTTGAAGGGTCCGAGGGTTCTCCAGTGTTTTTAAATATAGGAACTACAGAGGAAGATTTCCAACAGGCAGGAAAGCAGGAAGCAGATAGGCAGAGGTTGTAGAGCTTAGAAAGGACAGAGGAGAGTTCAGGGGCACATTTCTTTAAGACTATGGTTGGGATTCCGTCACCACCGCTCGCTTTGTGAGTATTTAAACTCAATATTTATATGAACTGCTATTAAATAGCATTAATCTAGATGATTCTGGCTCTTGAAATTAAAATTGTCATTTTACCATAATACCAATAAATCATTAACATTCCAAGCTTTGTTCAGACAAGTAGATTTCTTTGTGTTGTTAATGTTGTTACCATATTTTAGTTCTTCAGTTGAGTATAATTCATAAAGGAAAGAAAAAGGACTTTTTGGGGTGGGTGAGTAGAGGAACACTACTTAAGTAGGATTTTGTTTATTTGCTCTTTGTTTTTTCTTTTTGGATTTCAATTTGGTTTTGGATCTTTGTCAGCAATTTGCTGTGGAGTTGTGGCGAAACTTCGCCACAAAGTTGTAGTGACTGGTTTGTGCTGGAAGTAAGATAAGGAACACAAAGGTAAGTTCAAAACAGTGTATTAGTATAACAAGAAACAAGATATTCAAAAGAAGTGTTAATAAATAGTAATATAGAAATAAGTAATATAGCAATAGTAAGTCTGAAGGTATTACGCTGCCTAACTAGTGGCTGTCGTTAACTGCTCTACTTAACTGCTTGCAATGGATTCTGTTGACTGCTCTCAAGAAGTCATGAAGGTAATCATATGTAGCAAGAGGAAAAGTTCATTCCTTGTAAGAGGGTACCATAACAGTTTCATATTGAGATTTGATTGGTTTTTGTTTTGTCAATTTTCTGTTGATGGAATTTTTCATTTGAGAAGGTTTTGAGTATTTTGGCATTGAGAGGTTGTTGTCAGTGAATTTTGTGTTGGATTTATATTGGATAGTTTTGGTTCAGTGGTAGGGGTTGTTTCCAAGTTTACAATTGGTTTTAAATATGTTTCTTCTTAAATTAAAAATGTTAGTTCTTGTGTTTCATGTAATTTGTTTGATATTAGATTTTCATAGATATAACTTGATGTTGCTTAGGTCATTTTTGCATATGATGGTGTACGGGAGTTTGTTTCTGAGTAGGGAATTTCTTTTTTGGTGCATTTAATTTTTCATGTATCCTTTTTCCAGGTTTCACAGTAGCCTTATTTGTTTACAATTAATGTATTTGGTTTCATTTGGGCATGTGATCTGTGAGGTTAGGATCATTTCCTCATATTTTCCACATACCAACTTCTTGTACATTTATTATTACCATGTCCAAATCTTTGGCAATTGAAACACCTTAATGGGTTTGGAATATATACTTCTATGTTGGAAACTGTATAGCTATTTTTTTTTTCCTTTGGTGGTTCTAGTGCATCAAAAGTAATTATATACAGTGGGGGGAAATAAGTGTTTGTACAACAAAAAATTGATTGTTAATCACATTTCTAGCTAATGAAAAACACAAATAACAATGTTATACATGTATTTTGGGACATAGAATTAGAATATTAAAAAAAATACATGCACTTTCATGTTTTGTGGGGGTTGAAAAAGTGTTTGTACAGTATCAAGTTTGCATTATAAAGCAGTAGATTTTGGTTAAACTTCAGAGTAGAATATTGTAGATTGTTTTCAGTAACTCTAGTCAACCTTCAGCTGAAAACCAGGACATTCTGTAATCACTACTTACAGAAAGCAGTTCCAATTATGGATGGATGTAAGGAATTGACTAATGCACAAAAAGAACTGGTTGTTAAACTGTGGAAAGATCTCCAGTGACCGAACATTCTACTTACTACAATTAATTCATTAAAAGATTTAAAAGACGTTATACTGTTGAGAACAAATGCAGATCAGGTGCTCCTAGGAAGATCTCTCCAAGATTATGGAGAAAGATAGGGCGATAGATCTAAAAAAATCCAATTGCCACCCAAGAAAATCTACAGAATGATTTGCGTTTATCAGGAGTTCACTTAACTAAGCAAAGAATAAGTAATGAACTACACAGAGGCAGTCTAAAGTCGTGCACACCAAGGAAGACACTGCTTCTTTTGAAACAGCACATATGCTAGGTTCAAATTTGCAAAGGAGCATAAAGATAAGCCAAATTCTTATTGGGAAAGAGTTTTATGGACAGATGAAGCTAAGATTAGTCATAATTCTCAGAATCATGTATAGAGGAAAGATAGTGAAGCATATGCACCAAAGAACACAATACCAACTGTCGAATTTGGTGGCAGTAGTACCATGGTTTTGGGTTGCTTTTCTGCAAGAGGTGTTGGTAAATTGTCAATTATAGATGGCAAAATGAACGTAGAAAAATATCAACAAATACTAAGGAAAAATTTAGTTTCTCTGTAGAGAGCCTTGGGGTTCCTCCTGATTAGATTTTCCAGCAAGACAATGATCCCAAGCATACTGCTAGAACTACGAAGAAGTGGCTTGTTGAAAACAACTGACTTCTTACAATGGTCAAGTCAGTCCCCAGATTGTAATCCAATAGAGAATTTGTGGCGATATTTGAAAACTAAAATCTGGGAAAAAGGTCCAACAAACATTACATATCTGAAGATAATTTGCCAGGAAGAAATGGAGCAAAATACATGCGAATCATTAATTAAGAGATTGATTGCTGTTGAAATTAATAAAGGCTTTGCTATAAAGTATTAAATCGAGATAACTTGTTTTTTTTCCTGCTGTACCATTATTTTTTTCACCCTTGAAAATTAAGTTTTGCAATATTTTCTTAAACATTGAATATCATTTAGTTTCATATGCATATATTGGCAGTATGCAATCTTATACAGTAAAGTTATTCTCATTTTGTTCAGATAATACACTACAAGTAAAAATATTAAATATTTTCATGTGCACAAACACTTTTTCACCCCACCCCACTGTAAGTGTTGATATCTATAATTGTATTTTTTTTTTAATGGATACTCTTATGTCTCTAATATTTTGTTTTTTTGATAAAATTTTTGTTCTTAATTTTCTCCAGTGTACACAGTGAGAGTTCAGTGTTTCTTTAAAAATTACTGTGGGTAGACTCTTACCTTTATATCATAAAATTTGGTCTTCTTCAGCATCATGTTTTCATTTGACTTGTATCAGTAACATATTATTTCAAGTTTAACTGTTTTTGGAGTTATTTGAGATGCTAAGTTTTCTATTACAAAAAAAAGATGACAACTTTATTATTAGTTTGTCTTCTATTGGCTTTATTAATATGAGTTTCAAAATTTTTTTCCTTTGATTCATTTTCTGTGTCACTTTCTGTGTCTTTAACACTGTGTAGTCATAACTATTGTGTGTGTTGATAATTATTATTATCATTCTTTATTTATACTCCCTACCAATCTTGGAGCCTCATATAGGGAAAATGATGAGTAGGGGTAAATCCCATTTGCCTCATTCCTCCATGGCTACATGACTGTTATACTCAAATGAGGGCTCCAAGCATGTTATATCTGAGATTGCTCACCCAAGTATACACTTTCCGCAGAGGTTGAAACATACTTTTGTTCCCAGTCTGACTGACCCTATAGCCACTGCTTGCTAAGTCAGTTTAATGTTTGATATGGCAAATGTGAGAGCATTTTTTTTTTTTGCTTTGTTAGTCTGACTTAGGACTCAATGTGACCAGCCGGTTGGTTGGAATTTAAAAATACATGTATAGCCCAACTTCTAAAATTCTCAACTACCAGGATTCTATCCTCAAGCAACATGGATCACCACTCATGGCAAACAGGTGGCTTTTTTGGGGGACATTTACCCTCAGCAGAGGAGCAGTCAGCATATTCTGAAGCCTCGCTGACAGGGTGTATTTTTAATTAAAGAACAAAAATTTACACATAAATTGATTTATTTGCTTATTCTTCATTGAAAATAAATAACTATGAACCTCAAATATTTGTGAATGTGCTCCCGAAAAATATATAGAAATAAGTTATGGAAAAGTAAATAAAAAAGTTTAAAATGTAAATTATATATATATAAAAATGCAGATATCAACAATGTTAGCATATTTTCAAACTTGACATTTGTAAATAACAGCTAAGTAACTTGACCAGAAGCAAATGACTCTTCACAGTCAGGAATCAATTTGACACTGTAACAACATTATAAACAAGATCTAAATTGATAATGAATCAATATTTTTCAATTCTGACAAGTGTTGTGGCCTAAGGAAAGTTTAAAAGATGTTATTCTGTAAAAGTTTTTCCTTTATTTTTTATGAATGGAACAGTCTAAGTAATGACTTTTGTATAGTAGCCAAATATCATGTAGGAAAGATTGGGATGAACTGCTCAGTGTGAACTAGACGTGTTTCCCCTGAATGTATTTATATCAAGGTGATCATAGTTAAGGATCACCTTGATTTGTATCAAATTGATAGCGTAAGAAAAATACTTCTGATTCCTTGATCTGTAACTCCTATCTTCCAGTAAGTGTCAGTCACAATGATTTAACTAATCAATCTGTACACATAACATTTTTTTTATTTCCATATATTTTAACTAGTACAGTTTAGCTTTAACATTTGGCTCATTAAGCAATGTCGCATTAATAATGCCAATATCCTATTTCGTTTTACATAAAATTATTGCAACATCATATTACGAAAGAATTATCATATTACAGAAAGAAATACTGTATATTTTATTAGTAAAGGAAATGCTGCATATTTTATTACTTGTTGAATCATGTGAGAAACACGGCTCTTATTATGGTATAGATTCTTCTTCAAGACGTAGGTGATCATAGCCTTCCACATTTTATTTGTTGTAGCTCTTTATACTCCTTGTTACTCTTCCCAAACCCTCTTCTGTGATCCATTTGCTCAAGTTCATCAAATATGTCACATATTGCTTTCCCGTGTTTCTCTTTCCCTGTGTCCTGTGAGTATCAGGTTCTCCAAGCCCTTTCTAATTACATGTTCCAGAAACTTCAGTTGCTTTTTCCTGATGTTAAGTAACAGTTTCTTTTGTTTTCCATCTTCTCCAAAACCTTGTTGTTGCTCACATGTTTGGTTGGTTAGTTGGTTGGGTTTTATGGCATATCGACCTCTGTGGGTCATTTAATGCCAAATCATTTGTTGTATCACATCTTTTTTGGTTCATTATCCCAAGATTATTTCTTTTAAACATTTGTTGGATCAAATCAATTTTACTTAAATTATCCATTGGTTTGGATCAAGTTACTTTAAAACATTCATTGCATTAAGTCTTGCTCTTTGCATCATATATCTTTGGGTTTGGTTAGTGTTATATTTTCTTGTATATATTTACTTTTTTCAGAAAGGTTATAATAGTATTGGGGTTTGTTTCTGCAAGTAGTTCTTTCAGCCTGTTGGCATTGTAGTAAGTCTGGCGTATATGGGAAGGATTGCCACAATCCACTAGGAAGTGCTTCACAGTATAGGATCACATGTTTTGGTATTCCCAGCATTCTTTTGTAGAACCACATTTCAGTTGCTTTAAGTCTTTCCTTCATCTTTGATGAGATTATCCAGCATTCACTGCCATATTGAAGGACAAACATCACATAACAATCCAATACTTTCTTCTTTGTCTCTAGCAAAATTTTCCTGTCTCAGTACTCTACTCAGCTTTTGGAATGCATCCTTGGTCATGCCACTATGCCTTCAGATTTCAGTGTTGCACTTTCCATCCTCTGTTAAAACATTTCTCAGGTGTTTAAATTTCTCTACTTGTTTGATTTTTGTATTCTTGGCCTGTAGTTGACATTTTGGGCTCCTCTTTTTTACTGATGACCATGCATTCAGTTTTCTTGTAGTTTATATGTAGTCCTGTTTTTCTGCTTTAGCTACCTTTTGTAGGAGGTCTTGTAGTTTCGTTTCTATGTCTGCTATCAGCACTATCGTCTGCATATCTTATATTGTTCAGGTTGTGGCTGCCAATGACAAGTCCTGGCAGTACTTCTCGAACTCTCAGTATAGATAATCAATATACAATAGCAGTAATATAATTTATGTCCAATCTTACAGTACCTTCCCCCACAGATGTAATGTTGCATGCCTATCACTACTTCTGTGGCAAATATTCAGATGAAATACATTCCTCCGTGCCATCAAAACCTGTCTTCCTAAGTCCACAGGGTTGAATTATCCTCATTTTCCACCTATTCCTTTGGTAAAAAGGATGTTCCACTCAAAAAGCTTCTTCCTAAAAATTGCTACTTTGTAGATGGTTCTCTAAACACTAAAATCTTAAGCTCTTCAATCATTATCTATCCTCCTCATCCTTATAATCTTTTATGTTAATATCACATACTTGTACCTTGAGTGGCTCTTGGGTGAACTTTAAAAAAAACTTTAGTCCTCTTCATAATTTATTATTTTTTTATCCTTTCCTTTTTAATTTGCCATTTGAATACCATCAGAAGTAAACTGAATAAAACTGATTATGAGTTAAAAGTGAAAAATTAATTCATTACTTCTTTTAGTTTGTAGATGACATTACAAGACAGATTTATATTGTATAAAATTGATTACATAGGTTAAAGGGGAAAAAAATTTCATTTACTTGTTAGTTTTGCTGAGAACACCAAACTCTTGGCAGTGTTTGTTAACAATCAAATTTGCTTCCAGATGTAAATTCTCAGTAGAATCTAGCCATTTCCCTTGGCTAAAAAGAACCAAAAACCTGGGAGGAGGTTCCTTCAGAACAAAACTATGAGTGAAACCATCTTTAGACCTGAAAAAAAAAAAAAAATAAATAAATAAATAAATAAATTCACAAATAAGGGAGATAATGAAAAAAAGCAAATTGTTTTTTTTGTTTTTTGTTTTTTTTTGGATAACCTCTTACAAAAAAGAAAAAAGAAAAAAAAGAGGACCTCTTTAAAAGTTAGTGTTCAGCAGCAGAAGCACTCATGAAAATTTCAGTTTTCCTCTTCAAATTTCCTGGTAAATCATTCTTAATGCAAGGATTGAACAAGTCCCTTTCCAGCCAACTTTAATCTTCAAAAATTCAAATGAAATGGGAATCTCTCTACTAACCTCCTTTTCTCACTCTTTAGCAATGTTTTTGCTTCTAATTCTTACACACTCAGTAGCTCTTTGTGTCTCAGTGGCTTTACTGCCTTGCATGAGGTGAACTATATATATATATATATATATATATATATATATATATATATATGCACATATAAATTTAGTACATTGAGGCAGCAGATAATTTTCTAAACATATGCTGTTAAATTTAAGACAATGAATGTTATGTTTAATCATGAGCCGTTCTAAACATCGTATTTTGGCTTTAATTTCAGGTGAAAATAAAGACAAAAATTCTCCAACATTTTATTAAGTTGGTTCTAAGCTTTTGGCTCACATGAGCCATCTTCAGAGAGGTTACAGGGACGTTAATATAACATCATCCACCATCAAAGACGATTTTATCTTGTGTTGACATAAAACTTTGCTAAGCAACAATAAGTTACCAAATAGCAAACACAGTTCATAAATTTGTAATGTGGTTCTATGACGTTACACTGCGTGAGAGCTCGAAAATGTTAACAGAACCTTATATTTAAATGCAATGTAATGTGTTATGACCAGATTTAAACATGATTTTATTAAGTGTGGGTTGTTTTAATTTAATATAGATGGCCTCCAATATCTGAAGGTTCTTTTTACTGTGTGGATGAGTGAGTATTATTGTATAGTTGACTAAAATCTGTCTGATATTACCTACATGGCCATGTTTTTCTAAGAAATGTTGTTTAATTGAACTCTGATCAGATAGGTGACAGGTAAGTTTATGGGAGAGTGTGGTTGTAGTAAAACCAATATATGTAGTGGGTTTATTATTAGTATCAGGGATACAGTCTCTGAATGGGCATGCAAATTGATACACTACATTGGTTGTCTGTTGAGGATTTAGTTGTCTGGTTGTAGGGTTATTAGAGACTATGACGTCAATTGTTTTAAATGTTTTATAATATATGATGAGTTTAATTTGATTATTATTATTTATTGGCTTAGAATCAACTTAATAAAAAATTATCCAAATGTTGGAGAATTTTTGTCTTTATTTTCACTTGAAATTAAAGCCAAAATACGATGTTTAGAACAGCTCATGATTAAACATAGACATTCATTGTCTCTTATATTTAACAGTATATGCTTAGAAGAAAAAAATAAGATAAAATAATATATACACACACAACTTCAACATGCCCCAGAATGAGACTTGCTGTAACTTTTAAAGATTTAGAGACTTATCTGCTGCTACTATACCATGAACAGGTATTTATCTGCAGAGGACAGGTAAGCTATTAAAGAGAATGATGTACATGCAAACTAAGGAATAAATAACATAATAGGATTATACAAAACTTGTCACTCAACAAACCAAGTCTCAAACTATATTCATACTGACAAAGGTACCAGCATTTTCCTGATTAGTAAATATTAATAATACTTGTTGATACTAGCAGAAAAAAGTTTCAGAAAGTTATTAAAATAAAGAATCCAAAGTTGAATAGTCTTCAATTTTAAATTGTAAGATTTAACTGATTCATATTCTACACTGAGATTAACCTTGCACAAATGTTTCTGCAAGAACCAGGGTATCATAATGTACAATTGCAATAATGTAATCATTTAAAAATTGAATTGAAATATAAAAATTTTTCAGTCATTAAGGTCTTTGATACAAAGAGTTCATGCATAGTTGAAAGCATGCAAAAAAACAAACAAAAAACAACTTTGGGTAGTTCTAACCAATGACCTATTTTTACCAATATAAAAACAAAAGTTTTAACATTAACTTGCTTTCATTTATTAGGTATTAAATTACATTACTTAGCATCTTCCATGTTTTACCTTGATGTTCAGTCAGTCTGAAGTGTATGTGTGTGTGTGTGTGTATATATATATATATATATATTTTTTTTTTTTTAAAAAGGAACATTATTTATTAAGAAAGATACAAAAGTAGCTCAATTAAAAAGGGAAAATAAAAATATAAAAGAGGGATTTAAGACATCTTTCGGCCGACATGTCTTCAGAAACAAATCATCGGCAAACCCAACGCCGAATTAAGGAATATTAAACAATTGTTAATGGTTAATGGGTACCCCGAAAGTGTGTTATTGGCAGTCATTGGACAAAAGGTTAACAAGTTTAATGAACCAAGGAAATTTGGCCCTCCCAGGTATCCTATTTAAGACTCTTTTGGATAAGTCCTGAGGATCAGATATTTTCTGATAGAATTGTTAATTCCATCACGCATTGTTTTAGCACTGTCATTGTTCGGAACATCTTTATTACAATAACTGCCCTCCCCCACCATAAAGATGTCTTGCCTATCAATCAGCAAAGTCTAATTGTTTACCAGTACAAGTGTTGTTGCGAGACCAACTACGTAGGCAAGACCATTCAGCATTTGGAAGGTAAGGATAGCTCCACACGTGCCGATTAGAGTCCACAGACATGAACCAATAACATCTGGGCAGTTGCAAACTCATGAGTCAGCAATTGGCAAGCATCTATTAAATTCAATTGACTGCAGGACACATTATTCCCCAGATTTCTTCTGTCTTGCACAGAGCTAGGACAAGACTCCATCTAGACATCTGGAGTCTCTGACCATCAATATACAACGTCCTGTCCTGTGCAGACAGAGATAATTGGAATTCAAATTGTAACTCTTTGGGGAAACTACCACCCAACAGGTAATGTGTTTTTTTTTTTAAATCTTGTGCTTTTACCTCCGACGTTGTTCAAAAATTTTTCTTGACAACTTCTTTGTTTTAATTGCCAACAATTTGTTTCTGAAGACATGTCAGCTGAAAAGTGTATTAAATCCCCCTCTTATTTTTGTTATTTTCCTTTTTTAATTGAGATACCTTTTGTATCTTTCTTAATAAAAAATGATAGTTTTAAAAATAATTGTAAATTGGTGTGATAATAGAATATATATATATATATATATATATAAGCATTCTTAAATTTTGAAAACCTAACATTTTCACTTCTGTGTATAATTATCTGTTTCAAAATAAAATTCTTACATTTGCCGCCTTGATAAAGTCTATCAGTTCTTTTGCATTCATATATTTCATTAAAATAAAAAGACAAGGTGCTATAGTTAATTATTTTTAATATAATTTAACATGTGATCTTATAATTATTTTCTTTTCAGGATGTAAATTATGTAAAAACTGTCCAAATGTTTTATTTCTCCAAGCACTTTCAGCTGTCCTTTTAGCCATTATCAAGGATGAATTTTATTTTACTTTAACAGAATATATAAAGGTGTTTGTGTATGTAAGTAGAGTCATAGTTGTTTTTTATTCCAAAAACAGTAAGTACATTGTTGCCATGTTCATAGTTGATATTATTAAGTGTTGAATTTTTCTTTTTATTAATGCTTCTGTTATTTTTAGCCTTAGGGCACCTTGATATAGTGTAATGGTTAGCAAGCTTCTTTCACAAGAATCATTACAACTGAGTAATGAATTCGATCCTCACTGTGTACCCCATACTTTCAGCATTGTCCCACATCTGAGCTGTGCTTAGAAAATCACCTTCCATTATTTTTAGCCTTTTTTTAACATGTGGATGGTGCTATTATATTTGTATTATCAACAAGTATTTTTTTTTTAAAATCATATCACCCCGAGCAAGGCAGTAACGCCACTGATGTGCAAGGGACTACATAGGAGTGAAAAGATTGGAAAAGAGAAAACCGGAAACCGTATCCTAAACAGGAAACAAGGGATGAGCCTCTTCACCTGTTCAATAGATGAGGGTGAAGTGTGAACCGGGCGATAGTTTAGTCTATCTACTCCAATTGAAAAAAAAAAAAAGTGAGAAGATTGGAAAAGAGAAAACCAGAAACCGCATTCTAAACAGGAAACAAGGGATGAGCCTCTTTACCTGTTCAATAGACGTGGGTGGAGTGTGAACCGGGCAATAGTTTAGTCTATCTACTCCAATGTTATGTATAGAATTTGATAGGTCTCCATGTGTGTTTAAATGAGAAAATTGAGCTATGGTCAGAGAGATGCAATATAAAAAAAACTCTTTATATATATATATATATATATATATATATATATATATAAAAACAAAAAAAACAAAAAAAACAACTATAACACCTGGTTTGTCATTTTTAATATCAAACTTGCATAAAAGAGATTACACACACAATGTGTGTGTGTGTGTGTGTGTGTGTGAATAGAATAAGTAAAGAACAGGTAGAAAAAAGTGTCTTTAATCTAACATATTTCACTTTAAAAGCTCTTTCAGAGATTCATTAAAGACAAATGATTTAAAAATCTAAAATTTATCTTTTTGTCTTTAAAGAATCTCTGAAGAAGCTTGTTAAAGTGAAACATGTTAGATTAAAGACACTTATTCCTACCTGTTCTTCACTTATTTTATTCATTCTGATCCATATATTCAACTCTCTCTTTCTCTCTCTCTCTATATATATATATACACATACAAACACACGTCTGCTAAGACAGCTAACCAATTCCTGTAGGAGATGCCTACTCAGTAACATTTGTGTTTGTTTAATACCTACAGAGCCCACCTGTGGTTTATACTGAAACTATGCTGAGTAGACCTTAGTTACAATTTCTGAGAGAGAACGCATCATCTGACATGATCAAAAGTTAGAATAAGTCCAGCTGGCTCAAAATCTCAGTCACGATAACTTGTGACTGTGCTAGCACAACCATTGATAAACAATTCCATCTACCCAATTTCATTCACAAAGTCTGGATCAACCCTTGGTGTGCTGTCATGCCCTTTCCAAAAGTGACAAAACGACCATGCTGAGATTCAAACCAGGTTCTCCTGGTTAGAAAGCAAACAACTCAGCCAAACTCTCTCTCCCACACACACATTACTATAAACATATTTAGACCTGCATCCAAGTAGATATCCCGTGTTTTAAACAATGTAATTGATGTCTACAAATATGGACATTAAAGAGTCTTTAATAAATTGTCTCTCTTTACGATATCAATTACACTGTTTCTTAAACTGGTGAATGAAAGACAAATGAAAAATAAATGTTGAATGGCTGAAACTTTCCCTAAGGTGAAGAACGAAGTTTGCTTTAATAAAAGATAATTTTGTTGATTTGCTTATCTATTTTTAGTAATAAAAAAAAAAAAAAATTGTAGTCATGAATTCAAGCAGTCTATTTTGAGTAAAACTGTTTTTGATATCTTAATTGTTTGGATACATTAATTTTCTTATAAAAAATGAATGTATTGACCACAACTCTTAAAGTAGGATAAAAGTTACTCTAAGCATGAAAATTAATGAACAAGGACATGTTTACATGCAATTAAAATGATTTAAACAAAATATTTAAATGAAAGCAAGTTAGGATTTTTCATAAAATTACAGTAAAAATTTAACCAATTGTTTTTATATTTACATATTTTCAAAACTTTTTACATTTAATCTATTTCCTAAGTATTTTAATGCTGTTTTATCATTTTCGATCATACATAAAATTTACATCTTGTTTCTTCAAAGCTAGTGTTGAATTTTTAGACACTAAAGTTCAAGGAATTGTCAACCAAATTATTTTGCAAGTCTATGTCATCACACAGCTACACCACCATTCTGATCATCCTTATCACACAAAATCAAACCTAGTGCTAATTTTTTTGCATATAAGGTGTGATTGCATGGAGATAAAAGCATACTAATACTTTCATTCAGCATTGTTAAGTACATCTATCAAGATTCATGACTGAAACAAATTGCTAATGAAATAGCCCAAAAAGATGACAATTTTATACCAGATCAAAATACTGAAAAAATCTCATTAGTCACCAATTGACATAGAAAGTTTTATGAAATTTTAAAATTACTACCTAACAGCTATAAATACATTGTGCAAATATATCTGTGTTTTAAAGGGATTTTTTTCAAACCTGCTTATAGTTTTTTCAAAAGAAATAAAAACATTGGAAAAATTTGAACAAATGTAAACATCAACACTCAAAACAGCATAGGGGTTTTGCATCACTGTACTCCTGAAAACTGTGCATTGTGCAACAACACAAGTCAAATTAATTCTATCACAAATTCAGAGGGTAACAACTGTATTGATTCCCATTTAATAAATACTGCCCAATGTACCAAACGAGACTTGATTTATGTGGGTTGCACAACAGAAAAATTAAATAACCGATTTAATGGACACAGGTATGATGTCAGACACAAAAATGTGACATCAACAAAAACTTGCAGAACACTACAAATGACTAATTTTGATAAGCAGTTTAATGTGCACATTCTAAAAAAAAATCAAAATCTAGCAACTTTTCAATTCTTAAAACACATGGAGATGGTTACATAAGAAAATTACCTGACCTGAAGGTTATGATTAGAATGACAGGAGAGTTCTATAAATGTTATGCTAAGCTGTTTCTTTTTAATCAACTCATGCAAAGTTCCAAGGTGAACAAGATCATCATACTAAGCATGTTTAATTACATGCTTTCATGTTAGTAGCATTTCACTCATTTTGATGCATTCATTACCAGGACAGCTATTTTTCTTTTTATTACAAGACAAACATTGTTTGTGCAATGACTTATAATTTTTTGTAAATTTATATATATTTTTAAACTTGAAAAAAAAATTTTTTTAAAGATTTTATTGAAGTATTGTTTGACATTGGCAAACACTTTTTTCTTATATCACTTTTCTCTTAACTGCTATTAACAACTATAAAAAATAAAGTTAAAAAAAAAGCATAGATTTTAATTTTAGGATGGTTTAAAATTAGTGGTTCCCAAACTTTTTCTTTTGGGCAGTATTTTCAGAATAAAAAATGCTCATACTTCACCAAATTTTATGTGGTAAAAGTACATAAAAATAACAAAAACAAAAAACAACAACAGCAACAGAGAAAGAGAGAGAGAGGGGGGAGTAAAGATAACCACAAATTCAAAGTTTAAACATTATCATTGATAACTTTCTCCTTTAATTTGTTGAGTCTAGTTACTATATTCTTAATACTTAATATAATGAAAAATATCACAATGATAAAATTAGTCAATGATTATAACTATTTATACTGGGAACTCATATGCATGCAATTACAAATAATTCATATTTTAAATTTTGAAATCATTTTTATTTTTTAAAAACTATTTCTAAATCTTTGTCTTTCAATCATTCTACTACACCTGCTATCCTCTTGTGCCACACCGTTTGGAAATCACCGGTTTAAATTGTTAGGATGTGCGCTGTGGTGCATTGGATATCGGCTCGGAACGAGCAATCGGGGAGCCGAGTTCGAATTCCAGTTGAATTCATTGCATTCACTTACACGCAAATACCCTTGGGAAAGGTATTAATCCATCTATTCCTTTCAGTTATGGGTTAAATAACAGGACAGATTGAGTTCTATAGCCTTGGTTGGCAACCAGTCTACCGCAGAAAGCAATGGCAACCTACTGCGGGATAATCTTCTGCTCAGTCAGTCATGTCTGTTTCGAGACATGATCGCCCAAGCGTGAATCAAGTATGGCACTTAACTGACTTATTTTTGGGGATAGTTCTGGGACAAGTCTGGAGCACTGTGCTTCTAAATAAGAGTGCATTCTCAAATTTCTAAAACAAAAACTCTGCAGAATACCATCCGGACAAACACAATGATAATAATTTTTGACTGTTTTTCTTCCAGTTGCATGGATATATTAGATATAATCAAAGATAGTGCTATGAATAAAAGACACTTGGCAAAAAAAAAAAACAAAAAAAAGAGTGGTTGTTTTTTTTTAGTAATATAATACCAAGAATATTGCAGAGAAAATGAAAAAGAATTTCCAGGTGGAGGCAATAAGGGTTTGAGAGTGACCTAGGCAGCTATCTGACAAAAATCTATGAAAGGAGTTTAAACTCTAAGATCAGAGGAATCCTCAAAACTTAAGTGATTTGTCAACAGGAGTAAAATAAAACTGACATTGTTTTCTATAAAAAGCTTACTTCAGAGATCTGATGGCGATCATATCAAATAAAGCATTCACAATTAAATATTAAATGCTTATGGATATGCGTTGACAACTTTTATGTGCTATTTTTTATTTTATTTATCAATAAATTTAATATGCAAATATTTATTTATTCCTCCTTAGACATAATGCATCCCAAATATTTACTATATTCAGCTCAAGTTTTGGTAGAATATATATATAAATACATAAAATATATAAAATCTTGCGTTCACTACTATTGAGCATTAATGTATGTATCCACCCAGGTGTTATACAAAACTAAGTTAGCAATCTGCCAATTTAGATGGCTAACACTATATGAGAATTACCAATAGACCAGCTGGTCATTAATGATGTATTGACATTGTTGCACAATCAGATTACTTTTAACCACTCAAATGACCTCAAACTGGATGTTGGCTCTATGAATAAAAATCACCTCTGTGCAAGTGAATAATAAAGAAATTGAAAAATAAAAATTAATCAAATATCAAATTACCAAATACAAGGATGAAATTGATCCAAAATGCTGATATAAAAAGCTGAGACAAAGCATCAGCAGACAGACGGGATTGGGGGGGGGTGTTAATGAAAGGAGAAGAGTGTAATTAATATCCCCTTGACTTAATTCCAGGGGCTACTATGCTGACCTCTTTCTTTCTCCCTGTTCTCATAAGTACTAACTGCCCTTTTCAAAGACATTCCACACAAACCAACTTGCTGACCTATTGGCCCAAGAAGTGGCAACTCCTAAATGAATATTCTTTTATCTCTTTCAGCTCATTATTTTCCATGAACTCTATACCCCAATATAGACCTTTTGAAAATCATTTCTATAAAGATCAGCAGCAAATACAATACTTTAAACTATATATATATAAAAAGCAATCTGTGAGTCTATGTGTGACTGTTCCCTATGCACGCCTACAGTTTTTAAGCTAAACCATTCAAACTTTCTAGGGACACACACATTTTGAGTTTAAGTTCAGCAATTTTCCCTTTTGCACTTTTTGGCCAATGGAACTGATTGGTTACATTTGCTCTGTAAAACATCTAAGATCTAAGATGGTTGCTAAATTCCGCCACAAAAATCAAATCACACATGTCAAACGCAAATAAATTTTTTTTATTAAAAAAAAAAAGAAAAAAAAGACAAAAAAGACCTTGATATTTAAGTTTTATTCCAACATTTTAAAAATTCATTTGGTCAACAAAAAAAAAAAAGTGAATATTTTTTCAAATTTAATATTTCATACTTTAGAAAAAAAAATAAATAAAAAAATAAAGCTTTTTTTTCGATAAATATTTCATGCAGGAAATCAACTGTGTAATTCATGTGGCATTAATGTAAGTTTTCCCTCTAAAATTAAATGTTTACATTTTTAAATATTCTTCAAAATTTATGAACTGTGAGTAATTGTTTTTATATTTCTAATTTCAGTAAAACAAAATTTTTATTTTTATGTTAAATTCATTTAGTCAACTAAAAATGTAAATATTTTTTCCTGTAATTTTGAAACAAAAAACAAACAATGTTGTTTACAATTTCACACAAAACATCAAATCATGTTTATGCAAAACAAAAGAAAATAGATTTTTTTTTAAAGGAATTTAACAATTTTTAAACAATTTTTAATATAATTATTTTTTTATATAACAGAGTTTTAAAGGAATTTATCCATTTAATATTATGGACATTATTGCATCACGAGATTTGATGTTTGTGTGAGTATTGTAAACATTGCATTCCAAGTAATTTAGCAGCCATCTTCAATTAAAGTAACAGGCACTCACACTAGGTGTGCTCAGTTTTTGCAGATTTTTTTCACATGCCTTCTAAAAAAAAAAAGAGCTTGGTTAGGGCGTATGACCGCTAAAGCTGCAGCAGTCAGGGCAACAAGGGCAATTGCTGCATCCAGCACCAATGTTGAGGCAGCGACTACAAGCCCTCGAAAATCGCAACATGCTGCATTAATGAGAGCCATACGTGAAGCAGAAACAACATCTACTACTAAAATGTTCTGAGTTGCATGGGCAACGACAGGCTATGATGCTAGTATATTTATAAGCATTTAAATAGTTTGTGCTGTTTGATAATTTTCAAATAAACAAAATTCTAAAAAAATAAAATTTCTCCTTGTACAGGATTTTCACTCATTCTCACTGAGAATGTTTTATTAAATTAATTTTGATTATATAGGGCATACTAGGTATTTGAGGACACTTTTAGTGTACCATAAATGACCTAATGTTATACAGTTAGTGTGTGTACCCCAAATTTTAGTATTCTTGTTTCTCTTCCAGATGTACTCACATTAACATGTCAGCTGCCAATATGAAATAAAAAGGCATGCTATATACATGATCCTAATTGACAACCACAGAAATTCTGACAAAGCCAATCCCAGTAAAAGGATCAGTTTTTTCATGTTCTTTTTGTCAATGAATTTTGGAAACATTTGCATTAACCCAATATGTTAGAAGACAATGCTATGTAAGATCATTGAGCACCAATAAAAATACTTTGATTGAATAATGGCAAGCTGGTTATGCCTGTCTGCTAGGGTAGTTTAGTTAATTTTTGTTGCAGATGCCTATTCAGGCACATTTGCATTTGTGTAAAGCCCACCTGTGGTCAACTATGCTGAGCAGACCTTAGTTACAGTTTCTGGGAGAGAGTGCACAATCTGATATGATTAACAATTTTAACAAAAAACCCTTGGTAATGATGACTTCTTTGTGCTAGTACAACCATTGATGAACAGTTCTGGCTACCCAATTTCACTAACATGGTTTAAGTCAACCCGTGGTATGGTTTTCACTTTTCAACAATACTACATGATGAGATTATCTCCTTGACGAATAGTGATAAGATTTGAACCCAGGTCTCATAATCAGAAAACAAATGCTCTTAGTCACATACCCAATGATGATTGAATAAAGATGTTATAAAGTTATATAAACAATTTTTTAATTCTGAAAACTTATAGCAATCTTCATTCAATAAATCATAGTAGATGAAAAAAAAAACAAAAAAAACAGTGGTCCATACACAGATCAAAAGTTCTTTGTACTAAGGATTAATAAAATTTAATATGCATGCAAAATAATTATGAGAATATAGCAATGTGGAGGTTCAGATCCAAAAAAGTCCTGAGTCAGAATTCCAAAGGTCATAAATCAGTTTTAAAAGTCTAATTGTCAGAAAATGGCCCTGGGAGGGGGTAAATCAAAAGTGGTCAGAATAGAAATCAGTATCTAAAACGACCTTCTACACCCACAAAGAGCAGAGAAATTGGAGATGACCAATCAAGTTGATTTTAATACTAACCAAATAGTGGTCATCTGCAATCTTTCTTTTCCATTACACCATTCTATAAATAAAATTAAACATAAAATAATTCATTTATATCAGCTCATCAAAAGGTACATAATGTTTTTTTTTCAATCACCTAGTATCATTTGGGTTTTAAGTAAGCTGACTAAATGGTCATTTGTGATGAATTAAAAATCAGACAAGAATTCCTTTGTTTCACATATTTCCACACTTAATTAGGAATTCTTAGTAAAATAATTGACCTCCTAATTTCAAATCTATTCTTAATACTTATTTTGTTTAAAAATCATTCTCTTTGGTAAAAAAATAATGGAGACTAATATTATCTACATTTTTGTAACAAATAAACATAGAAAAGAATATTCCTTTATCTAAAGTTATTTATAAATGGAACTTTGTCTCTGTGTGTCTGTTACCTATAGACTCCAAAACGGCTGAACCGATTTTAATCTTGAAAATTTACACAGTTGTACTATAAGCGTCTGTGAGTGTTCTTAGCTAGGTTTTGTGTAAATATCGAAAATCGAAAAAAATCGGATTATAGAAGGAATGGTTCGATTTTAATCAAATTTGATACACTCATAGACAAAGCCATAAGAAACGATATTCAGAAGTTTCAAGGTTGCAGTTCTTACAATAGTGCAGAAAATCGATAATACCCCGATATTGGAAATTGATACCCCCGATATTCTATCGAATCTGATCAAAAACCGATATTCAGCCATCAATATGGCTCATTTTCTTCAATTTTACTCCCGATGGGTATGATAAGTCTTCATGGACTTACTTAGGTTAGTTTATCCTTATGACTTATTTGACCCAGATATACTAGCGGGTCTTATCAAAATCAGTTTTTCAGCACTTTTATTTTAGTTTTTGCTTTGGGTTTGGCTCTAAGTAGATATAACTGTAGTTCTTAGTCTCAGCCATGATACCATTTACTCAGAGGACTTATTTAGCCTTCAAAATTCAGTTTACGATGAAAAAAAACTTATTTGATATCGATACCAGGAAATCAAAATTTGACTTACATCCAGTCATTTTTCTTTCAGTCTATGGTTTCACTTTAACTGGAAACAACTATTACTTTTTAGTCTTTCATGCCAACGTCCAAAAAGTCTGAGCTCTAGGACCATGGATTAGTTTTAAAGCTTTCATTACACCCGAGCAACGCCGGGTTATACTGCTAGTTTATATATAATGTCACTTGCTCATACCCAGCTCCTCTCAAATAAAAAAGTATTAGGATTTCACATTTTAGGAGTGATTTGATCTGATTAATTGTTGCTTAATTGAAAAATTAAATATTTTTTATGCCAAAAATTTATCCAAGAATGATTCTGTTGAGAGAAGATAACTTAAGTTTATGCAATAATAACCATTATTATTATTTTCTGTGGACATGTGGTTAGAATGTTCACTTTCCAACCATGAGACCCAGGTTTGAATCTTATGGTCTTATGGAAGGTGATCCCAGTATCTTATGGTCTTATGGAAGGTGATCCCAGTATTTGGTACCTTTGGTAAGGTGCTTGAAAAATCATACCACACTGTGTGAGAAAAATTGGGTAGACAAAAGTACTTAGGAGCTGGTTGAGCTAAAATGAAATCACAAGTCAATCATGACCAAGGGTTTGAACATACTAGCTTTGCTTAGACTGATCATGCGAGATAATGTGCTCTCTCCCACAAACTGTAACTAAGGTCCGCTCAGCATAATTGTTGTATAAACCACAGGTGGGCTCTGTGGATGTTGAATACAAGTATGCATAAGCAGGTGTCTGCAACAGGGATTAGCTTACCATACTAGTAGACAGGCATAATCAGATACAAGTGGCCCATCATCATCATCATTATTATATGGTGAACTTTCATGATGGATAACAAATGAAGATTCTGTAAAATTAAGTGGTGCTAAGCTCAACTTTTATGGATACGCCTGTGTCTCCCAAGGCTTGTAGGTGTTTTACAAACTTTTAGAAAAATGGAGCCATTTTGCTCTAGTGGATGAGGATCAATTTCCATGTTTCCATGAATGGACAGCAAAGCCTGCTTTACTAAATGCAACAAAGTCACAGTGGCAGGTAAGGCTTTCATTGAGAAGAGCAGCATACTTCTGTCTAATATTTTCACACAGTTGATCCCAATATTCAAGTCAACCTTGTTCAAATCTTTGTACAGATGAGAAGCAGGACAGGCACCAGCTCCTTCACTCTGACACTTTGTTTTCCCAGGAAGTAAAGGGGATACTGCATTGCTTCAGATTGTTTTCTAATGCAAGAGTGGCCTTCCAACTGACCTGATTATTATTATATTTTTCCAAATTCATTACCCTCTCTTTTTGCTTTATAATTTATAAAGTTAAGGCACAAAAATTGAGTGGACATTGGACTAGATGAATGCCATAAAGAACTTGATAATTAGGAGCATTATCCGTTTTAAGAGATCACTTTTCAATATATCTACTTATTTTGCTTGAAATCAATGAGATATACATGGTTAGAAATCCTTTGTGTTTAATCAAGAATACCACTTAAACTTTTTTTTTTCCACACATACAGATGAAACAACATGGTTGATCATACACAGATGTTTACATGACATGGTGTCTGCATATAATGATGACACATCTATTTTTAAATTAAATAAGTGCTATGGTTATCTGTGTGACATTTTTCATTTCTTTGTATCTATAACTTTTGTCACATTAAAATTGTCATGATTCACATGTCCAAATGATAGCTAAACAGGTAAGTAACATATCCACCATTTTATAATTGTTATTTAAACAAGACAGCAACTTGCTAATTTAGACAGAATGCACAGATACCATGCAGAGATAATCAGATAATTTTTATAGGTATTTTGCTAGTTAAGGTTGCATTGAATGGTAAGAATAAAGGAAAGAGACCAAGATTAAACACAAAAAGTTCATGTAATTAATTGTGTGGAGAGAAATTCAATGCAAGAACTTATGTATAGTCTTGTAGTGTAGCTTGAACCAAATTTCCAACTAGAAAATTGGTTGTGAGTAGAGACAAAAGAAATTTAGCTCCAAAGATCATTTGTTTTTTAACTAGCAGAGCAGAACCATTTATCACATGCACCTTCCCCTAATCAGACTGCTTTTCCCTAGGAAATGAATATTGGACCCTCAAGTATGAGTCAGTCAGTTAAGTGCCATACGTGATACACGCTTGGGCGATCATGTCTCGAAAGAGACATGACTGACTGGGCAGAAGATTATCCCTCAGTAGAAGAGAGTCAGGCAGATGGTTATGTAAGTAAATGTTCATAGTGTTAGCAATATTGTTCACGTTCATTTGGAATGAACAATTGTTGCACAAACGGTTCTTAAGTAAAGTTTTAAGTGGAATTAAAAAAGGACAATTGTCTTAATATTCCATGAATCAACAAAGAAAAAAGAAGAAATTTCATGGTAAATATAAACATTACGCAAAAGCATTTACAATAGAAATCATGATTGTATTCAATAGAATAAAAAAAGCAACCTTGCAATATTTATCAATGACAAGTCAAAACAGCATTCAAATGACATATGCAGAACAACACAGGGAAATTTATAAAACAACAAGGATTGACTGGTTTTTTTATGGTCTATCAACTGAATTATTTAAAACCAAAGTATTATTTCTAAGTTACTTATTTGGGATTCTTGTCAAGCAAATAACAAATACATTAACATTTATTTTGAGTATAACAACGATTTTTCTAAAAACAAACCCTACCATTTAACCCATAGTTGGAGAGAGAAAGATGAATTCATGCCTTTCCCATGCCTTATTCATTTGCAAATAAGTGAATGTAACAAAATCAACTGGAATTTCTCATTTCAAGACACTACCCATTACACCACCTGCACACCCTAAACATTATGGAAACCTATAAATTCGCAGTAAGGTATTCTGTATTAAGACATGAAAGGTATACTTATAAAAATGTTCAGGAAACAAAAATTAAGTCCCTTCTGATTTGAGCAAAATTTCATCAACATAATCTCTTATAACGAGGAAATACACTTGAGAAAAGGAAACTTCAAAGAGAGCAATGAGTAACTTCCCACCCAGTTTTATTGCTCAGCTTTTTACAAAATGTGCTGAAAATTTTTTTCAGCTGAATTATAAAGTGAGTTAAGCACTAAATTTCCAAAGTAGGGAAGGCCATCTTATTTTGTAAATCAGCATTTGAAATACAAGCTTTTACCTGAGCTCAGTATTTATAAAAACAATGATCTTTGTCATGTGGCTGGCATTGCTTATTTCTTTATACATGATAATGATTAACAAGGCTTTAAGTTTCTTGTAAAAAGAGGATGGAAAAGGTGTTTGCTAAAATAATAAGTAACACCAAAACCTAGTCTCCTCTTTTCTTTCAGAACCAAAAGAAAATTAAAACTTTAAGGTAATTTTTACAAATACAGAACATAATACTGATGAAAAGTTTCCAGCATTATTCTAACAAATTTTTTTTATTCTTCATATAAAATATAAATTCATTTAGTATCATTATTCAGTTATCATTTTCCCTGACTTTCTATGACCTTAAAAAAAAAACCTTTTAAATTTTTTTTTCCATCATAAAAGAATGATTATAGAATTGGCAAAACAACTTAAATTCTTCAGTTTTTCAATATATTGAAATTATTGGAAATGCTAGCATACAAAAAAAAAAAGTTTCAATGATCAAAAACAAAGTCTGAAACTAACAAGGCTGGAGAGTTTCATATAAAAGAATTTTTCATACCAACTCCATAATCATTTGTTGCATTGTATTCGCAGCATGAGTACAAGAGTTGTTACGCAAAAAAAAAAAAAAAAAAATAACATACACTCTTGTGAACATCTTTGTCACTTCAAATTTCTTTGTAATCTGTGAAGAGGCTGTTCTTGAATAAGAACTAACTGGCTTTAATCAAAGTTTTTCATTCAGGGACAAATTCCAGTTTAGGAAAATGAGAGAGAAGTGTCTCTTTGAAAAATGATTTTGCTTGTAAGAGGGAAAATCCTGTTTAATCTTGGATAACTGTTCCCACAACAGATTCAGAATACATTGTCACTCAACAACTTTTGTTTAATGGCAAATATGTTGGATTCATCAAATTGTAAATGGTTTGGGGGGTAATAAACCTCAGCTAAGCAAACCTAGTAATACTCTTTAATCTAAATCACAGAAAAAAATATGAATAAAAAAGACCTCAAAACTTAATAAAAACAAACTTTCTCCATGAAAATGTTTGTTATTATTAAGAGGAAAGATCAAAGTATTTCTAAATTATTTTTTTTTTTAATTTTTTAATCCATTCTAACATATTCAAAATTTTGGTAAAAAATCTCGTTTTGGTTTTAGATGGTGGGTAATCAAATCATTACAAGAGTTTACAATGGAAAACATAATATTACATAATTCAGTTTTTTTCCGGCGACAAACACATTAATTTAAAAATTCTTGTAAAAATCAAATAATTGTCAGATTTTAATGAAACTTTCAGGACTTACAAATGAATGAAATTATTTTTGAAATTATTATTTTTTTAAAAATCTTGGTAAAAATACATGCATACACATTTTATTGTGAAAACTGATTTTATTAGTTAAATGCAGGACTCAGGGAAATGTAAATCTATTATTTTTTTTTAAACATTTTGCCTCTATTTTTGAAAATCTACTCCCAATAGTAAAATAAAAAATGCAATTTATTATTATCGTATAATTTGATAAGATTTTAATTAATTAAATAATATAAATTAAGGACATTATAGTCTGAAGAAAATAGTTTTTCGATAAATAATGAAATTTTAAGAGAATTGTTTTCTTTTTTTTCTTTTATAAAGTTTCAAAAATATTTCTAAAATACTTTAAAGGCTTGTTGGGGTTATTTTATAAACTTATTAAGCAAAGATTATATCTACTAAGTGAAAATTATAAAGTTTAATACAAATCGTCATGCTTTCCTATTTGTCAATTTTTAACTTTTTTGTGTATTTGAAGTTTTTTTTTGGTATGGTAATTTCTATGTGTAAATTAAAATGTCATGTATTTCAGAGTTTCTTTCCTTTACAGGAAAAAATTTATAGTTATGATGTCACTTGTGATTGCCATACACTTATTCAACCTGTCAACACATACAGTGGAAAAGGCTAGTAAGTTGAACTCTGTGTTTAAGAAATAGTCTTATTCTAAATTTCAGGCTGCTGATTTTCCAAAAATAATGCGTCACAAATGTGTATTTTATTTTTGCAAGATTTTTAAAATCTAGAATTAACTTTTGTTTACAAATGTGTCAATTGCTTAAAAACGGCTGAAAAATTCAAAGATAAATTTTTTTTTTAATTTTAGATTCCAATCAATATAATTTCTTTTTGAAATATACCAGAGTATTTTGCTTACTGGAAATAGTAAATTTAATCATTTAGCTTTCAATTAAACGTAAAATAAAAGTTTCAAGAAATTTTTTTTTTTATTTTCAAAAATTCAATCTTAAAGTTAGTTATCAAAAATTTACATATTAAAGTAAGGTACTTACTTTAATATGTAAATTTTGGGGATCATATTGTACTCAAGTGTTACCTGGCTCTAAATGGAGGTAAAACTAAAAAGATGTCATGACACCATAATACTTTTTAAGAAATTTAACAAGATCACGATTCTGTCTGAAAATTTAGTGTTTTCGTATACCTGTAATAATATATCTGAAGGTTATTTTAGAAAAAACCCTACTCATATTTTTTTATTGGTTGTATTATTATGTTCAATACATCCATGTTACAAGGATGAATCAAGAAGTTAATGTACTTGGGACAACCCTTCAAGCAAATAAGCTTATACTCAGCTATGTACAAGGTAAAGTACTGGACCAATAGTCAGTAGGTACTAAATGGTATAGGAGAGTACACTGCCACTTTTACTCAGTTTCACCTTCATTCTTCCAGAAGGAAAACCTTGTCCTCCCTCCATTTTTTTTTTTTTTTTTTTAATTTGATTGTTTACAAAAAAAAAAAAAAAAAAAAAAAAAATATGTATCAAAATTTTAATAGACAACAAAGTACTAAATCTCAGATTTTGGTACTGTTTCCTAACCTTGTTTTGTCGACATCCCTTTTACATAAATATGGCCCCAGAAATAGTCTTTTAAGTATATTACTATTGAATTCACTAATACAGAAATAGCACATTCAAGTTGCTCACATTTAAGCTGGTCACAAAGGTCAAACCAACTGGAGTTGCAATGGAAGGGCCTCTCTCTGAGATAATGGCTCAACTGAACACTAACAACCTGTTCCAATAACAATGTAACACAACTGATGTGTGAATATAGTGAGCTTGGAGTCTATGAAGGTGTAAAAATGGAGACATCGTATTTTCTTTGTTTTTTTTTTTTTGCTACTGTGAGGAAAGGGCCAAAATTCACCCAGAAAGATATTTTTGGTTTGGTTAGACAAAATGAAATGAAGCATTTTTTTCTTTTTAACAACTTTTTCAGGCTTAAAATTTTCTCCCTTTCCAGCTTTTCATTTTTTAGAGAATGGGACAATTGGGTATAAAGCAAAAAATACTCAGCAACCAAGAATATAAAAGTCTATCACAGCCCTCTATAACTTCCTGTTTCATTGTTCTAAATAAATTTTGAACCATTATCTCACTTTTCCTTATTTTTCAAAATTTATTAAGTACACTACTTGTCATTTTCCTAGCTGCTTTTCCTGCCTTCAATATTTTCTCCGTGTGTTAAATTCCCAAACCCTCTTTCCAGAAATGTTTGCTGTCTTTCTGATTGTTAGTATCAATTTCCTATTTTCCTTGGAACTTGATCAAATGTTCTGAGTGCTATTCTTAACATTTATCTGCAGACCCACATCTACATCATATATATACAAGCAGTATAGCCCGGCGTTGCTCGGGTGTAATGAAAGCTTTAAAACTAATCCATGGTCCTGGAGCTCAGACTCAGCCTAAGGAATATTTGTGTGAAGTTTGGTGAGAATCGCATAAATATTGTGGATTTGTATAAAGGACATACAGACAGACAGACACACACACAAACATCTTGCCTTTCATATATATATATATATATATATATATATATATATATATATATTATCGATTTTCTGCACTATTGTAAGAACTGCAACCTTGAAACTTCTGAATATCGTTTCTTATGGCTTTGTCTATGAGTGTATCAAATTTGATTAAAATCGAACCACTTCTTCTTTAACCCGATTTTTTTGATTATCGATTTCTGATATTTATTGGGGATGCCTCGACACAAAACCTAGCTAAGAACACTCGCAGACGATTATAGTACAACTGTAAATTTTCAAGAAAATCGGTTCAGCCGTTTCAGAGTCTATAGGTAACGGACACACACACACAAAGTTCCATTTATAAATAAGTTTCTGTGACACATTAAATTTGCTTATTTTCTTAAAATAAAGTGAAATTAATTCGATTTTAAACAATTACTTGCTTACAGCATGAAATGTAGTATACAATTATTTCTTAATTACAGTTGTCTAGTTTTTCGGACATATTAATTGATTACTGACAGTTATTAGATGTGCTGACAAGCTAAGTATGGTTGACCAGAATTGGCATAAAAATTGATGAAACCAACCAAAGTGAATGTTTTCTCTTTGGCTTTTAACTACCTAGTAATTAAAAAAAAATTTCAGCAATTACCTAATATTTCATTTAATTTTAGTAAGTTTAGCCTTATTAAATAAAAAATAAATAATTTACATTTCCCAAAGAGTCCTGCATTTACAAATTTTTGCAACAGTAGTATTTCATTTTAATTTATTTATGAGATTACGTTGGAAAGAGGAGTAAATATATATTTATGATAAATTTATCAAGATTTCTTAGAAAAATAATTTTAAAAATAATTTCCTTCATTTGTGAATAAGCCCTGAAAATTTCATTTAAAATCCAACAATTATTTAATTTTCGCAAGAATTTCGTGTTTTTTACAAACGAGTTTTTACAATAGCAATCCAATATACATTAAGTAATCTTCGGTAAAAATTTTGGTTACCCACTAACGATAAAAAAAAAAAAAAAAAGAAGATTTTTTAACAAAATTCTGAACGTGTTTAGAAAAGGTTAAAAAAAAAAATATTTTAATCTTTCCTCTTAGTCTTAAACATTTTGATGGAAAACAAATTTTTTTTTTTAAAGTTAGGGCCTTTTTTTTCAGCGAATTTAGTGAAGGGACCTTTTAAAGTCTCTTAGATTGTCCAGCATTCACTCCTATGCAAGGAAATTAAGTAAGCTTGGTCTACTGAGAATTTCAATAGAAACTTGGTTCTTCAACACCACCCCACTCCACTAAAGAGAGATAGACAGAGACTGAGGTACATCCTGATGGTTGTGGTAAAAAGCCATAAAGAACCAGGGAAAAAACAAAGTGAATGCCAATAAAATGGATATCTAAAAAATACTATGTATTTAAACTCGTGAGCCGATAAATACTTTTAAATTCAAAACTGAGTACTATGACAACAACCAAAAAAAAAAAAAAAATAGAACTGCTATTTTTAAACTTTTGGATTACAAACAATAACAATATTAATAAAGGTCACAAGAATGTAACATTTAGTTTGGTTGGATGGATAACGGAAAGCAAAAAAAACAAAAAACAATCCTTAACCAGTACTTTTTTTTTGTTTGTGTAAATAACAAAAAAACAAAAAAAAAACAAAAGTTCTTTGAAACGGAAAAAAAATTAACAGTAATTCTGAGAATTCATATTAATTTCTAGAAAAATGGTGGTAGTGGGGGTGATTGTAAGGTGCTAAATTTTAAATTCAGAAGATAGCTTTTTAAACTTCAGAAATTTAATTATGATTATTTCGTATAGATAAAATTTTTAAGATCCCATCCTTAATTTATTGTTCACTTCATTCTGGATTTATAAATGATATCTGATAAATTTTAAAAAAAAGAGTACGTTTTTTTGTTTGAGTTTTTTATCCTAGTAACTAGTATAAAAATTAAATGAAAGATTTTAAGCACGGAAACTGATTTTAACAAGTTAAAAGAAACTGTACTTTTTTTATTTTAAAACTTATTCATAAATATTATTATTACACGTCGTTTTTTGCCTCAAATAACAAAATCAGATAAAAAATAAATTGTTTTTTTTTTTGTTCTATAATCAATATTCAATAATAATAGGATGTTCAAAACAACACAAGTAAACAAATGGCAAAGCTCGGAGATTATAAACATGCTCAGGCTTGAAGGACAAATTTCAGTCTCAGATTTTATTACAAAAATTAAATTTAACACACACACACACACATACATACACAAATCAAAACATTAAAAAAATTAATTTAGAAAAAAAATACTCAAGTAATAATTAACAGATTTTGTGAAAAAAAAATTGTTTTTCCAGGTAAAACAATTAGAAATAAAAATGTTAAAAAATGTAATTTCAAAATTCAAAGATTACGACAAAAAAATAACAAAAACAAAAAATAAAAAAAAAAATAAACGAAATGTAAATGTAAAAAATAAGAATAAGATTTTTTTGATGTGGAGGGGTATTTTTTGAAAATTTACAGCAGGAAGATTTATTTACTAATTACTTTTTAAAGTTTTTAGCAGTGTTGTAAAATACTCAATTTTAAAATAATTTAATTTAAAAAAAATGCTAAATCTATTCACCCCACGCCACAAAAATAACTTTCAAATACTTATCGATTTAAAAACGAATAAAAGAAATACAAATAAACAACAACACACTTTAAAAACGCAAAAGAAATAATTTCAAATGTTTTCTTTTAAATATCATTTAAATTAAATAATATTAAAAAATATATTTCTTTAATAAAATAATTTAATGGATTCAATGAAATTTTTTTAATGACTCGACAGGTTTTACTTTTAAAGGTTATTGTTTATACTTCTAGAAATCAGAAACAAAGAAAAATATTTCAAAGTTTATTTTGTAATAAAAAATGAAATAGTACTTTCTCAACAGAACGTGTTAAACTCTTCGAAAATAAAAAAAAGACTGGGTTTATCTATTTTTGAAGGATATGTAATTAAGTGTAAAAAAAAAATGGACAGTAAACAAAAAGTCAAAGCGGAAAAAATTTAAAGATTTTAAAATTAATTTAAGACATCTTTTTCGTTTAGACTTCACTTGCGAATGAAGCAAAATAGGTTCGTTTGAATTTTTAACAAAATTGAAATTGATAAATAAAAATATGGACATTTATTAACTTTATAATTTTTGTGAAAAAAAAAAAAAAGAAATCAGATCTGTTTTTTTTTTAATTTAATTACTTGACCAGAGAGACCTAATATTTATTATTTTAAAAAATAATTTAACTTAGATTAAAAAAAACTATTTTCTTTGTTTCTGAAAACATTTTTGTTGTCATACATACAAAAAATCAGCATAAAAATTAAATCGTTAAAAAATAAATTTACTTTAGCAAAAAAGTTAAAGACAAGAAAAAATATAAATCAAAATTATGATTTTTTTTATCATCTGGAAGAGAGGACATATGATTAAAAATGTTTTTGTAATTAAGAAAAACTTTAGTTTTGTTACAAAAGTTTTGTAAAATCTCCAAACCTTTTAAGTTCGACAGGAGGACAATTTACATCTACAATACAAAATAATTGCATATCATCCATAATCTTAAATTATTGTAAAAGATCCCTTTCTTTCACATTAACTGAAATAATAAATAAATCTATGGATTCACGAATAAAAAACGAATACGTTTTATCCAGCTATAACGATAACTGTCTCTATTCTTCTGAACAATTTACAAAAGTGGCGCGGTAAAAAATTACTGGTTGTTTCAATGTTGGCGCCATTGTAAACGAAACGTTTCCATTAATTAAAATAGTTGGTTTCTATAATTAAACACCTTCTCAATACATTTTTCATCTTTTCTAAGCTATTACTTACTATTACTAATTCATTTTTAATTACATACTAAGAGTTATAAATAAAGTTTATACTGTCGTGTTTGTAAAAAGAGTTTACAATTTACATTTACTGACATTTTCGTTCCGTGTATTTTTAAACTTAAAAAAAAAAAGGCTTTTTAAGCGATATAAAAACTTAAAAAAAAATTACCAGAAGCAAAATAACAAAAAAACCTTGGAAGTACTATTTTACATTATTTATAAAATTTTATTTTCGTATAATGCAGTTTAACTTAAATTAAAATAAAATTAAAACTGATTCAGAGTTTTTTTTTCTGTGACAAATTCAGATTTTGATTTTAATTATTGAGAAAGTTATAGTCATAAAAAAAAGAAAAAATCACAATTTCAAGCCATTAAAAAAAACAAAAAACGAATGTTAATTTGCATGAATTTGTGAACGAGTAAATTACAGGAGGAATTCCTTTGTACCCAACTCACGACTCGACGAGCAGACGAAATAAAATGCAAGGCCTTTTATTGCATGTGAGTTAGTAGCAAAAATTACTTAGATCCATGGGTATATTACCGCTAGCGTTATGGTATCCACTGGATCTCGACCCCTTTTTGTACAATAGGAAGGTACTCCTTGAAAGTTTGATGACCAAGAACTTGGCTGGTAGTGAATGCAAAAATCACACCTTTCATTCACTCCCTTAAAATTTGGTGAGGATGAAGAAGGAAATAAATCTGTGAGCCTATGTGAGATTTTTGCATTTCACAGATACTAACCACTGAGAAGAAGGAAAGAAATTTGTGAGTCTATGTGAAATTGTTTTTGGACCAATGAAAACCTTACCTTCACAGAAATTAGCTGGTGGGCTAAGAAGAAGGAAATAAAGTAGCGAGCCTTAAAGAAGGAGTAAAATTAAATTAATCAGAGAAGAGTGTCTGAAGTCCCAAAGGTTTTGTTTGAGTTCCTCACAATCAGCATTAAAGTACTTGCCAAAGTAAAGCATTATCAGCCTCTAATCAACACCCAAGAAAGTTAAGTATTTCAAACTATTGCTTTTCATCTATTTTTGAATGTATACAAACCATATATTACTTTGGCAACCATCAAACTCACTTATCTATGTCTTAAACATTTTTTAATATTATTTTGCGTTAAATCATTTAATCTGTTGTATGAACATTTCCTCTTCATGACAATATGTTAAAACAATGGACTTTAAGAATTCTGATTTATTTTCCTGAAACAAGCTACTGATCTAATTCAAGCATATAAATTTGTGAATGAATTCCTTATTTTGTTTTCTTAAAATTACATGTTTCCTTGTGTTTATCATCCTTCATTAATTTTTTTGGCATGGTTAAATCAACTATTCATTTTAACCCCTAAGCCCCACACCACTATAGGCTTATTAAAATGGCATTGTGCATACACATATGCATATACTGTGCTGTGGTTGATTTTAGGATGTTTTGTGGTGCAGTGGATATCACCACGGAACGAGAAATTGGGGAGCTGAGTTTGAATTCCAGTTGAATTCGTTGCATTCACATATGTGCAAATACCCTTGGGAAAGATATGAATCTGTCACTTCTCTCTTCAGCTATGAGTTAAATAGCAGGACAGATTGGGTTCTACAGCCTTGTAGCTCAAGTTAATAAATATCTGTAGAACTGTATATGCCATGTCAATTTATCTTTAGAAAATATTTTTTGTTTGTAATAATGAAAAAATAAGGATAAAATCTAAACAATCAAAATATTTTTTAATACTTGCAATTAATAAGTGATCTGTACATGTTTATATATATATATATATAAGTAATAATTGCCTAGTGAGCCAGACAGACCTACCTAGGTTTCATCTAAATGGATCGTCAAGGAAAGCTGGCTCTCTCTCTCTCTCTCTCTCTCTCTCTCTCTCTCTCTCTCTCTCTCTCTATATATATATATATATATATATATATATATATATATATAAAGATAACCTTATCTATAAGGTTAGAACATGTGAAAACTTACAAACTACTACAAAATTCTACATTTTGTTTTGACATTGAAAGAACAAATTTTATTTTACTTTATTTTTAATTTTCTTTTCTTTTTATTTTTTATTCTAATTTATATTAGGTCTAATGAATTTACATCTCTGTATTGTTTTTTTTTTTTTAAATATCCTTTATTTTACGTTTTATGAATTATATTTCTGTTTATATATAGGATTTCATCATATTTTTTTAGAAAATGACAAAAGATTTGAGTGGCAACATTGTAACTTATGTCAATATCTGTTTTCAATTCATTTCCGCCCTAATTTTGAATTTCTCTCTTTTAGCTGTTTACATTGGTTCTTCCCTCACTACATTTTCTCACTTATTTTTCTCTTCAATTTCTACCTCTTCTGTATCTTTCCTTTTCCTCTTTCTTTTCCTTTTCTAGATTATTTTCCTTTTCTCACATTATTTACTTTTCTTTTCTTTTCTCACATTATTTACTTTCTTTCTTTTTCTTCTTTATTAAATCCTTGTAACTTGTATGGAAAAAAACTTTTTTTTCCAAAAATAAAAGAAAGTGTTGTTATCATATAATTCGTCAAAAATTTAAATAAAAATGTTTATTACCATCATTGTTAACTACCTGATGAGACATTGTTCTTTCAATGTTGAAACAAAATGTACAATTTTGAAGTAGTCTGTAGTTTTTCACATCTTCTAGCATAATAATAACTATATATATATATATATATATATATATATATATAATTATATTATATTATTATCATATTTATGATATGAATGCACATACACACATATAAAGATAAGTACAGATACATAAACAAATATTTAACATTCAAGCATTAATTCAAGCATACACACACAAAACAATCTATATATTCAGTTAAAGATTAAATATAATTCATCCTTAATAATGTCTAAAAGTACAGCCAAAAGTACTTGAGAAAATAAAACATTTGAACAATTTTTATATAATTTATGTACAAAAAATTATAAGATCACATGAAAATTTATATAAAAACTTAACCATAACACCGCCGTGTCTCATTTTTAATGAAACTTGTGTGTGTGTGTGTGTGTGTGTGTGTGTGTGTGTGTGTGTGTGTGTGTGTGCGCGCACACACACACACACTGGAATTTGTTAGAGATCTATGTTGTTTCCTATTTGTTCTTTATTTTATATATATAGGTTGTCCCTTAAGTCTGGACACAGAGGCAAAAATTATTATTTTCAACAGCATTTTATTGAATTGGAATGTTAACAACATCTTCAATATTATTTATATCATTTTTTTCTTTGCAAGATTCACATGAACCCAATGCAATAACTCTATATTGCAGTCTATTTTAGCATATTCACTCTTTATGCATTCAATCAAGTATGTTGCATTTGTGATTTTCAATGAGTACACTTTCTCCTTTAGCATACCTCAAAAAAGAAGTTCTTTCTTCTTTCAACAAAACCATGTTTAATCTGTAGGGGCCAAAAAATATATAGCTAATGAGACTTTAAGAATACCCTGTATATTACAATCATATGTCTACTGCATTTTCTTTCACATGTAGGGTTCCAGAACACCCTGGATTAAAAAAAAGATTTTAATGCGGGATATCTGGTCCACAAAAAAAAACAACACAAATTTTAAGAAAAAACAATGCAATAAGAAATGTTGTATAAGAATATAAAAATATTATATTTGACAACATATATACAGCATAAACAATTTGTACAATTCTTTGTATCTCTTATTTGATAGAAAAAATGTCTGTGGTATTTGAGTGAGTATTGGTTGTATATAAAAGTATTGGTTTTGAGTCTGTAATTAAACAGTGTAGTAGAAAAAAGTTTCTTTCCTTTTTATGTATGAACCACTAAGTAGGTGGAAAAATGAAAGTGTTTCAAATTATGTTGAAAAGGAGTGTGAATGAGAATTCTTGAAGGGAGAGAGAGTGTCAAATGGAGATAGTTTTCTTGCCTGACAGATCAACCTATTGCTCTCTCTCACTGACCAGCTGACTGACTGTCATGACTAGTCAGGGGCCATCCTTAAATATTGAAATCTCATCACATGGTAGGCTCTCATGTCAGTTTTTTCTTTAGCTGTGAAAAAAAAACGTTTCTCTGATGTTATTTGAATTTTTCGATTTGTCAACCAATCAAGATCTAGGTTTTTGCTTTTCACACTGACTTGTGAAAAAGAAAAGATTTTAGCCATTTGAATCCTCTTTTGCGGGTGTGCAATTTTACTTTGGGTTTTTTTCAAATGTTGGTCATTTGAAACCAATTTTGTGGGTGTGCAACAATTTATTTTGTGTTTTTTTAGTTGGTTGATGGATGGTATAGGATTTGTATCCTATACACACCAGTTACTTAATATTAACTTTACAGCTATTTAATATCTTATATTTTTTTTTGAAATACAGCAGAAGCCAACCAGCTAACAATCGAGAAAGTACTCAAAGAGCTTAAACCTCTGCTAATGCAGATATCACTAAATACAGAATAATTGGGGTACAGATCTTGCAAATTTTGTTATTACACTACCAAGTTATATTTCTATTATGATAATATCACTCTGATAACATTAGTACTGTGTCATTATATAAAAAAAACAAAAAAACAATAACTCTGTTCTCTCACAGTGTTAACAAAATTGAAAAAATATCTTGGAACCTTTACAAATTCAAATAAACTGTTTCTTAGAATGTGGCTCATCATTCCACAAAATATTACTGAAATTTAGAGTGCAGATATACTTGTTTTTTGATCAAGTAACACATCACTCAGTAAGCCTGACATACAGATGGCACCACTAATAAAAAATCCATAGGCTTTTTATGAAGTACTAACATTCAAATGGCACAATAAAATTTGGGCCTAATCAGATTATTAATTTAAAATTAGTTATTTAAGTTAAGCTACTGTTGCAAATATTCAAAACAATGGAAAAACCTGAATTTTGTGTATTGATAAAGCATTGCTTTCTTATGGGGAAAATGCTGTTAGGCAAAGCAATGACTTGACAAGTGTTATTTGGACTCTGCTCCATAGAAAACAGTGGCTAAGAGATGGTATGCTGACTTTAAATACAGTCGTACAGACACAAATGATGCTGAAAGCTCAGGTTGCCTAAAATCAGCAGCTGTCCTGGAAAACACCAAAGAATCCACAAACTTGTTTTGGCTGATTGTAAATTGAAGTTGCATGAGATAACAGAGGGGTTGAATATATCAGAAGGTAGTGTATTCACCATTTTGAATGAATATTTGTCAATGAGAAAGCTGTGTTCAAAGTGGGTATCGTGTTTGCTCACAGTTGATCAAAAACAACAAGGCATCGACAATTCAGAGCATTGTTTGCAACTGTTTCAATGCAACAAGAAGGAGTTTTTGCATAGATATGTGACAATGAATAAAACATGGATCCACCACTTCACTTCAGAGTCAAATTGGCAGTCAGCTGAGTAGACAGCAGCAGGTGATAGCTGTCCAAAGGGACCAAAGATGCAAACATCCGCAGGCAAGGTTTTGGCCTCCATATTTTGGGATGTGCAAGGTATTTTGTTCATCAATTACCTTGAGATAGAAAGAACCGTCAATAACAAATATCATATAGCATTATTGGTGCATTTGAAGGAAGAAATTGTCAAAAAAACAGCCACAAATGAAGTAGAAAAAGTGATATTTCACCAAAACAATACACCATGTCACAAGTCAATTGCAACGAGAGCAAAACTATTTGAATTGCACTTCAAATTGCTTCTGCATCTATCTTATTCTCCAGATCTGGCCCCCAGCAACTACTGGCTGTTTGCAAATCTCAAAAGAATACTCCAGGGAAAGAGATTTGACTCCAATGAAGAAGTGATATCAGAAGCTGAGGAGTATTTTGAGGCTAAAGACAAATCGTTGTATAAAAAGGTATCAAATTGTTAGAGGAGTGTTGGAATAAGTGTATCACCCTAGAAGGAGATTATGTTGATGAATAAAGTTGAATTTTGTGTAAAAGTTGTTGTTTTATTAGTTAGGCCTGGGACTTATTGAGTGATGTCTTATATCTACTCATGCACTTATACCCATATTGCAGTCTAGTTTAGCAAATTCACTCTTTATTCATTCAATCAAGTGTGTTGCATCTGTGATTTTTACTTAGTACACCTTCTCCTTTGGAATACCCCAGAAAAAGAAGTTAGTTCTTTCTCCTTTTGATAAAACTATGTTTAATTTGTGGAGGTAAAAAACTATAGATAATGTGATTTCCTATGTATCCAGATTTTCGAGACACCCTATATGTACAAAAATGTAAATATGCATTAAAAATACAATTACAAACATAAACTTTCTTAATTAATACCCAAGCACTTAAGATAATATTTGCCAGATAAAAACAAACTAGTAACTACTGAATAAGAAAAATGAAATATATATATATAATAAATTTCGATGTTCAAAACTGTTGAATGATCATTTCAACATGAAATCCCAAAGAGAGATTTCACATGTCATTGGCAACTACCACATTTCAAAATGAAATAAAAAAGAAATAAAAAATTGAAGGTTAAGAATTTTCATCACAAAAAAATTTGGTTAGCAATCATTGTCTATTTTTAGATTTTGGACAATTTACTTTTAGATAGAGTTGTAAGTGAAAAAATTTGAAAATTTGGCTTAGTCTAGCTTTACAGAGGGAAAGGGGTTAACGGATTAAACAGGAAGTGGTGTTTTGATTGAGGAGTTGGTTAAACAAAACAGAAAGAGAGAAGGAAGGTGTAAGAAGGAGAAGGAAAAAGAAAAGAAAAAAAGAAAAATTTCCATATTTTAGAGACACTTGATACGTGTCAAACAAAACTAGCGTTTATAAATGGGCTAAAGTATTAGCAAAAAGATTTTTAGAAAAAACATATTTAGGGGAAAAAAGCTGATATATGATTTAATTAAATTTAATTAAGTTAATCTAATTAATGATAAATCTAGATTTAAATAAAATAAACATAAAAATAAAATAAAAAATAATAAAATAAAATTTAATTTTTTTCTTTTTTAATTTTCTAAAAATCATTTAAAATTTTTTATAAAAATATATAAAAAATTAATGTTGTGAAAAAGATATATATACTTGCAGAAGAAATTGGGGGTTAAATTAGTAAAAGTATCCTTATTTTATAAAGGTAGATATTCAAAGGAGACAGGAAGAGAAAGGTAGAGGGGTTAAAATTACTATTTAAAAATTAAGTTAATTTATTAAAAACAATTTAATTTATATTATATTTACTCTCCTAAAAACTAAAATTAGAATTTAAAATTTAAATGTTCACAAATTTTGCTCTATGGTGGCACTTACTAATGAATTCCTTTGTGAAGTTCATGAGTAGGTGCTGGTATGGGTACTTTAATATTTTTTTGTGACGTCAATTTTTTATTTCTTTTTTATTTCATTTTGAAATGTGGTAGTTACCGATGAGATGTAAAATCTCTCTTAGGGATTTCATGTTGAAATGATCATTCAACAGTTTTGAACATTGAAATTTATTTTATTTTATAATTGGCTCTGTAATTTTAATTACATTGAGCTCTCCATCTGTATCATTTTTTAATATTAAAATATTAATACTAATTAGGATCGGGTCTTTGGGATTTACCTTCCTATTTTTCCTTTTGGATTAAAGTTATTTAAAAATATATATATGTGTGTGTGTGTGTGTGTGTGTGCATATATATGTGATTGAATATATAAATGTACATATGTATGTATATGCATATACACAAATGTATATATATATTCAAGCAACAATAAATAAAATACAGTTATAAACCTACCCTTCTATAATTAACACCCTCATAACACCAAGCCACATGAAAAACAAACTATTAATTACAAAACAAAAAAAAAAGTATTAATTAAAAACATAATAATTATTTAAACAAGAAATAAATAAAAAACAAAATACAACTACATTTTTAAAAACTTGAAAACTAAAGAATATTGTGAAATATTAAACTAATTTTAAGTTGTATCTGACTTCAAAATAAGTTTGCTACATTATCTTTTGACACTCAGAGCCAAAAGATAGAGAAAAGAAAGGAAAGGAATAACGAGAGTATAAAATGACAAGTAAATTATGACAAGAAGAAAAACCATAACATTCTATACATGTGTACATACACACATGTACAGACACACATGTACAGACACACACACACACACACACACACACACACACACGGATAGAAGAAAAATCAACCAATCACCAACATCAAAACACTTAAATTATTTTTTCACCCTAATATAAAAGTAAGGAAAATGAGAAGATTGACAGACATTTGCTGATATCTCCTGACAAATGGACCAAACAATTACACAAAGTTTTGTCTCTAGAGTAGAGGTGCTGAAATATAACATCAATCAGCTTTGTGACAAATTTTATGTTCATATTAATCTTATAATGGATACATAGATAATTTGTAAAAACCAGTATGAGCATTATAAAACAACCTTTCTATTTAGAAATAATAACACTTTATAAAATTTAAAAATAAATATATGTGAACAAATCAATGAGATTGGTGTATATAAAATATGTTAAAATAAAAAGTACATATATCCAAAAAAGTAGTAAGTACTTCTAATTCAAATTATATATTTATGATTATATGTAATTAGGGAAAATATAGAATTTGAACAAATTTCACATTAGCCACCATGTTTATAATAAGCAAAGTTACCATTGTAACAATTTTTTCAGTTGCTTTGATAATGATTGTAAAGAACAAAACATTGATAACAAATGTTAAACATCCAACTGGTTCTCACAAATTCCATCCTATATACTTTGTTTGAATACTTCATAAATTATTTTATCTCTCTCTCTCACACACACACACACACACACACACACACACATTGCTTATATGTGCTCCCCTGTGCCTTTTCTATAAATACTTTCATGGTTATTGTTCTAATGAACTTTCTTCTTTGGTACCGAGACTTTAGCTAGATGGAGTTGTAAGTTCTATGCTAAAAGTTTCTTCTCTCTTGTGGAACTCTTATGGGATTTAAAGATTGCATGTTGGGTATATTTTAGGTGTGCACATACGTTCATATATAAACAAATAAAGAAGCATACAAATCTTGTGTTTCTACCACAGACTGTTTATTCACCTTCTTTTTTTTTTTTTGTTGCATAAACTGTAGTAAAACAAAATTCTCAATATCTCTTGGGTATCTGTTCTGTTTTTAGTCCAGGAGTTTGGGTAAGTAAGAATATAATAGTTCTGCTCAAGTCAGCCTTGTGCAAAGTTGGAATGACCAAAGAAATGTATATACTTATTTCATTTTTGGAGGGTTTAAGCATGGTTATGGTATGGTATTATCTTTTTCTTGGTCCATAAGTTAGAGTAAATAAAGATAAGCATTGTTTTAATGCTCAGATTCAAGTCAGCCTTGCACAGAGTTAGAATGACCAAAGAAAAGTTTATACTTACTTCATTGTTGGAGGTTTAAGCATCTCTTCCCTGACAAGAGAGAGCAGCCAAAAATACGCAAAAATATGGATGGACCAGAAATATTAAAAACCAAAATGGAAGCAGCAATGGTCAGATTGAAAAGAAATAAAACAGTAGGACCTGATGGGATTGTAACAGAGATGTTGATGTCATTAGAAGACTTTGGCATAGACAGGCTTACAGAAATAAAAAAGGAAATCTACAACCACGTCAATATACCAGAGGATTTAAGCAGATCAATTTTCATAGCACTACCTAAGAAGTAAGGTGCAAATGAATGTGAACTCCATTGAACAATCAGCTTAATGAGCCATATAACAAAACTCTTCATCCAGATTCTGATGAACAGAGTATGCAGCAGAATTGGCCCAGATAGGACAAGAACAGTGTGGCTTTGTTAAAGATACAGGAACAAGGAATGCAATATTCATGCTCAGAATGCTATCTGAAAGAGCAATAGAAATGTAGAAGGATCTCTATCTGTGCTTCATAGACTATGCAAAGACATCTGAAAAAGTACAGCACAAAGACTTGATAGAGATGCTCAACAATCTCAATATTTTCAGAAAAGGATAATCAAGAATATTTATTAGCAGCAAACCGTTTGCTACAAATAGGAAGTGAATTCAATAGGTACACAAAAATAGAAAGGGGTGTAAAAAAAGGTTGTGTTTTCCCACTAGATCTATTCAACTTATACAGCAAAACAGTTCTGAGAGGAATAAAATCCTTGCCAGGATTTGTCATTGGTGGCCACAATCTCAACAATGTAAGATATACAGATGACACAGTGCTGATAGCAGACACAAAAAGAAAAATTCAGGACCTCCTACAGAAGGTAGCAACAGAAAGTGAGAAGAAAGGACCAAGCATAAACTTTAAGAATACTGAACGTATGGTCATCAGCAAAAAGAAGATCCTAAAATACCAATTACAAGTCAGAGAAACTAAAATAAAACAAGTAAATTTAAATACCTGGTAAGAATGCTGACAGAGAATGAAAAATGTGATGTTGAAATCCAAAGGTGCATTGGCATGGTCAAGGACTCATTTCAAAAGCTAACCAGAATACTGAAAGACAGGAAAATCTCATTGGAAACAAAGAAAAGAATGCTGGATTGTTAAGTGATATCTGTTCTTCTGTATGGCAGTGAATGTTGGATAATCTTCTCAAGGACAAATGAGAGGCTTGAGGCAGCAGAAATGTGGTTTTACAGAAGGATGCTGAGGATACCATGGACTGAGCATGTGACTAACGACAAAGTGTTGGAGAAAATGGAAATGAGGAGAAAACTCATATTTAACATAAGGTAGAGACAAATGAGATTTCTAGGATATGTAATGAGGAAGGAGGGCCTGGAGAATTTAATACTCATAGGATGGATAGAGGGAAAGAGAGACACAGGGAAGCAGCACGAGACCTACTTGATAGGCCTGAGCAAATGGATGGCAGAGCAGGGTTTGGGAGAGAAACCAAGAAGAAGAATGTTGAGTGTGATAAGAGACAGAGCCAAGTGGAATTCCATGGTCACCTATGTTCTGAAGGGACACGATACATGAAGAAGATAATTGTTAAGTTCAAGTCAGCCTTGCTCTGAGTTAGAACAATCAAAGAAAAGGTTGATTTATTTCATAGGTGGAGGCCATGGAAGATACATACAAATACCATGCATTGGAAAATGGAAAGAAGAATTCAGTCATCAGTGGACTAGGTAAGTGAATGAGCTCCAATGGGGACATAATTCCCATGGAATACTACATCTTGAAAGAGAAAGAGAGTGAAGGAAGGAAATATTTGTCTTTTTATAGACTTCATCAATGCCTCCTTTTGATGAAGCCAAGTGGAATAATAAGATTTCCAGTTCTTTTACTACTAGCATTATGGGAAAATGGATCTTCTTTATTATTATTATTTTATTTATTATTTTATTTAATGATCTTATTTTATTTTCTCACACTCTCTTCCAGTCTCTTGCTTTCCAGTTAACTTTGATGTTCAAAAATTTAAATGCAATGTCTACCGTTACCTTCTGTCTTCTTAATTCCTGTTCAATAATTGTTATCTTTTTTCTCATATACTTTCACATTCAGTATCCTCTTGTATCTTAGTAGGTTTATTGTTTTGCCTGGGGTGAAATGATTAAAAAGAAGGAAAATACTTCTTATAATAGATAGATATAATAGGCTAATGAAAGAAATTCATGAGACAAATAAACAACAATTATTATTAATATTAATAATGATATTTATTGAACATTATTAGGTTTTTAGACTAAATAAAAGCATGTATTTTATTTTAACCACAAACTTAATCAAGACAAATATCTAGTTCAAAACTACTAGTTTTAATCATTAAAATATCACATGTGTAAAAATGATTCTTTAGAAAAAGTCCATTTTCATTGTATTTTTCTTTAAGAAAGGATGCAGACATATCTGAAAATTAAGATTTTTAATGTCTTTTCTCATGTTTCTACATGGTCTAAAGGCCAAAAAATATACAATAATTATTAATATTATTGCTATCATTTTTGTCTCAAATTTCTTTTATCAGCCTACTATATCTATCTATCTATCTATCTATCTATCTATCTAGAGAGAGAGAGAGAGAGAGAGAGAGAGAGATTCAACAGTGACAGTCTATTTCATGCTTAGATGCAATCGTCAGGCTATATGGATTGTGTTTTAGCTCAACAATTTATATATGTTGGTTAGTGATTCATTATGGGTAGTTCTATTGTATTTTTTAATTGTTATTGTGTGGGTAGCAATAGTTATGCTTCAAATTATTCTAGGGACTATTGGGTGGAAATAATTGTGGATGCGAATGTAGTTTTGTGGCTATTTTATATAGTTGTTAACTTTATTATTGATTGCTTTATTATTGATTGTTATTATTACACTTACTAAATGTTTACTTTACAAGCAATTTAACTCATAAGTATAGCATACCTTTAAAGTATATTTTTATCATATTTATATGTATATATATATATGTGTGTGTGTGTGTGTGTGTGTGTGTGTGCATTGTGGTGCAGTGGATATCAGTTTGGAATGAGAACTTGGAGAGCCGAGTTCAAATTCCGGTTGGATTCACTACATTCACTTTTGCACAAATACCCTTGAGAAAGGTATTGATCCGTTTTTTCTCCCTCCAGTTATGAATTAAACAATTTTTGCTAATCATGGTAAGTGGGGTACATCCCCTGAAATGATGGACCTAGGCCTAGGTTGCCTTTCGGACAATGCTTTATCAGGGACCAGTCATTGGCAACTTTGATTATAACAGATTGATTAAGAAATAAATAAATATGGAGACAATACTGGAACATGCTTAAAATTACGAATATTGTAAATATGTAAAATAAAGAAAAAGAAAAAATTTACGATTAAAATACTTACATAAAAAGGAAAAAATAAAGCTCACATGTTTCCAAACAAATGTAAGGATCTTATGAAATTCTCCTTCTGCTTGCACAGTCAGTCAGTTAAGTGCCTTACGTGATGCACGCTTTGGGCGATCATGTCTCGAAAGAGACATAACTGACTGGGCAGAAGATTATCCCGCAGTAGGTTGCCATTGCTTTCTGCGGTAGACTGGTTGCTGACCAAGGCTACAGAACCCAATCTGTCCTGTTATTTAACCCATAACTGGAGAGAAGGGACGGATTAATACCTTTCCCAAGGGTATTTGCACGTAAGTGAATGCAAGGAATATGACTGGAATTCGAACTCGGCTCCCCGATTTCTTGTTTCAAGCTGATATCCACTGCACCACGACCCACAAATAATTTTAAGCATAAAACTTCTAAAATTGATAAATGGTGTTTTGATTTGCCTCTATACAAAATGGAAAATGAGTCAGTTGAAAAACGAGATGAGCATGCCTCATTTTCTAACAGGTGTTGTCCAATTGACTGATTCCACATCTGTTAACATAACGATACATTTCAGAGCAGAAATGGTTATTTATGTAGAATCAAAAATTGTGTTGGAAACTCTTTGATTGTGGTGGAAATAGAAATTAATTAAATCATTTTTGTTAGTTGGTTCTCGACATAATTTAAAATATAATTTCTTATTGTTGTGTATTAATAAGATATTGAGGAAAGATAGAGAATTTTTGATTTCAAATGTGTGAATTCAATGATGGGTTCAACTGTATTCATTTTAATTATTAAGTCTAATAGGTTTATATCATGGGAAGATAATAAAAGAATGTCATCAATATATCTTAAGTAAGTACAGCTTTTTGGTATGATGTATTTAAAAGGACCAGATTCTAAAAATTCTAGAAAAAGGCAAGCAAAAGCACCACTGATAGTTGACTCTATAGGTAAGCACAAATCTTTACTTATAGAAAATATTCTTGGGAGAGAAGAAGCAGTGGTTAGTGGTTAGTGATTAGTTTGTATAGTTTTATAATTATGTTATGGGGAGAGAAAGATTTTCTTTGGATTTTTCAAGGTGGTTTCTCAGTATGTTGGGGCATTTTGTGACAAGCATGTTGATGTATAGAAATTTGATGTCTAAGCTCACTATAACCATGTTTTCCATATTTATGTTTTATAATGTGTTGTGTTGATGGTTTCTAGGAACAGAGTTAGGATTTTTTCAATAGCTTTAGCTAATTTGTGAAGTGCACTGTTGATTCTAGACACAGGATATCTGACAGGTATGTTTAGTTTGTGTGTTTTAGGTAAGCCATGTAGGGTGGGTGTGATGGGGTGGTATTTTATTAATCTAGTCCAAATTTTTTTCCTTTTTTAATAGTTTCTTAATTGTTTTGTTGAACCTTTGCATGTCTATATTTACTGTTTGCTTGTTGTTTTTTATGTAAGCATTGTTGTCCTTTAAAGGGATTCTAATTTTTCAATGTAGATGTTGGTGTCCATTATGACTGTTCTGAATTCTTTATCAGATGAGATTATGATGATATTTTTGTTTGTGGAGAAGTTTTTTAATTCTGTATTCATCTCCTGGGTAGCATTGTACAAAACCTTTCACAAATTCAGTGTTGTCAACTTTATGGCTTTTGGTTAAAGTTGTGACAGTATCATTTTTCTTTAATTCAGTGGTGAATTTTAATGATAAATATGTAAGATTTTCCATCACATTTTGAGAGTGTATCATAGTAAATGATAAAAAAAAATAAAATAAAATAAATCAAATGTTGGCCGGTTGAAATGTTTGTAGTTTTTCACATCAGCACATGTATAAATAAATAAATAGATAAATAAATAAATCAATAAATCAAGTGCTTACCCCAACTTGAAATGACTTTAAGTTAGGGTTTTTTACATTAGCATGTTAAATTTATCTTAGAGGCACCTTCCTTATGTAGGAGTTTCTCTGTGGTTGTCTTCTATCAGTCATCTGGTTGTTTTTATTGCTTTGACGATACTTTTTGAATTTGGTGTGTGTGTGTGTGTGTGTGTGTGTGTGTGTGTGTGTGTGCGCGTTTTTTTATTTTGTCTTTACTCTTTAGAATTGTTTTTTATATGGGTCATCTGGTTCTTTTAATTGTTTGGGGTTACCATTTGAATTTGGTGTGTGTGTGTGTGGGGGGGAGGTTCCAGTGTGTGGGTTTTAAGTTTTTCATGTCGTTTTATTGAACAAAGACTTGTATTTTTTTATGAATCTTTCTTCCTGCATTATTAGTGTGTCATAATCTGCATTTTGGTAGATAGGTGTTACTTCAAATTTACCCCCACTGCATTCATGCAAATGTTGGGAGACATATTATTTCCTTTTATCTGGTATTTTGATATTGCTTTTATGAAGGGATACCCTATTATTCAAGCATTGTGTCTCTCCTACGTATATCTTTGCGTGTTTGTCACATTTTAGGGCATAAACTACAATTTTATTTTGAATGTAGATGTGTTTTTGAACTTGAAGTTTTTTCCTTCTATTATTGTGTTGCATACTCCATATCTTTTTTTGTTGCATTTTGTGACCCTCTGTGTTGTGTGCTGTTCAAACTTTGATGAGATTAGGATGTCTTTTACATTTTGGGACTGGCGTTTAGCTATTAATTATTTTAGTTGTCATTAATATTTCCTTTATTTTGTCATTATAGTTGAGTAATTCCATGTGTGTTTTGATCTTTGTGAATATTTCTGGGTTGTTTTTGTTGTGTGTGGAAACATATGCTAGAATGTTTTCTTCTTTTTCATGTTTTTCTTGTTTTTTTGGATTCCGAAGGGATTCTAATGGTATTTTTTCTGCTTGTTGGAAACCCTTGTTTATTAGTGGAGTGAGGTATCCTCTTATTTGTAATGTTTTTCATAGTTCTTCTAGGCGTATTTTACAAAGAGTTTCGTCAGCTACTACTGTGCAAATTCGTCATGCTAGGGAATATGGAATGGATTTTAAACAGCTTTTAGGATGGTGAGTCTTGAAGTGGAGGTATTGTTGGGTGTCTGTGCGTTTGTGGTAAATGTCTGTGATGATGTAATTGTCTTTTATGAGTATGTCTAGGAATGGCAATTCTTTATAACTATATTCTAGCATGAACGTAATTTTGGGGTGCAAGTGTTGTAGTATATTGTGTAGTTTGTTTATGTCTCCCCATGTTGATTTCCAAAAAATAAAACAGTCATCTAGGAATCTCTTCCATGATTTAGTGAATTCTGTTTTTATGTCTTCCCCATATTTATGTCCTATTTGGTTGTATAGGCTTTCTTCTAGATATGCTAGAGTTAGTGTTGCATACGTAGGTGCAATTTTTGTTCCTATCACAGTACCAGTTTTTTGTATATAATTTTCGTTGTTAAATTGGAAGGAATTGTTGTCTAAAATTAGTTCTATACTTTGTATAATAAATTCTTTTGTGAAGCATGTGGGATGTATTTCTAGGTGTTTCTCTATCCAAAATTCAATGGCTTGTTTTCCTAGTTCATGGGATATATTGCTGTACAGGCTGTTCATGTCAAAAGGTACTATGAGTGTACCTGGGTCTATTTTTTGTGGTATGAAGCTCTTAGGAAATGTATGCTGTCTCTGATGTAATGTTTTGTTTTGTGGTGTATAGTTGTAATATTTTATCAATTAAGTTGCTCAATCTGCTTGTAGGGCAGGCTGACTCTGCTACAATTGGTCTAAATTTAAGGTCACTGGAGTTTGGGGTGTGAATATATTCCTATTTTTGCTCCTGGGTAGCTGCTTTGTGTTTGATGTGTGTATCTTTGGAAGTCCATAAAAATGACTGGTTTTTGAAGTAAAGTCTGTAAGAAAATCTTTTTATTTTTTTGTTAGTGTAAGGCACAGGTTTTTTTATTTTTGATGCGATGTTTTCATCTATATCTTGGTTGATTATTTTGTAGTTATTTTTGTCTCCTAGCATATCTTGAATATTTGTTTTGTAATAAAATGACTACAGCACTGCCTTTGTCTGCTTCCTTTATTATTATAGATATGATATAATAATAAATATGGTATGATATTTGAAACACTAAATACATTTTAATTACATTTTCAATATTCTGAATTTTTTATTTCCTCACTTCAGTTAAATTTTATTTATGCATTGTTATAAGTTAAATTTGTGATTCAAATTTCTTTTCCATATGTAACATTATACTTTCTATAAATAAAATTACAAATTTGCAATAACCAAAATATCAACAGGTAAATTGCAGTAACTTAAGAAGATTTACTTGCAATTAGTAATTTATCTGTTCAGTTTATATATTAATGTTGCAGATGAATTTCAAAACATAAAAATAGACAAGAGAAGAATCATTGTGAATGAAACAAACATTGAATTTTGAAATTATATTTATTTATAAACTCCATTTCTTATGCATGCAAGATGATGAGATTAGCTGTTTCCTTGTAAGGAAACAGTAGGCATTCATTGACTGAATGCTTAATATTACTGTTGGTTGAAATTTATAAAATATTTGTTTTTCTGGAAAATAGGTTTATCAAGTCCACTAGCTGTTATAACTCTTTCTAGCATTGATGAGGGTTTCATTCCAAATCTTCTGTTTAAAATAATGTGAAAAGTTAACATCTTGATTATGCTATTTTTTTCTTTTCGAGTTACGTGTGTAATCAATTTTATTTGTTACTGCTGTAAGCATACAATGGGTGATTATCTCTCTTTTTGTAAGATGAATTTATGAGGGTCACATAGCAGAGAGTGATGACAGCTCATTGAGTGCCAAACATCACTTGCTGTATAGACCATGAGGAAGGTTGACATGATAGTCCATGGCAGTAAGGTGAAAGAATGTAGTCCAAATGACCCAGTCACTCAGTCTGGTCATTTATTTTTCAATAAAAATTACAAGTAAGACTCTTTTGATTTTTGTTATTAATACTGCTTGTTCTATTCATATATGCTATAGTTTCTTTATGCAAAACAAATAGTGAGTGGTATGTACATATCAATATATAATTTCTTCTATGAAATCTCTATATATAAACTCTTTTGAAGCAGAATGAATATTTAGCATTCATTATTTTCAGTGATTCTTGTTTGTCTGTCTGTTATATTAAGGTTTTAGTATATCACAGATATACTAATGCCTTATATGGGCCTTGGAGAGTGAAAATAACCAAGGCTGTTTTTCTCTCTTTCCATGCACTCTATTACTGCTGTTAGAGGTTTTCAAATGATATGGTTTCTGTTATTTAGCAAAGTTCTAACTTATCTAAAGTATTTTGTAAACTTTCATTATAGAACAATAAGGCATATATAATCACAAGTCACTGTCACTTAGTAAAAGAAAGTAAATCTACTACAAGATGGACTACAAAGTTTGTGTTCTAGTCTCACATTTCAAAATCGGTATTCTGATATCTGGTCACTAAAATGGTTGGTTATCTTTGGAAGTGGACAAAGTTTAGAACTTTTCTGCACCTCTTCTATTGTATTCAAAAATGAATTTATGAAATTCAGATGAATTATGAAATAACCCTATTTTTTCAGTAACATTTGCCTTAATTTCAGACCATTGACAACTCTTTTCTTTCTGATTATTAATGTATCTTCAGGTTTGGCACATACATTTACCCATTATTCATTTATCATAAAATAAAATGTTTTAGATTTTGGTTAATTAAAGTTTACAGGTTGATTGTTATATTTATTGACAAAATGTTACATATCCCTTCCTTGTCTATTGAACAGGAATAGAGGTTTATCCCTTGTTTCTTGTTTTGGTTTGGGTTTCTGGTTATGTCTAAATTCTTCTCATCCTCTTTCACTTCCCTTGCATTTTAGTTGCATTATCGCCTTACTTGGGGTCAGTCAGTCAAGTACCATATTTTACACATGCTTGGGTGATCATGTCTCTTTTGATCCATGACTGACTAGGCAGAAGATTATCTTGCAATAGGTTGCCATTTCTTTCTACAGTAGATTGGTTACCAACCAAAGCTATAGAACTCAATCTGTCCTGCTATTCAACCCATAGCTGGAAGGAAAAGAGATTAATTAATAACTTTCCCAAGGATATTTGTGCATAAGTGAATGCAATGAATTCAACTAAAATTTGAACACAGCTCTATGATTTCTCATTCTAAGCTGATATCCACTGCACCACAATGCACATCTATTACTTGGGGTGCAAGACTAAAAAATAAATAAATAAAAATTTTTTTGCTTTCACCATAGCCCTTTATCTTTTCTCAACTAAAGTATGCCCCTTCTTCATCACTTCTTCCCTCAAATTATACCAAAAACATAATAAGAACTTCTTTCAGGTCTGACACATTTTAGTATTACATATGTGAATCATCTCTGTCCAATATAAGCCATATTGCAAAGTTCATACAATTAATGTCAAGGCTTGATGGAGGCCAAACAGACTTGTCAAAGATTTCACAGAAATGTCTCATGCACCAGATCTGTGTCAGATAGCTTGTGTGTTCAGAAGCTCCATCTTGAGTAAAGACATATCAATTTGAAAATGTGGCTCACAACTAAGGCATCTCATCTCTCTGTAATATATTACTTTGAACGACAGAAGTAATTGACAGATACATCTGGCCATGGGTGAAGTCAACAAAGTACAGGGTGGTTGACAGATATATCCGGCTGTAGATGTCCAAGTGTAATGAAAAAAGTGACAACTGGCTTGAAAAGCAATTGAACATGGGGTGTGATTGACAGATACATCCGGCCATATATAAGTCAACAAAGCGACAATCAGAAAAAGCAAAAATGTGTGGGAGTTTTAAGACTATATAAAGTCTAGAATTTTTGGCTGAAGACAGAGAAGACTCTTGCTGGCTTCCAAATCCTGATGGCCTATTTGTGTGCACAACCATTGCTACCGTGCCAAGTTAAGGTCAGCTCGAATGTGACGTGATGTCACAAAAGTAGTCTTGCATAGGTCTTCAGTGAGTGAAATCAGCAGTAATGAATGATTGTAAACTAAAGAAAAAGCCTTAGAAAATTTTTTTAAAATTACATTTAAAAAAGAAAACAGAAACAGATAAGATTGTATATTGAACTTTATTTAACATTCATTCTTTTCTAAATAATTAATAATAATGAAAAATTGTTGCTGAATGTAACGTTTTAAAGTAAATAAACAAAACATCATGTTAAATTTCATTAAAATTTAAAGACTGAAGAAATTTGTTCATTATTTTGTTTCCAATTTGAAAACATTTATTTTAGAATTTTAATCAGCATTGTTTTAATTTGCATGTTTTTATTTCGATTTTAATTATTCTGTAAAGTTAAAATAATACTTAAGTGATTATTACGATTATACAATACACTACTGAATTATGAATGAGGGAACAAACAATAATTAAATAAACAAACAAATTACAAGTAACTGATTAAAAAAGAAAACAGTTGAATATAAATAAGAAGCAAATAAATTAAATATAAAAAATGGATTTAAAATCAAATAATTCTTATGGAAAAATAGGTTACAGATACAAAATTGAAAGACTGAAATAGTGAAATTCATTCATAATTATTTCAAACTTGAAAACAATTTTTTATAAATTATAATCAGCATTGTTTTAGTTTGCATGTTTTTATTTCAATTTTAACAATTATTCTGTAAAGTTACAATACTGTAATTATTAAGTGATTATTACTCAAATGCAGCAACAATTGAATTATGATTTAGGGAACAAACAATAACTGAATAAACAGGCAAGCAAACTACAAGTAAATGATGAATAAATAAAACAATTGAATATAAATAAGGAACAAATAAATTAAATGCAAACAAGCAAATAAATTAGATGCAAACAATAGATTTAAAAATCAAATAATACTTATAGAAAAATAGGTTACAGATGCAAAATTTAACTGAATGTTTGAAGTTTTTTTTTTTGCTTAACTTGTTACTTGTAATATTATTATTTTCCCTAGAAAAAAATATTTAAAAAGTATTTCTAGTGCTCATGACAATCATTCTATTTTGTGTCTATATTGTAACCCTCATCACAAGTGACAACATTAAAAAGAAGCTGATTATCTGTCAAAACATTCAATGTTATATGCAAGGCTAATTTCCTTTGATTTATTGAATGAAGAAAAGAAGGTTTTTTTATCAGTTTACCAATGACTGCATAATTGTGTAAACAAAATTTGTAGTTGTATCATTAGGATACAAGAGAGAACAAAATAGCTTTCAGGTATTTCTTCCACATTATCTATTCCAGATATTAAATCTTTGCAACTATTGCATTTAATTTTCTTAAAAACTGCATAACAGCAATAACCTGCTAAGTATAGTATTACAGGAAGAACTTCTCAACATTTATTAACATCATCCTCTTAATTTATACACATCTAACTTTTGCTTCTCTGTCACTTCATCCCAGTTTTGTTATTGTAAATTCTTTAAATCAATTTTAATGCATTACTGATTAAAACTGATAGCATTCTAATTTTTTTCACACTCATACACTTGTCATATCGAGATATTACTGATCCTCACTAAGTCACTGATACTGACCAAACCTTGCCTCAAAGTGATCAGTTAGAAATTTGCCAGGTAATAAGTATAGTATTTTCAATTCTTGGTCAGTTCTAGAAGTGCATAGGTTGTATGATGCATAGCAGTGAAAGTTTCCTTTGTTAATTTGCCATTTCTTCCAGAAATGCTATTCTAAGATTCTAACCAGTCACAGAATACAAAGAGAAATCTAAAATGTTCTCCATTTATTCTAAGTGGATTATATTATTTATTTCTAAGATGACAACCTTTTGTGGTATTTTTACATTCATTATTGTCCACCAAATATAAAATATGTTTATATATTCTGTAACTTCTGCAAAATTAGGCAAACATTTCTGTTTTCCTGAGGTTAGTAATCCCTGAATAGTTGTCTCATAAAAAATTTGCAGAACTAAATTAACATTTTGCCTTTCAAGATTAGCAGGAGAAAGTGCCTTTGAGGTCAATTTATAACAATATTTTAAAATTGACTGAGATTTCAGGGCGTGAAGATTCTTTAAGGTACAAAATGAGGCACTTTGCATACTATCTGATTCGTGATTTCCATTGTGACAAAATTTTGGGAACAACATGCATTTACTTGCATCTTTTTGACCAAGCCAATTGTTTCTAATGTACTTTAATATATGGACTGAGTCAAATAAGAAAAAAAAGAGTTTGAGACTTTATAACTGGGTGTGGATATACAATGGAAAGCTTTGGAGGACTGCAAAAGAAAGATATATTTTTTTATTTATAGCATTATTATCTGCTATGATTGATAATACTTGAAAACCTATCTCCTCTAAATCAATTATTATATGCTTAACTTTGTCATATAAATTTTCAGTTTTAAGTCATTCAGTTGGCATAACAAGCATAACATCCTTACATTGTCAGAATACACTGCTAACCATAAAAGCAAAACACTTGTTGCAGCTTCATTGCTGTTGTCAGATAAGCCAACAATATTACCACCCACCCTTATAATCAGAATAAGGTTTTAGATGAATTTCATCAGCAAGTAAATATACTGTGATGTCCTTCTGTACTAGTGAGTTAAATTTATTTTTAATATGCATACATTTTTATGTTGCTCAATCAAAGGATTCATATATGTTGATAAAGTTAGACTTTTAATGGTTGAATATCTTGGTAAAATTTTATTTTTACTGTCTCTTAATAATCTCTACCCTTTATGGGAGCAGTTATATAACTATGAAGAAAATATCATAATTTCTGTTGAATAATCAAGCTTATTCAATGTCATTAAGTTTAACCGCTCATATATAAATTTGACTGAACTAAAAATATTTGCTTGATTCTTCATTCACATTACCAATTTTAATATAAAAATCATATTTTGAGGTTTGGTCTGTTGTTGTTCTGTGTCAATTTTCTTCATGTTTTCTATCAGAATTTTAAGAGTATTTTGATCAGTTACATTTTTAGGAACCTTATAGTCCCCTATTGTATTCATTTTCCCATCTCTACAAAACATATGTACAGTAAAATCAGATTCAATTACAAGAGACAGATTGATTTTTGGATATGGGGATTTGATGATGCTGCATATAATGTTTTTTCTTGCTGCCTAATGACACACCAGTAATTTCTATCAAAAAAATTTAATTTCTCTTCTACTTCAAGAACATTATAGAATTTCTTCTGCTTTTTATATGCTAAGTCATCAGTTATACTTTTATTTAAAACACTTTTAAGGGCAGAATTCTCCAGTTGAATTCTTCTAGAATCTAGTGACTCTCTAGTGGTCAATGAAGATAAATATGCAGGACAGTTGGGAGAATTTTAGGGATAGCACCATCCTGAAGATATGCTTGACGATTCACTCCTTATGTTCTCCAGCTAAAAATGTAGTTCACATAAAATAAAAATAAAAATAAAAACTTAAAAAACAAACCTATTTTAGATTCTTGTGAAAATCTAAAAAAAAAAAATTGATCAGCAAAAATTTACATTTTACAAGATGAAGCATTTTTCTTACAATTCTAGGAAAAGTGTGTGGTGATACCACCGACCGAGCAAAAGTGAGCAAACCAGCAAATTGGATGTTGGCTCTATGCTGACCAGAAAGGGAATGAATAAAAATCACCCCTGCACAAGTGGATTCCAAATTACCATTTTTTTTTATTTACCAGCCAATGAGAAGCCTGGAATCAAATACAAGGATGAAATTCAAAACTAGCTACATTTGATCAAAAAAAAAAAGAAAAAAAAAGAAGAAAGACACAAATACTTCATCAGACAGTCAAGACTTGAGGAAAAGAGAGTAATTAGTTTCTCCCTTGACCTAAGCTACTAGGCTTGCTTCTTTCTTCTTTCCCTGTCTCATAAGTACTATTCTGACCTATTTCCTTTCCCTGGTCTCAAAAGTACTTATCACATCTTCAAAGACCTTCCACACAAATCAACTTGCTGACCTACAGACCTTTGAAGTGGCAACTTCTAAATGAACATTCTTTACCCACAAGACAATTCCACATTTCTAAGCCTTAATCTCTTTTAGCTCATCATTATTTTCTATGAACTCTTTTATCTCTGTTGAACTTTTAATTCAAGTATTACTTTATTTGTAAAACATGAATTGAAATATATATATATATATATATATATATATATATATATATATATATATATATATATATAAATGTTATTTTATACTCTAATTGCCTTTCTTTAATTTATAATCATTTTATGAATTATAGTGGGCTATCTTCTCACAGGGCTAAATGTCACTAATGGATCCTTTTCACTGAACATTGTTGTAAATGATCCATTTCTCATCACCAGGCACAATTTGTTTAAAAAAGGGTGCATTTTCATTGCATGTATGCAGCAAATCACAAATTTGTGATCCAAAAAATTATTTTCTCTCAGATCATGTGGTACCCAAATATTGTATCGATTTAAGTTCCCAAGCTTCACTAAATTCTCATGGATGGTGCATTTTGACAAATTTAGTGTTTCTGCCAATTTCTGCATTATGTAATGTAGGTTATTCTCAGTCGTCTCGATATGGTTGTTATATGTACTGGGGGGTCTGCTTGATCATTCTTCATCAACATGATTACGATCACTAACTCTAAACTTAGCAAACATACAGTTCTATCAGCTAATGCATCTTCCCTGCACAAAACACATATCTTTTTCGTTGCTTGTGAGGCATTTTTGCCTTTATAGTAATAAAAATGCAAGTTGCAAATCAAGAGATTAAAATGCATCTTATTATCTTTCAATTTCATAGGAATGCAACATTGGCACAAATTAAGTAATTTTAAACTTTCTTTCTCAAGAGATACCTTGAAATATGTTCTAATTGGAAAGGTAAGCATATTATAACTGTTGATAAATCTGAATGACTAAAAATCAGATTGAACTATCCAGACAACCCAATATATATATATATATATATATATATATATATATATATATATATATATATATATATATATAAATTAAAAAAGGATTAATTCAATGATGTTGAATGACCATTTCGATATGAAAATCCCCACGGGGGATAACACATCACCTCAGCAACAGAAAAATCCTTTCAGAAACTGGAAAAAAATCAGTCTAATTTTCCTTTTTAAATAGATTTGCAAAAAAATTAAAAAAGAAAAGAAAAAAGAAAAAAAAAGAAAAGGATAAAACAAAATAAAAACAAATAACCAAGAAAAGAAAAAATTGACATCGTCTGTGTTCGCAAAAAAAGGAAAGAGAATTGTAACTTAAAAATTAACAGACGGCCGTGTTGAATTGATGTAAGGTTAAGCAACACGGAAAAAAGGTGGGAGATAAGAGAGATAAAGGAAGGAAGGGAGGGAAAAAGAAAAGAAAGGAAAAAAAATTTTATATATTACAGACGCTGGACATATTCAAAAACCTAACTTCCCAAAAACGTTGAAGTATTAGAAAAAGGCCTTTACTTAAAAAGGCATAATTATTTTTAAAGGGAATAAAAAGATATAGGATTTAAAATAAATTTAAAAAAAAAAATTAGGTCATTTGATTTAAACTAAATAAAGACATCGCTAGGTAAAAAAAAAAAAAATCATTTACAATTATACATACATATAGAAGTACACACATACATACATACACACACACACACACATATACATTCAATTCCATACACACTTATATACGCATATACACATACATGCACATACACACATATATATGTGTACACACATATACAAAAATTCACACACACACAATATATATGTGTACACACACACATGCACACATATACATACACACACACACATATATATACATTATACATATGCACACACACACATACATATAAAAATATAAAAAATTGATGAATATTATAAAAAAGAGCGTTTAAATAGCTAAAAAATTTTTTCCACATAAATACATATATACACACATACATATATACATATATACAAATATGCACATACACGCACAAACATACACATATACATAAAAATTATAAAAAGAAAAATTAAAAATTAAAAATTAAAAAATTAAAAATTAAAAAAATTAAAAAAATTAAAATTTAAAAATTAAAATTAAAAATTAAAATTTTAAAATCCACCCTATGACGGCACTTATTAATGAATTCCTTCCTAAGATTCAAAAGTAAGTCCTGATGAGGATACTTCAAAATCAGAATCTTCTCCAATAAACATAGACGGCACCTATCACGAAAATTTTTAGGGGTACAAGCTGAGCCTATTAATTTCCAGCTGATTATAGGGTCCTGCCCTTCCTCCTTCATTTTCCAGAATCTACTTGATAGTGCTGTCTGGAATCTTTGGTTAGGGTTTGAAAACGAGTACTTGTGGTTGTAAAGTCTCTGTTTGAAAAGGAAAGTAAAAAGATGGAAGATAGTTCTACAAAAGAGAAGTGTGAGAGAAGAAGTTGTTAGTGTAGAACTTATGGTTACATCTAGTCATTTCAACTGTAAAAGGGTAAGACCTTACTACCAACCTAATACTGTACTTAAATCATAAAGTCTGGGTATAAAAGAAATGTTAGTTGCAGTTTTGTTGTGTGTTTGAAATGTTAGCATGTTACAAATATCATGTATGTAGAGGATTTACAGTATAAGGGATAAGGAAGAAGTATGGAAAGGTTTGTCTTTAAGATAAACTCGGAGGTACAAGGAATAGAACTTTTATATACAAGATCACACAAAATACAGTTGAAATACAATGAATACATTCTCCCAAAACAAGGCAAAAGTGAACATGTTGCTTCAAGAATACAAGTTATATTAAAGTAAAGTCTGACTTACTTATTAGATAATCATTCTTAGTGAGAATGAGGAGTGTTGAAGGGTTCGGGTTAACAGCTCAGCAAAGTGAAGAGGAAGAGAGTGAAGTGTTTCCACGCTGGATTTTTATATAAGATCAACAGCCCTTAAGTGTCATGTGAACATTTATGGGAGATAACTTTGAAGTGTCCTAACAGAGGAAAGCTCATCAGAACAATTACCATTGAAATATTTATAGAAAAGGCACAATGAAGCTACCTTAAGGCAGAGATAAAGTAAGCGTGTTTAAAAATTCTTGGGTTGATAAACTTCCCAAAATCTATTATTTTAGATAGACTGACAGCCTTTCACTTGAAAAATTGTCATAACACAATCTTTGTCTCATCAAACCTTGCATGTGTATTGTGTTATTGAACTTTTAGTATAGACGGGGTTGTGATCATAAATGAATAAAGTTCAGGTTTTATTAACTATATCATCATTTTATTATTGTTGTTGACTCCATACGGTTACATCTTTTGTTATACGTAAATGTTCATTATTATTTATGTATTACAGTGTTTAGGTTATAAAGAGTTTTTCTTCTGTGTATATATCTATATTCATGTGAACATAACATATTTGTTTTTACAGGTGTGTTTTGGTAGAATGTAGTAGCAGGTTGCTATTTTTGTGTGCTATGTCATGATTTGTTCTGGTATTTGAGTGTGTGTATTGTCTCTTGAATTAATTCCTTGGTTTTCTGTATATTCTTTTTGGGAATATTATTTATGGCAAATCTTACTTTGGCTGGTTGGTGTGTTGGTTGAAACTACAACAGTTGCCATGAACCGCACACACGCTCATATGTGCAAGCTGTGAATCAACTGAAGAGGGAAAGAGAGGCTATGCATGTGTTCACTGTTCTTTTTATATTTACTTAAGGCCTATGCATTTCTGTTTTGATTTGGATGGGAGCATTAGTCATTGGTTGAATTCGCTTGACATCAGTTGACCACATAATCTAAGTTACCAGAAATATTGAAGGAAGGAAAAGGATATATGTATTCAGAGAGAGAGAGAGAGAGAGAGAGAGAGAGAGAGAGAGAGAGAGAGAGAGAGAGAGAGTTTTTTTCTTTGTCACTCTATTAGTAAAGAGGAAAAGGGTATATTTCAATATGCTTACTGCTACCTAACTCACCAGAAACTAAATATCAGGATAAAGGTACCAAATAAATGTCTCCCACTCCCCACTAATTTTATAATAATTGTATTCTTTGTTCACTACTTAGGTTAACTCAAGAATTTTTAAAGCTAAGAATAAAGAAATTAATTTTTGATGCTCTACACCCAAGCTATGATTTTTTAAAATCATTTCACCACAAACAAGGTGATAATGTTACTAAAAAGAATTGAAAAATGTAAAGTTTAATGTCATTTTCAAGTGTGAACCTGAAGCTATAGGGAGATGGTTAATGTTTATTAACTCAGCCTTGTGTCATACATAACCAAACTCCCTACCACTTATGGATTTATTTGTTATTATCAGAAGGTTGGTTGGCAGCAGGTTGGAATTTGTGGATTTGTGTGGAAGAGTGGAATAGTGGAAGAATAAAAATATACATTTTTCATGTTAAAATAGAAATCTATTAAAAGGAAAGAATAACAAGAATTCAATGAGAAAGTTAAGGGTATCAAGAAATGTTCATAGTAGTAATTTGTTGAAAAGAGTTTATGCGTATGTATGTATGTATGTATGTATGTATGTATGTATGTATGTGCATTTGTTTGGTAGGAATGTCTTTGAATGGAGAAGAAGTAAAACGAATCAGCACACGAGAAAGAAGGAGAAAGAGAACAATGTGTGATGGGACCTTACATCCAGGTTGTGGTTGAAATTTCTCCCGTTACATTTTTGTTGCATGTCTCTCTCTCTCTGCTCCCATCTGATTGTCTGGCTATGACGAATGAAACCTTTATAGTCATTTAGATTTTTTGCACTGGATCGCTAAATGTTTTTGATCTTGTAAATTGCTTCCATTGGTCAGAAAATCAATTTAACATCTACTCATGAAATCCAGTTTTGACTTTTTCTTTAAGCACATGGTCAATCTTTTTTCTATTTAGAAAAACCAGGATTTCACACGTCATTGTGAATTTTTGTAAAAGTGGAGAAAAAGGTTGCTTTAATTCTTAATTTCCTATCCACCACAAACCTTTTTCAAAACAATTTTAATCTGTTTCTTTTTTTAAAATTTAGATTCTTTTTTTATGGATGTTCAAAAAGGAAATAAATCTGAATTGTCACCTTTGATTGAATAGTCTTCCCTATCAGAAGAATTGTGGTGGATATGAAATAAAAATAACTTTCTTCTTCACAAACTCATAATGCCATTGGATAAAAAACACTACTTAGCTATCATAGGACAGTTTACTAATAGCATCTTGGTGACAATTTATTTATTGCTTTATTTTTACTAGGTAAATTTTGTGCACTTTTCTTGAAGGCAGGCTTCAGCCAGCTTTCTTAATTTTTGTAAAACTTGAAATCTGATTGGCTAATTCACTTCACAAAAAATATTTCTGCTGGAGGCGAGGCGTGATTTTCCCACTGATGTGATTTGATCCACTTCTGCTACTATTTAACTGAGAAAAACCACTAACGATTTCAGTTCCACCCAAAAGCAGACATACTCTATGTAATGTAACAACAATCGCCCACTTCTTTCGTCATGCAGTGCTAACTTCAATGCTGATAACAGAATCCACGTCAATAAGAACTTCACTTATTTATTTCACCCAGTTTAATAATCACAACAAGAAAGTCAGTCGGCGTCAGAGAGACGGGAGAGAAAGAAAGCAGAGACTACTCTTCACCGATGTCCATTTCACGCCAATAATGACTACAGCTGATTGCAAAGTCTCTTTCTACTGTTGAAGCTAAGTACCTAAAAATACATATTTTATATTGAATTCTACTGTAATATTTTTAATAAGGAAAATGAACTTTTTCAATTTGTTTAATCAATCATTTTGGAAACCTTATTTGTATTGAATTCAACTGAACTCATTCAATTTGTTTTCATAATTTTGGAAACCTTGTTTATATGGAATTCAACTTAATATTTTTGTGTGAAAAGGGATTTTGGAAATGTACTATGTTAATATTTTCTTATGAACGTTTGCTTTGTTTATCAAATCTACAAACTACTGTGAAATAATCTACTGACAATTACAGCTGTGTAAATTTGTAAATAAATTCCTTATTTTGTGTTGTTAAATTATACACACGTTTCCTCGTAATTATACGATACCACTAAACAGCTCTTAAGAACAAAAAATGATATCTGATAATTCAATAACTAATAAATTCAGAATAATTAAAAAGACCACATCGGGTGTAATTACCTATTTAATGACATTAAACGTTTAAGAAAATAATTAAAATAAAATAAAAGCTATGTAAACTCAAAAGTATGATTTTAAATTTAATTGAAGAGAAATACTTCTAATTAACTTCTAATGAATGTACTTGTTAACTTGTATAAAAAATAAAATTAATGTTTACTCATCATCTACTATACTTCAAAATCGTATAGAATTTAAATAAAAATTCTTAAACTTAGACTTAAAGATAATTTATTTTTAAACAATAAACATAAATACCAGTTTCTTGATTACACTGCTCGTGTTCCTTCTTTTTTAAATTTTGTTTTTTTGCGCGCATTTCAAAAGGGATTACGTCACAGTTTTTAACTACATCACAGGTTATCGTTCGTAAATTAACGTTATTTTAAGCAAAAAGTAAGTATTAAATTTACAAAATCCAATTGAGTTAATTAATCGCTAAATTTACTAAATAACTTCGGCACACATCTCTTCGACAAAATTAGACCTTTAAAGAGATTTTTTTATAAAATTTGTTTACATTTTTTCGTCACAATGTAGTGTTCGATGAGTGACGAGTGAACGTGCAAGTGTTTTAAAATGTCTAAAAACTTTATTTACATACGGAAATTAATTTTTCTTTTAATAACGATTAGCTATTAACTTTTAAACTAAAATTTAGCTTCAAAGAAGACATTTATAGAATGCGTTTTCCGTTTTCTCTTTGGAATTTGGATGTCCGTCTTTTGTGGTACATTGAAAACTTTTAGCTTTTAGTAAAAAAAAGTTAAGTTACAAATTTTACACTCAGTTTAGCCGGCTGAATTTTATTGTTGATTATAAAAAAAGAAAAGTAAATTTAAAACTTTATTAAACATTACACTACAGTGTAATGATTACACAGTGACAAAACCGCATTGTTTAAAAAAAAAAAAAAGAACCCCTCCCAAGAAAGACAGACGGAGAAAAAGCAAGTGAAACAAATGGTCACCTGACATCCCTTATATGGTAATGGCGTGACGTTAAATGCTTCACTCTTTTGGGAATGGCGGAATCTGCCTTCTAAAATGATCAATATTGTGGTGAGAAACTATGCTTGGTAGTTACATAAACAGATTTATTAACTCATTGTCACCCGAAGGTAAAAAAAGCATTTACGAAACTTGATAAATACAAATCATTGTAATGTCTATTTATCATTTTCTATATGTCCGTATCGAAGGGCAGTCGCTCTGTCTCTAAGTGTACACACCGGTGTTTAGGGAAACAAATCCCCTGTTTTGGAGCCTCAACGCGCCAAGCAACTTCTGTAAGAAGTTAGAATCCCTTTATTTTTTAAAAGATGTAAACTTTATGGTTGTTATCTCTGGTAAACATAGTCTTATTTTTATTTTGCTTATATAAATATATACATATATATCACGAGGAAATACATTTTCCCCCTGTGAACTCCTCTTAATGTTGATGTGTTTCGTGTAGTTTTCATTATTCGTCATATGTTACTTTTTCACACACACACACACGTTTTTTTTCTCTTATTATCCAATTTTTGTTTATTTTTATTTTTTATTTTATCATACCATGAATAATAAAATATTTAAGAGATTCAGTAGAAGTTAGCTCTAACTTGCAGTGCGGTTTAGTTTTTTTATTTTGTAAACTAATGATGGATTTTTATTTACTTTCTGCTTTATCGGCCTTTTCTTTAAATATTTATTTACAAAATTAAGCATATTTTCTTTTTGTTGTAAATTACAACGTTACAGTTATTGAACATTTGTAAACAGGGCCAAAATTAATTGAATGAAATAGAAACAAAATCTTTTCTCTCTTTTCGTAAGTGTCACAAAATGATTTATGAATAAATGAAAATAAATCTTTTGAAAATTTTGAATTTGGTTAGTTTTTTAGTGCGTAAAAACTCGTAGAAAAAAAGACTAAAACAAAAAACACCTTGAGTGAGAACATAAAAACAGACCCCCTTGGCCTTATTTTCATAAACTTTTTAATATTTTTGTTGTACATGTGTACAAAGAATTTAAAACTAAAAATATTGAATGACTCATTTTTTTTTTAAACTTTTAAACACAATCTTCCAAGAGGCAGGCTATTATTATTGTTCAATGTTCATGCTTATCCAAATAGAAATGAATTAAGTTATCAGTGATGGAATTCAGATTTTAAATTGCTGAATATCTATGTAACAACATTAACAATTGTTGAACAAACAAATCCAAAATGTTTTCAGCTTGACAAAGTCGGCACAAAATGCAATGGAAAAGTATGTGTCCTTGAGTAATGAATATTTGGATTTTGGAATGTCAAACAGATGGACTATTTATCAAAACAGAATAAATTCCTCTCCCGGCAAAGTACATAACCATTTTTATCATCATTTACGAAGCTTATTTTAATCTGGCAAATAACCAGTTGTAGAGCACTCAGAATTGAAATCACTAAGCTTAAAGTAACAGTAACTAAACTATAATAGTCTAGACTCTAGAGAGTCTATGATGACTAGACTATATGGTATGGCATCATAACATAATACAACTGATATGTAAAAATATAAACACCAACAACCAGGAATGTATCCAGAGATCTTGATGATCAGAAGATCCCACCTAGGATGGAATTCAAAGTTAGGGTTTTAGATTAGTGTCCATGGATGCATTTTTGGTTGTTGCTATTGTTCTGGTTCTGCCCCAGTCTCTGTTTAGTTTTCAGTTTTTTTGGTTGCACATATATTGAGCATTGTAAGTTTTTGTTTAGGTAGGTGTCTTTATCATTTTTTTTTTTTTTTTTTGCAGGTTTTGGTATTGGTAAGATTGATTTTAGCTCTTTCCCTTCATCTATTACTCGAATTATTATATATAGTGGGTGTACTGGTGGTGTAATGGTTATCAGCTCAGAACAAGAAATCAGCAAGCCAAGTTTGAATTCTGACAATTTGTTACATTCACTTTCATACAAATATCCTTCTCTTCTTAATTATGGGTTAAATATCAAGGGCTCTCTAACTTTGGTGGCAAACCAGTCTAGGAGAATGACAATTCTGAATTCAAAGCCTGAGAAGGGCTTATTGGAGTTCTCTGTTATCAGCTATTCCAAAAGGTGTGGTAAGTTTTGCTCACACCTTCACCATTATAATCAAATCATATATGGAGATAGTCTAGTTGTTCAGTTCAGAGAACTGAATTGTTAGGTCCTCGTACATTGTAATCAACAAGAGAGTCTTGATATATATGTAACATTATGCCAGAATAGATTTTGCACTTGATTTCACAGCAAATCAAGTAAGCCAAGTGCAGGACTGACCTGAAATGACCCAGCTAGAGGTGGTGATCTCTGATTCACCTATTGTCACTGGTGATCATGAGATGTGAAATCCTGTTAGCAATGCTGTGCTTGATGTGTGTGTTCATGAGAAAATCTATTGGACAGATGGATACATAAAAAACTGTTTCAAAGTAGAAATTAGCAGTAACTCATAAATCATTGATGAAAATCAAAATCCATATATTGAAACAGGGACCCCATGGCGTTTCACCACATACTGGTAGAGAGTAATTTAAGAGTAAATAATGAAAATATTCAAGTCTTGTGTTATTCATTTGATTAGAATACACAAATTTTCATTAGTTGGCATAGTATCAGAAAACAGGATGACTGGCAGTTCCACAACTTAATCATCATACCATCTGATCATTTTTCTGCCCACATTTTATATATATATATATATATATATATATGGGTGCGATGGGTAAATTGATGGCATTTTATATTTTTGATTTAATGTATGTACATTGTTTTTGATTTTGTCAACTGAACTTTATAGTAGTCAGTTGGGCTCTGTCTGTGAGAAAAAGGGCGCTAGATACAATGTGAAGATGCAATTCACTTTTCCATAATTTGGAAACAGCATGCTGTACTGCTTGCTATTTATGCCGGAAGCTCCAGTACAAACATTTCAGTGTGCTTAGGTGTCAATCTGAAGACAGTGCAAAAGATTCGGAAAGAGTTGGATGAATCTAATGGGGCACAGCAGCTCAAAAAACTCACTCTAATCGTTTTGATAAGAGAAGAAATCCAAATGTGAAGGCCTCAGGTACATCACAAAGGCCTACATCAAGTTCTTTGAGGAGGTATTGCTGCCCTGGGTCAAGAGGGTGGCTGCTGGAAGACCCTATGTCTGGCAACAGGACTCTGAACCATGCCACACAAACAGTAGAACCCAGTCAATGCTGTCAGACAAATTCTGCAGCCACATCACCCTTTACATCTGGCCACTTAACTCCCCAAACTGCAACCCTCTTGATTATCATCTGTGGGGCACAGTTGAGTGAGAAACCAACAAAACACCTTGTAACACCAAAGATGAATTGAAAGCAAATATTATCACAGTATTTGTCAACTAAAAGAGATTGCTCAGAAGAGTTGCAAGAGATTCCAAAATTGTCTAGCGTGTGTTTGAAGTCAATGGCAATTTTATTTAATAAATTTACTCTTTAGTATTTCAAGATATTTTTGCATAATTTTGGTAAATATATCTGTTAAAATGAGATTTCTGTGTTATTTTCATTTTTGTGCATTTTAGAGGAGAATTTATACATTGCGCTCTGTGTGTGTGTGTGTGTGTGTGTGTGTGTGTGTATATATATATATATATATATATATATATATATCGTCATGGACTCTCTCATCGATTTCGACGTATGAGTGTCTAACTCAGTTAGACTGCCACACAAAGAATTGTTTAGAGTGGTGAAGGCTTGTGTAGCACCATCCACACTTTTTGGGACTGCTGATAACAAACAATCAGTGCAGAAGTTCACCACAGAATGCATGAACAGCAGACCTCAGTTATTTAACCCATAACTGGAGGGAATGGACGGATTAATACCTTTCCCAAGGGTACTAGTGCACAAGTGAATGCAGAGTGTTTGACTGAAATTGGAACTCAGCTCACTGATTTCCCATTCCAAGCTGACATCCACTGCACTACAGCGCACATCCGTCCATAAACGCTTACAGCACCTGGTATTCCCAAGTGGTCACCCATCTAAGTACTGACCAGACTCAACATTGCTTAACTTCAGTGATTGAGCGGGAACCAGTGTATTCAACGTGATATGACTGTAATATATATAAATATATTGTTTAATTACTTAGATTATGGTCATAATAAAATTAGACCAGTACACAGCTATAAAAATTAGCGATTATGTTATTCCCAAACAAAGATGAATTATTGAATGAAAGAACAGAAATTTTGACTAAGTGTAACCATACCATAAAATACCTATAAGGTTCATACAACTATGGATGAAAATGTTATAATTTCTTCTAATTTTAAAAATTGCATGTTCAAAAATTCCCCGTTATGTGAGAGTTCTTAAAAAATCAGTTAAGCAAATCACCTGAAGACACCACATAACTCGTTTACAAATGAAGAATAAATAAATATATATATATATATATATATATATATATATATATATAACAGTTTTGGAGGACAGATGTATGAACAAAAATATTGTTAGTTTTACATAATTTTAATTTAAGAACATTCTTTTGCCTTTATTCAGTTTTTTTTACAAATATATTTTATTTATACCTGAATTTTTACACACAGACACACAAAAATGATTGATGTTATCTTGCTTTTTGCTGCAACTATCCAAACAGGTAAAATCGTTTTGGAAGAATGATTCACCCAAGTTTTTACTCATTCACTCTGTCTCAACCATTGTGACATGCTATTTTGTTCAGGTCCCTGGTGATTGAACAGTAATGCGAGATACAGATTTATGCAAAATGAATATAGAAAACTGGTTGGAATTCAAACCTGATTTTATAAATATATCTCTTTTTTATATTTATATATAAAGTGTGTTTGATCAAATTATGTCTGGAAGCCACTTCTTATAATCTTAAAGTTTTCAAGAAATATCTGTAATTTCCACTGTTATCAGAATATGATGACTTAATTTAAGTTTGATGCTTATGCATATAACTCAATATTTTTTAAAATATAGGTTAGCCTCGGAATTAATAGGGATGCCTATAAATCTAGTTATTTTGTAATTGCTTGGTTGCATTAGATACAAATGTCTTGATTCTTGGATAAGATTTAATGAAAAACTCATTAGCTCATCAATTTCTTTTTTTTATCACACTCATTTAGATTTTCAATTTCTTTTTATTAGCAGTTTGTTGACTGAAATCATGTGACTAGTTCTCAAGATGGATGTTGCAGAAGCTGGGGGAGAAGAGATAACTGACACTGGTTCTTTGTTGAAAAATGGAATTGCTTCAAAGGCAAAAGAATTTGGTAATCATAGAAGAAAATGTTTTTTTTTAATTTTATGTCAATATTCACAATATTTTATATTGCAAACATGTTTTAATGATTTTAAATTCTTAGGTTTTGTTTTAATGACTTTAAATTTTCATTTTCAATGAAAAAATTTTAATAATTATTTACTATATAAATATAAAACTGTAAATATAAATCATATTAACTATATGAATAAAAATTGTAAATTATTTTGTTTCTGCTTTTTAACCTGCTTATAAATTAATTATCTTTTCCTTCTAAAGAGAGATACCATATTCAGATGAAACTATTTGGGGTTATGAAAAATAAATCAAGCACACTATATTTTTTATTTTTGTTGTTTTCCTTTTTGGTACTTGATTTTTGCAGTATTTCATTCATTATTGTTATGTTTTGTCACACAGTGTAAGTTCTTAAATTCACCAGGTACATTAAGTTATCTATCAAATCACTAGGACCTCAAACAGACAATGCTTTCCTCAAAAGAGCTAATTTTTGGATAATTCCAAGTTGGTAAGGTGTTCCCAACAGTTTAAATGAGTTTGATCCCAGTGCTCCAATCACCACTGGAATCACCTTGATATTTCCCTCCTGCATTCCAAACAATCCTGCCATCTAAACTTTCAAATCAATTTTCTCAATCGTCTTGTTTATGTCATGGCAACTTCAATAATATGACAGTTCTTGGTGCCTTTGTCTAGCACGATAATATCCAGATGGCAATGTTTTATTACTCCATCTTTCTGAAAATTATTATTATTGGTGTTTGTGATTTGAAACTTTAAATTTTGCAACTTAAATTTATATATAGTGAAAACTGCTGTATGAAAAATCATTGTCTTTTATTAAAAATATTTAGACTTTTAATTACAAACACATTTCATACAAAAATGATATTGTTTGTTATAAGTGATCTTTGAAAATTATGCGCACCAGTTCTCAAGATATTCATAAATATTCAATAAAAATATAATTTATTTTGCTTTAAATATGTTGATGATTGACTTATTGTGAACATAACTGTGAAAATTCTGAGTGGAAGAAACAGTTACTTTTATTCAAGAGAATATGTGTAAAACTAATCACACATATTACCAAGATGAAAATCAAATTGTAGAATAATACCAGTAACTTTTCATGCTTTACATTTCAGATATTCGGCAAATTAAAAAGGAACCTATTGAGAATGATTCTCAGGTTACTAGTCATTCAAGTGATCATTCCCTTTCAAACCCAAGTGTAATTAATAGTAGTTCTGTTATTTTATCTCCTTCCTCATTTCAATTGATCAATTATAGTCCATCTATACCATGTACTCGTCTTCCTGAATCTGTTTTTTCCGTGTACAACTCTATGGCTGGCATTTTTTATCATGGTTACTACCAGACGGATGATTCACCTGTAAATGTAAGTAAAGTGCACAACTATTGAATAAATGTATCTTATAAAGATACATATATTCAAAGCTTTAAAATGTCTGAACATGTCAAACTTTAACTAAATCTCACTTTTTGAAAACTATTCAAGGCCGCCATATTCTGTTTATTATTATGTATGCTAAAGTGAAATATTGAATTTGGACAATAATAGGTAATTATTTGAGATAGGCATTTGCTTATATCCATTTTTGGTACAGAGCTGGACTCAATCCTGAAAAGAAATAAGGAGGGCCATGATTTTGGCTACTCTTAATCAGTTCAGTGGATATGTCAAACATGGCTTTCTTTTTTTTTTTTCTTTTTTCTTGATGTAAGAGCTTGATTTGTTCAGTATATACTCAGATTTTTATGCATTCATTTTTGTGTTCATTAGGAAATTAAAATATTTTCTGGTAAGGTTATTGAGAAAATAGTTTCTAAATTAAGAATTTGAATATGCAAATTATTTACTGTAGATACAAGGAAAATAATTGTGAATACAAGCTGATGTTTTTATACATATTTTCTCTGATTATTTTTTCTAATAAGTTTGATATTTCAGTCATTTTATTTCCTATAAAAATATAATAAATGGTATTGGTTATAATAGTATATAGTAGTTACATTACTGTTGAGCTTTCTATTTAGACTAGTATGTTCATCTTGGTAAATATAAATCTCTAATTAGAAATCATGATAATTTCTTATTTCCCAAAATTCTAACAGATTATTTCTGGAAGGCTCTTTATATTTTATTTGTAAAGTGTTCCTGAATAATGTGTTGGAACTCAATTATTTTATATTATTATTGAGTGAAAGAGCAAGAAGCCAACAAAGTGATACTGGGTTAGAAATATATGAAACCCAATATATCTATCATGATACCCAATCTGATAAAGGCATACCTAGCCAAATGTGTACAATATAGTTGATAGGTTTTGATAAAATCAGCACATAACCTTGTAGATGGTGGCTCAGCTAGAAATTTGATTAGATAACTAAGTCTGCTTCAATTCAAGGTTTTCTCAAGTATCTTGATCTGTCTGAAGTCGATTTGGCCGCATCATATTTTTGAAAAAAAAATCAAAACAATACTTTTGACACCCAGCCCTGATGCTCTCTCACTACACCTCCTGATAAACAGAGGTGCAAAGTGCATCAGCCCCAAGGAGACATTTTCAGCTGGTTATGGTTAGACAACTGGCTATCAAATCTGTAATATTGAATGGGATATTTATTGTAGCGCTCTTAATCTACCAAGAAAAACATGGAAATGTTGATACCACCAATCATGGCCTTAGGCCATGCACCAATCAATTATGATAAAAAATCTTGAGAACCAGGGAGCGTGTAGCATCAGGCCATTAATGTTATAATTATTTTTGTTTTGAAAGTATTTCAGAAACTAATAAAGAAATCATACTTAAATAGTCATTCATTAATAATAGACAGAATTAAATCAAACATTAAATAAAAATACTCTTGGCATTTGTAGTTTTTTTCAACTTGGTTTCTGTTGATGACTTAAAAATGTAAATAATATAAAAATGCATTTTGATTTGTTGGATCTTGCATGAATGGCTTTATATTAATGTTTGTTTCTCTTTGAATTAATTATTTTGTAGTTGTTAATTTTGTAAAAATTGGATAAAATATTATCTTCAAATATAATTTCTGGACTTTGCTGTGGAAAGTATTATTTCTGATAATCTTATGCTATTTTCTGTTAGATTTCATAATTTGAAGAAATCAAATTTATAATAAGATGATCAAGTTTCAAAGAAAATTGTTAATCTACAGTGTACAGCAGAAATATCTCCCACATAATGGTAAGACATTAGCTAGATGAAGATACAATCACCACTAATGTCATACCATTATATCAGAGATATTTATATTGTACTCTATTTAAGACTTTTTTAAAGTTCAATTCTACTGATATGAAGAAAATGGAAATTTTAAGATGGACTTATTTTTTACAAATAAAGATGACCATTATTGGCCATCTAAGTAGTAGGCAAATGCAATCTGCAAAGGAGTCTAGCTAATCCCTATTGCAGAAACCTTCTCATGCATATTGGCATATTGGCATTTCTTTTTACATCAATAGAACTCACTAGCAGTTTATACTGCAACTATTATGAGCATATGTTATTTACAGTTTCAGGATATAATCTGATGTGATCAGTTGTTGAACAAGGCCAGTATGTTCAAACTCTTGGCTATGAATTGATTTTATGCTAGCATAACCTTTGATGACTTCTGAACAGTATGATGTACACAATTTCCCGCACAAGGCTTAGTCAAATTGTGGTATGATTTTCAGACACTTCTCAATGGTCTTGCATGCTGGGTATGTCTCCTGCAAGTTAATATCAAGAAGTAAGCACCTTAACAAATTGACTCTAGTGAGATTTGAATCCAGGTTTCATGGTTGAAATGTTAATGTTCTAAACACTTGGCCATATATCTCTGTATTTATCTAAATAATGACTGGATTGTGTAACTAAATTAAACAGATTTATTTTATACTTCTAATTTTATGTGTTTACTTAAGAATACATTCCTTTCTTTATCTTAACAAGATGCTTGTCCATATCCGAACTTACACAAACGAAAATACTTGTAAAGGTTTAGTTAGTGGTAAATGCTGCTGCTTCATACAAATATTAAAATGTTTGTCCATTTTTGTAGAATATAAAGTTCATCTGTTCAGGGAATAAATTAAAACAATTTCATTAGAGTAAATGTCTAGGTGAATAAATCTATGAATTGCTTTGACTTTATTGAGCAAACATTTGCAGTTTTCATAATATTGTTTGTTGCAGAATAAATTATCTTTGGAGACTCCAGCAGTAACACATCATTTTTCTTCCTCCATGTTGGCTTCTTCCTCACTTCTAAAAATGTGTTATCCAAATAAAAGGAAAAAATCACCCGAAATGAACAATGTTCATGAGTGTCGATGGACCAGATGTGTTAAGAAATTTGATAACTTGGATAAACTCGTCAGCCATGTAAATGGGCAGCACGTTAGAGCTGAACAAGTCTCTGGTGAATTTAGGTGTGAATGGGATGGATGTCAGCGCCTTGGTAAAGGTTTCAATGCCAGGTGAGTGAAGAATGTTTTTATTTATCATTTGATGATGATGTTTAAATTGAATACCATCTTTGATAGCAGACAAAAGCCAGTACCAATCTTGATAGCGGCAAACAACAAAGATATTATAGTGGTAATCTGGGCCACCATAACAGCATTATGGTCTTCGAGGCAAATTAGTATACTGGGGTCCCTATGACAACCACTCATAGAAATAAAAAGTAAATGGTCTATAGTATTAAACATATATGCATTTTATTGGCACTTCAACAAAGCTGGTGTTAAAACATTAAAACCATGCTGTAAAATAAACATTTGAATAATACACAAGGCTTGAAAAGCACAATAATCTTCATTAAGCCCTACAGATGAGATGGCACAGTATAGGATTACAAGATTACTATGAACTTTGTAGTATTCATGGCATTTTTTTTTTTTTTGAGAGAATTGCTTTATTATTGGCTTGAAGTCAATGGTCTTCAGGAATAGGATGTCATTTTCAATGCAGATGAATGAAAGCTAGTACAAATGCTGCCCCATTGTGCTAGAGAGCAGATTTTTTATAAGTTTCAGTCTTGAAAAAGAATGTTCTCCTGTACAGTTGGTCACCATCATGCACTTGAACATTCTGAGTGCAATTTTAACATTTGGGAATACAAATTTCAAATTGTCTGAAATTATTTTTTTGTAGAGTACAGGTAGAGGCTCACAATTTTCATCAAGATCCATGTAGTGTTTGAGATGCTCACATTCATAGAAATTGATTGGAATTTCAATTGTTTTAGAATTTTTTTTATTGACCATTTTTCACATTTTGACATGTTTGTAAACAAAAGTTAATTCTCAGTTTAAAAAATTTTGCAAAAAAAAAATATGCATCAGTGATACATTTAAAAAAAAATTAGAAATGTAAAGTTAAATTAATCTGATTTGAAATGATTATTACTTTCTTATAGCATGAAATTTAGAATACAAGTATTTCCTAATCACAGACGACAGACAAATGTGTTGATAAACTAAGTATTTTTGACCAGAATTGACATAAATTTATGAAACCTACTTGAACGTTTCATAAGGGGAACAACCCTTGAAACTTGTGACCTTTTAATGATATGTCATTTATGACAATCCATTCTAAAAAAAAGAAAAGATTTCTACACACAATTTCTTCTTGGTATTAAGCTTTTCAATTTTTGATTACTAAATATAATCTTCACTTAATAACTTAGTAACCTAATACAGACAATGATTGAAAGAAATTTTAAAAGATTTTTGAAACTTTATAAATTATTATAATTCAGAAATAAAAATGAAAATAATTCTTGTAAAAATGCATTATTCATCCAAAAAAATCATTTTCTTCAGACTATGATATCCTTAATATATATTATAAAAGCAATTAAAAGTTTATCTAAATAAAAAATAGCTTAGTTTTATTGAAAATTTTATTTCACTATTCAGAGCAGACTTTTGGGAAAGTAGTAACTGTTTGAAAAGAAAAAATAAGTGATTCACATTCCCCAAGGAGCCCTGCATTTAACTAATAAAACAAAGTTTGCAGATAGTAGTTAAATTTCTAGAAATTTCAGCAAATTAATTGGAGGGTGGGTAACATGTAAAAAAAAAAAATAATTTTTATTAAGATTTTATAAAAATAATTTCATTCATTTGTAAATAAGTCCTAAAAGTTTCATTAAATCTGATCATTATTTGATTTTTTCAATAATTTCCAAATTAATGTATTTTTCACCAGAAAAAAAAAATGAGTTTCATAATACTACATTTATAGTAAATTTTGGTAAAAATTTTGTCAACTGCTAACAAATACAAAAACAAGACTTTTAAAAAAAAAATTTTGAATGTGTTAAAAAGGATTAAAATTTTTTTAAAAATAATTAAGATACTTTCATTTGTCCTCTTAATAGCATAAGCATTTTGACAATAAAACTTTTAAGTTTTCGGCCTTTTAACATCATGCTTTGTTGTTTTTTCAGTGAATTAGTGGAGGTATCTAGCTTCAGTTCAGGAGAAATTTAAGAATTAAATCAAACCAGAGAAAAAATGAAAGATAATATTGTCTCCAACAGAAAAAAAGTCACAAATATTAAAAATAGAAATGAGAGTTTTACCAGTGATTCTGTGCTAGGATTGTGCAAAGATTGATCAGGGGGAGTCAGTTGATCTTTTCCATGATATCAAAATTGTCTGCAAGTGAACTGAACTGGCAAAACAAACTAGCCATCTGCTTTTATAGGTTGGCAGCCTCTTTGAAGAAAGTCCTTGCCATTTCTAGTGTCTTTTAGGTCAAAAGGGGACATTCAAGAACCAACTCAAATAAAATGGATCTTTCTATTATTACATATTTTCATGAATTGCAATACATGTGGCTTGTCATAGTAATTTCTATTTTTAGTATTTTCTAAAAAGGGGTTTCTGTAACACACATCACTTGACATGCACAAATTAACATGAGGCCCCTATGCTTGTAGGGCCCCTGGGCAAGTGCCCATCAAGCTCATGTGTTAAGATGGCTCTTGTAGTAATGTTACCTGGAGCTTAATTGAGAACAAATTTATATTTTCTTTCCTTTTCCCTCAAAAGTTGTATTTATATTTTTACAGAAACTTTCATTATTTTTAATGATCATTAAAACTGCTGAATTTGATGACATAAAATCCACTTTTTTCTTGTAAACAAATTTAATAATAATTTAATAAATTTGTAAAGATTGAATGAAAAGAAAGGATTTTCTATTTTTAGGTTTTATTAAGATGGGGTTTATTTACAAAATAACTATAATGTAAAACTTGGCATTGATTTCAGGGGTGAATAATAGCTTTGGTTGATTCCGGCCATGTTGTGTTGTTGATCTCAGATTAACCAAAGCAGGATTACTTGTTGTCACTTGATGTCATTGGCTCAGACACGTGAGAGATTGGTATATAATGAAAACCAGATTTAAAACCACAATGACACAGTGCAGATTTATACATATTTGTATATATCGAATAAATACAAGATTACAAGCAAGTCAAACTAGGTGACGGAAAAAATATCAGTTGGCTGGTATTTTAGTAGCATGCTAATATTTGTTATCACCATGAGACAGTGGTATGCTCCTATTGCAGCTTGCTGAATTCAGACTGACCGTCTCTTGCAAAATCTCTGGTGGCAGGCTATTTCAGCTTGTCTGTTTCAATTCATCACTGGTCCTGGCCCCCATTAGCAGCAGGTCCTGAACTAATCTCTTTCTACCTTCTCATTCCAAACACAGGCCAAACTAATTTTGTCCTGCATTCTGATTTTATTAAACGAGCACAAAAACCCATTGACAAATATTTTGACTAACTAGCTTTGATAAATTTGCTTACTTCTCCCAACAAAATTAATTTGCACTTTGAATCTGTATTTTCCACTTTTTATCACTTTGGCTACTTTTCCCGACAAAAATAATTTTGCACTCATTGTAACTTGGAATCTGTATTTTCCACTTTTTATCACCTCCCAACAAAAATAATTGTATTCTCCAATTTTAGAGAAATCACTTCTTATCTTGAAAATGGCTTAAAATTAATACCAGCTATCTGAAAATAGGGTCACATATTTATGTTTCATATGCCACCTTCTAAAAGGACTTAACATATAAAAGTAGGGGAGTATCCTTTTTCATAAATTTCAAATTAGTTGCTTCACATTTGGGTGTACAACTGTTCAGTCACATGATTACATGATTATTAAACTCTTTTTATCTTTTAATATTGAAATGCAAAATAATATATGACATTATATGTAGAAAAATATATCATTTTCCATATTTAATCAAAAGAATTGAATAAAAAGATGAAAGAAACTTGTGCAAATTATGTTGAAAACAAAAGAAAAAAATATTGTCATATTTTAAAACTTTGAAAAGCAGAAAAGAGATAATAATTTTTTAAAAATTGAATTATCCATATAGTTTTTCCTTTGTAATTACAATGTCTTTTTCAATATTAAGCCATATTTTATATGACAAGATTGTGCAAATTACAGATTTATCATATAATATCACTAATTTTACATGTTTACTCAAAAATGCATTGATTTCTTTGCCTACTTAACAGGTACAAAATGCTTGTCCATATCCGAACTCACACAAATGAAAAGCCTCATAAATGTTCACTTTGTGGCAAATGCTTTTCCAGGTTGGAAAACCTCAAAATCCATAACAGATCACATACAGGTTGGTTATGATGCTATTAATGTGTTTCACCAATAAGGAATATGCAAAATTGAAATTAATTTAAAGTAATTGTTATCTGAGAAAAAAAATCAAATTCTTTGTTATTAACACTAATGGCATAAGAAACAGGAAAATAGATATAAATTAAATTTTGAGGATAAAAGTAAGGAATGTACAAAATGCGATGAATAAATTGTCGTTTAAATTATGCAAAAATTATGCAAAAATAGAAATAACACTAACATCTCATTTTAACAGATATATTTATGAAATAAATAATGAAAAAATATCTCGAAATATTAAAGAGTAAATGTATTTAATGAAATCACCTCTTCACCTGTTCTGGACTGTCTCCTTGTTTAAGTTTGTGAATGCCACCATAATCCTTGCCTTCAGTTTGTCTTTGGTGTTACAAGGAATTTTGTTGGTCTCTCGCTAAGCTGCGTCCTACACAATTGCAATTGCAGTCTGAGGAATTATGAGGCCAGATGTAAGGGATGATATGGTCGCAGAAATTGTCTGGCAACCATGACTGGGTTCTTCTGCTTGTGTGGCATGGTGCAGAGTCCTGTTGCCAGACAGGTTTTTCAGCAGCCATCCTCTTGACCCAGAGTAGCACTACCTCCTCAAGGCACTTGATGTAGGCCTCTATGTTGATTCTGAGCCCCTGTGGAAAGATTAATTGAAGCATAAAGTAGTCATCACTAGTGATCACTCTAAAATCATGATGTTGACTGGATATATCATCTAACGCTTTCTGAATCTTCTGCACTGTTCTCAAATTGACTGAAATATTTGTATTGGTGCTGAAAGCCAAATAATACAGCATGCTGCTTTCAAATTTCTGGTGAAGTGAATTGTCATGGTACTCTTTTCTTACAGACGGTGCCCAACTCACCCTACTATACTGTACAGTCAGCAGAACCAAAAGCAAACAACACCTATGTACAAAATGAGAAATATGAAATGGCAACAGTTTACTCATCGCACCATATATAACTAAAAACATAATAATTACTTATAATTAAAAATGTTATTTATGATTATATTGGGTTGTCTGGAAAGTTCATGCCAATTTTCAAGGGAAATTAAAACACAATATTGTACCATTAAATATTTATTCAACTAAATATGAACCATTTTGTCACAACCTTTCTCCATTTTTCCTTCGACTTAAAGATTCCATCTTCTCAGAATTTCAGTGGTTTCTCAGCAAAGTCATTAAAGTGTTTTTTTTTTATGTCATCTAAAGAATCAGTATTTTTACCACTGAGATTATTTTGCAAGGACCTGAATAAATGAAAATCCAAAGGAGCAATGTTTGGTGAGTATAGCAAGTGGGGTAATGCATTCCAGCCAAACTGCCATAATTTTTATCGGGTCGCCAAAGAAACATATGATCTGGCATTATCCTATTGGAAAGTAACACCTTTCCTGTTCACTAATTCTGGGTGTTTTTCTTGAATTTCTGCCTTTAATTCATTTAGTTGTGAGGATTCCTTTCCAGTCCCACCAGATGCACAGCATAACTTTCTTAAGATGAAGACCTGTTTTGGGGTGGCTGAAGTTGTCTCATGTTGCTTACTCCAGGATCTTTTTCACTAAACATTGTTGTAAATGATCAATTTCTCATCAGCTGTCACAATTTGCTTCCAAAATATGTATTTTCATTGCGTTTATACAGCAAATCACAGATACAAAGGATTCTTTTCATTTCAGATCGTGTGGTACCTAAACATCATAGCAATTTGTGTACTAAGTACTCATGGATGGTGGATTTTGATAAATTTAGTGTTTCCACCTATTTCTGCATTGTGTAATGCTGGTTATTCTCAATCAATGTCTTGATTTGGTCATTATCTGTAGTGGGGTGGGGTCTGCCTGAGTGTGTTTCATCAATAAGGTTACAATCACCAACTCTAAACCTAGTGAACCACCTCAGCTAAAGCACCTTCACTATACACGGCACATATCTTTTCTGTTGCTTGTGGGATATTTTTGCCTTTATGGTAATAGAAATGCATCAAGTGTCTAAAATGCACCTTATAATCTTCCGTTTTCATAGGGATGCAAAATTGATTTTCTTTCTCAAGACATAGTTTGGAATTGGAAATTGAGGCATATTGTATCTGTGGATAAATCTGACGCGTTCTAACATGTTAGAACATGAACAACTAAAAATTGACATGAACTTTCTGAACAAACTAATATATTATTTAGGTGTTAAGGAAAGTATAAAATTGAATTAAAATATTTAACCATTTACTGTTTTAATATTATTTCCTCCAAGTGTTATCTTAGGTGATATGTTGTAAAAACCTACTTTTTTCATTAATCATATTATTTTTGATAATTTTTAAAGTTACTTTATTCTTTTTGACAAATATCTCTATAACTGGGGTCATTTAAGAGAAAAAGAAAAAGTTAGGCTTGGTAAAAATTTTTAGCTTGGGATGGTAACTCATCTAAGAAATGAAATCTCTGAAATAAAAAAACTCTACACCTACTCTGTATAGAATAGGGTTGGCTGAACTCTAACTTTGGTTGGTAATCTTCATAGAGATGGTATCTTGTTAAAAACACTGAGTTTCTAGTCTCCTAAACTGGTTGGTCTTAAAGCATACAGTTGTAAAACTCACTCCAGAATTTCATGATGGTTCAAATTATGAAGCCATCAAGAAAACACCGTACAACCCATGCTAGTATGGAAATGGATGTTAAATGATGATAATTACTGTTCTAAAACTACAAGAGGACATGAACAATGTTAGAAAATAATATTAATTAGAGTAAAATAAGTTCTTCTTTCTTTAAGGAAAGCTCTTCAATGTCAAAAGTGCAATATTTTGTACAGTGAGCCTGCATCTTAGGCGGTTTTTAATAGTGTAATCGGAAAATAATTTTTTAAAAATTAAAAAAAAGCTTTAAAAAATATCTTGAACATTGTTTCGCATGGAAACATTACCTGATGTAAGGGAGAAAACTCTTGCCAGCTTTACTTTCGTGAGTTTTCTCCCTTCATTCAGTTTTTTTTTTTTTTTTTTTTTTCATTATATCACCCCAAGCAAGGCATTCCACTGCCACTATAGCGCAGAGGGTTGCATAGAGCGATTGGATATAGGAAATGTCAGATAGACAAGTAAGGAGGTACATAGGAATGAAATTTTGAATGAAAGTTTGAGAGAATGGGTGCGAGTTAGTGTGTTAGGAGGTGTCTATTGACCCTACATTTAAACTCCTGGAGGTTGTAGCCGTCGGGGAAGCAAGTATGCGGAAGGGAATTCCACAGGCGTTAAGTGCGAGAAAAGAAGCTGTTGGAGTAGAAATTGCGGTTACATTTCATCAGTTTCACTGTAAAAGGGTGGGACCTAGTTGCTAATCTAGTATCTCGTGCAAATTCATACCTAGGGAGCACCAGTGATCTAAGTTCATCAGAGTAGAAGCCGTGAAAGTATTTATAGAAGAGGCACAGGGAAGTCACGTCATGCCGGTGAGAGAGTGACTGCAGGTGGTCAGCCAAGTCAGTATCGATCACATTACAGATTCTCCGTTGTATTTTGTCAAGAACCCCGAGGAGAATAGCAGGAGTACTTGACCAGATGTGGCAGCAGAATTCAATACACGGGCGGAGGTAGATTTGTATATGTGCAGGATAGATTCAGATGGAAAGAACTTCCAGGCCCTGTATAGAGAGCCTACTTTCATAGCAGCGGATTTAGCAATGGATTTGACGTAGTGATTCCACTTCAGGTCCGCTGAGAGTGTCAGGCCAAGCAGGCATAGTGTTTTACTCTCTGGGAGGCAAGCCTGTTCCATGCTAATAGGAGGGAGGTGTGGTTGTCTATGATGGTTAATTGATAGAAGCTTCATTTTGGAAGAATTGAAATTTACGAGCCATTTCTTACCCCAATCCACCACGGATTGGAGGTCCTTTTCAAGCTTGGCAGTGAGGTTCGCCTTGTCGCCCACACCAGATTTTTGATCGAGGTGAGAGTAAACTGTGGTGTCATCGGTGTACATGCCTGCTTGGGATGTTATGGCATCGGAGAGATCATTGATGTAGATCAGTTAAGTGCCATACGTGATACACGCTTTGGGTGATCATGTCTCGGAAGAGACATGACTGACTGAGCCGAAGTTTATCCTGCAGTAGGTTCCCATTGCTTTTTGCGGTAGACTGGTTGCCATCCAAGGCTATAGAACCCAATTTGTCTTATTATTTAACCCATAACTGGAGGGAAGATAATACCTTTCCCAAGGGTATTTGTACGTAAGTGAATGCAAGGAATTCAATTGGAATTTGAACTCGGCTCCTCAACTTGTCGTTCCATTGCACCATAACGCACATCTATTACATCACTGAATAATGGAATTGTCAAACAAAAGAAAGTTCAGATGAGACAACTAATGATCATTTGGTACTAATACTCTTAGGAAAGGCCAGAATTCACTTCCTTTTATCAGGCATGTTTATATAGTAGGGAATAGAAAAACGGTCAGGCTAGAGTTTACTTCATGTGGTTAGTACCATGTAACTCATTGCAACCTGTTGCATGTTATTGGGGAGGAGATGGACACTGCCAAGTAACTCTGATTGTACTGAGAAATACTATGGAGGAGAATTACTCAGTATATCATCCCAATGATCTAATAGGTCATGGAACTAAAACAACACAAATTCATTTCACTATCTCACACACACACACACACACACACACACACACACTGCCATATCTGGCTGGAGCTGCCTAATCCTCACTTTCTAGCCTTGACAGAATTAAAAAGTATCTATGTGGCCAGATTATATCCAACCCAACAACCCTTTCTCTACAGAAGAAACGTTGCAAGGCTATTGCTACTTTTCATGGCAACTATTCAGAATAGCTACACACTTTTGTTTCACCAGTTTAGACATTTACTGCTAGGAACTACCATGCTACATACACAGGGTTGAGTCATCCTCATTCCTTTCCTATTTCATTATTAAAAGAAGGAAGTTCCACTCAGACAGCTTCTCAAACTGTTTTGTGGAATACATTAGTGAAAGGATGTTTCCCTGATCACTAGAATCTTAACCTCTTGACGTTTTTAGTCAACTGTTAACTATCCTACATATTCTGATAATCTGCATTTGTTCCTCTGATGGCCATACAACAACTTCGCTCAGTAACCCTCTACCTTGAATGGCACTTGAGCCTTGTATTAGGTTAACTTCTAGTAAAAAACGAGTTTATATATACATGTAAGTACATGCACATATATATTTTTCTGGTGTTAGTACAATAATGCTCAATGTGATATAACAGAACTATAAAGTATACACTCCGATCAAAAATTTAAGACCACTTAAAAATCTTTAAAAAGAATTTTTTTTTTTTTACAGATAGATTTTAAACTCCTACCACTTAAGGTTACAATCTAAAAGGTTATGGAAACAAAAAGCTACATTCCAAACATTTTATTTAGAAATTTACATTTTTATAAAATGAGGCAATTTATGCATGATCAAAATTATAAGACCAGGGGCATAAATTGTTAGATTTATCGTAATTCCAATGTTTTTAGTTCAGTTAGAGATTAGCAATCATTGCGTAAAGGTGTTACCATGCCTAAAGCAAGCAAACTTACCAAAGTTGAGCGTTCTCGAATTCTAGAATTCCATAAGCAAGGTTTGTCACAGCGGGCGATCGCAGCTAAGGTAAATCGCAGTAAAACTGTGATTTGCAACTTTCTAAAGAACAGTGAGAATTATGGAAAAGCAAAATCCTCTGGTAGGCCCCCAAAAATTTCTCCTGCATTGAGTAAGAGAATAAGACGGGTTGTTATGAATGAGGGGGGACTTTCTTCTAGTCAAATTAAGGCAGTCACAGATGCTGATTGCAGTCCCATAACCATCAGATGACACTTAAGACAAAAAGGCATGGTAAATAAAAAGCGTAAACAAATTCCTCGGCTGCTTCCACGTCACAAGGTGGACCGCTTAAAGTTTGGTTGTGAATACCAAACATGGGACGTTGAGACGTGGAAGAAAGTCCTGTTTTCTGATGAGAAAAAATTCAATCTAGATGGTCCTGATGGCTTCCAACGATATTGGCATAACAAAAACATGCCTCCTGAAATTTTCTCTACTCGTCATAGTGGTGGAGGGTCTCTAATGGTATGGGGTGCCTTTTCTTAAAGAGGGTCGATGGAGCTCCAGGTGGTGCAGGGTTGTTAAACAGTGGCTGGTTATGTTAGCATGCAACAAAAAGCATCATTGATGATGGAGGGCCATCGTTTGTATGTGGATGGATGGTTATTCCAACAGAATAATGCTGCAATCCACGCTGCAAGACGGACCTTGACCTTTCTACAAGAAAATGGGGTCCATCTCTTGGGACATCCTGCATGCTCACCAGACTTGAACCCCATTGAAAATGTTTGAAGATGGATGACAAGAGATGTTTATTGAAATGGCAAACAATATTCAACAAAAAATTAACTTTGTGAAGCCATCTTCAGAAGCTGGAGCAACATCCCCCGCACCTTAATGGAAACACTTATTTCTAGCATGCCTGACAGAATTTCTGAAGTCATCAAAAGCAGTGGAGGTAGAACTCATTATTAAATTTGGTTGTTGAATGTTTTCATACACTTTTTGTACAATTTCGTAGAATTTTTGTCTCTGGTCTTATAATTTTCATCATGTGTAAATCGCCTCATTTTATAAAAATGTAAATTTCTAAATAAAATGTTTGGAATATAGCTTTTTGTTTCCATAACCTTTTAGATTGTAGTATTGGCAAACTTAAGTGGGAGGAGTTTAAAATCTATCTGTAAAAAAAAATATTACTTTTTAATGATTTTTAAGTGGTCTTAAAATTTTGATCAGGAGCGTATATTAATTAATAAATATACGTATTATCCTACATCTATAGCATGACTCAGAGTTTCATGCGCTATGCAATCATCAGGTGCTTATTATGAACTTACCGTACTGGGATTGAATTTTTGATTATGGTAGTGATATAATGTTGGGACCACCACTTTAATTGTACATGATGCACTCATTTGCATATTAGTGATCACTTCTTCCTACATGGTATAAAAAACGGTAAGGACTTTTTTTTTTTTTTTTTTTATAGCATTAATACTATACAACAGGGCTTACGGCCATATCACGTTGAATACACCGGTTCTCGCTCAATCACCTGAGCCTGGTCAGTACTTAGATGGGTGACTGCTTGGGAATACCAAGTGCTGTAAGTGTTTAGTGACAGATGTGCGTTGTGGTGCAGTGGATATCGGCTTGGAAAGAGAAATCGGTGAGCCGAGTTCGAATTCCAGTTGAATACCCTGCATTCACTTAAGCACTGGTACCCTTGGGAAAGGTATTAATCTGTCCCTTCCCTCCAGTTATGGGTTAAATAATAGGGTAGGACTTGGGGACCCTGCCCTTAAAAAACAAATCCCAATGAATCTTGATACTCGAAAAGAAAAAAGTATTACTAGACACAAAACTTATATAAAAACAACAATAAATTGTTGAAAGAAAAAAAGGTATTACCAGAAATAAATAAATAAAATTTAGTTGGCAATAAATGACCTGCTGAGGTTGATATGCCATAAAAAAAACAGCCAACCAACCAACCAAACTATACAACAAATATCTCTTTCACCAGATTGAACATTATACAGTGAAAATTTCAGATAAGAAATCAGCTAATATGTATGTCAGGTTAGACATTTATTATTGCACTCTCATATGTGATTTTTTGTTCTTTGGTCTGCACACGCGCACCCACACAATATTATTTGTTGGAAGATGATTTCTGTTTGAATGGGTTTTTTCCCTAGCTTTGGTTATGTCTAGACAAACAATGACAATGTCTTGTCTAAACTGCACAACAGTTGATCATCATTTCATTTTACTTTTTCTCTTTTGCAGGTGAAAAGCCATATGTTTGTCCTGTAGATGGATGTCATAAAGCATATTCAAACTCTAGTGATCGCTTCAAGCATGTCCGTACACATCAAGAAGAGAAACCTTACACCTGCAAGATTCCTGGATGTAGCAAACGATATACAGACCCCAGTTCCCTTCGCAAACATGTACGAACTCATGGACACTATTTTCCCAATAAAGACCTGGTTGCTAATGGGGAAATTAAACCTTCCATTCAAGAACCTCTTTATTGCCACGGTCGAACATTAGCCCTCCCAGCTTCATATCTGATGTCCTCTCCACAGAAACAGTCTTTCACTTCTGTTCAGAACAATTATATGCCATTATCTGGATTTTTTGCGGATCCATTTTTATCATCAGATATTTTAAATTCCCCAAATAAGATCCAGAATTCACAGACTAAAGTTTTAAATTCAGGTCTAGCTTCAGTTATGCTTAATCATAAGAATGAGTTTGATGTGGAAACTGCTGTAATTAGTCATGAAAAATACCAAGACAGTCCACTGGACTTGACTATTTATTCTTCTCAGGCCAAACATAATGACAGTCCTGCTCCTTGTCCTCGGAGCACTGCATCTGCAGTTTTTACATAATGGAAACTAGTTTAATACTGCCCATGTGAATACCCAGGTTGCATGAAATGATTAAAGGATTACTGTTTACTGGAATGTCCTGGAATGTCAGTTCACAGACACACCAGTAAATTCTGAAGCTAATAAAGAAGTTTTGAAAAAAAAAAAAACTAAAAAACATTCTTTTTTTTTTTTTTTTTTTTTTACAAAAAGCCATCCTAGATAAATTCTAACTTGAAATATTTTATAAAATTAATTTCTTTATTCATGTGATTATAACTTGCAGCATGAAAACTTTTTGGAAACATCACAAATTGTAAATGATAATTTTGGATGGTTTTTAGTAAACCGGAATTTTAAAAATCGATTTGTTCAAGCCTTTTTTATTTGGCTAAAAAAAACTTCACTGTCTTATTGTCAGGTTGTCTACAGGGTTCTTGTAACAAGAATCATCAAACCTGGTTTTGTTGTGGTCAATATTCTAGTTCTTAAGATGACTCTTTGGTCCCCTAAAGAACACTCAAATACAATCAATTTATCAATGCAAGACCTGCGTCAAGTGTCTTACAATTAAGTTATTCTATCTCAGGTAATTCTGTTATATCGAGAGTATCAAGTAAGTTATCGTTCTTTTTATGAAATTTGCCAATATCATTTAAATTGTCATTTGCTAGCGAGGCCTTTTGTAAAATTTTGAATCATACTTCATTTTTATTAAAAGGATACATCAGCCGTTCATAATATTTTTTATTATTTCATGATTATGATTTACTGTTTTTAGCTGAGGTGTTTCAGAACACATACTTAATAATTTAAATATCATTTGTCATATGCGTTGTTTGTCAATTTCACAAATAAAATATGACTTATAAAATGCCTCATAAAAAATTTCTTGAAATAAAAGCGTCATCTGCATGAAAAGCATATACAGATAATCTACACTATGTATTGAGAACAAATGGCTTGTATGCAAATAGACAATGAATTAAGAATCCGAATAGAAATAGGATCGTGATAAGGATGTTTTCTCACTGGATTTATATAATCTGTACAGTGAAATGAATTTAAGAGATTAAGATGACCTACCAAGATTTATTATCAGTAGATGTAACTATAACAACATAAAGCTACATGGCACTGTTTATAGCAGATTGAAAAGGGAATCTAAAAGAACTATTAGACAAGATAATCAAAGAAAGCAATAAAATAGAACTCACCATTATGTAAAACCAAATATGTAGTGGTAAGCAAAAGGGACAGTACAAAGCATCAGTTACACATCAGGGATGTCAAAATTAAACAAATGCTGAAATTCAACTACCTGGCCAGTTTAATAACAATGGAAAGTATGGTGTATAAATATAGAGGTGTATAGGAATAGCGAAAGATACTTTTCAAGACAAAAATAATATTAGAAACAAAGAAATGAGTACTGGTTAGCTATCTAATATCTGCTCTGGCAGTAAAAGAAGGAGAATTTAATCACAAATAAATTAAAAGACTTTCAGCAACTGATGAATGTTGAGAATATCATGCAAAAAATGAGAAAGTTCTAAGTTGAAATACAAAGAAACTGTTGTTTACAACCAATGAATATCTTTCTCTTTCCATTATAAGTGAATGAAATAAATTGAAAATTATCAACAGCAGAAGTTGTCATTAAACAAAAGATTGCAAACAATTCCACAATAGCATTTTTTTTTATTTCTGGTGCATCAAATATTTATCTTACAGTTAATTGGCTGAAAAATTAAAGCTGTCATTATAAAAATTGGAATTATTTTATCTCTAAGTTTAAATCTTACCAATGGTTATTGTTATACTTAATATTGTTCAAGCAACCATTCAGAAATATGACTTTCAGATCATTAATTTTCATCAACTATGTGAAAGACAAAATAAATTCCTACTGTGTACTGATGTCAGTCTGAATAAACACTGAATTACATAATTAGATGATAATATTCCAGTTTATAATAATTTTCAAGGTGAGAAAAGAAAGTAAATAATCGAAAGTAATTGTCAGTATCTCATAATATTCTCTAGGTCAAAGATATTTCCCACTTTATGAAAAACAAGGTGTGTTAGAAAAGTGCTCATCTTAAAAAACAAACAAACTTGTATTCAATGTCTGTCAGGTTAAAATTCCCATGTAAGCTGAGAAAACATCTTTGAAATATTAAAGGAAATTGTTTTTGTTTTTCTGATGGAAACTGACATCTATGAGATTGATAATTAGCATAGTACTCATAAAAATAACAGGACTAATTAAATAAAGATTGGTGCTTCTGTCTAAGATCAAAGTGTCACTCAGTATCAATTCTACCTAAATGCAGTGTCTGTGTACTCTGTGAATATCTACATATATATATAGTATGTGATGGGTAAATTGTTGCAATTTTATTTTTTAAAAATGTTGTGCATGCATGTTGTTTTTTATTTTGTTGATTGCACTGTATAGTAGGGTCAGTTGGGCACCGTCTGTGAGAAAAAAGCATGTACTGTTTGGCATTCTCATTGGAAGCTCCAATACAAACATTTCAAAGTGTTTGGATGTTAATCTGAGGACAGTGCAAGGGATTTGGAAAAAGTTGGATGAGTCTAATGGTGACTACAAAGGTGTTTGGAGTGATCGCTAGTTATGGTGACGTTATGCCTCCATTCATTCTCACAGGGGCTCATACTCAACACAGAGCCCTATATCAAATGCCTTAAAGAGGTAGTGCTTCTCTGGGTAAAGAGGGTGGCTGCTGGAAAATCCTATGTCTGGTAACAGAACCCTACACCATGTTACACAAGCAAGAGAACCCTGTCATGGTTGTCAGACAATTTCTGCAACCACATCACCTCTTACATCTGGCTACCTAACTCCCCAGACTGCAACCCTATTGATTATCATGTGTGGGGCACAGTTGTGTGAGAGACAAAACTCCTTGTAACACCAAAGATCATGTGAAGGAAAAGCATTATGGCAGCATTCACCAACTTGAACAAAGAGACTGTTCAGAAGAGATGCAAAGATTCCAAAGTCACCTGGCGTCTGTGGTTGAAACAATGGAAATTTTCTTGAACAAATTTACTTTTTAGTATTCCAAGAGATTTTTGTGTAACTTTGGTTAAAATATCTGTTAAAATGAGCTATCAGTGTTATTTTCATTTTTGCATTATTTAGACAACAATTCTGCCATCACACCCTGTATATAGGTAGGTATATTTAGGTAGTATTTGTTGTGCAGGAACATGTAGCGTAGACCTGGTTTAGGCTGTATGAAATCTATGACAACATAAATACATGGAAAGTTCAAACAAAACACAAAAGTCTTCATATAAAAACACTTCTATATATATATCTTAAATTTAATATTCTTAATACAAGGTTTATATACACCACCGGCCATAATTATTATACTACTCCAGTTTTTTTTAAAGAAATGATGTATTTCATATTATTTTTAGTATTTATTACCAAATGAAAATAGAATGTTTTTTTTGTTATTTTTACTTTGCAAAATTTTACTAAGCAAGGAAGCAAAGATGAACTCATCTGAATCACCTTAGATTTTCTTCATTCTTTCATTGATGAAACTGCAATATAGGCAAATATTAAATATTTATAAATTCATTTGATGCACATGTTATTGTGTAATATTAACAAAGGAACCATTCTATTTTCATTTACAATTATTCACTTGGCAATAAATACTAAAAAATAGTATGAAATACATAACTTTTTAAAACACTGGGGTGGCCTAATAATTATAGCCAGTAGTGTATATCTACTTGCAAAAGACTGGGTACCAAAAACAAATTTTGTACTTATCTGTCTGAAATTGTGTGTCTTGTTACTGTAACTTCATGGAGCAAAAAGTGGGAGACTAACTTTCCTACCTAACGATGTCTCATGCAAATTTTGTCAGATCACATAACTGTTTTCTATTCTGAATATTTACATTTTCTGTTTTGGTCAATGAGAGATATCTTTTGTTCCCCACTACAAACCTCCCTGCCTAGTAGCAGTGTCTAATACTAGTGATAGTGATTGTATCTTTTTCAAGAAACTTTCCTACTTTCTTTCGTTTGACCAGGCTTACTATTTGTGTATATGTTTCCTGTATCCATTATTATATCATCACTATATGGTTGGTTCTCTATTATTACCTGCTTATCACTTTTAGGTTCAACATGTGGTATTAATCTATTTGTATCTCATTGTCCATTTTAATTTGTGGGGTTCCAGAACACCCGGATTAAAAAGGAGATTTTAATGCGGGATATCCGGTCCACAAAACACAACACAAATTTCAAGAAAAGACAACGCAATAAGAAATGTTGTATAAAAATATGAAAATTTTGTATTTGACAACATATATGCAGTATAAACAATTTGTACAATTCTTTGTATCTTTTGCTTGATAAAAAAGTGTCTTTTGGATTTGAGCGAATATTTGTGGAAGATAAAAATGTCTGTTTTGAGTTTGTAATTAAACAGAGTAATAGCACAAAGTTTCTTTCCTTTTTATGTATCAGCCGCTAAGTAGGTGGAAAAGGAAAGTGTTTCAAATTGTGGTGAAAAAGGAGTGTGAATGAGAATTCCTGAGTCAAATGGAGATAGTAGTAATTAGTAGTGTAAATTAGTGTGTAAATTAGTGTGTGTAAAACGATGAATCAATAAGGCTGCGTTACTTCTCCTTTCTGGTTGATGAGAGATGTGAAAAGTTTTACGGCCGTTGAAGGGGTCTTGTTGCAGGTGTTTTCTCTCTTCTTTCCGTTCGTATTGTTTGAGTCGGTGACGGATTTGTTTGTCGGCACTGGCTTCTTTGATGTAGGCGCCTATCGGACTGTGCGTATTTGACAATGACAATGCGCCTTTCGGGCTGACTGGCATGGCTGACTATCTCTCCTGACTCGCTAACTGACTGACTTGCTTGACTGACGGATCGACCGACTGCTGTCTCTCACTGACACGTTGACTGACTGACTGTGACCGGTCAGGGGACATCCTTAAATATAGAATTCTGGTCACGTGGGGAGGCTCCCAGTCCCATTTTTTCTTTAACTGTGAAAAAAACTGTTTCACTGACGTATTTTGAATTTCTCGATTTGTTAACCAATCAGGATCTAGGATTTCGCTTTTCACACTGACTTGTGAAGAAGAAAAGCTTTTAGCTGTTTGAATCCTCTTTTGCGCGTGTGCAATTTTACTTTGTGGTTTTCCCAAATTTTGTAATCGTCTGAATTTGATTTTGCGAGTGTTCAATTTATTCTGTTGACTTTTTCAGCTGGTTGATGGATGATATAGGATTTGTATCCTATAAATTGCTAAATATTTGTCAGTTTTATGTAACACTTGGAAGGGACCAATTAAGTGGTTTCCAGAGGCTTGTGAACTCTGTTTACTCTTATACATTACACTTTACATGTCTTAAGCTTGCCAGCAATGTACTGACGTGATTTATTTACAGAGCTATAAACTTTGTCTGTTGAATATAAGGAGTGTAAGGTATGTTGTAACTCTTTAGCAAATCTCTGATTATCAATGTTATCACTAGTATCATCTACTAACAATGGAAGAATCATATGTGTTTCTGTAACTGAAAGAAAGGTGAAGTATTGAAAGAATTAGGTGCAGCACAGATACCCATAAATATTACCGGAAGGGCATCCAACCATGATTCTTTTCTAACTATTAATGCTGGCCTAACTGTTCTGTGTGCACGTTCGATCATTCCGTTCATTTGTGGATGGTAACTAGTCGTGCGCAATCTATAGAAGCCAACTATTGAGACTATCTCTAAAAACAATTAATTTTCAAATTGAGTACCACACTCGGTTAAAACATGAAGTGGAACACTCCAACTTGTGATCCACACATGAATGAATGCATTGGCCACAGATTGTGTTGTTATATTTGATAATGGTTCTGCTTTGATACACTTAGTTGTATTCAATACAGGTTTACACGTATCTGTAAGAAGTATTGGATGTTTCATCACGTCTTCCAGTAATAGGAACTAGACCAATTATATCCAAGTAAACCATATTAAGGTAAATGGTAGGCAATTCAATATGGTGAATAGCAGATTTAGTGTGTCTCTGAATTTTGCTTTTACACATCACACATTTCTTTTATTGTCTTGTCCATGAGAGACCAAAAATCTTGTTTTGATAAGTTTACATGAGGTTTTAATTCACCAGATATGTTGTTATGCATTTCTCTTTTTTACTTTTGTCTCAGGTTATCAAAATATGTTTTTTGTCAGAGTCACCAAATATGTTGTGCGGGAATATGTAGCTTAGACCTGGTTTAAAATGTATGAAACACATGACAACATAAATATATGAAAAGTTCAACAAAACACAAAAATCTTAATATAAAAACGCTTCTGTAGATATATTTTATATCTGATATTCTTAATACCAAGTTTACATATATCTACTTGCAAAAAACCTAAAACAATATAAATTTCGTACTTATCAGTCTGGGTGTTAAGAGCCTGAAATTGTGTGTTTTCTTACTGTAACTTCACAGAGCAAAAAGAGAAAGATTGACTTTGCAGCCTAAAAATGTCTTGTGTGGGTCTCCTAAAATCACATGATTGTTTTCTATTCTCATGAATATTTATAATTTTATTGCTATTTTCTGTTTTCGGTCAATGTGTAATAACTTGTTATGGTTTATAAAATGGCAAGTGTTCTAAAAATAGAAAAAGATAGACACACTGACGCCAAGAATTCAAAATTGGGTAGCAAAATAAGGAACCGTTTCTTTTGGTAGGAGTAGGAGTACGAGTAGGAGTAAGAAGTAGGAGTTAAGGACAGTGGTTTTGTGTAGGAGATTTGAAAAGAGGAAGACGCTAGTCAGTTAACCACTAGAGTCCAGAAGGGATAGGCTCGTTTACTACTAGCGTCCCACAGTGAAGAGAATTTAGCTAGTCTGCTCCTGTATCCACACAAAATTTAAAGATTGTAACTTGATGTAAAAACCTAAAGTTTTATACCAAAAAATAAACATCATTAATTCAAGTTTGTGTTATCTTCTAATTATACCAAAACGAAGCAACACAACAGTGGTGACCCCGACATATGAACAGAAAGCAACCTCATATATGCACATGCACATGCATATGCACATATAAAAGGATAAATGGAGCAAACATAAATGGTTCATTGATCACTTTGCTTATCTAACAGGCCAAGTTTTATTGTGAAGTCAACTGTATGAAAAGAAATTTTATGATTCACATTGGTTAAATTACAAGACAGAAGAGATTACTCATATAATTAAGTAGTTCATTTTTCTCATGTGACATGTTTTTTAATCAGTAAATCTTGTTGTGATAACAGATGACAAGTATAATGAATCATTGGACACACACACACACACACACACACACACACACACACACACACACACACACACACTATTTTATCTTCATTCAGATAAAAAAAGTATATATATAAGTATATATATATTGAAAATTCATTTGTCCAGATTTTTTATATTAATATTCCAAATGTTTAAATTCCAAACAATACTAAAAAAGTAAACATGGTTATGCCTCTTAAATTAATCATTTGTATTTAGACAAAAAAGTAAAAAATTATTAAAAATAGTCTTTAGTTGAGTTCAAATCTTTTGATAATTGGTCCACAGAAAAATCTGTGATTTAGAAAAACTTTAAATAGTTGGTCCACATAAAAAAGCTATGATTAAGAAAAGATTTTTTATCATTAGTGACGATTCACTGGTTGTCTTTGTTGTTGTTGGAAATGATTTGTTTCAAGCTGCTGAAACATGATCATCAGTAAAGATTTACTGACCATCTCTACTGTTGTTGTTGATTCATTTAAAGTTGCCAACACATGTTTCTTTCTGCATGCACTGTGGGAGAAGGAAAAATCTATTTAGCCATGTACTCTTTTGTGTTTGTCTCTGCTTGTGAAAGTTTTAGTTATTTCTGATTAGTCAAATATTTCACATGTTGATGTTAATTTCTAATTTACCTCAGACCTTTTGTTCCATCTAAATTGCGTGAGTCCATATTCTATAGTATCCATTCCATAAATCACCCTGGCATTAAATCATTCATTAAGATGATTAAAGCTAGATATTACTGGCCAAATATGGATAAATCAATCTTTTGTGCATCATGCACAGCCTGCCAACAAGCAAAGGTCTATAAACATACAAAATCACCTATACAGACATTAGAAATACTATCTGCTAGATTTCACACAATCCACATAGATATAGTAGTACCATTCCCACCAGCAAAAAGCCCACATAGCAGTTACATCAGCCCATATAGATATATCCTCACAGGTATTGACCGCACAACTCGTTGGGTAGAAGCACAACCCATCAGCGAAATCACTGCAGCTAGTGTAGCTGAGGCTTTTATAAACATGTGGGTCACACATTGGAGTGTTCCGCTGCATGTTATAACCGACAGAGGCCGACAATTTGAAAGTGAGTTGTTTAGTGAAGTAGCAAAAATAATTGGTTTTTATAGAATACGTACGACAGCTTATCATCCTCAATGTAATGGTTTGATTGAGAGAATGCACAGGTCCATTAAAACTGATATTATAGCACGAAAAGAGTCCTGGTTCTCAGCTCTTCCAATAGTACTTCTTGGGATTCGCAGTATGCCCAATAGCTCTGATTTTTCTCCTTTTTATGCTGTTACAGGCGCACAATGTTTGCTACCACAGCTACTAATAGATAGCACAAGCGAGGAGTCTATAACTCAAAAGTTCACAAGAGATTTACCATGTCACAAATTGATGTGAGAGACTTCACCAAAAGAGTTAATAAGTCCGCAAAATTTTATGTCCCAGAAAAACGTTAAACTTGTGATAAAGTTTGGATTAGAGTGGATCGTGTTCGAAGACCATTAGAGGTACCCTATTCAGGTCCCTATACAGTCCTTCAGCGAACACCTAAATATTTTTTGGTTAAGATAAATAATGATATGGATACTCAAGTTTCTGTGGACAGGTTGAAACCATATATAGAAGTACAAAAACAAATAGTAGAGAAACAAGTAGAAGAAAAGATGAATAAAAACAAAACGCTTAGTGATGCAGAACAAGAAATAAACGCAAGAAATAAAAAAGAAGATTCTCCCATGATAAATACAAAATCTCGTTCAGGTCGAAAAGTTTCCTAGAAAAAATATAACGAGTACTATTATTATTAGTACACTCCGTTTTAAAGGGGGAACTTCTGTTATGGTTTATAAAATGGCGAGTGTTCTAAAAATAGAAAAAGATAGACACACTGACGCCAAGAATTCAAAATTGGATGGCAAAATAAGGTACCGTTTCTTTTGGTAGGAGTAGGAGTACGAGTAGGAGTAAGAAGTAGGGGTTAAGGACAGTAGTTTTGTGTAGGAGATTTGAAAAGAGGAAGACGCTAGTCAGTTGACCACTAGAGTCCAGAAGGGATATGCCTGTTTACTACTAGCATCCCACAGTGAAGAGAATTTAGCTAGTCTGCTCCTGTATCCACACAAAATTTAAAGATTGTAACTTGATGTAAAAACCTAAAGTTTTATACCAAAAAATAAACATCATTAATTCAAGTTTGTGTTATCTTCTAATTATACCAAAACGAAGCAACACAACAAACTTTTTGTCTCCGGTTACATATTTATCCAGGCATGTTTGATTAAATAGAACTACCAAGGTCTGTTTGTTTAATTTTTTTATTATATTTTTCAAATAGGGTGTTGTGTAATGTGTTAGAAATTGTGGATAAACTGTCTGAAGTTCATATTGTGTTATTGTTTTATGCAAGTGCTTTCAACTATCTCAGTCATTATCAAGAACCAATGTGGTGTCTGTGTGGTGTGAAGAATTCATTTGTGTACATCTTTGTATTCTTTGGAAAACTGGAAGTTTGCTATGGCCTCATTCTCAATAGCTGTGTTATATAATGCTGCTGCTGCTGCTACTGGAAACAATAATTGTTTTTACAAATAAATGACGAACCCGTATATATGAAAATATAAACTTATATTTTTATTCTTTGTCAGTGACGGTTATGTGAAGTGGTAGTCAGAGGGAATCACGCACATACAAGGGAGTTGTTGGGAGTTGTTTTCTCTTCTTCTTTCTTCCCTGCACATTCTCTGAGTCCCTCTCAGTGTTCTGTCGGTGTTCTTTCTGCTGTTCTGCCTTTTGCCCCAAAACACTCTGCTCTTATATAAGCTGAAATTTTCCAAATTCCACTTAATTGCGTCATCTATAGCTAAGCACATGTATCAATCATTTTTGCTGTTTATTGATTTTGTAGCTGGCTGCCTTTGAGGTCATCACATTTTTTGTTTGTCATTGTTTATATTTTCTAACCTTGAAGCCGGCTGCCTTTGACACAATCACACTTTTGTTTGTCACAGTTTACATCCTGCCATTGACGTCAATCATATTTCTGTGGGTCACAGAAGTATATTACAGCTGTTATACACGACTCCGCCATAGATTATTTAAAACTTCCAGCTTTCCAAAGCATATCCAAATGATTTTTTAAAATATAATAATAATTATGCTTATTTGACATCTCTTTTTGGGGGGCCGTTTTCTTTTGTTTTCTTACTCACTCATTTCAGTTTTGGCTTTATTGATCATTTATTTACTAGCTGTTAACATAATCCTTGTTATCACAGGTAAAAGTTATTAGAGAATTGCATCAAAACTTTTATCCATTCTAATGCTTTCATAAATAGTAACACAGCAAATTTTGATGAAAACAGCAAAAAACAAACAAAAAAAAAAACAAAACAAAAAACAAAAAACAAAACAAAACAAAACAAACCAATAGTAATAATTGTTTCATTTTACTGCTAACTGTATTTGAATCTGATATATAGACAAATAATTACTCACTGAGATAGTCTCAGTCTTAGTCATTTTATATATTAAATTAAATATTTCTGATAGAATTCATTTTAGCAAGATTTAACAAACAAATCCCTATTGCGCAAATGTGAAAAAACGGATTGTCAGGAGGTCAGGAATGAAAACAAACATCATTGACAGATTAAGGTTATTATGAGTATAATAATTTATTTTATGACGTTTGAATTACTTGTGACAAGAGGACTCATATTTCTGAAACATCACCTCGTTATATTAAAAGCAGTAGAGGTAGGGATCCATACAGACGTCCGTAGCAATAAGAATCTCGTCGATTACTGGGCCACCCATCATACGATTTTGACTTGTGTGTTGGTGCCTCACACTAAAATGATAAGGTGTTCAATTTATCCTCATGGGTTGATAAATAAATTTTAAAGCTTTTAGACTAGTTATCAAAATTTGGAATCTGAAATTGATTATTTTGCCAAAAAAATATTTTCTTAAAATAAATTGATCTTTTTTTTTTAAGTATAATTTTTTACAGACTTGGACCTTCAAAAAGAACGGGTTTTCTCCTTAACACCACTATTATTTTAACTACCTTCACTCTCTTTGGTAATATTTGTTTTTAATAGTGATATAATAAAAACCTAAACATATTGTGCTAAAGTGCCAGAGGTCCTTAGCAATATATTTATTATTGGAAACTTTAGAAATAAACAAACAGAATCAAAAATATAAACGAATATTTATGTGACTTCGAGTTGAGTGAATCTTATGTAATTCAGGGTAGTGAAAGTTCATTTGGCTGGGTATTTGATAGTTTACAAGCCAGACTTTGAAGCTTGGTTTTGGTTAATTGATTAACATCAAAAGTCTCTGTTTTTTTTTTTGGTTTATCCCAAATTCTTTTATTTTTCGGCATTCCTTTCTTTTTCCTTTTTTATAGTGGATATGCATAGAGCCTTTCTTCTTTTAGTTGATTTCTCATCACAATAAACAAACTTACGCTGTTTTGCAGCCATGTTCAATATTTTTTCTTCTTTCTCTTTTTTTATTTGAGAGTTGGCTTTTCATTAGTTGAGAAAAAGTATATATATATAGAGAGAGATAAGAGATACAGGTTTTAAAGAAAAGCAAATGCCTTATTTTAATTTTAATTTTAATTTTTGTTTATATATTTTATTTTCATATTTATCTTTTTACATTTGAAGTCATTGCACCATCATGAAAGTGAATTTATACAGTTTTACTCTTGAGAATTGACAACAAAATATTGAACACTATTAGATTTCTTATTTACAAGAATATGTTTACATTTACAGCCTTCTAAAACCTAATACTTTTGCAATGCTATATTTATCATTTACTGATTTATAAAGAAATACATGTTTTTTTTTTTATTTATAAACGTTTACTAAATTATTAAATTATGTGAAGCATCTATAAGGAAACCCTTATTATTTACCATTTGATAAAGTTTGGATCTATCAACAATTAGCTGATGTTTTGCCAACCATTCTAATAAATAATCTAATAAATAGGGTAAATAAGGAAGCCAATTTCGAAGCAACAGAAATGTGGTTCTACAGAAGGATGCCGAGGATACCATGGACCGAACATGTGAGCAATGACAAGGGTTTGGAGTGGATACAAGTGAAAAGGAAACTTATACATAGCATCAGGAAGAGACAACTGAGGTTCCTGGGACACATAATCAGAAAGAAGGGCTTGGAGAATTTAATACCCACAGAATGGATAGAAGGGAAGAGAGATAGGGAAAAGTTGCATGAGACATACTTAATGGGCTTGAGAAAGTGAAAGGCGGAGTGGGGTTTGAGAGAGGTACCAAGAGGAAAAGTGTTAAGAGTGGCAAGGAATAAGGGTAAGTGAAAGTCCATGATCGCCTACATCCTGAAAAGACATAGGCACATAAAAAGAATAAATAAATAAATAAATAAATAGGGATTATTATTTCTGTTGTTAATTCTCAAGAAGAAAAATGTGTAAATTCACTTTCATCATATGTTTAGGTTTTATTACAATTCTAATCATTGCTTTATAAAACAATAAACATTGCCAAGATATAAAGGCATTTAAAATAATAGTGGTGTTAAGGGAAAACTATTCTTTAATTTGCAGGCACAAAGGTAAAAGTTATTCCATGTTTTTCTTTAGTATTGTTTTTTTGTTTTATTGCATAGAAAATTCAAAAATAGTCTAAAATCAAATGTATAACTTCGTAGTAAGAATTATTTTTTGGTTAATTATTTTTTGCTACTTCTGGACTTGGACATTAGATCTTTAAAATGAAGTCCTCTGATGACTGATGATTTTGATTCCAAAATATTAGTGTCTCCTGAAATATAGAAGGTATAAAAAATCACATTCTTTATAAAAATCATTATAAAAACAAAAATAATGTTAATAATTTATTGTTAATTTTAAAAAGATATATTTTTGTCAGAAATGTTTAAATATTAAATTACCTCTAACTTCATTTTACTTTAAAAATATTCTGTATTTCTGGAAATAAATACAACTGTTTGATATCAGTAGCTTATGCATGGGCAAGTGGTTTGCTCACTCGCCCACTCTGATTTCCTTCAACAATTGTGATGAGACATGTTTTCAAAATATTTTGGCTTAGTTTATAGGGAAGTAGATTCATCTATTTTCCAAGCACATTCGTATGAAATGCGTATAAAACAATCTCATCTAAAATTTGAGATCAGTTTGAAAATACTTTTTTCTGTTATACCAGGTTACATTCACGCATACATATATTCTTTCTTAACCATTACCCATTAAAGATACATAGATGTATATATGGCAGAATATGATATACATTTCTTTATATCAGGATAATGATAGGCAGATGAATAACAATGTGGAAAGTGTCCTTATAGAGAATGAAACGTGTTACATAGAATTTTACCCACTCGGTCATTCATTCATATATATATATATATATATATATATATATATATATATATATATATATATATATATATAATTTATTAAACATAGTTTAGTCTGGTACGCAGGCACAAATTTGGAGCACTGAGTAAGGACTGAACTCAGTACACTAGTAGTGATAGTCTGAAAGTAACTTGTTCTTGGCAAATGCCCTTGAAGGAGATATATATTAAGTTTAGAGTAGAAAGGGTCAAAGTTACACATGTAAAGCACCCGGCAAGGATTGAACTCTCTTCAATAATCATGATTTATGGGATGATCTGATTAACAATGCTTGATGGTGAAATGTTCAATCCATCTGTAATATTATTAACTGTACACATTTTTTCTGATATTTTAAGCTGTGAAATAATTGTTTATTTCACATTTATCAGGTTACACACACACACACACACACACACACACACACACACACACACACACATATATATATATAATGGTTGTCACATCTGCATATTCAACACACATTTCACCCTTTTTCTGTTTTTTTCCTTTTCCTCATCCCTCTCTCCTATGACTTTTCTCCTTTTCCCCCACTTTTCTTTTTTCTTCATTTCCCCATTTTCTTTTTTTCCACCCTCTCCATTCCTGTGACACACTTATTTCTTATCTTTCTTTCCACTCTCTGAAACAGCATTCAGCACGCCTGCATTCTAACATACCCTTTCCTTCCTTTTTTCACTACCGCCCCCTTTTCTTCCTTATTTCTTTCTTTTTCTTTCCTTTTCCCATTTCTCTTTTTCTCTTTTTTATTGCTAAGAATTTCCTCTTTCTTTTTCCCCTCTCCCTGAAGTGGACTTATGAAGTCTTTGTCACCCACAGCAGGTGGGTAGGACTTCCCATTTATGCATTTTTAAGTAGGATTTTACCCATTTTGTAACATTTTGTCATGCTGCAAAATCATTTTGTTGTGTTTTTGCTTGCATATCGGTTGTTTTTTCATCAATCCTTGGCTCAAAGACATTACTTGTAGTTGATAGTGATCTCTCATGATGATTTCAATCAGTGTGAGCAGCTCTTAAACTTATAAATTACAACCAACTGATCCCACCGAATGGAGAGCAGAAGCTTTGAACGATGGATATTAGGATTTGCCGTAGATGTTGATACATGGCCAGATTTACCTCATGATCTTCTATGCTTAGGATTATTGACTTTTCATCACCGGTCATGACACAAAATGCTAAAAGACTTTCCTTTTCTGCTGTTGAAGCAACTGTTCATACATGACAAGACGCCGTTCAATATCTCTCAGCTTCAACTTGTATGGCACCTAATGTCCTTGCTTTTGAATAATTCCTGATGCTTTCAAATGTTTCAGAACTGTTGTGTGATCAACTCCTAATGATTCTGCATGTTCAGCTTGCACCTGACATGAATCTAATTCTTCATCTTCAAACTTTTCCGGTGCACTAATGCATTCTTTATCTTCAACATCAAAATCATTATTTCTGAAGTGCCTAAACCAATCTCTACATATTCTTTCCAACAAAGTATGGTCACAAAAAGCCCCAGCAATAATTCTGTGTGCTTCAGCTGAAGAATTCTTTTGAATAAAGTAGTGCAGTAAAATTCCTCGAAAGTACACTTTCTTTGGCATGAAATCTGACATATTTAATGGTATGATAAACAAAGGTTTTTACATTTCAGCAAAATGACATACATTGAATTTCAAGCTTGCTTATAGTACTTCCTTATAGATGCGTTACCATTTGAAACTACAAGCACACAGTTCTGGGAATGTCATCTGTTGGAAAACAGCGAGAACATATTCAAGGTCCGAAAATATATATATAATATAATTATATATATATATATATATATATATATATATATATATATATATAATTTTCAAATAAGATTAGTAGATTAATACAATAAATCCATTGAATTGTTATATGTGACACCACTTTGAATTAAATCAAGTTCTAATCCCAGTAATCTAAAAACCAGCAGGATGTAGTCAATAAAACAAGTCTACTATACTAGCAACACCCAGTTCTTTACAATGACTGAGAATAGTTGAAAATAGTTTGACAAAACAAGAAACATTAACTTCGGACATTTTGTTCAAAATTTTGATTCCGATATACAATATCTTAATATCTTGATGGTTGAATTTAACAAAACTTGTTGATTAAATTCTGTCTAAATATCTATTATCTTTCTCCTTCTCCATTATCTAAATGAAATCAGTTCGATTATCTACCCAAAACACATCAAAATCTTAAAGAATGAAACACATCATATGAAAAGTTTTTCCAAATATATATTGTTATCCCAAATGTGTGTGTGTGTGTGTGTGTGTGTGTGTGTGTGTGTGTGTGTGTGTGTGTGTGTGAGAGAGAGAGAGAGTGAGTGTGTGTGTGTGTTTTAATTAAATGCTTTTATATGGAAATTTATGATGAAACAAGTAGTTATTTTCGAAATGACATGTCATCTCTATTTAGCAACACAATTTTTCTTAAGTCAGTTGTATTCTTTTTAAACTAAAAAATATTTTGCCATTTATTTTTCATGTGATAATGTTTTTCATACCAGGAAATGGCAGGAGTCTGAATCGATTTTAATGTCAACAACTTTTCTTCTAAGAAGAATATATACTGGGCTCACCTTAAGAAATACTAAAGTAAGTTTTGCCCTCATTGTTACATTAGAGCACCAAAAGAGCTAGATGCATTAAAGTATCGACATAGAAGGTAACCTCAAAGCCACCAAAGTATATCAATGGCTGTACCAACATATAAACAGAAAGCCAACACAGCTAAACTTAGGATGTACACACACATGACCACCAGAATACAGGAAGTGATATAAAGACCTCACTTGAAAGAGAACAGTTAGAATTCTTCACATCCTTGAAAGTAGATTCAAATGCTTGTTTCTGAAATTGATCGATTTTGTATGGTATTTTACCTATCTGCTGGATAGTTAATCTACCCAGAGAGCTAGCCTGTGGTTCATACTGCAACTATGCTGGGTAAACCTTAGTTATAGTTTCTGGAAGAGAGGGCATAATCAACATTTGAACACTCAAATCCTCAGATACAATAAGTTGTAATTTTGTGCTAGCACAACCCTCCATGATTCTCAAAAAGTTTAATCGGCTCATTTTCACTTACTGAAGTCAAACTATGGTATGATTTTAATCTATTTCTCAAGAAGTGACTTTGTGCTAGTACAACCATCCAATATTAGATGTTCACAATGATAACATCCCAATGTGAATATTTTTTATACAGAGTATGTAAAAGAACTTGTTGAATAAAAGTGATTTTTTAATCTAACACTTTCAACTTACTGTTAAGGGTGTTATCCAATTGAAAATGTTTCGTTCTTACATGTATCTTCGCACAAGATGATGTCATAACCACGGCATTCACAGACTTTGCATTCGTTATTCATTGTCACTATTTCCAATTTCATCAATTTGTTTCCATTTAAATGACATACATTGTTTCTATCTATTAAAAGATATAAAAAAACAAAAGCAATCAATAAAAAACTGATAATGTGACAATAGTAAATTGATAAAGAAAATGAAATTTATTATTAAAATGCATTCAATGTATTAACAATTAAAGTTGTTCTAATTCTTCTGGCAGTATATGTTGTTCACCTCTTTGCCAGGTTTCTGTCTTCAGATAGTTCTTAAAAAGGCTTACAAAATGCCTAGTCCTGGGGATTTCAACCTTGTGGCAGCACCTCCCTCATTGCATTAAAAGAGGAAATACTGATACCAGTGTACCAATATTTGTAGGGACTGGGCATGTTGCACCTTGACACCCTGCATTAAAAAGGGGCAAGTAAATACTATTATTAAATTGATGTAAAAGTTTCCAGCAGCATTCTGACAAAATCTTTTTTCTCCTAGTAGCTCATAACATTATTATTAATTATCAAAATATTTCCTTTATGAAATTTTTTAAATGAATTCTGGATTTCATAAAAAAGATGACTGATTCTAGTTTTGATTTGATGAAATCTTCTCTAATTTTTTTTTCATTTCTTGAACTTGTTGAAATCATTGACCAGACAAGGATTATTTGCAGCAAGTAAAACAAACAACAGTCTGAAAATGACCAGTCTAGATAATATACTGTATGTAGAAGAACTTCCCAGACCAGCTTCATAACTGTTTGCTGCATTCTATTTTCAATATGAAGATGAATGTTATCATGCAGTGAAACCTTTTGCCAGAAAATAAGTTCACATATTCCAATCAGTCATTCAAACAAGCCAATTGATCAGTCTAGAGAATATGCTGCATTTGAAAGAACTTCTCATACACGCTGCAATATTATTTGATGTGTGGTCAGTGTTGTCAAGAGAACTGACATTGACCTGCAAGTATTGATTCATTTTCTATGGATTATCAACTTTTGCAGGTTATTTAAAGCTTGAAAATATTTTTAGATTGTAAGAATTTTGAGGGAGAGAAGGCGGGTAAAATGATTTACTAATTAAATCATAGCTGGTGGGGGAGAATTAGCAGATTCATACCTTTCCCAATGGCCATTGCATGTAACTGAATATAATGATTTGAATTGGAATTCAGCTCTTTCATTAATAATTTTGAGACGTTATCAAGCAGACCATGTGCACATCTAAGCTTACAGCCCTTTGATATTCCTAAATAGTTACCCATCTGGGTACTAACCAGGATTGATATTGCTTAATTTCAGTGATTCTTCAGGAACCAGTGTTTTAAAAGGATGTGGCCATATGCCTAGAAAATTACCATTCCACTTCCTTGCTTTTGTTTTTCTATTCTTATGTGTCATTCAAATAAACCAATTGCTCATTGACCAATTAGTCAAGAGACTATGCTGTATCTGGAAGAATTTCCCATACCAGCTGTAAAATTATTTGCTGTGTGGCTAGTGTTTCCCAATGGCCATTGCATGTAACTGAATATAATGATTTGAATTGGAATTCAGCTCTTTCATTAATAATTTTGAGACGTTATCAAGCAGACCATGTGCACATCTAAGCTTACAGCCCTTTGATATTCCTAAATAGTTACCCATCTGGGTACTAACCAGGATTGATATTGCTTAATTTCAGTGATTCTTCAGGAACCAGTGTTTTAAAAGGATGTGGCCATATGCCTAGAAAATTACCATTCCACTTCCTTGCTTTTGTTTTTCTATTCTTATGTGTCATTCAAATAAACCAATTGTTCATTGACCAATTAGTCAAGAGACTATGCTGTATATGGAAGAATTTCCCATATCAGCTGTAAAATTATTTGCTGTGTGGCTAGTGTTATCAAGAGAACTGACACTGACCTGCAGGAAAATGAACATTTCACTTCCATGCTCTTGTCTTTTCTATTCCTACATGTCATTCGAATTAACTAATTGCTCAGTATATAAGAGGGCACTGGAAGGTTCATGGTCCAATAACGTTTTTTTAAAAAAGATCCTGGTTTTGATATTTGGTCAGGTTTTGAGAAGTGGGTTAAGCTGTGAACTTTTTCACATCTCTTCACAGTATTGTGCAGTAATAGTTTTTCCAGCTTCCAGAATTTTTGAAGTAAAGAGTTCTCTTTAAATCACACTTTTTGGGTTTTTTTTCCACCTAGTAGATTCCATTTAGTCTTGAGATTTTGAATCTTGTCACAACTGCCTTCATGTTTAGATTCCTATAAACGGTTCATTTTTAATTGCCAATGACTTCTTTTATATGCTGCGTCCCTTCAGGATGCCACTGTTAAAAAGAGACTAAGACAAATTCAATAAAAATGAATTTAACAACTGAAAAATTAATTCGGATATATCCTGTTATAACTGTTCTTGTCCCTCTCTTTGTTCACATGAATGTTATGCCTTGCTACTATCTCATAAATAATGAACTATTCCTTTTTAATTATATGGAATGAGAAAAATAGACGCTACTTGATTTCAGTGAGAAAATGAAAGATAGAAGCGTTTAAAGGAGAAAAGATGATACGTGATTACAGTTAAAAAAAAAAAAGAAAGGAAGAAAAAAAGAAAGGGAGAAAAAATTTTAACGTCTGTTTTAGTGAAATAGAAAAAGTTGTCATTTTCAAATTTTTTCATTTCTACTTACTTCTTAACGACCAGCATTCATATTTAATTTACGATAGTTATTGCAATATTTTGTTGTAGTAGTTAGTTAGGCTCACATATTTTACGATTCACCAAAAGATTAAAATAGGAAAACCGTGAAATTTTCACGTCTTTATTAATTTTTTATTTTTTAGATATATATTTTTGTTTTACATAAAAGTAGGTACCTCCATTAAATCGCGAAAAAAACAAAAACAAAACAAAAACAAACAAACAAAAAAACAAACTGCATAGTTACTTTTAAATTGAATTTTTAAAAATGAAAAGGTTTTCTTGAAACTTATTTTAGTTTTAATTGAAATTTACTATTTCCAGTAAGCAAAATACTCTAGTTTGGTTTATTTCAAACAGAAATTATATTGATTGGAATATAAAAGTTTGAGATTTTTTTCAGTTTTTGAATTTTGCTGTCATTTTTGAGCGATCGACACAGTTGTAAACAAAAGTTAATTCTCGGTTTTAAAAATCTGGCAAAAATAAAATATACATCTGTGACACATTATTTTTGGAAAATTAGCAAATTTTATGTTAAATTAATCTGATGTGCGTTGTGGTGTAGTGGATATCGACTCGGAAGGACAAATCGGTGACAAATCAGCGATTCACTTACGCACAAATACCTTTGGGAAAGGTATTAATCTGTCTATTCTCCCCAGTTATGGGTTAAATAATAGGACAGATTGGGTTCTATAGTCTTGGCTGGCAACCAGTCTACCGCAGAATCTTCTACCCAATCAGTCATGTCTCTTTCGAGACTTGATCGCCCAAAGCGTGTATCTTGTATGGCACGTAACTGACTGAATCTGATTTACACAATTATTACTTATTTATAGCGTAAAATTTAGAATAAAATGTTGAATTTTCTGACCTGTAGACGTATATCAAAACGTGTTGACAGGTTTCCGATTAGAGATAAGATAAAAAGTGTATGGCGTTCATAAGTGACAAAATTGTACAAATTTTTTTCAGGTAAGGGAGGAAACACTGACCTTTTAATTTGCACATAGAAATTACCATGCAAAAAAAAAAACAACAAAAAACAAAAAAAAAAACAAACTTCAAATAGACACACGCCCCCCCCCAAAAATTAAATTATTTTAAAAATATGGAGGCGAAACAATTTTTATGAAACTTATCAATTTTCGATAGGCAATATAATCATCAATTCTTAATTAAAAAATCTAACCGCAACAAATCATTGATGATTTTTAAAATATTTTTGAAATTTTATAAATTATTATAATAAAAAATAAAAACAATTCTTTTAAAATTTCATTAGTAATGGAAATATTTTTTTTTCTTCAGACTATAATGTTCTTAATTTTTACTATTTATTCAAGCAATCGAAAAGCTTAAATATTTTTATCGCTTTATTGCATTTTTATTTTACTCTTCGGAGCAAATTTTTGGATACAGAGGCAAAATTAAAAAGAAATAGATGATTTATATTCCCCAATGAGTTCTGCGTTTAACTAATAAAATTATAGACCGCAACAAATTAAAATTTATTAAAATTTCGTGAATTTACGTGGAGGGGGGTAACAGAGGTAAAAAAATATTTTTACCAAGATTTTTAAAAAATAATAATTTCAAAAGTAATTTCATTCATTTGTGAATAAGTCCAGAAAGTTTCATTAAAACCCAACAATTATTTGATTTTTGCGAGAATTTCCAAATTAATGTGTTTGTCACCGAAAAATCAGTTTAGCTTACCAGACAAGTGAATATTAAATGAGAAATCCCTTTTATTTTACAATATTATCAATATTAGAGAGTCTAGGTTCTAGAACCACCAATTTTTACCGTCATAGATTTCATATATTTTTCTATAAAGAACATATTTGTGGGAACATTAACGGAGGATTGGACTTCATATTTTTTTTATCAGTAATTGTATTAGAATTAAAATATAAAGTTACTCACCTGAAACACAGTATTTTCCATCTTCAAAACTGCAACAATTGTGGCCTGTAAAATAAATGCATTTGTTTATTGGTCAAATTATTTAATGTAGATTAAATTTTCTTTATTCAAATTGACAATTTAGAACCATTTACAAATTCAGTTTATAATAAATGTTTATATAAACAATACTTACAAATATTGATACATGAAATATTATTATATTTGCAACAGTATCATTTCAGATCTGAGCTTTAGACACTAAGATTATCAAGTTCCCCATACAAAACTACAAAAGATACACACTGCAAAATTTCAACTAACATGAACATAACATTCACTAACAGAAGGAAAAAAGGCAATAGGTTTAAATCTAAATGAAAACAAAGATGAAGAAAATTACCTAGCATTTAACCATGAACCATATATTGGAAAATTACCTAGCATTTAACCATGAACCATATATTGGAAAATTACCTAGCATTTAACCATGAACCATATATTGGAAAATTACCTAGCATTTAACCATGAACCATATATTGGAAAAATATATGACAAAGCGGAAAAAGTTTTCGGACTTCATCGGACAAAAATAAAAGCTGTTTATGTTGATTTGTAGTGGATAGGAAATTAAGAATTAAAATCAACCTTCTTCTTCATTTTTACAAAAATTCACAATGACGTGTGAAATCCTGGTTTTCCCAAATAGAAAAAGGATTGACTATGTGCTTGGATTACCCAAGTAGGTGTTAAACTAATTTCTGACCAATGGGAGCGAATTGCAAAACCCAGAAGATCTAGCGATTCAGCGCGAAAATCTAAATTACAATAAAAGGCTCTGATCAGCGCCAGTCGGTCAGTCAGTCAGTCAGATGGGAGCAGCGAGACGAAACAACTAAAATGTAACGCGAGAAACTTCAATCACGACCCGGACATAGGTCGCGTCGTACATTGTCCTCTTTCTCTTTCCTTCTCGTGTGCTGATTCTTTCTACTTCTTCTTCTCCATTCAAAGGCATTCATACCGAGACAAATGCTCATGCATACATACGTGCGTACGCATAAACTCTTTTCAACAGATTACTACTACGAACATTTTCTACAAATCTTGATACCTTCATTGAACATTCTATAATTCTTGTTATTCTTTCCTTTTAATAAATTTCTATTTTAAAAGGAAAAATGTATATTTTATTCTTACACTCTTCCATATTGATTCACACAATCTCCAACCTTCTGATGGCAACCTTATGATGAAAACCTTCTGATAATTCTGATGGTGATAATTTTGGATAAAGCTTGTAAGCTGGTAGGGAGTTCAGTTATGTATGACACAAGGCCGAATTAAATAAACCATAACCATCTTCCTCCGGCTTCAGATTCGACTACACATGCGCACGACGAGGGACGCTGAGAATTTTCAATTTAATATTTTTTTATTTTATTCTAATCTAGTTGATTTCATTTAGAGTCTTTTTCTTTCTGTTTTCTTTTTGATAGATATCTCACACTGTGATAATAGAAAATCTCCCAGGAATATACAAAAATACTTTTATTACTCAAATCGTCATTACGAACTCTAGAAAATTCTATGAGACAGAACAATTCTACTTTAATTTTGTGTCTACAGACAGACACCGTGAAAGTATCCCTCTGTTATCTTTTGTCTATTTTTTTCACAAAAATATTGTTATTCGGTAAGTGTGTTAATTCATTCGACGAACAATAAAAGAAAATAGTTTTAATTACGAAAATCAGCATTTTAGAGAATTTTGAATTGATAATCGTCTGACGTAAGATGATCTTTCATTTCCAGAAAACGTCCCCGAATTTGCATTTCTAAAAGACATTAAATAAAAATAAATAAAAAGGAGGACTTAGACTTTTAATTTTGAATACTATCAATTGTTGCCCTTGAACCGATAGACTGCGAAACTATTATTGTGACCTTGTTCAGAATTTGATTCGACGAAGTTAAATGCAGTTAAATAATTTACATTCAATTATATCTTCTCTCTGTATAGACAAGATGTGAAATTCACTGCATCTAATATTAGCTGAGTGAGTGCATATTTTCGGCTAAAAGTTTTTCCTTTTACTCAACTGATATTTTCAAATGGCCAGTAAACAAAAATTAATAATTTCAGAATCGATTCTGAAACACGATCTTACCTGGAGAACATTCCTTTTGATGATGACATTTGGTAACTTCTGTCGGGAGACGTTTCATTGGACAAAACGGCGTTTCTGTCAAAGGATACATTTTTAAAGAAAAATTTAATAACCAATAACTGTTGTCATTTTTTGTATATAATTTTATCGCGATTTAATTCATTTCAAATTTCAGCAAAAAATATATCTGATTGCTCATTGTAACTAGTTAGAAATAATTGTTTCTGTATTTTTGAAGAAATAGATATTATTGGTACTTTTTGAAGTATCAATAATACCCGTAAAACCACGGAGTGTTAAAAAAGGACGATTTTTCATTGACATCACTATTAACTACCTTCACTTAGCGGTAATGTTTGTTGTTTTAAAAAGTGATGACTAGAATTGTAATATAGCCTAAATATATGAGGAAAGTGAATCTAATACATTCTCTTCTTGAGAATTAGACAATAAATTCTATTAGACTGTTTATTTATTGTATTGTTTATTAGAAAGGATGGCAAACATTGCCTGATTGCCGATTCGAACTTTATAAAAAGATAATTAAAAGATTTCCTTATTGGTGATTTACACATTTTAATAATTAAGTAAATGTTTTTAAATTTATGGATAAAATAGTTTTCACATTTATTTCTTTATAAATTAGTAAATGATAAGTATTGCACTGTATTAGTTTTAATTGTATTAGTTTTTAGAATGATGTAAGTATGGGTTTATTCGTAAAGAAACAATCTAACTCTTTCTCTTTTTTTCTCTCAACATATACATCCTTTCTTCATTTCAATTCTTCCATATTTCTGGTAATCTAGATATAACATGGACATAACTTATGTGGTCAATTAACGTCATGCGAAAATCAATCAATGACTAACATTCCAGCCAAAATCAAATCAGAAGCAAGTAGGTGTTAAGAAAATATAAAAACAACAGTGAACACATGCGTAGCCTCTTTAGTTGCTCCCAGTTAGCCCACCGATGTTCGTGCCAACCGTCGGAGATTCAATCAACACACCAACAAAAGACTATCGCCTTGAATATTAGGGATGTACTTGTAGTGAACAAAACAAGATCTAGATTTAAAAATCAAATGCTAAACACTGACTCATTGATTTTGTTAGATATAAAAAAACTTGAATTTACAGACTTTGCTTAGCACACACAAAACTCGTGAAATTCCACACCTTGATGCGAAATGTTTTTCAATCAATAAAAACTAGGAAACATCAAAAACAAAAATTCAAATAATCTTAAATTCTCAGAAACAAATTCTTTTACAGACCTTTCCGCGAGCCGACACGAAGCTTTTCGTCGTCCAATGGAAAAACCCGAATCACATCCGGGAGTGAATTCCCAAATGACCTTTTCAAGCCCCACAAACAAAATAAAAAACGGGCAAGTTCGCCTGTCACCAGAGAGAAGCAGACGAGCGTATTAAAACGTCCCTTGATAAACGTCAAACGATCATTATTATCTTTCTTTCTCTCACCTTTTTCCTTTTCCTCGTTCACCAGTCTGCCTTCTTTTATACTTGATAAACGAGCAGAACACTTTAAGACTGAGCAATTATTTCAAAGACATTCTTACCCAACGATAACGCTCATACATGCGTACACACAAGTTACTACTACGAACTCTTGATACCCTCAATTCCTTACTACTGTTTCTCATTAAACATTTAACTACTACCAATTCATGTTATTTTGTTGTATTAATAAATTTTTATTTAAACATTCAAATGGTATATTTTATTCTTCCACAAATCCATCTTCTGATAATTCCGACGATATCTGAATAAACCTAAAAGTTGTGGGGATTGTCGGCTATGTTTGTTAATTGGCCTTGTACCAGACATGGCTGACCGTCCCTACAACTACATACTTCACGAAAATAATATGCAGAAAACCAAGGAATGAATTCAACAGTACACTTCACATACTCAAATACTCAGAACATAATATAACATAGCACAAACAGCAAACTGATACTACATTTTACCTGAAACACACATGAATATACATATACATGAAAGAAAACTTTTTTTAAACCCGAACACAGCAATACATACATAATAATGAACATTCACATGAATACCACAATGACTTATACAAGAAGCATATGAAAGACACAAAATTAAAAAAAAAAGGATAGAAATAATAATCATTCATATATAACAAAAGATGTAACCTTATAGACTCAACGACAAAAATAAAATGATGATGGTATAGTTAATAAAACATAGCCTTTTTACTCATTTATCATCACAACCACATCTATACCTTACTGGAGAACCCCGATGTCCGTCCATATCATCCTGGTGAACACAACCAACAAAAATAAACAAACAAACAAAAAAAAAAAAAGCAAAAATTGAACTTTTGAAAACACAATTCTCAAGAAATCTTTCATCTACAGTACCAAACAACAAGTCATGCAAGTAACGAGCCAAATTCAACATGATTTTCTTCAATGACAGAGACGACCCCCAGAACACGCAGACAATCTTATCCACACGGCAACAGGATGCACTACGTGGAAAAGTTTTACCAAACGAAAAATACGAATTTCGTATAATAAAATTGAAACACAGTTTATTTTTTTCAATAATGCTGCCTACTATTCAAAGAAACTTACCTGGACCACACGAAAAAATACAGCTCAAACACCGAATAAGTTAACGACTTTCTCTTACTTGACAGCAAAACTGTAACATTCAACAAATAAGGAATCCCGACATGCGAACACAAACCTTCAACAATGAATCGCGACGCGCATAAAACAATTGTAGCAACACGAATTACGAAAAACATTTGATAAATCCTGACGAGCAAAAACAATGCTGATACACCAATAACCAGTCTACTGATCCGCGAGCAAGAATACTACGTAACTTTATGGAGTCAGCAACAAAAAAAAAAAAAAAATACAAAATAAAAAAACCCTGGCCTTTACTTATTTATTATCTTAATCTCGTCAATACCATAATATCATTAGATATAGATATTTATTTTCTTTCAAGAAATACTTAGAAACCTCCTGTTAATTCCACAGACTTGGTTGATTCTACAGACGTGGGTGAATTTTTTAGTCGAGATAATATAAACTCTGTGTTAGAACTTAAATTTTCATTTGAACAAAATAGTGTTTTGAAAAGTTTGGACAGTTCTGTAATTGCTGCTTTCTTATATATTTTAAAAGTTAAAATGAATATATCTAGTATATAAAAATATCCTCCTTCAATACAAAACATGCACATGTTCAAATGACAGAATTTTATGTATGAGAGTCTATCAATATACGATAGCATTAAAAACTTTGTTGCCTAGAAAACTCAGCCACATTACACTTAAATGACAAACTTCTTTAAAATATTCTCAAATGTTTAGACCATGTTATGAAGTACGTAGCTACGACTACATGTGCGAAACTGTGCGTGTGAAAACACAAGCAGCTCCGTATGATAAAGGACTTCCGTCAATAAAGCTCCGGCACTTAAACTTATCTACACGGCCTTGCGTTCTCTCATCACACACACTACATTACAGACCAGCTTTAACTTTGATGGGCTAACACTCGAATCTGTTGATTTTGACACGTTTTTAAAACTTCATTTCAACATTCATTGTTGGTTTAGGCATAGAAGCTGTTAAAGAAACATAGAAAGAAAGTATGGGTAGAGATTAGAGTGCTGAGGGATACATAAACCACCGTCATCACCACCACTACCACCAGCACTGTCTTGGCTTGAACAGTTGAACTCCAGTGACACGGAAAATACGAGGCCACCAGCATCTCTTTCGGTTGAAACATCTTGCCAGATACAATTTATTGGTTGGAGCCTGTCTTCGTGAAAATGCAACACGTTAATTGTTTAAGTTTATTTTCTGCAGCCGTTGTCCGGTCAATGGCGCTCATAAGGATGTGAATATATGTGTGCTAAATTCTCGTTGGCCCTATAAGAGAGTTCATCCGACCTTTGACAGGTGCTTAACTAGCCCCACCAACAGATAAGCCTGGTTGGAAGACCTGCTTAGTCAACGATTACCCGACAATACGACAGAAATCACTTGGTTACGTAGTACCAGTAACACCAGAAAGCTACTCGGTTACACAGTTCCAGTAACACTAGAAAACAAGTCATTTATTTATAACATGTGCAGCAATATTGTGTATTTTTAGAATCGCAAAGAATAATGACGTAAACGAAAACAACGTGTTGTGATAACTTCCAGAAAGAAAAGGCAAAAAATTCATTTGCCAGTATCAGACTTGACTTATTTTTGGCTTATAAAACTCCTGAGAAAGTTCGAGAAAGATTGTTGTCAGTCTTGCTTTTATTTTTATTTCATAATTACTTGGATTTGTTCTAATTTGCCTATATCATTGCCGTGACACATTTCTCATGATCTTTGAATGACAATTTCAAATCTGTACGAAAGTTAATTACTGTGACAATGGCAAAGACTCACTGCCAAAACACGTGAGTCTATCTTTAGAATATTCAATTCACTCTGCCAGCTCACTTAATGCAGAACACTTAGGAAAAGAACAACTGTTCGGTAGTTTATCTGATTATAAATTGGATACGACTGACTTAGAATTAAAAGTAAACACATACAGGTCTCACTGATGGCGTAGAAAACGAACATATTTAAGATATTGAGTTAAAATCAAGAGAAAAAAGGAAAACTGACATTTCGTACATAATAAAATAAAATTAGATAAAATAAAATAAAATAAAATAAAAGTATATACCGACTAAAAAAGCAAATACCAATGCTTAGCATAAGTAATAGTATATTAACCCCGAATATTTATACGCAAATCACATTAAGTTCTTGCAACCATTCCTTCTTTTCACACAAGGAATACTTAGACTTAATGTAAATTGTTTCAAGTACTTTGAGATTAAATTCTGAGTGCGATTTACACAAAATAGAAAATATGTTTTCCCGATACACAACATCTTATTTGTTTTTAGTATAGCGTCATAACTTGTTAAATATTTGCTTTAAACCTCAATAGTTTTGGTATTTAAGTTGTCATCATGGACGAATTACTGATGTTACATTTCCCAGTAGCTACTTTAATAAAATTTTTTACAAATGCAGAACTTCGAAATAATCAATATTTGATGTATTTTCAAAAGTTAAGTTTAAAAGTAGCATTGAAATATCTTTTGAACTTCAAAGAAGGTCAACCTTTCATGTTTTAAAGCAGTGATTCTTTACCAGAGTAGAATTCCTTACTCATAGGGAACATTTAGTGTTCCAATGGGAAAATGGGGCCATGGATTTACAAAATCAAGCTACTGGAATATTAGTCTTCTGTATTTGATTATTTAAGTTAGTCTTAGAAGTTAGAAATGAGATTCTGAAATATAATGAAGTGTGTGTGTGTGTGTGTGCGTGTGTGTGCGTGTGTGTGTGTGTGTGTGTGTGTGTGTGTGTGTGTGTGTGTGCAAAAAATATTGAGAACCATTGTAAATTGGGAGTGCCATTCTGCAATATGGTAAAAAAAAAAAACAAATACTGAGAACCAGTGTTCTAAAAATTTAGTGAGGCAGCAAAAATCGTATAATTCTTATCATAAAACTAAATTTAAAGCTTTATACAATTAAAAAAAAATCAATGTGCATGGCAATTTTTTAGAATATCAGGCCATGTCATTTTTGGTTCTTGTTAGTCGGACCGGAACTTCTCCGTATCCATTCTAACTTCCGAGCTATACATAAAAGCTCTCAATAATTCAGCAAACCTAAAACAATCTCTTGCACTTGTAAAATCTGAACAGTTTATATGACAAAAATTTTAGAAATATTTTCCGAGTTTTTTCCATTTTACGAATTTTTTTTCTCATTTGTTTTTTAATTTTAAATCTAATTTACTTTATTTACACTATTTATATTCGGACTATTTTCTTGATCTTAGTTGTTGTTACCACAACGTTTGGGCCGTTATGACCTGTGATCTTCAACAGGTGTATATCGATCAGTGTAAACTACAGAGAATTTCAAACAGAATCCTTTATTTAATCTATAGGGTACAGTCGCTTCTCATTCAACTGCTCATGTCTAAAAATACCTCGTCTAGTTCTAACCACGTACATTAAATAAAGGGTCTATTTCTGAATTCCCTGCAGGTTACCCCGGATCGATATACACTTGATAAAGTTCGGAGGGCACAATGTTGTGATAACAACAACAAAGATAGGGACAACAGTCCGAATGTAAATAGTGTAAGTAATAGTAACTTGTGGTGAATACGGAATTAAAAGTAACTCTTCTCTTCACTTTTTTGCAAATTTTGCAATCCAGTGTGAAATCTTAATTTTGACGAATAGGGAAAAGGATTGATCCCGTACTGAAGGAAAAAGACAAAGCTAAAATTTGCGATCCGATGTTAAATTAATTTTCTAACCAATAAAAGGAAGCGATTTGCAAAACTGAGAGAGAAGTTAATAATCCGATGTGAAAAAGTATTTTGTTATAAAAACAGAAAGAAAGTAGAATCAGTCAGATGGAAGGGGGTTAGACACCGCCAAGATGTGACAAAAGAAACCTCACGCCACTGACCCAAACATAACGTCTCGACACACATTCGTTCTCTTTATCTTTCTCGTGTGCAATTTTCCTTTATTTCTTCTTCTTCATTCTCACTATTCTCACTGTCAATAAGGAAGAAGAAGACAACAACAACACTAACAATATGACACTTCAACTGTCTCCTAAAAATTAACTTCGATAAGTACAATTTTCCTTTATTGTTTTACCTTCCTTTTTATTTTCTCGCGGGCTATAAAAAAAGAAAAGAACACAGACTTCATTATTATCCTGTTAATCTCTGCATATACATAACTAGAACTGCTACATACAACTAGAATTCTGGATTCACTTAACTCCTTACTACACTTTCTCTTTGAGCATTTAACTCCTACAAATTGATGTTATTCTGTTCTGTTAATAAAATTATACCTTAACATACAAACAAAATACTTTTATTCTTCCAACATACAACCTTCTGATGATTCTGATAATCTTAAGTTATAGGAAGTTTGGCTATGTTTGACACAAGCTCAATTTAATAAACATTTATCCTTCTCCCTACTTTAAACTCCTCATCCCAGAAATTCAGACAGAAAACTTACTTTCATTTTCTTCGTTGCTCCAAAAGCAGTCTTCATCGATACATAGCATATTCTCAGAACCAGCACATTCACAAAATGTGCAGTTGTCCTCAAGGGTTATGGTTTCTCCTATCTCCAATTTCTTGTCTCCATATGTACACGCATTTTCGTCCTCTGAAATCGAATAAGTAACAATATTATTTCATTTAAAGTATAACTGTTTGGTTTGTTCTCATACGTTTATCGGGATGCCATGTTAAAATTTTGACCTTTATGACATGTTAAGATGAAGAAGAGATGTTGGAGTGTTCAGTACAAATGAAACTGAAACGTGCTTAATATGTTGGAGATCTTGTTCATCTGAAAATTTTCCGTTTGTCACTAAGAGGAATTAATCAAATAGATTAGTATAAATCTTATGGAACGTTCCTGACATTCTGTTCATTCTTCTGGGACGAGAGGTTAGTAATTTGCATACGTAACTATCCTCATACATTTCAAGTGTGGAAAGATTCTGAATATTTTTCTGTATGTGCACCTTACGTTGCTTCACGAAATTACAGTCGTTTGCAATAAAATATTGTGCAAGCTCCATTGATGCCACATTGTAGTGTATGACATCATACCTGTGTCCGTTGAATCTTTTATTTAATTTTTCTGTTGTGCAACCCACATAAATCAAGTCGCCTTTGGTACATTGGGCGGCAAATATTAAATAATAATCAGTACAATTGTCACCCTCTGTAGAAATCGGGATATTCCTCTTTGAATTTGTAATAGAATTAACTTGACTTGTGTTGTTACACAATGCACAGGTTTTCCTCTTCTGAGTGTTTTCGGGACTACAACGATCCAAAACCCTAATGTTGTTTTGAGTATGGATACATACATTTGTTAAAAATCTTCTGGTGTTTTTATTTCTTTTGAAAGAAGCTATAGGCGAGTCGGGAAAATCTCTTTAAAAAGCGGTATTTTTTAACAACATAGCTGTCGTGTAGTATTTTCGAAATTCTAGAAAAATTTTGATGCCACTTAATGATTAATGAGATTCTGTCAAAAAATTTGTTGTGTTTTTCGGTGTTTTGACTTGGAATATGCTTATGGTAATTTTAATCTTTAGCTATTTCATTTTGTTTTAGTCACGACTCTTGCTAGCTGCGTTTAATATAATGCCGAATTAAAGTATTAGCATGCGTCCAATAATCTTTTATTTTCGTGCAATCTCGCCTTGTGTAAAAATTGGCACTTAGGGTTTGATCTTATTGTGTGATAAGGATGATCAGAACGGTGGCATGGGTAAATGTGTGATGACATAACTTGCAAAATATTTCGGCCATTAGCCGATTTCTTGACAACATTAGTGTCTAAAATTTAACACTAGCTTTCGAGAAACTAGATGTAAATTTTATGTGATCGAAAGTTGATATTTTGTGTAAAAGTATCACAAAATTGTAGAAATTTTAGCAAGCAATCCTGTGCACCTTTCTAGATAAAGAAATTATTATCAATAAATCGCAGCCAAAATTCTGATTAATGGCCGTCTTGTTGTTTGAAAGCTTCAAGTAGTTGTTCTTCGAAGTTTGTCATAAAAATATTCCCAAAGTTAACGGCCATGAGTGTCCCCCTTGCACATCCTTTGATTTGGTGGAAAAACTTTTTCCCAAACCGCATTGTGTTGCCTTCCAAGACGAAACGTATAAGTCTACAGAGAAAGTTTGACGGAAAGGCTTTGTTTTTGCGTTTCTCAAAAGCTTTGTGGCATTCCTCAATCCCGTCATCGTGATCAATATTAGGATAAAGAGATGAGGCATTTATGGTGACCAAAAATCAATCATGAAAATCATTTTTTTGTTCTGATAATTTATTTTAGAAATAGTTTTAAATGTGTCCCGGGCATAAGACGAAGACCATTGTGATAAAGATAAAAAACATTTAGCCACTCAGAGATTTTTGCTGTACAACATTCATATCTACTACAAATCAGGCGTAGTGGAGGAAATTTATTAAATTTCTTACATATTTTTGGAAAATCATGAAATATTGATGTTATTTGCTCCGAACGTAATATGATACTGTTTTACTGATAAAACTGTTTCCTTTCATTGCATAAATTATCTTGTCTAGCTTTTTCTGTAATAAGGAGTTGGGTCTATCTTTAATTCTTCATAAAACTTTTGTCCTTTAAAACTTCTTCACAAGCCTAAATATAATTTTCTTTATTCATAATAACAATAGCGCCCCCTTTTCCATTTTGGTGATGATCGAATCATTATTGACAAGAAAACGAAGTGCGCTATGTTGTGAAGTGGTAAGGTTGCTCCAGGTTTGGTTTTACGTTTTTCCTTATACCAGATTTGCAGATTTCCCAAAATTCTAGTAACGTCTATGAGCGTCCCACTCGGACTACCTAGATGGACTTTTTATTAACCTAATTATGCCAGATTTGATCAGTACTTTAAAGTAATGCAACTGGAATTCGAACTCGGCTCTCTGATTTCTTGTTCCGAGCCGATATCCACTGCATCACAACACATAAATGTCCGTATCCAAAAAAAGTTGGTTGACAAAGTAAAGTCTTGTTTTTTTTTGTGTGTGTGTGGTGTATACAAAATATGTGATGTGGGCACTATGTAAGGAACAGATAATAGGGTGTATTGGGATTTCCGGAAATTTGTTAGTAATCAGTGTCAAGCCAGCGTCTACAAGTCGTGATGATAAACATGATGATGATGAATATGATGATAAACAAGAGCATCAACATATTAAGCACGTTTCAGTTACATGCCTTCACGCTGGCGGCATTTCATTCGTTGTGATGCGTTCATTACCAGTATAGCAGCTTTTTTCAGTATATAAGAAGCAAAGTTTGTACAAAGACATAATCTTTTAATCTTTGAATTTTTTTTAGATATAATTTGACGAAGACAGACATGTTGTCGAAATACTATTAAACATTGATAAACGCTGTATTTTTTTCTTTTTGTTTGTCTTTTCTTAAGTTATGCTCTTCTCTTAAACGGTGTAAATAATAATAATAATAATAATAATAATAATAATAATAATAATAATACGTATACATATTTGAAATATGCTTTTCTGGTACGACCTAGCTCCATTAAATGTTACACACAAAGTCACTTTAGATTGATTCGAATTACATTGCTGTAAAAATGGCAGTATGCAACGAACAAAATCTAGTTTACAACACTGGCAATAACAAGTTCTTGATAATGAATGAGGCAGTTAAAAGTACTTGAACAAAAACGAGCATATGAACTTTGGATAATTTATACATAAGTTACATAATCGAAAATAAGAAAAATACTTTAAAAATGATAGATGTTTCCTGTCGGTTGAATTTGACAAAACATGCGTGGGTGAATTCTTGTTGTATATATATATATATATATATATATATATATATATATATATATATATATATATATATATATATATGGGAGTTGATAGAAAAGAGAAAAAGACTATGTGAAAATGAGAATCAACTTTGCATGGTGACTGCTAATTTTACGCCTTCAGTCAATTTACTATATTGACTATAGTTTAAATTAGCAAAGACATTTGCTTTTAACAATTTACTTTCAAACAATTCTATTTTTATTATAAAAATGTTTTAACTTACTTGACGCACACACATTTCCTGTCGGATACTGGCAGCATTGTTGATCTGAAAAAGGCAATTAAAAATGATGAAAGGATTTTGGAAACAAAGAATAGAACAAACACTAAACTAAAATGGACCAGACTAAAAGCTAGCACGCTCACTTTGATACTTACATTTTATTAATCATTTCTCACTAAGCAAGGTAATAAAGCTACTAGGGCGCTAGGGGTTACATGAATGCTAGAGAATATGAGAAAAACTACTATTAAAGGGAGATCAAATGTTACACATGAAGTCACTTCATTTACATTGCTGTAAAAATGCACTGACAATAGCAAGTTCTTGATAATGAATGAGGCAGTTGAAAGCGATTGAACAAAAACGAGCAAATATAAATTTCGGATAATTTATACACAAGGTACATCAAGCAAGGCAATAAAGCTATTAGGACGCAAGGGGTTACTGAGTGTTAGAGAATATGTGAAAAAAGAGAGATTAAAAAAGAGAGATTAAATGTTACACATGAAGTCACTTCATGTGTAACATTTAATTTAAAGAGAGAGATCAATAAACGAACAAGTATTAAGACAAATGATAACAATTGGCATTGCATTTAAACTTTTGAAGATCAAGTTGACAAAAAATCAATAATCCGGAAGAGAGTTTCACAGAGAGAAGAAACTGTTAGTATATAACTTACGGTTACATTTAGCCGTTTCAACTGTAAAATGATGAAACCTTGCCATTAATCTAGTACAGCTTAAATTAGAAAAAGTCTAGATACTATAGTGGAAAGTTCATCAGAACAATTACCGTGAAAATATTTATAGAAATGACACAGGAAGCAACATTACGGCGGTGAGAAATCGACTGAAGCCGAGATGCCAGGTCAGAACCAATAACATTGTAGATTCTTGTTTGTATTTTACATAGAATCTCTACATATATAGTAGGAGCACCAGATCAAAGGTATTAGTAATTAGACTCATAAATATATAAGATAGATTCTGGAGAGAAATGTTTTTAGTACAACATAGTGAACCAAATTTCTTAGCTGTAAACTTAGTAATTGATTCAATATACTCATTCTTCTTCAGGTCAGCTGCAAACGTTAGTCAGAGAAGGAGCAGTGAGTCACGTCTCTGGAGGTTGACATCAGCTAAAGTAATGATGAATAAAGTAAAAAGGGTTCTCTCAAATGATTAAGAGAGATCAGTTTCGTTTTGGAGGCCTTAAAATTAACAAACAATTCCTTGTCCAATTTAACGACAGACTGTAGGTTATTTTTTGAGATCAGCTGCCAATTTTACCTTATTTAACGAATAAGACATAGTATTAAGACAAGTAAATAATTGAGGCATCTGCATAGATACAGAGTTGAGAATTAATGACATCAGGAAAGTTATTTATGAAAAGTAGAAACAACGTAGGTTCAAGGATAGAGCTCTGGGGAACACCTGCATTTAGGCAAAAAGATTTAGAAGAGTGGCCATTCAAGATAACTTTCATTTCGTGATTTTATAAGAAAGACTTAATTAGTTAAAAAATTTGTCTAGAAGTATCATAACCTTTCAACTTGTGAAAAAAACCAGTATGCGAAACCCTATCAAATACCATTGAGATAGCCAAAGCAATAGCCTGAGCTTCATTTATATTTTAAGTTTGATAGACTCTTTAAATAATAATCAGCAGTTGACGATCGAAATAACTGTAGAATTAACGATCTGCATAGCTAACTACTTTCTAGCAACATGCCCTATAGTTAACTTTATTAACCTTAACTTGGTCTAACACAAGGCCAGAAATGTAGGTCTCACTACAGGAATAATCGTCTGTAAGCTGTTAAGTACTACTTTACAATGGTGCGCACTATAATTATATTAATTAGAATTTGGTTAGTTTGACACAAGTCTATAAACAGGAGGAACCCAGATGAGAGCAGGGAATTCAGATAAACAAAATATCTTCCCTATCAAAGCTATATTTATTTTTTTTTATTTAATCGTATTCTAATTAGGATAAAGTAAAATTACTTTAACACTGTAGCCTAGAGATTAAGCAGTTTATGATTTAAGAGTTCATACATTTCCATGTAGTGCCTCAATTCAATTTGTATTAGTGGTTTTTACCTTTGTTGCAATCACTTGAGTTGTGACACGTGTGATTTAAAAAGCGTGGTTTCAGCACTGGACATTTTGCGGCTGACAACGCTGAAAAGGTGAAACAACAGAAAAAAAAAGAACATTAAAGAATTGACAAAGATATTAAACATTATTAAACAGATAATAAAAATGTGTGAACCAACTATATTGAAATAAAGGAATAAATTTGAAAACGTTTTTTTTTTAATTTTTTAAAATAATTTCTCCCCAAGTAAGATACGAATGCCACTGGTGCACAGGGGATTACAGTGAGAAAATAGAAAAGATACAGTGGATGTCGAAGACAGGATGAGAAATGGATGGGAATCAAGATGGAAGATTGAAATTGACGTTGCATTTAAACTTTTGAAGATTGTAGCTAATAGGGAAGCAAGCCAATAGAAACGAGTTTAAATATTCAAGATGTTTAATATTTAAATATTTCAAAATTTATGAAAAAATACACAATTATCAAAATATGCAAACCAACTACAATGCAATATTGGTGGAAATAATTACAAACAGTAATTATACACAAGAAAAACGTTTTCCATCCAATAAACAAAGAGACACTTAAAATAATGAATGTTTATAGACTAGCATGAAATCTAAAAATGTTTGGTTCAGAGGAAAAGATATTCCCAACCTTTTTAGTGCATTTATGTAGCAAGAAAAAATGCCCAGAAAAAGGACATTTTATAAGATAAGCTGCACTACCTCATGAAATATATGTCAGCACAATTTTTCGAGTATTAATTGGAGTAGATAGACTAAACTATCGCCCGGTTCACACTCCACCCACGTCTATTGAACAGGTGAAGAGGCTCATCTCTTGTTTCCTGTTTAGGATGTGGTTTCCGGTTTTCTCTTTTTCAACCTTTTCACTCTTACGTAGCCCCCTGCACATCAGTGGCGTTACCGCCTTGCTTGGGGTGATATGATTAAAAAAAAAATTTAGCAGACGCACCTTCCTACGAAGAAGCTTTAACAACACTAGATAGGATCTACAGAAAAAAAAAGAAGAAAAATTAAATGGTCTCTAGACACTTACTAGCTACTTACTGCCCTCAGATTCAATAGCTAGATTCTATCGAGCCTTAGTAAAATTAAGTAATGACTGTTAATTTTCTTCAGTATGAGCGGAATAATATCAAGCCGAATTGATGCAAGACGATTTCATAAACAGGCTTCTGTCCATGGATATCCGACAAAGAATACTCGAAAATAGTACCTTGACGATACAGCGGGCTTATGATAAGACAAAATTACTAGTTTTAGCAAAACAAAATGCTAAAAGGTAAAATACAAATTAAGTAATGTCAGGGGCCTCTTCACCTATCTTCATCGAACGAAAAACTAAACTCACTAAAAAGAAAAAATCAGCCTTGATGAAACGTACATGTTTTTTCCTGTGGAGGCAAGAGATATGCATGGCCATAAGGAACAAATGCTATATATGCAGAAAGCAGGGGCATTAGTCTAAAGTTTGTAGAAGTACACAGATAAGCGAAATAGTATCTTTTTCGGCATTATTGGATATGCTTAGTTGTCTATCAACTAAAACGATTGAGATCACGACTAACAAACAGTCACTAAAAGAATGGATTGACACGGGGAACACAGAAAACTCCCTTAACGCAAGTGTCGCATAAGAAAATTCATGGAAAATCTACCCGTACATAAACAAAGTGGAGATGCTAGCTCATCTATTTCAAGACAAGTACTGGGATACTATTTGATTGGCTTAAAAATAAAGTAAGGAGTAAGAAAGTTGTCTACTAATGGAGGATTTATGCTGCCACTTAATATTAAGGCACAATTTCTTGCATCAACATTAATTAATAAAAATACTCTTCGGAGGCTCTAAGCCACCATTTAAAGTCTGTAGTAGAGCAGCCATGAGAATGCCATACCCAACACTTTTCAACACTCTAACATTCGATTGTAAACTGGTAGCTACAAAATCTTGGTAACACACGGAAAAGATAAATTATTTATCCAACGAACTTAGTCGTACGTTGAAAGAATGTATAATCGGCCTGGACAGCTCAAGCTTTCCTAGTTTTTTTTCTGAGAAAAGCAAAATGCGAATGGTAATCGACTACTCACAGACAATAAACCGGCTTCTTTTGCTGGATGTCTACCATCTGCCAAGAATAAACGAGATGAGAGAAAATAGCCCAGAACAGTCTATTTTGTACTGTGGATCACAAAAGTACCTATCGTCAAGACCAGTGATAAATCATATACAGTAATCGAGGCTAGAGACTAGAAAATGTGTAATCAAAATAGAAACTTAACAAGGTTGCAAAAATGTAAATAAATATTCACTTTCATATATTTTTAATACGAAAATTATTTGTACTCTTTCATTTGAAACAAGTTCGTATCACTTTTTCAGATGATGATTTTACGGTCCAATTCAGTTCAAAAATTGAAAGAAAAAACACTCTCCTAGCCAGACAGCGAGCTAACCTGTGAAGTGATAGTACGTCAAAGTTACGTCACCATCCAGGTTTCATATTTTAATGGTCGAAGTATTTAGTATTTACCAACAAAGAACGTTGTCATAAAAAACAAAACAAAAACATAATGAATAAATTTAATCCCCAAACCTCCAAAACTTAAGATTGACAACGGTTTAGACTTACCTCTGATACGCTTAGATATTAGCCAACTGCAAGGTTCAGATGTACATAACAATTCGTCATAGCCTAAGCATTTACATTCGGAGCAGTTGTCTTCATCTATTACTGTCTCGTCTTTCCAAACATTGCGTCCTTTTAGATAGCACGTTAATTCATCAGCTGTAAAATAAGCAATCGTATGATGGGAAGGAAATAATGCCATTTTTAATGTTATTATATATGAATTAGATGATTGTAACACCGGTAAAGAAACATATTGAATTTTAATTGATATTGAACACTTTTATAATTAAATGTACTTGTAGTACATTTAATTATAAAAGTGTTCAATATCAATTAAAACATTGGACTGGCACTCTGTAGACGACTAATGGAATTCTCATGTATGATTCTTCTATTGTGTACCGCGTCTATGCATGGCGTTTGCGATCATGGCTCCCCACAACTTACTATAACTTGTAGCCCTTAGCATTTTTCTTCCTTTACTAAGGCTGCCCCCCCCCCCTTTACCATCCATTCACACAAGCTCATCACGTAGGGTGATCTGTTTTGCCTGAATATGCTTTGAGGATGAAGATTTCCAAACTTTCTTTCTTCATTATGTGTCCGAGGAATTTCAACTGCCTATTCTTAATTGAGCATAAGTGTTCTTTTTGTTGCCATTTTCTTTTAGACTTCCTCGTTGCTTATCCGCTCTGTCCATGGAATTTTCAGTATCCTTCTGTAAAACCTCATTTCTGTTGATTCCAGTTTACTGCACATCCGTGGAGAGATTATCCAGCAGTCACTACTATATAAGACTATGAAGAGAGAATTTCGACGTGGTGTGATGTCTAGCAAACTTGTCTTGCTAGATCAATTACGACTGAGAAGTGAGTTCGATCCTCACTGGATGCTCTATACTTTTGGCTTTGTGCCACATCTAAGCTTCGTTTAGTAAAACATTATAAGGAAATAGATATCAAATAGCAATCCAGCATTTCATAGATTTAAGCACAGAGAAAATAGAAACAAACAATTACTGGGGCGCCTTCTGCCTGTAAAGAATTATATAGTAGCCATATTACAAGTTGTTTGGGCACCTCAAGGTGGTGTAATAGTTAGCAAGCTTGTCTTGTTAGAACCATTACAATTGAGTAGTGTGTTCGATCCTCACTGGGTGTCCCATACTTTCTGCTCTTAGAAAATCACCATATTACTAGTTGTTTAGGTAATTATGGGATTGTTCATTGCTGAAATACTATTTTTCTTTGATAACCGATGTGGTTTATCAATTCCAAAACTGTAGCTAATATAGTTGTCGGAAATACAGGTAGAGTTCACAATATTTACATTAATCGGTCTATTGTTCTCATCTTTGTTGCCATTTGTACGACGTTTCACCCGTTTTACGCCCCAGCCTTCTTCAGGTGCTAGGAATTTCGAACTGGATTCTTTATTGCAATCACAGGGATACATCATCCTCATTCCTTGCGAATAGGGAAAAATATGGAGACAAATAGAAAAGTCCTACCTGGTATTCCTATACCGATGCAGGGAACTACAACTCATTCCTGCAGGCTTGGTATCAAGACTTGTCGTCAATTCAAGAAGAGCCCGTCTGGTCGCAGAAAAAGCGGGACACGCCCTGGTCCGAAAACGTATCCAGTACAACCGATGGATGAAACGAAAATTTCATACTATACTTAGACATCATTGCCTGAATTGAGGAAATAGCCTTGAACATCCCTCAGGCGCAGGTGGATGAGCTAAGATGGAAAGTGAGACTGACACTAGAGAAAGCCAAGCCACCCAAACCAAACATCACGAAAGAGGAGAGGCTGGCAATCAGAATCCTACGCATGAATGAGAACATCATCATACTACCAGCTGATAAAGGCAATGTAACTGTAGTGATGGACAAAACTGAATACACCGAGAAACTGGAAGACCTCATTACAAGTGGTAGCTATAGCAAAGTAAATAAAGAGCCTACGTTGAAAACAGAACAACAGTTGTCGCAGATCCTAATCAAAAACAAGGATCACTTCCAACCTAGGACATACAAGCATTTGTTGCAATGTTACAGCAAGTTACCTCACATGTATGGTCTACCTAAGATTCATAAAGACGATATTTCATTCAGGCCGATTGTTTGCAGCCAAGGCTTGGTATGCTACCCATCTGAGTCGCTTCCTTGTAGATATACTTGACCCACTGATAGGAAAGTCACTATCATATATTTGAAACCCCACCCACTTCGTGGAACCTATCAAAGATGCTTCCGTCCAATGCAACCAGATGGTGAGCCTGGATGTGGTGAGTCTGTTTACCAAGATACCCACAGTGGAGGCACTATCGGTAGTCAGGGACAGACTGGCTTCGGACTCATCCCTAGGAGAATTTACCACTGTTCCACTAGACAACCCGATGGAGATGCTGATTTTCTGCACACAAACAACACACTTCGGATTAGGATTAAACATATATCGGCAGGATGAAGATTTAGCAATGGGCTTGCCATTAGCACCATCACTGGCTAACATATACATGGAATACTTTGAAGAGATGGCATTAGAATCCACAGTTCTGAAGTCAACTCTATGGCTGAGATACATTGATGACACCTTCATACTCTGGCCACACCAGGAGGAGGTCCAGACGCTACTCGACCATGTGAACTCAATAAGACCATCCATACAGTTCACTATGGAAAAAGAGAGTGACAACAAACTGGCATTCCTGGATGTGCTAGTAACTCGAACAGAGGCGGGTTCAAGGCATCCGTATACCGCCAACCAACATTCACCGGACAATACCTCAACTTCAACTCCCACCACCCATACGTAAAGAAAGGGATCATCCACTGCATTCAATATAGAGCAAAAGTCATAAGCGGCGACTCAGAGTCATGCGAACAGGAAATGGTCAGTATAAGCAGTACCCTACAATGAAACAATTATCCAGCGTACATGACAACATACATACATGGAAGGGAGGGTCCATGAGGATAACAACTCCCAGAAAACAGCCTCGGTCTGTGTACCCCATGTAAAGAGGTTAATACAAAGGATCTGTGGTCCATATAACATCAGGACGATCTTCAGAAGTGGTTCTACACTTCGCAGGTACCACTCCCGAAAGACCCCCATCAGAGGAGTACATGACTAAGGACTGTGTGTACGCCATTCCATGTAGCTGTGGAAAGAAATATAAAGGAGAAACAGGCCGCCTCCTTAAGGTAAGGCTACAAGAACATCGCAAGGCAGTAACATGAGGGGAGATAGAAAAATCAGGCGTAACTGACCACATATGGAGGGAGAAAGGGAATCACCACCCCCTATGGGATGAAGCTGAAATAATAGATAGAGAGCGCCATTGGAAACTACGTAAACTTAAGGAATCAACACATATGCTAAGCTTAAAAAATCTCCTAAGCCGACTAAGCATAGAGATGAACACAATATGGGAACCAGCAATACGGAGTGCCAGAGAAAATCATTAGTGTCAAAAATTGCAATATGAGCTCTGGTAAACAATACTAGAGAAAACCCATAATATCAAAAATACTAGAGAAAGCCATTAACATAAAAAAAAAAATTACAATATAAACGCTGTTAAAAAAAGGGTTACTGTACTTTAGGTTTATAAGTCTCATAAAGTCGGTTGTTCTTATGGTCCAGTGGATATAGACGTTGGTTAGTTCCTGTGACTTGACCCAAAGAGTTGTGAGTTCAATTCCAGGCTACAGTAGTGATGAACAAGTAACTTGCAGGGTTAGATAGAGATAACTTGTGGCTTCCAATTAAGGCAATCGCAAGGAATGAGGATGATATACCCAATGATTGTAATAAATGGTTCGGTTCGAAATTCGAAATTCTTAGCACCTGAAGAAACGTCGTATAAATGGTAGCATAGATGAGGACAATAGTCCGAATAATGTAAATACTGTAAATATTACCTCATCTCAAAAATATAGATAAATACTAAAGGAAGAGTTGAAAAAAAAAATTAGTACTAACAAGTACTAACGAAAACGGAAACGAACGGAAATTGAACTCAATTCACAGATTCTACTTTCTGGTTTATTAACATTAATTATTACGTCAGTTTGACCTCGTGGGGTTTGTAAATTAACTGACTGTTGATGAAACAAATTAATATAATTGAGCATTAGAGAAGCTACGTGAAATACTGAATATTGACACTTTGACCCTAGGTAGGGTGCACAAATACTACACTTATTCAAGGTAAAAGTGCCAGTCACTTTGATTCTAAGTAGAGTGCTAATGGGCAAAGGTGATCCTAAATAGAATACGTAATGATTTTTTTTTCTTTACTTCAACCAACAAACTGATTAATTGAATTTGCCTAAACAAGCTATCATCGATATCCAGCCTGAGTCAGAATATATCTGCTGTACCTATTGAGAGACGTTTTTTAATTAAAGGTACATATATATGGTGGGCGGATACTGCAATGAATTTCGACGCAGAAAAGGAATTAGGTGTGCTGAGTTCGATCCCCACTTGATTTCATATCGCTCATTTCACACTATTTCCCATTGAAAAAGGAATGAATCTATCTTCCTCCAGTTGAATTAAATAGCAGGGTAGACTGGGCTCTCTTGTTTTGAGTGGCAACCAATCTGGAAGAAGGGAAACTCTGAATTAATAAACAAACATAAAGAAAGAAGGGCTCTGTCAGACTACCTTGGATGGAGTAAAGATATGCATTGTCAGTCGATTAACAAACAAGTGGATATTAACTGGAGGACCACTTTTGTTTAACAACATAGTTACCAACAAATCCCTCACTTTTTGCCATGGTAAATTCCATGTATTTTTCTATAAATAAAATACTTATAGGCAGTTTCAAAATTTGACGATTTTTGAAAGACGAAGCTATTAAATTTTGAATTTTGAATTTTGCTACTTTTGAGGGTTAATTTTCAAATAAACTGGTCTAACAAGAGCTAAGTGGGGAAAAAGTCAATTCAAAATTTAGTAACGCTAATCTTTCATATGTATTCTTTCATTAATTGTAGTCCAGTCTGATAACCTTTCTCTGCTAATATACAGAAAAACAAAAGTATCAACAAACTTTTTATAATCATTTTACGAATCTTTGAAAAGTTAATCCAACCAGCATATTCGAACAGAGTCAAAAAAAAGGTAATATGTTGTCTTAGAAATTCTTAATAACTTAACAAATTCTTTAGATATGAAGAAATATACTTACTTGAAGAACAATATTTTCCATTAGTGAAGGGGCAACAAGAATACCCTGGAAATAAATATAAAAGAAATATTATACATCATCTAATAGCCCTATTCTGTAAGTAGCACTTACATTTTTCTACATTGACAAACCCTTTTTCCTGATTTTCATTTCCATCTTCATATTATTTGCAATTTTTCCTGTGGTAGAATAATTAGCATTTTAGTTAATACATATAATAGCTCTATTCTATCAGAGGCTGTTACATTAATTTTACCTACTGACATATTGATTCAAGTCTTATTAGCTTTATAATAATAGAATACTGGAAATTACGCAAACAACTTGGGTTCGATGACGCAAATAAAACTGTAAGAACTTGTTAGTTGCCCTACAAAATAAAACAGAGACAGAATAAGAACACTTCTATGTTGTTTAATGGTTAGCAAGCTTATCTCCCTCAATCTGTTACAATTGAGTAGTGAGTTCCATCTACAATGGATGCCCCATATTTGAGGCCTTGTGCAACACCTCAGCTATGCTTAGTAAATCACTAAGAGCTCTTAGACGTGGTTTGATGGTTAGAAAGCTTGTCTCGCATATCAATTACTAGTGAATAGTCAGTTCAATCCTCACTAGGTGCTTCATACCTAAGTTATTCCAATAAATCAGTATGAGCTTTTCAACTAAATACTGAGTTCGATCCTTTCTGGATGCCCCATAATTTTTCAGACTTTTAATGTATATGTTTACACAAAATGTATATAAATTGTAACTGTGCCTGCACATGCATATTTTAATAAAATATTAAATCACTATGCACATTCATGCGACATCAGATAATTAAACAAATCATACTTGGGTTTTCCGTTATATATCAAACTGTACCAATAATCATGATCTGTTGAGTGACATTCTTTTGATGCTTCAGATTGATAATTGAAGGTAGCTCACAAAAAAACAAAAACAAAAACATGTAGACCTATAACATCATCTTAATAATAATAATAATAACAATAATGATGATGATGGAAGTGTTAACATGTACATATATCTTCGTGAATCAAGAAGGGTCTCAGTAAATATCTCGTTCACTACCACAGATTTACTTGTCCGTTTCTTAACCATAATCAGTCAGAGCATATTCCCTGAGAACTGGTACACTGGGCATCTCTGATCATGAGCGGAATTAGTGATCAGATGTGGAGACGGTTTTTATTTTTATTTTTTAGGATGAGACAACCAAGGCAACTTAAGAGTCACGTCTCTATACTTGAAGACGATCTGAGTGGGCTGGGTTAATGGAATTGGAGTTATTTCTAACTGGGCTCTACTTACAAGTTTATACGCTGTTTTTTTTTTAATTTCTTATCAAAACCTATCACTATATCGCGTACATTTGGTTATGATACATGTATTTGGTATACCCTTATCACATTTAGTGTCATGAGGGTACATTGGGCTTCATCTGTTTCGGAATCAGCAGCTCTTTTTAGCGAGTTGCTTTTGCTCTCAATAATGATAGTATGATCTAAGCACAGATTTTAATATGCATGCATTTTCATTTGCACGCATAAAGTAGATAACCACGCATACTAAGGTAAGCATTAAACCACGGCTTGATGCTCTCACTTTTGTGTCCTAAGAATAGAAATTGATTTACCCTGATCGACAGTGTTCTGTCAGAGGATGGAATATGCGACATTGAGACCCGAAGAAGCATTGGCATAACCAAGAACGCATTTCAAAAACTAACCAAAGTACTGAGAGATAAGAAAACCTCATTGGAAACAAAGAAAAAAGTGCTGGATTGCTATGTAATATCTATCCTTCTGTATGGCAGTGAATATTGGATGATCTCATCAATGTTGAAGAATTGAGGCAGCAGAAATGTGATTTTACAGAAGGATGCTGAGAATACCACGGATTGAGTACGTGAGCAACGATGAGGCGTTGGAGAGAATGCAAACGAGAAGAAAATTCATACGTAACAACAGGAAGAGACAGTTGAGGTCCACGGGACACCTAATGAGGAAGGAGGGCCTGAAGAATTTAATACTCACAGGACGGATAGAAGAAAAGAGAGACAAAGGAAAGCAGCGCGAGACATATTTGATAGGCCTGAGCAAATGGATGGCGGAGCGGGGTTTGGGGGAAATACTAGAGTTAAAATATTGAGAGCGACAAGAGGCAGAGCCAAGTAGAAGTCCATGATTGCCCATGTCCTGAAGAGACACGGCACATGAAAAAGAAAAAGTACTGATATGATCTCACCAAGAACATTTGGGATGCAAATTTGCACGAAAACAAAGCAAGAAAAAGAGTAACACAGTTTATAAATATAGTGCAGTCTTTTATTCCATACATCATATTAAGATGAGCAGCTTTTACTACTTGGTTAATCTCGATTAACTATCAATATGTTAAAAATACTTATTTGGTCTTCTTTATCATATAATTACCCAAGTGCGATATGCATAATATTCTGAGCCAAAATTTATTTTAAAAAATTATTTGTTGTCCTAAGCAGAGAATTTGATCTTTTTCTCTTTGGAGAGTATTTTTTCACGTTGTAGATTTTAATTCAAAGAAATGATCTTTTATAGTCGTTTTTTAGTTCGCTAACGTGATTGTGTGAGTATTTCTATTTAGCAAGACCCCCAGACCGAATTATGAATTATCAAGTTTTAAATTCCAGAAAGCCGTGTAATATTTGATTCACGTCCAAGCCAATGTTCATGATTTTCCTTTCTAAAAGCAAAGAGCAAAACGTGCAGATATTCTAGTCGAAGAACTGATTACGTCATGTGCTCTTTTCTTCTCACTTTCAGAATTTTTTTCTAACGCAGGGGAAAAATTCCCTAGAGATTCCTATTCTTTATTATCTGTTAATTGTTATGCCTTTTTGGGAAAGATAATGGAGTGGTTTGCGGTCCTCCACAGTTCTGAATTCAGAGTACTCTTTCTCCTAAACAGTCTAGTTTATCTTAATATTTAACGCTTGACTTGGAGTGAGGAAAAAGAGACGGATTCATACATTTCCCAAATATTGCTCAGGCAACTGAACTCCTTTTTCGTATACTCTTAGATATCAAATAGACGGAGGCGAAGACATTTAATTTTGTAGGCGTGTTATATACAATGTAAACACACGCCAGTAGCCTAGAGTGTTCAAATTAATTACTGAATAAACGATGCGTAGATGCGAGAGTAACTACTGTTTTTATAAAGTATACCATTCCTCCATAGTGCTCAATCAGAGTGTGAGAGCGTAAATAGTCATCCGCAGGCATATCTGTTACGCTGTATCACAGCTCATCAGTACGGTTTCACATCCGATTGCTTTTATATATATATATATATATATATATATATATATATATATATAGTCATCCGCAGATAGATCTGTTTCGCTGTATCACAGCACATCAGTACGGTTAGACTCCGATTGCTACATAACCCAGGCTCGAAACCCGACCGAATTGGTGTCAGTCGGCGACTCTACCCCTGGGCCACGGTGGGTTTGGCGGTTACGAGTTTGGCAGTCTTTTTAGCGCATATCGTATTACGCGCCCAATAGCTAGAGTGCTCCAATTCATTTTACTGAATGAGCGATGCGTACACGCTAGAGTGGCTACTGTTTTTCAAAGTTTACCTTTCTTCCCGAGTGCTCAATATATATATATATTAATAATAATAATAATAATAAATCTACACTTTAAACAAAACATTCACGGCTTCTCGCACTTTTTCCTCTCTCTCTCTCTCTCTCTCTCTCTCTCTCTATATATATATATATATATATATATATATATATATGTGTGTGTGTGTGTGTGTGTGTGTGTGTGCGACAGAGAGAGAGAGAGAGAGAGAGAGAGAAAGAGAAAAAGAGGGAGAAAGAATAAATGGATAAATGTATTAAAAATAAAACATTACTCGTAACCGAAGAAATAACTTACCGTTTTGACAATCAGCTTCAGTTGAGCATTTTTGTGTCGCCACTGATGGGCGAACTTGTGGACATTTTGGATTTGATAACAAACCATCTGGAAAGTGAAAATAATGAAATTATTTTTATTATTCTCAAATTTTATATTTCCGACAGAAAAATATTTCTACTTTTTAAAAATTCTAACGGCAGGTTTATCATAAAGAATACGTTTGAGAAATTCTACAGTAATAATTTTCCATTCCATTTTCGATATCTAAGTTTTAAATTGAATTTTTAAAAATAAAAACTTTTTCTTGAAACTTTAATTTTAGTAAATTTAATCATTTAGCTTTCAATTAGAAAGCTAAATGATTAAATTTACTATTTCCACTAAGCAAAATACTCGGGTGTGTTTCAAACAGAAATTATATTCATTAGAATATAAAGTTTTGAGATTTAAAAAAATTTTCAATTTTTCGGCCATTTTTTTGAGCGATCGACAGATTTGTAAACAAAAGTTAATTCTCGGCTTTAAAAATCTTTCAAAAATAAAATATATATCTCTCACTCGTTATTTTTGGAAAATTATCAAATTTAAATTTAAGTTATTCTGATTTGAAACAAATATTACTTGTTTATGGCATGAAATTTAGAATAAAAGTATTTCTTAATCACAAAGGTCCGACTCGTTGACCTATCAAGAAGGCGATGACAGCACCTATCAATCAATCTGGAATTATGGTGACCAAAAGTTGAGATAAGCCAGGTTAACATTTTGTAAGAGGAACAGCCCTTAAAAGATGTGACCTTTTAATAATAATAGTCTTATAAATTTACATAGTAAAAGAAAATGTGCCGTTTAACATAATAAAAAAATTTAAAAAATATTTAAAAAATCTTAACTCTAAATGATTTGTATTAAGCTTATGAATTTTCGATTTGTAAATAAAGTCTATTTTTAATGAATTAATAACCGAAGATACTGAGTAACTGGAAGAAATTAAAAAAAAATGTTTGAAACTTTAATTAGCAAAGAAAAAATGAAAACAACTGTTATAAAATTTCATTATTCATCGAATTTTTTTCTTCTTCAGAATATTATATCCTAAAATTATATTATTTATTAAATCAATGAAAACTTTATCTACATTAAAAATAGCGTAGTTTTAATGTATTTTTGATTTTATTATTCGGAGCAGATTTTCGGAAAAATAGTCCGGTAATTAAAAACAAAAATTACATGATTTATATTTCTCACTGAGTCTTGTATTTAACTAATAAATAGAAAATTTGTATAGATAATGTATTTCTAGAAGTTTTATGCAATTAATTGAAGTGGGGTAACAGTTGTAAAAAATTACATATATTTTCTATAAATAATAATTGCATAAATAATTTCATTTATTCGTGATTAAGTCCTGAAATTTTCATTAAAATCAGACAATTAGTTGATTTTTGCAAGAATTTTCAAATTAATGTGTCTTTCAACACCAAAAAACGACGTGTAATACGTTTTGCTTAATAGTCACATTACGTACACAGCGTGAGTCGCTGACGGAAAACAAAAAAAAGAAATTTTAATTGAAATTTTGAACCTGTTAGAAAAGATAAAATATTAAAAAAAAATAATGACAATAAAATTTGATCTTTCCTCTTAATAATAGCATAAACATTTTGATGAAAAAACTTTGTTTTTATTAACTTTGATCTCTTTTCACATTATGCTATGCTGTTTTTTCGGCAATTGAGTGGAGGTATCTAAATAAATTTAATTTTGCTTGCATAATTATAGCTCTAAGTTGAACTCTAGTCAATGACAACTAATAATGTAGCTTTATGTCGGTCCCGGTCAACGGCAACCAATAATGAGCATCGACTCCACTACGTCGTTGCTGGTCTTCGGGTTCCTTCAGCTACCGTCGTCACCATCTAGCTGACCCCCTCACTCGTTAACGAGTTGCTGCTATCGCGTTGAGGAACACGGTTCCAGTCAATCTAGCTGGCGTTTGTCTCCTTCATTTAATCAGATTTTTGTTTCTTAAAAACCTGTATAAAACGTGTCGTTTTATACAGGTTTTATGCTTATGTTAATATGAATATTTTCAGATATGTGAGAAAATAGTGAGATGGAACAATCGTATGATGATAGATAGAACCAGTTTCAGTTATTTTTATTACAGCTGTTTCAATTTCAGATTATTCATCATAAGCAATTAATATAATCTAACGAATGTAAGGTTATTATATTTTAAACTAAAAAAATAAAATGAAACAGGTTCTAAATGTGCTTATTCCTATCAGCCATTTTCTCGCATATCATCATTGAAAATTGACGTTTAGGATCCTGTTTGTGCTTGAACATTAGCCATCCGCGATGATCAGATTTACATAGTTATCACGCCCACTGAGCAGTTAGAAAATTTAAAAAATATATTATTATTGTTATCGTGATCAATAACGCTATTTGATAATTGATGACAAAAATGCTAACGGTTTGTTCGATCACGCTCGTAGGCCAAAATTATAACCGAGGCTTCCACAGAAACTAAATAGCATTTGCTGGTAAACAAGTATTAGTTATATTAGTACGTAGAGAACAAAATGAAGACACATTGCACATTTCAAAAAGATGGATATTACGCACTTAACGTCGTTTGCCACTTAACAGGTAAAAATAGCAAAAATAGCATTCTTTAGTGCTGAACATCTTAACATAAATTTCTAACCCCCATTTCTTTTCATTTGTCTTTGTGTTATAATCTACATAATTTGTCAACTAAAACCTTTTTTTGTTTGTTATTTTCAGTGTTTACGCAATAATATTGATGCCTCGTCAGACCAATGAAAACACTAGACTGAATCTTTCATACAAAATAATTACATTACATTCAATTTCGAACTTCTTCAAGTACCGTCGGCCTGTGGGCGAGTTTGCACAGCTCTGAGTCCTTGTCCGTGCGTAGACCTTACATTTTCGTGTACAATGTATGGAAGACTGTCCATTTCTTCTCAAGGGGCGGGTGCTTATAAATCTACTTGTAATACGATTCTTACTTACGCTTGTAATCCAGGTATAGCTGGGCCGATCACGTGAGTCTGCACTTGGTAGCTAGAGGTCATAAGGTCAACTCTGCATTTGGTTCTTTTGACATTACACAGTGAAAATTATATTCTGCATGATCTAAGATATACTGTACTTGTACGTTTTCTAATTTTGACCTATACAAAAATAGTTTTGTTATTAGAATGAATTAATCTGTTAATGTTCATTGTGCTTTTAAAACTGGAGTCTCTCTGACTACTTGGTGAGTGATATTCTTTACATACTCTGAACTTGATCATTTCACGGATAAATTTCATTTGAGGGGTTCATACATACCCGCCCCTTGAGAAGAAATGGACTCTACGATAGATGCGATAAAATACCATATCGCTGGAGCTACTATTTTGTAATGACTGACTGTGTATGATGTGGTGTTGTCGTGCAGCAGGATGTCATAATTGCACAAACATCCTTGTTTCTTTCGATTAACTAGTTCCATTAACCTCTCCAGTGTTTCATACTATCTGACTCTGTTAGTTTTTTAACTGTACGTTATGAAATTGTTGGCATCTGTTTCTTTCTGAATCGCTGAACTAAGAAGTTTTTGGAAATTGGTGACAATGGATATTTGTAGGAATCAACCTTTGTCTCATCCTCCAAGATAGTGTGCTCCAAATAGTCAGTATCGGCCCCTTTTATACAGCTTCAAAGGCTCACAAGAAAGTCCCTTGTGTTTTCAATTGCATTAGAAACTAAAGCTGGATTTTGCACTTAACACGCAAAAATCTTATTACACCTCGCAACTGTTTTCTGAGGGCAGCTATCTTTGTTTTGACGTCACATACGCATGCGCTCAATAGTAAAACTGTTCTTGTTGTTACAAAAAGTATTATACACCCCCTCGTTGCTTTGTATTTACTTTTGAATATATTGAATCAATTATTAATTCAAATTTAGAATAAACTGATGTTTTCCCTTTTAATATGGATTTTTGTCTTATTTCAACTGTCAGTTTCAAATTGAAAAGCTGTATTGTTCCTTAAATTCAACACCTGTTCATAATTGTATTTGGAATAATGATTTTCTAAGTTTGTCAAGGTATTTAGAGATCGAAAAATAGCATCAGGAACACAGAAAATAATATCAAATTGCTATGAAATATCTATATAGCAATTTTTTCATAAATAAAGAAAAGACTTGAATCGACCGAAATGAGAGTCTACCAACGAATATTGAGAATACCATGGACATAATTAACTAAAACGAAACTACTCTTAACAATCAGATAAAGACAGCATAAATCTTGGGATATATATGGAGGAAAACATTATTTAAACACGCTCAGGTCATATAGATGATTAGAGAAGATGGGTAAGCTATTTAACAAGTTTGAACAATTGGATGGAAGAACATGTACCGCAAAAACAATGAGGGTCATAAGTACTGCTGAGAGCAACAAAATGCAGAAAGCTGTGGAGAACCATGATCATCCACATCCTGAAGTAACATGGCGCATAGAATGAGAGAGAGAGAGAGAGAGAGAGAGAGAGAGAGAGAGAGAGAGAGAGAGAGAGTATATGTTAAAGAAAGAAGGATATTGCCAGAAAGAAAATAATGGGTGTACTTTGAGGGTAACTTAATAATGATAATCGTAAGCAATTTAGGTCTTGTAATAGGGTGTACCGAAGATGTCTCAGCGACTGGTTCAAGAGGTTTTTGTGTTGTTGGTAATATTCTTCACTTGAAAATATTCGGTACAATAAAAATAAAATAAAATTTGGCTGATAAAATACTTAATAAGTGTGCGAAGGAATATTAAACGGTTCTGTTTTAAAAAAAAAGTTTAACTATACATGGATTTTTTTAAATAATTTCACCACAAACAAGGCAATAAAGCCACTAAGACGCAAGAGGTTACTGAGCGTTAGAGAATATGAAAAAAAGAAAACATTATTAAAAAGAAAGAAAATAAAAGAGCAGGGATTTAGAAGACAAGTTAACGATTGACATTACTTTTAAATTTTTGAAGAATAAAATTGAATGGAAAACAAAAAAGCTAGAAGAGAGTTCCATAAGCGAAATTGCTTCTTAGTTTTAATTCAGATGAACAGTCTCATTATCTTTTGTCATTAATTTATGTTATGAGTTTTCTATTTTCCATTAAAAAATCAAAGCCAAATAAAGGAAGTCATTATTTTAATAACTTTTCATAAAATTACATCAGTCGACATTTTTTGATTCGAATGTTGTTGGGCACTGGGTACAAGTTTCTGGGTTATTTTTTTACGCTGATTCTTAAAATCAAGTTCGTCTTGGCCCTTACATCAGGTTTTTTCTGTGCAGATTTTTTTTTTAATCGTATCACCCCGAGCAAGGCGGTAACGCCACTGATGTGCAGGGGGCTACGTAATACTGAAAAGATTGGAAAAGAGAAAGCCGGAAACCACATCCTAAACAGGGAACAAGGGATGAACCTTTTAACCTGTTCAATAGACGAGGGTGGAGTGTGAGCCGGGCGATAGATAGATCTATCTACTCCAATTGAAAAAACAAACAAACAAAAAAACAAAGTAAGAAGATTGGATGATGCCTTTTTGCTCAAAATAAGCCAAAATGTCTAATTTCATTGTGAAGTGCTAGTACATAATAATGAAAGTAAAACACTTGAAACATTTTATTTTGGGTTCAAGTAACGTATCATACAAATATCCTAATAACCTCCTAAGCGTATTTTCAACAGTTTCAGTTTCTATTTTCTGATCTATAAATAATTCACTTTTTGCATCAACAGTATCTTCATTTTTAACAGCCTCAAAAGCTTATTTCATGTATACATCTAAAAACTGTCTATTATATTATTATTAAAACTTTATATATATACCTTCACTTTTTCGTGGGTAAACAGCATAGCGTAATGAAAAAGGCCACAAACTTAACGAAAATAAGGTTTTATCGTCAAAATGTTCATGTTATTATTAAGATGAAAGACCAAAGTATTCTTTAATTATTTTTTGAAATTTTTTAATCTTTTCTAACATGTTCGAAATTTTGGTTAAAATCTTGTTTTGTTTACGTCATCTTCGTGGCTAACTTTTAACATTGACTTTTTTGCGCTTGTTTTCCGTTGAAAACACATTGATTTGGAAATTCTTGCAAAAATCAAATAATTGTCCGATTTTAATGAAAAATTCAGGACTTATTCACAAATGAATGAAATTACTTTTGACATGTTACTTTTTAGAGGGATTCAATATTTTTATGAACTAGGTTTTTCTTCTATTTTGACATTGTTGTCGATGGATGTAAAGAACAAGTGAAATTAATAATTAGTTCTGTAAACTCCTAACTTAGTGAGCAGTTTGCGAACCACTTAAATCCTAATCTCCCTCTCATTATATATATATATATATAATCATTTCACCTCAAGCAAGATGATAAAGCCACTAAGACGCAAGGGGGTTATTGACAGTCCATCCAATACACTAAGAAAACGTCGAGAAGAACATCCGGATTCAATTACATAAAAGATGACGATTTAAAATGCTTTGTGGTCTACTATGAGGTTTAAAACCTCATAGTAGACCATAAAAAAAGAAACAGGAGGAGCGACAGAAGAAACTATTTGCATAGTGTTTACGGTTACATCTCGCAAAATGATCAGAACACACACACACACACACACACACATATATATATACATATACGGAGGCTTACGGCTTATCACGTTGAATACACCGGTTCTCGCTTGATCACCGAAGTTAAGCAACGTTGAGCCTGGTCAGTACTTAGATGGGTGACCGCTTGGGAATACCAGGTACTGTAAGCGTATAGTGACGGATGTTCGTTGTGGTGCAGTGGATATCGGCTCGGAAAGGGAAATCGGCGAGCCGAGTTCGAGTTCCAGTTGAATACCCAGCATTCACTTAAGCACTGTTACCCTTGCGAAAAGTATTAATCCGTCCCTTCCCTCCAGTTATAGGTTAAATAACAAGGGTAGGACTTGGGGACCCTGCTCTTAAAAAAACAAATCCCAATGAATCTTGATACCCGAAAAGAAAAATGTTTTAAAAATAAAATAACCTTACCCCCCCCCCCCCCCCAAAAAAAAAAAAATCATTGGTTATGACCTTAAATGATCCCACAAGGATTGATAGGTCGTTTAACCTTCCAAGCAAAAAAAAATATATATATATGGAGTAATTCTCTCGTTGAGTCAGATAAGGTTGAGTAAGTTTTTATCAATCAAGCTCAAAATACCAAAGTATTTGTAAAATCAATACAAAGTCCAAGAGGAAAAACGATAGAAGAAAAAAAAAAATGAAAGGAAACATAAACTAAGAACAGACCAAAAAATCAGGCACCTAATCAGTTATAAATAAAGACTCTCTAAATTACCAAGATCATAAAATACGCTTCCCAGAGTAAAATTCGAACAACTACTAAAGTTTCACGCTATCGCGATTGTCACACAATCACGCCACACACAAACATATAGAGAGAATGCGATGGATAAATTGTGGCAATTATATATGTTTTTAAAAATTTTGCGCATGCGCATCGTTGGTTTTTGATTTTGTTGGCTGCTAAGTATAGTAAGTTCAGTTGGTCACAGTCTGTGGAAAAATGAGCATAATGACGTAATTCACTCTAACATAAATTTGGAAACGGCATGCTGTACTGTTTGAAATTAGGCCCGGAAGCTCCAATACGAACACTACAGAGGGTTTGAGTGTCATTCTGAGGATAGTGCAGAGGATTCGAAAAGAGTTGGATGAGTCTAATGGTGATTACGTCGGTACGGCAGTTCAGAAAACTCACTCTGATAGTTCTAATAAGAAAAGATTTCCCGAATTTGTTGGTGAGGGTTTCAGACTCAATTTCATCAGTGGAAAAGATTTCTGATGAATAGTATAATATAAAAAATGATACAAGTAAAAAAACCGGGTTTCATTATCATGAAAAGTTATCGAGTATGAAGATGATGATAATTCTAATCGTCATTGGGGCATTGGGAATGATACTAAAAAGTAAAACAGTTCGAATGCTGAATGGATGCTGGAATATCGAGGAAACTTTCGTGCTAATGATGTGAAAAATCAATAATAATAGTGGTGATAACGGAGAAATTAATAATGCCTATTGAAGTAAAAGCTTTCAAATCTTATCGTTTAGCGTTGATCTGTTAGTGTCCGTGTAATTATTGAATGTAAGCGTTAAAAATAGTTGTCATAGCAATAATAATTATATAATAATGTTACATTTTTCACTTACCTGTACAGAAGACGATTACTAGTAATACACATATTACTAAGTACATGATATGAATTTAAAATTCTTTCAAAAAAGTTGAAACGACAACAAAGGATTAACTGAAGGCTTGCGTACCAAGTGAAAATTCTTCTGCTAAAATGACATTCTCAAATCAATTCTATTTTATATCTCTTATATTTCTTTTAGCAAAGTCGATTAACTTGTATTCTAATCTATTTTTATCAACTGATATAATTTGGTTGGATGGCAACATTCAATCAAATAAAAACAACCAGGAATTCAATCACGTGTTACTAATGCGACTTATTTGATTCATACAAACACGTTTTCTAAAAATACACCTGGTTACGTTTAACCGGATATGCGCTGTGCTATTTTGGATACTTTCGTGATGTCATTTTAATCTTCGTTCCTATGCAATAATTGTACTTTAAATTCTATACTTCTTACGAGTTAAGTTTCTTTTTTCATAATGACTCATCAAATGTCATTCTTGATAAAATGAATTCCGTTGAGCGCTTTAGTAAAAATTGCACAAATTATCTGGGATATATTTCAATTTTTGCTTCAAAAACAGAAATAAAATAATCTAATTGGCTTTTATTCATCCACTAAAACAAAACAATGATTCCTATATTCTGTAGTGGGAGTATTGTACTGGCTGACTCTTGCGTTTGTCTCACATTTTTTTCTTTATTCTGCTATAATTCATGGCAGTTAAATAAAAAAATAAAATAAAATGTCTCAAACATGTGAACACTAAGATTGTAAAATTCACTTTGTCTTGATAAAACAGGTTTCTATAAACCTCGTCACCTTGAATTTTTTGTGTCATTATACACATTTTACAAAAATAAAAGCCTAATTAATTTATTACAAATTTTATAGCTTCAAAAATCACACCGGATCTTTTGATGTGTAGCCATTTATGGCCATAGTCGTGGACATATCAAAAGAGCCTTGTTGATAACTTTACGTAAAATGTGAATCTGTAGCAAAGAGATCAGTGGCTAAAAAACTGGCTGGTCACATTCAATGCCAAGAAAATCAAACTAGTGACATTCCATCATCAGTAATCGGTCCCAGAACCCACACCAAGTTCGATGAACAGATGTTCCCTTAGTGACCCGTGCAATGAACGCCTATTAGGACGTAAACTCAACCCAAACCTCAAGCGGAAATCGTACATACGATCCATCGCTAAAGATACTGGAAAAATGGCCGGTTACCTGTTCATCATTGTAAAAAAAAAATCTTTCTTCTTCGGAGACTGGATGATAAATGAGAAAAGTAGGTTTTAGAAGCTCATGAAATTGAAAGAGCTAATTCCAGTTGTTGATAACTGATGGACGAAAGCATATAGTAAACATTTCCCACAAGCGTTGTGATGATATCTTCTTTACAACGATCTAAGAAGAATATTTGGGGAACATAGAAAGGCTAACTTGCTTATTTTTTTAATCATTTCATAGAAACAAAACAAAAAAACAACAACAATAAACTCACTAAGATGTAAGTGGTTACTGAGTGTGAGACAATATGTAACAAACAAACAAACATTATTAAGAAGAAAGAGAGCATTAAAAGAACAGTATAAATATATTCATAAACGGACACGAAGCCTGAACACGGAAATAGATTATGATCAGGTCGTTTCTACTTCCAAAACTAAACGTAAACAAACGCCCGACCAAATACTCTCTGGTTACTAGGTATGAACCATAGAGGACAGACGTACACGGTCACTTTCTTATCCCGTGACCTCGGTAGGCCAAATATGAGTACATGCATTTGTCGGCTATTCTGGTCAGTCTCACACTCCCTGAAGTGAATCCTGTTTTTCGATGGCGATCGTCTTGGGATTCGCTGTGTCTCCCACGGCGGAGTTATTAAACTCTTTCAGGGAGCGTGATAATTTGTTTCTCGCCTGATTCCAAAGCCGGACCTCGAACGTCAAAGCTAAGGAAGGAGGATGTCTTCAAAACATGCAATCACTTCTAAAAACATAACAATAACACTAGCCAACACAAAATTTGGTTATTTGATGAAAACAACATCTTTCTATGGTTATTTTAGTAAGCTGAATACGAAAATCGCATTCATTTCCTCCTCACATCAGGATTTTTTTGAACAAGACGTTATTTTGGCATTTCCCCAAATATGCCTGTTTTGGCAGCTGAATAACTCATTGTTCTACAAGAAGGAGTACTATGCTTACTTCGAAGTTAAACTTGGCGATCAAGACAAACTGTAGACACAACATAGAATCTACCTGTCTTGCAAAGAACATATTCGTCAGTGGACTAATGGTGAAAGAACTTCTGCAAGTTTCGGTATTGCAATGATCTGGCGTGAACAACTCAATCACCAGGACGATTGCTACTTTTGTTGAATTCTCAGTGTTTGAGGATTTAACAAGGAGAACCGCAAGTCTATAAAATATCCTTCCCTCCGATTTACTACTCGACCTGTGCTGCACGCAAATGATCTTCCAGTTCCCATATTCAATGGATTTCTTGACGGTAGCGACAAAGATCTTCAATATGGTCCTGTCAGTGATAAAAGATGAAATCGATGAAAGTGATGTCAAGTTTGATGAATTAAATTCCGAGCCGAAACATTTAAACCAGGATGAACTTAGTGATTTGATTCGAGATATAAAACTAGCAAAGGACTCAACAGAATTGCTAGCATCTCGTCTTAGGGAGAAAAATCTTGTGGCAAGAGGTACATTTGTTACCTTCTATAGAAACTGTATGGCAAATTCATCTTATTTTTTAACAAAGTTAAGGTCTTGTTTACTGCAATGACGTGACGAAAGTTCTTATCAAACGTATAGTGGAAAAATACGATCCGACTTCATGGCGAAGCTTAAAATACGTCATTTACAACACAAATTCTTGTGCATCAATACCGATTGGACACTCCACAACCTTCAAGGAACAGCATAAGGCAATGAGACTGGTAATTGAGAAACTCGACTACTCGAGCCATAACTAGTCTATCTGTGTGGATTTGAAGATGTCAACTTTTTACTTGGTCAGCATTCCGGCTATACGAAGTATCCCCGTTTTCTATGTTTATGGGATGGTTGTGTCAAGAATCAACACTAGCAAAGAACTGAGTGGCCTATTTGAGAAACTTTGACAAGGGAAGAGAAAAATGCTATATGTGCTGCACTCATACCCAGAGAAAATTCGTTTTCTTCCCTCTTCACATAAAATTGGGATCGATAAAACAGTTTGTAAAATCTCTTGTTAAGGACATTCGTTGTTTCAAGTATATTTGTGAAGTGCCCCGAAAAGCTTAAAGCAGGAGTTTGCACCGCTCTGGATATCGGAAAACTTATTCTAAATGAAAGCTTTGTTAGCAGTATAGCTTTGAATGAATCAAATGCATGAAATTCAGTTGTAGTGGTCGTTAAAATATTTTTGGGTAATCACAAATCTGATAATTACAAGGATCTTGTTGCAAATATGCTGGAATGCTTTCACAACGTTAGTGCTAACATGAGCATCAAAAGTCATTTCTTTTATAGCCACCTGGAAAGATTTCCTGATAAATTGTGGGGTTGTTGGCGATGAACAGTAAGCGATTCCACCAGGGCATCAAATTAATGGAGGAAAGGTACCAAGGGTGACGGGATATCAGAATAATGGCAGACTACTGCTGAAGCATAAAAAGGGACACTGTATATCAGCATTCCCGGCAGTCAAGAAAAAAAGTTTCTCCAAAATTTCTCAACTTAATTAAATTTGCACAAATGTCTACTACTAACAGTTTACTATATTTTACTAAGTAAATGTGTGTTGTGCTTTATAGAGAACATGATATATGAACACAATACACTTTTGTGTATTTTTGTATATTTTATCAACAAATCAACTACTTTCCTTTTGAAATTTGCCATTAAGTAGGACTAACGGAGACTTTCATAACACCTAGAAGTATTTTCTTCATCATGAAAGCAGTGGGTACAATCGATTTTGGGACTATTCCAGTTGATTTTTCTTCTTAGATCTCAAGTCCCAAATTTTCCCAATATAGGTATATTTTGAGAAAAGCCCCCCGCCCAATGGTCATTCATAGACATAAATCCTGACGTGATAAGGCAAAAATGGATATTAGGAATCAGCATAGCAAAATTGATAAGTTTGACCTAAAACAATCCAATAACCATGATTTTTTTGTAGACCAGTGTACTTTATTGATAGGGAATAACAGTGACTTTTATACTCTACGTAGCAAAATGGTGATTTCTAAGTATTTTTGGGCCTTTAGTTTCGTTTTTCGATTCCACCAAATTATTTTTTGTCTTTCTCTTCTTCATATAATTGCTTTGACAAATCGTATTATCAGCTACCCTTTCGCTACGGAGCGTGTCTGTAAAACTCCTATTTTCTCTGTCTCCGCACTGTCCGCAGAATACGTGTGTGATCTTGAATTTTCTTAGCACTCTGTTTTGAGATTTCCAGGCGACTCTCGAAGTCAAATGCTTCTCCGTTTTATACAAACGACCTCTCCTAGGCATCCCATCTCAGTTCCATACTGATGCATGTAAAAATTCCATTGTAGTATTAAAAAAATCATTAGTCTAGAATCAGATTTGAGCTCTGAAATCCAACTAAATATTTCCCTTATCAGACAAAGAAAACCACATATGCGACTTTCCAATGTTAATGGCTTTTCATCAAATTCGTTCGGGGTTCAACTTCCTTCAGGCCTCTAATCAACTGCATTTTATATATTTAACTAACTTTAATTTTCTGTTTCATTTCCTATTTTCCTTCTAATTATTTAAGATATCACTGGCGATTTATTTCTAATGTTTAACCACATCAAATCACCATTTGGCATTATCATGCAAGTAAACGTCGAACCAGGGCCAGTGCCCTGTTACAACAGGAATTAAATGGACAAGCGATAATAATTGACATTGTATTTAAATGTTTGAAGGGCTAGATTAATTAGAAAGAATCTAAAAGATAGCTCCTCAATCGAGAAATACAAGAGAAGAAACTGTTAGTATAAAATTTACGGTTATATCTAGCTATTTGAATTGTAAGATGATACAACCTTGTCGACAATCTAATAGTACACTTAAATACATAAAATTTTTGTGTTGTAGTATTGTCTGTATGTACTTGTAAGTTAACCTAAAAAGAGTCTTTAATGTTACTGTATACTCTTGTTTTTATTACTCAGACATAAACACTCGCACAACCAGCATGTCAGAAGCACTTTAGTGAGTATACTGTAATATTTTTAACCTGTTCGTGACATTAAACTAAAAAGGTGAGCGATGCAAACAGAAAAAAACAAGAAAAAACAAAACAAAACATTGTAATCAAAGTGCAATCTTTTACAATCCAACTACCGGAATCGTTCGATTTAAAAAAAAAAAAATAATAAAAAAAAAACACTTGAATGTTAAAAATGGATCTGGTGTTTTGAAAGTTTCATCAAGTAAGTAATCTCAATAAAACCATGTAAACAACTTATTTTATTGTATGCGAAAACAGGATGATGATACACTTAAAGATTTAAATTCTTTCGAACATGAATTAAATGATTATGTCGTTAAAGAAACTTTTTTTTTATTGACAGAATAAACGTAATTTACGAGTGAGTAGTCTTTAACGAGAGGCAACAAGGATCTAACGAGACTGCTTTTGTGACGGTAATGAGGAAGGAGGGATACTCACTGGTCAGATATAGGGAAAGAGAGACAGGGGAAAGCAGCATGTAACTTACTTGACGGTCCCGAGCAGGTGAATGGCAGAGAGGGAGTTAGGTGGGGTAACAGGAGAAAGCGTACTAAGAGCCACCAGGGATAGGGAGACGTGGAAAGCCATGATCGCCTACGTCCTGAAAGAACATTGTACATAGAGAAAGAAAATATACATTACTAAACAGTGCAATTCTGAAAGATTACTTTATCCCATATACCTGGGATAAAGTACTCCCATATACAGGTATATCGGATTACTTTATCCCATATACCTGTTTTGCTATGCTGATTCCGAATATCCATTTTTGCCTTATCACGTCAGGATTTTTGTGTATGAATGACCATTGGGCGGGGGGCATTTCTCAAAATATACCTATATTGGGATCGTTTGGTTGCTGGGCTTTTGAACTCATTATTGCCGGAAAGAATGCAGCTGGACGGCGATATCTCGTTGGAAAAAGCGGTTGCAATGACCCGAGAAACTGAAATGACCAGGCATCGATAGGGCAACCAGAGGGGAGAAATCTCTACTGAGACTTGTTAAGCCGACAGTGTTATACACAAAGGAAAACAAGTCCCAAAATACAGAAAACACAAGGACAAAATTATAAATAAAAATAAGAGCAAATTTGATAAATGTTGAAACAGTCCATACCATCCCAAAACACAACGCCACGCAAAATATGTGACATGTCATGCTTGCGGGAAGAAAGGGAACACCAGGAGAGTGCGTGCATCAACAACTGATCACGAGATAAAAAAAGCCGACAGCGGCATTTTACTGGGATCATTATCAGTTGATGAGATCCCTAGATGGTTGACCTGTCTAACAGAAAAGTATAATTTATGATCTACATAAGTGTTGACGTAACTGTTATTCCTGATCATGTTATCAACTAGATCTACAAAAATGATATCCCGAAACTTACACATGAAAAGAGAGCAAGACTTGACCTAGATTGTATTCCAATAGATGTTGCAGGAGTTGTGAATATCATCGTTTTAAAAAGAAATGAAATGAACACAAGAACAGGTATATGGGATAAAATGCACACAGCTATATTAGGCAGCATTGACATCAGCAAGTTGTAATTGGTGTCACATATCAACTGCATCAACTTTGAGGCATTCAAAAATAGGTATTTAAAGCTGAAAAGCAACTTTACATTATTTGACACAAACTGGGTGCAAAACCACTTATTACAGAATGCAGAGTCTGAGAAGGGATGGCAAGCAATTGAATACTTAGTGGGTGTGTAATTCTGGTAGTGATGGATTACCGTTATCTGATTTTTACTTATTCATATAAGAGAGAGAGAGAGAGAGAGAGAGAGAGAGAGAGAGAGAGAGAGGGTAGAATTTTGAGGCGTCGACACGCTATTTACACCCAAATTTCGTGTTCGTTCAGATAAAATGGTTCTATATTTGAAACACTTAAACCTCAGTACAAGCAATTAATAGGGGGGAAAAATAAAAAGCTAGCCAGCAACTCGAGAAAGGGAGTAGTAGAAAATCACTCGCGTTAAAAGAACCGATTAGTATTGCAGTTACTTAAAAAAAAAACACGTTGACTGCTTTTCACAAAACTATCAGCTTCTTCTTCTTCTTCTTCTTCTTCTTCTTCTTCTTCTTCTTCTTCTTCTATGTGCTGTGTTCCTTCAGGACGTTCTCTTTCCCTCTGCCCGTTCCGTGAGCATCAGAATCTCCAAGCCCTCTTTCCTCGCTACATGTCCCAAAAACTTCAGCTGTCTTTTCCTGGTGTTAGGTATCAGTTTCCTTCTTGTTTCCATCCTCCCCAAAACCTCGTCGTTGCTCACGTGCTCTCTCCATGGTATTCTCAGCATCCTTCTGTATAATCACATTTCGGTTGCTTCATGTCTTTCGTTCATCTTTGATGAGATTGTCAATATTGAATATTGACAATATTCGCTGCCATATTGAAAGACAAACATCTCATAGCAATACAGTACTCTCTTCTTTGTTTCTAGCGAAATTTCCCTGTCTTTTAATACTCTACTCAGCTTCTGGAATGCATCCTTGGCAATACCAATACGCCTCCTGATGTTAGCATCGCACTTCCGTTAGAATACTTTCCTGGTATTTAAATTTCTGCACCTATTTGATTTTCGTATAACCAACGTAATTGGCATCCTCTTTTTACTGATAACCATGCATTCTGTTTTCTTGTAGTTTATATGTCCTCTTTTCTTTCTGATTTCTTTAACTACTTCCTGTAAGAGATTTCCGTATCTGCTATCAGCACTCTGTCATCTGTGTATCGTATATTGTACAGATTGCGCCATCAATGACGAATCCTGATAGGACTTCTAGAGCTTTCAAAGTTGTATCACTGTATAGGTTGAATAGATATGGTGAGGAGACACATCCTTGTATTACACCCTTTTTTATCTTTGTGTAACTGCTGAACTCGTTTTTTGTTCGTATGTAGACAGTCTGCTTCCAGTACAAATTCCTGATTACTCTAAGATCTTTCCCCAATATATCAAAGTTGACGAGCGTCTTTGTGCCGTACTTTGTTGAATGTTTTTGTGTAATCGATGAAACAGAGGTAGACGTCCTTCTGCACTTCTATTGCCCTTTCTGATAGCATTCTAAGTATAAATATCGCGTTCTTTGTTCCAGTGTCCTTGGCGAAACTGCAGTGTTCTCGTTCTATTTCTGGTCTGATTCTGCTGCTCGCTCTATTCATCAGAATTCGGATGATGAGTTTTGTTACGTGACTCATTAAGCTGGTGGAGTTCACATTTATTTGCACCTGGCTTCTTGGGCAGTGCTTTGAAAATCAATCTACTTAGATCTTCCGGGATTTCGCCACTGTTGTAGATTTTATTTATAATTTCTGTGATTTGTCTACACTGGAATTTTCAAAGGTTACTAACATCTCTATTACAATGCTGCCTGGTCCAGCTGCTTTGTTCCTATTCAGTTTGGCCAGTGCAGCTTCCAATTCGGATTTTAATATCTCTGGTTCATCGATATTTCTATGTATTGTTGCTTGCTCTTTCTTGTCGTGGAAGAGATCTCCTATATATACTTCCCACCGCTGAAGTATTTCCTCGTTCTCTAATATGATTGTTCCATCCTTGGATTTCATGCATCTAGTTCTCTTATTTTTTTATGCATGTCGTGTTTATTGGTCGTGCTCAATCTTTCTATTTCTGCGCAATTGTCGTTGAGCCATTCCTCTTTCGCCTATCTGTGTTTGCTTCTTATTTCCTTGTGTAGTACCATACATACGCAAAAACACTATGTACCTACTTTGAAAAATCAGATTGTTATGTAGCAGATAAAAAAAAGCAAATTACGTAAAGGCATCTAAAAAGACGTAAATTTATCGGAAGAATTTTCACCTCAAAACTAAAGAGACTTAAAATTCTTCTTCTTCTGCTTCCATGTGCCGTATCTTTCCATGGCGTAGGCGATCATGACCTTCCACATCTTCCTATCCCTTGTAGCTCTTAACACACCTTCTCTTGTTATCCCACTCAACTTCTGCTCTGCCAGCCATCTGCTCAAGTCCATCAAGTATGACACATGTTGCTTTCCCTTGTCTCTTCTTCTCTCTGTCCGCATCAGATTCTCCAGAACCTCTTTCCTCATTACATGTCCCAGAAACTTCAGCTGTCTTTTCCTGATGTTACATATCAGTTTCCTTTTTGTGTCCATCCTCTTCAAAACCTCGTCGTTGCTCACATGTTCTGTTCATGGTATCCTCAGCATCCTTCTGTAGAACCACATTTTGGTTGCTACAAGTCTTTCTTTAATCTTTGATGAAATTGTCTAGCATTTGCTGCCACATTGTAGGACAGACATTGCATAACAATCTAGTTTTCTCTTCTTTGTTTCCAGTGTAATTTTCTTGTCTCTCAATATTCTAATCACCTTCTGGAATGCACATTATCTCGTTTACGCGCAGTTGTGAGTAATTACCAAATTTCTAATCATTGCGAATGAAACTTCTATTTTGCGTTTCCTTTTAAATTTTAGTGTTAATTTTGAGTGTCGAGTATTAGTTTAATATAAAGCCTCTCTGAGTGTGACTTGGTAAGAAAATCTATCTACATTTAATCTATGCATTATTTAAGTGTCTAATGTAGTGAAAAATGTGGAAAAATTATTAAAGTCATTACAAAACACACTGAAAATTATTCAAGTAACTACAAAAACATACAAATGTAATGTAAGCATGTATATATATGAAACTGGATGTCTGTCTGGTGTAGTAACAAACTTGAAAAATCTGTTACCATGGCAAGATCTCCAGTTATTATTCACTTTGCTATCTCCATAAATACGAATAAGCTTCATTCTGTTTTTGAATTCTGCTTTTACTATTTGCGTTGTATAGAGCGGGTGTCCACGTGTGGTTATATATTGTTTTGCCTAATGATTATATTTTTAAATATGAAAAAATGCTAATAATTTGCTAAGATCATCCATGTAACTAAAGGTTAACGTACCTTAATGATTGCCTTAAGAGTTGAGAAGATTTGTCCCGCGTTTTCATGTTATAAAACAAATCTATAACACTTTTTGCCCGGGCTGGCTAATTGTGACACTGCCATCCGGCTGGCTGGTTGGCTTGGTCGCTCGCTGGTTCGGGAACGGATCCCACTGCGATGATATCGAGACGGTACCAGTTATGCCGACGCTTTAGGGCCGCTGTTGTTGGTTGTAATGATCTCTTCACAGAAGCTGATCCTCAAGACGTCTATTACAACAACGGACCACTGTCCACGTTGCGATTTGATCTCAGAAGGTCGCGTTGTTCAAATCCAGTAGCCGTACAAGATCCAGACCGGACATTCGTGTACACTTGCGGTTAAAAATTAAATAAATGAATAAGTTCGAAGACGCCCGGAGAGTTACGAATAAGGTCTTTATAAAAAAATAATTATTAGCTACAGGAGCAGATAATACAGTTGTCTGAATGATAATACAGTTGTCGGATGCCAGTTTACAACGGAGAGAGAGAGAGAGAGAGAGAGAGAGAGAGAGAGAGAGAGAGAGAGAGAGAGAGAGAGAGAGAGAGAGAGAGAGAGTTTTCAAAATATCAGAGCTTTCAATCCTCAAATAAAATGTCTTTTCTAAGTTTCGTTAACGTAATCAGAGCTCTTCAAATTTTCATGAAAGTCTTTTCACATATTCTCTATAATCAGGCCTGTCAATTCTCTATGCAACTTTTAAAACAACCGCGTCCTTTTGGGTTCTTATCGGAGTTTAACGGAATTTACCGAAGTAGAGCGAACGAGGAATCAGAAATTTGAATTATCCACATAACTTTTAAAACAATAACGTTCTTTCGGGATTCCTATCGGAGGCGCATTATTCAACATTAACTCTTTAAGTTAATCGGCTGCATGCTTCATTCGACATTAACTCTTTAGCCATAAGTTCTATGGTAGGCGACCAGCCGTGGATCATGGCTCCCCAGTTGGGAACCTTTTTCCACAGTCGTTACATTTCGACTGCAATTCCAAAAATTCACTCCACACCAACTACCACGACTCTGATTTTTCTCACTGAGTTCGGATTTTTATATCCATCCCCACTCCTCTCGGGGGATTTAGCCTACTCAAAGCTTTTGACCAATGAGATTATTTTCCACCCACACGATTTGCGGGGAGCCATGGCTCGACGAATGAAATATCAACAGCTCACATGACGTAATGTCTTTCTGTCTTCTTTCTTTCGATTACATCATCTTTAGATTTTTTTAAATCCCAGGAACAACTGTTGAGGATTTAACCTTACCTGACCTCATCAAGTAAATCCTGACATTTTGTTATGAATGCGACCATTTTGTCAAATTTTCACCTGGCCCAAAATAATCCGTTTCGTATATGAAAAAGAAAGAAAACTATATTTCTTTCCTTCTCTTTCAAATTGTCAGCTACTTTATCTATTCCCCGGATTTTGCAAGTACACGGTAGTATTAGAAATATTTTTTTCATAAGTTCACATCGCGAATTACAATAAAGCACAACTAATAATACCACTAATATTAATTTTTCTCTCTCCGTTGTATTAAACCAAACAGAAAAAAAAATATATATATCAGTGTCACAAATCTACAAATCTTTGAACATAGTGAAATTTACACTTGCATGTGCGCTTTATGATGACCGTAATGAACTGCTTTTTTTCCGCCTTCCACTGTTAACGTAAGGCATTAATATACTTGTAATATACTAACACTTTAACACAACAGAAGAAAAAACACGAATAACTCAGAGAAATTAAGGCAAAACATGCACTGTTCCAGAAAAGATTTTTTATAAAAATATACCATACAAGAGGTTGTACAAAAACTTTTCAGTATTTGTCCCATAGAGGTGATAGTACATAAGAATAAAGCAAACCTATGTTCGAGTAATACTTGATGATTCATATTTGGACCACGTTGCTATCACTTCTATCTTCTTTGTGGTCTAGACAGCAAATGTTGATCGTCACTCACTGACTATCGTGATTCGTGGGCTGACATCAATCCCTGACTGTCACACGACCACCATAAATTCATCCCACAAAAAAAGGTTCTAATAGCCCTGTACATCTCTACAGCCGCTTTTAAACTGTAGTAAGGATTTTCTCAAACTATGTCTCTCAACAGTCTTTGGTTTGTACAGCTACTTCTAATAGTAGGGTCTTGAAAGCATAAGCATATATAAAATGTTAGAATGTAATAAGTCCATTCGCAAATGATAGAAGACGCGAGAAGCAACTGTTTGCATAGAATTTACGGTTACATCTAGCCATTTCAATTGTAAAATGATGTGACCTTGCTCCTAATCTAATACTGCACTTAAATTCATAAAGTCTAGGCATCATAGAGTTCCACCAGAACAATTACCATAAAAGCATCTATAGAAAAACACAAGGAAGCTACCTTATGATGGTGGAAAAGGAACTGAAGCCGAGATGTCAGGTCAAGACAGATAATATTATTGATTCTTTGGATTTTATCAAGAACCTCTAGATATATAACAGAAGCACTAGATCAGATCTTGCAGCAATATTCAAAGCAAAGAAATAGTAAACTGATAAATATGTAAGATAGATTCTGACTCGAAAAATTGTTTAGCAAGAAATAGTGAACGAACGTTCTTAGCTGCAGACTTAGCAATTGATTTAGTATCATATTTCCACTTCTAGTGTAGTTGTGTTAGTTTTTGCACTGAAAGATACATCTGGCTTAGTTGCGTTGAAATTTAATGGGAAAAAAAAGTAAGAAGAAGGACCATTCAGAAATCAAAACGGGAAATCATTTCACTATATTTACCAAGAGTAAACATGGTTATATATATATATATATATATATATATATATATATATATAAAGAAAAAAGACAGTTGTAGAGATCCATAATGGCCTTTGTTTAAAAGATCACGCTTAAGAAGAAATTGGTAGGTAAATAATTATTTAAAGTAATAAGCTTTTACGCCACAAAATTAAAGGAAAGAACATGTAGTTAAGCATCATTTTATTTTATCCGTGTAGTGATGTCTTCCTGTATTACGCAGCTTCTTATTGTCTTTTACCGTTGCAGAAGAAAGGCGATTTAGAATATGACAATTGAAAGCAAACGCTTTATGTACATATTTACAGAAAATAGAATTAGGCATTAATTTTTTCATTCTTCGAATCAAATATATATTAGATCTATAAAAAAGTGAAATGAGGTCTTACTTTTGATCTGACTTGATCGTATATTGCGTCAGTGAGATGGATGGAAAAACAAGTACTGCAAAGAGAAACACGGATTATAAAAGTGCAAGTATTGCTGAGAGCAACAAAAGACAGGAATTTGAGTAGAAATACGATCGCCCACATCCTGAAGCAACATAGCACAGAGAGAAAGAGAGGGGAAGGGGCAAGAGATGTCTCATCTGAGAGCTAACTGACTACTAAAGTTTTCAGATGCAAAAATTATTTAAAAGGAATTATCAGATCAAATGTAACTGTTCGCTGACTTGCTAATTGCGTTCTACTTTACTATTGTCCAGAAAATAAGAATTTTGATTCATAGATACAAGTAGGTATTCTACTGGGGAACTTCAATCTAACCACATGATAAGCGGTATCTCGCTTCAACTTGACCTGTGTCTACCATATATTAACTTTAACATAGCCAAGATAAAACTTCTCCAGTGAACTATTACATGCAAAAATGATTACTACCATTTCCACGAATTGGTAATTCCAACAATTTCATATGCAACTATTGACGATTAATACTTCTCTCCATAACTTTTTTCCGTTTTATCCTTTCAGGGCATGGACGCTGAAAGCTCTCAACAACTTCATGTCTTTTATTCAGGTTCATCGCTAGAACTTTTTGAGTTGGGTTGCCGGCATTTAAGACAGGGTCACTGCATGTAAGAATTTACACCCTAAAATTATTTCATATCATATTCACTTCATATTTGTTGTAGGGTGGCAGCTCAATCCACTGACGACGAAGTTGTTTGTTTTTTTATTGCTGTAAGTAACTGTTGTTCCTTTATCAACTGTCTTTGTTTTTGCGTTCGTTGTTTTGCCATCTATTTATTTAAATTCTTCAAGGAGGTTACTCGCTATCTTCACGTTTCTCTTGACTTCAGTGTGCTCTGAGAGTGTTAGATTCTCTTGTTCCTTTTTTGTGAATCTCACTATGAACCGAGAAAAATGCGATTGCTTTCTCCTATAACAGTAAATAAAGAAAATATATCTATATTATAATAAAAGAAGCGATGATATTTTGTCCGTCACACACTATCACTATGTGGCTTTGCACACATGTATGCAATATCTGTGCATAATTGGGGGGATCGGCAAGATATTTCCAGTTTGTATCTGCCCATTCTAGGCATTATTTGTATATCGGGATATACCAACACTTTAATACAACAGACAGAAAAAGAATAGCTGAAAGAAAGGAATGACAAACATGTATTATTCTCAAAGAGATTTTTTATACCTATATATACTTACTTGTTACTAATTTGTCCTACACAGATAAATTATAAAATAGTTACTTCCACTCAATCGAAAATAGCATAGCATTATTTTAAAAGACCCAAACGTAATAAAAACAAAGTTTTATCGACAAAATGTTTATGCTATTATTAAGAGGAAAGATAAAACTAGTTTTTAATTATTGTATTAAATTTTTGAATCCTTTCTAACACGCTCGAAAATTTGATAAAAATTTAGTTGTTTTTCGTCAGCGAGTGACGAGATTTTTGCAAGTGTTTACTAAGGTAAACGTAATATTACGCAGTTCATTTTTTAACGGGAAAAAATTAATTTAAAAATTCTGGCAAAAATCAAATGATGGTCGGATTTAGATGACACTTTTAGGACTTATTCACAAATGATTTTGAAGTAGGGAGCTTGAGCAATGTTAATACTAAATTGACCTTGTGTCAAACATAACCGACCCCCCTCGCAATTTACTCCAGATCAGAAGTTTGAAAGAATAAAAGTGTTTCGTTTGTATGTTTAGATGGAAATTTATTTACAGAACAGAATAGCATCAATTTGTAAAAAGTAAAATTATTAACTTTGCAAATTTTCTAAGAAAAATAGTAATAAAGAATAAAATGAATCCAGAGTTCGTAGTTGTAGCAAAATGTGTGTACAGAAAAAAAAAGACAGTCTGTGTTTGTGTGTGTTTTAACAGATTCGTAGTAAAGTCTTTGTTTGTTTCTTTCTTTTTGCGGACGGCGATAAAGTGAAAAGGAAGGAAAAGTAATAAAGGAAAATTGTACTTATCGACGTTAATTTTTAGAAGTCAGTTGAAGTGTATAATTGTTGTTACTGCCTTCTCTTTGTTGAAGGTAAATAGGTTAAAACAAAGAAGAAGAGATGAAGGAAAATTGCGCATAAGAAGGAAAGAGAGAGCGAATGTAGGTGTCGACAAGATATATGTCCGGTTCAACGGATTGTAATTTCTCTTTTCGTGGCGGTGTCCTATCTGATCTCTGCTTCCATCTGCCTGAGTCAACTTTCTTTATTCATATTAAAAACCTTTTTACATTGAGTCGTGAATTTTTCTGAGTTTTGTAAATCGCTTCCTTTTTATTGGCCAGAAAATAATCCACACTTGATTGCAAAATTCGGATTTGTCTTTTTCATTCAGTACGGAGTTAATCCTTTTTCCTATTGGTCAAAATTAGATTTCACACTAGATCGCAAATTTGCAAGCAGTGGAGAGAAGCGAGTTTTTAATTTGCTATTCACCACAACTGAGCTTATTCCTAAAATCATTATTTTTGTAAAATCTTGGTAAAAATAGTTTTTTTACAGAAATTACCAATTAATTTCCTAAAATTTCTAGAAATTAACTGTCGTCTTATTAGTAAAAATGCAAGACTCCTTGGAAAATGTAAATCAACTATTTTCAATGTTCAGACATTTGCTTCTTTTCAAAAACTCTGCTATGAATAGAAAAAATGCAATAAAACTATGCCAGTTTTCATTTAGATAAACTTTTAATTGCTATATATTAAAGATATCATAGTCTGAAGAGAATAAAAAAAAATCGATGAATTATGAATTTTTACTAGAATTGTTTTCATTTTTATTTTTTAAGCATAACAATTTATAAAATTTAAAAAATTAAATAAAATTCTTCTAATCACCGTTCCCATTAGGTTATTAATAAGTGAAGACTATATTTACGAAAATTGAAAAGCTTAATACAAATCTTCACACACCAAGATTTGTAAAATATTTAAACTTTTTTTTATGTGCAGATATCTGGGTCTTTATTTTTTTATGGCAGGTTATAACTGACATATAAATTATTGAGTTACCTCTGTCATGTTACATAATTTAATTCCTTAAGTTATTAAATTTTAAAATTAATTTAAAAGAAAGTTTTATATTATTTAATTTGTATTTTTTAGAAAGTATCTTCAAACATACGGCTTTAGAACTAAACTAACTAAAATTCTATAAAATATTAGATAAATGCTGAAAATATTATTAAGATTTAAAATTTTTCTATGTAGTTAAAAACCAAAAACGAAACGTTTACTTAGGTTACATAAATTTATGTTAATTCTAGTTAACCAAACTTAGCTTGTCATCAATCATTTCACACATCTGGTTATAATCGCCTACGTCAAAGGCCAGAAACATCAGAGCTCTGTGATTTAAAAATACTTTTATACAAATGTCATGCTATAAGGAGAAAATGCTTAAGAAGACTGTCTCAACAACAAATGTGTCGAAATACAGAGATTGAGCCTGACAAATAAAGAAGATATGAATAAAAAGTAAAAGAACTAAAGGGACACAAAATATGCTCAGCAACAGGATGCATAATATCAAAAGACGGAACGCTCATATTAGAGAAAAAGAATATTGCAGCAGTGAGACGAATATATAGAAGATATCTTCCACGACAAGAGAGAGTAACCGGAAATACACGGAAATACTGACGGACCAGAAATATTAAAACCGAAGTGGAAGCTGCACGAACGATATTGTAAAAGGAATGCTGCCAGCCTAAAACTATTTCACCGTAGACAGAAATAATAAATGAAATCTACAACAATGTAAATATACCAGAGGACCTAAGCAGGTCAAATTTCATCGCACTACCTAAGAAGCCAGGTGCAAAGGAATGTGAAAACTGACAGAAAACCGCTTAAAAAACGGACAGGAAGTGGATTCAGCAATTATACAAATATAAAGGGGTGTAAGACAAAGACGTGTCTTATAAGCACACCTATTCAAACTGTACAGCGAAACAATTCTGAGAGAGCTAGATGCCCTGTCATTATTCGTCATTGGCGGCCACAATTTCAACAATATAAGAAACGCAGGTGATTCAGTGCAGATAGCAGATACGGAAATGAAAATAAAGAACCTCTCGCAGAAGAAGCCAAAAGGAAAGCGAGAAGAAAGGACTAGACATAAACTTTAAGAAAACTTCAAGAAAACTGGATGTACGGTTATCAGCAAAAAAAAAAAAAAAAAAATGAATAAATAAAAGACCGCAAAATGCCAACTACAGGTCGGTGATACTAAAATCAAACAGGTGCAAAAATTTAAATACCTTGGAAGTGTTCCGACGGTGGATTGAAAGCGCGACATTGAGATCCGAAGACGTATTGGCATGACAAAGGACGCATTTCAAAATTTAAGCAAAGTACTGAGAGACAGGAAGATCTCATTAGGAACAATCAAAAGAATATTAGACTGCTATGTGATATATGTACTTCTGTATGACAGCGTATGCTGAACGTTATCTTCAAGTATGAAGGAAAGATTCGAAGCAACAGAAATGTGATTCTATTAAAGGATACCATTGTAACAATATTTAACACAGCGTGAACGAAAAACCTATGTTAGTTTCATTAGTATTAATTATTACAGATAGAAAAGAACCAACTATGAAAATTTATTCTGTTCCAATATGAACAGAGGAAAAAAAAAAGACAATATTTGTTTTTGTTCGGAAAAGAAAGATTGCAATGGACCTAAAAATAAATATGAATCAGAAATTAGCACGTAAAATTATACATTTAGAATGAAACAGCGAAGCTAATCGAGGTCACAGAGGAAGGACGGCAATTGTTGACAGAAATGGTATTATTTGCAAGCAGAGCTTGGCTGGGAAAAGTTTTTTTTAAATTCTCGACGACACAGCTAGTATCTAAACACACCTGTCTACGAAAGAGACATTATTAATCCATTCCCAGCTACGGAAATTGATTGTAAAATTTTGTATTTTTTTCAAAACAAAGAAAAATTCACAGCTGAAATTTTGGTATATGCTAGCTGACATGAATGAAGATCAAAAGTGTCAATGGACAGTGTTGAGTGAGTCTTCACAGAACGCGATCTGAATCAGTGTCTGTGAATCAGAAAGCAATAGACGAAGAATTCTATTTTTTTATTCCAGCGAAATGCAAAAGCAAAACACACCTGCGGAAGATAGGAAGCTCTGAAAGATTCTTGCAAACTAGAGACAAAGTGAAAAGAGAAATTATTGCATTGGGAAATTCAGTCAAGTGCAAAGGTTAAGTTGATTTGTTGACAGAGAGAAAAGGACAATTAATTAATTATGAGAATGACTAAACTATGATTTCCCTGAGAAATGAATTGACGTCATGTGGTGAGCTCTGCCCAGAAATGGTAAGAGAAAAATATATCATTGGCTGAATTGAATAGAAGAAGATAGAAAAAGCTGACGTCATGTAGTGACTCCGCTTAAAGGTGAGAGAGAGAGAGAGAGAGAGAGAGAGAGAGAGAGAGAGAGAGAGAGAGAGAGAGAGAGAGATTTTATTGGTTGCAAGAGCCAGAGACTAGATTTGCATAAAAACCCTCGGTGACCGTCGACCCCATACCAGTAAAACATGGACAAGCATAAATACAGAGCCCCGAAGGACCAAAGTCGCAGTTCCAGTTCCAATCGGCTCTCGGTCCGGAGATGTAAAGGCAGAGATAAGCGACAAGCCATTGGGCGCCCACCACCAGGCCGGCCGCCTCCCATAGAGTTCCTGGCTGAAGATGTAAAGAGACAGATAGACGCCATGCAGCTGGGTGCCAACTGTAGAGAAGCCTGCTGCCAACTGACCGAAAAGAGGTAAAGTCAAATAGTATCCACCAAACAAGAGTTACAAGAAGTGATTTTGCAGAGGAAATGTTGAAACGGCCAACCAGAATTAAAGACAGACAAGAAGTGATTTGGCAGACAAAGTTTTGAAGTCGACAGCCAAACAGTTCGGGTTCGAGATCCAGTTCGAAGTTCCAGCACCGCACGCAAACGAAGTCGATTTACAGCCGCTGCCAGCCACCCACCATACTCAAAGACAGCTCTTCGACAGTTTCCGTGAAGCTTCGGTGTGAAATGAGACGATGTTAGTTCGAGTCGCCACAAAATTAAAACTTATTATAATTGAAATAAAAAAATCATGAGTAACTCTTGTAACACTTCATTATTCACCGAAAAACTTTTTTCTTAAGACAACAGTATCCTTAATAAATCTTTTTTTTTTTAATCATATCACCCCGAGCAAGGCGGTAATGCCACTGATGTGCAGCGGGCTACATAGGAGTGAAAAAATTGGAAAAGAGAAAACCGGAAACCACATCCTAAACAGGGAACAAGGGATGAGCCTCTTTACCTGTTCAATAGACGTGGGTGGAGTGTGAACCTGGCGATAGTTTAGTCTATCTACATCAATTGAAAAAAGTGAGAATATTGGAAAAGAGAAAACCGGAAACCGCATCCTAAACAGGAAAGAAGGGATGAGCCTTTTCACCTGTTCAATAGACGTGGGTGGAGTGTGAACCGGGCGATAGTTTAGTCTATCTACTCCAATTGAAAAAAAAATGAGAAGATTGGAAAAGAGAAAACCGGAAACCGCATCCTAAACAGGAAACAAGGCATGAGCCTTTTCACCTGTTCAATAGACGTGGGTGGAGTGTGAAACGGCGATAGTTTAGTCTATCTAATCCAATTGAAAAAAAAGTGAGAAGATTGGAAAAGAGAAAACCGAATCCGCATCCTAAACAGGAAACAAGGGATGAGCCTTTTCACCTGTTCAATAGACGTGGGTGGAGTGTGAACCGGGCGATAGTTAATCTATCTACTCCAATTGAAAAAAGTGAGACGATTGGAAAAGAGAAAACCGGAAACAGCATCCTAAACAGGAAAGAAGGGATGAGCCTTTTCACCTGTTCAATAGATGTGGGTGGAGTGTGAACCGGGCGATAGTTTAGTCTATCTACTCCAATTGAAAAAAAAAGTGAGAACATTGGAAAAGAGAAAACCGGAATCCGCATCCTTAACAGGAAACAAGGGATGAGCCTCCTCACCTGTTCAATAGAAATTAATTTTTTCTAATTACATGATGTCAGTTTATTGATTTTTTTATTTTACTATGTGGGGTTCCAGAATTAAAAAGGCGTTTTTAATGCGGGCTATCCGGTCCACAAAAATACAACACACATTTCGAGAAAAGACGAACGCAATAAGAAATGTATAAAAATATGAAAATTTTGTATATGACAGTATATATACAATAAAAATTTGGACAATTTCTGTGTATCTTCTATTTGATAGAAGAGTGCCTTTTATATTTGCGTGAATGTGGGTTGAATATAAAAGTGTCTGTTGTATTTGAACGAATGTTGGTTGAGTATGAAAATGTTGGTTTTGAGTTCGTAATTGCACCGAGGAGTAGCACAATGTTTCTTTCCTTTTTATGTATCAGCCATTAAATAGGTGGAAAAGGAAAGTGCTTCAAATTGTGTTGAAAAGGAGTGTGGATAGGAATTCCCGAGGGGAGGGAGAGAGAGAGAGAGAGAGAGAGAGAGAGAGAGAGAGAGAGAGAGAGAGAGAGAGTCAAACGGAGATAGTAGTGATTGGTAGTGTATGTGTAAAACGATGAATCAGTCTACTTAACTTAGTAAGTCAGTGTTACTTCTCCTTTCTGGCTGTTGAGAGCTGTGAAAGGTTTTATGGCCGTTGCGGGTGATTTCTCTCTTCTTTCTTTTCGTAACGGTCGAGTGGGCGAAGGATTAGTTTGTCGGCATTGGTCTCTTTATTGTCGGCGCCTATTGTACTGTGTGTATCTGACACTGCGCCTCTCGGGATTGACTGGCGTGGCTGACAGATCGATTGCTTGCTTGAGTGACGGATCGACCGAACTGCTGTCTCTCACTGATCCTCTTGACTGACTCTGGTGACTAACTGGTTAGGGGACCTCCTTAGATATTGAATTCTGGTCACGTGGGAGGATCCCAGAACAATTTTTCTTTAGCTGTGAAAAAAAAAAACCCGTTTCGCTGACGTATTTTGAATTTTTCGATTTGTCAACCAATCAGGATCCAGTGTATCACTTTTCCCACTGACTTGTGAGAAAGAAAAGCTTTTAGCCGTTTGGATCTTCTTTTGCGGGTGTACAAATTTACTTTGGGTTTTTCCCAAATGTTGTAGTCGTTTAAATTTGTTTTTGCGGGTGTGTAATTTATTTTGTGTTTTTGATGGATGATATAGGATTTGTATCCTATAACTATTAGTAGTAGATTATCGGCAAATTTTGCAATTAAAATTTAATTTCCCGAAATTTCATGAAATTAAGTAAGTAGGGGGTAACATATGTATAAAAAATATTTTTATCAAGATTTTCTAAAAGAAAAAAAAAGTTCATTCATTTGTGAAAGTTTCATTAAAATCCGACAATTTGATTTTTGCAAAAAGTTTCGAATCAATGTAATTTTCGCCGTAAAAACGGCACTAAAGCACTAATCGTAATGCAAAATTACGACTAGTCGACCGCTAATGCAAAAAAAAAAGCCAACAATTTTTAAACATAATTTTGAACGTGCTAGAAAGGATAAAAAAAGAAATAAAACAAATTAATAAGAATATACTTTGGTTTTTCTTTTTAATACTATAATATCATAAACATTTTGATGATAAAAATTTGTTTTTATTAAGTTTGGAGCCTTTTTTTCATCATGCTACGCTGGTTTTCAGTGTTTTTAGGGAATTAGTGGAGAACCTACATTTCATGATATTTCATACTGTTACAACAAATTAAGCCCAGGAAGTCATTCCCGAGTCACACTCCTGTAATATTAGGACCTGTCTGTAGTAGGTAATTAAAACGAGACACGTGTGATCGTAACTACATGCTTGTATTAACTGTATACACGTTTAAAAATGCCGTTGTCTGTTATGAAAAAGAGGCTGAAGAATGGCCAACGTAAAGTCACTTTTCGGTGGCGGTGGTTGAAGCCTCGTTTCTTTTTCGTTCTTTAGAGGTTCCAATAAAGAGAAATAACTTCTTATAACTAACTATACATCTCCACCCTTAAGTTTTTATTTTATTTTTGTGTTTGTTTCATTAACTATTCTAATCTAGGGGCCAAACACCTCCGAAGTCCCCATAATTTAAATATCAGAAGGTTGGTTGTTGAAATGTGAAAGGATAAAATATTTCGTGTGTACATTAAAGTAAATATTTATTACAGAATGACAAAAGTGTAAGAAGAAAAATATAAGTGAAATTTTGTTAACTGAACACTATTACATGTTTGTGAGAAGAAAAATATGAATTGAGAAATGCATGCTGCTTTGTAATTAAAATTGTTCTAAGAGAAATGTAGGCATTTAAAATGTCCACAGAAGTTTAGAGTTCATGGTTTTGTAGTAGCAGAATGTAAAGTTTTCTTATGTTCTTTCCTCTTTTTGGTAGGTCGGCGACAGAGTGAGAGAGAAGGTAAAGCAAGTAGAGAAATTGTACTTAGCGCAGACAGAGTGTCAATGTTGTTTTTTACTTTGGCGGCGTGGAGTGAAATGAAGAAAGAAAATTGGACGAAGAGGTAGAATGGGTCTGGGTCGGCTTCTTGAAATTTCACTTGTTACATTGCCACAGGGTCCGTCAGCTAACCGCTCACATGTTGGACTGTCTTGACCGGTTCACGGACGTGGTTAAGTAGTGGAATTCAGTCATGCGACCGGCTCTCAGAGGCATTTTCTTCTTTAGCTGTGAAAAAACGTTTGAGTGATGTGGTAATATGAATTTTTTATTTACTATCCAATCAGGATTCAGAATTTTGCCTTTCACACTGACTTTTTTTTAATCATATCACCCCATGCAAGGCGATAACGCCACTGATGTGCAGAGGGCTACATAGGAGTGAAAAGATTGGAAAAGAGAAAACCGGAAACCGCATCCTAAACAGGAAACAAGGGATGAGCCTCTTCACCTGTTCAATAGACGTGGGTGGAGTGTGAACCGGGCGATAGTTTAGTCTATCTACTCCAATTGAAAAAAAAAAGTGAGACGGTTGGAAAAAGAGAAAACCGAAAACCTTGTGAAATTTTTCTTAGTTGGGGTTTTCCAAAATGATTTTAGTCGTTTGAATACGATTTTGCGGGTGTGCAATTTTAAATTGGGTTTTTCCAAGATGCTTTTAGTCGTCTTGATCAGATTTTGTGGGTGTGCAATTTTATTTTGTATGTTTTAGTTAGTTGATGGATGATATAGGATTTGTATCCTATACTAATCTGATCTAAGTAACAGAGTTCAATTTTCTGTTTATATGTTCATTTTCTGTGGTGGTTGTACTTTCCGAGCAGATCATCGCAGTTGTCCTGCCGGGTCTCGTTGAATCTCTGAAGTCTGCTTTTTGTGCACTTCGGTGTGGCATAATGGTTAGCAAACTTGTCTCGCTAGAACCAGTTACAACTGTGTAGTGAATTCGATCCTCACTGGGTGTCCCATACTTTCGGCCTTGTGCCACATCTAAGCGGCGCTTAGAAAATCACCTGAAGTTTTCTTTTCAGTGGGAAAGCTGATTCTTGTTCTGCTTCACTACCAGAAAAGAAGGCACTGCTTCTCTCCAACCATCTTTTGTGGTAGTGGGGTCCATGATGTTTCTTCGGCTATGTTATGCTTCATTATTTTCTAGCAAGTCCCTACGATTCCGCCCGCCGTAGTAGTGCACCAGAACGTGTCAGTACCGTAAATGTGTGTGGTGCTACCTCAGCTTTTACAGTGCCAGTCTCGCCCCACCTCTTTTTTTTTTTTAACAGGATCTCGTATTCGAACTGAATTTCCTGGTTTTAACAGTTCCAATTCTCCCGTATCCCGTCTGTCATAGTAGTGTTTTTGTTTCGCCCTGTTAATTTCTTTCATTGAGGCTTACACTTATCTTGCTATGTTTGGCTAGTGCTGGGATATTGTATCTTAATTTTCTTCCCATTAGCATTTCTGAAAGCGATATTCCATGTTCACCCGATGTAGTGTCTTCTTCTTCATGTGCCGTGTCTTTTCAGGATGTAGGCGCTCATGGAATTCCACTTGGCTCTGTCATTTGTTGCACTCAGTATTTTTCTCTTGGTATTTCTTCTAAGCCCCGCTCCGCCAACCATTTGGTCAGACCTAACAAGTACGTCTCGCGCAGCTTTCTCCTGTCGCTCCTTCCCTTTATCCGACCTGTGAGTATTAAGTTCTCCAGGCCCTCCTTCCTCATTACGTATCTCAGGAACCTCATTTGTGTCTTCCTGATATTTAATATTAGTTTTTTTCTCGTTTGCAACCTTTCCAACACCTCATCATTGCACACGTGCTCCATCCATAGTATCCTCAGCATCCTTCTGTAAAGCCACATTGCTGCTGCCTCAAGCCTCTCCTTCATCTTTGATGAGATCGTCCAGCATTTACTTCCATACAGAAGGACAGATATCACATAGCAATCCAGCACTTTTTTCTTTGTTTTTAATGAGATTTTCCTGTCTTTCAGTACTCGGGCTAACTTCTGAAATGCGTCTTTGGCCATGCCAATGAATCTCTGGATCTCCATGTCGCACCTTCTACCCTCTGTCAAAACACTTTCCAGGTATTTGAATTTTTTTAATTTGTTTTATTTTAGTTTTTCCGACTTGCAGTTGGCATACTGGGCTTCTCTTTTTTGCTGATGACCAGACATTTAGTTTTCTTGAGGTTTATGCTCAGTCCTTTCGTTTCACTTTCTTTTGCTACCTTCTGTAGAAGATTCTGCATTTTCCTTTCCGTGTCTGCTATCAGCACCGTGGCATCCGCCTATCTAATATTGTTGAGAGTGTGGCCGCCAATGTTAAATACTGGCAAGGCTTTCATTTCTATCATAAGTGCTTGGCTGTAAAGGTTGAAAAGATCCGATGAGAAAACTCATCCTTGTCTTACGCCCCTTTCTATTTTTGCATACCTGCTGAGTTCCCTTTCTACCTGTACACAAGCGGTTTGCTGCCAATATAGATTCTTGATTATCCTAACGTCTTTTCCGAAAATGTCGAGGTTGTCAAGCATCTCTATCAAGTCCTTGTGTCGTACTTTGTCGAACGCCTTTGCGTAATCTATAAAGCACAGATAAAGGTCCTTCTGCATTTGTATTACTCGTTCAGATAGCATTCTGAGCATGAATACCGCATTCCTCGTTCCGGTATCTTTAACGAAGCCACATTGTTTTTGACCTATCTCTAGGCCCCATACTCCTACGCGCTCTGTTCATCAGAATCCGGATGATGAGTTTCGTTATGTGGCTCATTAAACTGATTGTTCAACGGAGCTCACATTTATTTGCACCAGGCTTCTTAGGTAGTGTTATGAAGATTGATATGCTTAGGTTCTCTGGTATATTGCCGCTGTTGTAAATTTTGTTTATTATTTTTGTTTTTCTGTCTTCCCCAAAGCCTTCTAAGGACATCAGCATCTCTATTACAATCCCGTCTGGTCCCACTGCTTTGTTTATTTTCAATTTGGCCATTGCTGATTCCACTTCGGTTTTTAATATTTCTGGTCTATCCGTACCTTTGAGCATTGTTGGTTGCTTTCTCTTGTCGTGGAAGAGATCTCCGATATACTCGTCCTATCTCTGAAGTATTTTTTGTAGTAGTAGTGTGCCATACTTTGCTTTTATACATCCTGTTGCTGAGCATGTTCTTTGCCCTGTTAGTTTCTTTATTTGTTATGCATGTCTCCATTATTTGTTATGCATGTCTCCATTATTTGTCTCTCTACTTCGACACATTTGTTGTTGAGCCATCTTTCTTTAGCCTGTCGACATTTGCTCTGTATTTCCTTGTGTAGTCTCTTGTATTCTGTTCTTGGCGTCGTTTTCTGTCTCTTTTGAATCAGGTCAAGAATCTCTTCGGTGATCCACTCGTTATTTCTTCCGGCGTGTTTATTCCTTATGAATGATGTCATTCGCCGATGTCACTAGAGCCGCTCTTAGTGCGTCCCATTTTGAAAATGAAATTTGAAAATCTCATATTCATAAAAGTATAAGATTTTAGGTTGAACCACAGGAGAGAGAGCGTTGACGCGGGACTGGAAATAGATATCTACTTGTTATGAAGTAACTTTTACAAAAAAGTTGAAAAATTTGATATAAAAGAAAAAGGATGTTGTTTTAACCAATTGACAAAATCCATTTAAACCCACGGAATATAAGAACATTTTTTCATTGTTTCCTTCCAGCAGCACACGTGTTGAAATGAAAAAAAAAACAACAAAAAAACAAAAACAAAAACACACAACAACAAAAAAGAAAAAACTCAACAAAAATAAAACAAAACAAAACAAAACAAAACAAAAAAAAACAATTTCATTTTAAAACTACGAATTCCAAAGTTTTTATCCTACGTGTATTAAAAATAAAGAACGGGATGCAAAATTGTTGCTCTAATTGTTGAAAGACAATGATTAATTATCAAATTTTACAAAAAAAAAAAAAAATTACGACTAACAAGCATACACGAACTTCTTCCTCAACTATATTCTTTTACAACACCTACAAGGAACAAAAGTTCACCCCTGCTGCTACTCGTCCTCGTCTACAAATATGAGCACATCCTTTACTCATTAGCAGTCTACGTTCCAACGAGCTTGATATTAAAAGAAGATAAATAAATAAAGGCCTAGAAAAAATCGAGCGGAGAAATTAGAAAGAAAATGGATAGCTTCAGAAAATTAAAAGAGGCCCAGGCTTCTCTTAGATGCTAGGGACAATTTAAAAATCGACGTTGTTCTTAATGTGAAAATGTTGGAACAAAAAAATGAACCTTTGCAGAAGAAGAGGCCATTATTAAGGAGATGCTTAAACGAAAAAGATAAAGGAACTTCTACCAAGGCAGAAATAAGGCTATAGTTGATTTTTTAAGAGCCGCTTAGATGCGGCACAAAAAGTATAGGGTACCCAGTTCCGATCGAACTCACGACTCAAGTTGTTAAGATTACTAGCGAGACAATCTTCCTAACCATTACACCACACCTACATAATGGTTGAATATCGAAAAGAGTTTAAATTTCGAATGTCTATCAGTAACAAACTTGTTGATATGGAAGAGTCCGTTCTCAAATTAAATAATATTGAGAACTGTCCAGACAGTCCATTACCTGTTTTTTTCTATCCCCAAATTACAGTGTGCTACATTTAGTGGGATTAATACTTCTAAATTTAAATTAAAAAATTTTATAATACAATTCAATAATTGCACTAACACTGTGAACTCTGGAAAGTCTAAACTAGCTCTTTTAAAATGCTATCTTATTTGCTATGCGTTGCAAGTGATCTCTCATCTACCTTTGAGGACAACAACTACGAAGTAGCGGCCAGTCTACAATCCAAAGGATTTTTAGATGTCCTGTTTATTATTAACGAAATATTTAAACAGGTCTTAACCACGTCTCCCAAGTACGACCTCGACTTTGTAGCAGTAAAACAGTACCTTGCTGAAGTGAGAGCTGATTTATCAGAGTTGAAAATTTCGTACAAGCTGGATTTCTTTGAGGAGAATTCGCTTGGAAACATGCTCGTGAGCTACATAATTTTTGACAAGTTGTTCTACAATTTGAAACGAGAAATTAGTCACAGGGTGGGCACAGGATACCATTCATTGGAGAAAATATATGAAAACTTCAATGAATCGATTCGTTCGTTGTGTAGTAAGAAAAGGCCTTTCCGTGTTTCTGAAAATTATTCGAAGGAAAGTGTTAAAACACATGAAAAATAAAACGAATTTGCCTTCCAGAATTTCACCACAACCTCTGGCGGATTATACTGTAAATTTTGTTCGACGTAAGGCCATTCTTTGAACACGTGTCCAAAGTTTAATTCATACGAAGGTAGAGTTGAGAGATGCAAGGAGCTAAAATTATGTACTGCATGTTCCAGCAGCAAACATAAAGGCAAGAACTGCCCTGGACTTAGAAATAAGCTAGCCTTTTCCCGTAAAATGTGTTCCTTAAAGACATATTACTTCGATGTGCGATAATATCAAGCAAAGAGCTTCTCTCTTCACGCACGTGTATGCCAATACGGAGAAAGGGAACGACCTAAAGTTACCTATCGTAACACTAAAACTACATTGTGGCAATAAAAGAATGTCTGTAAATTGTCTTTTGGGCACTGGCAGCAAGCGGCCATATATCTCCAAGAAAATATTAAGAAAATTAAAGCCTAAAAAAGGATTGAAACCTATGCATTTCCAGGTGAAAACCTACTAGGTGTTTCCACAAAAAGAATAGAGCACATTATATTAAAATAGATGTAGGTAAAGGAGGACTACTCCCTATACCCGTGTTGTTGGATGATGAGTTCAAAATTCAATCTGAGTTCAGCAATCTCAGCGAAATAAAAATAATTTCATAAAGTTGAATTTTAGAGTAATCAAGTGAGGATAGAAAGCATCTTAGGAGTAGATATATTTCAATTTATGAATGATGCCAATATAATTAGATGCATGAATGGCCTGACTTGTCAAATGCCGAATGGAATTGCTCTATTTGGGAATGTTCTGCACTTCTTATATGGTCATCAAATTACTCCTGCAGAACTAGAGACCTCAAAAGTGATCGAGAACCACTACACAGTGATCTCCGAGCATGTCTTCTGCCCCTAACGACACTTAGATAGTAAGAAATCTAACACTAGGAAATCAGCAAATAAATTAACCAATACAAGATCTAAACAGAAAAAAGAAATCCACATCAGACCCGGAATATCATTATTATTAACGGTAGAATGGTCAGAATAATGCCAGAAACATCAGGGTAGTCTTCCTGTAAATGTTTTCCTTAAAAAAATTAATTAAAATGTATAACTAAAAAAAAGCAATAATCCATAAAAAACCCTTTTTTATGGATTATTGTTCAATTCCCTTTAAAATGGTAACATGGAATAATTTTGTTATTGCATATTTTTTCTCTCGTTGGGAGAATATAAAAATTGTACCTAAGGTAGGTAAGTTTTCTCCCCATGTCAATTCCACTCTCTAGAGGACACATTCATTAGGGTTTCTCGAAGGGTTAAGACGTGAATTTCGTCGCTGTTGCAAATACTCGCTGTTACGCCGTGAAGAGCCGTACTACTAACTCAACTACACAATGACTTCAGTTAAGTGAACTCATAATTGTTTATCTTGTATAATATATTATAGCCGCAAACAATAATTTGCAACGAATAATATTGTTTAAATTGTATTTTGCATGACTGTATTATAATATTCTTTAAAACTTCCAAGTTGTTTACTCACTTCATCAGTTGTCTCATTAACCATAATGTGCTGCCTAAATCCCCATCGATCCGGGTTAGCCAAGTCTCTCAATTTTGCCTTGGTTCTTTCATCCCATACACCCATATTATTCGGTCGCGTAAAATGCTGTCCTTTAGTTGTTCAAAGCCGCATTTTTCAGCTTGTGGGGTGATGTCCGTTAAAAAAAGACAGGAATGTTTCTCCCTCTTTCTGGTTCTGGTTGTTGAAGATGTAGGGTCTACTGAGTTAAAAATGAGTACCCTGGGTAAAATGGGTAGGGTCTAACGGGGTAAAATGAATAAAATAATGCCTATTTTGAAATTCAAATCCTCATATTATTCTCACTAGAAAACTTAATGAAAAAAAAAGCCACTATGATTGCACCATAAATATTCTCTTTGTATACTGGTTTTACCCTGGATACTCATTTTATACTAGTAGACCCTCTTGTTTGTGAGTTAAGTCTTATTTACTCTCAACAGACTTGAGAACTTTCGAATCAAAGTCTTGTAGTTACCCTTTTCCGCGTCTGTAAATGAAATGCATTGTATACCTCAATTGCTTTTTCACCGCCTATACGTAGGAAGAGTGCGCATTTAATGTTATCGCACTTCGAAGTTTATTTTGATGCTCCGAGGTATAAATCAAATTTATGGAACCAGATTTTGAAACTTTTTTCGACGTTACCTGTCCAGGACATTTGTGTTGGCGATTGCAAAAGGTTCATGCTGATTCTCCACTTCTGACACCATGTAATATTGGGACATAGCAGCAATCAGTATTTACAGAGATACGTGTGACCTTAACTACATGCTTGTATTAACAGTATACACATTTAAAAATGCCGCTATCTGTTATGAAAAAAAAAAAAAAAAAGGTTTAAGCCCCGTTTCTATTTCGTTCGTTAAGAGTTAAAATAAGGGGATATAACTTCTTATAACTTTCGCAACTCTTATTTACAGCACACACAACTCCATTACAATTATTGTCAGAACTTTAGGCTTCTAAATAGTTATGTGAATAATGCAAACTATAAGAGCATTTTATCACATGGAACGATAAAAAAAACAGTTTTCTGACAAAAATGTACTTTGATTTTAAAATGTTTCTCAGTGAATCTTTTATAATCATAAAGCATCCGACATTACAAATATATTTTCTATAGGTGTTGTAGCACTAATTGTAGTTTAGAGATGTCGCATGTTGCCGCTTAATTTTCCAATTTGTCTTCTTTTTAGTGATTTAATTATACATTTAGCAAAATATAAAACAATTGCCAATAAAATTGCGCAGAAAAGAAAATCTTATTTTTCAAATAACAAAAAGTATTTTAACACATTCATTTCAAAGAGTAGTATTGTTGTTTAGTTATCACAGTACAGAAACTGTATTGTTTTCCTTCCATTTGTTTGTCCCTTTTGAAGTTTAGGCATCTTTTAGATTGGTAATCGTTTTTTACCACTTTCTGTTAGCTCTTAGTTGTCACCTCACAATAAAAGCATTGTAAGGATACAAAAGATGCTTATCTCTCTTTGGTCGAAATAAAGTCACGTGGTCATCTGACAACCGCTCGTGACGTCACTCCTGATAGTGACCCAAGTGCTAGTCACACACTCTTTCAGCTAGCAGCAACCGAAGAACAAGGTTGTTTCCTTCTGTCTAGGCCAAAGGCCTAGGCAGAATCTACCTACCGCCATGTTCCACTGGAACATAAAACTCCTGTCGTCCCGTTTGGGACATAGACGAAGCCTGCCGTATCCCTTTGGAATATAGGTGAATTCGATCCTTCCAAATATGGAGTCATAACAATGGCCGAACAGAAATATCTTCAATTTATATGTCAGACTTTTTTCTTTCGTTGCCCCTGATATTTTGCTTTGCGTTAGATATAATAGATATGTATTTCTCCACCCGTGGACACTTGTTTATATATATGTATTATCGTGTGTGTCATAATATATAAAAGTCTCTTTGAGAGCAAGCGTTCGTTCATTTATTTCATTTCTCCGTTCCGCCTTACCGTTACAGGTTGACATGATTTTATATTATTTACCAACCCACGTGGGAACGGAATAAGATATATTCCTTCGCTAAAGAAAATTGAGACATATCGCTTCAGCTTGATACCAAGTATGTGGTTCGTAATTTTATTGCCTTTGTAATCTCTTCATCACCGGTTTGTAACTTTTAATATCGTTTCTCCTTACTTTGGTCTATTTTATAATCATGTTACTGTTTGAACATTTCTTTAAAATAGCCGTATTTTATACGTTTTTATTTCTGTGTATTATACTTTTTCAACACGTGTCTTCTGTCTACATACACTGCTGCAAAATGTAACCGTCTTGTTCTTGTAAATTCCGCTATTAAACTCACTGCAACAATGAAATGCATTCCTACAGTAAAATGGATGCATAATAATGTAAACGAAGTATTCGCTACATTTGTTTTTTTCATTTAGACAAATGGTTTTAGTTTTATGTTCAAGCCTCCGGTTACTTCTGTTATATACCGAGTTACCCTTGCTTGTTCGTATTTTTAGACTAACTAGTATTATCTATATGTATTTTTTTCTAGATTTCCCTTTTGGTTTTAAATAAATATTCTAATGAACGGGTTTTCGTAAGCCTTAAGGCAGATATGTCCAAAGTCAACCCATGGGGCCAGTTAAGGCCTGCGGTTAAATTTCATAAGGCTCTCATCGTCTGTCATTGAATGTATCACCTACGACCCGCCAGTATTTTCAATTAGAGTATGTAACGCACGCATCTAAGAAATGCAATTAAGTGTTTTACGAAAAGATAGTAGCAGCACTGTGTGACTGCCCTCTGGCGGTGTGACCCTGACCTTGGCCTTTTCTAACCAATTTCTAAAATCACTGCCTTTGAACCAGACCTGGTCTACATACTGCAGCTCAGATATCAGTATCACCTTTCACATCAGTGCAGGCAAGTTATTTGTTTTGTTCATCTGAGATTAATAAATTCTAAAATCTTAGTGAATTAAATTTGTCTTGCGTTGGTCATAATCAGTTATAGATATATTTGGACGCTTAGACTTGGGTCACTTTGTTTTCTACTTCTTAATAAGATGAACGTTGCTGTTATATTCCTATTCATATGTTTTTAACTTAAAAGTTAATTTAAATACCAATAATAATATTATGGCTTTCCGCACTAAACATGAAGCATTAAGAATTTTAGTTACTAAATAGTATAGTAGCTGTATGAAAATCAGAGAGTACTGTTTTGGAGAACTACATAGTAAGAATGTTATCATATTTTAAGTGGCCTTTTGGTCATGCATTAGGTGAATATTAGTAAAAGAAAAACTCTTTCAGTACACTTTTACTGTGTTTTCAACTGTCCTATCTTTGATTGTTTGAATTATCTACTGGTGCGTATCACATTCACAAATATAGAAATTCTCTGAAATAAAGAAAAAAGAACTTCCACTATTGTTCGAAAATTATCGTATATATTTATATATAAATTCAGATAAAATTTAGACGGGAAATCGCCATTTTTTAACATGTCAGTTTAAGACATGCATTGTCAAACCTGTTTAATCAAAGAATGAGGAAAATTTTTAATGCCGGAGGCCTGGTCTAGTAAAAGAAGGGGTGGGAGAATAGTGGCTATTATAGGGTTAAGTTAGCGAAATCTTAGTAGTAATTTCTTCTATCGTAGTGGGAGGTATGTGGCTTGACCATTGGGTTAGTAGTGGTAGGTAGAAGGGAAAAGGTAACTGCTTAGCCAAATTAAAAAAAACTATATTGTAACTAATGGAAGAATAAGCTAATTATTGCAATTTAAGTTTATTTGTGTGACGACACATATTAATGATTTCTCTACGTTTATTCAGAAGTACATTCTGATATTGAAATTTCAAAATTTTAATTTTTTCTGTTAAACATAGATTACATCTATCTCTTAAGCTATTAGAGATCCTTGCTTTGCCTATGAGCTTCCACTTTATCTGTGGATTTAGGTTATTTTCTTTTAATTCCCAGTATTTTCGAGAAAGGGCTGTTTGATATCTTAAATTTGGGTTAGTGAAGGAGTGCTGTGTATATGAAGCCGTTACTTCCAAATTCCAGCTGAAATTCCTATATAAACATTATATTTTTCCTTATTATTCTTAGGGTGGATGGTGGCCTGATAGATCACATTTGCAGATGTACATTTACCCTCAACCGGACAGTTATCTCTAGATCTACAATTACAGTGGGGTATAATCCTATTTTCTGTATTGGATTCACTACACTTCTTCAAGATTTGATTATTGTGAGAGCCAATAATGTCATATATATTAGTAGTACACGAATAACTAATCTTGATCGTTTTCCTATTGAATATTTTATTCAGAGGGTTATCTTTATGAAAATGTTTACTTATAAATTTAAGAAAGATCTTATCAATGTTAATAGTTGATAGTCTATAGAACAGGGTATTGAACTATATAATTTTCCTTTTCTTATGTTTACCTTTAATCTTTTGCAATTCAGAATTACAAGTAGGTGTTAAATAAGTTAATTTATCTTTATATCTACTACTCTGGAGGGCCTTATTATATATTTTTTTGTTATTCCTAAAGATTCCAAGGTTAGAAGATAATCGGCTCCTCTCTATCTCATATATATATATATATATATATATATATATATATATATATATATATATATATACGCTCCTGATCGAAATTTTAAGACCACTTAAAATTTTTAAAAAGAAATATTTTTTTTACGGATAGATTTTAAACACCCGCCACTTAAGGTTACCAATACTACAATCTAAAAGGTTATGGAAACAAAAAGCTATATTCCAAACATTTTATTTAGAAATTTACATTTTTATAAAATGAGGCGATTTACACATGATCAAAATTATAAGACCAGAGACAAAAATTCTACGAAATTGTACAAAAAGTGTATGAAAAGTGTATGAAAACATTCAACAACCAAATTTGATAATGAGTTCTACCTCCACTACTTTTGATGACTTCAAAAAATATATAGAATATATATATTACTTACATTTTATTTATGTACATTTGTTAATCATTTCAACCCAGGCAAGACAATAATTCTACTAGGACACGGGTGGTTACAGGGAGTGAACACGAATAAAAGACCTCAATGATGAGAAAGGACAATAAAGAAGCAAAATTAATGAGGAAAGAAAATGGTAATTAATGTTGTATTTAAGATTTGTATTAAGATTTCTGAAGATTTTAGTGGCAGGGAAGCAAGATATTGAAAGGGAGTTCCACAGGTGAGAATTGCGAGAAAAGAAAATATTAGAATCGAAATGATGTTGCATTTAGCTAGTTCAGCAGTAAAATTAGTTGCCAATATAGTAGCACGCTAACTGCATGCAGTTGGGGCTCTAAGGAGAAAAGCTCATCAGAACAATTGTCATGAAAATGTTTGTACAAAAGACAGAGGGAAGCCACATCCCATCGGTGAGAGAGTGGCTGAATTGGAGATGTTAAGTCAGTAATGATTACATTATAGATCCTTCTTTGAATGTTGTCAAGAATCTCGAGGTATATAGGAGAACCAGGCCAGTATAGCAGCAGTATTCCATGCAAAAACGAATGGTAGATTTATAAATATGCAAGATGGGTTCTGACGAGAAGAATTGTCTTGCGTGACACAGTGAAACAACTTTCTTAGCAACAGACCTAGTAATTGATTCAGTACAAAACTACTTCACGTTGGCGGAAAACGTGACTTTTTGACAGTTTTCTTTGATTACTGAACACAATAAATAACCACACAATTTCATATAAACAGTCAGTTTTATTATAGTGTTACATAATGGACTTTCGAAATATATGGTGACTGAAATGGCGAAAATGATGAATTATCCATAAAGACGGCTTGGCTGAAAAAAAAAAAAAGCATTAATAATTATAATTAGAACTTGACAAAAAGGTTTACGCATGAAATACGTAGAAATGAAAAATCGTATATTATGTAATTATCTAATATGTATTTTAAGGTAAAGACTTTTCGCTTTTAGAGATTGTTTCCTATCATTTCAAGTTTATCATATTTCAATCATAAACATACAAAAAGGATATGCATTACATTCTCTGATGTTGATGTATTTTGTCTGATAACATCATAAAGTAAATCCAGTAAATAGGTAATATTGAAGTATGAATGAAAGCCTTCGTTCTTAATTATTTCAGAATTTATTTGATTTTTTCAAAATGAACAGTTTAGATAAAGAATTGCCATGTCAAGTATTATATTTGAGAAAACAAAAAAATTGGTTTTAAAAATGCATTTTTCCATAACACTGTGGAAATTCGTGCATTATTAACAAACTGATATATTAAATTATTTTGACATAAATGGTTATACAGTATTATTAAACAGAGTATTATAATTTTAATAAAATATTAAAAATATAATCATTTACCTTATAGTAGCAACGGTGTTTGGTACATATAACTTGTTTACCAAGACACATGCAGACATTGCATCTATTTTCACTTCGGAAGAATTGTCCTATTTTGTAGAAGTGTTCATTGTAAAGGCATCCAGATCCAGTTGGACAAGACTTTTTGGTACAAGACACTTTTCCATTTTTGCATACACATGTATTACAGGAATCTTTAAATGATTCAGAATCTTTATATACATTTCCTTTGTATGTACACTGATTAGTGTTACAATTATTCTCGGTACATTTCATCACACCAGTGTCCTGACATATACAAAGATTGCAGTCATCAGTCATTGTGTGTCCAGGTAAGAAAGTTTGTCCTTTGTAAAAGCATCTATGATGAGATATGCAAGATTGTGAAGAACAGTCCACACTGCCGGTACTATAGCAGACACAATTGTTACAATCATCTTTAAAAGTTTCCCCGGCATCATAAGTCCTGCCTTTGTAAATACATCGTTTTGTACAAACATTATTGGAACACTGCACATTCCCACTAGGAGTACATTGGCATTCATTACAGAGGTCATCAAATTTTTGTCCGATTAAATATGTTTTAGACTTATACACACATTGAGTTGCACACAAATCATTATTACACTGAACATTGTCAGGACTAATACAGGTACATTTCTTGCATCCATCATTTAAAGTTTCTCCAACTTTCAAGGTTTGTCCATTATAAGAGCAAGTTCCAACACATTGGCTACTGTCGCATTGAACTCGTCCCCCATTTTCACATCTGCATTGTTTGCAACCATCTTTGAAGCTCTGTCCCGCCTGGATGGTCTGTCCATTGAAAAAGCAAGTTCCAACACATTGGCTACTGTCGCATTGAACACCTCCCCCATTTTCACATCTGCATTGTTTGCAACCATCTTTGAAGCTCTGTCCCGCCTGGATGGTCTGTCCATTGAAAAAGCAAGTTCCAACACATTGGCTACTGTCGCATTGAACACCTCCCCCATTTTCACATCTGCATTGTTTGCAACCATCTTTGAAGCTCTGTCCCGCCTGGATGGTCTGTCCATTGAAAAAGCAAGTTCCAACACATTGGCTACTGTCGCATTGAACTCCTCCCCCATTTTCACACCTGCATTGTTTGCAACCATCTTTGAAGCTCTGTCCCGCCTGGATGGTCTGTCCATTGAAAATGCAAGTTCCAACACATTGGCTACTGTCGCATTGAACTCCTCCCCCATTTTCACATTTGCATTGTTTGCAACCATCTTTGAAGCTCTGTCCCACCTGGATGGTCTGTCCATTGAAAATGCAAGTTCCAACACATTGGCTACTGTCGCATTGAACTCGTCCCCCATTTTCACATTTGCATTGTTTGCAACCATCTTTGAAGCTCTGTCCCGCCTGGATGGTCTGTCCATTGAAAATGCAAGTTCCAACACATTGGCTACTGTCGCATTGAACTCGTCCCCCATTTTCACATCTGCATTGTTTGCAACCATCTTTGAAGCTCTGTCCCGCCTGGATGGTCTGTCCATTGAAAATGCAAGTTCCAACACATTGGCTACTGTCGCATTGAACTCGTCCCCCATTTTCACATCTACATTGCTTGCAACCTTTTTTGAAACTCTGTCCCACCTGGAAGGTTTGTCCATTATCAGAGCAAGTTCCAACACATTGGCTACTGTCGCATTGAACTCGTCCCCCATTTTCACATCTGCATTGTTTGCAACCATCTTTGAAGCTCTGTCCCGCCTGGATGGTCTGTCCATTGAAAATGCAAGTTCCAACACATTGGCTACTGTCGCATTGAACACCTCCCCCATTTTCACATCTGCATTGTTTGCAACCATCTTTGAAGCTCTGTCCCGCCTGGATGGTCTGTCCATTGAAAATGCAAGTTCCAACACATTGGCTACTGTCGCATTGAACATTTCCCCCAATGTAACATCTGCATTTTTTACAACCGTCATTAAAGATATCGTCAATTTTGTATGTTTTACCATTATAGACACATGTACATATATTATTGCTACATTTTGCCACACCATTTGTGTCACATGTGCAAGTGTTGCAATCATCTTTGAATGGTACACCAGTTTTATGAATTACACCACGGTATGTACAAGTGCATACATTGTTGGTGCATGTAACACTACCATCATTTCGACAGTTACATTGATTACAGTCATCCTGGAATGTTTGGCCGGATTTGTATATTATTCCGTTATGATTACAATCTTTTGCACAGACGTTATCGGTACATTGAACAAGCCCATTGGTACCACACGTACAGGTATTACATTCTTTTTGGAAGGTTTGGTTTATGCGATATGTATTGCCATCGTAGTTACATGTACATATATTATTGCTACATTTTGCCACACCATTTGTGTCACATGTGCAAGTGTTGCAATCATCTTTGAATGGTACACCAGTTTTATGAATTACACCACGGTATGTACAAGTGCATACATTGTTGGTGCATGTAACTCTACCATCATTTCCACAGTTACATTGATTACAGTCATCCTGGAATGTTTGGCCGGATTTGTATATTATTCCGTTATGATTACAATCTTTAGCACAGACGTTATCGGTACATTGAACAAGCCCATTGGTACCACACGTACAGGTATTACATTCTTTTTGGAAGGTTTGGTTTATGCGATATGTATTGCCATCGTAGTTACATGTGCATGGATTATTGCTACATTGTGCGACACCATTTGTGTCACATGTGCAAGTGTTGCAATCATCTTTGAATGGTACACCAGTTTTATGAATTACACCACGGTATGTACAAGTGCATACATTGTTGGTGCATGTAACTCTACCATCATTTCCACAGTTACATTGATTACAGTCATCCTGGAATGTTTGGCCGGATTTGTATATTATTCCGTTATGATTACAATCTTTAGCACAGACGTTATCGGTACATTGAACAAGCCCATTGGTACCACACGTACAGGTATTACATTCTTTTTGGAAGGTTTGGTTTATGCGATATGTATTGCCATCGTAGTTACATGTGCATGGATTATTGCTACATTGTGCGACACCATTTGTGTCACATGTGCAAGTGTTGCAATCATCTTTGAATGGTACACCAGTTTTATGAATTACACCACGGTATGTACAAGTGCATACATTGTTGGTGCATGTAACTCTACCATCATTTCCACAGTTACATTGATTACAGTCATCCTGGAATGTTTGGCCGGATTTGTATATTATTCCGTTATGATTACAATCTTTAGCACAGACGTTATCGGTACATTGAACAAGCCCATTGGTACCACACGTACAGGTATTACATTCTTTTTGGAAGGTTTGGTTTATGCGATATGTATTGCCATCGTAGTTACATGTGCATGGATTATTGCTACATTGTGCGACACCATTTGTGTCACATGTGCAAGTGTTGCAATCATCTTTGAATGGTACACCAGTTTTATGAATTACACCACGGTATGTACAAGTGCATACATTGTTGGTGCATGTAACACTACCATCATTTCGACAGTTACATTGATTACAGTCATCCTGGAATGTTTGGCCGGATTTGTATATTATTCCGTTATGATTACAATCTTTAGCACAGACGTTATCGGAACATTGGACAAGCCCATTGGTACCACACGTACAGGTATTACATTCTTTTTGGAAGGTTTGGTTTATGCGATATGTCTTGCCATCGTAGTTACATGTGCATGGATTATTGCTACATTGTGCGACACCATTTGTGTCACATGTGCAAGTGTTGCAATCATCTTTGAATGGTACACCAGTTTTATGAATTACACCACGGTATGTACAAGTGCATACATTGTTGGTGCATGTAACACTACCATCATTTCGACAGTTACATTGATTACAGTCATCCTGGAATGTTTGGCCGGATTTGTATATTATTCCGTTATGATTACAATCTTTAGCACAGACGTTATCGGTACATTGGACAAGCCCATTGGTACCACACGTACAGGTATTACATTCTTTTTGGAAGGTTTGGTTTATGCGATATGTCTTGCCATCGTAGTTACATGTGCATGGATTATTGCTACATTGTGCGACACCATTTGTGTCACATGTGCAATTGTTGCAATCATCTTTGAATGGTACACCAGTTTTATGAATTACACCACGGTATGTACAAGTGCATACATTGTTGGTGCATGTAACACTACCATCATTTCGACAGTTACATTGATTACAGTCATCCTGGAATGTTTGGCCGGATTTGTATATTATTCCGTTATGATTACAATCTTTAGCACAGACGTTATCGGAACATTGGACAAGCCCATTGGTACCACACGTACAGGTATTACATTCTTTTTGGAAGGTTTGGTTTATGCGATATGTCTTGCCATCGTAGTTACATGTGCATGGATTATTGCTACATTGTGCGACACCATTTGTGTCACATGTGCAAGTGTTGCAATCATCTTTGAATGGTACACCAGTTTTATGAATTACACCACGGTATGTACAAGTGCATACATTGTTGGTGCATGTAACACTACCATCATTTCGACAGTTACATTGATTACAGTCATCCTGGAAGGTTTGGCCGGATTTGTATATTATTCCGTTATGATTACAATCTTTTGCACAGACGTTATCGGTACATTGAACAAGCCCATTGGTACCACACGTACAGGTATTACATTCTTTTTGGAAGGTTTGGTTTATGCGATATGTATTGCCATCGAAGTTACATGTGCATGGATTATTAGTGCACTTAAGGATTCCATTTGATTCGCAAGTACAACTATTACAATCTTGTTGGATAATTTGTCCAATAGCTATTTGTTGCCCATTGTGAGAACAATCTGTAATACATTGGCTACTATCGCATTGAACTCTTCCGCCATTTTCACATGTGCACTGCTTGCAACCATCTTTGAAGCTCTGTCCCGCCTGGATGGTCTGTCCATTGAAAATGCAGGTTCCAACACATTGGCTACTGTCGCATTGAACGCTTCCGCCATTTTCACATCTACATTGCTTGCAACCTTTTTTGAAACTCTGTCCCACCTGGAAGGTTTGTCCATTATCAGAGCAAGTTCCAACACATTGGCTACTGTCGCATTGAACTCGTCCCCCATTTTCACATCTGCATTGCTTGCAGCCATCTTTGAAACTCTGTCCCGCCTGGAAGGTCTGTAAATTGAAAAAGCAAGTTCCAACACATTGGCTACTGTCGCATTGAACTCTTCCGCCATTTTCACATTTGCATTGTTTGCAACCTTCTTTGAAACTCTCTCCCACCTGGAAGGTCTGTCTATTGTAGAAGCAATTTCTACCACATTGGCTGCTGTCACATTGAACTGTTCCTCCATTACCACATGTGCATTTCTTGCAACCATCGTCAAAAGTTTCTCCATTTTGGTAAGATCTTCCATTATATAAGCAACCATTAGTGCATTGATTATTATTGCATTGTACAATACCATAGTTTCCGCAAGTACACTTTCTGCATCCATCCTCAAAATCTTGTCCTGCTTTGTATGTATTGCCATTATATATGCATGTTCCTTCACACTGGTTAGTATTACAATTAATTTTAGCATTATTCCCGCATGTACATTGCTTGCATCCATAAACAAATTTTTGTCCGATCCTATAATTCTGACCATTTAAAATACATTCATCAGTTTTGCAATTATTTGTTGTACATTCTACCTTGCCAGTTGATTTACATGTGCATATGTTGCAATCGTCTTGAAATTGTTGACCAATGGAGTATTCTTTAAATTGATATATACATTTTTTCTGGCAAAAGTTATTGTTATTAGTACATTGTACGTTACCAGAGAAATCACATGTACATGCATCGCATTCATCTCGGAACGTTTCACCAGCTGCATACACTTTCTCTTTGTATGTACAGGTTTTTTGAGGGTTTGGCTTACATGTGAAGTTCGTGCAATCTGCCACACCATTTGGTCCACAACGGCAAGTATTACAATCAATTTTAAAAAATTCATCTTTTTTATACTCTTTGCCTTTGTGCGTGCATGTTTTCTTACTATCTGGGCAAGGTATGTCTGTACATTTAACTGTACCATCGCTATTACATATGCATGTATTACAGATGTCAGTAAATGCTTCTCCGGACGTATAAATTTGTCCTTTATAGTTACATTTTTTATTTTTTTCAGGAGGACATAACTTAAATGTACAACCTACATTACCATCAGATCCACAAATACAGGTGTTGCAACCATCGCTACTCAAAAATGTTTCTCCCAGTTCATAGATTTTGTCATCTACTTGGCAGTTTGCTGTAAGGAAATATAGTTAGATAATTTCATATACCTAAATATTTAAAATAAAATATTTAATAATAATAATTAAATAATAAAATGTTATCAATTCAGTAAATAAATTAGGAAACATGTATATTGCTATATAAACATTAAGAATATTCAAAAACTCATTTACTTAATAACATTCTTTATAAGAATGTAATAAACTGAAAATAATTAGAAACAATTTACCTTATTTCATTGACAAATAATTATAACCTTGATAACGTTGTAATTTGGTTAAGTAGATCTAATGAAAGAAAAAATTGAAATCCTTTACTGGAAATCAGCATTTTTATTTATTCTGTTAATGCAAAAATTAATATACTTAGCAAATTTTGTACTTTGATGAATACGCATTTCCGTACACATACATGTGCGCATTTATACTTATAAAAATATAATTGAAGTAAATTAATTTAATATCTTTATTATAATAAATCTTTCTAATAACAACATTAAGTAAATCTTCCAATATTAAAAATATATTGAACACTTACTTGCAGGTGGTCTGGAAGGTGTTGGCCAAACACAAGGATCATTGTTACAGATAAGATCATTATAACCACGACATTCACAGATAGAGCAATTGTCATCAAGGGTAATGGTCTTTCCACGAGGAATCACCATTTCATTATGGAAACATATGTCTGGGTTCGCTAAAATTAAATCAATATTTTTTAAGATTTTTATCTTGCATTGAATAAGATGAAAACACACAATCAATATAATGTTAATGTCTTAGTAAGTTTATTTTATTTGGTTATAATAATGATGATGATAATAATAATAGCAACTCAAAACCATATAGCCTTTGCCGAGAAGAGAAAATAGGGATAATAATCTTTCTTTAAGAGTTCATTTCCAAATGCAGACACGAATCAAATTTCTATTACGCTACACACAAAACCATATCATGATAGTAGCCGTATGATAGCTTCAGTGGAGGAGGCTGTCTTGAAGACTCTGAAGACACTGAAGGCCCAGGCAGATGAGCTAAGATGGAAAGTGAGACAAACAGTAGAAAAGGCGAAAACTCTTAAATCTAACATCACAAGAGAAGAATGATTGGTGATTAAGGCCTTACAGAATGACACTGGTAGCATCATACAAAAGCTGACAAAGGCAATGTTTCAGTTGTGAAGGATAATTTGAAATACCCCGTAAAACTGGCTAGCTTTGGAAATGCGTCTTTGGTCATGTCAATGCGTCTGTGGATTTCCGTGTCGCATTTTCCATCCTCTGTCAAAATATTTCCCAGGTATTTGAATTTTTTTACTTGTTTTATTTTAGATTCTCCAACTTGCAGTTGGCATATTGATCTCCTCTTTTTGCTGATGACCATGAATTCAGTCTTCTTGAGGTTTATGCTCAACTCTTTCTTTTCACTTTCTTTTGCTAACTTCTGTAGTAGGTCCTGCATTTTCCTATCCGTGTCTGCTATCAGCATTGTGCCATCTGCGTATTGGATATTGTTGAGATTAAGGCCGCCAATGACGAATCCTGACAAGCAAACATCACTAGTATTAAAAAGTACACACGAGATATCGAAAGGAGTGTGGGGTGTTGAACTGACCTTCAAAACAACATTTCTATAAGGTTTTACTAATAAAATGACCTGTTCTCTATACAGTTCATTTATTAATGAATGAGTACTGAAGATATGGTCTGTTATGGGGATTCACCCATATGAAACATGAACTCGTTCAAAAATATATGTAGCAGTTCTACTTTGTAGAAAGACACACACACACACACACACACACACACACACACACACACACACACACACTATATATAAAATAATATATATATATATATATATATATAATAATAATATTAAATCTATTTCTGCAGATAACGCTGAAAGTCACGCTAATCGCTCATTGGTATATGTTTGTACTACTATTTTGTAATATATTTGTTTAACACTATTCCGTCTTTGTGTGTTTATTTCTGGTCCTAACGAACCACAGCAACTTGGCGACGAGGATTCTTGAGAACCCTAAAAGGACTGCGTTAAAATTGTCAATATTAGTTCAAAGTTTAACGCATGGAAATCTCTTTTCGTCACACTTTGTTCTATTTAAGAGTACTTGCCAATCCAGAAAAGGGAAACGAAAAAAATATGTAACTAACTGACACTGAACTTGAACGCGAGCCGTTAATCTACAAGAATTTATGTTTTTCGAGGAAAAAAAAAAAGAACTGAGAGAGTAAGAAATTAAAGTTATATTTTTTTATTCACTTTCAATTAATTGCTACTTTCGTTTTACTGAGTGAGTAAGAAACTAAAGTTTTTTTTGTTATTCAAAGAAAAAAGTTTTCATTTGAATTTAATTTGTATTCGGGTATCTTTAAAAAAGAAAAAAAAACGTATAAACATGGTTGAATTTAAATCCGTCATGCTCGATTTTTTTATGTCCCAACTTGAACAGCAAAACCAACGGGAGCTTAAATGGCAAGTAAAGCAACTTGAAATTTAAAAACAAGCTGAAAAAGAGTGGCTTGAAATTCAAAAACAAACTGAGGTCAGAAATCAGAAACTTGAAGAGATTCTACTTCAAACTCAATAGCAAAGAAACTTGCTTAAACTGACAAACTGGGGACAAATTAATGAAAACAAAAATACCTTCTACAAAACACGATCTGAGGCACAATAAACACTTTTACATATTCTCTGGACGAGGATATAATCATCACCTCCTATTTTAGAAGATTCGAGGATTTATACGCCACAGATTACATAAATTGGTCTGACTCTAAGAAAGTTCGCCTTCTTCGAAAGCTGAGAACCACAGAGCACACCAAATTTGTGAATATTTTACCCCGTAAAAGAAGCGAATTGACATTCACTGCCAAACCTTATTCTCCAACAAATAGCGGAAGACTGTCAGAGATTCGTAAGCGTATGCTAAGATTCGAAAAATATCGAGGAATCTGGCATAAGAAAAGTACGCAGAACGTAAAAAACAAATTTATTCTCCCCCTGAACCAAAACAATCACAAAGAAACAAAACAACTTGGGTCCCTAACCCGTTTCGGTTGTGGATCATTACATTGGTATGAAGACTGTCAAAAACTAGAAAACCTGCCCACTGAAGCAAATAATTTAATACAAAATTTAAAAGAAACTTTTCCGGAAGTTTTTTTTTTCTGGGGGCTTTGTTCGGTGTAAGAAGATGACGGTAAAATTTGAGTTAAAGATGACATCCAGCCAGTGTTTAAGAAAAAACGAAATGCGCCTTTTGTCTCTTTACTGAAAATAAATGGAGAACTTGACAGACTAGAAAGAACCGGTGTTTTATCGAAAATGGTGTACAGTCAGTGGGTTTCACCAACCGTCTATGGGGGAAAAGAAGTTAAACAAGACCCGGGTCTGCGTAGATTTCTCGACGGGGCTTAATGCAGCATTCAAAGAATATTATGATTCTTTATTTTCGCCGTTTTAAGGAAAATGACGGACTTTATCGCCGTAAATACAAAAAGAAAAAAATATTAAGACTCCTTGCGCAGTTAGCAGTTGGTTGTTATGGAGACTCATTCATATGACACACGAACACGTCCAAAATCAATGTAAGTAGCAGTTCTTTTTTTGTTGAACAGAGAGAGTGAGAGCTGAATCAATTCCAGCAGATAACACTGACAACCAGACTAACAGTAAAACGAATAATTTCCTGAGTCTTACAATTAAAAAAAAAAGGTAGCGATTTTTGCTTTCATTTCGAAAAAAAAAAAAACACAAAAAAAAAAACACCATTTTGGTGGTACTTAGAGTTCTCAGTTTTTGTTATCTATTGAAGTGTCACAAAAGAGTAATAATCTAGTTCTTTCTCTTACCTGCAATAAAAGATCTATAATATGTAATCGATAATTTACTCCAATGTTTCTGCTTACTGATATAACTTTATTCATATCTATTAACTGGTATCTAGAACCTGAAAGTATAGAGGTGACTACAAATTCTAGCTTATTAATGATAGAAGTGGAACGAAAAGAAAAATGGTACTGCTTATTTCTTGCAAGAAAAAAAAATCAAACAAAAAAAAACTAAAATAAAACACTAATTTTAACCCCCCCCCACCAAAAAAAATATTTGATAATTATATTTTTAACTTTTTGAAAATTATTCATTGATAAATAAGTTTTTTTAATGTTTTATTTTATTTTATTTATTTTTATTTATTTTTAGTTTTTTTTTGGTAAAAATGTTTTAAAATTTGTCATTGAATTTAAATATATACAGTCTGAATGAAATTGAAATAGACATCTGTGTCGCGAAAGCTAATTTCACTTTGTGATTAGTAAAAGCCTCTGGGTAACAAGAAAAGAGCGTGAGTCGAAATCTTAATGATGACTCCTTCTCTATTTAAACTGAATATAGTTTCTAAATGGATAAACAATTTATATTTGGAATTTGATCATTTTGCCTTTAGCGAAGCGACGATTATCGAACTAGAATATAAATAAGTAAACTAAATGATCACTACTTATAGGTACCTCCAAAGATTTGCTAAAACAAATACATGATAAAAAAATGCTTAAAACTTAATAAAAATGTTTTATCATAAAAATGTTCGTTATTAAGAGGAAAGATCAAACTATTTTTTTTTATGTAAAATTAATTTTAGAAATTTTGGTTAAAAAAAAAATTGTTGAAAAATAAACTCGTTTATATGATGTCAATAAGTTAGTACTAGAAAGTTGAGCGCCTTTTTACAGCGAAAAACACGTTGAATTGGAAATTCTTGCAAAAATCAGATAATCTTTGAATTTTAGGTCTTATTTACAAATGAATGAAATTTCGGAAACATTTCTTTTTTCGAAAATGTTAATAAAAGTAGTTTTTATTTACTTCTGTAACCCTCACTTATTTAATTTTATAAAGAAATATTATTTTATTTGGAGACTTCATTTTTGTTGCCTGTTTATATTAGTTATTAGAATAAGTCCTTGGAGAATTTAAATCATAAAATTTTTTGTCACGCAGAATCCCTTGTTAGAGATGCTCTACACTGAATCGAAAAAAAAAACAATAGAAAAACATTATTTAATAAGAAAAGGTTTCAATTGTCTTTATCAATAAGATATTTTATGGACACTATGGTATTAAGAAAAATAAATTTCGATGAATAATGATTTTATCAGAATTGTTTGAATTTTTTAAAAATTCTAATTAAAATAACTTATAAATTTTTAGTCATTTTAGAAAATAAAGTATATTTACTAATGGAAATTTTTACTACATTTCAGTTACCCCCATTATTTTAAAAAGAATTTTGAATTGTCTAACAAATGCGCTTAACCTCGAGGACACATGGCCTAGTGGATAAAATCATTGGTTAGATCCACTGACTTGACCCACTTGACTGGCTACGGCAGTGGTGAACAAAGGGTTAAATTAAAGATATCTGGAAGTGCCATGTCTCGTAGAACGAGAACAATTTTTCTTTGAAGCATTCTAAAATTATATTGAATTTTAATCAGTTTGGTTTGTTGAGCAAATATAAGAAAATTACCAATAAATTTTAAATTTATTATATTCATCATCCTTATATTCTGATAATGTTTTGTGTGGACATCCGTATTTACAAAAATCTGCAAATCTATATGCACTGATAAAAATCCAAACTATTTAAAAAATACTGGTCATTACTGAATTCAAGCAAGCTATTTCATTTATGATTAGTAAATATAGTTTTATTTAATAATAATATCACTTGACTCCTACACTTTAATACAGAATTTAAAAAAGAAATTATTCTACTAAAAATTAAAAAAAGAAATGTAAACAATTCTTATAAAAATCATTGTTAAAAAACAAAAATGCATTTCTTAAGACAATATATTTTATTCACGAAAGCAAAAGAAAAGCTTTTCTAATTAAATAATATCTTAGTTTTATTGCATTTTTATATTATCATTCAGATAAAAGAAAGGAACACTACAGACTATTTCAAGTGCTGCATTCTCATAAAAGAGCAATTTCAACAAGTTATTTTGTCAGCTTATATCAGCTAAAATTACGCCAAACATTTGTTCTTTATTTCTAAACTTGTTAACAAAACAAACACTTATTGAAAAATAATCTTAACTTCAGTTTATCACCCGGTAAAATTAAATCCTGGTTATGTGATTAAGAGAGCAGTAATTGCATCTTACAGGCAGTTTGAAGATAATATTCCTTTCAGATTAAAAAAAAGTACGCAACAAACAATTTAGGAACAAAATATTTGCTAATAAGAACATTTATATTTATGCATTTAACGTTACAATTGTATCTGATAAAGTACATAAAAATGATTTTGATAGTATTTAAAATTTTAGATGAAAACAATTTGAAGATATTTTTATTAAAATGTATTTTTAATGTTTCTGATTTATGATTTTTTGGCTATGAGTGTATAACTTTTCGTTGTCGTCATCATTATCAGTTCCATGACCAGATGCGGTCCTAGGATCATTACACAGCTGGGCACATGACCAGCTCCCTCTATATTTCTCAGTTCTGTGCTAATGTTTGAGAGTTCGATATTAATCTCAGGGACGTTCTTAGCCCATTTTTTCCTGTCTGTCTCTTCTCTTTTCTAATGTGTAACCTTGTAGGATGACAGTGAAAAGATTTTTGAATTTATTTTCTGATAAAAAGTTAATGAAATGAAATCTTTTTCTTATCCAAAAGGACTTACGTAGAATTTGTGGTTATAGTAGTCGTAAGCATGCTGTTAGTGCTGCATTACCCTATCTGATTAATGTCATTGAAATCGATGTAGCCATATGTTCTATTCTATTAGTTTCTTTTTTTGCCTGTGGAACTCTCTTCTGGTTTCTTGCTTCCTTGCCGCTTATGAGCTTCAAACATTTAAATGCAATCTCAAACATTATCTCGTTTTCCTGAAAACTGTTTTTTATTATCATTTCTCTACACTAAAATATTTTCATTCTCTTTCACCATCAGTAAGTCGTGTCGTGTCTGTAGCGCTATCACATTGCTTGGGTTTAAAAAAATCTAGTTTGTGTTGGCCTAATATGGACGGATCTATTAAAGAGCTTTGGATAGAACGTATATATTGCCAACTGTCAAAAAATCTTCCATTCAAGATTTTGACTAATACATGGCCCGACAAAATTCTAAAGCGTTCACAAAATCATTTACTCATGGAATTGTGTGATAATATGTATAATTGACTATCTGAAAACAAAGAAAACATTAGCAAATAAAAGTATTTTAACGATAAATATAAAATTATGAAAACATTTCAAATAATGCTGGCTTATGTATAGGTAACAGTTATACCAAGTTTTAAAGACAAGTGTTATGTGATGTCTGTCTTCCTGTATGGTAGCGAATGCTGCACAGTCGCTTTAAGGATGAAGGAAAGACTCGAGTCAGCAGAGATGTGGCTCTACAGAGGAATACTGAAGATAATATGGACTAAGCATGTGAGCAACAACTAGATTTTGAAGAGAATGGAAACAAAAAGAAAACTTATGCTTCCTATTAGGAAGAGACAGTTGAAGTTTCTGGGACCCGTAATGAAGTAGGAGGGCTTGGAGAATCTGATACCCACAGGATTGATTGAGAGAAAGTGAGACAGTGGAAAAGAGCAAGGGACATTATTGATGGGTTTAAGCAAATGGATGGAAGAGCAGGGTTTTAGTAGAAATAACAAGACAAAACATACTAAGAGCCAGAAGGGACAGGAGGTGTTGGAAGGCCATGATCGCCTAAGTCCCGAAACGACACAGCACTTAAAAGTAGAAGAGGAAGGTAATACAATCATGTAATTCTAAGATAAGTTGACTATTACAAATTACAGTAATTCTAATATAAAGAATCACAAATTTTAATTTCAATTAAATCAAATAAACCAATTTGAGGAAGACGAACAACTGAGAAAAATATAATGACTTTAATTATTTTTTTACTGTTAGAAATTATACAGGCAATGGTCCGCAAGTTGGGGTGTAGGGAACAATTGTAGCAATATTCAAAATTAATTAATTAAAAGAAGCTAGCGTATAAAATATTCAGAAGCGTGTTAAAAAGCCACAAAATTAAGTATCAACATATGTTAATTAAAACAGAATGCTCGTATGAAAAGCCGCTAAAAATAATATTAAAATTTTGTAGACTTTAAAAAAAGGATTAGAATGTATAAAAGGTAAATTTTCAACCAATCGTCGTTGGTTTGAGCAAATTTAAAAATGTTCGATTAAAAAAAATGATAAAAAATGGAAATAGATAAATACGAGATTTTGCAACAGGTTGTAGTCAGTCAACAAGAAATATAAACTCATCTACGTCAATCGACTCTCTTTATCAAAAGAAAGTCACGAAGCGGCGAAAAAACTTTCTTTTTTTTATAAACTTTGAGCAATAACATTTATTAAAATGAATTAACTTTCTCTATATGAGACATATGTCAATATATTCGACCATTTCAAACAATAAGAAAAAAATTACACATACTTTCACATACAAAGTCTTCGTTATAAAAATGTACATTACATTTTAAAGTTTAGCTACAATTATTTTAATTATATTTACTATATTAATTGGGATTATGACTTAATTATTAAAGCTGCAATAATTTTTAATTACTCAAATCTTATTTACGATCAACCGCAGTTAAAAAGTTTGTCAAATATTTATCGTACAGCGCTGTCAACTAAAGGAACTTCTAATAAATAGCGACTAAAAAGAAGAAAAGCAAAAATGTTGTTACTTACTGAAAGTACAGAATCTTCCATCATTGAATAAACAGCAATCAAATCCTTCAAAAAAATATTTAATATTATTTCAAGAAGTATAAGCGTATAAACATCATATTTATTTTTTCCATATCATATACAAACATAATCATTGCATATTTTGTCAAAATTTTCTTTATATAATGTAATATTTTCGAAATTCACATAATTCTAACTTTTTGTCCTAAATTGAAACCAGCTTTTTCGTGATGTTTTTTTAATTTTTAATCAATACTTTTCCCCGTAAATGTATTCATTACTATTCATAAATGTATTCATTATTATTATCATTAGGATATTAATATTGTCTGCTGAAATTTATTTCTTAAAGAAAAAAAATGACCAAAAAAATAAAACATACACCCAAATATGGTGTTTTTTGTTCTAAGTTTGATTATATAACAAGAAAGTTCTGTTTTAAGAAAGTTCTAGCCAGGGACCGGTTTGCCAGTATGTAAATATGGAAATAGAAGGGAATTTTTCACGACGTTTAACTTCAACTACAACCAAATGTAAGTTTTCAAAAATTCATTTAAATAAATCATTACACAATACAGTAATCATCAACAATCATTATAAGGTATTAAGAGAGTAGTACAGCTTTTAACAGAAGGAATTGTATTTCAAGAGTTGTAGACAAATCTAGGCTTTAAAAATTCATTATGACTAGAGGCAACACTGGTTATATCGATATTTACTGTAAGTAAAATCTTATAAAAAAATAATATCATATATCTGCCTATAAATGTGCCTAGTTCTGAAATGATAATCCCACATTAAATAATTATATGCGGTGAATTTGAAATTTGCGAACTAAAGATATATTTAAAAACCTGAATATGGGTTAGAAATGTGGTATATTTATCAGAAATAATAATTTTTTTAATGCCATATTTTACCTGGTTCACAGTTATTGGTAGAAGCGCACTGTTTGATTGCACTAATCGGACGAAAGTTTGGACACGCACCACCTCCATGACCTGTTAAAAGAGATTGAAAGATTACAAATTTTTGCCAATAAAACAGTGTAATGAATCAATATAGAAACAGTCAAAAATGAATAGAGTGAGCATGTATCTGTGTGAAACAGAAAAATAATGTATATTTTTCTTTTTCTTCTTCTACGTGCTGTGTCCCTTCAGGACGTAGGCGATCATGGCCCTCCACATCTCCCTATCCTTTGTCGCTCTTAATACCCCTTCTTTTTTTATTCCGCTTAATACCCGCTCCATCATCCATCTACTCAAGTCAATCAGGTATGTCGTGTGCAGCTTTCCCTTGTCCCTCTTCATTAGAGAGATTATATATGCACAACTGTGAAATCGGGAAGTTATAAATTTACAATTGCTCGTTGAAACATACATATTTTTTTATTTATCTATATTTCGGAGATGAGGTATGGTATTTATTTATCATTGTTCGGACTGTTTTCCTCATTTTTGATGCTATATTCAAAACATTTCGGCCGTTGTACGTTCCGGCTTTCTTTAGATAATTAGAATTTTGAACTGAACCCTTTATTTCGACCACTGAAGTAGACTGTCTTACTCCAGTGATCGAAATAAAGAGTTTAAATCACATGAAGAATGTCGGAGCTTACAATGGTCGAAACGTCGTGAATATGGCAACAAAGATGAGGACAATAGTCCGAACAATGTAGATAATGTAAATATATTTTGTAATTGTATACACGCACCCACGTAAAAAAAATTAGAACAAAACTATATATTCGTTAAATAGACGCGCAAACGTATATGTCTAGACTCTAGACCATTCTTGTTTTGTCTAATTCTGTTAGAGTTCAACAGCAACATTTCTATTGTTTATCTCAACAAGTGACAGGGCTACACTGAAGCTTGAATTGCTGCTGAGACCACTTCGCAACCAGCAGCTGTAGAGTAGCATTCAAAATGTTGCAAGGTTCTGCAAGGTCTAAATGACAGAGTAAAGAATGGTGTGGAGTCATTGAAAATAGGCTAGATATTGAGGTACTTCCAACAGTGCGGTCTGGATAACCACTGTTATCACCATCAATGGAATTGTTTTACAGAAATCACCACAAATGGTAGCTCATTAGATGTGGTGCAATCTTATCTTTCGTGCTAAAATGCATAAACGGGATGAGTACAGTCTGGAAGTTTTGGGTTTCGATTAGCAGTAGACTAAGGAATGAGATAAAGAACTATTAGTCGTGCACAATGGAAAGATCATATGATCTAGCTGCCATTTTGATGGCATATTGGGTATTAGAGCAGATTCAATGGGCTTCATCTCATTGACTTATGATTCTATCATTAAAATAGCCTAAAATAACAAGCAATTAAAATACTACATCGATTTTGTTGAAACATTCGCGTATTAAAAACAGTTGCTTACGGCCATATCGTGTTGAAATACGATTCTCGTACGATCACTAAAGTTAAGCAACGTTGAGTCTGTAATCTTGAGTGTGCGGGTGTTTTAATATGTAACGTCTCGGAATTGGAGATCGGAGATACGAGTACTAATTCCAGTCGGGTTTGTTATATTCACTTACGTGTAAATACCCTTGGAAAAGGTATAAATTAGGTGCCCCCACGCAATTGCCAAAAAAAAAAAAAAAAGCAACAACAAAAAAGCAAAAAAAAAAAAAAAAGACAGCATAGCATGATGTTAAAAGGCCAAACTTAATATAAACAACGTTTTATCATCAAAATGCTAATGCAATTATTAAGAGGAAAGATCAAATTTTATTTCATTATTTTAATTTTTTAAAATCCTTTCTAACTTGTTCGAAATTTCATTTACATCTTTTTTTTTTATTCCCGTCAGTGATTCACGCCGTGATCACGTAATGAAAGCAAAATGTAATATTACGCAAGTCGTTTTTTTGTGTTGAAAGACACTATAATTTGAAAATTCTGGCAAAAATCAATTGTTTGATTTCAATGAAACGTTCAGGACTTATTCACAAATGAATGAAATTATTTATGCAATTATTATTTTAAAAAAATCTTGGTAAAAATATATTTTTGCATCTGTTACCGCCCCATCACTCCAAATAATTGCATAAATCTTCTAGAAATACATTATCTATACGATTTTTTCCTTTATTAGTTAAATGCGGGATTATTTTGGGGAATGTAAATCATGTAGTGTTTTTTTTTTTTTAATTACGAAACCCTTTTTTCGAAAATCTATCCCGAATAGTAAAATAAAAAATACATTAAAACTACACTATTTTAATGTAAATAACTTTTAATTGATTTTACAATATAATTTTAGAATATCATATACTAAAGAAGAAAAAAAATCGATGAATAATGACATTTCATAAGAATTATCTTCATTTTTTTTCTTTGCTAATTAAAGTTTCAAACATCTTTTAAATTTCTTCCAGTATTCAGTGTCTTCGGTTATTAATTCATTAAAATATCTTTATTTACAAATCGAAAATTCAAAAGCTTAAGACACATGATTTAGAATTAAAATTGTTAAAATAATTTCTAATATTTTTTATTTATGTTAAGCTACACATTTTTTTACTATAGAAATTCATAAGACACCTATCATTAAAAGGTCAGATGTTTCAAGGGTTGTTGCCCTTACGAAATGTTAAATTCAGTTATGTCAATTTTTGGTCACCCTATTTCAACACTGAGTGATAACAATTGCTGTCATCACCTCCTTGAAAGGTCAACGAGTCAGACGTTTGTGATTAAGAAATACTTTTATTCTGAATTTCATCCTATAAACAAGTAATATTTGTTTTAAATCAGATTAAGTTAACTTTAAATTTGCTAATTTTCCTAAAATAACGAGTGAGATATGTATATTTTATTTTTACAAGATTTGTAGAATTAACTTTTGTTTACAAATGTGTCGATCGCTCAAAAATTGCCGAAAAATTGAAAATTAAAAAAAATCTCAAAATTTTACATTCCGGTGAATATCATTTTTTTTTTAAATGTACCAGAGTATTTTGTTTAGTCTAAATAGTAAATTTAAACATTTAGCTTTCAATTAAGCTAAAATTAAAGTTTCAAGAAAAAGGTTTTTATTTTTAAAAATTAAATTTGAAACTTAGGTATCGAAAATGAAGTGAAATTTCATAGTAAAAATCCACCTCTTCTACCTCCAGTTAATTAGTTAATTAGTAGGACTTGTAAATCGTTATTATTCCTAAAAAAATCCTACAATCGAAAAATATTTTCTGGTTTTAAATAACCTGCAAAAGGGTGATAAGCCATAAAGAACAAATCAATGAAATTACAGAGAAAAAAAAAAAAAAAAGAGAAAAATAAACACATACAGTGATGCTACTGAGTGAACTTTCTCCAGTGCATGAAGTACTTGAAATTGAGAACAAAGCAAAACTATTACATTTGCTATCTACCAAGAGAAAAAGAAAATACAAAAAACGACTGGTTATTTAACTTTGTAAATATCGATCGCATTTCTTTAAGGGGTTAACCGATAGGGTACCGTGAATGTTTTACGATAAAATCATTAAGTCCAATATTTTCCCCATAAAGTATATTGATTTTATTTTAAGTATAGCCTGCTGGAGGCATCAATACATTGCTGTTTTACTTAATGGGTTTAGTTTTAAACTATACTTTATTCAGACAGCTACCAAACAATGATTAATCTCTGTACAGTTATCCCTTTGATTATGAAACCATCGTTCTGGCTCAATAATGTATTGAAAATAAAATAAAAATCAAATTGAAGCAATTAACAACCAAGTTATGCTTTTTTGAACAATGTTTGCGAAAGTTCGAAATAAAATTTGAACCCTAAAGTACAATTCTTGCCTACATTTAATTTGGTTCAAAATAATGTTTGAATTCTCTAGTTTCTTATTTAAAAATATATAACTATAAATTATGGTAAACTTTTAAAGTAATATAAAAACAATTGATTAGTAGATTTTAGAAAAAAACGATTATCAGTGTAATGTTAGATTAATGCACCATGGTTTCATTTTAACTTTATCTGAGTCAATACAATAAGATGTTGTATATAAATGGAAAAGTGGATAGGGTAATTGGCGAACTGAGTTCTAATTTAAGCCAAATCTGTTGCGTTTACTTCATTTAAACAAATTTAGGAAAGGTATGAATCCAGCTCTTCTCCGTTTTAGGTTAAATAGCAGGAGAAAAAAAAACTACTCTGAATTCATAGTTGAAGATAACGTAACAGAAAACCAGTCCATCTTTCTCGAGAAGTCATGGCAATTCACCAAAATATAAAACCATCCGTGGAGAATCATAGTTATTGACAGAGAAACGGCGATTTACAATTAATAGAATTATTGAAAACAGAAGGTCCTTCCATATCATTTTTCCTTATAAGTAAGCATTATTTATAGTTGTAACTGACCATATAACAAGGATTTCAGGTAAAGTTTTGATTTAAAAACCCGAAAACACTAAATCTATACCACTGAATTAATCTACAGGAACAAGATTGTATTATAGCTAAGGAAAACCAAACCGCACAGAAAAGAACGTGAAAACTCAGTTGTGGATATTTGTATTACTCGTCTACTTGTACTTTTAAAAATACAATTTTGAAAGATTGAAAAATATTCATAATTTTATTCTGAAATGAAAACCTTTTTTCTGAGACATAGTTTTCCCAATAAAAAGCCTTATCAGCTTATTACCATCTTTCAAATGGTTATTAGAATCATTAATTTCGAATCTGTAAGCAAATAACTTGATACGCATGACATATATTAATTAAAAGAAAAATTACGAATTGAAAATAAAATGCTATTAAGAGATACCTTAACTCTGTCTACTTAAGAAAAGATTTCGGGATTTTGCTTCTCATAATAAAAGTAGCAATTGTACTCTGATGAATTTATTATCTGGTATTTCAAACATTGAAGAAAAATGCGATACCTTGACACTTTCAATATTATACATGAATAGTAATATCATTTTGATCTAAATTATTAGTGTAAACTACGAATGGTAAAATACTTTAACTGTAATATAAATTTGTGACAATAGTGGATTAATAGTGAATACTGATTGTAATATCTAAGCTTTCTATAGGGTAATTAAAAGAAGATAACTTGATAGTGCCGTAAATTATTTTGAGAATGATAATGATGCCAAGAAAATTACTCACCTTGGTATGCCCGGGATATTGCACAAAAGAGTAACAGTAGGACAATTTTAATCAGCATATCAGCAATAGTGAAATACACCGTGAATGTCCACTTAATTTAGTTACGTCGATTGGTAACTGAGTGAAAGTGAGTTTTGTGTTTTTTTCCCTGATTCCTGGGTTACAGAAAATATTGATATTCTATTGTCAAGAGGTGGTCGTGTCTGATTGGAACCGGTAACAACCCCGGTTATATAAGCAACATCCCCCAACATTCAAATTCTATTTTTATCCACTAGAAGAAGACAGCTAACCTGCCTGATAAGTTTTTTTTCCCTTCTTCATGTTTTTTTCTCAAGCGTTTTGTTTTTGGAAGGCATAAACTCGAAAACAATAGTTTATGATTGGTGTAAATATGTGCTTGGTTGCCACGGCTTTTGTGGCAAAAATATAACTTATTCTCAGCTTACCACTCCTCTGACATAAACACCTCTTAATCTTTGTTTTTTCTTTGTGTCTCTTAAGAATCCATTTTTTCATTAAAAATAAAAAAAATTCTGTGCATATCAACATATAATAATAAACAGATATTTGTGAAAACTCCCATTATTTTATCGATGACAGGATAGTTTAAAATTGAAAATAATCACCTATTAAAGAAAAAAGTAGAACTGTAATCACAATAATATTTACAAGTAATGATAACAGACACAACCGACATAATAACCAAAGAGCTGCTTTCGACACAAAATTAAGTCTTTTTATTTGCTGTAGAATTCAGTCTGTTTTCAAACGGCATCAGATTGTCTTATGTCGTTTGACATTAATTTATCTAAAATAACTGATAAAATGTTTTATTAACACATGAAGAAGTCATTTAGATTTATTGACATACTTTTTAACCTTATTGTTTTTATTAATTTGTACTGAAAATTGATATAACTAAATCTTAGTTAAAAAGAGAATAAGTCGGTAACGTTGAGGTTAAAAAATACGTAAAAAATATGTATTTTTCATAAAACTTTCCTTGTCCCTCCATTTAACCCAATTCTTTTCAGTAAATTACATAGTTGTTAAGAGCATAAATAAATAGTCAAGTGGATATCGACTCGGAACGAGAAATTGGAGAGCCGAGTTCGACATTCCAGTTGAATTCGGTGCATTCACGTACGCGCAAAAACCCTTGCGAAAAGTATTAATCTGTCGTTTTTCCCTCCAGCTATGGGTTAAAGAGCAGATTGGGTTTTGGAGCTTTGGTTGGCAATCATTCTACCGCAGAAAGCAACCTACTGCGGGAAAATCTTCTTCCCAGTCAGTTATGTCTCTTTCGAGACATGATCGCCCAAGCGTGTATCACGTATGGTACTTAACTGACGGATCACAAAACACATGGCCTGAAGATTGCGTTTAAGGATAAAATAGCCTGTCGCTACATGGTGTTAACTTCAGTGTACACTTATATATATATATATGTGTGTGTGTGTGTGTGAACGCGTGTTAGATTGGTGCAACAGTTTCGAGCATCTTGAATAAAATATTTTATTCATAACATCATTATTTACTCCTCACAATCATTTTTGATCAAATGTTTTATTCAAAGAAATCATTGGAATTCGTTCATTCAGTTTTATGAACTCAAGTTTATCTGTGGCATATCATTACTTGTCCAGGTGCGAACTTAGTTAATATACAGTTATTTTTCTTTCTGTTCTTTTTTTAACTTAAATATATACAAGTTTAAAAGCTGTTTTCACACATTTTTATTTATTTAATATGAGAACAAATCGACAATTGGAATACCAACGTTCCGATTTAATTCAACTAAATTTTTTCTGCCCAATTTCTATAAAAATGAACAGATTATAGATTTTTCGAAATTAATATAAGTATTTTATCAGTTACTTCGAATTACTTATAGACTTAGGTCTATCATTTTTAGTTGCACCAACCAGAACTAATGTCTCAGAAGGCTCTTATCCGAATTATTTTGTTTCTTTTTGTATTCTTAAATTTTGTTCACTATTAGAAACAATCGTAGATTTATTGTCAGTGTATGGTTTTGGAGCCGAAAAGTTTCATTGAATGTATATATATCTTTAAATTTAACTTATTAAGCCTTCGCATATAAGAAAACTAAAAAGTACCCCCTCAAAAAAGAAAGCTTTACATGTTTTTTCTGTCAACATGTTATTTTAAGGAAACCATTGAGAAGCAATTGTTATTAAAAATAACTATTGCTTCTCAAAACTATTAATGTTTCGTATAAACTTCACATTATTTGGGGGAATTTCTTTATTCAAATTAATTTGTAAAGGATTTATAAAAGGTGGGACAGAATGTTATAAAATCATCCAGCAGAACAAGCACAGACAAAAATCTCATATCCTATAAATTTATGAAATTTCTTTTAAACGTAAAGAATAATTATAAAATTATACTAGCCAGGATGAAACTTTCATTAATAGGCAGATACAACGCAAACAGCCATTTTTTCCATTTATTGCAGTAATAGATTTGACATTTGAACTGTTACCGAGGCTTCTTCGCACGTAGGAACAATGGGAAAACAGTCAGCAAGGTCCAAAATGCCTTTCTGCCTCCGCAAGGACCTCAAATCCAAATCACAGAGTACAGTGAGGAAGTGGAAGACTTGAAAATAGCCTATAGAGTGAGTGCTTGCTATGATTTTAATTCATAAGATTTTTTCCAGCAAATCACCACAGGAGAAAGGGTTGGTTAGGATAAAGGAAGTGAAAAATCTATTTTCTGGTGTTAAAATGCACAAGCGTAACAATTGCAACCTGAATTGAAAAATACAGATGTCTTTTATGGTGTCGATTCGTTCTAGGCTAATAGAACTATTAATATTTTAATATAGTAGAAATGTGGAAAGTTTAATTGAATCATTTAGCTTTAGTACTGAAAAACGTTTATTTTATTGTAATGGAGAGTTACAAGCGTGAGGGGAGATGGGATGTTCTTATTTTATTAGAACATTATCCCTCAGTTTTTATTTTAATCATATGGAAGAAAATCCTTCAAAGGACAGAGCACGTTGTGTGTTCTTTAGGATTGTCGGGATGGCTCGAACTTGTCAGATCTTTCCTGTGTTTCTTTGTCAGGTTCTGAGTTTGAATGCTTCAACCTGATTTGTTTTCCCCTACTTCAACGTTCAAATTGTTTGCCTTCTGAATTAGAGGAGTCAGTAGTAGGTTGAGCTCGTTCATGAGAGCGATAGTCGTATCTTGAGGTTCCTGAACTTGAAGGTAATCCTCGTGAGGGAACCATGGAGCGTTTTCAGTAGTATTGTCATTCGATAGATCGAGGGTGAGCATAGCAGGTACTTCTTGTGCAGTTACAGAACCTGCTTTCTTTCATGTGGAATAGCATTAGTTGCCGTACACAGCAACGCTTTAATAGCATATAGAGCCCCAGGGAAAAGATTTTCCAAGCGGTCTATCCGTCTACTCATGGTTAGCAGGAACCAACTGTATTGATTTCCATATTATGCTGTTGTACCTTTCACACTGGACGTTAACCAGAGGGTTGTAATGTGTTGTCTGACTTACAGCCACTCCTTATTCTTGCACGAATTGCTTGACGCAATTTGATATAAAGGCGGTCCCCCGGTCAGAATGGATGTAACCTGAAGAAGGCAAAAAGAGACCAGGGCAGAGAATAGCGAACGGAAAACGAGAGTACTCGTCGATAATTGTCAGTAGATACTTATTCTTCATTTTCGACGGAAGTGGTGCCTTAAAATCCAGGACAAACTATTCAAAAGGGTGTGTTTATTATAAACGTTCTGGTTCTAGGCTTGAGCTCACTATAAATTTAGCATGTCTTCATGTCCCTCTTCACATCTTCAACTGAGATGGGCTAGTTTCTAATTTGAACCATGTGGAGCATTCTTGTTACACCCGGGTAGCACATTTTCTTATGCAGTTTAAGGAGATCATCTCTCCATGTAGTTAAGCTAGGTCTAAAACCAGCTCTGCCCTAGCTAAGGTTACTTCCCACTATCTAAAGGATTTGATTGCCCGATCAACTTTGGCTTCACATGTCATTTGCACTGCTAATCTAATTAGATTGAGTTTGCGACTATAATCAGCAGTAAACGACCTAATATTGGATCCTAATATATCCCATGACTTATTTCCAACCACAGGCCTGACAGTTCACACTGTAGGATTAGTAGTAGCTCTTTCTGGAAATCTCTCTCACCGAATAATGACGAGTTCAATTACCAGTAAATAGTCTTAGGCTAAATTTATACAAACCCCGTCGAACATATGATCCATGTAAACTATCGAATAGAAACTATGATAACATAAGAGCCCTACGTTGACTCTCTTAACTAGGACTCGATTAAGGTAGCTAGAACTTACCACCTAAGCCAAACTGCCGTTATTAGTCCAAGTCCACACAACCTCCAGGTGATGCTCATTACGGTACTTATCGACAAGATCAAACTTGCCGATAAAATCTGATGTTATTACTCGATATTCCACCCATACGATATAAATTGAGACCAAGGACAGCATTCTAATCCCCAGCTTAAAACTTGCTAAAACTTCTTTATGGTAATATTCAGTAAGCAAAGCCTGCCAGCCGGATCTGTGAAGACAAGAGCATACGCCACATTCAAAGACTTGTACACCAACCAGGAAAAACCTCTCGAGCGTCAATCAAAACAAAATGCTGAATTGAGAATATACCTTTAAACAGAATGCATTCACGGTCGCGAGTTGAAAACACGTCTTCTATAAACAACATACATCCACGTGAAGATGTTGAAGATCAAGAGAGAGCCTCGCCCTGCGATACTCTGACTGACCTCAGACCTCGTCAACCAGAGAACCTCTATCAGTACGATCAGGCTTGGGAATCTGGCATGAACATATTTATTGGAATAGACACCGACTGCTCCTCCCATTGACCCTTGGCTAATTTCAGTCTTGATAGAATCGTCTTATGAGAGACTGCCAGTGTCCAAAGGATATGCAAATTTTAAAACACTATAGAGAGAGGGGGTGAACGAAAACTGGGACACACCTTGAACAGAATTGTTTACCTTTTTAACTTCCTCACTGTCGATGATAGCTTAATAGGTGTGCGATTTTATATGAATTGCTGACCTCCTCGACCATACCCCATACTTGCCACGCCCCGGCCCTGTTCAAATGACAGTGAGTATTCTTTTCGCATCAGGAAACTTTAAGGAACCTTGCACGTTGCTATTCTCGTATTGTTTAATTGATAGCAGGTGTTTTAGGTTATTTACTCTATTACCGTAGTTCGTGGCTCTTTCTGTTTGTGTCTGTGAAATACGACTGACGTCCCCCAACCTAAATTGTAGGGTAATTTACCGTTTTTTCCTTTTTGAAAACAGAGGCATTTCCTGGTGTTTTCGGGACTTGATGTATGAAATGTTATTTTTCTGAAAATAACTGGGATATCTAGTGAGCAGGATAGCTTTTCAAGAGGATGAGTGTGTGAACGAATGTGAAGGCAAAGATTTAACATCAGGGGAGGATATAGTAGAAGGGCTTTCTACCTTTTTGGTGGCGATTTTTAAATTAATTTTGACCTTGCGTTGCTTATTCTTTTGCTTTTTTGTAACCAGGACCATACTCCTGCAACTGTTTGAATAAAAGTTTGTGAGGCCGGGGCGTCGGCCTTAGCGCTGGTGGGAGTGAGGCTGTACGTGCCTTTAGTTTTGGGAGCTTTAGCGAACTGAGACCCCGTTGCCTGGAGCTTCCCTCTGATCCTACCAGCAACCAGACATTCCCTCTTTCTATTGCACAAGCGGCGGATAAAAGTTTTTCGAGAAATGTGGGCCATAAGCGAGCCCCAACCGGTGGTTTTACTGTTTCGGATCTAGTTGTTAACATGCCCATCACAAAAGGGGCGGGAATAACACACTCGCCCAGAAGGTGATTTTGGTCGCCAGGGACTAGAATTTCAAAGGTCATCTTCTCTAGATAGGAAGAGGAGAGGTGACTAGTCTCTACACACTTCCAGCACGTTAGTTTTTGTATAGTTAAAATGATCTTCCGGATAATAAACTTCAGGAATAACAACTTTGATTATTTTTTTGTTAACAACTGTCGAGATATATCTGTGATGCTAAAGACTTGTTTTAAAGTCAGATTCGTAAAAATTCGGTTATCACAAACATGCTTCGAGGAGAATATTTAAAATGTTGAACCACTATCTGTGTGTGCGCGCACGCGCGTGTGTTTTGTCTTTTAGGAGTTGGGGATTATCAACCAAATATGTTTGGGTCTACAGAATTACGAAACTCTAGTTTTTCAAGTGACTCGAAAAATTACGTTTGCCATAAAAACTTGAATAAAACATTGATTAACAGCTTCAACAAGGCTACACTAGGCATTTAATGCAGATATTTAAAAATCATTCTTAGCATACTTCGAAACATACACAATTGCAGTCTCGTACATTACTGATCTACAGAGATATTTAGATTAATGGAATTATAAAAATTCTGTAATTAAAACACCGCTATTCTGAATAGGTAAGTTTCGTAGACAATGACGAAAAAAGATATTTTTAGTAAGCAGTGTTCTACCTGTAATATCCGTGAAATTTCAATTCTATAGGTAACTGTTCTTCGTCCAAATTCTTTCTTTCTTTAAATGGATTTTTTTTTATTTAAAACGTGAAAAGATAAACTTAAAAAAATTAATGAGATGAATTAATGAGTTTCTTGCTAAATTGGAAATTGATAATTTACGGTTCTTTTTGTTAAAAGTTTGTTGAGAAAAAGCAGCAATCAATTTTAAACATGAATTCTGTGGCTACTTATTTTCCCTTTTTGGTTATTACATTGCCTGGTGCTTAAAATACTTTTATCTTATATACGGCAAGTATTTATAGCACACTCATTGTTACCTGGGCTATTTTCAGAACCAAGGAGAAAATTCCCATTCGTCCATGCTAATTTTAAATCATAAATAATCCACCTCTTGTTTTACTTCTTTCTTGAGTGGAAATATAAATTTACGATACATTATGATTTTCCTTGCCTGGGAAAAAGAACACTGTAGCGTTGAAATTTAAACAAAATTATAAAACATAACTACAATGGGATCTGTTCTATAATAGATATGTCTTTCAATTTAAAACTTTACTGCAACTCAAAATACCATTTCAAATATTAAAACCGGTTAAATCCAGTAAACACGTTTTTGTTATATTTTTATGTTTTTCTGCTTATGATGCACCAAATATAAATTTATGATGCATCAAATTAGACATGATGCACCAAATATTAATTTATGAGTCACTATTTCTCAGATACTTCTTCTTTAGATAATTGCAAAAAATGTTTCTGAATCTAAACTTGAGAAAATTATTTCTTATGATTGTCGCAAAGAATCAGCCCAAGTAAGTCAACCTAATTCTTGAAATCCTTGAAAAATAACACCTCTAAATCTCATATGAATTCATGTCTAAAGCGTTTTATTAGTCTAAGTCACTGATGTCGCCAAAAAATCATGGCTATTATTCTATGCTTAAAAAAGTATCGTACAAGTGTTATATAAGTACATAGATGAACAACAGAAGAAAATGAAGAAGTATCAGACTTCAATTTATCAAGTTGTTTTTAGAGTTGTATCAAATGTTTTCGTTATCTTGAACTGGATTAATATAAGATCATTCTACCATATTTCTCTGAGAAATGAAATTTGCTACAAAATTAGTCACTCGGATTTTGATACAAAGAAAGACGCGGAAAACAGGTACGAGACACATTGTCTCCCAGGAAATTAATTAATAGTCAAATTTTAGGTGGTTAGCATAGAAGTTCAAGATTAGTTTCATCAAAATTTATGGGGATTCGACGTAATTCTCTTAAGACATTTGTGAATTTATTTGTGAGAAATGACTTTTAACACTATACTTTTTCTGTTTTTATAATACTCTATCAAATTGCTACCAATGTGATTTTATGAAGGATTTTGCAAGATAGGTTTTCATTTTGCCATCAAATGATTATCATAGCTAAGCAAAAGCCACTGTAATTGTTTTTATTACTGTTGCTTTAATTATTCGCAAGATAATTGAAAGGGAGTCATTATTTAAATTTTTTAAAGCAATTGCAATCTGAAAGTTTTCTGACAAAAATATTCTACTTCCATTAATAAATTATTTTTCTTACCAGCTTTCACTCACGCACGGACGCAATAGGCCTTCAAAAATAATAGAACGTGTTCAGTTCAAGTGTTTTTGACTAAATACTTGGCGATTTATTCCAAGTTACTTTCATTATTTTATAACCCAGTACACAAAAGAAGAGTTAGTCAGATTAGAAAAAATAACATATAAAAATTCTCTTGGTGGTAACTGTACTCTTTCAAGAAATATATATATAAAAAAAATGAAAATCAAGAAGACTGGATTGTCTGATGGTAAGCAATCACTCATTATATTTTTTCCAATATAAGGTCTTTTTGTGGACTGGACATCGAACTTGGATTGAATTATATATTAAGGGGCATATTTACTTTAAAACCCAATGTATAAGAAAGTATGAGATCAAATAAAGCTTTGTATTTCTACTTTTTTGATTACATCAAATTTAAGTAATACCATATCAAAATTAGATAAAAAATACTACTAACTTTCCAATTCTGTTTTTTGAAACCCTTTTCATTTTGTGCCACGGGTTCATTACACTCATGTAAACCAAATGATAAAACTTAATTTAAATTCTGAGCCAGGTGAGTATCAAAACTGTTTGTTGAAACATTGCTGAGCCGAGAGAAAAGAATATTTTTCCTATGTGAATTGTCTAAATATATATATTTTTTCAGATACGCTTGAATTAAATGCAAATTACTACTTCCATATGAAGTTAAAGTCAGACGTAACTGAAATAGCAAAATCAAAACAAGTGAAAATTAAATTTACATTTATCTCACTCACACACATATATAGTTGTATCAAAAATATTTTTCCCACACCAAAGCAGAGGCAAAAGTTCATATGACTATATATCCGAAAATCGTTCTTTTTTATTTATTAAGACACTATTAAATGTACAATACAAGACACAATCTAAAAATATTTTTACAAACTTTAATGGCGGGTTCCTGGCACCAAATTGAGGTAAAATCTAAATCTAAACTTATTTATAAATGGAACTTTGTCTGCGTGTGTCTGTGTGTGTGTATCCGTTACCTATAGACTCCTAAACGGCTGAACCGATTTTTTTGAAAATGTACACAGTTGTACTATAAGCGTCTGCGAGTGTTCTTAGCTAGGTTTTGTGTCAAGGTACCCCCGATAAATATCGAAAATCGATAATCGAAAAAATCGGGTGATAGAAGGAGTGGTCCGATTTTAATCAAATTTGATACACTCATAGACAAAGACATAAAAAAGATATTCAGAAGTTTCAAGGTTACAGTTCTTACAATAGTGCAGAAAATTGATAATATATATATATATATATATATATAAAAGGCAAGATCAAAATCATTTTTTCAGCCGTTTATTTTAGTTTTTGCTTCGGGTTTGGCTCTAAGTAGGTATAATTGTAGTTCTTAGTCTCAGCCATGATACCATTTACTTAGAGGACTTATTTAGCCTTTAAAATTCAGTTTACGACGAAAAATCTTATTTGATATCGATACCAGGAAATCAAAATTTGACTTAATCCGTTCATTTTTCTTTCAGTCTATGGTTTTGCTTTAACTGGAAACAACTATTGCTTTTTAGTCTTTCGTGCCAACGTCCAAAGAGTCTGAGCTCCAGGACCATGGATTAGTTCTAAAGCTTTCATTACACCCGAGCAACGCCGGGCTATCCTGCTAGTGTCCATATAAAAATATCATCGTTGAACCGCAAGACTTTAACTCCTAAAAATGTTGAAAATTTCCTCCGTTTGCTTCTACACACGCATACACTCACCGGATTATTGACTGGCAGACCCTTTCAAACACTCCCACACAATGTCGAAGTGTCTCCCAGGACCCGATGACATGTTTATGAAGCGTCTCTGCATTATTAATGACTGCGGCATAAACCAAATGTTTTAGGTTGGATAGAAATGCAAAGAATTAAGGTCGGAAGAACGTGCATGCCATGAAACCGCTACTTCCCTACCGACACATCTTTCATAGTAGATGTCTGCCAGTCCATCCTGAACAAGGTGACTATAATGTGTTGTGGCCCCATCATTCATGAACTACATGCGTCTTCGTATTAGCAGCGGTACATCCTCTAGCAGGTCTAGAAGTATGTCCGAAATCAAGCCCCTGTAGACAGCTCCAGTAAGACGTGCTGGGAGAACATATGGACCTACAAGACAGTCGCCTATAATTCCAGCCTACACATTAATCGTAAACTAATGATGATGTCTAGCCTTTATTGTATCAAGGTAATTCCGAACCGCCCAGAAATATTGGTTGAATAAATTTGTTATTTCATCTTTTCCAAATGTTGCCTCGTCCGTAAATAACACTGAAATGACAAACAACAGATCGCCATATTGTGTAATAAACAATTTGCAACAGTTCTCTGGTGGCAAGTGATCAGAGGGCGAAAAACACTGCATACATAGCAAATGGTATTGATAAAGAAGCATTTCTTGAAGTACCCTCCGTGCGGTACTAAGAGATGTACGACACGCTAGGGTCACTTGATGTATGCCGATACCTGGATTGCTTCCAACAGCCTGTAGAATCTGTTCTTCGTGGTTAGACGTATGAGTGTATTTCGGTCTTCTTCAATTCATAGCTTATGGTGCCACGGATCCTGTCTCATCAACGCGACAATAAACTTCAGCAAAGATTGGATGACGCGGCTGTATTCAGTCTGGAAACGCAATCTGCTACAGCCATGCAGCCTCGCGCCCATTACCATTCGTGCAGCCATTTGTAAAATTCATATCTGCCTGCTCACGATCTGAATATTCTGCCATTGTTAAACAGAACACTTCTCAGTTAATTCACTACTACACACGTTAAACATTTTCTACAGACTATCCACAAATGTTCACGAATGACAACTGCGCTTCTACCGTGAATTTTCTTTAAATTTAATAACTTAAAAACAATGAATTTGTAGATATATGTTTATACAAACTTTTGTACTCGTTTTTGTGTGAGAAACCCTCTTCTAAAGTTTGTGAAAGTATTTTTGATACACCCTGTATATACATGTATAATTTTTCTCAGAAATAAATGAAAGCGTGCGTCAAAAATAGTCATTGATTTTGTGTGCTGTTTACAGCTTCCATCGGGAAGGCATGCTGTTCAAAGGGTTAAATATAATCAATTAGTTTTCATAAATTATCACTACGTTTATAAACCTTTTAACTAAGTTACATTTTACAAAGCGTCCTTCTACTTGCTATTAATATATTTGAGAATAAAGTGAATCAAAATAACAGCCCAACCAGTCTGAGGTTTATGCTTCAGAATTAGCTGTGAGTAATATAACACATTGTATTTTTTTCTTATTTTTATTTCTTTGAATGGACAGCTTGATGACGCAAAGTGAAATGGTTACTGGCATAAAAATTTCTTAATTCGAGACATTCTTCGATTTTTTTTTTAATCATTTCACCCCGAGCAAGGCGGAAACGCCACTGATGTGCAGGGGGCTACATAAACGTAAAAAGATTAATTAGAAAAGAGTGAGGAGTACAAAATAGTTAGAAAGGAACAATAGAAAGCTGAAAAAAGCAGGTGCGATGACAGATACATAGGTGGAGAGAAAGAGAAGGTTATACGGGGGTGGGGAGAGAGCTAGAGTCCAGTTGTTAGTAGATGAGTATTGACTTTGCATTTAAATTTCTGGAGGTTGTAGCCGTCAGAAAGCAAGAATACGGGAGCGAGTTCCACAGGCGGGAAGTGCGAGAGAAAAAGCTGCAGGAGTAGAATTGTCGTCTGCATTTGGCTAACCTGACTGTGAATGGGTGTGATTAAAAAAAGAATGAAAAATTCAATAAACATGAGAAAGGATGAGACTATACTCATTTTTGTTCGTTTCGAATTGCATAAAATTGTGATGAAACAATTATAAAGTATAATTATACACGTCAGTATATTTAGATTAGAATAATATAATCCAAAACATTGAAATTTGTAAATATGTGTCGAGTTAAGGGTTCATAGGGCAAATGAGGTGCTGTGCTGACAGTAGCATATCTGGGAAATACAAATGTGATGTTATGGTGTATTAGAGCAATTATTCTAACTAGCTAAGTTAATGATAAGACTAGTTGATCAGCTTTTCCTAAGCCCTATTTTGGGCTTTGTGTCATATTAATTGCATTTTTGCAATAATAAACAGCTTACGTATTCATTCTCGAAGAATACATAGCACACGATCACCAAAATGAGACCATGTACTGGATCAAGACAAGCTGGGTTACATGGCAAAAAGATTCTGATGTCGAAAAAGCAGAAACACTTTATAAAGCCAGGAAAAGATTACTGACGGCATTCGAATGATATTGGTTGGCTGTATTTGTTTAGCAACATATTAACCTCTATGGGTTATTTAATATCCAAATCTAAACATATTTGTACGCAATTTTATTTTATTTTTTTAAAATAATACTCATTTAGTGATACCCATCTTACTAATTAGCCTATAGCTGGGAGGAGAAGAGGTGAGTTCGTGCCTTTTTTTAAGGGTATCTGCGCAAAAGTGAATATAACGAACCCAACTTCGATTAACAATTACGAATCATTATCCATTACATCACCCGCAAATCCAAGCTCGCAAGCGGTCACCATCTAGGTACAGATTTGAGTCGACGTTGCTTAACTTCGGTGATCGTATGGGAACTGGTTTGAAGAATGTAAAGGGTGCAATGGATAAATCATTGTCTAAATTACACAAAAATAAAAATAATACTGATATCTAATTTTAACAGATATATTTACCAAAATTACACAAGAATATCTTGAAGTACTAAAAATAAATTCATTTAATGAAATCGACATTGGCTTCAACTACGGCCTCCGGACGACTTCGTCATTTCCTGCATCCCTTCTGGACAGTCTCCTTGTTTAAGTTGGTGAATGCGGCCCTCAATTAATTTTTGGAGTTTGGTTGGTCTCTCGTTCAACTGCGCCCCACACATAATAATCAAGGGGTTGCAGTCTGGGCATTTAGTGGCCTTATATACGGGATGGTGTGGTCGTAGAAATTGTCTGACAACCATGACAGAGATCTCCTGCTTATGTGGCATGGTGCAGAGTTCTGTTGCCAGGCAAAAGGTCATCCAGCTGCAACTCTCTTGATCCGTGGCGGCACTACCCCCTCAAGGCATGATGTAGCGCTCCATGTTGAGCCTGAGGACTTGTGTGAAGATGAATAGATGCACACATCGCCATCACTAGTGATAAATAAAAACATCTTCCTAATTACTTGACTCATCCGGCACTTTTCAAATCCTCTGTACTATTCTCTGACTGACAACCAAACACTTTGAATAAACAATTATTAGAGCTTCCGGTGCGAATGCCAAGCAGTACAACATGCCGTTTCAAAATTTCTGGCGGAGTGAATTGCGTTATGGTGCCCTTTTTATTACAGCAGCCGACAAAATCAAAATCAAACAACGCGCATGCGCGAAATGAAAAATATAACATGGCGACAATTTACCCATTGCACTCTGTATGTTATGAATAACCTCAAAACTTGTGATGAATCCTTAATATTAAATGTTTTCAGATATATGTAAACTACATTGCTATTGTTTTTACATTTCGATTAGGTTATTATATGAATTCTTCTAAGTATATTTGTGGTAAATTAGTTGTTGGTCTATTGTAGAGTGCGATATTATTGGTGAGCTCTACATTTTTCCATGATTTCTTTTTTTTTTTAGTATTTGATACCCACAAAACAATCTCTATTTTCAGGAAGCAATCAATTCTTCGACCCTCCATCTCGTCTATTTGAGTAGTTAAGAGTCATGATTAAAAAAATTATGTCAAGCGGTGGTTTAGTTTAACTTTATTAATGCATCAAAAAATATATTGTCGCAGACCTGCGCTCCAGCTGAAATTTTTTTACAGTAACTTTCACCTTGTAAAAGGACCGGGGGAAACTCGAGGTAGAAGGTTATTTTAAGGGGTAGTTTATATGGATAGTGGGTGGAAAGATAGCAGTTGCTTTTAGATTTGAACATGTTGAGATTGTAGTGATCGGGGAAACATCCGCTTGGAAGTCTGACCCATAGGGCAGTGATTCGCAAACTGAAGTTCTTTGAGTGAAAACAAAAGGTGGAATACGGTGGGAATGTGAGTGGTTTTATGTTATGTAAATGGCATGGCAGGTCCTAGCCATGAAGGTTAAACCCGGTGGAAGCAAGAAATGCAGTTCGTCCAGGCACTTTCCATGGTATTAACAAGGGAGCAATGAGTGACTCGCCACATCCCATCTGTGGAGTATAATTATCCCCCAATAAGGTCTCGGAGATATTTTCGAACTCAATGGAGACTTGAAAGGAAGATCCCGCTCAACTATGACAACAGTACTCCATATTCGATCTGATCTGGCTCTTATAAAATTAGAGGATAGCATGCGGAATCAGGTATTTACTGGAGCAGTTCAGTGAGCCAATCATTTTCCCTGCAATGGATCGTATATAAGAATTTTTAACAATGAATCATATATAAGAACTTCACTTGAAGTCGGGTATGAGTTTGAAACCCAATATCCTCTCAAGGCACGGGGCATCCTCGAGGGGACATTTGTTTATCGCGACTGGCTGTAGTTCGTTTAACCATCCAGTTTTTTCCCCCACTGGAAAATTAGTGTTAGATCGGAAGAGTTTTAAAGGCGTCCATATACCGTCGTATCATCGGCATAGACGTTTACAAATGATCGGAGTATATTCTTAGGTAGATCATTTATGTAGATAAGAAAGAGGGTTGGTTCAAGAAGAGACCTTTAGGGAAAGCTTGTGTTGACCGCCACGAACTCGGGGGACTGGTCGTTAATATCTATCTTCAGGGATCGACCTGTTAGAAACGATTTTATGATAGAGAAAACCCTTCCAGCCATTTAATAGCTGAAGAGCTTGTATAGCAAACCTTTGTGATACACCTTGTCGAAGGTCTTCGAGATATCTGATGCTATGGTCCATGCGGTGTGTGTGTCATCAAGGGTCTCACTAATTATGTGTGTAATGGTAGGTAGATCAGGGGATCGGGCTGATCGAAACCCATACTACTCGTCGTACAAGAAGTTATCCTATCCAGGTGCTAGAAGACCTTGTTGATTAAGGTCTCAAAAAGCTTACTGGATACTGAAGAGACTAATGACTTTCATTACACCCGAGCAACATCGAGCTATACTGCTAGTTATTTATAATAGTGGGCAAAGCTGCCTTTCTTCTGTTCATAATTTGGTAAAAGATCATCCAGAATTCACGATATCCAATGTGTTTCTTTTCATATCTGCACTCTGCGTTTTCCAAACCTCTCTTACAGCGATTACAAGCGGTTCTGAAAGAAGTAAGAGTCAGACTACACCGCTTCTTGCGATATATTTTGAAGTAGTCGTCCCTGCTATTGCTGCATTGCATTCTGGCGTGAAAAAGTTGATTGTTTTTTGCTCGAATCTTTTGGGTTGCAAAACACTCCATTTCAGAAAGGATCTATTCGGAGATTAAAGCAGTAGTTTGAGGGGCAGTATGTTTGAATAAGGTTGGGAAAGGAGCTTACGTCATATAACACCTAGTCTGCTTTAGCATAGCGGAAAAACGTCAGGGGATTTTACTGGTTTGGAGTCAATTCGGATACTGACTAGGGAATGATCTGACGTGCCAATGGTGCGGGGATTTTGCTGAGAATTTGTAAGGTCAGGAAATTAGAAAAAAGTTTGAGGGGGTTCGCCTGCTGTCCGGTTGCATCTGTGACTCGAGTGGGTTCTTCAGTGATCTAGGTTGGTTCATAGTCGACGGAGAAATCTATCCAATATCTGCCTTCCTCATCGTTTTTTTTAGAGTAGAATAACCGCTTTTTATGGTGAACATTGTAATCACTGACTGAGGATAATTCAGTAAGGATATTGTCAATCATCTCTGATATTCGATCGAAAATTACCGACCCATCAACGATGAATGTGGCATTATGATATCTATGTAAATTTGTATATATGCTTTCATGCAGAAGCATATATACAAATATACATAGATCAAAGTCTTTGTTTTTGTGTCCCTGTCATAATGAAAACCCCTCCTTGATGTAGGCATCGAGTCTGTGACTGTGGCGATTTAGGTGGTCATATTTTGCTTTAATGTGTAAATAACTCGGGATTGCGAGCTCCTTCAATAATATTGAGGCATTTATACCTGTTTCAGTCAGGGACAGGAGATCAGTTATAGACTTAAGAAATGGAATTCTACTTCTGGCAAGTTGGAATGTAGACCCCTTACATTCATGTAAGAGATAGTATACCTTGGCTTTACATTATTTACATTGTTCGGACTGTTGTCCACATCTTTATAGCTATATGCATATTCACGACGTTTCGGCCGTTGTACGCTCCAGTCTTCTTCAAGTGATTGGAATTAAGAAAAAATATTACTAACACACGTACTTTGACTATTTTGATCGATTTTCCAATAAACCTTGGATTTAGTTGTTAAATAGCAAACAACAGAGAGAATAAAAGCAAAGTTTAATGAGGGTATCTCCTCAAATCACCAAAGTATAGTCTCCGCAGGCCGCACTTTCTTCATTAGACTGGGTGTCTAGAGCGTCCGAGAATAGTAAAGTACCGAATAAACTAGAACATTTCTGTAACTGACCTAATGAATGTACGTATTCATATATATATATATATATATATATATATATATATATGTGTGTGTGTGTGTGTGTGTGTGTGTGTGTGTATCCGTCTGTCGTACCGACAAGATCGAACGGAATACAGACCATTATATTTGGAGCCGGATTGTCTGCAGGAGTTTCCGGAAAGTTGTCAGAGTTCACTGTCAACCGCCTTCGAGTCTCCACTCCGGATTTTCTGTCTGGATTTACTTCCATGTGTAGATATGGCCGAAAGGCAGCGAAGGTTTAAAATCAGGGTTTTTCCCAAGTTGAACTTCTTTTCCGGATTGATGAGCCTCATCTGCCTGGAACTGATGATTTTAAACTTAGTAGTCTTTAATGCCAAATGGAAGGTGAAATGGTCGGTAATTTTGGACTAGGAAACCGCAATGATCGTGGAGAGAAATAGGTCTATAGTCTATAGTGTACAGCGAATGATCAGATAATAATCAAAAGCTGGTTCCAAGAGCACCTAAAACATTTATGGACATGAAGAAGCACAGGAAGGGAAACAAAGAACCTAATTGATTATATAACTATCAACACGAGATTCAGGAACGCAGTCCTATACTGCAAAATCTATCCAAGTGCTGACTGCGTAAGCGACCACCTGCCAATTATATGTAAATTAAAGACAAAACTACGGAGATTAAAGAAGCCTAACGCAGCCTCCAGACTGCAATACAGCAGACCTGTGAAGAACCCTAACCTGTAGGAAATATACACAGACAGCGTGAAAAAGAAACGCAAAGGACAAATTGAAAACGGAAGTTCAAAATGATACACACTAAGGGAAACTCTAGTGACATCAGAAAACGACATCGTCCCAAAGAAAAAAACACGTTGGAAGAAAAATGATTGGATCAATGAAGAGATTCTTGACACGATGCAAAGGAGACAGAAAACAATGCCAAGACATGGAACGGAATACAGGAAACTACTCAAGTAAATCCATACAGGCTAAAGAAAACTGTCTCAGCACGGAAATAGAAAGACTGAGCACGACAAATAAAGGAGATATGCATAAAAAACAAAAAAAAAAACAGGACTAAAGACATGCTCAGCAATAGGCTGAATGAAATCAACGAATGGAACGGTGATATTAGAAAAATAAAAAATACTTCAACAATCAGATGAATATATCGGAGATCTCTTCCACGACAAGAGAGAGAGAAAAACAGGCAATACACAAAAATACCGACTGACCAGAAATAATAAAAACTGAAGTGGAAGCTGCACTGGTTCAATAGAACGGAAACAAAGCAGGAACAGACAGCATTGTAATAGCGATGCTGACGGCTTTAGAAGTCTTTGGCGTAGACAGGGTCACAGAAAATAATAAACGAAATCTATAACAGCAGCGATGTACCGGAGAGCTTAAGCAGATCAATTTTCATAGCACTACCTAAGAAGCCAGGCACAAAGAAATGTGAACTACACCGAACAATCAGCTTAATGAATCACATTACAAAACTCATCGTCCAGATTCTGATGAATAGACCGCGTAGCAAAATCGGGTTAGAGATAGGACAAGAACAGTTCGGGTTCGTTAAAGACACCGGAACATAGAACATGATATTCATGCTCAGAATGCTATCTGAAAGAGCACTACAAATGCAGAAGGACATTTCTGTGAGCTTCATAGACTACGTAAAAGTATTTGACTAAGTACTATACAATGACTTGTTGGAGATTCCCGACATTTTCTGGAAAGATATTAGAATAATCAAGAACCTATATTGGCAGCAAACCGCTTGCGAAAACTGAATGTGTGGTCATCAGCAAAAAGAAGACCCCAAAATGCCAACTACGAGTCGCGGAAACAAAAATAAAACAAGTAAAGAAATTTAAATACCTGGGGAGCGTTCTGACAGAGGATGTAAATGAAGACGACATTCTACTCCTTCCTCTTGTAGGAATGGCCGTACGTGTTCGGACCTAAATGAAGCTATTCCGCCCGAATGAATATAAGCTGTTAACCTGAATGTGGCAAAAACCGAGCAGAGTGATTGTATGTTCGTTGTAGAAGATATATTTGGACAGTGTATCGCAAAAGAAAACTGTGAACATTTGTCAATTATTGTCAACATGTATTTATTGCGATTTTTTGATGGAAGTGTGCATTTAAAATCGAAGTGCGATCCTTTCATAGTGTTGCGTTGTTTTTATGACCTTACTGGTGTTAGGGCGGTAGAATCTGGGTTTATTTTCAACGGAAGTCTTACTTGAGTTGGTAATCACTTTCACATGCTCTACTGAGTAGGGAAAGTTTCTGATTTTCGTCATGTGGATCATGTGTGTAACACCTGCTTAGCATAGGTGTAGGGTCATGAGAGTAGTTGTTAATGGCCAGTCATCTGCGATCCACGAAAGTCCTCAAGAATCGTTTATTGATCTTACTCCCTTTTTGCTTTATATTAATTCTATTAAGAGAAACAGCTAGTTTGAGTGCTATACGTTATACACACTTGGACGATCATGTCTCGAAAGAGACATGACTGACTACGCAGAAGATTATCCCACAGTAGGTTGCCATTACTTTCTACGGTAGACTGGTTGCTAACCAAAGCTATAGAACCCAATCTGCCCTGCTATTTAACTCTGGAGTGAGAAGAGTTGGATTAATAACTTTTTCAAGGGTATTTACACATAAATGAATGCAACAAATTTAACTGGAATTCGAACTCGGCTCTCTGATTTCTCATTCCTAGGCGATATCCATTGTACCACAACTAACATTAAGGAAATACCCTGATCTTTTATGAATATCGATTCAAATGACACAACATGAACAATACCAACAAATCTAGATGACCCGAGCCTCGCAGCTGATGTCTCCTCTGAGATTCGAACCTGAACTTCAGAAAACGAACGTTCTAACCACTCGGCCACGTACGAATCATGGACTAGTAGATAAAGCGCGAACATATTTCATCACTTATATCTCGTATATTACCTTTTACAAACTCAGTTTTCTTACACAATGAACCCCATTAAAATATTCTATTAATATTGTCCTAATATTCTTTCTCTTTGAGCAGATCACATAGACTCAAACGTGTTTAATAAAGCCTAACTCTTACAAACGTGTCGTCTTTAAATTCATTCTCTGAGAATATTCTTTCGATATAAGAAAGTATCTAGTTTATTGTCTAATCGTAGCACCATCTGATATATCATATAATACTTTCTCAAGCACTCTTTTGCCCAGGATTCTGCAATTTTCTTGTTAAAGGATAATTTTCGTATTTCTTAATGTATCCATCCAACTTTACGGCTGATTGCTTTGGTTGTTTTTATTTAGCGGCATATCAGCCCGATAGTGTCGAAACTTAAATATTTTGTAGGCATTTTTATAGCTTCAACAACTGATATTTTGTACATAATTTTATACTTTCAGGGTAAATGTATGTTTTTATAGATATATAGCTTGTAGATGGTATATTGTTGATGATTATATGTTTTGGTGTAAACTTATTTCTTTAAAGTAGAACATTATATTGACGATTTCAGTATTTTCAAATAGTTTTCTCATCTTGTTTTCCTTGTAGCATTTGTGTCGTACACGAGCTAAGTGTTAGCCCCTGTAAGTTAGAATGTGTTTCATTGTGATTGCAGATTGGCATGTTTTATATGTTGGTTGATCTTCATTCTTTAGTAAGTATGGATGGGTGAGTCTTATGTGTAGTCGAGCTAGCGTTACTTCATTTTTTTAAAATTCCTTTCCTAAACATTTGTTAACATTCACATAGGAATGTATAACTTGTGAGAAGTTTATTATTTGTATTTTTGTTCCAGCACTTTTGCCACTTCTGTTGAATATAACTGTTTTATCTTACATTTCAGGTCTGTATAAAGAATCTTGAAATTATTACGAAGATGCTTCGTTTTGGGAAGACTCTGCGGCTAAATCTGCTTGAATATTTCCTTTAATTTCTACATGGAATAGGATGAAACATAGCACTATTATTTTTACTGTTGGATAATAAATATATTTTGCATAGTAATTTATATAGTAATGGGTTGTCAAGTTTTTTATTTATTTTTATATCTGATAGAAAGTCAGAGAATATTACATATTTATTTTATTGTTTTTTTATAGAGATGAAGTACTATTTTGTATACTAATTTGAGGAACAATAGACTGAACCCCAAATTGAAGATCTCGGCTCTGCTAATAAAAAAGCCAGCACGAACATATAAAAATATTCGATATGCTTTTTAAATTATTTTCTTCAGTGACGTATGGTGTGGAGTGGGGATTTTGTAGGATTAGGTACGCGCACGCGAACAGCCAGCGAAGTGCGTCTGACCCGACTGATTTCTTCAACTCCAACTTTTCTGCAAATTGCAGAATTCTATTCTCTGACATCTGACGTCACTTAAATAGTTGTCCTCACTTTGACACCTGACACGTCGCACTTCCGGTGCATTCTGTACCACCCTGAGTTCTGACCTTTTTGACATTTTTTCGTCAAAACAAAATCCAGCCTTCGCCAGCTGTATTGCGTACCCACTTGACATTTCTAAAAATACACTTCCAGGCGAAATTCCACACTTACCAAAAGAATATACAACACTCTTTCCACCCGTTTTTTCAAAATGTTCACCGATGAACAGTTTAAGTTTTGTTTCACGACCAACGTCTCCAAAATACCCATGTTACTGTACAATCATTTACATAATATGACTTAAAAATCAATCAATGATAACACATGCAAAAATAACAAAAATATCAATATCAACGGTAATCTCCTTTTCTTTTCACATTGTGCGCATGTGTCTACCTTGTTAATTCCCTTGATCTAAATTCCAAATCAGTCTCCTAACTTAGGGATAATAACGAACCAGGCTGCAACGCGATTTGCATAAAAAACATGTTTTCCTTTTCTTATTTCCGTCTTTTTTAAACTTCCACTCAGTAGGTCGCCCGTCTACACATACTGAGACGCGTTCGCACCCTGACGTGGAATAATAGTTAGCGCCAGAACAATTACAAGCAAGCAGTGAGCTTGACCCCACAAGGTTCTTCATAATTTCGGGCTTACGCCACATCTAAACTACACTTAGAAAATAAACATTCCGAGACGTTATTACATAACTTATAGCAATAAGTGAATTCATCTTCCGCATACCTTTGACAGCTTTCCAAGTTTTCTGTACGTCTATTCCTCTGCCACAGCGACTTCTTTGCCTTTTAATTTGACATTAACTCTGTTTTGTTCTTTGTTCTTTGTTCTTTTACTATTTCTTTTTTTCATTTATTTATTCGTTCATTTAAGCGCCAGTCACAGCCTACTAACTGGCCAACTAAATGACCGATTTGCTTCAGTTATCTTTTACCTTTTTTTATTTCTTTTTCTCTAGTAAGTTTGTTATCAGTTTTGTGGCATCGATTAATTATTTTGTGATACCTTGAAGAACACTTTAAACCAATAAATAAATAAATAAATAAATAAATAAAAACAACAACGCACAATGCACTGGATGAGAAACTTGGAGAGCACCTAATTTTTATTTTCTTTCTCCTTGTCACCATTATTATTATTTTTCTGTTTTTATTTTCTCTTCTTTCTAAAACAACGTCAGAGAAAGTTCCGTAAAGTATGAAAAGTTAATTTTTCCCTTCTTTTCTTTTCAAAGAACACACACACAAAAAAGTTTCTATAATGTCCAAAAAGTTCATTTTTTTTCTTTTCTTCTCGAAGAACATGCACCGGAAAGTTCTATAATATTAAAAAATGTCTTTTTTTTTTAATTCTGGAAGAACATACAAATCAATAAAATTTTATACTGTTCACAAGGTCGTTTTTTCTGTCCTTTCCCTCCCCTTTGAAATTTCACCACACCCACAATCACCCCGATTACGACCATACTTGTAGAAGTTAATCACATTTTCAATTTCAAATTGACATAGGGAAATGACTTCGCATACCATGTGCCCTCTTGCTCGAGTTTTCATTACACCCGGAATTTCCTAAATTTCGATCATACTATGATTGATCACGGAAATCTGCAATCATTTGCAATGCATATCATTTTAAGTCTGTCCGTGGAACAACATCCAAACGAGAGAGAGAAAAAAAAAGTAAACTACCTAAAATGTTGATCGTGTCTGATGATTCTGGAACGCGCTTCGATCAAAGCACTAGTCGCACCCGTTTTAGTTTTAAAATCACAACTAACTTAATCTAAAAATGGGCTCGTCTTACACTAAATACCACATCTAAACGTTTTTCAAACGGATTGCAACTACTATCCGCAATGGCATCAGGAAGCTAATCTAATCCCCTTTTCGAGTGCTGTTATCTTCTGTAACAGCTTAATCTACAACAAATTTTTTCACGCATGTCTTTCTTTCCCTCTGGTCTTTAAAATACCGCCAATTAACATCACAGAACTTAAATTTCGCAGCTTTCCTCATATTTTTTCTCACAACGCAATAATAGGAGGTAATTCCAATGACGGTTTTCATCTGCCTAAAACTAATTAGGGCTGAAACCGAACTTAACGACTGGAAGAGGTCGAAAAAGGTTTTCATGTTTTAAAAGGACTTTATCTCTTCCGAAAGCTCTTCTTTCTTTGACTATTTCTTCATCTTTTTTCCAACTTTAATTCTTTTTCCAATTTTAATTCCAATTATTCTGGCAACTGTATCTCCCCCGTACGCGTTTAATACCCTCCATTATGTACCCGAAAGAACCATACCCCCTATCTCCACGGCCAGATTCTGTTCACAACTGCTAAAAGTATTGCGACCGTCTAGTGTTTTTTCTTCTTGTGTAAAAAAAACAAAGCAAACAAAAAACAAAAAAACAAAACAAAACAAAACAAAAAAAAACAGCAAGCCACCGCGTACCAAAATTACGGGTATATTGTATACCAATTCAAGGAAGAATAAATTGGACCCAAAATTAAATATCTTCTCGGCTTTCCTGATAAAAAACGCCGTCACGAACATATAAAATAGTTAGTATTTTTTAAAATTATTTTCTTTTCTTCAATGACGTGTGATGTGAAGTGGAGATGTGGGTCGGATCTGGTAGGATTAGGCACGTGCATACGAACAGCCAGTGGGCTGCGTCCGACCCACTAACTTCTTCAACTTCAACTGAATTCAGTTCTCTGACTCTGACAACTGACGTCACTTAAATAGTTGTCCTCATTTTGTCACTTGACACGTCGCAATGCCAGTGCATTCTATCCCACCTCGGGTGCTGATGTTTATGACCTCTATTCGTCAAAACAAAATCTAGTCTTTGCCAGCTGCATTCCATACCCACTTGACATTTTTAAAAATACACTTCCAGGCAAAATTCAACACTGACCAAAAGAATATACAACACGAATGCTCATTCTATTGCACAAATCTTTGCATTGAAAACAGAACTTTGTTTTGGTAGATGTTTCTTTTGTTATTTTCTTGCATCTTCTGTGTAATTTTTGTATTTTGATCCATCCGTGAAGATGTATGAATGTTTGGGATAATTGTTTTTGATTTTTTTAAAAATAAAATATAGCACCTATCAGCTGTATATTTTCTCTCTCTGATATTGACTTAATAGTTTTTTTCATCGGGTTTTCTTTTGGGTTCTATTTCGATTCTTACTACTCGGAGGTTGATTAAGTTCTGATAAGCTATTAGCAGGCTCTGGAATTGGTATGAGAACAGCAATTTGAAATATTCTTTCCGTTTTTCCTTATTCCCCTGGCTGTAACAGGGCAGTGGCCCTGACTGATTCATATTCATGTATTAAATATTGTTTTGTGACTTGACGTATGTAGAGAATTATTAATCTGGCACAAAAGAGTAGACATATGAGATGAAGAAAAATATGGGAGAGTGGTTAATCAGGCTGGAACCTAATAAAAAATCGGTTTAAAAATATTACTTTGAACCTATAAAATATTAATGAGGAAGGTATTAGGGACATTTGAAGATTCAGTACAATCCAGTATAACTGAAATTTCTGGCTTAGCCTTAGTTCCGAAGAAGACCGGATCATTTTATTAATGTGTCAGCCAAAATTCTTGCCAGAAGAAATTGGGAAATATTATTTTAGAAACGTATTTGACAGACTTAATTTGAAATCTTATCAAAATGCCTGGTCCTGAGTACTTTAGAAGTATGGATTACGTACAATGATAATAGGAAGTTCAGGGGAAGGGTCTTTGTTTTGATACCTTATTAATCAATATTCGCGTTTGAAACGGTATCCTTAAAAACACACGCACACGCACGCGCACGGGCTACTTTAGTTCAGTTCATGAAATCACTTTGCCATCCGTTTTCATCGAAATTCTAGCAGCAGCGAAGTTAGTGACACAACCACATTTCACATATTAAATATCACTAAATGCCTTATGGAAAGATAATAATTTACTTAAAATAAACTTTTCCTGCCTTTCAAGAAGGTCGCACGAATAAAGAAAACCGTTAGGATCGAGAAATCGCCTGGACCACAAGCAAGAAACCATGACCTGTTGGAATGAATAGGTAGACACTCCACGTAATTCACCCAATAGGTACATCACAAAGATCTGGTAGACCTGCTCAGCAATCTTGACATACTCGGGAAAGATATTAGAATAATCAAGAATCTATACTGAAAGGAAACCGCCTGCATACGGACAGAAAACGAGGTTAGCAGAAATACAAAAATAGAAAGGGAAGTAAGACAAGGACGCATCTTATCACCGAATTTATTCAACCTATACAGCGAGGTAATTCTGAGAGAATTAGAAGTCCTGCTAGGATTCATTATTGGTGGTCACAAACTTAACAATATAAGATATACAGATGACACAATACTGATAGCAGATACGGAAAAGAAACTACAAAATCTCCTACAGAAGATGGTGATGAAAAGTGAGAAGAAAGGACTATGCATAAACTACAAGAAGACAGAATGCATGATTATCTGCAAACGTAAATTACAGGTCAAGATACTAAAATCAAGCAGTTACAGAAACTTAAATACCCGGAAAGTGTTCTAACAGAGGACGGTAGGTGCGACACTGACATCCGAAGACGTATTGGAATGGCTAAAGTTGTATTCCAAAAGCTAAGCAGAGTATTAAGAGACAAAACATTTTTAGAAAGTAATATATGAGTAGTAAACTGTTACGTGATAAAATTAGGAAGAGACTTGAAGCAACAGAAATGTGGTTCTAAAGAAAGATGCTGAGGATACCACGGGCAGAAAATGTGAGTGACAACGAGGTTTTGGAGAGAATGGAAACGAAAAGGAAACTTATACTTAAAATAAAGAAGAGACAGTTGAAATTTCAGGGGCACGTAATGAAGAACGAGTCCTTGGGGTATCTGATACTCACAGGACATATTGAAAAAAGAGGGAAGCAGCATGCAACATACCTGATAGGCTATAGCCGATGGAACAGGGTTTGGGAGAAAAAATGACAAAACCTATTAAAAACTAAAAGGGACACAAAGATGTGGATGGCCATGATCGCCTACATCCTGAAGGGACACGCCATACAGAAAGAAGGTACATCCCTGTAGGTACTGTAAAACTGGAAATAGTGATTACCAGCTAACGTTACACTAGGTTTGTGACTCGAGTAACCGATTATATTACGTTTATGTCACGTTGGTTCTGTGACGACTGAAAGATCGCCATTATGTAAGCTGTAGGTAGCTTTTTTTCGTAACGATCATGCTTTATATTATATAATAGAAAGTTTAGTTGTTTGCATCTAGATGTTTTGTAGCCTTTCATTTTCCAGCAACTATCACATGCCCCACTTCATAGAATACTCCTTTTCTGGTCAGTAGTTACAACAAATTGCGATTTTTTAAAAATCAGCGAAAACTCTAGGCATTCAAAGACAAAATTATCTTGAAATATATCATTTAATGGAAAAGTGATATAAGCAATAGAAAACTCGGAAAAATATTTCGTTGCTTGAAAATGAATTTTATATGAATAAAAAATATGATTCCAAAATGCTGAAAAATTTGTATCACTTTAACTGAACATTTTAATCAAATAGCTAGCCACATATGCTCTTTCCGCATACGACTACGCCTCTGGCGCAAGTGCACAGTCTGCACACATCTATAGAAGTAAAAATTGTACCACGGCGTTTATAACTTCCGTAATAATAGCAGCCCCCTAAAATGAAAAAAGAAACAGTAATTTAGTATTCGAATATGCTGAAATGTCAGTATAAACTAAATTTCGTCTTGAAATAATTTATCTTTTGTATTATAGATTCAATGAAGAAACTATACACATCTCTAAAACACACTGTGCAAAGATTTGAATTAGTCTACAAGGGACGCTTTTGATAAGTACTATGTGGTGATCTTTTTTAGTTGCCAGCATTTGTGTACTTGACAACATACTATTTTAATAGAAATTACTTGATTTGGCCACAAATTGCATGCAGTGATCTTTCGTGATATCTAATGATCTCCAATGACCTTTTAGGCAAGCATTCCCTAACTTGTTATAAGTGGATATCTAGTGAATTTCCATGCTAACATAGCAAATTCAGTATCTTACTTTGTTAGAAATTGCTTTATTAGGCTAGAAATAGCATTCAGTACTGTTTGGTGATTTCTAGTAACCTCAAATGTACTTAAACGTCAACATCACATACGTTGGTTATTACATAAGATTTTAGGGGTTGTCCACTGTAGTTCCGAGACTTTTCATTTAACTTTGATATCCTAATGTAAGTAAGCAAGCAAACACACACACACACACACACACACACACACACACACACACACACACACACTTAAAAATTAGTCTATATAAATATGTATGTATTTGTAGAGGTGTGTGTGTGTGTGTGTGTGTGTGTGTGTGTGTGTGTGTGTGTGTGTGTGTGTGTGTGCCGATTCTGAAAATTGTATTTTTTACAACAAACTAAACAAAAATTAACCCACGTTTTTTAAGAGGCCAACTGCAGGGTTCATGTGTACAAGGCATGATATTGTATCCATAGCATTGGCATTCTGTACAGTTGTTGTCCAAAACAACAAGATCTCCTTTTAGCGCAATCCTGTTATGTTTCCTGCAAAGTCCGCTGTCAGCTGAAAGGTTCGAAAAAATCAAATTATAACTGATATTGTTATGAATAAAAAATATCAGCATAAACAAGTTTGCCATAATCATACATTTCCGTTCACATACTGAATTATGCACTGTAGGATTCCTGTCATAGAGTGACGTTTATTAAGCATGTTAAGTTCGTTTCATTGTTAGTGAATGTCCTATTATTGTGGTCCTGTGTCAGAATAAGATATATATTTAATAAATATAACAGTTATCTTCTGTAGACGGATAGTTTTCAAGTTACTATGACTAATGTAGTAACGTCGATACTTAGTGAGTGTTCCACTATTTTATCTCTACTCCAGACTAAGGTAAATATCTTATCTCTTCATTTATATTCCTTCTGATATATATCAATATTTATAAATTCTTACCTAAAAATGATTAAAATCGTGACTTTTAATTTCAAATATTTTGCACAAATATATTTCATATCTCAGATAAACAAACATACGCACATATCTACACACGTAGTTCATAGAATCAGTACCATTTTAACAAAATATATTTGTAGCTTAAAAATTGTCATTTTGACGGTATAAAATACTTAGATTTAACTGACATTTAAAATTCTTTCTCTCTCTCTCTCTTTGCGCGCATTTAAAATTCTCTCTCTCTCCATATATATATATATATATATATATATATATATATATATATAATGTAAAGTCAATAATCATCTCCTATCTCCCAAACCTGCATCCCCCTCTCATGCTTCTTTCTCCGTCCACTCCATTCTCATCAGTATTCTCATCTTTCTCTTACCCACTTCCTGACACCCCTATAACCTCTCACTCTTTCTCATAACTTTCCTCCTATGTATAATCCCTTGCACAACAGTGGCAGTAAAATGGCTTGCTTATGGCGATATGATTATAAAAAAAATATTTGTTTTGTTTTTATTCAGATACTTTTGACTGGCTTAGTCATTATTTAGAACTGGAAGTTGTCAAGAAGATAGACAAGGTTTCATTCACTACATTTTTGAATTCAAATTAATTAAAGTATATGCCTATCACATTGGTGATATCACTTGTGAGCTGGTTTCACAGAGCCCGAGTGCCCCAGAAAAATGTTTCATATATATATATATATATATATATATATATATATATATATATATATATATTATAACATAAATATGTTATAATATCACTACAAAAGTAGCTATTTTTTCGACACTTCTTGTGTCTTATCAACTGATGAAGTTTATTTCAAGCTGAAGAGTTTTAAATAGTTAAAAACTACCCCAGCCCCCTTTATCAGGGAGGTATTGTTATATAGACAGTGTTGACCAATCAAAATAAAGTAATTTCTTATTTGAAGAATATGAGAACAGACTTTAAAATCAATTTTTGAGGCATTAATATAAATATTTGATTAAATTGAGATCAGCATTATTAATCGACTATTAGATTCACTTTATTTTTATTGCGAATTTTAAATTCTAAATTTAACAAATAAATAGATTTAGATTATTATGAAGTTATTCAGGTATTAAATGAGAAGACATGAACATACACATACAAACCTACGAGTATATACACATACACTGGTATACAGACACATGTACAAATCAATATACGCACTCATATATACATACACACATTATAAAATTTTGCTTTTATCGACGTGTAAATACATACAAGAAAATACTCAAATAAAACTTCTGGTATATATATATATATACACGCAAATAAGGAATATTCACACAGAATCATACGCGCACATATAAAAAGAACGTGCATAGACAAGAAAAAATATATACACATATATATATACACACACATACACATATATACATATACACACAAATATACATATACACATACATATATGTACACATATAGGCACGCATACATGAACATTTAAACATATATACACGGATATATATAT